>OU538814.1:4963333-7417500 GCA_912999815.1 Campaea margaritaria
CACATTTTCGGTTTCCCGTTAAAACTTCGCTAAAAATATATTTAAGCCTCGTTGAGTTAAGGTACTGACTTGACCTATACGATTAGTTAACTTCAGGTTAACTCGATTTATAAATTGTGTAAAGGGAAGCAAAGGCGGCTAATTATAAATGTTTAAATAAAGTGTGAGACCGGTTGCTTTGTTGTCCAATATTTTAGTAACTTGGAGGGTAGATCGGAGTTTTATCTGTTAGAAATCTGGTGATATTCAGTGGGTTTATAATATGTGCCTTTTTGTGGCACCGGAAAGTACGGATTTTAGGCAGTCAACATTTTTATAATCTGTGATTTAAAAAGTTCTACTTACTTCGTATTTTTTTTAGTATCTGATACTTGAGAGATGAAGAGCATACTGTAGTTCTTGCATGTCAGGCGCGTTGTTTTTTTTTTACCGACGTCAAAAAAGAGGAAGTTCTGAATTAAATTGCGTTATTTTTTTGTTATCTGAGAACTCCTTTATTTTAAAATCGATTTGTTTTTTTTATAGCATATAAACTGACATTCTCATTAGTATCTGTACTCTTTACTCATTGGTATTAGTAGATCAAATTAGATTTTTTTTTCTCTATGTATGTGAGACTTGAAGTGTTTCAATCGTAATAGTGCATTATTTTGCTTCCTTGCAATAAACAATTTCAGTTTTAAATTCGGTTTTTTATAATAGTTTTAGTTTAATTATGCATGATTTTGTTTAGAAAAAAGAAAGAAAGAAAAACATTTATTCTGACACAACTGCACACAACAGCGAACAACGTACTAAGCACGTACGTACGGGCGTGTACTGTACGTGTTTAAGCGACTTCTATCGCTGCTTGTGCTTAAAAGATTGCGTACTGTGATGACTGTGTATATATCGACGCTAGAAAGCGTAAACGCTATAACTTTGAAACGCAAAATTGTTCACCAGAGACAAAAAACTTTTTTTTTGTTGAAAAAATATCATAACTCAATATCTACTCGACCTAAAAACGTAAATTTTGGATATTTGATGTGTTTCATACAAAGCTACAATAGTGCTACCTTGGTTATATCCTAAAGTTCCTAGGGGACGTTGAAATGTGGGGTACAGCGTTTGTTACCAAATATGTAAAAAAAGTATTTTCGGGTCGGTCAAAGGGTTACAGCGTTTACGCTTTCTAGCGTCGATATGTGATTTCTAATCGTCTATTTTCTCTATTTCAGGTAAGTACCAGAACCAGATAAAAATAAAATGCTATTGGTGAGAAACAAAGTTGAAACCAAGATCGAATCCGAAGAGAAAATTTTCTAAAAGCGGCTAGTTTCCTTTCATCCATTAATAGACGTTCTTTGTAGTACATTTTAACTTTTAGTTAGAAAAGTTTAGGTAAAAATTTACAATTTATCTACCCTTTTACCGCTTTATTTTTCTTTTGAGTTTTGATAAGGGTCTAATTTGGCCAAATAAAAGAAGAAACTAAAATTTACAGCGTTTATCATTATTTGACCTTTGGTTCACAAAGGTATACATTTTCAAATAATTAAGGAAAAAGTTAAATAAAATTGAAGAAATCTTGGTATAATAATTTTTACCGCAACTATAATGTTTGTGTATAGCGCTTTGTGATCACATAATTATATAAATCGTGATCTTACCTTGGGAATCAGGAGCTACGAGGACCATGGTCCCACTAGCACCACCACCCGGCCCGGGGGGTGGGGGGTGGGGGGGGGGGGGGGGTTATGTGGTACTCCCCCGCCAGAACGCGGTCTGACGGGGTTTACCCACTAAAACCCCGGGGTGTTCTCTCACCACATTATGGAGGTGGCCACGGGTACGAACGGCGCTTCCGCGGCCACCTCTGCGGGCGTCCAGGCCTCGGACTTGGACTCTTCACTGGGGCTGTTGGCCTCCTCCAGTTTGGATGCGTTCTGGAGAACACATCCCCCGATCGGGACCCCCCGATCTGCGGCCCGTAGTCCCTGTTATGGTGGCAGGTGGTGGGCGTACGCCAGCCTCCTGCGACCATGATACACTTTACCTTGTGCAAGAATCGACAACCTCCCGCTTCGCAGCTGGCACAACTCCCACTTAAGTCCTGAAATTAAGCAAGGAATACTTTTTATCCCGTAAAAAATTACGCTTCCTGTGGTATAGTAGTTGACGCGGGTGAAACCGCGGGGCGCTGCAAGTCTGTAATAGTTTGTTATATATTTTGGCAAATAAACAAAAAAGTTTAATAGGAATTAAAAACAAGAGAGAAAAAATACTTTGGATAAAATATTTAATGGGTTTTTAACGAAATTTATACGGTGTTAAAATTATTATTTTAAGTTTTGAGCCGCAATTTTAATTTAGTCCAAAGGTAATTAATATTCTCACCTTTGACGAATTTCATAGAAAATTTATTTTTAATAGGCGAACTAATTAAATTGGAAACTAGCATCGCCGCGCAGTTTTACCCGAATAATTCCCGTTTTTACCGAGAAGCTACATGTTCCCGGGATTAAACATAGCCCACCACTCAAGGATAAGTAATGTTGTTTCCAATTAGTGAAAAATTCATCAAAGTCGAATCAGTAGTTCCGGACATTACCTAAGACTCTGGATAGATTTTTGTCAAATCTTGCAAGTCAATTTCGACCCAGTTTTCTTTATTCAATAGAGTTGAAATTCCAAATTCCCAACAAAATACAATATTATGGTGACAGCGAGCTGATGGTAGAGACGGGAGGTTGACAACGGAACTCCTCGATTGGCTATCAGTAGAGAATATTTGCACTAATTTTGATTATGTTGCAGAGGCTACCGAATACATATTTATAATTATAAGCTTTTCTCCACAAATCTATTTTTACCCGAATATCCAAAAGGGGTTTTTTTTAACAAAACAACTATTATTTTCCAATTGCTATGCTTTGTTCATTCAAACCATTTCATAACTCAAACGATTCCAAAAAAAAAACTACATAACAATATTTACAATTAACAATAAATCATAATACAACAAAAATAATTACTATGGGACCCCTGAGGGTCCAAACAATAAGGGTATCCATAAAATCAAATATCTTACTTTATCTGACCATAATATCTTGGGACCACAAGAGCCAAAAGGGCCAATAAAACCCTTAAGTATGTGACCCCATGGTTGGAACCTTGATGGGGCTGTCTACGCTGGTTTATGGGGAAATTATAACATAAAATGTAATGGTGGTGGATGCGGGTGTACTATTTATTCTCGAACTCAATTTGGTGCCAATTCGATTGGAACTCGGTATAGACGGACTATATCAAGACCTACCGCTACGTAAACTGACTTCTTTTTGAATTATTTACTAGATGCGTCAACAGATTCAGCCGTTCAGCCGCCATAGTCATTGATAAAGCTGTCCTTATTATATTCCAGCTCCTAAAGTATATATAAATGTTTAACACATTGACTGTTGAAAACACATACGTCTGTGTTTCTATAATTTTACGCCAAGCAAAAACACGCCTGGCGTGCGAACCCGCACTGCTGTATTGATAAATTTAACACACCAGTTGTGTGCGCCCGCACAGCTGATTGAGTTTAGTTACAGTACAACGCCAATAAACAGTAAACACACACGCTGTGTGAAGATTCACAAAAGAGCCAAAAAAAGTAATAAAAATTGCATTACATAACGACAACGTTAAGAAACCTTCCAAGCACTTCACTTAGATAGGTTACCATTTAGTGGCATCTGGAGGCTCATAAAAAATACCTTTAACCAAAACTGTTTTGGGAAAAAAAAACATTTAATAAAAATTTATTTATCTAACCCACTTCTCTATCGAGAACCCACAGTACCCCCCCAAACAGCAGCAGTAAGGATAGTCCATTAAACCGAGACATGGATTTACGAGCACTCTACCTACCCTTATTTAAATTACGACATTTTATTCAAACTACCGCTTATTCAAAACTACCTGTAATGGACTTCGTTATTCAAAATTCCTGTATCCTGATCGACGACGTGAGAAATTAAGGCTTTTGACCTGTTGTGTGAATGTTAACCTTTTTGGTTCGGAAATGGTTCGAATTCGACTGTATTGTACGATTACTTCGAAGTGGTAGAGACTGGTTGATAGCTTGTGCGATCGGATTCGAATATAATCGGTTTTATATTTGTAAAACGCTGTTTCCGACATTTCAAAACGTTAGTTGATTAGAACCAGGGATTATTGTACAGCAATCCGCATTCAAAAAGATGTGTTTAGGGTACCGTACCTCGAAAGGAAATATCCTTATAACATATCAATTTGTTCTCCGTCTTTCCGTCTGTCCGTCTGTCCGTCTGTCCATCAGTTTTATTAAATAAGCGGCCAAAAAGCAAAAATCAAGCAAAATATAATATAGTATTTCTAACTTAACGAATGCATTATATAATATAATGCGTTCGTTAAGTTTTTGAAGTAAAACTTCTTTAGGCACGCTTGTCTTGGGGAGTAAGCTGGTGAATGCGTTACGAAAAATGTGACCGGGCGAGGCGAATAGCAGTTAAGAGGTAAATTAGGTTAAATAGGTTAAAAGGTAGGAGGTAGGGGGAAGGTGGTAGATGGCTTTAAAAAAAAGAGCCAAAGAAGTTTTACTTCAGTCGCAGCACACTTGTTTTTTTTTATTAAACAAATCATTATCACATAAACAAAATTAGACAAATAAACACATTAAAAACCACTAGTATTCGATAAACAGCAACCGTTAACAAACACTAATACGATCCTGTTTGCGGGTCAAATTATTTACGTTCGTCAATATTTAATCAGCTGTTTTATTGTGACGTTAACGCCTCCGCACACTTAATACTTTGTGTTGGGCGATTTTGTACCTGCACTGCGTCAATTTTTTGTCCTATGAGGTAGTCCAGGCTTCCCGTATCAGTAATTGTCAGACCGCCCAAGGTTTTCTGACGTGGCTTAACGATTGCTACCAATCGCTGACAACTGGTGCCGACACCTACGTCAGTTGCAAAAGGTGACGTCATTCTATAACATAACATCTTAATATTGTTATAAATGACACAAACAGAAAGGAATAAATTTACGATCGACAACAGATACATCCATTGTAACTAATATTTTAATAAAAAACATAGAATACGTAGCTAAATTTGCAAGCCTGTAAGGGCAGCATCGATAAACCAATAGTCTATAACAGCAGATCCAGCCGGAGCAATATTGAGAAGTAAAATTTAAAACTAAATTCTCAAAAATAGCTCCGTTGTTAACGGGTACACGTGAATTTCCTGTTAACTCCTTAGGGAAGCTTTAAAGTTTAGTTGATATAAATTTTTGAAAAGTGGCCGATCGCCGATGCTAAAAGTTGCAAGCGTGCGCCTGCCCTTATTGTGTGGCCATAACATCCGACATGAAACAGAACAGAATGATGTGCGTATTCCGTATTTACTTTATAGCTAGTAAAATAACAAAACGACTGAAATAACATTCGTTTATGCTGATCGATCGATTGTTGTAAAATGGTTGATGTCAGGACTAAATTAAGGTTAGGAATCAATAGCGATCTCTCGCTTAGTCATTTTAGTCGTTTAAAGAAAAAAACTCCGCAAGAGACCGCCCGGAAAAGCAGCACGCCTTTGCTAGATATTCATCCGCCAAGCTGTAGTGTGCAAACATCAGCAACCCATATCGAGAGCAAAGGCAAGAGCTGAAAATCAGCGTTGTGGTTTGACCACAGCATTATGCTGAGCTCAGGCCTTGTCTGACATCACTGCGCGCCGGCTATCTGCGTACGCTATTATGTTCATCGTGTGTTTTCATTTCCTTGTCTTGTCTCTAAATAAGTACGTTGTTCGCTGTTGTGTGCAGTTGTGTCAGAATAGATGTTTTTTCTTTTCTTTCTTTCTTTTCTATCGACCCACTGCCGAGCATAGGTCTCCCCCCACTTTCGCGAGGAAGATCAGGGCATAATCCAATACGAGTCCGGATTGGTAGATAGGGGTAGCTATTTAGGTATATAGGTATTCGGGTAGGTATATGGGTTTCCTCACGATTTTGTGACAATAAGGTACATTATGTTTTACAAGAAACACATTGCCACGTGCCTGCACTGAGATTTGAACTCACGACTCTCTCCTTGGAAGGTTCTCTCACTAGGCTACCGACACTTACATCCTACTAATATTATAAAAGCAAAAGTTTGTGTGAATGGATGGGTGGATGGATGTTTGTTCCTCTTTCACGCAAAAACTACTGAACGGATTCGAATGAAATTTGGCACACAGATAGTTTATAACCAGGATTGAGTAATAGGGTACTTTTTATCCCGATAGTATGTTCCCGTGGCATAAAATGAGAACTACGCGGTTGAAACCGTGGGGCGCATCTAGTACAGTATAATTCTATTCCAGCCGACTGTCAGAGAAGAGACGACAGAGAGAGAAAGCCTCATTCTTAGACAAGTATTTATATCTTAAATTTCATCAAATTAGTATTGTGTTTCTTAAATCTGCGCACGTAATAAATTAAGGGAAAGTAATAGATGTTAGAAATGTAATCACCCTGCGGCTAACCAGGGATCCAATATTGTTTCTTAGAGTTGCTAAAATTAAGCGTGTTTAGTACAATTACGTGGGATCCCAGTAATAAATATAGTAGGGAGGAGTACCTCCCTAGAGCTCGTGCTTCCCCCCTGCTTCATCCCGTGTTCAGTAGAACACGGGATGAAGCAGGGGGGAAGCACGAGCTCCAGGCGAAGGACTAGCTGGTGACGCAAGACAAGAAGTAGGGGCTCTTATTGTCAAATGACAAGACTCATTTTGGGTTACTCATTATGCTATTCTAGTTAGCTATTAAAGCGGTGGTAGTCTAGTGGGAGAACGTCCACCGTGAGAAGGAATCAGAAGGTCGTGAGTTTAAATCCCAGTGCGGGCACGTACCAATGTGTTTCTCCAAAAACATATGTACGTAATTATCACTCGCTTTTCGGTGAAGGAAAACATCGTGGGGAAACCCACATAACTACTCGAGAATTATTTCGGAGGTAGGTATGTTACCCACCAATCCGGACTTGGCCCCCGTGGCATATGGCCTAACCCTCTTTACGAAAGTGAGGAGAGACCCGTGCCCAGCAGTGGGACGTTATGGGTTGATGATGATGATTAAGTTACGAGACGAGCAAGTCGTTCACCTGATGCTAAGCGCTACGCCTGCCCATAACAGTTACAGTGTCACCCAGAACTTTGCGTCGCAGAATCTTTGTGTGGCACTGCACTGCGCTCGTCACCCTGAGGCTACGGTTCTAAAGTCTCATCAGTTTGGACTTCTAAGCCTTGGTCAAGGACCAAGTTACAGATTAAATATAGCCTATGTTACTCGCTGGTAATGTAGCTTTCCATTGGTGAAAGAATTTTTAAAATCGGTGAAGTAGTTGAGACGTGAAAGCGTAACAAACAAATAAACTCACATTCGCATTTATAATACTAGCTGCGCCCTGCGGTTTCACCCGCATAATTCAACCGTTCCCGCAATAACTCCCTTAAAAGCAATATATTTTCCCCGTTTTTGCCACATTCTTCATTGATGCTCCGCTCCTATTAGTCGTAGCGTGATGTTATATAGCCTATAACCTTCCTCGATAAATGGACTATTCAACACAAAAAGAATTGTTCAATTCGAACCAGTAGTTCGTGAGATCCTAGCGTTCAAACAAACAAACTCTTCAGCTTTATATATTAGTGTAGATTAGTTAGGATTTAAACCTTAAGCAATGGTGAACACTACCAAAATAACGTGCAAAATATTCTACGAATGCCGTAAATGCCATCAACACTTACATTACTTACCCGGTCGAGTTTCAAGAACGAAAAAACTGCTTGTAATTGAATTTTCCCGCCACAAGAGAAACGAACCACCTTAAGAAGTATCGCCCTGAGGGATGGATTTCTAGTTTCCTTGTTTGGTTTTCTTTTCCTAGCTTATCTTGAGCTTTGGTTTGATCTTTGTGAAAATTTTCAGCGAAAAAAACACGCTAGGAAATCTTCAAACGTCTCATGTTTAATACCACTATTATTTTGTTGTTAGATGTTAGTTATCAAAGCATTTTTACAATTATTAAGAAACATTCTGAAAGGCTTTGAGGCCGGCGTCTCACGGGAAAGTATCGCTAAAATAACCGCTTTTCCCAACATGACTGAATTACCCCAAAAAAATCGTCTCCAAACTTTGTAATCGCGGCCCAATCACCCCCCGGCTAATCTGGCTTTCATTCCGGTATCGATAAATTTCTTAAATTTTATCGTTATTTTTTATTTATTTTGTTGGATATTGGAGTTGCGGTTACAGAAATGTTTTGAAAGATTTAAGAGTTTCAAATGTTATTCTTTCTTTAATGGATTTTCCGTGTCGTCTTCAGTTTCGTTGATGTATTGTCTTTATTTACGATTTCATTAAGAAATTAAAATAAAAAATCAAATTTTGTGAGAATATACTTTACAATATATATTTTTTTTATATTAATAAGTTTTACATGTCAAATAAAAATAGATTTATATGAACTCCAAAGGCTATTTAAGTATGTCAAACTATCTCCAAGGAGAAGAAAAATGCGGCTGTGACAAATTATTTCGTTATTTACGGACCGTATATGGAAAATTCCCGGAATCAATCATAAAAACGGAGAAATTGCCATTTTTCACGCATATCTCATATCCCGGCATCTATTACGCTTTAGCCGACTTTTATTAGCGTAAATATTTTACGTGCGACTGTACACAATTCCGTGTGGCCATAAAATGAGCGAAGGGCGAGTAATACGCGCTGATGTGCAGTAGGGTTGCCATATTAAAGTGCTGCATACTTGGACGCAGTCTTGGGAGTTGGTAATCAAAACTATAGGTAGTATACTAGCCGTATCTTGCCACGCTTCACTGTGGCACATTCGCTGATATGTCACTGATGAAAAAAATAGATAAAAACAATCCTTGACGCGGATTATATATCGTGCTGAAATTTCAGCTCGATCGGTGCAGAACTTTTTGAGTTTTTAAAGCGTACATAAACCAACATAACATTTTTATATATATAGATATCTTTGTAGATTAACCCCCTTATTTATAAAAAGTTATCGAGCGTCACTTAGTACTGCGCAGTACAAATTTTTAGTGCGCGATTTTATGAAACGTCACATAGCTTTTTATGAATAAGGGGGTAAATGTAATTGGAAGCAAATAAATATGTACAATATACGTAGAAACAAATGAATAAAAATATAATACGTTTCTGAAATTGACGTGAAAATAATTAGACGTAGGAATAGCAGAAAGTGCAGAAACGATTACATACCTTTGCACGCCCTGTATGACCCTGACCAAGTTCTCAGAGTTCAGTGCTGGATTAAATTTCACGATACAAAACACAATAGCAACCCAATTAAAAAAAAAAACAGTTGTTGTACGTTGCGTGGCTTTTACCATCAGACGAATGATCTGGTCATCTCATTATTTTCTTGACAAAATAAATAATAACATTTTTAACATTAAAATAAATCATATAGGAATATCATTGCAAACGATTTTTTTATGTTTCTTTCAATTTTAGTGACCATGTTGCTTTATAACTTTAATTATATAATTTATCTATTTATATGATTATTATTTATTATTTATTTTTATTATTTATAGCGGTGGTAGCCTAGTGGGAGAACGTCCGCCTTCCAATCAGAAGGTCGTGAGTTCAAATCGCAGTGCAGGCACGTACCAATGTGTTTCTTTAAAACATATGTACGTAATTATCACTCGCTTTTCGGTGAAGGAAAACATCGTGATTAAACCCACATACCTACCCGAGAATTATTTCGGAGGTAGGTATGTTATCCACCAATCCGGACTGGGCCTCCGTGGTGAATTACGGCCTAACCCTCCTCACGAAAGTGAGGAGAGACCCGTGCCCAGCAGTAGGACGTTATGGGTTGATGATGATATGATACAAAATCCGGGAAAAACGCAAATCATGGCAACCCCGCTTTGATGTATTACCCGATTGCTATGTGCAATAAAAAACACACAGTAATACAATGTGGGCCGTAAAGGCAATTTGTATGGTTCGTATTTGAAATTTGGGTTTAGTGTTTTCATAAAAATTGTTCCGTTGATTGGTGGGGTCATAATAACTAGAGGAGATGGTATCCCAGGCTGTAAATACAATTTTTGTTTTGGATTAAAGTTGAGTAAATTTCATTCTTGAGCTCGGGGATTATTGGAAAAAGTGTCCTCCGCAAACTTGTATGAGGAAAATATCATTGGATAACACACATACCGTCACGTTTTTTTCCTTGGTAGGCTGAGACTACTGCTTTCCACATGCTACAAAAACTGTGGATGAAACAAAAGTGCTACCAGTAAAGAGTAAACCATACAAAAATAATCTCTAATAACCAAAGAACATAATAAAATTAATTCCTACAAAATCATCGGCATGAAAATTTATATCCACCTAATCCATAAATATCAAGTAAAGGAGTGAAATCCGATATATCCTGTTCTAAATATCGAAAAACTCTTGATTTCCTATTTTCTACTTTCTGTTTCCATGCCAATTGATCGAGCGAACGTACAACAGGATACGCTCAGATGAGACAAAATAAAGAGATACAACGTTATGATCCAATCCATTTCGAGGAATTATTGGACTTCACTTATGATTTTCCATTTTTTGCTAGAAGAAATACGACTGTAAATCTTTCAATATAATGATTATATTTCTTTGAATATTCCCAATGAGATTATGACAGCTGCATAGCAAATATTAATTTTATATCAGAACCAATACATTTATTACTATGTTCCATATAAATATTGATTATATTTTTATTTATTAATATTTGTAATTTTTTATTTTATTTTTGCCAGTATAACTGGTAGAGAATGATACTTAGCATTAAGACCTCCTTGTACGTGTTATTTGGGTGCTAAAGTATAAATAAATAAATAATTAATTAAATTATGTCAGTGTCTTCAGTTTATACCATTACGAACTGAAATAAGCAAAAAGCGGTACCTACAATAATTCTATTTAGCAGCAGTTTGCTTAAATACTGATTATAAAATGACCTATCTCAGATTTGTATTCATCTGTGGATTCGCCAACTGTTTTTAACTCGGACCGATTGTTGCATCTACCATTTTTGTTCATCGTCTACTCTGGAAAGAACAACAGGAAACTCAGCGAAAGCTTCTTAGAAAAGTACGAGTAACTTGCAAAGTTTTGTAACGTGTTCCGCTTTCGCCTTTTCAATTATCTAAGTATCAGATTCGTTGGTGGTTAACACAGATGTAGAGGAAATAGATGCTGCATAGCGCCGTCTTAATGAGGACTGACTGTTTTTTTTTTATTTGACTGAGTGACGAGACGAGCTAGTCGTTCACCTGATGGTAAGCGCTACTCCTGTTACAGTTACAGTGCCACCCAGAACTTTTCATTGCCTAATCCTGCGCGGCACTGCAATGCGCTCGTCACCCTGAGACACCGGCTCTAAAGTCTCATATGCCCAGTAACTTCACTAGAAACAGTGCCCTTCAAACCGGAACACATTAACGTTTGCACACTACTGCTTGGCGGATGAATATCTGGTTGGCAGTTTCATATAATGTAGTAATTTGCTCCATTTAATTATTTATATAAATATCACAATCCAGAATCTCGAACGTTGTTTTTGTAATTTTAATACACGTTTATGGGCCGAGACAAACGGACTATTTTTTTTTCTTATTTACATCATACTTATTTAGACGGTTAATGAGTCCTAAAATTCTTTTTTTTTTGTTTGACTGAGCGACGAAAATTGGGAGTATTGATAGGTGTAGCGCTTAACATCATGTGAACGACTTGGTCGTCTCGTTGCTCACTCAAATAGAAAAAAAAAAAAAAAAATTTGAACCGACAAGAAACTCTTGTGGCATCTATTTCGTTTATATCTATGGTTACAATTGCTTTGGTTTGAATGAAAATGTTGCAATGTACTGCGAAAGAATGCACACGGCCCGGTGATAGAGTAACGTGTTAGCTAACAGATGTATTCCGAAAACCGATAGCATGTTCCATTATGAAAATTGTTTTATTAAAAAACGTACAGCCAGCAAGAAAACGCTGATCTTGTGTCAACTTTCAATTGATTATTTTTCGCACATTTTTGGAAATCATCATTATCATCAACCCATAACGTCCCACTGCTAAGCACGGGTCGCCTCTCACTTTCGTGAGGAGGGTTAGGCCATAATCCACCATGGGCGCCCGGTCCGGATTTGTGGATAACATACCTACCTCCGAAATAATTCTCGGGTAGGTATGTGGGTTTCCTCACGATGTTTTCCTTCACCGAAAACCGAGTGATAATTACGTACATATGTTTTATCTTTAACATATTTTTCTTTAGGCTGACTTCTAAGTCTCTCATTACAGATTTCAACGGTTTATCGATGCATTAAAATATAATGATTTTCTTCACAAGATGTTAGTTATGAAGTTTTAGCTTCAAACAGAACTTTTACCGTACTCTTTGATGGTGGAAAGTTACCAGCGAAACTTTCGCTGGTAAATATAAGGTTACTCTTTCAAAGTACGCTTTCAGAAGTCTCGGTGTTGGTGGCGAATGGTTTCTTAGGGTACCTAGGTTAGGTTACGCTCGGACACTCCTAACAAAAGCTAGTTAGACAACTCACACATATAAATAAAATACGTTTGTTCACGCGTCAAATGCCTACTCAAAGGTACTACGCGACCAAAAAAAAGACAACCCGCTTGTATGAAGGTTCATACTGACCCGTTTGTCTTGTCATTTGGGCGTGTAATATTGACTGACCTCTTAGTTGCCCTCCGAATTGCGGGTAGAGGTGTGGGGAACCGAATCGCGAAGGGTAGTGTCCATTCTGTATTTTTTTAATATGTTCTATGTACTGTGGTACGTAGTTGAAAATAAAATTGAGTAACTTATAATAATATCTCCTTTTTGCTCAATATTTGTAATGTAATTATATCGGATATGTTTATTGCTTGTTGGGTTCGCGTGTCACAGAGTGAGAGTAATGCGTGTTTATACAGCGTGTTCTCGATTCCGTCCAATTGATACGGGCTGTTATAAAACTTGTCAATAATGATTTATTCAACGCAGCAATACGGTGTGGTTTACGCGTTGGGCTATTGAATTGGCGATCAAATTGTAAGTAGGTACTTACCTACTTAGTTAAGTACGAAAATTATTTACCAATTATTATCTTTAGATTTTTTTTATTCATTACTAATAATAAAATACTTAGATTATCGAAATATAATCATTATATCCACCACTATCGGCCCACTGTTGAGCACGGGTCTCCCCTCACTTTCGTGAAGAGGGTTAGGCCATAATCCACAACGGGGGCCCGGTCCGGATTGTTTTTTTTCATTTGACTGAGTGATGAGACGAGCAAGTCGTTTACCTGATGGTAAGCGCTACGCCTGCCTATAACAGTTACAGTGCCACCCAGGACTTTGCATTGCATAATTCTGCGCGGCACTGCACTGCGCTTGCCACCCTGAGACATCCCATTAGGCTACCAAAATAAGCAATAGTCAATAGTCTATTCCTAATTCTAAAACCTATTCTCATTTAGAATACGTAAACTCTATGGCCCGACACACATCCGATACTTGGTAATTATTACTTCGATATCAGTTCGAGTGTACTCGATGCAATTTGTAATTGCTCCAGCCATGCAGACATTTGTATACAGGGGGGGGGGGGGGGGGGGGGACTACGTCCCTACTTATTTTTGTTCAATGCAGGAGGCATACCATGACATCATATAGCGATTCAATTAAAGACCTAAACTGAACCGCGTCGCATAATCGTACCGTGACGTCTCATTTTTTATGTTTCTGTCATTTTCAACCTACACTGGATCCAATTTATTTTAACTCTCTCCCTCAGTTTCTGAACGAAAGTTTGCAAGCAGGAATATCCAGTCAGCATAAAACAGGAAATCGTCAAAAAGCTAGAAAAAGTCCGAACTAATCCAATCGTACTAAGCATGGAAACCGGAAACGGAATACGGAAACGTGGACCACAATCGAAATGAACGCGAACAAAAAGTGACCTAATTTAGTGGACGGTGGTGGCTAGTTGTCTGAGCGCTTTGCAGCCCAAGGTTACCGGGTATGCTCCCCCTCTTGTGTTTATTTTTTATTTTTTGAAATAAAACTTCTTTACGCACGCCTGACTTGGGGAGTAAGCCTGTGAATGCGTTACGAAAAACGTAATCGGGCGAGGGTGATGGAAATTGAGAACTAGATGTACGTTAATGAAGATAGAAAGGGAGAGAGAGTTACGTTTCGTATAATAATAACTTTTATGAAAATTTATTTTAATTTTATTTTTTAGTTAAAGCGTTACTTCAACTATGTGTCCTGGCACACATTTCGTTCTTTATTTATTATTTTTTTTGTGCAATAAAGAGTTTTCTATTTTATCCTCCGGCCTAATAACTTATTCTCCTAGTTTATGTGCGGTATCTCATCGAAACAAACACACAAATAGAAATACAGGCAACATTGGCATTGGCATTGGTTGTCTGGAAGAGATCGCTCTGAGCGATAAGACCGCCCATTGTGACACTAATTGTAAAATTTGTTTTGTTCTAGTTTTAAGTTTTCTTTGTTCTGTGGTGTTTCAATAAAGAGTTTATCTATCTATCTATCTATCTATTGACCTAACAAATTTCCGAGCACAGTTCAAGAAAAAAAAAAGAAAAAGAAAGAAAAAATACATTTATTCAGACACAACTGCACACAACAGCGAACAACGTACTTATTTAGAGACAAGACAAGAAAATGAAAACACACGATGAACATAATAGCGTACGCAGATAGCCGGCGCGCAGTGATGTCAGACAAGGCCTGAGCTCAGCATAATGCTGTGGTCAAACCACAACGCTGATTTTCAGCTCTTGCCTTTGGTGACACACGGACTTAAGAAAGACTTCAAAAAATATTTAGGGCATTCAAGCGCAACCAGACACGTAATTATACATTTTACCGCAAATATTTCTGTCTGAGAATAAATATAATCCAACGTTATCGGGGGGAACAATATCGTACTGAGATTTATCCACTTGGCATTCAACTCACGCTGAGTACGCCCGCGCTGTGACTGTAATAACCGGATGAGACAGTTAGAGGCCACGATCCGACCTTTCTTTTTCATTTGACTGAGTGACGACTGAAGACCTTCCCCCACTGTAAGCGCTACGCCTGCCCATACCAGTGACAGCCCAAACTTGTGCGGCACTGCGCTGCGCTCGTCACACTGGGACATCGGCTCTAAAGTCTCATATGCTTCAGTGCTCAATGCTCAGGGCCCTTCAAACCGGAACACAGTAATGATTGCACACTACTGCTTGGCGGAGGAATATCTGGCAAAGGTGTGGTGCTTCCCCATGCGCTCTCTAATAGTAACGCGTGCCCTGATAAGTTACAGTGCCACTTAGAACTTTGCTTTGGTAAATCTTACGTGGCAATGCGCTCGTCACCCTGAGACAGAGGCTCTAAAGTTTCATATGCCCAGTAATTTCGCTGGAAACAATGCCCTTCAAACCGGTACACAGTAATGTTTACACTCTACTTGATGGATGAATACAATACGTACGTACGATATCTGAAGTATCGGATCAATCGGAGAACAATATCGGACTGAGATTTGTCCACTTGACATTCAACTCTGAGTACGCCCGCGCTGTGAATGTCGTAACTGGATGGGACAGTTACAGGCCACGATCCGATCAGCGGCCCGATCGGTTATCCACCTGACCACCTGGCAAATCGTATAACGATGGTCTGTCAAAATTTATTTTCGTATTGTCTAACCAACAATTTTATGACGTCATCTCGGTGTTAATCACCGGAAGCTTATTTTGACAGCTGTTTTTGTATCGATGGTTCATTGGTCAACGTCAATGTGAGATAGCCAATAGGGCTGTGCAGGCTTACTCTGGCATTATCAGTCACCAACTGGGTCGTCGTCACGGGTAACGTCAGATTTATAAAACGCCAAAAATTAAATGTCTCTTAAATGTTTGACGCGTAAAGCTCGTGACATTTCTCTACTTAGTCGCATAACACTCAATAAAACGTTTTTTTTTTCGTCTATTATGCAACTAAATTGTGTAAACGCGTCTAAAATGCGTTACGCATCGAGCACTTTGTGGATATTTTATTATAAGTGGTTTATATACTAACATTTCCGGTACCAAGGACCCCGTTGTTAACTGGAAATGTCAGTTAGCCGGTCGCTCTGCTGTACGATATCTGAATTATCGTAATAAGAGAGCGGATCGTGTCGGATGCCGTAAAGGAGCGTTCATCAAGATATCGATATCGGCGAATCGAGTAAGCAACACAAATAATCGTAATAGCTTTTGCCTGTTTGTAACACGAAACGTTCCGTTCTGGGGTTTCTGAACAACGAAATTAGTTTACTGTGTGTGTGTGTGTGTGTGTTTGTGACCTTGCTAGAGGAATCTACGAAATTACAAGATTCCCGGATAAGGTTGCGTTACAATGTATTATTCGAGATTTTATATATATATGTGTGTACTATAAATAGAGTTTCTGGCCAAGAACGCGCGAGTTACGCACGAGGGGTTCTGCAAGCAATAATAAAAGTAGGAACAAAACAAGTTCACAGAAACCTGGGTCCTTTTTTGGTCCAATAATGCAGCATTGCATTTTAGCTTGGCTATTCAGCCATTCCTTTGAACTTTCCACTCCTCCAGGATGACTGGTAGAAAATGCTACTTAGCATAAGTACTCCTTTTACATTTCTATTGTGTGCTAAAGAATAAATAAATAAATAGGTCTTAAAGATTTATAGTTTCTATAAACATGTAAAAAAATGTTTTTTTATTTTTTATTTTTAACTTGTTGACGAGACGAGCAAGTCTTTCACCTGATGTTAAGCGCTACGCCTGTCTATAACAACCACAGCACCACCCAGAACCCTGCATTGCATAATCATGCGCGGCACTGCACTGCGCTCGTCACCCTGAGACAGCGGCTCTAAAGTTTCATATGCCCAGTAATTTCGCTAGAAACAGTGCCCTTCAAACCGGTACTTCCCCAATCGGTCTCTTGCAGAAGACCCCAAAAAAAAACTACTAAATATATTTTAATTTCGAATACCTGATTATGGGACGTTATTTTTATTGGGACATGGGATATTCGATAGTTTCTCAACCGTACATAGAAATCTACGGTGCTTCCTTCTGAATACCCCATTTCACGTTTGACCTAATCTTAGGCATTTAGCCCCTAGGTTTATTAGCACTAGAGCTATCTTCCCGAGACACATCCCGTTTTATAGTAGTCGTAAATAAGTTATTTATCTACCACTTACTAACTATGCCAGTAGCAATAATAACACTACAAATTGGGGTACATTCCTATCTGTAATTACTGTGTACTGCCATGAGACTTATACAGTAGTTAACAGTAAGTAACCTCAAGTTTTTTGATACAAATATATTTTTCAGGAAACCCATACATAATATTTCGGAGGTAGGTTTCATCGTCATCATCAACTCATATTCCCACTGCTGGGCACGGGTCTCCTCTCACATTCGTGAGGAGAGTTAGGCCATTACCTACCACGGGGATCCGGTCCGGATTGGTGGATAACATAACCACCTCTGAAATAATTCTCGGGTAGGTATGCGGCTTTCCTCATGATGTTTTCCTTCACCGAATAACGAGGGATAATTACATTAACACATTATTACGTGCCCGCATTGGGATTTGAACT
Source organism: Campaea margaritaria (assembly GCA_912999815.1). Classification (NCBI taxonomy): domain Eukaryota; kingdom Metazoa; phylum Arthropoda; class Insecta; order Lepidoptera; family Geometridae; genus Campaea; species Campaea margaritaria. The sequence goes on from OU538814.1 coordinate 4,981,140, forward strand.
CGCGTCCTTCTCCTTGGAAGGCAGACGTTCTCCCACTAGGCTACCACCGCTTATTGTGGATGTGACAGCTGGGCGCCGCAGGTTGTCTCATTGCATATTGATGGCTGTCACAATTACTTACGCCTGAGCCGTGTTTGAGCGATGTCATCTCAAGGATTCACTGTGACAAAAGTCATCTTTACAGGGCCGGAGTTGGAGCTGCCATTGGATTGTGACTTATATGATTTTTGTCCTGCCACAAAATAAACCTAGCTATTTGTACCAAGTGCGTATACTGCGCAGTGGCCGTACGTGCTCCGTTTGTGACATTGGTATTTCATTATACCAAACGGCTTTCGGACACTTTCGGGTAATTTTGGGGCACTTTTATTGGTATCTGACCCTTCAATTGTGATGATATATTATTGACAGATTTATTGGCATTTTGTGGTGAGCTGGCATTGCAATTAAAATGATGCTTTTATTGTCGAGTCGGATCGGATTCTTTTGTTGAATTGTTGATATTTTGACGGTTCGGAATCGTTCCGTTGAGGGATTTCTATGCAGGGGAACGGCCCTTTGTTGTGTTTAATACGGTCACTGTGTGTTTGATATTGATATTAAAAATTGTGTTTATAGACAGACCCTCTTGGGATAAACTTTACGCGTTCAATCTTCTATCAAATCAATCAATGCTGTTGGCAGCCAAACCAGGAAAGGTTCAAAATTAAGGTAAAAAACTATAAGTAACTTGTGAATTGTATCGTCGAGCTATTAGATTATAATTGACGTGACAACGTCTAATAAATCAATAAACGCCGGCTGCATGTACGAAAAAATTGACACATTGTCCCGTTACGCTCATTGTACGCTTGCGCCGCATCTATCTCTCTTCTACTCTTGGCAGGTTAATTATTCTTGCATTTTAAACTCTGATAACTAGTTTAATTTGAAGTATTTATTCTTTTATTATTAAAAAATGATTTCATTGTATTCATAAAAAGTATGCAATCATTTCATCAATGTTTTGTTAGTACGTTGTCATGTTAAAATATCGTCCGTAAACCAACTTTACAGACATCCATTTTTTTTTTTGGTTTATAAAGAAGTATGTATGATCAAGGATTAATAAACACTGTAGGCGGCCTTTTCCAATGAGGTTTAATTTATAAGAAGAACTTGATTTGCAATAAGAACTTTTTGTTTAACACTCTTTTTTTTAATTGTTCACCCAAAAAGTGGTCAACGCGCATAAATAAGGTTTCAAAGATCTCTTTTGTGTTGTACCAGTACCACTGATCTTATATAAAAGTTCCGTACCCTAATGACCAAAATGAATCCCTCGTAAAGTCCTCGCGTCCATCCGTTTATTTCATTCCACGTCTTTCATAAAACTATGGTATAAAGGTAATATAATCATCATTATATTTTTAATTAACCAACACAAAGAATATTTAGTTGGGTGTTAAAAATTCTAATTAATGTTAGTATTTTCATTTGCACGCAAGTTTATTAAAATACCAGAGCAAAAAGGTCATTATGCTTATGTTATTAGCCTAAGTGGCCATTTCCTCAAACAGTACTGAATGACACCTCGGACTCCTGGCGCAAACCAAGGGCACAGTTGCCAGCGAAATTACTGGGCATATGAGACTTTAGAGCCGATGTCTCAGGGTGACGAGCGCAGTGCAGTGCCGCGCAGGATTACGCTATGCTGAGTTCTGGCTGGTGCTGTGACTGTTATGGGCAGGCGTATAGCTTACCATCAGGCGAACGACTTGGTCGTCTCGATACATAGTAAAATAGAAAACAGAAAAAAAGCGAGGTTGAATTGTCGATTGGTGATTAATTGACACATTGAGCGGTCTTTGTTTATTCGTTCATTTACTATCGACGATTTTATTCATTTTCCCGCTGATTCATGTCGATGTTCGACGACCAACTGCTCCAGCTGTCCGTGTACGGCCGCCCTTAGACCTACTTCTTTGTACCTGCCATGAAAACTGTACAAATTCCAACAACTCACAGTCGTCCATTACAATGACCATTAACGAGTTTACTACGAAATTACCGCGATAAAATATTTTGTTCACGAGTTTAATTACTTTAAAATTTATTCGCGATAAGTTAAGGAATTGTTTTTATTATTTATTACAACGGGTTCTATAAGAGAAATGGTATCTTTTGTATGCGGGGTAATTTGTTAGCGACTAGATATAGATTAGAACAGGCATTAAAACGAAGTAAGTTAATAGATTTCAACCCAAGAGGTAAAACGGGACCCTATTACTAGGACTCCGCCGTCTGTCTGTCCGTCTGTCACCAGACTGTATCTCATGAACCGTGATAGTTAGACAGTTGAAATTTTCACAGATGATGTATTTCTGATGCCGCTTTAACAAAAAATACTATAAAACAGAATAAAATAAATATTAAAGGGGGCTCCCATACAACTAACAAGTTTTTTTTTCTCGTTTTTGCTCGGTATTCATAACGGCAATAGGTAGACGCTTGAAATATTCACAGAATATCTAATTGTTATATTCACTTTAAAAATAAATAATTAAATTAAAATAATTTTGCCGTTTTTATATCATAGATAATACGGAACCCTTCCTGTGAGGGACCGACTCGCACTTGGACGGTATTTTAAATTAAAAAGCATACACTATTTTAGCGTGGAAATAATCCAGCTCCAATAGAGAAGTTAATTATTTCGTGACGTCACAGCGGAATGATTAAAACAGCTGCATGCTATAATGAGCCGCGTTTCGCGTTCAATGAGGACCTGTTATTGTGTATAATGAAATTAGCATGTTGTTATTAAATGGCGAATGTAATTGAAAATATACAATTTACGTTGACTGCTGAACCGGTTTTTACATTTGGGCACCGTTGCGGGCTGTGCGTGTTTTCCAGCAATGGCGTGTCGTCTGTGTGAGCCGCACTGTAGCAGCGCCGCGTTACACACACGTCTGTGTTTCGCTACGCAGCCGCCACGTAAGCTGCGCTAACACAACAGGTGTGTTTTCCCGCACCCGCGTAAAGTTATAAAAACACAACGTCTGTGTTTTCAGCAGTGAACGTGTCGATAGAAAAAAATAACCTTCCGTTCTGTTTCCTTCCTATTGTTATATTTCGGTATTGTGTTTATTTTTTGTGTATAATACGCACAAGGCAAATATTTGTGGACCACAGGTATTTGTTCTGAATCTGGGCTTTTGTAGGACCATGGTCCTCATAGTTCCTGATTCCAAAAAAACAGGGAATCCTAGTTAGGAAATCTATGTATTATGTGATCGTAACGCGTTATAATAGTAAATAGTCAATGTTAAAAAAAAACCTCACTATCTCATATATAGATCCTGACCCCTAACTGGGATGTTCGGGTGTTTTTTTGTTACTAAATCTCAAACAAACCGGCTGAACGGATTTTAATGAAATTTAGAGCAAAGATAAACGCAAACCACTATTTATTAAAAAAAAAAACAGTTCAACAAGGGTTATATAGTATCTCAAAGTTTACACGGAAAATAAGAGAATATAGGGGAAATTATAAAGTTTCAAATGAACTATTCTCTAAAGTACCTTGTCCCTTATAAAGAGCCCTTCGAATCAAAGGAACGCCGGAACACACAGTGGAAGCGAAGCGAGGAGATGACGTCACAACTCTTCAGCCAATCAAGTCCAATAACCGGAGATTGTTTGTTGAAGCCATTGATAATAATGAATAGATTCAATTCGAAGCCATTCATAATGAATGGTTTCTATGTTGAAGCCAGATAAATGATAGAGGACATGTAATAAGTCGTTGGAGAGTGTATTGAAATGATTTTGTGTTGGAAAGGCTGTGAATATTGTGTTTTGGGCTTGTTTTTTTTTCGGTTATATTTTTTTGTGAGCAAGATGTCTGCAACGCGTAATGACTTTAGTAAAACGCCTAAATTTTATTTTTATTTTTATATTATAATGTTACTGGACGAGCAAGTCAGCTACAGTGCCACCCAGAACTTACCATTACAAAATCTTAGAAAAAATATTCACGTATAAGTCTCTTGAACCTCTCTTTTGAATCTTCAATCTTTTTGTTTAGAAAATAAAATTAATTTACCATATTCAGTAGAGTATGTCACCCTGAGACATCGGCTCTAAAGTCTCACATGCTCAGTAGTTTGACAGCGCGCTTCAACCGGAACACTGTAAAGTTTGCACACTACTGCTTGGCGGATGAATATCTGGCAATGGTTAGTACGTTCTCAGAGTTTATTGTTAGATAGATAGATAGATAAACTCTTTATTGAAACACCACAGAACAAATAAAACTTAAAACTAGAACAAAACAAATTTAATAATTAAATTAATATTAATTTTTATTTAATTATTTATTTAATTTTTAGTTAATGTAGATGATTGAGTGCGACAGAAACAATATGTTTTATTTGCAACCGAAATTACCTAATTATTAAATTCGCTAACATTTTCCAATAAATTGAATGATTAATGGTTAAGGCCCGTTTATTAATATCTCAAGCGAGACGTCCATTAAAATAGTGTGGCCGGCGCCCATGTGTTGGGATTATTGGGGACATCACTGATTTATTATCGGCACCGTCAATTCGACGGTCGGATTAAAATGTAGCCCCAAATTATAGCAACTGAGCATCGTCATTAATTGTTGATTAATGGTTTTCAAAGGGACTACAAATGAAGCTTGTTTCCATAGATCTATTACATGTCTGTTTCTATTATATCCATAATTCTATGACCACCAGATCCACGGGTTTTATTTAGGTGTACAATTTAATTCCAAAGACATAAAGAAATAATCTGTAGCCAACGTAAATAAGGTTTAGAGGGAAGTTTTCTTCGCCAAAAAGGCAGTGATCATTGAGGAGTTCCAGGACAAAAGCCGATATGTCCATTTTACAACGTTTTTTTTCTGCTAGTGTTTAGGCAAACAAAAACTTTATACTCTAGATCAATAAGGATTAGATTAGATTAGATGCACAAAACTAAAGACTGCCCATCCCTATCGACTGGAAGATCTAGGAGGTTCACTCATTCATTCAATCAATAAGCAAGATGGCCATCTAATGCGCAAGAGCAAATATAAAAGAAAAATTAAGATAAGTTTTTCCCTGGAAACAGCGTGAGTAGAAAACAGATTCTTTTTTAATTCCTAGCTAGTCATATTTTTCATAGATACCAAGCTGATCTGAGTGGTTTTAGATTGTAGCAAATTTCGTTAAAAACGTACTAAATAAGGCTCTAAAGATGGGCAACTGGAACTCAACCCGACAAATACACTTTTAAACATTTGAGATAAAATTTTATTTTGTCATATTTTAGGATAGCAAAAACATAACTATTAGAATAGAATAGAATAGAAAAACTCTTTATTGTACACCAGAAACAAAAATAAACACAGTACAGAAGAATTACAATAGGTAAACAAGGGTAGTACAATGGGCGGTCTTATCGCTGAAAGCGATTTCTTCCAGACAACCTTTGGATGGACAGGAAAAAACATTTTTCGATAGTAGGGTGGGTGGCGTACTTACAGTATTTAACAGACACAGTACATTTTATACTTATGTTTTAATAATACACATACACACTATACTCAATAAATAATAAAAAAAATAAAAAAAAATAATATGAATACAATAATAATAATATACATATATTTATAATATACTACACACATGATTATAATAAAATATATTCACTATTCATTCATAATGTAAATCATTATTTTGTGTTTAATGTAAAAATAATATAGTGGATTTATTGACTGTTCTTTCGAAACTGATAAATGAACGAATGTATTTACAAGATCATCATCATCAACCCATAACGTCCCACTGCTGGGCACGGGTCTCCCCTCACTTTCGTGAGGAGGGTTAGGCCATAATCAACCACGGGGGCCCGGTCCGGATTGGTGGATAACATACCTACCTACGAAATAATTCTCGGGTAGGTATGTGGATTTCCTCACGATGTTTTCCTTCGCCGAAAAGCGAGTGATAATTACGTACATATGCTTTTTACAGATACACATTGGCACGTGCCCGCACTGGGGTATGAACTCACGTCCTTCTCCTTTGAAGGCAGGCGTTGTCCCACTAGGCTACCACCGCTTACCATTTACAAGATACACACATGTTTTTTCATTTGCCTACTGAAATTACAGAACCCTGAAACGTATGTCCTACATGCTAAAGTTCAGCCCCATCCTACTTTATATTAATTTCAAAAGGCCGTTTTCCCTTCATAACGAGTGTGAATTATTATCCGCCCCAGTTCTTACTAAAGCTTATCCAGTTTTATAGGGTCGTTCTGCAATAGCGCATTCTTTTCTTCTTTTCTTCTTTCGTGTCGATGTCCCATCCCTGACTGAGATAGGCTTTTTTTGCTTGAAACATCGTGGCTAGCGTATTCAGTCAAATTAAGACAGACAGGTAGGCAGACATCGAAGTCTTAGTAATAGAGTTCCGTTTTACCCTATGGGTTCGGAACCCTAAAAAGAACAAAAAAAAAACTTGGGCCTGATATATCTAACGCAAACTTCTTACGCTTGCTAGTGTGACTTGACTTATTAAAACTCAGAAAATCTTTAACAATTTCAAGCCCCGTGGTTTAATCATGATTTGAGTGCAGCTGGTGAATTCCAAGGTGAGTGATATTAATTTTTATCCAAATTGAATCTGTTTGGTTACGAATAGATAAACACCACCAAAAAACAAAGAAAACTTAAAATCTAAATCAAATTAAATTTAACAATTAGTGTCACGCTGAGAGCGCTCTCTTCCAGACAACCATGCATGGAGAAAAGCAACACTGAAAATACCCAACGCTCAGTAAAGTGCTCTATTGCTGGTCGACCCTATAGTACAGCTGCATAACAGCGCTGTGCCGTATGTTATATAAATAGCCGAGAAGACGCCGTTTCCCCATTTTATGTGAGAATATTTGTTGCGAAAACAAATTAGGTAGATATATATACGAGCTGTGTGTTTTTCTGTGGATTAAATGAAAAGAACAATTGGATGGAAACGTTAATTTACAGAATTCCTAGCGGCGTGATAATGTTTGCGGACCAATGGCAGGTGATTTTGTCAGAATGTCTGAAGTACTGTGAGATGAATGCATGCTAGTTGTTTCTATTTATATTTTTTTTCCACTTATTTAATTTTTGATTTTTCTTTGGATTATGATTTTAGTTTGCCATTGTATATATACCTGCTAATTGATGTAAATGGTTATACCGTATCAACTATTTTTTGTTAATAAATATAAAAAAAAATAAAAAAAAAAACAATATTACACTTCCATACAAACTATTTGATGAAAGCAAATAAAAACCTAGGTACAATTGTCTGTTGCCTTAACACCTTGACTGCTGAGCCGGTTTTCTTACCAAGCCACAGGTGCGGATCTGCATACACCGTAGTGTTTTCCCATACAGCTAACACCGCAGTTGTGTTTTCCTGCACTCGCGGCAAGTTATGAAAATCACCACCGTTGTCAGGAGTGAACGTGTTTAACATGTCTTGCTCTGTAAACGCCAAAGCCCTAGGTCTAGGCACTAGTTTCTGTCCAAACCTGGACTTCTTTCTTGCTTCTTGACTCATAGAGCTCTGGAAAGTTTCTGTCCAGCTCATCATCACTATCCACCGAACATAAGTGGACCAATGTTCACAGAATCGATGACAATATCATAAATCACATAATATATTTACCACCAAGGGTTCCATGGAAGTATCCATGGAACTCTCGACGCTTTTTTCTCACTACTCGCGATGAAATGACCCGTTTGACCGGTCAAAGATATCTCCTCCGGCCGGTCATGTTCGTACATTATGTAATTTATCGACTTAAAGCCTGCCCCGCACAGGCGTTATAATATCGGCCAACAATATCGCCGACGTTTTTTTGTAGTTCATTTTATTTTTGACTATTGGTTGTAGCGTAATGTTATACACACCCTATAAACTTCCTCGATTAATGGACTATTCAACACAAAAAGAATCGTCCATTTCGAACCAGTAGTCCCTAAGATTTGAGCGGTCAAACAAACAAAGAAACAAACTCTTTAGCTTTATAATTATATTCCGCTCCTATTGGTCGTAGCGAAATGTTATATAGCCTATAACCTTCCTCGATAAATGGACTATTCAACACAAAAATAATTTTTCAATTCCAACCAGAAGTTCCTGAGGTCCTGTTCAAACAAACAAACAAACAAACTCTTCAGCTTTATATATTAGTATAGATTAAGTACAGAAGCACTGGAGAAAAGTAGCAAGTGACAGGTCCCAATGGAAATTTTTAGAGGAGGCCTATGCCAAGAAGCAAACTGAGTTTCGGGACATATTATAACAAAAACATAACATTGAATTCATAATGAGAAGTTCAGAATAAAAAGGCTTATTATGTTTTTTATTAAGTATAGATTAGATTAGAAGCGTTGGTAGCCTAGTGGGAGAACGTCCACCTTCCAATCAGAAGGTCGTGCGTTCAAATCCCAGTGCAGGCACGTACCAATGTGTTTGTTGTAAAACATAATGTACGTTATTATCACTCGCTTTTCGGTGAAGGAAAACATCGTGAGTAAACCCACATACCTACCCGAGAATTATTTCAGGTGCTCAGCAGTGGGACGTTATGGGTTGATGATGACGATAGATTAGAACGCACGCAGTATTGCCCTTTTAATCGTAGTATGATGCGATTTAGATAGAGTGGCTAAACGCAGCCGCGTGAAATCGAGGCGGGCGCATTTATGCAATAACGCTGGTATATTATCGACCGGTAATGTCACCTCTGTGTGGAGGAGGCTTTAGACACTGTTGGCGCTGGCCGCTAATCATTATCAACTTCACGATGACTCGCGCAATAAGAATCGTTAATACATATACATGCCAAGCTATGAATATTCACACCCATAGACAAAAATGCAAGGATGAATAGAATTTTATTCGGAACTGCTGATGTAAATGAGGCCAAACGCCATCAATCAATATATTATTATATTATATTATTTTATATTATATATATTACTATATTATATTATATTATATTATATTATATTACATTCATGTTGTTTTTATATTAAGCTTTGTTATTTCATTTTTTTTTCTTCATGAGATATTTTGATGCACGCCTACACCCCTCTCTCCTTTACTATGGGTGGTTGACTGGTAGAAAATGCTCTTAGCGTTAAGTCCGCCATTTGTACTCGTTAGTTAATCTGTGCAATAAAGTATTAAATAAATAAATAAATCAATAATCCACTGTTAGTCACTGAAGAGTTCCGTTTTCTCCGTCTGTATACTAAGATCATCTCGCTGTCTCCTTAACATTATATTGTTAATGGAACTTAACAGGGATGGAACTGAATTGAACCGTGACATTGACACCAACTCTAGCTATTGAGTTGACTGACTGGGACTCCAAATGTAGAATAGTATGACGAACCAACACAGACTACACTACTACTCCACTCCACTCACTCACACTATCTAATTACCTACATCTACTCTTCGACGCTGGCTAAATGAGCAATCGTGTGAAGAAAAAAGAATGAACATAATCGTTCATTCATTCGTTCGATCTTCATTAATTCATTCATTCTTTAATTCTTGCATTCTTTCAATTATTAATTTATTGCGCTTTTGATATTAATTCGTTTATTCTACTGTTACTCTTATATCGTTTATTCCTAATTTAATTCGTTCATTCAATCATTCATTTATGGTTCTGTTGTTAGAGACTTTTCTCGCGATTTTACCAACTCCATTCCAACACTACTTGGCCTTATCTATGGTTACAGTTGTACCAGTCCAATATTCAGAGATTTTGGCACAGTTCTAAAGTAATCGTCCTTATTGCCAATAGAATACGGTCAAAGACTTCTGGAGCCAGGGACCTCTTTACGGCGGAGGCTGATTGTATGACTGTTCAACGATTCAGAAAATTGGTTGGCGTCTCTATGTCCTGATAACATTTTGTACTTCACGCACTGTACTATATCGCTCTTGTTCAAAGGGTGAGGGTTTTGGCTGAAAATCAAAATTGTGTGGGTATTGATTTATAAAAAAGTTAATTATAATTAACTTTTTTTTTATTTGACTGAGTGACGATACGAGCAAGTCGTTCACCTGATGGTAAGCGGTACGCCTGTCATTGCATAATCCTGCGCGGCACTGCACTGCGCTCGTCACCCTGACACATCGGCCCTAAAGTCTCATACGCTTAGTAATTTCGCTGGAAACAGTGCCCTTCAAACCGTAGAACAGTAATGTTTTCACACTAGATAGATAGATAGATAAACTCTTTATTGAAACACCACAGAACAAAGAAAAGTTAATACTAGAACAAAACAAATTTTACAATTAGTGTCACAATGGGCGGTCTTATCGCTCAGAGCGATCTCTTCCAGACAACCATGCACGGAGAGGAGTAATTAGGACATCGGACGGTAGCTTTCCTTATAAAAAAAAAAAAAATAAAAAAATAAAAAAAAAAATAAATAGATAGATATTATACACAAAATAAACTTAAATACATAGTAACATAATAGATAAACTTAATATATACCATACACACACTACTGTCTGGCAAAGAAATATTTCACTTGCAATATTTGTATCAAAATGAGTCTTAACACCATCAATCTAGTTATGCGCGCACCTGGGCGCTTGATAACAGTCAGCCCTAACTAGAATGCTATCGTAGCGTCTGGGCCGTCTCCGGCCCTCCGGTGAGCGCGTGGGATGTCGTGCGATGTTTTTTAGTACTAAGATTATTATTAAGCAGTCGTTTCGAGCATATAACTTTGTTCGGACTTCTCATTTGTAATTAGTTATAATAGAATATAACTTTTCTGATTAAATACTTTTTAAAGTTTAAAAGTGTTTTCAAAAAGCTCCCAATAAACTTGACTGGCGCAGACGGTAGTATCGTGCGTTTGCTGCGCCGTCTTTCGCGAAAACTGTGTGAAGAATACGCTAAATTCGCGGATATTCGGCGTGTGTGCGGTACACGAACCAAATAAAAATTCGTCAAGGATATAAGGAGACCATGATGGTGATTGGCTGGTGAGTGAATTTTTCGCTATCCTTTCCCGTATTTCGTTATAGTTGGAATCGAACCTTGTCCATTATAACTTATCTGGTTTTGCCTCAAAATAGGTAAAAGTGTTAGTTTTAAGTGAATAAATTAAAGCCAATTTAAAATCAATTGACTTCATAAAAGTGTTAGTTTTAAGTAAATAAATTAAAGCCAGTTTAAAATCAATTGACTTTATAAAAGTGTTAGTTTTAAGTAAATAAATTAAAGCCAATTTAAAATCAATTGACTTCATAAAAGTGTTAGTTTTAAGTAAATAAATTAAAGCCAGTTTAAAATCAATTGACTTTATAAAAGTGTTAGTTTTAACTAAATAAATTAAATCCAGTTTATTAATCAATTGAATTTATAAAGTAATTAAAGTAAAGCCAGTTTAAAATAAATTGACCTTTTAGCGAAACAATTAAATTCCGTTTTAAATTAATTAACTTTATTAAAATATAAATGAAAAATAAAATGAGTTATATTATTATAATTAATGTCAATTGTGACAATAGTTTTTAGTTGACTAAAAATTAAATAGTTTTTGTTGTTGACTAAAAATTAAATAGTTTTTGTTTTTTACTAAAAGTGAAATAGTTTATTAGTTGACTATTTTGAATAGTGCAGTAATTATAATTATTATTATAAAATGACTACTATTCAAATGATACCTAATGAGATGCTGAAGCTTATCCCGCTTTTTGGTGGAGATAAACGTCACTTAAATTTATTTCTAAGGAAGTGTGAATATCTGATTCTTAAATATCATGGTGATCAAGAGCAGAATGCGTACATTATGCATACGATAACAAGTAGGTTGATAGATGAAGCAGCAGCTTTGATAAGTGAAAGGGAGGATATTGAAACTTGGGCACAATTTAAAGAATTACTAATCCAACATTTTGGCGAACAAAGAAGTGAAGAATGCATAGCTATTCAATTAGAAAGCTTAACAATTAAACAGACAGAAAATTATCTTGAGTTTTGCAATCGGATTCAATCAGTGAGAGCAGTGTTAATATCGAAGGTCAATCAGTTGCCAAATAATGAAGTTAAGAAAGCTAAAATTATAATATACAACAATACATCGCTTAATGTATTCATGTACAATTTGCCTGAATATTTGATTCGAAGTGTTAGACTTAAAGCACCGGCTACGTTAGAAAAAGCATTAGAGTTTGTGTTAGAGGAAGTGGATTTTCATGAGCAGTACACCATGAAAAACAAGTTAAATAGACAAACAGTACAAGCGACTCCACCGTTTAAATTAGGCAACGCTACTAACCTGCCTAGCATGGCTCTACAGCCCAGTGGTTTTAAACCTATGTTGCAAACATCTTTCACGCCACGATTTAATTTTGGAATTCCTAATAATCAGCCAAGGTTACCCCAATTCAGTCAAAGAACGAATGGCCTTCAGCCGCAATTTGGATATAAATTCAATGGACCTCCACAGCCACAGTTTGGATATAGGCCCCACCTTGGTCAGCAGTTCGGTACACAACAGAGATTTATGCCACCATCTCAGTTTAATGTGAGACCTCAACAGCAGTTCGGTTACCGGCCTCAATTTAATCAAGGTCAAATTGGATACAGGCATTCTCAGCCTATAAATAAATTTGGTAGCGCTGACGTTGCTATGCGGACTGCACCGCCTCTCAAGCCGCAAGGGCAGACACAACCCCAAGGGTTTCATCTGAACGAATTAGGCTTAGGCGAAGCAAACTATTATGACGGTTATAATAATGCACGTGTATACGATAGTCAGGAAAATTGGGAACACGGTGAAGAAAATTACTGCGCTGATTTTATGGAGAATGAAAATTATGTGAGTGAAATGGAAGGTGAGATAGTGAAAGATGATACTACGCAAGAGGAAATCGAAAATTTTTACAATACAGGCCTCGGACATCAACCTGAAATAATACGGTTAAATTGCAATGTAAAACTAAAATTGCCATTCGTATACATACAGGAAATTGACGCAAAGCTCATGATTGATACCGGAAGTACTAGATCATTCTTAAGCCCGCAAAAGGCCTACGAATTTTACGGGTCGTATATAAATTGTGAACCGTTCACTGTTATTAGCACGCATGCTTCCAGCAGTCATAATGAAGTGGTCCAAATTCCACTAATGCCATCTTTTTATAGCAGTGACAGCCATAAGTTTTACTTATATGACGTAGATAAGCAATATGATGGGTTGATAGGTAATGACCTTTTGATGCAGTTGGAGGCCGTTATCGACTTAAAGAATCTTGAACTTAGAACTAAGACAGTAACTCTTCCAATTGTTAACAATAGTAATTGTGTTATCGAATTGGGCGCGCGGACAGAACAAATAGTAAAATTACCCACCGATCAGTTTGCAGGTGAAGCGATTTTAAACTTCACAACATTTTGTAAAGGAGTTAGAATGCCATCAGCTGTTGTGACTTGTAACAATGGATATGCTACCACCGTTATTCAAAATGCTTTAGACAAATCAATGAATTTGACAATCACAAAACCTTTTAAGGTTACGGAATATAAGGAAGATTTTGTTAGTATGAATTGTACGGACGTAGAAATGAAAGATGCGGAAGTTGATACAATACTAAACGAGAATTTGAATAGACTGAGACTGGATCATATGAATGCGGAAGAAAGAAAGTGTATTAGTGACCTGTGCGCGGAATATAAAGATATATTTTATAGTGATCAGTTACCGTTAACGTTTACCAACCAAGTTAAACATTCAATAAGAACAAAAAACGACGATCCGATTTACGTAAAGCCTTATAGGCAACCCCCCGCACAAGCAGAAGAGATAAAAGATCAAGTAGAGAAACTATTGAAGAATAATGTGATTAGGGAATCGTATTCACCGTGGAATGCACCTGTTCATCTCGTGCCAAAAAAAATGGATGCTTCCGGCGAAGTAAAGTTCCGTATGGTTATAGACTACCGACGACTTAACGAAATAACTGTTGATGACAAGTATCCGTTACCAAATATTACAGACTTGTTTGATCGGTTAGGTAAGAGTAAGTACTTTACGACGCTAGATTTGGCTAACGGGTACCACCAAATTGAGATCGAAGAGAAAGACCGACAAAAAACCGCTTTTAGTGCAAACGGACATTACGAATTTCTTCGAATGCCGTTTGGATTAAAAACAGCCCCAGCAACCTTTCAGAGGACGATGGATAACGTACTCAGAGGAATGCATGGTCATCATTGCCTAGTTTATATGGACGACATGATTATTTTCAGTCCTAGTCTCCAAAATCACATAAATGACTTAAGAGCTGTATTTGATCGACTTAGAGCGACAAATTTGAAAGTTCAATTAGATAAATCGGAGTTTGTACGTAAAGAAGTGCTTTATCTTGGACATACAATTACAGACCAAGGACTGAAACCTAACGACGCAAAAATCAAGGCAGTTTTGGACTATCCCTTACCTAAAAATACGACAGAAATAAAAAGCTTTTTAGGGTTAATTGGGTACTATCGACGATTTATAAAAGATTTTGCAAAAACGACACAACCTTTGACTTCATGCTTAAAGAAACGACACAAAATTGTAATAGACCAAAACTACATTGACGCTTTTGAACGTTGCAAAGAATTACTGACGAACGCACCCCTTCTTCAGTACCCTGATCCATCAAAACCGTACGTCTTGACAACCGATGCTTCATCAGTGGCCTTAGGTGCCGTATTATCCCAAGGTACAATCGGTAACGACAAGCCTATCGCTTATGCAAGTAGAACTTTAAGCGATACAGAAACTCGTTATAGCACCATCGAGCGAGAGCTGCTAGCCATAATATGGGCAGTCAAACACTTTAGGCCTTACCTTTACGGTAACACCTTTACTATTTTTACTGACCATCGACCCCTAGCCTGGTTGTACTCCCTGAAAGAGCCCAATAGCAAATTGACGCGTTGGAGACTTCGTTTACAGGAATATGATTTTAAAATCATCTATAAAAACGGAAAGCAAAATACAAATGCAGATGCGCTTTCTCGTATAAAACTGAACGCTTTAGGAGACCTCGATGACGTATCAATGGAAGTACATTTAGACAAGACTGAACGACATAACATTCATAAAGAAACAGACGATCAGATAGAAACTTTACGGGCACGAAGTGACAGTGAAGAGACTCTATCAGTATCGGACAGCTCGGAAACAATCCTGATTAGTGACCTATCTGAAACTTACCCTCGCGTACCATCACTTTCTAATAAATCGGAAACAGTACATTCAGCCATAGAACTAGAAAACAACGGAATTCCCATCCTCAATGAGGCTATTGATACCAAGCCCAATCAAATTATCATCTTTACGTGGCTTAGGAATAACCTGCGGGTGCGAGATACGTCTAGAGAAAAGCAGAAGATTCTTGAAGTGTTCATGCCTGTGAACAAAGAAGAGTTAGTAAAGCAGTTCTTAAAAGAACACATAAAGCCGAAGGCTAAGTACTTCATATACTTTGAAAATAAGCAGCATAGGAAGGAGTTTAACCGCGTCATCATAAGTTTGTTTAAGGAAGGTATGGTAGAGTTATATGAATGTACTGAGAGAGTTATAAATGTAGAAGATGAAAATGAGCAGAGAGCGATTATAGTAAGGTGTCATGAAGGGAAAACATGCCATAGAGGTATAAAGGAAACTATGCTAAGAATAAAAAGGAACTATTTCTGGAACAACATGTCAGTACTAGTATCATCAGTCATAAATGGATGTGAGGCTTGTAGAAAGATGAAGTATGATAGGAGACCGTTAAAACCAACTATGCAGTTGACTCAGACACAGGATGCTCCGTTTCAGGAAATCTTTATAGATTTATTTACAATAGAATGTCATATTTATTTAACAATTGTAGACGCATTCAGTAAATTGGCTCAAGCCATAGAAATTAACAATAAATCAACAGCAGAAGTAGTTCGTGCATTAATAAAATACTTTTCCATGTACGGCGTACCGAATAAAATTAGCAGCGACCCTGGTTCAGAGTTCAATAATGAGCTTATGAAAGAATTAACTTCAATGTACAAAATTGAATTACACATATGTACATCACACAACCCTAATTCAACAGGCATTGTTGAGCGCTTTCATTCGACGTTAATAGAAATTTATCGTTTGGCCAAATATGATCAGAAATGTACAGACGCGTCGTCAGTAATGACCTATGCTATTATGGCTTATAACAACACCATACATTCAACAACGGGTTTATCTCCATTCGAAGTTGTCTTTGGTCATACGGACTCAAATACTGCGTTCGAAGGTGACTTCGAGAAATGTTACATGCAACAATTGCTGAGGGACCATGCTAAGCGTACCAAGCACCTTTATCAGTACATATCTGAGAAGATGCTTGAGAAAAAGCAGAAAGTTAAGGAAAAGCGATTAGGAGAGAATGTAGAGTTAAGCGAAGGAGATATAGTATTCGTTAAAGATATTAATACAAGAAAAAGTAAGGATAAAGCTAGGTACCGAAAAGCAACGGTTAAAGGAAAAGCTGATAGAAATATAGTTCCAGTAGAAATAAGTAAAAGACAAACAAAGGTAGCAATAAAAAATATTAAACGTCCACAGGTGGTGCCTGCTCGTAATGGCTCTACTACCCCGCAGCCTGGGCCTTCATCTACAAAAACTTGAAGGAAACCCAGGAATATTACCTGTTAAGGAAGGACAAGCTTATAAACAGGAAGACAAGTGGATTATAGTAAAGAGATTAGATTTAAATGGCTTGGGAAATGATTTGACTATGAATACGCAGAAATTTAAGGATTTTATAAAAATAGTAGATTCACACAAACCATTTATTCACGAATTTTTAGGTATACGCACTCAGGTAGAATATTTAAATAATGTAACAATTTCTAAATTTTGGCAATTGGTTCCTACGCGTAGAGTCAAAAGAGGCTTGATTAATCCTCTCGGATCATTGATAAAAGGGATTTCAGGAAACTTAGATTATGAGGATGCAATTCGTTATGATAAAAAAATCTCACAGATTGGCTCTAGGCAAAACGATTTGGATAAGAAGATGACTTTGGTAACTAAAATGTTGGATAACTTTGTTAATAGTACAGAAACCTCAAATGACAATATTTTAATATTAGATAAAAGATTGAAAAGAATTGAAGAAATTATAAAGTCCGGAAATAATAAAGAAAATAACTGCTTATATCTCACACATGTTCTAAATATGTTCGACACATTTATGAGTACATTTAGGACTACTTATATAACGCTTAATGAGATAGAAACAGCATTGGCATTTACTAAGGTCTCTGTACTACATGAATCAATTATAAACCCGAATGAGCTATTATATATTCTTAAATCCATAGAGCAGATCCATAATTTAATATATGAAGTAAGTGAAGGCAATTTGTTAAAATTCGAGAGAATCATTAAAGTAAAAGCTTATGTAAAGGAAAGCCAGATAACATTTATTTTAGAAATACCGTTGACTGACAAAAATATATACAATTATTTTAAAATTTATTCTATACCAAATTTTCAAGGTTCGATTAACAAAACTATTTTAATATTTCCCGAATTCCCTTACCTTTTGGCGAAAAGTTCTAAATACCTGCCTGTCACAAAGCCATGCGAGAAAATTGATGCTGATAAGTTCCTATGTACCGATGATAACGTAATACAGTTCAAAACACCGACCTGTGCAGAACAGCTTCTGGAGTTTCAGACAGATCTGACTACTTGCGTACCGTATGTCGTCGAAGTGGAAGACATCAAGGTCCAGCGGATCAGTTTGGACAGCTGGATTGTATTTGCACGAAAACCGACTATAATAGCAGAAAAATGTGAGGAGGACAATATGAAGGAGTCCCTATGTGGTACTTATATTGTCTCAACTACTGAAAATTGTGTAGTTTACCTGAATGAATTGAAATTATCATATCAACGCACGTTTGCTGAAAATCTCCAATACAAAGTTACGCCAATTATAGCCCTACCTGAATTGAAAACTACTAATTCGCCTCCTTCAACTTCAAT
The DNA here is from genome assembly GCA_912999815.1 of Campaea margaritaria. Lineage (NCBI taxonomy): Eukaryota > Metazoa > Arthropoda > Insecta > Lepidoptera > Geometridae > Campaea > Campaea margaritaria. The sequence continues at coordinate 4,999,264 of OU538814.1, forward strand.
CAATATCAAGAACATCAATTTGGAAGAAATGAGACATTTTTCGCGTATTCTAAAATTAAAAGAAAGTGAAGTGTATAGTGAAGGGCATTATGGTGAAAGTGAAATAGTGAATTTCAGTGGAATTGACACAAAAAGCATTAGTTTAGGAACCGTCTTATTATATGTGTTTTTAGCCATAGGTTTCATTAGTTTTATCATTTATCGTTTTAAAAATATGTTTATGCGAAATCATCGGAACCCGATCCAGATCTCAACGGAACCCGATAATTTCGCACTTGATGAGGGAGGAGTTATGCGCGCACCTGGGCGCTTGATAACAGTCAGCCCTAACTAGAATGCTATCGTAGCGTCTGGGCCGTCTCCGGCCCTCCGGTGAGCGCGTGGGATGTCGTGCGATGTTTTTTAGTACTAAGATTATTATTAAGCAGTCGTTTCGAGCATATAACTTTGTTCGGACTTCTCATTTGTAATTAGTTATAATAGAATATAACTTTTCTGATTAAATACTTTTTAAAGTTTAAAAGTGTTTTCAAAAAGCTCCCAATAAACTTGACTATCTACTTTAATCACGGAGGAGTTCCGTATCTACCTTCCGTCTCTTTCATCCTATAGGCTCGCTGTCACCATAATATTGTACTTTCATCGAAACTTGACAGGCGTGTAAAATTTCAACTCAATCCAACAACGGGAACTGGGACAAAATTTACTCTCGAAACTCCAGGACATACAAGGGAAGATAAATACTTGGATAGCCGACGCGTACAGTGAGGTCAGAAAAGCCTCGAGCTCAGCACAATACTCTTGGCTTTGCAGATGTCCATAGGCGGCGGTGACCACTTATCATCGGGTGGGCCGCTTGCTTGTTTCCCACCTATTTTATAAAAAAAAAAAACAATGCTACTGTAAAACCACACCCCTGATATTCAGCTCAAACAATTGGTAACTCACGGATTTAATCACAGAATAAATAAGTACTGAGTATCAATATCTAAAGCCAAGGTTTTATGAATTTTGTGAAAATGCAATTCCCATCTCAAATAAATTCAATGAAGCAAAATTAATTCCTTCCATTACACACATTAACATCAGTATACAATCTGCGTAATCCATTAACTGTTATGAAGCTTTAGACTCATACATCCTCACCCTCACACACACTCACACAGGTACACAAGTATGAGCAAGTATACGAATATGAAAAATTTCATTAAGGCATGAAGTAGCGACGCTTACTAATGGTAGTTAGGGTGGGTCTAGACGTTGCTGCAAAGTCATAAGTGGCTGCCACAATCGCCTCAATGATAAATCCCATCTTCCTAAAATTACATTTTCAAAAATCTGTGTCAGAGTGTGTATGGTGATGTGCTTTCACGCCGCAAGGGCTGAATAAATTTTGATGAGATTTGGTTTATAGATAGCTTTATAGATCTTGGGATAGCAGTTATGATATTTATATCAGACACATTTACAATTCCTGTGGGATATTAGTCCACGCGAGTGAAGCCGCAGGGTGCGGCTAGTTCACAATATAATACGCAAGGCATGAGCTTCCTAGTTTAGCGTATGTACCTATTATGTTCATCGTGTGTTTTCATTTTCTTGTCTTGTCTCTTAATAAGTACGTTGTTCGCTGTTGTGTGCAGTTGTGTCAGAATAAATGTTTTTTCTTTCTTTCTTTTTTCTTATTACTACGACTTTTCAAATTTGGTACTCTTTGTTATAATGCCAAACTTACCGACTTACCGGCACCATATTGTTTCAAGCAAAATGACATTAGCATAGAATAAGTAGAATAGAAAACTCTTTATTTTACACAAAAAAAAACAGTACAGAAAATTTACAACAAATGAACAAGGTACAGGTATAGGTACATTGTTTGAAATATTAACACAAAACAAGAAAGATATTCCCCAACTTTGTAGCGTCGTCTATACCCACCCTAATGACTAAAGACGTGTGCCTACGCAAATGCTTCTTGTATGCAAATATGGCGCATTATGAGAAGTTATTACCATCAATAATATGGTTGATGCTGGTTGCGCGTGCAGTATAAACTTTACGTGGCTTGAACGACTTCTTGAGCGTTTTTGACGTGAAATGGTTGTTGAGAACTCGTCATTTTTTATTTTGTACTATTACGAAAAAATGGACAGAAAGTATTAGTACAGAAAGTAGAAGTACAGAAAGTAAAGACAAATTGAATCTGTAACCTCCTAAGTTCCTCTCTGTTTCACCGCCATCTGGGGTGTACGTGACTCTTTTATGTCAAATTTGTCCTTTACTTAATAATATTGTCAATTTACTTTATTTTCACTGGTTTTTTTTTTCTCTCTTCTTTCTTTTTCATTCCGCGTTAGTTCCTACCTGTAGTAAACATCGCATTTCACCTATTCTGTAACGAAAATCTCCCGAGTATCCACCCCTTAATACAACTTATAATTACGGCTACAGTATGTAATTAACCTACTCTGGACGAAAGCTGTAATCCGAAGCATGTTTATTTAATAAAGGACGTATAAAGATGTACGGATTATGTCCTTATTACTTAGGAGGGCAGTGACGTTTTTTCCGTAGCCCAAGTCATGAGAAGAAGCGGATAACGCGCGAAACGCCACAAATTATTCGCGGCGTCAGACAGAAGAACCTATCCACCAAGCACCAATTGCTAGGGCTCTTCGATCGTTGGGTGGAATCTGCGCGGAGCACAGCGAGCTGGACATTTTTACATGTTCTTTGGTGACATTTACGGGTGTTGCCTTTAAAATTGTTAGTGCTTAGTTAAATGTCAGTACGGTGTCACTTTGGGAATACCTGTAAAGGCACTGTTTATTGAAATAAGTAAAAAAAAACGTTTTTGTAAGTACTTATAAAAGATTAACTTTATTTATTGTCTTTATCGGCTTATGTTTTCGTTTATATTATGTATGTATGTTAGTTCCTTTCTGGCGCTCTAGAGACCAAACGCGTGGGCTGATTTTGATGATTCGTACGTCAATCGTTTTATCTTCCCTTCTGACCTCTATTTAGGTTGCCAAGTAACTAGGGAAACAGGAAATACGAGGACCATGGTCCCACAAACATCCAGACTCAGAACAAATATTGTGGTTCACACAAATCTTTGCCAAATCTATCTATTTCCTTCGTGTTCGTCTTAGCTAAATTCATGAGTTTTTTAGGTATGTTTTTTTTTAAATTAAAAACTACTATAAAAACTAATTAATAAATCAAATATGCGTAAGTAGTGTTTAGAGTTAAACCTGGGTCATTTGAGAATGTTGACTTAATAGTCTTTATTTAGTCAACTGTAAGACCGCCTATTGTACTACCCTTGTTTACCTATTGTAATTCTTCTGTACTGTGTTTATTTTTGTTTCTGTTGTACAAAAAAGCGTTTTTCTATTCTATTCCATCCTATTCTGTCTATAATAGTAATAATATACTATTATAGATAGTTGACTAAATAAAGAAGCCAAATCAAAAGCGATTTCTCAGATTCCAAATCGCTTCAGCCACGCTCTTGGACCAATATACCTATCCTGTTGATTTGATTCCGCCGACCTTTCACTGGGCCTGGCCCAATAAAAGTACATAATAAAAACCCTTTTTGAATATTTCCCTCTTTAGTACGAATAAAGCATTTAATGGCATCTGTCGGATTCGGTTTCATATTGCCCGATATTAGATGCCCTTTTGAGTTGAGCCCTTTTGCGTTTTGATATTAAAATAGGCTTTTGACGTGACTCGCATTCCGGATATCTGTTTGTCGTTTTAGAAAGCGGTGACCTTTTTCTAGGATAGCTAGTGTAAAGGAGACCTTCAAACAATAACATGTTTTCCCAAATGACACACATTTTTTTGTGGACGTTTTTTTTTTTTTATATACTCACTAGTGGCGCTCCGCGATTCCAAATGCGTTGAACCTATCTCATGCAACCCGTTAATTTTTACAGGATATAAAGTATCCTTTCTTATTTTTACTGAGTAACTTAACGAGCAAGTCGTTCCCTGATGGTCACCGCTACGCCTGCCCATAACAGTTACAGCGCCACCCAGATCTTTGCATTGCATAATCCTTCGCGGCGCTGCACTGCGCTCGTCACCCTGAGACATTGCCTCTAAAGTCTCATATGCCCAGTAATTTTGCTGGAAATGGTGCCCTTCAAACTGGAACACAGTAATGTTTGCACCCTACTGCTTAAAAATTAATAAACAAAAATAATTTATTAAGAATAAAAAGTTATTCCAAATTAAATACGTGATCTAAACGTCTCCTGAATTAACCCTATGCTCTTTGCAACGGAAACGAACCGTCTCAAGTTAATTGGCTGGCTACACAGCCCGATCGATTGCACTTTATTATAACTATTAATTGTTCTCATCGTTATTGCGATCTCTCATTTATTGGTGTCCATAAATACGCTACAGATTGGTCGCAATTACAGCGGCGCCAACGGGCCTGTCCTGAAATAGAACACGCAATCAGAACGGACGATAATCAATCAGTTGGCTGATTAAAAAAAATTGTAACAATGTAATCAACGGTGCAAGACATGAGTAATCATTTATTCAGTATTATAACATAAAACATAGATATCGAGATAAGGGTAGACTACCCCTTTTTAAAAAGTGCAAAACCGCTGGCCTGCTGACCACCGGCTTTGCTATTGCAATGTAAATGTCTACCTAGTTGTTAACTTTACTCACAAGTTAACAAAACACACCCTGGAATTTAGTTTGAAATAAAAGCAGATGAATCACTGAAAATTATAATTATTTTATTGAATTATTTAGCAAGGATTTACTCACAATGTTTTCGCACCGAGAATCAGACTCAAAGTGCCGTCAAGAAACTAGCTCCGATAGTTCCCAGCCACCATTTTTTGCGCCAACCAATAAGATGGTAGCGAATTACAAGATTAGAAGATAGATGGCGCTCATGGCGGCTTCAAACTATCAGAACTAGCTTATTGAATTAGCAATTACTAAGCAGAAGCTTTTAATAAGCATTACTAAGATTATGAAGCCTAGTACGGCTAGTAAATAAGCATTACAGCAATCATAATTTTAAATAGGAATAAACTTACTTTGAAATGACGATAGGAAACGATCGAACTGAGAACTATTTTAAGTTAGGTAATCATTTTGAAGGTTTTAACTGGATACAACGCAATTAGAATTTACTCTTAGATTTGATGTCATTCAAGCATACAGATTACTGATATTCAAAAACAAATCTTAACTTAATCGAGTCTTTTCGACTCGATGACGTACGTGCCTGATTTATCATTGCGGCGGGGGATATACTCAAACATAACTCTTTTAGCTTGATAAATTAACTTAGAGATTGTAAATTGACAAAACGCTATTAAAATGGATGTTAAGGTTTAACATTATTAAAGGTTACAAATTGATAATCGTCATCTTAAAAATAAATCGAAGTATCTTTGATCAATGCCGGAGATTCCCGAAAGCTCCCGATTCGTCCTCGCGGCGACATAGATAATAATCCTAACTAATATCTATCTATATATATAAAAATGTTATGTTGGTTTGTGTACGCTTCAAAAACTCAAAAAGTTCTGCACCGATCGAGCTGAAATTTTAGCATGATATATAATCCGCATCAAGGATTGTTTTTATCTATTTTTTCATCAGTGACATATCAGCGAATGTGCGAATGTGCCACAGCGAAGCGTGGCAGGGTACAGCTAGTATATATAATAAATGTGAAGGTGAGGAAATAGGTGCTTGATAAAATTTTAATTTATCCAGTTTTTTATTTACTGAGTGACGAGACGAGCAAGTCTTTTACCAGATAGTAAGCGCTACGCCTGCACATAACAGTTACAGTGCCATCCAGAACTTTGCGATGCATAATCTTGCGCGGCACTACACTGCGCTCGTCACCTGAGACATCGGCTCTGTCTCATTTGCCCAGTAATTGCGCTGGAAACGGTGCCCTTCAAACCGGAACACAGTTATGTTTGCACACTACTGCAAACATAATTTTTGAGTTTTTGATCTATATTTAATGGTTTTTTTTTTGCTCTTGTTCATGAAACTAAAGTGTTTAAGTATAAAAGCAATAAAGCACTTTCACAAGTAAAAGTGCTTTGCTATAAATGATTTGTGTATTTAATTAATAAAGCGCCACTCTGTTGAGTGGCGCTTTATTAATTAAATACACAAAGAGAAAAAAATTTAACAAAATATTCAAAATCAAGTTCTACCCATTTAATCAAAAATGACGCAGCACGTTGCCCCTCACCGGACGGAAATTCACACAACACCGCACTTTGACATTACCATTTAAAATGCAACTTTAAAATGACATAAATTCTCAGTCACATACAAAAAATAACCAACTTTGTTGCACAAACTTCGTACCGCAACCAGCGACGGACAATACATCACTACCGAATTTTACATTTGACTTTTCGCATTAAACTCGCACAAAATAAATTAAACGTGCACGAAAAATTAATGCATGCACAAAAATTTATATATGCACAAAAATTTTACATTCGCACTATAATGTGCACAAAAATCTGTGACAAACCGCTGCAATATGTTAAAAGTCTGAAAAAGCACTGTTCGTGTTATAAATTGCAACGCGCAGTTGCATTAAGCCATAGACTAATTTGTCTAGCCGCATGTAAAGCCAGAATATATGGCTGTAGCCAAACCTAGGCAGTCGTGGCCAATTCTAGCTAAACTTAGCCAAGCTAAACTGTAGTACAAACGGATCTAGGTTTCTACAATTCTGAGAACGTGAGATGGTCCGTGTAGTATAAACATAGTGTGTCTGTGATTGGAAAATAAAGACAGATGCGTTATTTGAAATGTTTTATTCACTAAAAACGTGTTATTTTTAAAATTAATTATGATCTGCTGGGAAATGTTCTGCTAACTTCACTAACATACCATGTCTGTATTAAAATTTATTGTTATAGTTTAATATTATAATTTGTTTTTATAAACAAAATAATGATGGCCTGTAGACGCAGTACTTTTATCAATCTTCATTATTTTTGATCCCTTAGTAGTATTGCAGTTATTTCTTACATATTAGATTAATTGGTTAGGTAAATTATAGGAGTGTCTTCGAGTCCCATTACTAAATTAATTGACCACAAATAAAAAAAGCAGAAGAGAGCGATCAATTTACCTTGAAATAACAGCTGCAGTTGTACTTAATAACAGTTTTTTTTAAATACATTAGCCACAGTAATTACAAAACCATTCATACAACTGTAGCAATAAACTAGGTCCAAAGGGCTCGATATTCGAAATCCACACGGGAAAAAATCACAACGTATCTTTGTCAATGACTTTATCAAGGGTACAAAATTGGTTGCTGAAGCAATTTCTGGTATACGAAACAGCGGCCTCTCTGGCCTATTTATTTGCATGTAAAACAATTTAACTGCGTTTGGGACCCTTGTGGTCTAGTTGATAACGATAGTGGTTGTTTCCGATGTTTGTTCCGATGCCAATCCGGGCTCCAAGCCAAATATTTGCCTGTTGCGTTTTCTCTAGCTAGGTATACTCGACATTGCTTTACAACAATTACGTGCCGTGGAAGCCAAGTGGGAGAACGCCCGCCTTCCAAGGAGAGGGTCGTGAGTCAAATTCCAGTGCGGGCACGTACTAATGTGTTTCTTGTAAAACATATGTACGTAATTATCACTCGCTTTTCGGTGAAGGAAAACATCGTGAGGAAGCCCGTATACCTACCTGAGAATTATTTCGGAGGTAGGTATGTTATTTACCAATCCGAACCGCGCCCCCGTGATGGATTAAGGCTTAATCCTCTTCACGAAAGTGAGGGGGAGACAAAACACTAAAAATAATTTACGTTTTCAAGTCAAACACTTAAGTGTCAAATACATAGAGAAAGATAAAAAATGTATCATACAATTATGATCTACCAAACTTATGATTAACTGATTATGGTTTAAGTTTGAAAAAAGAAATTTACCTTCCAAGTGGTGACTCATTCCCTTTCCTATCTTTTCAAAATTGTCTAAAAATAATAAAATCTTCTCATTCCAGTAACCCGCTCCAGTACTGGATTAAGCTACTAAACCCGAAGCAACAGTATGTAACTGACAGTTGCGACGAAATAGAGCGTAATTTAATTTTAATACCCACGGTAGGGGGAGACCCGCCCCCACACACGGTCTTAATAAAGAAAGTAGGGTAATTTTGATATAACCCTGAAATCCAGAATTTCATCCTTGTATATTTTCCAAAGGCTTGCCATAGGGATGTGATGAATAAACCGTAACCAACTCTATCGGGTATCGGAAAGAAAAAATATATTCGTTTGAAAAGAAGTGAATTTTTTGATTGTTTGTTTGTTTGTTATAGCGTATTTGACCACTATCTAACCTGGGACCTTCAAATCCAATAAAAACGGATTGAAATCGGCCACTGTTATTGCATACTTACTTCGATTTCACAATTACTACTCATATTCTTCAATCAATTGATTGGAATTGATTGCAATAGAAGTAACTTAGTGTTATACTTTAGTTTATTCCAAAAGCAAACATCTTGTTAGCGCGGCAGCTAAGCTGTATAGGCTGAGCGCGCCTCCAATGGCGGGGGAAGGATGGCTGGTAGAAGAGTAGTACAAAGGAACTTGGCGACTAACCTGGTCTCCATGCAACTGCAATCACCTCGGTTCGGGTCCGTCTCCAAGCTGCTTGTTCCTTCAGGATGTTATGACGTTCGATGTAGTGGACTGTATTTTAGGCGGTTGGTGCGTGTCGGCAAGGAGCGTTTACGCGGCGGGTTTATAGCGGGTTTGTTTATATTTTCGCGTCGAATTCACGTGGACCACCACAGAGGAGCAGCAGATCCAGTACTTTGGATTCGGCGAGAGCGGCAGCCGCGAAGGACGAGGGTCGATCGCAGACTACTTGCGGCGGCAAGCAGTTTTCTCGTGGATACCACGATATGAGCGACAGAGATAGTCGCCAAGAAATGATAGGAATAGGAAGGTAGGAAGGTATTATGAGTGCCAATGTAAGTGGCGCGAACATTTGCCCCCGGCCTAAAAACCATTGGTTTTTAAAAGAAAGCGGGAAATAAAAAAAAAAATAAAAATAAGAGTTAACTCTTAAGCAGTCAACGGGTTAAATATAACATAGCGGTTGACCGGGGAGCAAGGGGTTAAATTATTGGGTAGGTAAGATGCATAAACGGACGACGGGTCTCTGGTAGACGCCGGTCGCCGTTTTTACTGACGCTACTCGACAGATGCCATCGCCGCCGACATGAGTGGCCACGACGACGCCGAGAGGCCAGGATAGCGGGGGAATATTATCAGTGATAATAAGAACAATAGAACCCATTGTAATGGGATTCGAAGGTGTATTCCATTTTCCTCTAGATTGAAGTAAGTGAAGATATTCCAACTTCCACCGTTTGGAAAATGATCGTACCATTTGATCCAATAAAGCGTACCGTTTCAATAAGTGTCCAGGTTCATCGGGAACCGTGCAAGCGGGTAAATGCTTCAGCGGAGCGGTCATTAAGAAATGTGAAGCACTCAGCGCGGTCGGCTCAGACGGATCTTCGCTCAATAACGTTATAGGACGAGAATTGATAACGCATTCTATCTGTGTGAGTACGGTTAACATTTCCTCATAGGTGAGTAACTGTGAACCGATCGTCTTATGAAGATGACTTTTAAACGCTTTCACATATATTTCATAATTCCCCCCGAAGTGAGGACTTCGCGGTGGATTGAATTTCCAGTGTATGCGATTAGCTGATAACTCATCTGAGATAGACTTATTATATTCGTCGGAATTTAAAAGATCCGTTAACGCATTTTTCGCATTTTTAACGCATTCCGTTAACGCAGAGACGGGAAGGGAGTCAAGGAGCGCGGGTGAGTTACTAGCCCATTTGACGAGATCGAAGCCCCCGGCCTTGAGCAACTCGCGGAGATCGTCTCTGAGTTGTAAACAAGCAGACAGAGTAGGCATGGAGTAGCACACATCGTCCATGTATGTGTTGTCGCTGATAAGAGATGCTGCGAGTGGGAAGCGGGCACCGTCGGCGGCGCACAGCTGTCGCAACACTCGCATTGCAAGGAACGGACTGCTACGTAGACCAAAACAAACGCGGTTGAATTGGTAGGTATCAAGCGGAAAAACGGGATCGAATCGATACAGGAATTTTTGATATTTGCGGTGGTCCTTATTTATCAAAATTTGTAGGTACATCTGTTTAATATCGGATGTAAAAGCGATTGGGTAGAGGCGGAAATCCAAGAGGATTGTAAAAAGATCGTTTTGTAAATTATCCCCGGTATATAAAACTTGATTCAAGGAGAGGCCTGAGTCAGTTTCAGCACCGGCGTCCATCACCATACGCCATCGAGTTGTTGTTTTTTGTAGTCTCGCAATGGCGTGGTGTGGCACGTAATATCCAGTAAAAGGACTATCATTGTCGATCAGTGAAATGTAACCCTTCTGAATGTACTCTTTGATTATAGCATCGTACTCTAAGCGCAGAGCAGGTGTCGCGGCGAGCTTACGTTCGAGATACATGAAGCGTTTTTTAGCGATAGGGTAAGAATTACCCAGAGAGGTCGCGGGATCGCGGGAGAAAGGCAACGCTACAGAATAGCGTCCCGTAGGATCGCGGGAAACGTTATTTGTAAAAATGCGTTCACATTCTATAGCGTCTGGGCTCAAAGTCGGCGTGCATTGCACCTCTTCAAGCTGCCAGAAGCGTTGGACAAGATTATCTAAACGTGGTCCTTCCGTAAAGGTACAGAGGGAAATATGAGAGCGGCATCTATCTTCAACCAAGGGGTCAGTGATAGAAACAACGGTTTCAATATGACCGGGCGTAACATGAGCGGGAGTAACATGAGCGGGAGTAACGGGAGCGGTCCCGATTACGATAAAACCAAAAATGGTTTCAAAAGCGGTTGGAGTACCAGGCGGACCAGCGGCGCGGCCTGATAGCAATATTTCAGAAAAGAGCGGCGCGCCTATAAGTATGTCGATCTCGGAAGGCGAAGCGAAACTGTCGTCTGCCAGAGGCAGGCAGTTCAGGTATGAAAGGCAGGATACGTCAATTTTCACTGCCGGTAAATTGTCTGTTATGCGGTCGATAACATAGGCGTCAATTGCAATAAAATTATCATTTAGGCGGGAAGATAAAGTAGCAGAAACTGCTCCCTTGATTGGGTTAGATGCGGAACCTATCCCTTTAACAACGGTGTTCGTCACCTTATTGCATTTTAAATTTAATTTAGCGCAACATTTTGAAGTTAAAAAGTTACTTTGGGAAGCCGAATCAATTAAGGCGCGTACTACATGGCGGCGACCATTTAAATCCGTAGCATAAACTTGTACGGTTCCCAGTAAACAAGTAGTGTCATTAGGCTGCGAAGCGGGGCGTATATTACACAGCGACACCTGTTGTTGTGATGACTGATAAGCAGTTGTAGGTAAGTTCGTCAGCTGAGCGCTAGCGGAGCCCGCGACGGGCGGCGGCGATGCCGAAGGCGGCATGTGATCCCCGGCGGCGGAGAAGTTGCCAGTTCGCGCGCGCGGAGGCGGCGCGTGCGCCTGTGACGGAGCGCTAGGGTACGGGCGATTGTCTTCACGGGAAGATGATACTTTGCGGCATAACATAGAATGATGTTTACATCCACAATAACGGCAATTAAATTTAGAATTGCAAGCAGTATTTATATGCGTAGTGCTTAGACAATTAGTGCAACCTTTGCTTTGTTTTACAAAAGTGTACCTGTCGTCGATAGAAAGCTTATCAAATACAGGGCATCTATATAAGTTAGCGTGATCGGCTTGTTTGCAAAGCGGACAGTGAGTGACGCATGATGCTGCAAAAGACTGCGTAGACCTTGCAGTACGCGGCCTGTTATCACTGCGGCTAAGAGAATCGGTCGTAGTGCGTTCCAATATTTTGCTTTGTTCGCGGATGAATTTTAAAAGTTCATTGTATGTAGGCATAGATTTACCTCGCATGTGCATTTCAAACGACCGTGCAGTACTTGAATCTATTTTCTTCAAAGCGAGCGATAGTAAAATAAAATCAGACACGTTATCGAGCTTGAGAGACTTCAAACTTGACACAGCCGTGCAGAATTTATCTAGAAATAATTCTAAGTTTTTATTCGTCGCGGTGTTAAAAGATTTAAAATCAAGCATTTGATCAAGATAAGCGGAGGCTAGGTTACGTTTGTCGTTATACTTATCGACGAGCGTCTGCCATATGATCGGATAATTATCACCGTTAGGTACGATACCAGAACAAACTGCAAGGGCCCGGCCTGACAATTTATTAATTAAATATTGGACGCGTTCGTGATCAGTGAGATCGGGATTTTCGTGAATCGTGCGTTTGAATGACTCATAAAATATCCTCCAGGTCATCGGATCTCCATTGAAGACCATCAAATCGAGTTCAGGAATTCTGATGGATTTACGTTGCGGGGCAACATTGAAATCAGCGGTTTTTAAAGGCGGGTTAAGTTTATTATAAACAAACTGACAACGGCAAAACATATCTTCGAAGACGTTTATAGATTGGTAGTCTACCGTGTACGAAGCGTTGAGAGTCAACTCGGTGACATTTAATTTGTTCACAATTTCATTGAAATCGGAGCGTAAGCGGTCTAACGAGATCATTCCACATAGAAATAAATCTTTCTCAGTATCATCAGTGAAAGCCTTTAAAGATCGGTTAAAAATATGTTGTAAGCGAGAAAATATAATGTCACGTTTACCTATCAAGGTCAAACGTTCGATCTGTAACGTATCGAGCGCTTTTGCGTCCTCGTATACTTCACTATCTTTGCCTTTTGAACGAGTAGCCATAGCCATCTTAACAAAGTATAAAAAACTAGATAAAGTATGAAATTCCTAATTTACTGCAACTGCCTACAGCATTTACCTGCCGCGCGCGCGGCGTATTGAATACCCACGCGGAGACGCACGGGCGGTCGTTAGGAATACCTTCACTTTTTAATAAAATTAAGAATTACGGAAAAATCGTTATTTTTACTATTTAGGAATGCGGAATACACGAAATAAGTATATAAGAGCGTAGTAGGATAGTACAGGGTACTATCTGAACTGTAATTGCGGGCGGGAACACGATAATTATAGGAAATTATCGTTGGTAAAAATACCAATATAAAATTGCGGGCGGTTATAAAGAGGACTATATGAGGCCTAAGAGGGGCCAGAGAATAGCGGGAGGACCAGAGAAGATCCGGCGGCGGAGGACCAACAATATGTTAGCGCGGCAGCTAAGCTGTATAGGCTGAGCGCGCCTCCAATGGCGGGGGAAGGATGGCTGGTAGAAGAGTAGTACAAAGGAACTTGGCGACTAACCTGGTCTCCATGCAACTGCAATCACCTCGGTTCGGGTCCGTCTCCAAGCTGCTTGTTCCTTCAGGATGTTATGACGATCGATGTAGTGGACTGTATTTTAGGCGGTTGGTGCGTGTCGGCAAGGAGCGTTTACGCGGCGGGTTTATAGCGGGTTTTGTTTATATTTGCGCGTCGAATTCACGTGGACCACCGCAGAGGAGCAGCAGATCCAGTACTTTGGATTCGGCGAGAGCGGCAGCCGCGAAGGACGAGGGTCGATCGCAGACTACTTGCGGCGGCAAGCAGTTTTCTCGTGGATACCACGATATGAGCGACAGAGATAGTCGCCAAGAAATGATAGGAATAGGAAGGTAGGAAGGTATTATGAGTGCCAATGTAAGTGGCGCGAACACATCTCATTCTTCCATATGGAAACGATAATAACATAATTATTAGCCAATATTCAGAATAAAAAGGAATAAAACTGTGAACCTGCGTGGGAACAAAATCAGGAACCTTTGGACATAACCTATTAAGAATACGGATAGTATAGGTACTGAAAAATAACACTCAGAGAAATTACTCCAGAACGCATCCAAACTAGACGAGGCCAACAACCTCAGAGCCGAGTCCGAGGCTGACGCCTGGACGCCCGCAGAGGTGGTCGCGGAAGCACCGTTCGTACCCGTAGCCACCTCCATAATGCGGAGAGAGAACACCCCGGGGTTTTAGTGGGTAAACCCCGTCTGACCGCGTTCTGGCGGGGGAGTCCCACATAACCCCCCCCACCCCCCGGGGGGGGGTATGCCTGATGCATTTCCCCGGGCAAAAAAAAAAGTTACTGAAAAATTACTATCCAGTTACAGATAACTAAAATAACCGGAACCGTAACTAAAATATTTTTCTCCGTAAAATCGTATCCGTAACCAAATCCATTACAACTCTAGTTGTATGTTCGGAATATCGCCTAGGGCATGTGGAAATGTATTTTAATTTCAAAGAAAATGAGCAAGAGCCCTCTGAAATTTTTGAGGTTTGTTGAAGAAACTGAAATTGAATTTTCCACTCTATCTGAAGGAGCGTATATTTTGGTAATTCGCTGTTTTGAAAACATAACCCTCCTTTTGGGAAGTTAAGATTTTTTTTTTCATTAAAAAAAAATATTTGACTGAAGCAAGTCGTTCACCTGATGGTAAGCGCTACGCCTCCTCATAACAGTTTCAGTGCCACCCAGAACTATGCATTGCATAATCTCACGCGGCACTGCACTGCGCTCGTCACCCTGAGACATCGGCTCTAAAGTCTCATATGGGCAGTAGTAAGTAATCTCTGATAAATTTACTGTTTAGTATGAATTAACTAAACCTTTAATTGAAATCAAGTTAATTCTACCCAATTCGTGTCAATCAGACATTAAAATGTCAGTAAGGAAAAAATAAATATTAAGCAATTTTCCGTTTTTCAATTAACTTTTTTACTGTGTATTTTTTTTTATTCGGTATAGTTATGTACCAGTTAAGTGGTGGATACTTCTCTAAAACATCTTTAGTCTGATTAAAGCATGTCTGTGTGCGCGTCACGTGACTGAGATATAATATAGCCAAGCCTTAAGCTGCGTCCACATCTGCGACCGTGACCCCGTGTCTGTGCCACGGTTCTTGCTATGCTAAGCATGGCTATGAAATTTTACCACGTCTCTTTGATAATGCGCCTGGATGGCTCACTGCATGACATTAGGTCGTGATTCTATGACTGTACGCATGACAAAGTGTGTCCACCGTAGTGTTTTGTCACGCGAATTCGATACGGTCTCGGTAATAGATATGGACCCAGCTTTTTCTTTTTACCCATGCTTTTCTTATATATTAACTGTCACCCCCCCCCCCCCCTTCCTCCTGTGCTAACTTACCTGTCTACTGGATTCGTCTCTGTGTTTGTGTAACCCACTTCTGGGTGAGTTCCGGAGTTAAGGTAATCCGCGTCAGTTATGGATTATGGAGTTAGAAGAGTAATGATACTAGTTATGTTCACAGTGTTTTTTGATGGGGCGTTTCGCACCACAGGCGGTTAGCACTACGGGCGGTTAGCACCGCGGTTCAAATCGCCCAGGACACATTTTTCAATGGTTCGTTTACCGCAAATGGAATGTAGTGCGATGGACTCAAATAAAATAAAACTGTAGTTGTCTCGTTTTCTTCGTTCGAATCCAAGTGCCCGCACTGGTATTCGAAACCACGACCCTCTCCCTGGAAGGCGGATATTCTCCCACTAAGTTATCACCGTATCATGTAGAATACCTATGTTTTTCATCATATTTCTTGTAAAACTTATAATTGTATCTAATTACATTTCGGTGAAGGAAAACATCGGGAGGAAACCAGATAATTATTTCGAAGATATGTGATCCACCAATCCGGACCGGGCCCCTGTTGTGGATTATTTCCTAATTCTCGCCAAGGAAATCCAAGAGAGGCCCATGCTCAGCAGTGGGTGAACATGGCTTGATTATCATGATGATGAGGTACTCTACAAGGTCACGTTTTTTTAATAATTTATTTCGCAACACACAAATTCCTGCCGCATTTTTAAAAATACACGTTCGTAGCAACTATACATTTTCTTAAATTACGAGTGTTTCCAGTAATTTACGACCCTGGGTCCTCCCCTGGGTACCATAATACGCTATTCCTGTGACCATAAACCAAATCTTTCTAACCATTTCAGTCTGTTGGGACGTATGTAAGTAGTCGTATGAATTTCTGAATCATTAAACTTTTTACGGCAAACGGCTGTCTTATTACGAATCTAACGATAGGCTTGCGACTGAAGTTAATCTCGCAATGCTGTCAAACGGTATTAAACGGTCATGTCTTTCGATCGCGTCGACTTACGCGTTTGATTTTATCACAGCTAAAAGAAACTGTAGAGCCGCGTATTTGATATAAGTTTTAACTTGATACCTAAAAAAAGAGTCTGGACAGACAGACAGACAGACGGATAACAGAGTGATTCTATAAGGGTTCCTCTATTCTTTTGAGGTACATAACCTAAAAACTGGATCATTTGGTTTCCATCTCATCCAACACGGCATCTTTATATGGTTAACATTTCTCCAATCCGCACAAAACGATTTGCATCCAACAATTTACAACAATTCCAACAATTTTTGCATTTTACAATTAGAACAGCGAAGGAATGGAATAGCTTACCAGTGTCTTTGTTTCCCGATAACTATAATTTGGAAGTCTTCAAGTCTAGAGTGAATAGGTATCTTCTAGGCAAGCATGCTCCACCGTCGACTGCGTTGCCAATTACCATCAAGAGAGGTTGCGGTCAAAAGCTTGACTATACCAACTAAAATTTAAAAAAATAAACATTACTGTCGCATTAAAACACACAGGCGAGACAATGATTACTAGTGACTTTTTTGACCGATCGCGTAGTAATTGCTATCGCTAAGTTTTACGTAATCATGCCGCCTGTACCATATGTAACTCTGTTCACGAAAATGTATTTTTAAAATGTTCTTTTAAATACCAGTACTATTATTATTTCGAACCCGTATTTTTTCCGAGCAATCTGTAAAAAAGGAAGTTAAGGAGCTCATTTTCGAATTTAAGGACCCCTCTTTTGTCATTCCATTAAAATAATTATCCGACTCCTCGTTAATATCGCGATGATTCCTTAATTTATAATCAGGATCTTTAATTATAAAGTTATTAAAGAACTATTACTTAAATTAGTCTTGGAGCATCGTTGACTATCCTCTAAGGACCTAACCTTTTAATTTATTCAATGCTTAGCTTAGGAACTAGTTTGTCTAAAACGGGATACAACGTGGCGGAATATTTTTTTTTTGTGGGTTCTGTCCGTTTTATTTTTTATTTTATAGAATGTGACCCTTAATTTCCACCCATTTAGAGTTCATTTTAGAAATAAAAAGTAATTATAAATGTGCTCATACTTCCTTGGCAGTTTAGGAACATGAATTTGCGTTTTTTTATGTTTTTATTTCGCTCACTCGCTACTACCTTTGCTTACTTGCATTTTATGCTTTTTTTTTTTTCTTTAATAAAATTTCGTTAATATTCCACCTAAATAAACCAAGTACTATTTCATCTTTCCTTTTTTGGTACCTACACGTCCACACACTAAGAAACACAAGTATATAAAAAATACGAAAACAATAAAAGGAAAAAAACACAAAACAAAAGAACGCCACCATCATTTACGCTGATTCTTATTTGCGTCAGGATCTACACCTACCTTCTTAAAATATTCTGAACAGCGCAGTTTTAATATCTCGGACACAATCAAGTCATTTGTACTAAAAACCCAGTAAACGAGCCAACCACTCACGTAAACTAGACATTTGACAGGCGGCCATCTTTGATTATTCTTTTTTTAGCGGCAGGCGTCAATGGCGTCTCATTATTATTCCTAAAAATAATGATCGGTAGAAAAAACATCTTCCCGATTATCTGTTCGGAGAACGATAGTAAGTAGATAAACCAAGCGCGGGTCGCTTTTGGCTTTTGTTAGCAACGGATCGAAGATTGGGAACACCTGGTGACCGTTCGCGAGATTAGTGCGGGCCGCAGTATCGATAAAATATGCAAAACGTTATCGATTAATTTGCATATTTTTGTGATTTCGAACAAATGTTGCGTATCGTTATCTGATTGGGGTTTGTTTTAAATTATTGTGGGCATCTTGCGCAAAATAAATTTGTTACCTAATAAAACAACTTTAATGTTTTTTATTCCATCGCCATATAATCAAAACATTAATAAGGGCACTTATTCAGAGATATGATCAGAATTTAAAATATTTGCGTGCAGTTCTTTGGAGTTGTTATTTTCTTAATTCGCAAGGGTTAACGGTTCTATTCTCATTGTTACAATTAATAGGGTTCCGTATCTCAAAAAGAAAAGGGAACCCCATAGAATCACTTTGTAGTCCGGCTGTCTGTCTGTCTGTCAGGACCCTTTTGGTATTTATTTTGCCAAACTCCAACTCTGCTTCTTATTTTAGGGATCTGTGACATAATGTAATTATTGTCTGGGAGAATAGTTGACAAAACTAGGACCTGAACTGTACCTACATGAATTCTGAACGATTTTTTGATATTTTTTTTTATTAGACTGAGTGACGAAACGAGCAACTCGTTCACTTGATGGTAAGCGCTACGCCTGCCCATAACAGCTACTGCACATAACAGTATAACAGCACTGCGCTCTTCACCCTGAGACATCGGCTCTAAATGTCTCCAATGCCCAGTAATTTCGCTGGAAACAGTGCCCTTCAAACCGGAACACATTAATGTTTGCACACTACTGCTTGGCGTATAAATATCTGGCAAGGCGGGGTCTCATATTTTTCGTCCACTTATTTATAGTATCGATATCGAAAAGCAAATAAATCATATTGTCGGTTCAGCATTACTAAGTCACACCTCTAGTCAATAGAGGCGTTCGATCGTAAAAACTTGTACAAAAGAATTCCTGTGGAGCGCTTAATTCTTGAATAGCGATCACGTATGCACAAATCGTTACGTTAACTTACCTGCGTGTGGACCTGGATATAAAATTATAATGGATAGGGCAATTTTTTTCTGAAATTTAAACCGGTTGCTAGCGAAATTACTGGGCATTGGAGACTTTAGAACTGATGTCTCAGGGTGACGAGCGCAGTGCAGTACCGCACAAGATTTTATAAAGGAAAGTTCTGGGTGGCACCCTTGGTGCTATAGGAAAATGTGGCGCTTACTATCAGGTGAACGGCTTGCTTGTCTCGTTAACATAAAAAACTGACAGCAGTGGGAACGTCCTCGTCATCATCATCAACTCATATCGTCAAACTACTGAGCACGAGTCTCCCCTCACTTTCGTGAGGAGGATTAGGCCATAATCCACCACGGGGGCCCGGTCCGGATTAATGGATAACATACCTTCGAAATAATTCTCGCGTAGGTAGGCGGATAATTCGTAAAACGTACGAACGTATTAATTATGATGATAAATATTCGCGCTTCCATTATTTCTACTGCCACAGTAAATGGAACCTACCTCGTCGTGGGTGTCTAAAAAAGGACGCAGTTTCGCTTGTAACCATGTTCAACTTCTATTCTGCATAAGCATGGCAAATTACACTACACTGACGTTGGGTTCCAATGGACAAGGAAAAAACTGCTTCAATATGAGCTTTCTTGGAAGCAACGTACAATAAAGATGCAGTAACTCTACTCGAGCAGTTCAGGAACAAAAACCGATAAATCCAATTCTT
Organism: Campaea margaritaria; assembly: GCA_912999815.1. Classification (NCBI taxonomy): domain Eukaryota; kingdom Metazoa; phylum Arthropoda; class Insecta; order Lepidoptera; family Geometridae; genus Campaea; species Campaea margaritaria. The sequence continues at coordinate 5,018,919 of OU538814.1, forward strand.
ATGTATATACAAAAAACACAAAAGAATGGTTAGCATTTCAATGTTAATGTTTAAGTTTTTCTTTTATTTTATTTTATTTGTAATTAACAAAATTTTAAATTCTTTTTTTCATTCATTTCTTATTCTTCTTATTATTGTTTAAGCTACGTGCTACTCATATTGAAATTTGTTTTTTGCTCATCGAGCACCCACGGTGAAAGTTATGTACGGCGTACTTGTCGGACACACCAGAATTGTACCTTGTCCTTACTCATCTAATTAAGTATTAATGTGTACTATGTGGCTGTGCTATATTAATAAATAAATAAATAAATGACTTTCGTTAACTTTATAAAAAAACTCACATCTTTTAAAATACGGTATTTGTCGATTTAAGTTCCGGCTTCTTATCCACCATCTTTGGAGCCTTATTTAATACGCCTTTGCCAAGATTTGCTGCAATATGGATGGTGTATGGTATTCGGCCTGTCTTACGCCACCTTCTGCCAGTCCTTCGCCTGGAACTCGTGCGTCCTCAGTCCTGGAATCGGTTCGTGCCAAATAATAGAATAGAATAGAATAGAAAAACTCTTTATTGTACACCAGAAACAAAAATAAACACAGTACAGAAAAATTACAATAGGTAAACAGGGGTAGTACAATGGGCGGTCTTATCGCTGAAAGCGATTTCTTCCAGACAACCTTTGGATGAACAGTAAAAAACATTTTTCGATAGTAGGGTGGGTGGCGTACTTACAGTATTACAATACAATAATCTTAAAAAATATATAATGTGAAACTGAGTTACTGCTTTTACATCCTTAGTAAAGGCTTTAAGCTCGTAACGTTTCGTTAACAGGCCGGGCAGAAGCGTGAAATCATTTGCCTTCAATATTTTTAATGTTGAAAAATTATGTTTCACTGTTTGAGACTTTTGAAGGACGGCATTGTGTAAAATTAACAATTAGCGACAGCAGCGTGACTGTTCCTATTACGTCCGATATAGGTGTTAGTTAGTTAGTTATTTTGTAAAAGGAATTCCACAGAACGTGGAAGTAAGGGCCTACGACTTTTCCGTATGTTGGGAACAAAATAAATTTGACAGTTTATTCGATTGTACAAAAAAACTAAAATTATATAACATTGATACATGGCACATGGCACATGCTCACTCCGAGATTATTTCAGCGGTATGTGATCCACCAAGCCGGACCGGGCCCCCATAGTGGATTATGGCCTTATCCTCCTCACGACAGCGAGATCACTCGTGCTCAGCAGCGGATTTGGGATGTGATAATGATGAGTTATAGTAAGGCTGTGCAAAAATTTGTTCCACATTTAGTCTAAAGCGGACCAGAATTTTTTGACCTTTAAAATAAATTGATCCTCTCCCTAATTCTTTTACACGTAACTCAAACACACCCAAAACACAATCATATTGTCAGCATGAATAAGTAAATTTGATCTCAAATCACATGTCCACGTTTATTTATATTCAAATTGAGGGTAGCCAGAAATTACATTTTTTCTCTACCGGGAGCGGTACTCCAAGGATGCGTAATATTCGGCCAAAGCCGTAGAATGTTTTTGCCGGATAAATTAAGAGGCCTAAGCAATAAAGTCAATTACTTGTGTATCTTATTTAATAGTCGTGTATGAAGTCTAATTACAATTAGGTTCTTGTCATTATAATTTCTGCCCTAATACTGTTAAGATTTATGTATGAAATACTGCAATTATAGATTTATTTAAAACTATTTTACTAATATGGTTGACACAAAAGCAGTATTGGTATTATATTAAACTTTCCTTTTGCAGCTTTCGGAGTAATTAAGGCCTAACTAAAACTTTGTTTATTTTTTTGTGGATCTGCAGAGCGTGTCGCTATGTTCGAATGTATTCGGCTTCCGCACATTGCGTTTGGCTATATATTCGGTATCCGGCACTATCTGTATCCGGCTAAACCAGTACTAGTTACATATCTAATGCGTTCGGTAAGCTAATTGAATTTTGTGATAGGAATCTTAACAATTGACGATTTAGCATTCCGTATTCTGTTGACCAACTGGGCTATTTTGTTCAGAAATTTTTGTGACTTCATTTATGTTGACGAATTTTGCTTAGGTATTTTTGAATTAAAGATTTTATGTAAACTGCGGGTATTCGAAAGACTGGACGCTGCGTTTTATGAGAAATATTTGAGGTGATGAAGCGATTAAAATCGATTAGTTTTAAGGTAATTATTATCGATGTCGATTAAAGCATTGCGTTCCGTTACGATCGTCACTAGAACATTTTTTTTTAATTATATAGTTTTCATGCATATGGATTGTGGCATTTATAACCCGTTATTTCTGAATGAAGTCACTAGTAGTAACAGTAGTATTGGTAATGCTTCTTAGCCACTCAATATTAAACCAATCATCATCGTCATCATCAACCCATAACGTCCCACTGCTGGGCACGGGTCTCCCCTCACTTTCGTGAGGAGGGTTAGGCTATAATCCACCACGGGGCCAGATCCGGATTGGTGGATCACCTACCTACCTTCCGAAATAATTCTCGGGTAGATATGTGGGTTTTCTCACGAAACCACAAAAACACCGAGACTCTGTACACCAAAAAAAAAACAATACAGTTAACACATTAAAAAGAAATAAAATGGCACAATGCTTTCTCTTATCGGTTAAGCGATTTCTTCCAGACAACTTTCGAGGGACAGAAAAAAACATTTTTAAGAGTATCAAACAGCATTTTTTCTTACAGTTATTGTTTGTCTTGGAGTGCAATAAAGAGCTGTTTGTTATCTTATCTCATCTTGTTCGGTGGCTTACAACAAAATGCCATTGGCTATCGAAACGAAAAAACAGAATATCCATCGACCTGCCGATAAAGTTAACCAACCATGAAGGAGACACGCGTTAGAGATTTTATCGATACATTATCTCGACAATCGACGATCTTGAAATTGACACTATTGCATACAATATCGGTTTATGTAGAATAACTCCCGTCATTACGCCATTAATCTCGCATCAGCGGCTACGAGGCTCGTAAGCATGCGTCACAGATAATGAATGATATTGCACTTCAGAAGTAAAAGTACAGACAAAATTATTTTAATCAAAAGCCGACTACTGATATTACAAAAAAAAAAATGTGAATAATTATAACATGAAGGTCCACTTAAATAAAATAAAAGGTATTGACAGACCAAGACAGACAGGGTGGTGGATTATAGCCTAACCCTCCTCACTAAAGTTTTTTTTTTTATTTGACTGCGTGACGAGACGGCATGTCGTTCACCTGATGGTAAGCGCTACGTCTGCCCATAACAGTTACAGTGCCATCCAGAACTTTGCATTGCATACACCTGCGCGGCACTGCACTGCGCACGTCACCCTCAGACATCGGCTCTAAAGTCTCATAATTATGCCCAGTAATTTCGCTGGAAACAATGCCCTTCAGACCGGAACACAATAATGTTTGCACACTACTGCTTGGCGGATGAATATCTGGCCAAAGTGTGGTACTTCCCCAGGCGGTCTCTTGTAGAAGAGGCCTCCCACTACAAACTAAAGTGAGGGAAGATCCGTGCTCAGCAGTGGGACGATATGGGTTGATGATTATGATGATTTGAACCAAAATTTGGCTGCAAAAGCTTAACAAGACACGAAAACCAATCATCGATTTGTTTAATCATAGGTTCAACGACTTGTCCTATCATATCACTTCAGATCATGTTATCATAGTTTATTAATGAAGGCTTGCTAATTTCAAATCTCCTGTCTCCCATTAATGGGCCCGTACGTGAGTCTCCTCAAATAGCCTTCTGTTTGAGACTGCACTGTGACACCAGTCGAGATGATTCCGGCCCATTGCCATGCAAATTGGTCCTCATCTGAACCACTTTTGGCCTTCGCTCTATCAACATAGAGTGCACATTCCTACTCTCCCAGCGGTGGGCAGTTGGTGTAGCTATGAGCTTGAATCCGACGCAATTGAAGAGGATAGGGGCTGCGAGTTGAAGTAATTACGAATGTAGCAGTCTCTATAAATACTTTTATTGTTTTGAAAAATGGTGTGTATCTTAATTGGGCGAAATTAAATTAAAAACATAAAATTATCTTCATCCTCTTTTTTAATATTGATTAGCGCTAAGTAATGTCAGATTTTATCAAGTAAGTCTTTTTACTAAGTTATCAAATTATTTTCTTTGATATGTTTTCTTTTTTGCATTGTAATTACTCTATTACGTATATTTTTGTTCTTTATTACCTACAAGTAATTAAAACTAACATGATCTCCCTGCCTATATGACCGGACGACGGCAGCCATTCTACCCGCTAGCTACTGGTAATTATGAAACAGCAACATAAAGTCCAATGAAGCGCATCCGAAGTTCGATGCCTTGTTTTTTTTTTTTTGTCGTTATCACTGTTATTATGTCAAAAACAATGAGAACTGGTTTGAAGCTATTTTTCGATGCCAATATTACCAATCTAGACACAGCATTTATTTCGTTGTTTTCTGTTTTTTTTCCTTTTACAAGGGTAAAAGTGTGGCCTATTTATTTATAAAATATGTTTACTATTACATAACCCGATTTCTGCCTACTGACAAGTCTCTTTGAAATGGCATGTTTTACTTAAACCCTGTGCTAAATAACTTATGCGAGAAAAATGTGTCATCGATTAGTAAAGAAATTTGGCGTTGTCTCCCAACCTTAACGGCCATAGACCGCCTCGCCAGTGGTCACTGGTAATTTTAAAGGGGCAGGGTAAAGACTGAGAGCGTCTAGTTGTTCAATCAGCAGCGAAAGTAGTAGTGGAAGGTCTCTTCTGCAAGCCGCCTGGGGAAGTACCACATCTTTTCCAGATATCCATTAACCAAGCAAAAACATTATTGTGTTCCAGTTTGAAGGGCATTGTTTCCAGCAAAATTACTGGGCATATGAGACTTTAGAACCGATGTCTCAGGGTGACGAGCGCAGTGCAGTGTGACGCCATATTTTATAATGGAAATTTCTACCACCAGTTCGCTTACCATCAGGTGAACGACTTGCTCGTCTCGTTACTTACTTATATGAAAAAAGTGTGTGACTATACGTACAATTAGGTTTCGTCCCGAGTTTTACTATATGCTTTGCTCCATCGTTCTTTACCTCAATATTAAATACAAATTCCTCTGAATATATTAAAAGAAATATATGAGGAAAGAGAGGCCTTTGCCCTGCAGTGGGATAAGCGTGGCTAATAACATAACATAACATAACGTGTGAACTAGACATAAGTTTTTGTTTATGAAATATGAATTTGTCGAAAGTATTAATGACTATAATTCAATTAAATCTGTTCAGCCGATTGAATATCATCAGTTTTTCTAGATAATTAAGTGTTTTCTTCGCGTCGGGAGTTTTTTTTTATTGTTTATCTATTGGTGGGTAAATGTTAGGTTCTTTAAAACAAGACTCCAGTAAAGTCCATTCTTAGATATCATCAGGTTTTAAATCACGTGTGAAGTGGCCAATTGATATGATTATCTTCAGGAATCTGCCCGGAGCTTAAAAATCCAAGCAGGAAAAAATAAGGCGCCGCGCTCACTGAGGAGTCTTGAGTCTTGACTAAAAGCCTCAAATAGAGACTGACTAAGAAAAAGGACTGAGTTTTTCGACTGGTTTACTTATTAAACATGCCGCGGTCACTTATAAATTAACTTATACGTAAAATCGTATTCAATTTAGAAAGATATAATGGTACAGAACTATTAAAACAGTCCTGATAATTAATATTGCATCAAATAAAATTGTTATTAGTATGTTTAAGTGAAAATAAAACTAAAATACTACTCGTGGATGCATTCAAGTCACTTATAAGTAGTTTTACCGTTGTATGTCGTAGTAATTTTGCAAATGCTTAAAAAGAAAAAAAGGAAATACTAATGTAGCTTAACCTATCATTGCGAATGTGAATTCGCAGCGAATAAAAACGATACAAAAAATTACGATGGCAAAGGATAAATCATGGCATGACATATAAATTTGAAAGTCTTGATAACTAATCTAGTGAATTGGCGCGCTAGTTCTATGAGACTTTTGCCTCCGTGTGCGTCTGGCTTTACGATAACCACGGTATCCGACAGTCTGTAGAAAGCCCAAGTAGCCGAAAGGCAGCGAAGATATAAGGGTTAAAATTATAAGGCTTGGACAGAATATTATTTAAATTATCGTTGTCGGTCCCTTGTTACGGTACCAGAGTAATACTGAAGAGTTTAATCTCGTTCCATCTTGTTTTTAACATCGGATGTCTCGACATCGAGAGAAAGCTTATCCAAGTAGACATGTCGAATTCGCATACAGCCCGGTTTATCCGTTTGTTTCTTTTACGTACATGGAAGATGTGATATGATCTTGCTCCCAAGGTTTTTTTTCTGAACTACGGCATCACAGAAGGCATAATTTATAATATGTAATACCCCTATAATATACAGAATGGAAACTCTAGCGCGCAATCCGCGTCCCCGCACTTCTACACGCAATCGGTATACAGACAATATTACACGCCCAAATGTAATAGACAAACGGTTTGTATGAAAATTCATACTAGCGGGTTGTCTTTGGTTTCGGTCACGTAGTATGTTTGAGTACTCACACACGCATTTGGCCATTTATGTGTTAGTTGTCAAATTACCTTTTGTATTAAGTGTCCGGGGTATGGCAGCATTCAGAACTTTATAGCAAAAGATAAATAGAATAGGTGTTCAAAACGGCTTAAATATGCAACGAAACCTTACCTAAAGTTAAACATAACGTACGAAGCAAGGGAATGCTTCCTAGCTTTCAAAGTTGCCAGCTAACTTTTCCTCGTTATTTCTATCTCGTAGCAAATGCAGCCGCAAAGTGTTGCCAGCGACACGTTGAATTTAAAATGCAATTACCCGTGCGGTGTCAAAACCTCCCTGCGACTAAATTGGTGCCTGGCTGATTTGCACTTTGCTCAAGCTCAGTTTGATAAAGTTAAAACTGTGGGCCATCTACTTTATTGTTATATTGCTGGTATATAGGGAACCGAATCATTTTGGACTACTTTTAACGAAGAGAGCGGTTCTCTGGCAAGCGTCGCCGAGACTGACCCGTGAGGTAATATCAAGCTAAATCATTGTCGGTGCGTCCACGTGGATACGCAATTAGGATCACTTTTAACGAAAAGAGCGGTCCTCTGGGAAGCGTCGCCGAAACTGACCCGTGAGGTAATATCAAGCTAAATCATTGTCGGTGCGTCCACGTGGATACGCAATTCGGATCACTTTTAACGAAAAGAGCGGTCCTTTGGGAAGCGTCGCCTAGACTGACCCGTGAGGAAATGTCAAGCTAAGTCATTCTCGGTGCGTCCGCGAGGATAGAAGCAATGTGTTCCGCTTATTGGTTTCATATAGTCAGCTGCGGATTCGGAATTATGGCTGTTTTTTTATTGGTGATCTGATTCGCCTTGGCCTACTACTATTAATTATCCTGAAATTAAGGGTTCAGTTTCCCAAACCTGGTATAACAAAAGTACCTATCAGGCTTTTCAGTGAACATCTGGTATAGACCATCAATATAACTTTGCTTTCTGTTTGTTTCAGCTCAAATCGAATCGCTCCACGCACCGACAGGGGGCGCGGTGGAGCTGCCGTGTGACGTCACGCCAGCGTTACCAGGAGACGAGATGGGCCTGGTCATTTGGTACAAGCAGGGACATGAGACGCCTATATACTCGTAAGTATCTCTTAACCACAGTATATAGTAGTAAGTAAGTAATTTACTATGTTCAGTGCCCAGTCTAAGTCTATCCGGCTGTCTGGACAAACTTGTCTACTAACAACCCATGTGTAGTAAATAATATAGCTAGAGCTGCTGTTATCACTTTAATTGCCAAATCCGAACATTTCCCCGGAATTTAAAATTTAGATTTTTTTAATCTACATATATATAAATGTAATGTTGGTTTGTGTACGCTTCAAAAACTCAAAATGTTCCGCACCGATCGAGCTGAAATTTTAGCATGATATATAATCCGCATCAAGGATTATTTTTATCTATTTTTTTCATCTGTGACATATCAGCGAATGTGCGAATGTGCCACAGCGAAGCGTGGCAGGGTACAGCTAGTAATTAAATAAAATCAAATAGAAAACTAACTAAAACTAAAACTTAAAAATCAAACCAATGGGGTGTCCATGCGGCATAGTGCCAAAAACACTGTCTGCATTTAAGTCGAAAATTTAATTAATTAAAATTTTAATTTAATTTTAATATTTTTTGCGTATTTTAATCCCATGCTTCATACAGGGAATCCTAGTTCTTTTATATATCTTTTACAACTTAGACGCCCTATGACGTCAGGGGTTTCAGTTGCTTTTTGACAAACCCGCTGGGCTTCCCCGCACGTCCCCTAAAACTAGAAAAAAATCTAGCAAAACCCAGACGGATGGCTGCACTAAATATAGTCAATCTACCCTTGTCTCACCACGTACTTATTCTTATTCCATGCAGTTCATTTTAAGGCCTTAAACTGAACGGCCTAGATTGGCACCACACACCCATAAATGACAAATGTGACGTGACGTCACTCAAAAATAGACTGAAGAGAATGAGAGAAAAAGAGAATGAGATGGAGCTATATAAACTCCCATAAATGCAAACATATTGTTATGATCTCTTTGGATAAAGGTATTTGGTCGACTTATGAACGCTGAGCGAAATTGGTGGTGACAGTTAGCAGGGTAGTTCAGTTTAAGGCCTTAAACTGGATGGATTTAACTGTTCGTGGTGAGGCCCCGGGGCTTATTGAGACGCTATAAAAGCGTAGTTTTTATTATACTACCGGACTTTTGAGACTCGTGTGGCATTATGAGAATTAGATACTCTACGCCTAAACCTATGGATCGGCTATGGTTCATTAAGTTGCCTACCTACACATGACTGAATTATAATTCTATACCTATCAAAGACGTCACATTTAATCTGTTAGCTTCGTACAACCCTTACGCCCTAATACCGTTATCAAACGGTCTAACGCCTTTCTCGAATTCCCATCAGGACCATATTACCAATTGGAACTATAATAGTATGTAATGATAATTATCATACTAAAGTACCCTTTTAATTAATCCTATTGATCTGCCGCCAACCCGATATCCATTTCGTGTCTAATTCATGTAGTGTTGCCAGGTGGTAATTTTACTGAGTGCCGTAATAACGATATCTAGAAAGAAAAGCAATTTAATTTAAGAATAAGATTTTAGACTCACATCAGTGCTTCAAATATTTTATAGGTGAGGTAAAATTAACTATATATTTTTTTAAATTTTACTCTAATTTTAATCTAAAATATTTTTATGAATTTTTATGAATGTTAATGTTATTGTCTACTTCATCATCATCATCATCATCAACCCATAACGTCCCACTGCTGGGCACGGGTCTTTCCTCACTTTTGTGAGGAGGGTTAGGCCATAATCCACCACAGGGGAGTCCGAATTGATGGATAACATACCTACCTCCGAAATAATTCTCGGGTAGGTATGTGGGTTTCCTCACGATGTTTTCCTTCACCGAAAAGCGAGTGATAATTACGTACATATGTTTTACAAGAAACACCTGCCCGCACTGAGATTTGAACTCACGACCTTCTGATTAGAAGGCAGACGTTCTCCCACTAGGCTACCACCGCTATTATCTACTTATTATTATCTACTTGGTATTTCATTTTCATATCAATTTTTTTTTATTCTTTTTCTTTAAATGTTGTGTACAAGGAGGACTTAACGATAAGAAGCATCCTTGAGCTGTAATTAAAATGGAGGCGGTGTGGTAAAATAAAAATAAAAATAACGAATATTAATACAGCTTGATATATTTTAAAATAACAGGAGACTAATTATGATATGCGTTATAAAATAGATAAATATTTATAATTATATCGAGTTGGTGAAGAAAAATTCAAAAACTATGCAGTTATATAATACACCTTTTTGTAGTAAAAATCGCGGACTAACCGCTTAAACAAATGTATTTTATATGAAAACTCATTATTTTTATATTTTAAAGGTAGGTATTTGAAGTTACGCGCATGGCAACACCGTCGCCTGTCGGCTACGGGCGGGTGGCTTATAATTCGGTGCCTATATGACTTGTCTCCAACCATTAGAAGGTGACGTGACATTTTAGACGGTGAATGAATATCTAATGTAAATTAAAGTCTATCGTTTATCCGTTTATCTAGCACCAATTCTTGCGTAAAATTGAATTTAGATATTATGTTTAAAGGGGAAGGCGCACTACTGCTTGGCGGTTGAATATTTGGTCGAGTAGTACCTATCCTAAGATAGTTTTCTCGACAAAGAGAATAATTATCACATAATTGGCTTATTCCTTCAATAATCATAAATCATTAAGTCCTAGACCAAATTACTAAAAAAAATAACTAGTTACTCCTCTCTATTCATGGTTGTCTGGAAGAGATCGCTCTAAATGTTGAAACCGCCTATTGTGATAATACCTGTTGTTATTGTTTCTTCTTGTTTTAAAATTTTCTTTGTTCTGTTGTGTTTCAATGAAGAGATAGATAGATAAACTCGTTATTGGAACACCAAGAAGCAAAGAGAGAAGAAAAAAGAAGGAAGAAGAGGAAGAAGAAGAAGAAGAGAGGAGGGAGTAGAAGTTATCCATCGGTTTAAATAACTCTATCTTGTTTTTTTATATAAAAGGAGACCGGCAACTTTCAACACAACCTTGGGCCTGACATGTGTAGCAATTAAAAGCGCTTTAAAATGACGATAAAATGCTCAATGACAGATTTAATACGGTATAATTATATCCTGATCCTAAAGCGCGATATAACATTGTACTAAATTCAAGCCAAAATCTGGACATCTTCTTTAATTATAATCCTACTAATATTATAAACTAGCTGTGCCCTGCGGTTTCACCCGCATAATTCAAATTATCCCGCAATAAATCTCTTAAAAGCAATATATTTTCCCCGTTTTTGCCACATTCTTCATTGATGCTCCGCTCCTATTGGTCGTAGCGTGATGTTATATAGCCTATAACCTTCCTCGATAAATGGACTATTCAACACAAAAATAATAGTTCAATTCGGACCAGTAGTTCTTGAGATTCTAGCGTTCAAACAAACAAACTCTTCAACTTTATATATTAAGTATAGATGTGAAGTTTTGTGAGAATGGATGGATGGATGTTTGTTACTCCGTCACGCAAAAACTGCAGAACGGATTTGGATGAAATTTGGCACACAAATAGTTTATAACCAGGATTGAGTGATAGGGTACTTATCCCGATAGTATGTTCCCGTGGGACAAAACGGGAACAACGCGGGCGAAACCGCGGGGCGCAGCTAGTAACAAATATATTGATACTTAAGTAAATACAGGTAAAGCCACACGCACAACTTAGTAAACTTCTGCTTCCGACATCCCCGACTTACAAGACAGGGAAGTACGTTTCGGTGTTGCCAGGTAACTGTTACCCACAATTAATTACAATTTATATTGTCATGTCAAGATGAATAATTCAATTTACTCCGCGCAAGGTGGATGTGAGTTGGATATAGTAGAACCACGATCAGACTCATTGCTGATTGACCTCATTTAGTCCTCAATCCTATTACAGGGGGTATCTTCGACGGCAATAAGTGACAATTAAAAAAATGTATGCGTAATCGTATAATGTTTAGAGATACAAGTTACTATTCTTTCAAATCCGATTTTTACAGTACTTTGGTAGTTAAAATATACATTACGCCTAAATCTAGAGTGTAGAAACCGAGGTTTTGATAAAAGTATTAAGCTGGTACAGGTCATCGGGCTTTGGCGGGAAACTGTCTTCGATATTAAAATATAAAATAAAGCACTACACACCACACTGGCCGAAGTCGTAAGCTACAGCTCAACAAAGTCAACAAGTAACAAATGGGACTCCCATCTGGCGTCATACAAAAAGAAGTGGGACGACACATTGAATGGACATTTTCAAATTCCGTGTATCATCCCATTTCATTGGGAAACACCGAACGAGCCTCATAATCTTGCATCATATGATCGAGGTTCTACTATAATTCTGTGGTATGACGTATAGAGATGAGTTTGGTACATAGTTACTTATTTAATCTGAGATAGGAAGAGTTTCCGTATTAGCTAATGAGCCAAAATGTGGAAATAATGATGTAGAATAATGAGTAATAAGTTTTATAAATATGGTTGAAGTGACTTTTTTCCTATACTGTGATTTCTCTTATGAAATTCGTATACGCGCTGAAACAATTACTTATTTAAAATTAATTGAAAATTATTCTGCGGGTAGGTAGGTATGTTATTCGCCAATCCGGACCGAGCTCCCGTGGTGGGTGGCCTTTTTACGAAAGTGAGAGGAAACCCGTGCCCATCAGTTTGCCGTTATGGGTTTTGGTTGATGATGATTATTGTATAGTCACCGGTATTTAATGCATGTGCAAATTTTCAAGTTAATCGGACGTCTTGAATCCGGGGAAATTTACATTAAAAAACAGTCGCAGTGACAACCTCCTCAGTTTTTAAGTCGGTTAAAAGTTAGGTACTTAAAATTATGAAGCATTTTATTAATAATGTAGTAACAAATCAAGATGAAAAACATTCTGCTAAAAATAAGTAGCTTTGGTATTTGCCAATTATATTTGGAACTCACTATCATTAAGAAAAACATGGTGCATACTTTATTGGTGTGTATAAATATTAAGCTAATGATATATAATTAAATTTAATTGCAGATTTAGCCAGCTACGCCCGCCATTTTGAATTTTATTTAGGTTTTTATCTTAATCTTGCTAATATGCCTATCTTTTTATTACATTTTTATCTTTGGTGATTATTTTACGGGTCTTTGAGTTATTCTAATGGCTTAATTAATTTTGATAAAACCTTTCTGACAAACTATAAAGTTAACTGAGAAGAATCTTCACGCAACGTGTGTGTTTAATGTTTACTGGCGTTGTGTCGTAACTAAACTCATGTGCGGGCGCACATAAGTGGTGTGATTAAATTGACAATACAGCAGTGCGGGTTCGCACGCCAGGCGTGTTTCCGTTTGCTGTAACGTTATAAAAAACAAAACTTTTTTTTCAGTAGTACTAGTTGGTTTATGACGTATTGGGATTCCTATATATTGGTAAAAACAGAGAATAAATTATTGTACTCGTAAAGATTACCTCATTCGCTCTTCGCGATAAATGTGGAAGCCAAAACATTCGAGCATACGAGAACCATAAACTGATGGTTCGGTTTATATTCGTTCTGGTTCGCTTTTTATTCGTCCATTATGGATATTTATATTATTTATTTCGGTATTTGGAACCAGGAGGCGCGTTATAGGCCAGGTGTGGGCAATGTCCTGAGATATATTCAATTATTCACGTCTGATGATGATCGGCGATACTAAAAACATGTTAATTCATTAGTTTTAATTGATCAATTAAGTGGCAGGGCGAGCAGTTCGCCTACATATTGGTCTGCGCCACGAACCCTTGCAATAGAAGATTGTGATGAGACGAGTAATTCATTCACCTGATGGTAAGCGCCACGCCAGTCCATAACTGTTACAGTGCCACCAGCGGAAACAGTGCAGTTATATAGAGTTGTTCTAGAGACATCGCTATCGGTTTAATCCACTCTGAACCATTTCTTCCAGACAACCTAATAGAATAGAATAGAAAACTCTTTATTGTACACCAAAAAAATTAACACATCACAGAAAAATTACAATGGGTAAACAAGGGTAGTACAAGGGGCGGTCTTATCGCTAAAAGCTATTTCTTCCAGACAACCTAATGTACTATGTAATCCTATAAATTAGCATGCGTATCCAACACGCGTGAGCTACATTGACTAATAGATTCTCCCTGCGTCGCCGATCGTAGATCAATCGCCAACATTCACCATATAGATGACATATTGGGACATTACCTACACCTGGCGGTTGACACGGCCTTGGTGTCTGAATAGGCCGAAATAAATATAGATATCATACATATTATCTAATATTTTTTTTAATAATAAAAGAATAAATACTTGAAATTATACCAGTAATCAGATTTTTAAAATGCAAGAATAATTAACCTGCCAAGAAGAGAAGAGAGATAGATGCAGCGGAAGCGTACAATGAGCGTTACGGGACAACGTGTCAACTTTTTCGTGGATGCAGTCGGCGTTCATCGATTTATTAGACGTTGTCACGTCAAAAACTCTCACTATAGAGTTTTCACTTCATAAATGACAAAAGTATAAAAAAGCAATCGTTTTTTTCCCGGTGTGATATACAAATAAATGTAAACACACAATCGACAGTGGCGCCTCTCCTCATTCCCAATCTGTCATTCGGAGCGGGCGGTCGTCTCTCTTGAGCGTGTGCCTACTTACTGATAATCTGGTTGTTTTACTTTAAACCCAAGCCCTAGATTAGTGAACACCACACCCGGGTTAAACATTTTTTTTCGTTTGTGAGAAATCTATACCCTTCATTTTGGCCACCAACTAATTTTGATACACTAATTTTGATACGCCACTGTTGGAGAAGCAATCCGTGTTTCAAACCCCGTACGCTCCAGACCAAGTTCTAATGTCCCATCCCTTGGGTAGTCCAGTACTGTACGAAATATAAGCACTAGGCAAGTCATTAATGCCCTAGATCTAGGTTTACTCGAGTTTCTCTAAATTGTTACAAGAGAAAAGCATTAAAGCTTAGAGTTGCTAATTCTGTTTCGAGTTCCAAGCGCTGTTAATCTTCAGATGAAAGATGATAGTAACATTTTTGTTTGTCAGTTCCCATTGTTTAGTTTGCCACGTCATTATCGTGCCGGTCTAAAAGTATTTTTTTTTTTTTATTAAGTAGTAAGTTAGTTAAGTTTTGTTTTGATGGTCGGACGACATTGCCAAGCACGTCGGGACAGACTGGTTGAGACTGGCACAGGACCGGAACAAGTGGCGTGAAATAGAGGAGGCCTATATCCAGCAGTGGTTGGATATGGGCTGAATAGATAGATAGATAGAATTAGTAACAAGTCATAATTGATTTGTCAGTACATTTTACTGATTGCGGTTTTATAAACGTGTTTTTTGGATTTTACTTTAAATTAAACGATTTGTCAGCTGAAACTAATACGGTCCGTCGATTTTGAGCGTTCGTGGATAGTTACTGAGTTTAAACAAACTGACTGTGATGCACAGAAAAATTGTCAATTGGATCAAATTTATTGTTATTTGATTCGTAATTTTACCCACGGATATAAAACTCTCTAAAAAAGATCGCCCGTGTCTACTTTTTGCACCGATTCATCGCTACTTTTAGCCGTTTGCCGCATTTGCAACGCACAAATGAATCAATGTTTCATCGCATCAATGCAAAATCATGGTTACGTGGGCAAAGGTACATGACCAGCGACAGCATTGCGGCTGTATCGCGGTTGCATCACAACTGAAACACTGCAAACAGTATCCGTGGGCGACCATCCTAACACTCCGAAGGTCACGTGAAGGTATTAAAAATGCCCTCACTCTTAAATTTCTCGAAACACAACCTAATTCAGTAATCAACAGTCCTCGTTATTCCGAATCCTTAGATACAGGGAATCTTAGATCTTTGTATACCATCGGTCGTGTAATATTAATATTGACGTTCATTCGGCCGGGAATGACGCGACTCAATGGAAACAGACGCCATTAATAAAACAACTAAGTGCAACGTCAAGCGTGAACCGTCATCTCAGACGGCGTTTTTGATCCTTAAATTAGGTCGATGAGGGTTTATACAGATCAAAGCCAATGCTTAAGTACCACTTAACTGTCAACTTTTCTCGTACGGAAATATGCCTCAATAGAAAGGAAATAAGGTTTACTTTGGTGGCAATGTTGATTGATGGATAGTTGAAAGCGTGATCTTGAGTTGATATAATTTTGGCTTGATTGATTCCTTCCGCGTAAGTTGGTTTTGATTGGATGTGGAGAATCTTATGATACCAATCTTACGTAGGTTAATTTTTATCCACTGTAATAGTAATAAAAAAAAACTCTAGGAAACTTAAATATGTTACTGGACATAATTTTTTTTTATTTGGTTTCGGTCTGTTTGTTTCGCATCACTTAATAAGTAGTAAACCGATTGCAATACAGTTTTCACTGTTTGGTAGCTTATATAAATCCAACAAGTACAAGCCGAGCTATTGATATGAAACTATCATTATCATCATCATCAGCAACCCATAACGTCCCACTGCTGGGCACGGGTGTCTCCTCACTTTCGTGAGGAGGGTTAGGCCGTAATTCCACCACGGGGCCCCAGTCCGGATTGGTGGATAACATACCTACCTCCGAAATAATTCTCGGGTAGGTATGTGGGTTTCCTCACGATGTTTTCCTTCACCGAAAAGCGAGTGATAATACCGTACATATGTTTTTGCAGAAACACATTGGTACGTGCCTACACTGGGATTTGAACTCACGACCTTCTGATTGGAAGGCGGAAGTTCTCCCACTAGGCAACCACCGCTATATGAAACTATGCCAGAGGTTATTCGCTAGAAAAAAATTAAAAACTACTAAAAGATTAATATGAAAAGATTAACTAAGCTATTCTTTTGTGCTCCGCGTTTCAAACCAAGCACAAACTTAAAATACAATGCTACGTACAATAAAAAGAGTTTCGCCAAAAAACACAAGGATTATATGACGCCATAAACTCAACTTAATAAAAAACATAGACTGGAAGCTACACGCGCGGAAAGTCACGTCACTTTGCGACAGAAGCTCCGTTGGCAATCGCGAGTTCACCTGTAAGTCAACAAGTCAATCTGTTATGGGCAGGCGTAGCGATGACCATCAGGTGAACGATTCGTTCGTCTCGTTAATCAGTCAAATAAAAAAAATGTTATGGTCTCCTCACGAAATTGAGGGAGACCCGTGCTTAGCAGTGGGCCTATATGAGTTGATAATGATGATATTACTAAGTAACGACACAAACAAGTCAAGCCACGCCTGCCTAAAACAGCTACAGTGCCACCCAGAACTTTCCAATACAAAATCTTGTGCTGCACTACACTGTGCTCGTCACCTTGAGACATCGGTTCTAAAGTCTCACACGCCCAGTAATTTCGCTGGAAAAAGTGCCATTCAAACTGAAATACAGGTATCCTTGCACACTACTTCTTGGTGGATGAATATCTGGTGTCTGGTTATGTTTTTTTCTCTCTGTATTTTATAATTTTTTTGTCAATAAAGTCTTATCTATCTATCTATCTGACAAAGGTGTGGTACTTCCCCAGGTGGACTCTCGCAGAAGATACCTACCACTGCAAGATTAAGAATCCTATTTGTATAGTGTCTGGAACGTGGCGCTAGCTCCCAGTCTACAAAGGGAATTGAAAACTTGTACACGGGAAACATAAAAAGTTTATACATAAAGACAGAACAAGTAGACTTTATCGTGCATGGTTTAGGCAACGGATGAAACTTCGCCGGAGCTCAGAGTATTTATTTTATCGAATTTTAAGTTCAGTTTTACCTGGGCTTCGAAAATGGAGCAAAATTTGGGCTGATATGTTTTGTTTAGTAATTTAGCGAAGAATGTTTTAGTTATATAGCGGTTTATATGAACTGCAATATTTGCCGAATATAACCTTTTCTTCTACGAATAACTTTTACTATTCTCCGAGGATATGTTTAGACGAGGGATGGCACGTTTAAAAAAATACAGTCGAATTGAAAACCTCCTCTATTTTTAAAATCGGTTAAAAAATTTAAATAGGTACTCCTTTTTTCAATTTAAATATGTAAAAATGGAGAGAATAAAAAGTATAAATTGAGTTATTTATATTGCTAAAACTAGAATAATGAAATTCTAAACGATCCGAAACCATATGACAGTTTTATTTAGTGCATCGGAGAAGCAGATTAAATGGTTAAAAACAATTTAATCTATGAGAAATATTAAATATATACCAATAGAAAGTTCTACATTTGAATGATACTTTTTGAAAGAAAATCCGTGAAGAAAATCTAATCCCGAACTGTATAAATTTTCTCGTTTTTCGTGTGAAAATAAGCGAGACAAAATATTTCGGAAAACCTAGCTTTAACCTACAATACGTTAAATTACGTAGTGCTCACGAAAGCAATTTGTATCTGTCATACATTGTAATACGTAGTGTGCATACGAGTATTCCTTCTATGGTACAGTCGACCTCAGAAGTTGCTGAACATGTTCCAATTTATAATTTAACTGTACACACCTATAAAAATATTTTTCTCCTAGAATAAGGTATGGAGATGTGCAGCTGCTTTTGAGGCCAACTGTACAACCCTATCCATTCTCCCACAAATCCGAGATAACTCTAAGTAATCTGTCAATCGGAGTTAGTTTCCCGTCGGCTGTCACTCTACCAGAGTTTTATCTTTTTTGTCTAATCAAGAGACTATTATAACATCCGCGGCGTCATTATCGTGACTAAGAGATTTGTTCTGTCACCTCTAAGGCCGAGATTCAGAAACGAGAAATCGAGAGTCGAGACTTCGAGAATTTTGAACTCGTTTTTGTTAAGTATCTGGCACCTGAGAATGAAAATGACTTTTACTATTGTAATTTCGCAAAGTGGGCCTCTGACATTGATTAACTATGATAAAATTTATATTTCTGTCATCGACTTTTAGCCGACTTTCAAAACAGGAGGTTCTCAATTCAGTTGTATTTTTTTAAACGCCGTCATTTATAAGCCGATTTGAAACATTATTTATTATTTTAAAGGATTTACTTTCAGATTACTAGCATAGAAATTTCATCGAAATCGGTTTAGTAGTTTGGTTTTTATTATAGTAAATCAAATAGAAATCGGTTTTTGGTTCTAAGAATTATGTATACCTACATACACATACTGAAAAAATAGGGACATAATTAATAAAACTATAGACAAAATATAAAATAAAACATTCGTCATATTTTATGGCATATTTTTATTTACTATCCGTACTTAAGTTTCATTATACTGATGGTATCAAATTTATCAACGCTACAAACAATTTTGGCACCAAACGACGTTTCGGAAATAAAGCTGAAAGCTTACTCTTTCTGATACAATAATACTTCCCGATAAATATATTTATAGATATTTCAAATTTGCATAAACAAGCTTGAATTCAACTGTTTCTATAAACTGTCCGCTAAGACCGACGACGCACTTACAGTAATTTTTTTTTATGAGAGAGGCCAAGCGCTTCCTATTTCACTAACAATTACTTAACCATCAAATTGTGTTTTTCTTTGTTTTGGTGGAAAATACTAATATTTTTTTAAAATAACACTGGCAACTAAAAAAAGTCCGTGAAATCCCGGGTAAAAGTTGAGAATATGTAACTTAATCTATTACGTGTATATTTCAGATTGTAACTGTACGTAGATAGCTTTTGCAATCTATTTATTTACAGAGTGAGATGCGTGCTGGGTCCATAGAATTTATGCAACGTCCAATGGGAAAAAGTGGTTTTATTTTCTGCACCTATTTTGTAACGTCTGTCAATATTTCGAACAGTTTATTGAGGTCATAGATCAAAAGGTAAAACGCTTACAGATGGGGCATTTTACGATCGCCATAAAATTAATATCGCCTAAAGCTTCTTACATTCAGTTTGTGATTTTACAAGCGTAATGAACGATTTACTTTGAACTTTAAGTTAAACTTTAAAACGAAAGTCTATAGCTTTTAACAATAGGAAGATTTATTTTACATTTCGATATATTTGCTGTAATCGGTTGGTAACTCGATACCTGACTTTTATTATAATTCTATGTGGTTTTTGTTTGATGAAAATAAATATTTTATTTTATTGATTATGGTAAGTGGTCACCGCCCTTTATAGATTTACTAGCAGCGTCCGCGGTTTTAGCTGCCGTGACTAATATCCTACAGAAAACTTTGATTGTCAGGATTTAACACGTTCACTGCTGAAAACACACACGTCTGTGTTTTTATAATTTTACACGCCCGGTGTGCGAACCCGCACTGCTATATTAAAAAATGTATCACAAAAGTTGCGTGCAATCCGCACAGCTGATTGAGTTTAGTTACGTCACAACGCCAGTAAACACACACGTTGTGTTATAATTCGCAAAAGATCCAAACAAAGTGAAACGGTTCAGCAGTGAGCGTGTCCCATGTTTCAGGACATTCTATCAGGATAGACTGGATGAACAGAGCCGAAGATCGCGCTCAGTGGCGTTCACTGGGAGAGGCGTACGTCCAGCAGTGGACGAGTGTGCGCTGATGATGATGAGGAACAGCTGTTTTAATAAGCTTCATCATTTTGTCCACAGGCTCGACACCCGGGAAGGCGTGACGTCGCACTGGTCTGACTCTTCCACCCTGGGCATGAGAGCCACCTTCCGCAGCGAGGCTAGACCTGCTGTACTGGTTCTTACCAAACTGAGGTTAGTTCACATTTAGATTTAGTTAGTTTAGTATGGATGGATGTTTGATTAGGTCAATTAATGCAAGCCTCAAGTTTTGATATATATTATTTTTCTATTTTTTTATTTACTGTTTAAAATAGGAAGCTTACAGTAACAACCAAAACGCTAACTGATTTAGGAAATGTGTTAAGAATATATCTAGATTCGCAACAATGGTTCTAAAACTATCATTGAAGATGTCGACATGCTGGAAATTGTGTATAATAAGTATTTAATATTTAGTATAGTACAATTAGTACCACACCTTTGCCAGATATTCATCCGCCAAGCAGTAGTGTGCAAACATTACAGTGTTGCGGTTTGAAGGGCTCCGTTTCCAGCGTAATTACTGGACATAAGAGACTTTAGAGCATCGGCTCTATCTCGGATTAATTAATAACAATTACAAGCGGTGGTAGCCTAGTGGGAGAACGTCCGCCTTCCAATCAGAAAGTCGTGAGTTCAAATCCCAGTGCGGGCACGTACCAATGTGTTTCTGTAAAACATATGTACGTAATTATAACTCGCTTTTCGGTGAAGGAAAACATCGTGAGGAAACCCACATACCTACCTGAGAATTATTTCGGAGGGAGATATGTTATCCACCAATCCGGACTTGGCCCCCGTGGTGGAATATGGCCTAACCCTCCTTACAAAAGTGAGGAGAGACCCGTGCCCAGCAGTGGGACGTTATGGGTTGATGATGATGATGATGAATTAATAATATCTAAATTATCAAAACTACTAGTAACTTTCTTTGTACTCTTTACCTGAGTCCGGTTCCGTGTAGATACAACCTGGGAGTCTTCAAGGCACGAGTGAACAGGTTACTTCTAGGTAAGCGCGCACCATCGTAGACCGCATCGTCACTTAACATCAGATGAGATAGTGGTCAAACGCGAACCAAAATTCAGTTAAAAAAACATTAAAAGAAATTGAATTATCGTTTTTTTTAATTCGATTGCTTACATGCTTATCCAGAATATCTCTAGTCAAGCGACAAAGCCATTTGACTATCAAACAATTTAATTCATATCCGAGAAATCCATTCATCTTATCCATCTAAAAATAATCTACAAATGCTCCATTGTTTATTAAAAGATTTATTATATTTATAGACCCTTTACGTGGATCCATGAATATTTCCTGAGCAATAAATAAAGGGGAACGAACAGATCGGATTCACGTTTTTTTAGAGATCCCTATTAAAAGATTAAAACAGTTTGCGGTAAGTCAATCTGTGAAGTTGTATTTTTTTTTTGTTTCAAATAAGACATGTTTTGTACCTCATCTTTTTTTTTTATTTTTAATGTTTTCGAATATTTAATAGGTCGCTTCAAGTGTTCAATGTAGATAGTAACTCTTTATTGACACAAATATTTATAAAACGTCATCATCATTAACCCATATCGTCCCACAGCTGAGTACGGGTCTCCCATCACTTTCACGAGGAGAGTTATTTATATTTATTTTTAAACTTCATTGGATTACGAAAATAAATAAAATAAAATATAAAAAATTTGTTTCTTTAAACAAAATTTCAAAAAGTGAATTATCTCTTCAAATAAACCTTTAAGTAAGTATTGCGCTTAATAAACGTGTCAATATTATAGTCTATGGTCGTTGCTCTGACGAACCTAACCCGGTTGTTTGTCCATAGCAATCAATGACGTATGTCGAACACATTAAGGTTACCTTTTGAAAAACCGAGAGGCGATACAATTTTATTCACGTCGGGTTTTTTATAGCGGGAACCCTCGACTCGAAAGTGGGACTACCACTTGCTCCATTTTTTCCCCCAATGATGTAATCTACGGCAGAGATATCGAATTCCTCACCCCGTTTCTCGTTAATAACCTGGCCATAGACAGTTGTTTTGAATAAACCTTTTTCTGACCCATTTTTAAAGTATATTTTTTATTTTTTTTCAAAAATATATTGTTTCAGTCGATTTTTTATTAAATACGCATTCGGTACTCCAAGCTCGTCAAAATAAACCCAAACACCATCAATCTACTGATAAGGTGGTTCGTTTCTTTTATGGCGGGAAATTTAAATTTCAAACAGTTTTTTCGTTTTTAGAGCTACACCGGGTCACTAATATAAACGAGACTGAATTTCGCGCCAACCGTAAATCATTCTTTTCGTTTTTATGTTGAAATATTTACCACTAATGCACTGTATCGCTCAAATATGTTGATAAACACTGAAATCACCAGTTTGACGGTTTATTGACGGTGTAGCTCTAAAAACGAAAAAACTGTTTGAAATTTCAATTTCCCGCCATAATAGAAACGAACCACCTTAAAAATAGAAGCTACGACCCATTACACGAAAATCTGTAGTCATGACATAGTGGGAACGCGTCCTAAATCGTTCACCTGTCCATAAGGCCATAATTATGGACGTATGATTTGTCTATACATTCCGATTGTACAAGTAAATGTCACATTTAAAACTGATGGTGTGTAGCGGGCATTACAGATGTGAGGCCCTGTCTTGCATCATCCTTTATTAACCCCTTTTTTATTCATAAAAAAGGGGTTTTGAATCTGTAATTCACCGGATTTCCATTGATTCCTTTGTGTTAATTCGGTGAGTTGGTTTTTATCTATTTTACGAAATTTGGGCCGAAACATAGACCTATAAAAAAAGGACTTCACGACCCCGAATACGAATGTGAAGTTAGCAAAGGTGCCTGTGTGTGTGAAGTGTGAACGCTCAAGCACGTGACAGAAATCTCCCTCCTAAACTAAATGCAGAAAAAGAAGCTTAATAGCAAATTAAACAGACTGGCGATTATTCTATGTGTCTTAATGATCAATATTGAAATAATTAATATATCGATCGAAATCTAATCATAAGTCAAGTATTAAGTTGGAATGTGTCCTTGAGGCTTGTACGTCCTCTCTGAGACAAAAGTAATTGAGCATTTCGTAACTTAAACTTAGCTTGACTCGCGGTAAATACTGAAAATCATAGAATAACGAATTAAAACTTTGAACATGTTCAGCTACTTTTCTCGCTGGCTATGCGAGTCGATCGGCATATCTTGGATGCTTCACTTTCTTGGTCGGCGTCGTAGCGTCCGCTTTTTAATAGGTTCATGGTCGAAAACTTACCCTTTCATGCGTGATGTTCATTCGTAAAGGGTAGAAAAGGGTAGAAAGGATGTCTTTACAGATGTATGGTTCCCGTTACTGATACTGAGTACTTATTACGATTTGACAGGACATTTTTTACGGACTTATAAGTAGATGCCTTTGTTGATGAAGATGCTATTGTCAGTCACTAAGGAAAACGGTCGTCTACCTTCCGTCTCTATCATCAGATCAGCTCGCTGTTGTCACTATATATTGTATTGTCATGAGAACTTGACAGGCGTGCGCTACCGATGGTAAGGGCTGCAGAGAGGAACCTTCTGACAATACGCGCCGTGTCGAACAGTACTGCCTTCTGCATCTTACTTCTTCTTACTTGCTTCTATGTCTCATTAAAAAAATTCAAGTAATTATTTCCTCGTTTAGTCGACGCCGCTGGTGACAAGAGGGCTGGCTCATTTCTCGCACAGAGAATAGCTATTGCTATTCAACGTGGAAACGCAGCCAGTGTTCTTGGCACCATGCCTCATGGACGCCCCCTTTTGTTAGATTAAAAAAAAATAAGTTATATAAATAAAAGCTAAAGTAATATTTATTATTATACCGATGTTTTTTTCCAGACCTGAAGACAGTGGACAGTATCGTTGCAGAGTGGACTTCATTAAATCTCCTACGAAAAACACGAGACTCAATCTCACTGTGCTAAGTAAGTATTTATAACATCAATGAAACTCTATCCGTCTTATTATCGTTGAAGGTCTAAACCTTAGTTTGCACCTAAACCTGACTTTCGACCCGAATTAGAGAAAAAATGGTATTCGCGTCACAAGTTTAAGCCAAAACCTTGGTTTTTCGCTAAACCAGGTAATCACCTAGTTTAGCAGTGGTTTAAATTCACTGTATTTTTTGACGTTTGATTTGAGGTTAGTTGAGTATGTTAAACATCGTTTTAAGTCGTTCCGTTATACATGATATTCCCGTCCTGTCATTCGTGGGTATTATTTGAAAAAAAATGTTCTTTTATTAGTTGTAAGTCTTGTAATCAAGCCAAATGTTTTCAAAATGTTCATAATTTTTTTACATATAATAAATGCTTATTGTTATTTTATTTCCATTTCGTTCCAATTTTCTTTTTTATTGCTATGTTTATACTAATGAGTAGAACGGAACTTATGAATGAACAGTTTTGTTAACGAATGAAGGAGACATCTTATTTGAATGTTATCTGTGGTTAGTCTCGACTTTTGACTAGTCTCGACACCGTAATACCAAAAATGATTAGACCGGAATTAAACAAGAGTTTCCATAAGCCAGAACTTTGAAAACTAAGGTTTAGACCTTCAACGATAATAAGGCGGTATAGGTAGAGAGTAATTTTGTTAAGATTAGGTAAGTTGGAACTGGCATGTCATTCTGGATAAAAGTCGCCCAATTAAATATAGATAAATAAAAACTAGCGATTACCCGCGACTTTGTTTACAGTGCCTTTTTACCCGCCAAGTTAAAAGGAGGGGTGAAGCTTAACTGTGTTTAATGTATGTATCTCTGTATCTGGCGTGTCTGTCTGTGGCATAGTAGCTTCCAAACGGATGAACCTAATTTGGTGAAGGTTTTTTATTTGAAAGGTGACTTGGTCGGTAATGCCGTTTGAAGGTCCTCAGCTCTTTTCCGGTTAGTATAGAAATTTTTGCGTTGAAATTTATTTTAAATCGATATTAGTTAGAAGCGGTGGTAGCCTAGTGGGAGAACGTCCGCCTTCCAATCAGAAGGTCGTGAGTTCAAATCCCAGTGCGGGCACGTACCAATGTGTTTCTGTAAAAACATATGTACGTAATTATCACTCGCTTTTCGGTGAAGGAAAACATCGTGAGGAAACCCACATACCTACTCGAGAATTATTTCGGAGGTAGGTATGTGATCCACCAATCCGGACTGGGCCTCCGTGGTGGATTACGGCCTAACACTCCTCACGAAAGTGAGAAGAGACCCGTGCCCAGCAGTGGGACGTTATGGGTTGATGATGATGATTAGTTTCTATAATAAAATTTAGATCAAAATTTATTGAGTAAACTACAAAACCAATAGAAAAATATTATACGTAGATCCTGAATCTTAACTAGGCTTCTATGGAAATAGGTATTAGGAAATACGAAGAACATGCGTAACCCATAATAAGTCAGGTTCAAAGCCAATACCTAAGATACTCACCAATATTAGAACTGTGTGGGAATTGAATAATCAGAAACATAAAAAACAAACATTTGAATACAGCAAAAGAAAAGATAATATAGAAAACTAGCTGTACCCTGCCACGCTTCGCTGTGGCATATTCGCACATTCGCTGATATGTCGCTGATGAAAAAAATAGATAAAAACAATCCTTGATGCGGATTATATATCATGGTAAAATTTCAGCTCGATCGGTGCAGAACTTTTTGAGTTTTTGAAGCGTACACAAACCAACATAACATTTTTATATATATAGATAATCATTTATACTATTATCTTCTTTGTGTGTCATTTTTTGTCTTGTTTTTCGATGTTTACGTTTTTTTGCTGTGTGCAGTTGTGTCAAAATAAATGTTTTTCTTTTTTCTTTCTTTCTTATCTGGAGATTGCTTAATGACTAATGTGTTTTTGCTTCTTACAGTACCACCAGAAAGGCTGATCATCCTAAACCAAGATAACAATGAAGTCATCGGAGGCGTCCTAGGACCTTATGACGAGGGGACAGAGGTCAACCTCACTTGCGTGGCTGTTGGAGGTAAGGTTGCAAACACATCACGAATTAACACTTACACAATGCCGAATTTCATCATCATCGTCATCATCATTATCATTTATCATCATCACAACCTATATTGCTGAACACCGGTCTCACCTCACTTTCGTGAGGCCATTTCCACCCCGGGCCGGATAATTGGTGACCGAATAATTATTATTAACCCATATCGTCCAACTGCTGAGCACCGGTCTCCCCTCTCTTCTGTGAAAAGAATAAGGCCCTCCACCATGGGGGCCTAGTCCGGATTGTTAGATAACAAACCTACCTCCGAAATAATTCTCGGGCAGGTATGTGGGTTTGCTCACGATGTTTTCCTACGCCAAAAAGCGAGTGATAATTACGTACGCATGCTTCCCAAGAAACAGGTTGGTATGTGCCCACGCTGGGATTTGAATTCGCAACCCTTTGCTTGGGAGGCAGAAGTTCTTCCACTAGGCTTACACTTACTGTTATTATAAAGGCCTATAACACATAGAAGTCGAAATTACGTAGCGGGTTTTGTCTCAATGTTTACATTTTTGGCGTAATTACGCTGCATAATTTCGTCTTCGTGTGTCTTTACGTATTCCTTTCTTCTGATTAAAGAGCCCAGTTCTTTAATTTTTGTACAACAAAGTAATGAGATAAGCAGGTCGTTCAGCTGATGGTAAGCACACCGTAAAAGTTGTTTAGCACAAGCCGTCACAACACACTGCATCGGAGAAATGTGAAGGCTATACCATATTAAAGGTATGAAACCGATACCTTTCTGATGCATCACGACACGACACGTCAGACAGATTTGAATCTAGGTTTACGCAGGCGCTTGCGCAGTTTCATACCAAGTGCTTTGTCGCGGGGACGCGCGGGCGTCTGTTGTATGAACCTTAGGTATAGAATTTTCTCCCCTTATTCACGTAAAAAAGTACTTTCTTCCCAAACGTGTGAGCACTGCTTCCCAAAAACATACCAAAAAGCACTCCACCCAAATTAAACCCCATTTCCCACCCCCTACGTTCCCGACGTGTGATTTCATTAAATCAGTTGTTTGCAAGCCGCGGGTAGTCGAACATTTAACCCCTATCATACGGAGTTTCAACAGGGCGATTCCTGTGGGCTGTTTAGCGAAAAATGCGAGATTCACGCTCATATTAAGGGTGGTCTGAGGTACGGGAGGAAGCGGGAGCGTTTAGTATTTAGTTAAAGCGACAAGACTGTAGTTAAGACAATACTTTTTTTTATTTAACCGAGTAACGAGACGTACAAGTCGTTCACTTGATGGTAAGTACTAAGCCTGCCCATAGCAGTTACAGCGCCACCCAGAACTTTGCATTGAATAATCTTTTGCGGCACTGCATTGCGTTCGTCACTCTGAGACATTGGTTCTAAAGTCTCATATGCCCAGTAATTTCGGGAGAAACAGTGCCCTTTAAACCAGAACACAGTAATGTTTGCACACTACTGCTTGGTAGATGAATATCTGGCAAAGGTGTGGTACTTCCCCAGGCGGTCTGTTGCAGAAGAGGTCTCCCACTACTAAACTTGGGTAGATGAGACTTAAGTATTTGACTTGTAAAAGTGTAAATATTTGCTCGCTAGCAATAAATAATTTGAGCTTTGAATTTAGAATTAGTTAATCGCTTCCGCTTCCGTTCATTACACGACCCGCACCCAACCCTGCGTGATAAGGGTCGGCCATCCCGCGGGTACCCTTTGTTTTAACACAATTTTTTGTTCCCATTCAAGCCGTTGTTAGTATTTTATACCAATTTCCGTTGTATTCCAGCGATGGAACAATACAAAACGATTGTACAAGCTTTCATTTAGCTCACTGTTTTACCATGGATTGATATTTCTATAGGTCATGCGCTGGAAGTCAATTTTGGCATATTTTGGAAGTCATTTTTGGTCAAGAGACCGATCCGCACGAAGTGATTTGCATCCACATTTATAATCCGAACAGCGAAGGAGTGGAACACCTTGCCAGCGTCTGTGTTTCCCGAAAACTATAATCTGAAAGTCTTCAAGTCGAGAGTGAATAGGTATCTTCTAGGCAAGCGTGCTCCACCATCGATCGTGTCGACACTTACCACCAGGTGCGGTCAAATGCTTGCCTATTCTGCAATAAAAACAAAACTACTGTCGTTCAATTGAGTTGAAATTTTGCATTCTTGTAAAACGCTGAAGAAAATATAATATTACTAGCTGAGGCCCCCGGTTTCGCCCGCGTTGACTAATATCCCACAGGAACCATTTTCTTACGGGATTAAGTATCCTTGCCCAGGACCTAAAGTAGAATCCGTTTAGCCGTTACTACGCGTTGTAACGGAAAGAAGAACGTAACGTGAAAGGAATGCAAACACACAGACACACACACGCATACCATTCAGACACACAGACACATATAATATAAGTACATGGAAAAAATCTTTCGGTTGTTTATATTTGAAATTTTTTCTATCCAGGTCGTCCCACAGCCCGAGTGTCCTGGTGGAAGGCGCACGCCCTCCTGGCCAACTCCGAGGCAAGGGCCACCGTATCCTTCAAACTGCAGCGGTCTGACTTTGGAACTGAGGTCTCTTGCCAGGTAAGCTGGAGCTGATAGAAACTCGC
Organism: Campaea margaritaria; assembly: GCA_912999815.1. Lineage (NCBI taxonomy): Eukaryota > Metazoa > Arthropoda > Insecta > Lepidoptera > Geometridae > Campaea > Campaea margaritaria. Next base: position 5,047,900 of record OU538814.1, read on the forward strand.
GTTTCTTTTAAATCTCGCCTCGCGGTTTCACCCGCGATGTGTATTATCCCATGGGAACCGTTAATTTTTACGGGATGAAAATTATTCTATGTGGTAGTCCAGATAATAAACTATCTATGTGCCAAATTTCATCAAAATCCGTTCAGTAGTGTTTGCGTCAAAGAGTAACATCCATCCATCCTCACAAACTTTCACATTTATAATATTAGTAGGACATCCTGTTTCTAATGACAATAAAAGATTTATGTCTTATAAGGCATCGGCTTAAACTTTCCCTAACGTGTGAATGTTCCATAATAATTATGTTTATGTCATGTCAGTTGGTTTGTCTGTCACGGTGTTCTTTTTGCAGGCTGTGACTGATCCATCGATAGCACCGGTCACTGAAAACGTCTCCATCGATGTCAACTGTAAGTACCTATACCATTTTTTTTTACCTGGGGAATGCATTACGCTACCACCCGGCGCGGGGTAGGACCGGGTGGTTATGTGGGACTCCCCGCCAGCTGCCTGACGATATACCCAGCAAACCCCAGGGGGACGCCATCGAAGCTACAGGAACGTAAAACGTCTTCCGCGGCCCCGATGGCGTTGGTCCTCTACGGAGGACCCCATCCTCCACTCTATCTTTCAGTGAGAGGCACGCGGGAAGACCCCGTGTGCCACCTTGATTCCCGTTTTCCCGCAGGAACTACGCTTATTCCGGGATAAAACATAACACTTAGGGAGAATGTAGCTTCCTGGCAATAAAAGATTTTAAAATTTTCAAAATGGTGTGGGATGAAATGGAGAAACCTAGCAGTGGAACACTTAAAATTGACAAAAATAAAATACCAAAAAAATATTCTCAATAGCTCGGAAATTACCGAAAGTCGCCTTTTTCCTCCTTTATTTATTACACTGAGTCTCAACATAACTTTTTAATTGTAACAAGCTTACACAAATCTTCATTCTTCCTTTAAAAAGAAGTTCTCTCTCAACTGTACAAAGAACGGTAAAGCTAGGTACTCATTAGGAGACTTTGTTGCGAGTCATGTTGCAGGCCCCAGTTAAAATAAAAAATATTAATTTAGAACAACCATTAGCGAAACCACAACAACAAAATAAAATGACAATAATATACTAAAATGCTAATTGCTGCAAATGGTCCCAACTCGGCATAATGCTGGTTGTAAACAAACAGCGCTGGTTTCCCGTTGGGGCGATTCAGTGAAGTCACGACAAGGATATTTTATACCAGCCATTTTGTACTCTAACAGCTTTTTACATTTTACATACTTACATTCAAGTCCCTGTGTTTGTATGGATGAATGTTTAGGTCAATTTTGTAAGTCAATTTTGACCCATTTCCCGTTGTTCAATCTAGTTGAAAGTCGTGCCTACCAAGTTTTAATGTCATTACAATATTATTGTTAGCGCGGCAGCTAAGCTGTATAGGCTGAGCGCGCCTCCAATGGCGGGGGAAGGATGGCTGGTAGAAGAGTAGTACAAAGGAACTTGGCGACTAACCTGGTCTCCATGCAACTGCAATCACCTCGGTTCGGGTCCGTCTCCAAGCTGCTTGTTCCTTCAGGATGTTATGACGTTCGATGTAGTGGACTGTATTTTAGGCGGTTGGTGCGTGTCGGCAAGGAGCGTTTACGCGGCGGGTTTATAGCGGGTGTTGTTTATATTTGCGCGTCGAATTCACGTGGACCACCGCAGAGGAGCAGCAGATCCAGTACTTTGGATTCGGCGAGAGCGGCAGCCGCGAAGGACGAGGGTCGATCGCAGACTACTTGCGGCGGCAAGCAGTTTTCTCGTGGATACCACGATATGAGCGACAGAGATAGTCGCCAAAAAATGATAGGAATAGGAAGGTAGGAAGGTATTATGAGTGCCAATGTAAGTGGCGCGAACATTTGCCCCCGGCCTAAAAACCATTGGTTTTTAAAAGAAAGCGGGAAATAAAAAAAATAAAAATAAGAGTTAAACTCTAAAGCGGTCAACGGGTTAAATATAACATAGCGGTTGACCGGGGAGCAAGGGGTTAAATTATTGGGTAGGTAAGATACATAAACGGACGACGGGTCTCTGGTAGACGCCGGTCGCCGTTTTTACTGACGCTACTCGACAGATGCCATCGCCGCCGACATGAGTGGCCACGACGACGCCGAGAGGCCAGGATAGCGGGGGAATATTATCAGTGATAATAAGAACAATAGAACCTATTGTAATGGGATTCGAAGGTGTATTCCATTTTCCTCTAGATTGAAGTAAGTGAAGATATTCCAACTTCCACCGTTTGGAAAATGATTGTACCATTTGATCCAATAAAGCGTACCGTTTCAATAAGTGTCCAGGTTCATCGGGAACCGTGCAAGCGGGCAAATGCTTCAGCGGTGCGGTCATTAAGAAATGTGAAGCACTCAGCGCGGTCGGCTCAGACGGATCTTCGCTCAATAACGTTACAGGACGAGAATTGATAACGCATTCTATCTGTGTGAGTACGGTTAACATTTCCTCATACGTGAGTAACTGTGAACCGATCGTCTTATGAAGATGACTTTTAAACGCTTTCACATATATTTCATAATTCCCCCCGAAGTGAGGACTTCGCGGTGGATTGAATTTCCAGTGTATGCGATTAGCTGATAACTCATCTGAGATAGACTTATTATATTCGTCGGAATTTAAAAGATCCGTTAACGCATTTTTCGCATTTTTAACGCATTCCGTTAACGCAGAGACGGGAAGGGAGTCAAGGAGCGCGGGTGAGTTACTAGCCCATTTGACGAGATCGAAGCCCCCGGCCTTGAGCAACTCGCGGAGATCGTCTCTGAGTTGTAAACAAGCAGACAGAGTAGGCATGGAGTAGCACACGTCGTCCATGTATGTGTTGTCGCTGATAAGAGATGCTGCGAGTGGGAAGCGGGCACCGTCGGCGGCGCACAGCTGTCGCAACACTCGCATTGCAAGGAACGGACTGCTACGTAGACCAAAACAAACGCGGTTGAATTGGTAGGTATCAAGCGGAAAAACGGGATCGAATCGATACAGGAATTTTTGATATTTGCGGTGGTCCTTATTTATCAAAATTTGTAGGTACATCTGTTTAATATCGGATGTAAAAGCGATTGGGTAGAGGCGGAAATCCAAGAGGATTGTAAAAAGATCGTTTTGTAAATTATCCCCGGTATATAAAACTTGATTCAAGGAGAGGCCTGAGTCAGTTTCAGCACTGGCGTCCATCACCATACGCCATCGAGTTGTTGTTTTTTGTAGTCTCGCAATGGCGTGGTGTGGCACGTAATATCCAGTAAAAGGACTATCATTGTCGATCAGTGAAATGTAACCCTTCTGAATGTACTCTTTGATTATAGCATCGTACTCTAAGCGCAGAGCAGGTGTCGCGGCGAGCTTACGTTCGAGATACATGAAGCGTTTTTTAGCGATAGGGTAAGAATTACCCAGAGAGGTCGCGGGATCGCGGGAGAAAGGCAACGCTACAGAATAGCGTCCCGTAGGATCGCGGGAAACGTTATTTGTAAAAATGCGTTCACATTCTATAGCGTCTGGGCTCAAAGTCGGCGTGCATTGCACCTCTTCAAGCTGCCAGAAGCGTTGGACAAGATTATCTAAACGTGGTCCTTCCGTAAAGGTACAAAGGGAAATATGAGAGCGGCATCTATCTTCAACCAAGGGGTCAGTGATAGAAACAACGGTTTCAATATGAGCGGGCGTAACATGAGCGGGAGTAACATGAGCGGGAGTAACGGGAGCGGGAGTAACGGGAGCGGTCCCGATTACGATAAAACCAAAAATGGTTTCAAAAGCGGTTGGAGTACCAGGCGGACCAGCGGCGCGGCCTGATAGCAATATTTCAGAAAAGAGCGGCGCGCCTATAAGTATGTCGATCTCGGAAGGCGAAGCGAAACTGTCGTCTGCCAGAGGCAGGCAGTTCAGGTATGAAAGGCAGGATACGTCAATTTTCACTGCCGGTAAATTGTCTGTTATGCGGTCGATAACATAGGCGTCAATTGCAATAAAATTATCATTTAGGCGGGAAGACAAAGTAGCAGAAACTGCTCCCTTGATTGGGTTAGATGCGGAACCTATCCCTTTAACAACGGTGTTCGTCACCTTATTGCATTTTAAATTTAATTTAGCGCAACATTTTGAAGTTAAAAAGTTACTTTGGGAAGCCGAATCAATTAAGGCGCGTACTACATGGCGGCGACCATTTAAATCCGTAGCATAAACTTGTACGGTTCCCAGTAAACAAGTAGTGTCATTAGGCTGCGAAGCGGGGCGTATATTACACAGCGACACCTGTTGTTGTGATGACTGATAAGCAGTTGTAGGTAAGTTCGTCAGCTGAGCGCTAGCGGAGCCCGCGACGGGCGGCGGCGATGCCGAAGGCGGCATGTGATCCCCGGCGGCGGAGAAGTTGCCAGTTCGCGCGCGCGGAGGCGGCGCGTGCGCCTGTGACGGAGCGCTAGGGTACGGGCGATTGTCTTCACGGGAAGATGATACTTTGCGGCATAACATAGAATGATGTTTACATCCACAATAACGGCAATTAAATTTAGAATTGCAAGCAGTATTTATATGCGTAGTGCTTAGACAATTAGTGCAACCTTTGCTTTGTTTTACAAAAGTGTACCTGTCGTCGATAGAAAGCTTATCAAATGCAGGGCATCTATATAAGTTAGCGTGATCGGCTTGTTTGCAAAGCGGACAGTGAGTGACGCATGATGCTGCAAAAGACTGCGTAGACCTTGCAGTACGCGGCCTGTTATCACTGCGGCTAAGAGAATCGGTCGTAGTGCGTTCCAATATTTTGCTTTGTTCGCGGATGAATTTTAAAAGTTCATTGTATGTAGGCATAGATTTACCTCGCATGTGCATTTCAAACGACCGTGCAGTACTTGAATCTATTTTCTTCAAAGCGAGCGATAGTAAAATAAAATCAGACACGTTATCGAGCTTGAGAGACTTCAAACTTGACACAGCCGTGCAGAATTTATCTAGGAATAATTCTAAGTTTTTATTCGTCGCGGTGTTAAAAGATTTAAAATCAAGCATTTGATCAAGATAAGCGGAGGCTAGGTTACGTTTGTCGTTATACTTATCGACGAGCGTCTGCCATATGATCGGATAATTATCACCGTTAGGTACGATACCAGAACAAACTGCAAGGGCCCGGCCTGACAATTTATTAATTAAATATTGGACGCGTTCGTGATCAGTGAGATCGGGATTTTCGTGAATCGTGCGTTTGAATGACTCATAAAATATCCTCCAGGTCATCGGATCTCCATTGAAGACCATCAAATCGAGTTCAGGAATTCTGATAGATTTACGTTGCGGGGCAACATTGAAATCAGCGGTTTTTAAAGGCGGGTTAAGTTTATTATAAACAAACTGACAACGGCAAAACATATCTTCGAAGACGTTTATAGATTGGTAGTTTACCGTGTACGAAGCGTTGAGAGTCAACTCGGTGACATTTAATTTGTTCACAATTTCATTGAAATCGGAGCGTAAGCGGTCTAACGAGATCATTCCACATAGAAATAAATCCTTCTCAGTATCATCAGTGAAAGCCTTTAAAGATCGGTTAAAAATATCTTGTAAGCGGGAAAATATAATGTCACGTTTACCTATCAAGGTCAAACGTTCGATCTGTAACGTATCGAGCGCTTTTGCGTCCTCGTATACTTCACTATCTTTGTCTTTTGAACGAGTAGCCATAGCCATCTTAACAAAGTATAAAAAACTAGATAAAGTATGAAATTCCTAATTTACTGCAACTGCCTACAGCATTTACCTGCCACGCGCGCGGCGTATTGAATACCCACGTGGAGACGCACGGGCGGTCGTTAGGAATACCTTCACTTTTTAATAAAAATTAAGAATTACGGAAAAATCGTTATTTTTACTATTTAGGAATGCGGAATACACGAAATAAGTATATAATAGCGTAGTAGGATAGTACAGGGTACTATCTGAACTGTAATTGCGGGCGGGAACACGATAATTATAGGAAATTATCGTTGGTAAAAATACCAATATAAAATTGCGGGCGGTTATAAAGAGGACTATATGAGGCCTAAGAGGGGCCAGAGAATAGCGGGAGGACCAGAGAAGATCCGGCGGCGGAGGACCAACAATATGTTAGCGCGGCAGCTAAGCTGTATAGGCTGAGCGCGCCTCCAATGGCGGGGGAAGGATGGCTGGTAGAAGAGTAGTACAAAGGAACTTGGCGACTAACCTGGTCTCCATGCAACTGCAATCACCTCGGTTCGGGTCCGTCTCCAAGCTGCTTGTTCCTTCAGGATGTTATGACGTTCGATGTAGTGGACTGTATTTTAGGCGGTTGGTGCGTGTCGGCAAGGAGCGTTTACGCGGCGGGTTTATAGCGGGTGTTGTTTATATTTGCGCGTCGAATTCACGTGGACCACCGCAGAGGAGCAGCAGATCCAGTACTTTGGATTCGGCGAGAGCGGCAGCCGCGAAGGACGAGGGTCGATCGCAGACTACTTGCGGCGGCAAGCAGTTTTCTCGTGGATACCACGATATGAGCGACAGAGATAGTCGCCAAAAAATGATAGGAATAGGAAGGTAGGAAGGTATTATGAGTGCCAATGTAAGTGGCGCGAACAATTATTGTGACAGCGAGCTGATCTGATGACAGTGGCGGAAGATAGACAACGGTAATTCTGCAGTAACTAACAGTATTATTTCTCTTCTTTTCATTTATTAAAATTCCCTCTCTCGCTCTTTCCCTCATTCTCTATACTAGATAGACTCTTAGGAGCGAGAAAGTACAGTCCCATGTTACATGCAACATAGCCCGCAACATATTTCCCAAATGAACATACAGCTTAAGTAAGCGACACAATCTGATTGTATGTAATTTTACTGGCTTAACTTTAACTTAGTTAAGTCGAGTTTCAGAGACTTATTTAAGGGCTAATAAGCAGCTTCCGTCAAATCCGTTCAAATGTGTATTTATGAAATTTATGTGTACAGTCGAAAGTAATTTTGGATTGTTAAAAAGTTTGTTACAAACAAAAAATGTGAATATTAATTAAGCCTTAAATAATCACTTACTCAAGGTTAGAGTTTGTCAGTATTTGAAGCATAGTTAAGCCACAATTAACTATTTAGTTTGGAGAATCTACAACTATAGCTGTCTCTTTCGTTTTCATAAAGTTGAAAAGGGACAGCTACCATTTTCAAACCGGTAACTCTTATAACTCTTGCACAAGAACCCCGCCATCTAGTATTATGGTAATAACGTTATACTTTTTTTATTTATACTTTTATACGTTAAAAAAATCACTGATCATCTCCCTGATTGACGTATCATTACTGGAGATACATTTTGTGCATGACTTGCAGTACTTATCTGCCTTCTCGGTCACTCCTTATCGAAAATAGCTCCGTCTCTTTCTAATGCTTCTGATGCGATTATCGTGTCGATGCGAGATTTGATATCAGTTTATAATGATGTGTAGGTATGCATGTAGGTGTAGATTGTCATTTGTCATTTGTGTAGGTATGAGGAATTGTTGGTGAAGTGATTTATGATGGTGACTGTACTTTTTAACTACCTAACAAGCGTTTGGTGCTAAACGTCCGGGCGCCCACCTAAGTAACGTGATCTGACATATTTGCTATGAAAGTTGAGATTACTAGCAAGTTAACTGCGTGAATTTTTTTTGGTCAGATCACCCGTCTTGTTGCTTAAGTGGGTGTCTGGCCTAAAGTGGTCAAAGGTGACATTGTGGTCAACACGCTGAGAATGGCATCGGACTGCTGGATGCCTAGAAAGGGGCTTGGTCATATATTTTCTGCTTCCACCGGAGGCCAGGCGAGCTTTGTGTAATGAAAATTACACTTTGTCTATAGTTATTAAGATTTCTTATACATAAATTAAGTTTTTCCATCTGTCTATACAACGGAAAAGCCTATGCGACTTGGCACAATACGACCAGGTCACTCCTTTGATGGTAAACGCCACGAGACTTGCATTTTGTGCCATCTTTATGAACATTACAAACGTATCTTAGTTATATTTTCAAGACAAAGAGCTCAACACTGTATTTCCTAAGCAATTTACTTAACACACACGCAACTGTTGTGTTTTTCACAACTTGCCGCGAGTGCGGAAAAACACAACTGTTGTGTTTGTTGTATGGGAAAACACTATAGAGCGTGCAGAGCCGCACCTGTGGCAAGACAAGCGAAACGGCTCAGCAGTGAAAGTGTTAAAAATATGGTTTTCCTTTTTCTTATTCAATGTCTCTATCAACGGCAAAGCATTTTCATGTGAACAAGCGCGCTTCGTTAGTATTAACTCGTGGTTCCGTACAAAAACAAAGAAATAAAAGCGAATACGCGCCAGCACCCGACTTTCAACAGATTACCGCAAAATTGGACGCGTACATAAATCTCTAAAGCGCGCCGAAAAGCCTCCGTAGTGATGGGGTAATATTACTAGAAGATTCCCATATCGATAGTTTTTTTTTAATTATCAACTCATATCGTCCCACTGCTGAGCAGGGGCTCCCCCACTTTCGTGAGGAGGATTAGGCTATAATCCACCACAGGTGCCAGATCTGGATTGGTGGATCACACACCTACCTCCGAAAAGTTCTCGGGTAGGTATGTGAGTTTCCTCACGATGTTTTCCTTCACCGAAAAGCGAGTGATAATTACGTATAATATATTTTACAAGAAACACATTGGTACGTGCCTGTACTGGGATCTGATATCACGACTTTCTGCTTGGAAGGCGGACATTCTCCCACTCGGCTACCACTGCAATCGATATCGTATCGATATCGTAGTAATCCTACCTAATCGTTACATTGCGACAAAAACGTGTTATCTCCACATGTTTAACGTGAGTTAATACATTCTTGTCACAATTGAGCGTTATCGATTAAATCACACTAATTTATATTTACCACATAAAAATGGATTTAATAAGCGCACAAAAAAAAACAAAATAATCTCATTTTTTATAGTAAATAATATGAATTTTTATTCGAGGAACCTTACGGACTTTCACACTACTATTAAATATCTTAAAAATATGACTAAATCATGGCAACTGAAAAATAAAAAAAAAATTTTTAGACATATATTTTTTGCTATATTTTTATTTCAACCTGCTAAATAAAAGTGTCAAAAAACAAACATAGCTTTCTTTTTAACCAACTTCGAAAAACTCAATTCGACTGTATTTTTGTTTTGTATGATCCAAAATATTTATCCGTGAAAAACAGTGCGCCAACAATGTCCGTACACAATTGGGATGCTGCTGCAAATACATAACGTTTATTTAACTGCTAAAACTAGCTCGGTTACAGCTTTTGTATTTTTAAGCAGCTCGACAGCTGTTCTAAAAAAATAGCCGCTCTGGCTTTTGTAATTTTTTTGTTACAATTGACTCCTTTCAGCTCTCGTTCGAATGTTTGTTCTGGATCAATCGATTCGAAGCGCTAGTATTTTTTATGCGGCTTGAATCGGGCGAGATTGTCCTGTTTTTTCGACGGACTAGATTTTTGATGGTGTTTTATTGTACTAGTGTAGTCATTTTATTGAGCTGCATTCATCAACAACCCATAACGTCTCACTGCTGGGCACGGGTCTCCCCTCACTTTCGTGAGGAGGATTAGGCCATAATCCACCACGGGGGCCAGATCCGGATTGGTGGATCACATACCTACCTCCGAAATAATTCTCGGGTAGGTATGTGGGTTTCCTCACGATGTTTTCCTTCACCGAAAAGCGAATGATAATTACGAACATATGATTTTACAAGAAACACATTGGTGCCTGCCACACGTGCCTGCACTGATTACTGATTGATCTGCATTGTTTACCACCAAACATATTTTTTTCAGGACCACGTGCAAAGTACCTGACCCCTAACTAGTATTCCCTGTATCTAGGGAATCTGGAACTACGAGGACCATGGTCCTACAAACACCCAGACTCAGAACAGATATTTTTTTTTTGTGTGTCAGCATAATATTATAAAGGTCTAACTGCACCCCGTGTTTTAATGTTTTTTTTTTAATTTACGTAGTAACGAGACGAGCATGTCGTTCACCTGATGGTAAGCGATACGCCTGCCCAAAACAGCTACAGTGCCACCCAAAATTTTGCATTACATAATCTTGCACGGCACTGCACTGAGCTCGTCACTTTGAGACATCGGTCCTAAAGTCTCATATGCGTAGTTATTTCTCTGGAAACAGTGCCTTTCAGACCGAAACACAGCACTGTTTTCACAACACTGCTTGGAGGATGAATATCTGGCAAAGGTTTGGTACTTCCCCAGGCTGTCTCTGGCAGAAGCGGCTTCCTACTACAATTATTATTTCAAACAAAATATCGACAATCTCGAAGACGCTTTACCCCATCCCTAGTCCCATCCCATCAGTGATACAATCGTCACATACATAACCCGCCAGATGATAATCTAGAGGACTCCTAATTGACAGTTTGATATACTCTGGTACGCTATTGTAGGTACCGCAAGAAATAGATGCCGCGTTTTATTTTTGGGACCCTGGATTTTCTGCTGTTTAATTGTTTGTTTGTTGAATAAGCTAATGCCGCTGTTGTCAGAGTTTGTCAGACCGCCCAAGGGTCTCTGGTGTGGCTTTATAATGACTGGCTCATTCATCAATGCTGAGGTGAAACCGCTGGAGCCAATAACTTGTTTTTTTTTTTAACTTTTGCTATTTCGTCAGAATCACACCCTGATTTCGGGTGAGATAGGGGGTCAAACGCGAAACTAATCTCAAATTTAAAACAAAAGTAATCCACTGAAATTTGGCCAGTAGGTTTCCTATGTAATCTAATAATTAACTTGGAAATAATTTCACGAAATTCCTCCCCTAAGGGCCTCCTATTTAGGGTACGTAAGACCGTATAAAATACTGAGCGTGAAGTTTTGGCTGGATATTAAAAACGAAGTGTTTTTTTTATTTTAAATCTTTCTTTAATGGGCTCCCAAATGAAGGATGACTATTTATATGCAAATCCAATAGTATTTCTGCGGTTATTAAAAAAGTAATTGAATTGCACAACTTCCTTCCCCCATCTCCTATCCATCATCGAACAACAAAACGTACGGAAACACGGTATCCGTATATGGTTGATATTTTTCCAATCCGCAGGAAGCGTTTTGCTCCCACATTTATAATCCAAAAAGAGAAGGAATGGAACACCTTACCAGGGTCTGTGTTTTCCGAAAACTATAATCTGAAAGGCTTCAAGTCGAGAGTGAATACTGAATAAGACTGCTGTCAAATGTTTGCCTATTGTGCAATTTAAAAAAGTACGAAACTATGTGTAAGTGTGTAAATCCACGCGGGTGAAGCCGTGAGGCGCAGATAGTTTCCAATGAAAACAAAAGCCGCAGGGCGAAAGTTCCTTATATCCCTAAAACCTATACAAAATCCGTAATCCAGAATGTTCTTACGTAGGTAAGTGAGACCCATATACCCTTTAAGAAACAAGACAAAGAACTTGTATTGTTAAGAAGTTGAAATACCTATCCGTGTGCTCTTATGTTACGTTAATTAACTTTGAAAGGAGAAGATTTAATATTAATATTAGTAATTTAGAAAATGTTGCGTGTAAAGGTAACGTCTATTTAATGTGGCTTTGAAGTTTTAAAACATGTACCGACGAGAACGGAAGGGATAATTTTCTAAAAAGTACCTACTTTCTAGAAATTTACCCCTTACGTTCTCGTCCTTTTACGTGATAGGATCGGTTGCGACGGATCTGTATTTATATTGCTGCGGGTTAAGTTTCAGTTTTGTGGTCCTCTTTTTTCCAAAAACAGTTTTCCATACAAGCTTTTATAAATTACGTATTCGCTACTGCAAGCTAATCAGAATAAGTCCAAACACCTTCATACTATTGTTAGTCACTGAGGAGTTCCATTGTCTACCTTCCGTATCCATCATCAGATCAGCTCGTTGTCACCTTAATATTGTATTGTCATCGGAACTTGATAGGCAAGCAAAATTTCATCTTAATCGGTTGAGGATACGTGCTTTCAAATTAAATTGCAATATTTAATCCGAACATAAATACATACAAACGTTGGAAGCTAAATAATAGCTTGTAATTTTTTTCCAATGAAACGTAATTGAATGTTATCAGCCCCTTAAAAAGCTGGGTGGTTTCCGTCTTGCTACCTACTATAAAATATGTCAAAAACATGCTGCCAAACTCTATCCAAGTCCGGCAATACGGCAGCGAATGTTTTAATTGCGTACTGCAAAAGCTTCCCAAAATCCATAATTCCTTTACCCATGACCAGGAATTCATTCTCAAAATTATCCAATTTCAACGTTGGGGTAAATCGGGCCGAAGATCTGAAACTTGTTAGCGTTTACAACATGAAATATGATCCATGTCCGACCAAGTTCCCCTTCCAACTAGGGATGGGAAACGATTTGTCTACGCTTCAAGTCTGTTCCCAGGCAGGCACATCTGTCTATCGTCATGCTGTCTATCGTATCTTGAGTCTTGTACCATCCCTAACTATTCTAGAAGCGATTTCTCTGTTTGCTTCCTTTTAATAACTAAACGGCTGAAACGATCTCAATGATTTGAATATAGTTTGAAAGGAAAAAACAAAGAAAGGACCTAGGTTGTATAATATTTAAAAGTATTTTGATTTGAATCGTCATCATCATCATCATCATCGTCATATATTAGCCTTCTGATGAGCATACGTTTGTGAGGAGGATTAGGCCTTTATCCACCACAGGGGCCCTGTCCTGATTGATGAATAACATACCTACCCATCGATTGGATTTTTGATCGAAGTACCTACCTCTGAAATAATTCTCGGGTAGGTATTTCCTCACAATATTTTCCTTCGCTGAAAAGCGAGTGATAATTACGTACATATGTTTTACAAGAAACATTGGTACATGCCCGCGCTGGGATTTGAACTCACGACCTTTTCCACGGATGGTGAACGTTCTCCTACTAAGCTATCACCGCTTAATCTGAATTGTTAGTTATATTACACATAATACACATACAAATCCGACGTTTACCACTGACCTAACGATACCCTACTAAGCTTTCGGTAAATTTTAAGACCACATTTAGCTTACCCTGGCGGTCATACTGACGTGTCGGTTGTCCGCCGCTATTTCTATAAAAACCGTGCGTGCATTTAGCAAGGCACTGAGAGCGTGGCTTTCGTAGCGATAGTTACGGACAACCGACGCCAGTACTGGAGGCCTACCATGACGTCTTATAGCGATGTCATATTTTTCATGTTGCTGCCATTTTCAACCTAAACTAGATCCATTTTAGGTTGAAAATGGCAGCAACGTAAAAAATAAGACATCACGGTACGATTATGCGACGCGATTCAGTTTAGGTCTTCAATTGAATCGCTATAAGAGGTCATAGTAAGGCTCCTGACCGTCAGAATAAAATTAAAAACAGACATTCTCTTTCGAGACTTCAAGACTGATAATCCTAATTCATTTCCCCTCACTATTCTCATCTCCGAAGGCTCGAAACTTCCCAAACTTGTTCCATATTTCATTTATTGTTCACAACCGGCTGCCCGTGGCTTTACTCGTGTAAAAAATAGGCAGAAGATAATATCCCTGAAAATAATTTATGAACAACTAGCAAACCCGGCGAACTCCGTTTCGCCACCAGATGGCTTCGTTTTATGTAACATTTCATTTGGTGATTAAAAGATGAAGAAATTTTTTTTTTTGTTTTCTATTTGAAAAGGAAAAATTTTATTTCATTTCACAACAGTAATGAATTCATTTCGATTACAAAAATGAAGTGTTATTTAGTTGAACTTCTCTAAGTAAATGAAAGTGAATCCAAAGTAAATACTGAATCGAAGCGTTATACGTGTCCGCAAATTATCCGTTTCATTGAAGTGATAAAGGTGATGCCTTCAGGCAAGCATTCAATTCATCGGCAGGCGTTCCACGGGGAATTACTGGCAACGTCTGCCTGAAATCGCCTGCCAACAATATCATCAAGCCGCCAAAGATGTTGTTATTTCGCCGAAGATCCTTCAGTGTGAAGTTAAGTGCTTCAAGTGATTTCTTATGTACCATTGTGCACTCATCCCAAACAATGAGCTTGCATTGCATCAACAATTTTCCCATTGCACTGGATCGGGAAATATTGCATGTTGGAGTATCAATTGTGTTTAAGTTGAGTGGCAACTTAAGCGCAGAATGTGCAGTACGACCGCCATCTAGAAGAGTCGCCGCAATTCCAGATGATGCTAACGCCAAAGCTATGTCACATCTTGATCGAATAGTGGCCAAAATCAATGAAATGACAAATGTTTTCCCTGTTCCTCCAGCTGCGTCCAGGAAGAATAGACCACCAGTATTATTGTCCACCGCTTGCATTAATGTTTCGTATACTTGTTTTTGCTGTTCATTCAGCAACGGCACATTATTTCGAACGAATTCCTGCAATGTATCAACATTGTATTGCAGCTCTCGATTTAATTCTTGGTTGAATGCATCGTGCATCGATCGATTTGGCGCAATCATTCCTACTTCAATCAGTAGCTTGTTTGCAATAGTCAAGCATTGATCCTCAATCAGAATCAATCCTTCATTGTAGATTTCATCGGTTATTTTCTGCATGTTTTGTGCGGCGGCCGATGTTCGCACGTCGTCCTCTAGGCATTTTGGCATTTTTTCTTAATATATAATAATTTTTTTACTTTTTTTTCACAATTTCACAGTGAACACAATACCGGTTTGTCTCATGAAATTAACTGAGTAATTAATAGATAAATCAGCATTGGGCTGTAACCTCTTTTCAAAGATGGCAGCCCTAAAAATCGAGTTGGCCGAGGGATTGAATAGATAAATCAGCATTGGGCTGTAACCTCTTTTCAAAGATGGCAGCCCTAAAAATCGAGTAGGCCGAGGGATTGGTTTGATATAAAAAATGGCGGTAATCTTTGATATATGAAGCTGTTAACTAATTAACTGAGCAGAGAAATTTCTGTTGAAATTTTTCCTGAATTTTCTTTGCTATAAACCTCACGGAGCCCGATACCTTTCCAACGAATGCAAAACCGTGAAAATCGGTTCGTGCGTTCTGGAGTTATAGCGTCAGGAAGGAAAACCCGACTTATTTTTTTTCTTATGTACCATTGTGCACTCATCCCAAACAATGAGCTTGCATTGCATCAACAATTTTCCCATTGCACTGGATCGGGAAATATTGCATGTTGGAGTATCAATTGTGTTTAAGTTGAGTGGCAACTTAAGCGCAGAATGTGCAGTACGACCGCCATCTAGAAGAGTCGCCGCAATTCCAGATGATGCTAACGCCAAAGCTATGTCACATCTTGATCGAATAGTGGCCAAAATCAATGAAAAATGGCGGTAATCTTTGATATATGAAGCTGTTAACTAATTAACTGAGCAGAGAAATTTCTGTTGAAATTTTTCCTGAATTTTCTTTGCTATAAACCTCACGGAGCCCGATACCTTTCCAACGAATGCAAAACCGTGAAAATCGGTTCGTGCGTTCTGGAGTTATAGCGTCAGGAAGGAAAACCCGACTTATTTTTATATAGTAGATATGCCTGGAGGATTTTCTGATTTATGATCTAATGGACCGAATGACAGATCTGTGAATCTGTATGTTTACAATAGTACTACTGGCCCTTTTACACGCCCTTTAATATATTATTGTAGCTTGCTATGTATCTTTGTAACGAAATCTTTGAACGTAAATTTCACCAACTTCAAGACGTTCGATTAACTTGAAAATTTGCTCACGTATTGAAAACTGATGACACTACAATATAAGAAAAGTTCATAAGTATTCAAAATAAATGATAAAACATTATAGTTAAAAAAAACTATTAAACACGCTTTCACACGTTTACTGCAAAACACACGTTGTTCTCATAATTTTACGGCAAGCGAAAACACGCCTGGCGTGCGAACCCGCAACTCTGTATTGTAAATTTTATCACACCAGTTGTGTGCTCCCGCACTGCTGATTGAGTTTAGTTACGACACAATGCCAGTAAACAGTAAAATAAACATAGATCTTAGATAAAAAAAAATACAATTTCATTCTCACCGCAAAGAAAAAGTCCGCATCTCAAAAGAAAAAGTCGGCGAGCTTTCCCAAATTACCATCAAATAATAATTTACATAATATTCTGGAACCACCCCTCTCTTTTAAACACTATTTTTCACCCTTAACGCTTATTAAGGGCTACCGCAAATTTGTAAAAAAAACGCGTTCATTTGAAGTATAAAACGCCTTTTATTAATTGGCTCTCATTAAATGAATCTGAAAACTAAAACGCGAACTTTCGCACTAAAAACACTTAAACGTTTCACACTTTCATATTTATAAAATTAAATTAATAAAATGTACAAAATAGCCAATTTCAGACTATATCCGCATATTAATAAAGCCTATTTTATTAGATTGCGGTTACCAGATTGGTTTATTCAGTATGCCGATAGCCAATTAAAATTGATAGTGGTTCCGTACAATTTACGATTTAATTATGATATTGGGTATTGACCGTTCAAAAGAGCGTGTTGACTTAATTATCAAGCCTATTTTAAGCCACTTAAAAAAGTGTTTCACTATTGAAAGGCTATTTTAATGAGAGCGCTATGAAGTTAATTTGAATTATTATATAAAAAAAAAGAAAAAGCTGTGTTGATTGTCCCAAACAAATGAAATCAAAATTGGTTCACCTATTTTATTCTCAACTCAATAGATTCGAAGTGTTGTACCGCTATTAAAAACGCGTGGACGCGATCACTGCGTTGCTGAACTTCGAGCTTCGAATCTATAGCTACTGACGACGTCAGTACTCATCCTCAGGATAAGACGAAATATGGCCGTGTATGCTAATCCACCACGGGGGCTAGATCCAAATTGGTGGATCACATACCTACCGCCGAAATAATTTTCAGGTCCGTATGTGGGTTTCCTCACGACGTTTTCGTTCACCGACTTCGATCAACACCGAAAAGAGTGTGATAATTACGTACATATGTTACAGAATATGTACCACTAGCCATATTTATGTCTTATATTTCTTACCTTCTAGGTAACTTAATCCAAAAAATATAAATAAACGGAACAAATCCCTTTCTTTAAAGAAAAAAAAGGACAAAAAGTAATCAAACAAAGTTCTGTAAACTCCGAGGAAATACTCGCTTAAACTTCTTAAAACAACATTAATTCACACTTCCGGTTCCAATCAAAAGTCGACGGTACCCTAAAAGGGTACCAGGGGTACCGTAAACAAAAAAAACTCCGGTTAATTGTCTTAAGTGGGGGTACACAAAAAAGGGGCTGGGGCCCTTTGAGTTCTCGGTGCTTTTTGTTTGTACCAAGTAGGGCATAGTTAATGGGTCATACAGTGAATTAATAAAAAGGGCTTTTTTTTAGGGTCCCGCATCTTTAAGATACAAGGGAACTCGGGGAGATTTTTTATGCGAGGTTGACTGCTGAACCAGTTTTTACATTTGGGCACCGTTACGGACCATGTGCGTTTTCCAGCACTGGCGTGCCGCCTGTGTGAGCCGCACTGTAGTAGAGCCGCGTTAAACACACACGTATGTGTTTCGCCGCACAGCCGGCACGTAAGCTGCGCTAACACAACAAGCGGTTTTCCCGAACTCGTGCAAAGTTATAAAAAGCACAACGTCTGTGTTTTCAGCAGTGAACGTGTTAATGGTACCTTTCTGCTGGCATTGACGTGGTCCTACATTCAAAAGCTGATTTGACATATATAAATGACGTTTGCACACACACACCAAATGTGTGTAGTAAGTAAAGTACACAAATATAATACGCGGCCAAAACAAAAGACAACACGCTACTATTCAGGTAATACAAACGGTTTGTCTCTTACATTTGGGCGCGTATTATTGAATTTCCCGGCGATTGCGGGTGCGGGGACGCGGATTGTGCGGGGTGGAGACTGTCCATTCTGTATGTAGTTACTATATATATTCTATGGCGCTAGTTTCTGCATGACAAAGTAGTAATTAAAGAAAATTGAATAATTATTGAAAAATTATTTAATTAATAAAAAGTTAAACTATTCCCGAGTTATATAAGCGGTGTTGACATAGGCTAATTTTTATCCCGAGAAAAGTGGGTATAACCGCGGATGCAGGCAGTTACTTCAATTCTAAATACTATTATATTATATTATAATACGTTTTCTTTAAAAATATATCAATAACGATACAGTGGTAAGCATGACCGGTGCACAAAATTGTGAATCTCATAATTTCTATACTATGTGCAAACATTTAAAACGACAGCTGAGTTGTGTACGGGACCATAATCATCGCGGGAGCTCACGCACTTGCCTATTTATATTTTTAACAAAAGCGTGGTGTGGTGTGATTTCTTAGCAATAGTGGTGGGACACGATCACGTTGGTTGTTTTGAAGTACACCTCATAGTAAGGGGGTGATTGCAATCGTGAGTCTTAAAGGTGTGAGCTGATCAATGAATTATAATTCTGAGAACTGTTTTTCTAAAGATTTGGTCGTTATTATGGTATTGCAGCTGCATTTCTGTTCTGTAGTGGGAGGCCTCTTCTGCAAGAGACCGCCTGGGGAAGTCCACGCCTTTGCCAGATATTCAATTCAATACAGTAGTGTGCAAACGTTATGTGTTCTGCTTTGAAGGGCACTGTTTCCAGCGAAATTTCTGGGCGTATGAGACTTTAGAGCCGATGTCTCAGATTGACAAGCGCAGTACAGTGCCGCGCAAGATTATGGATTGCAAAGTTCTGGTGGCACTGTAGCTGATATGGGCAGGCGTAGCGCTTACCATCAGGTGAATCACTTGCTCGTCTCGTCACTTATAGATTATGACGTGTGGTTTGATGGCTAAAGTGCACGAAATTGTGGAATTTCAGGTATTTTTGCTTACTTACCTACTTTTTAATTGGAAATTAGGCGTATTTGCAATATAGCTTTATGCTATCGATCGTGAAGTGTAATGAATGCTTTAACGCACGCAGTAAATACCAAATTGACACTGAAGAAAAATAGATATATTTGTGCTATAATTTCGAACTGATCAAGAAATTAAATGGAACTTTTTTCCCGCATTACTGAAATGTGATTCGTGACGTGTGTGTGTTCTGTCTGCCTACTTGACTGGGACATGAAATTTTGATACTTTTAACATAAATCTTACTAAATGCATATCGAACGATGATAATTATAATTCGAACAGCGAAGGAGTGGAACACCTTGCCAGCGTCTGTTTCCCGAAAACTATAATTTGAAAGTCTTCAAGTCGAGAGTGAATAGGTATCTTCTAGGCAAGCATGCTCCATCCTCGACCGTGTCGACACTTACCAACAGGTGAGACTGCGGTCAAATGCTTGCCTAATCTGCAATGAAAAAAAAATGAAAAAAAAAAGACGCCTGTCATTATGGAAGTCAGTATATTAATAACTTGATATATGTACCAGATTACCTTTTTACTTATAAATGAATTGAAGCTATAAGTGTAGTACTCGTAGTCTTAGTATTTTTACTTATACATCTGAATATATAAAAATCGATTGCCGTGCGCTATTCTCGAAAAAACTCGAAAATGGCGGGACTGATTGGACAGTTTTATATTTGTCGTGATCGTTATTCCCACGGCAAGGTTTGTACGGAAGGAAAAGTTGGAAAACCTGCCCGGAAAATTGGAAAATTTGGGAAAATTGAAAGTGCTGTTTTGTATCAACTCACGATTAAGCTTTTGTTTTTCAGTTCATCGCTTCACTATTCTCATGTAACATGGGCTCTTTTTAACCTGCGAAATGGACTGGAATGACGCGGGGGAAACCGCAGGGCGTAGCGAGTTCATTAATAAAAAATAAGCCTCATTAATATGACCCGTATTATTAGTTAATTCAAAGTATAATCCTGTCCCTCCTCATCATCCTCCATTAAGAATAATTAAACTAAATTTAAACTATGCATGTCCATCTATCTAGGGGTAAGTTAATATTTTAACAATGAAAATGGACAGGGGTGTGAGATCCTAATGGATTTATATATATTTTTGTGACGTTTTTTTTAATATGGTGACGTTTTGAAAAATATCTAACCATAATCATTTAACTCCATTTAATTTAGTATCCTATTTTATGTTTAAATTATTTTCTTTGTTTATGAGACTTTTACTTACTTACAATGAATGATTTCATGATGGCCTTCGTGGCGTAAGAGGGCGTTGAGCCGGCTGCGGAACGGATTTGCAGGGTCAATTCCCCCGCACATGCCAAAGATTTGTGTGAACCGCAGATATTTGCTCTGAGTCTGTGTTTTTGTAAGACCATTGTCTTTGTAGTTCTTTATTTCCTTGATACAGGGAATCTTAGACAGGACCTATATAAAAAATAGTATAGAACATTTTTAAAATTTTTATTTTGTCTATTGCCCACAGTGAGACCTCTGTGGGTGCGTCTGCAAGGAGGTAAGCGCCCACTGGTGGCTGGACAGAGCACCGAGCTGATCTGCCAAGTGGTGGGCGCCAGGCCTAAGCCGACCATATCCTGGTGGAAGGGAGGCACCAGGCTGAAAACTGTGAGAGAAACTGTAAGTAACTATCCAGTAAGAAGTATATATATTTTTTTAATCCGTGTAATGAGACGAGCAGGCCGTTCACCTGATTGTAAGCGTTAAGTGTGCCCATAACAGTTACAGTGCCACCCAGAACTGTTTACCTCCACTGCTGTTGCTTGTTTAGACTATTTTTACCGCCAAAGCATAAAGAAGGGTGTCATATGTTTCAGACGTGTAGATTTTTTTACAAAAGAATGAACATTTTAAATAGTTCATAGGACATCAAATTCAACGTTCATCGGTCTCCATCAATTCGTGCACTATAAACAATTAATACATAATACTTTATGTCCCTAAATGACCACCATATGTCCGAAATTACGTAACAGCTCAACCATTAATAATGGTTGTCATGTTGATAGACGAGGAGCTACTGGCGATTTCGTTTACTGCCCGATTTTTTTTTAGTTTCTCAATAAGTTGTTCTGTATTTTGTTCAGAGTAACGTACAACTAATAGAAAAGCCTCGCTCTTGGTTGTCATGTTGATAGACGGGGACCTACTGGCAAATTTGTTTACCCATTTGTGTTTTACGATTTTTAATTGCAACTTAATTTTCAGAATCAGAATCAGAATCAGAATATTTTATTGTTCAAATTGTGTACATTATGCTATTATGTACAGTGTGTGATACGTCATTCCTATGGGATTTCGGAAGCAATTTGGGTGATAGTCGTGTAATAAAACGTGTCACCTGGTCTCGAACTATACGTCAGACACGGTTAATTAAATAAAAATATCAGAATGGAGCACGCGGAAGCAATTTCGGTTCATTATTAACAGTATAATAATATGACGTGTAATATACATAATGAAAAATTAGCAGTAACCATATATGTTTGATAAAAGCTTAAAATATTCTAATATTAATGCAACAACGTGCGAAGCCAAAATATAAAAAAAATACTTTGCAAAAGAAAGATTTTAACAATTTTTTATTTTTAAAAGCATTTCAATTTCGTACCCTTATCTATAAAAACGGAAAAAAACCTGCCTGTTGTATGGCCCACTTAAATATTAATTTTAATTTAATTTAATTATTTATTTTTAAAGTGAATATAATAACGAAATATTCTGTGAATATGTCAAGCGTCTACCTGGTGCCGTTATCAATATTGAGCAAAAATTAGCAAATAAATCACGTTTGTTGTATGAGAGCCCCCTTAACACTTTGACTGCTGAGCCGTTTTGCTTGTCTAGCCGCGGGTGCGGCTCTGCACGCTCCATAGTGTTTTCCCATACAAAAAACACAACAGTTGTGTTTTCCGTACTCGTGGCAAGTTATGAAAAACACGACAGTTGTGTTTTCAGCAGTGAACGTGTCAAATATTTATTTGAATTCTGTTGTTAATATTTCAACCAGATTTCAACTAGAAGTTAAAATCTTGGTTGCTAACGCAATGTTTTTATAATTTAAAACAATACTTTTCTAAATAACTAGTTTTTTAAATTCCTAAAAATTTATTTAAAATATGGTTAATTGTATTGTTTTCAAAGTGTATAAGTAAGTTAATTATTGTGCGCCCGAAATGGGCAAATTGTTGAAACTTCTTATTGTAGTTTCAACAGCATAATGTACACAATTTATACAATAAAAATATTCTGATTCTGATTCTTGTTGTTATACAACATAAATACATCATCTGTGAAAATTTCAATTGTCTAACAATCACGGTTTATAAGATACAGCGTGGTGACAGCTGAACAGACAGACAGACAGCGGAGTCTTAGTAATAAAAACAAAAGCTTTACATATTCAGTTTCTCGGCAAAATCCAGTCCTGTAGCCTTGCGTCTGTAGTCTGTACCTATTGTCCTACATTTGTTTACACTCCTGCCCGCCAGATGGCGGTAAAACAAACAAGAGTAAACAATGGCGCTCGCTAACTATTTACGGTTGCTTTGAGAAAGGCGCTTTTAGAAACAATGTTGGTGCATGAACTTGCAATGTAACTTAACAGGTTGATAGAAATTAGAGATTTCCCCTCAAAAAAAAGGACAACATCACAAGAGGGGTTACTGGTCGGAAGGCACTGCCGACTTGAACGGGCCCTACACGTCTGAGGGGTGGCCTTGGTGAGACAGGTCATTCTCAAAGCCTGGGTACCACCCGGGCCTACCGCCTGGGAAAGATGAGGGGTTGTTTAGGAGGTTTGAGCTCCACACATCCCTCCGTTACCCTCGTGGCGGAGAAGCAGAGCGACGGAAATTGCCCCTTCATAAAATAAAGGCGATCACACAGATGGTGAATGCTAGTGCGATCCCACCTTGCCCCACTTGGGCAGAGAACCGCTTCCGAGGGTGTATCTAGTGAGTTCAAACTCACACCTCTCTCCGTCACCCCGGTGGAGTGGACAGCGCGATAGCATTTCCCCCTTCAAAACAAGGGCTGGGTCACACGAAACCTTGGTTCCTTGACCATAGAATAAACAAAAGTACTACGTAAAGAATGCGCACCCCCCCCCCCCCCCCCCACCCCCACCCCCAGTAAAGGCGACTTCAGACTTACTGAAGTCGGCGCGCCCGTCGCTCTGTGTATTTCTACTAACAAACTCTAATAACTAATACCAAGACCTCTCATTATGTTCAATACAAAGCCTTTGTAACCGCCTTTTATGCTGCCGATACTGCCATCGAAGGGTACTTAACGCTTGGCCGTCCCGCGTCCGAGCCGTGGCCGTGACGATCCGTGGTTTTGACACGGCTAGAAGTATAGATTGACCACCTTTTCGAGAATTATTTTGGAGGAATATAACTCACTAATCAGTCATGGGCCCCTGTGGTGGATACTAGCCTAAGTCTCCTCTCGAAATTGCAGTTATATACCTATGCTAGACACATTGGTACGTGCGCGCACTGGGATAAGAAAATTTTGAACTCACAACCTTCTCTTTGGATTTGATAAGTCACTGTCTCACACGCACAAGCAATTTAGATCTGTATTGCCCTGCCAGTGACAAATGTCAAATGTCAATGTACGCTGACTGATATAGTCTGTGTTCGGAACACGGATGGCGGGAGATCGAGTTTGGTGCGGATGGTGAGCTGATGTGGTAGTTCTTGTTAGAATTAATTAAAGTATTAAATACAAAGCTAAAGATTGTTGTGGGCAGGCGTAGCGCTTACCATCAGGTGAGACTTAACCGGATCGTCACTCAGTCAAATAAAAAAAACTACGTATCTCTGTTTCGACCGTTCCCGGCTCGGACCCGGCACGGATAGTATAAATGATCCTGACTAGCAGACATTACAATACTTCCCTGTCATTACTTAAACGCATATGGGAACGTTTGTTGATGCCCAATCGATAGCTGGTAACAAGCGGTTTTGTAGGGTTGCCACTAAAAAAATAATGTTTGGTTCATGCCCAAAAATAATACAAGACGTCAAAATAGTGTCGCCATGCTCTATAATTACTGTTTAGATGAAAATATTGGCAGTTGATACGTGAAAATTCGCACATCTTATTAAATAACACTTCACTAATTCCTTTATTTCCGCGGCCAACTCGGCAATTGAACACCCGAAAAATCCCTATTTTTCAAGTGAAACTTTTCTATCGACGTGGGAGTAATTTTATAGAAATCATCACACTTTTCCGTTACGCTCGATCGTCACGTAAGAGTTGACACTGTGACATAAAGGTTTGTTGAAAGGAGTTTGGAATAAGACAAAGAGTTCGGAAGTAAGAGGTCACCATAGAGTATACAAAGGTTTTCTATTGACATCTCTTCAACATTTTCATTATTATTATTATTAATTATTATTATTATTATTTTTTATTATTTATGAGTATAGTGTGTATGTGTATTATTAAAACATAAGTATTAAATGTAATTGTGACTGTTAAATACTGTAATTACGCCACCCACCCTACTATCGAAAAATGTTTTTACTGTCCATCCAAAGGTTGTCTGGAAGAAATCGCTTTCAGCGATAAGACCGCCCATTGTGCTACCCTTGTTTACCTATTGTAATTCTTCTGTACTGTGTTTATTTTTGTTTCTGGTGTACAATAAAGAGTTTTTCTATTCTATTCTATTCTCTTCTCAGTTCTCATTTTGACGATAAGACTTTTATCATAATAAAAAGAATATTTCGTAAAAGTATTTTCTACTTTCATTATGCCTTGACAAGCCCTCGACATAGAACATTGACGGGTTAGAATTAGGGACAAATAAGGAGGAATAAAAAAAAGCGGTGGTAGCCTAGTGGGAGAACGTCCGCCTTCCAATCAGAAGGTCGTGAGTTCAAATCCCAGTGTGTTCCTGTAAAACATATGTACGTAATTATCACACGCTTTTCGGTGAAGGAAAACATCGTGAGGAAACCCACATACCTAGCCGAGAATTATTTCGTAGGTAGGTATGTTATCCACCAATTTGGCCTAATCCTTCTCACGAACGTGAGGGGAGACCCGTGCTCAGCAGTGGGACGTTATGGGTTGATGATGATGATGATGAAGAAGGAATAGTTTCACTTCTTACGTTACAATATTATTTCAAAAGCTGCCACCCCTAGGATCCGTATCGCTGCCGATGATATCAATAGAATCGATTGTACAAACTAGGAGCTTTCAATATTTGAGGAGTTCATAACACAGTGCAGTTTGAACGGAATGTTACTGGTTAGAATGCTGTACCTAGTATTCTAGTATTTTTACACTCTTTGATATCTACCGGTGTGAACTTGGCAGCCAAAAGTAGCAGCCTATAATCCGACTAAATTACGAAGGTCTTTTTTTGTCATTATGTTTTAAACCTCTGAAAAGCTATAAATATAGCTCTTATCGAGTAAATAATAATAATTGGTATAAAAGTCGTTTTGATAAGAAACGAACTTCATTGTTTTACGCAAGAAATATTGAAGGGTACAAAAAATTTTAAAGGGTATTTTATGATAACGCGTCTAGTTACTACTCTCTATCAAAGAAATCAGATTGTTTCAGCATCTTACTTTATGCTCCGATAATGTATCATTCAAATAAATGTATAGGTAACGTGGTTCAAAAATATCTTTACCTGAAAATTTTCACCTGAAAACGGAATTATAAATTTTTTAGACACCATTTTTTGGCTGCTGGTATTTTCCAACCTGTAGACCTATGAAATTGTTTAATAACCAGTCCGCGATATGTTCACTGATAAACAGGCTATCATAAAAGCACAAATTGGAAGTGGCTAAAAGCCTATTTAATCCTAAAATGATCACACAAATGTTACGGTAAAATTATTTTTCATACTAAATTTTCAAAGTGAAAATCGTCTTCCCGGTTTCCCCTGAAATGTGCCATTTAAATCGCTGAATCGTAACACGCAATACGTAAACTTCAAAATAATATGGACCAAAAGTTGGCTAAAAGATTATTTAACCCTAAAATGATCAAACAAATGTTATGGTAAAATTATTTTTCATACTAAATTTTCAAAGTGAAAATCGTCTTCCCGGTTTCCCCTGAAATAAGCTATTTAAGTCGATGAAATTTAACATGCATAACCTAAACTTCAAAATAATATGGACCAAAAGTTGGCTAAAACCTTATTTAACCCTAAAATGATCACACAAATGTTATGGTAAAATTAATTTTCGTACTAAATTTTCAAAGTGAAAATCGTCTTCCCGGTTTCCCCTGAAATATGCGATTTAAGTCAACACAGCGTAACAGGCAGATCATAAAGTTCAAAATAGACCTTGCCAAAAGTTGGCTAAACTTCTATTTAACCCTAAAACGTCTCCAAGAAGACAATCGAAAAATTTTCAAAAAATATTTTACTGATCGTGCGTTCAATTCTACATATCTGCTTCTGGAATGACATTGCACAAGTATCTTATTTTATGCTCTGATAACTTACCTTTCAATTGAAAGTAATGATAACGTGGTGCAATGATATCTATAACTGAAAATTTTCGGCTGAAAACAGAATTATAAATTTTTATGGACATGATTTTTTGGCTGCTGGTATTTTCTAACCTGTAGACCTATGAAATTGTTTAATAACCAGTCCGCGATATGTTCACTGATAAACAGGCTATCATAAAAGCACAAATTGGAAGTGGCTAAAAGCCTATTTAACCCTAAAATGATCACACAAATGTTACGGTAAAATTATTTTTCATACTAAATTTTCAAAGTGAAAATCGTCTTCCCGGTTTCCCCTGAAATATGCGATTTAAGTCAACGAAACGTAACAGGCAGATCATAAACTTCAAAATAGACCTTGCCAAAAGTTGGCTAAACTTCTATTTAACCCTAAAACGTCTCCGAGAAGACAATCGAAAAATTTTCAAAAAATATTTTACTGATCGTGCGTTCAATTCTACATATCTGCTTCTGGAATAACATTGCACAAGTATCTTATTTTATGCTCTGATAACTTACCTTTCAATTGAATGTAATGATAACGTGGTGCAATGATATCTATAACTGAAAATTTTCGGCTGAAAACAGAATTATAAATTTTTATAGACATGATTTTTTGGCTGCTGGTATTTTCCAACCTGAAGACCTATGAAATTCTTTAATGACCAGCCCGCGATATGTTCACTGATAAACAGGCTATCATAAAAGCACAAATTGAAAGTGGCTAAAAGCCTATTTAACCCTAAAATGATCACACAAATGTTACGGTAAAATTATTTTTCATACTAAATTTTCAAAGTGAAAATCGTCTTCCCGGTTTCCCCTGAAATATGCTATTTAAGTCGATGAAACTTAACATGCGTAACGTAAACTTCAAAATAATACGGACCAAAAGTTGGCTAAAACCTTATTTAACCCTAAAATGATCAAACAAATGTTATGATAAAATTAATTTTCATACTAAATTTTCAAAGTGAAAATCGTCTTCCCGGTTTCCCCTGAAATATGCGATTTAAGTCAACGAAACGTAACAGGCAGATCATAAACCTCAAAATAGACCTTGCCAAAAGTTGGCTAAACTTCTATTTAACCCTAAAACGTCTCCGAGAAGACAATCGAAAAATTTTCAAAAAATATTTTACTGATCGTGCGTTCAATTCTAAATATCTGCTTCTGGAATGAGATTGCACAAGTATCTTATTTTATGCTCTGATAACTTATCTATCAATTGAATGTAACGATAACGTGGTTCAATGATATCTATAACTGAAAATTTTCGGCTGAAAACAGAATTATAAATTTTTATAGACATGATTTTTTGGCTGCTGGTATTTCCCAACCTGAAGACCTATGAAATTCTTTAATGACCAGCCCGCGATATGTTCACTGATAAACAGGCTATCATAAAAGCACAAATTGGAAGTGGCTAAAAGCCTATTTAACCCTAAAATGATCACACAAATGTTACGGTAAAATTATTTTTCATACAAAATTTTCAAAGTGAAAATCGTCTTCCCGGTTTCCCCTGAAATATGCGATTTAAGTCAACGAAACGTAACAGGCAGATCATAAACTTCAAAATAGACCTTGCCAAAAGTTGGCTAAAC
This sequence comes from Campaea margaritaria, assembly GCA_912999815.1. Taxonomy (NCBI): domain Eukaryota; kingdom Metazoa; phylum Arthropoda; class Insecta; order Lepidoptera; family Geometridae; genus Campaea; species Campaea margaritaria. The sequence continues at coordinate 5,076,044 of OU538814.1, forward strand.
TTCTATTTAACCCTAAAACGTCTCCGAGAAGACAATCGAAAAATTTTCAAAAAATATTTTACTGATCGTGCGTTCAATTCTACATATCTGCTTCTGGAATAACATTGCACAAGTATCTTATTTTATGCTCTGATAACTTACCTTTCAATTGAATGTAATGATAACGTGGTGCAATGATATCTATAACTGAAAATTTTCGGCTGAAAACAGAATTATAAATTTTTATAGACATGATTTTTTGGCTGCTGGTATTTTCCAACCTGAAGACCTATGAAATTCTTTAATGACCAGCCCGCGATATGTTCACTGATAAACAGGCTATCATAAAAGCACAAATTGAAAGTGGCTAAAAGCCTATTTAACCCTAAAATGATCACACAAATGTTACGGTAAAATTATTTTTCATACTAAATTTTCAAAGTGAAAATCGTCATCCCGGTTTCCCCTGAAATATGCGATTTAAGTCAACGAAACGTAACAGGCAGATCATAAACTTCAAAATAGATCTTGCCAAAAGTTGGCTAAACTTCTATTTAACCCTAAAACGTCTCCGAGAAGACAATCGAAAAATTTTCAAAAAATATTTTACTGATCGTGCGTTCAATTCTAAATATCTGCTTCTGGAATGACATTGCACAAGTATCTTATTTTATGCTCTGATAACTTACCTTTCAATTGAATGTAGTGATAACGTGGTTCAACGATATCTATTACTGAAAATTTTCGGCCGAAAACAGAATTATAAATTTTTTTAGACACCATTTTTTGGCTGCTGGTATTTTCCAACCTGTAGATCTATGAAATTGTTTAATAACCAGTCCGCGATATGTTCACTGATAAACAGGCTATCATAAAAGCACAAATTGGAAGTGGCTAAAAGCCTATTTAACCCTAAAATGATCACACAAATGTTACGGTAAAATTATTTTTCATACTAAATTTTCAAAGTGAAAATCGTCTTCCCGGTTTCCCCTGAAATATGCGATTTAAGTCAACGAAACGTAACAGGCAGATCATAAACTTCAAAATAGACCTTGCCAAAAGTTGGCTAAACTTCTATTTAACCCTAAAACGTCTCCAAGAAGACAATCGAAAAATTTTCAAAAAATATTTTACTGATCGTGCGTTCAATTCTACATATCTGCTTCTGGAATAACATTGCACAAGTATCTTATTTTATGCTCTGATAACTTACCTTTCAATTGAATGTAATGATAACGTGGTGCAATGATATCTATAACTGAAAATTTTCAGCTGAAAACAGAATTATAAATTTTTATAGACATGATTTTTTGGCTGCTGGTATTTTCCAACCTGAAGACCTATGAAATTCTTTAATGACCAGCCCGCGATATGTTCACTGATAAACAGGCTATCATAAAAGCACAAATTGAAAGTGGCTAAAAGCCTATTCAACCCTAAAATGATCACACAAATGTTACGGTAAAATTATTTTTCATACTAAATTTTCAAAGTGAAAATCGTCTTCCCGGTTTCCCCTGAAATATGCGATTTAAGTCAACGAAACGTAACAGGCAGCTTACAAACTTCAAAATAGACCTTGCCAAAAGTTGGCTAAACTTCTATTTAACCCTAAAACGTCACCGAGAAGACAATCGAAAAATTTTCAAAAAATATTTTACTGATCGTGCGTTCAATTCTACATATCTGCTTCTGGAATGACATTGCAACAAGTATCTTATTTTATGCTCTGATAACTTACCTTTCAATTGAATGTAATGATAACGTGGTGCAATGATATCTATAACTGAAAATTTTCGGCTGAAAACAGAATTATAAATTTTTATAGACATGATTTTTTGGCTGCTGGTATTTTCCAACCTGAAGACCTATGAAATTGTTTAATAACCAGTCCGCGATATGTTCACTGATAAACAGGCTATCATAAAAGTACAAATTGGAAGTGGCTAAAAGCCTATTTAACCCTAAAATGATCACACACATGTTACGGTAAAATTATTTTTTATACTAAATTTTCAAAGTGAAAATCGTCTTCCCGGTTTCCCCTGAAATGTGCCATTTAAATCGCTGAATCGTAACACGCAATACGTAGACTTCAAAATAATATGGACCAAAAGTTGGCTAAAACCTTATTTAACCCTAAAATGATCAAACAAATGTTATGATAAAATTAATTTTCATACTAAATTTTCAAAGTGAAAATCGTTTTCCCGGTTTCCCCTGAAATATGCGATTTAAGTCAACGAAACGTAACAGGCAGATCATAAACTTTAAAATAGACCTTGCCAAAAGTTGGCTAAACTTCTATTTAACCCTAAAACGTCACCGAGAAGACAATCGAAAAATTTTCAAAAAATATTTTACTGATCGTGCGTTCAATTCTACATATCTGCTTCTGGAATGACATTGCAACAAGTATCTTATTTTATGCTCTGATAACTTACCTTTCAATTGAATGTAATGATAACGTGGTTCAACGATATCTATTACTGAAAATTTTCGGCCGAAAACAGAATTATAAATTTTTTTAGACACCATTTTTTGGCTGCTGGTATTTTCCAACCTGTAGACCTATGAAATTGTTTAATAACCAGTCCGCGATATGTTCACTGATAAACAGGCTATCATAAAAGCACAAATTGGAAGTGGCTAAAAGCCTATTTAACCCTAAAATGATCACACAAATGTTACGGTAAAATTATTTTTCATACTAAATTTTCAAAGTGAAAATCGTCTTCCCGGTTTCCCCTGAAATATGCGATTTAAGTCAACGAAACGTAACAGGCAGATCATAAACTTCAAAATAGACCTTGCCAAAAGTTGGCTAAACTTCTATTTAACCCTAAAACGTCTCCGAGAAGACAATCGAAAAATTTTCAAAAAATATTTTACTGATCGTGCGTTCAATTCTACATATCTGCTTCTGGAATAACATTGCACAAGTATCTTATTTTATGCTCTGATAACTTACCTTTCAATTGAATGTAATGATAACGTGGTGCAATGATATCTATAACTGAAAATTTTCGGCTGAAAACAGAATTATAAATTTTTATAGACATGATTTTTTGGCTGCTGGTATTTTCCAACCTGAAGACCTATGAAATTCTTTAATGACCAGCCCGCGATATGTTCACTGATAAACAGGCTATCATAAAAGCACAAATTGAAAGTGGCTAAAAGCCTATTTAACCCTAAAATGATCACACAAATGTTACGGTAAAATTATTTTTCATACTAAATTTTCAAAGTGAAAATCGTCTTCCCGGTTTCCCCTGAAATATGCTATTTAAGTCGATGAAACTTAACATGCGTAACGTAAACTTCAAAATAATACGGACCAAAAGTTGGCTAAACTTCTATTTAACCCTAAAACGTCTCCGAGAAGACAATCGAAAAATTTTCAAAAAATATTTTACTGATCGTGCGTTCAATTCTAAATATCTGCTTCTGGAATGACATTGCACAAGTATCTTATTTTATGCTCTGATAACTTACCTTTCAATTGAATGTAATGATAACGTGGTTCAACGATATCTATAACTAAAAATTTTCGGCCGAAAACAGAATTATAAATTTTTTTAGACACCATTTTTTGGCTGCTGGTATTTTCCAACCTGTAGACCTATGAAATTGTTTAATAACCAGTCCAAAGTATTAGCTCCAATTTTTATGCCAAATATGTGTGCTTGTACTGCGGTGTTCGTCCGGTAATGAAGAAATTTCGAGGGTCAAATGATATTTTCAAACTTTTTTTCCAAAATTCACACCCCTTGAGTACGAATCACGTAGATGCCAACTACTCTGGATGCTGGGCATCGTAATCGGTGAAAAAAATTGAAAAATAAGGAAGTTACATAGTATTATACATAACCGTGTGAAAATATTATGTGAATAAATTTAATTTTGTAACGTTATCATTACAATCAATTGAAAGGTAAGTTATCAGAGCATCAAATAAGATATTTGTGCAATGTAATTTCAGAAGCAGATATGTATAATTGAACGCATGATCAGTAAAATAATTTTTGATAATTTTTCGATTGTCTTCTTGGAGACGTTTTAGGGTTAAATAGAAGTTTAGCCAACTTTTGGCAAGGTCTATTTTAAAGTTTATGATCTGCCTGTTACGTTTCGTTGACTTAAATCGCATATTTCAGGGGAAACCGGAAAAACGATTTTCACTTTGAAAATTTAGTATGAAAATTAATTTTATCATAACATTTGTTTGATCATTTTAGGGTTAAATAAGGTTTTAGCCAACTTTTGGTCCGTATTATTTTGAAGTTTACGTTACGCATGTTAAGTTTCATCGACTTAAATAGCATATTTCAGGGGAAACCGGGAAGACGATTTTCACTTTGAAAATTTAGTATGAAAATTAATTTTATCATAACATTTGTTTGATCATTTTAGGGTTAAATAAGGTTTTAGCCAACTTTTGGTCCATATTATTTTGAAGTCTACGTATTGCGTGTTACGATTCAGCGTTTTAATTGGCTCATTTCAGGGGAAACCGGGAAGACGATTTTCACTTTGAAAATTTAGTATAAAAAATAATTTTACCGTAACATGTGTGTGATCATTTTAGGGTTAAATAGGCTTTTAGCCACTTCCAATTTGTACTTTTATGATAGCCTGTTTATCAGTGAACATATCGCGGACTGGTTATTAAACAATTTCATAGGTCTTCAGGTTGGAAAATACCAGCAGCCAAAAAATCATGTCTATAAAAATTTATAATTCTGTTTTCAGCCGAAAATTTTCAGTTATAGATATCATTGCACCACGTTATCATTACATTCAATTGAAAGGTAAGTTATCAGAGCATAAAATAAGATACTTGTTGCAATGTCATTCCAGAAGCAGATATGTAGAATTGAACGCACGATCAGTAAAATATTTTTTGAAAATTTTTCGATTGTCTTCTCGGTGACGTTTTAGGGTTAAATAGAAGTTTAGCCAACTTTTGGCAAGTTCTATTTTGAAGTTTGTAAGCTGCCTGTTACGTTTCGTTGACTTAAATCGCATATTTCAGGGGAAACCGGGAAGACGATTTTCACTTTGAAAATTTAGTATGAAAAATAATTTTAACGTAACATTTGTGTGATAATTTTAGGGTTAAATAGGCTTTTAGCCACTTCCGATTTGGGCTTTTATGATAGCCTGTTTATCAGTGAACATATCGCGGGCTGGTCATGAAAGAATTTCATAGGTCTTCAGGTTGGAAAATACCAGCAGCCAAAAAATCATGTCTATAAAAATTTATAATTCTTTTTCAGCCGAAAATTTTCAGTTATAGATATCATTGAACCACGTTATCATTACATTCAATTGAAAGGTAAGTTTTCAGAGCATAAAATAAGATACTTGTTGCAATGTCATTCCAGAAACAGATATGTAGAATTGAACGCACTATCAGTAAAATATTATTTGAAAATTTTTCGATTGTCTTCTCGGAGACGTTTTAGGGTTAAATAGAAGTTTAGCCAACTTTTGGCAAGGTCTATTTTGAAGTTTATGATCTGCCTGTTACGTTTCGTTGACTTAAATCGCATATTTCAGGGGAAACCGGGAAGACGATTTTCACTTTGAAAATTTAGTATGAAAATTAATTTTATCATAACATTTGTTTGATCATTTTAGGGTTAAATAAGCTTTTAGCCAACTTTTGGTCCATATTATTTTGAAGTTTAGGTTATGCATGTTAAATTTCATCGACTTAAATAGCATATTTCAGGGGAAACCGGGAAGACGATTTTCACTTTGAAAATTTAGTATGAAAAATAATTTTACCATAACATTTGATTGATCATTTTAGGGTTAAATAATCTTTTAGCCAACTTTTGGTCCATATTATTTTGAAGTTTAGGTTATGCATGTTAAATTTCATCGACTTAAATAGCATATTTCAGGGGAAACCGGGAAGACGATTTTCACTTTGAAAATTTAGTATGAAAAATAATTTTACCGCATCATTTGTGTGATAATTTTAGGGTTAAATAGGCTTTTAGCCACTTTCAATTTGTGCTTTTATGATAGCCTGTTTATCAGTGAACATATCGCGGACTGGTTAATAAACAATTTCATAGGTCTTCAGGTTGGAAAATACCAGCAGCCAAAAAAATCATGTCTATAAAAATTTATAATTCTGTTTTCAGCCGAAAATTTTCAGTTATAGATATCATTGCACCACGTTATCATTACATTCAATTGAAAGGTAAGTTATCAGAGCATAAAATAAGATACTTGTGCAATGTCATTCCAGAAGCAGATATGTAGAATTGAACGCACGATCAGTAAAATATTTTTTGAAAATTTTTCGATTGTCTTCTCAGAGACGTTTTAGGGTTAAATAGAAGTTTAGCCAACTTTTGGCAAGGTCTATTTTGAAGTTTATGATCTGCCTGTTACGTTTCGTTGACTTAAATCGCATATTTCAGGGGAAACCGGGAAGACGATTTTCACTTTGAAAATTTAGTATGGAAAATAATTTTACCGTAACATTTGTGTGATCATTTTAGGGTTAAATAGGCTTTTAGCCACTTCCAATTTGTGCTTTTATGATAGCCTGTTTATCAGTGAACATATCGCGGACTGGTTATTAAACAATTTCATAGGTCTTCAGGTTGGAAAATACCAGCAGCCAAAAAATCATGTCTATAAAAATTTATAATTCTTTTTCAGCCGAAAATTTTCAGTTATAGATATCATTGAACCACGTTATTATTACATTCAATTGAAAGGTAAGTTTTCAGAGCATAAAATAAGATACTTGTTGCAATGTCATTCCAGAAACAGATATGTAGAATTGAACGCACTATCAGTAAAATATTATTTGATAATTTTTCGATTGTCTTCTCGGAGACGTTTTAGGGTTAAATAGAAGTTTAGCCAACTTTTGGCAAGGTCTATTTTGAAGTTTATGATCTGCCTGTTACGTTTCGTTGACTTAAATCGCATATTTCAGGGGAAACCGGGAAGACGATTTTCACTTTGAAAATTTAGTATGAAAAATAATTTTACCGTAACATTTGTGTGATCATTTTAGGGTTAAATAGGCTTTTAGCCACTTCCAATTTGTGCTTTTATGATAGCCTGTTTATCAGTGAACATATCGCGGACTGGTTATTAAACAATTTCATAGGTCTTCAGGTTAGAAAATACCAGCAGCCAAAAAATCATGTCCATAAAAATTTATAATTCTGTTTTCAGCCGAAAATTTTCAGTTATAGATATCATTGCACCACGTTATCATTACATTCAATTGAAAGGTAAGTTATCAGAGCATAAAATAAGATACTTGTGCAATGTCATTCCAGAAGCAGATATGTAGAATTGAACGCACGATCAGTAAAATATTTTTTGAAAATTTTTCGATTGTCTTCTTGGAGACGTTTTAGGGTTAAATAGAAGTTTAGCCAACTTTTGGCAAGGTCTATTTTGAATTTTATGATCTGCCTGTTACGTTGTGTTGACTTAAATCGCATATTTCAGGGGAAACCGGGAAGACGATTTTCACTTTGAAAATTTAGTATGAAAAATAATTTTACCATAACATTTGTGTGATCATTTTAGGGTTAAATAAGCTTTTAGCCAACTTTTGGTCCATATTATTTTGAAGTTTAGGTTATGCATGTTAAATTTCATCGACTTAAATAGCATATTTCAGGGGAAACCGGGAAGACGATTTTCACTTTGAAAATTTAGTATGAAAAATAATTTTACCATAACATTTGATTGATCATTTTAGGGTTAAATAATCTTTTAGCCAACTTTTGGTCCATATTATTTTGAAGTTTACGTATTGCGTGTTACGATTCAGTGATTTAAATGGCACATTTCAGGGGAAACCGGGAAGACGATTTTCACTTTGAAAATTTAGTATGAAAAATAATTTTACCGCATCATTTGTGTGATAATTTTAGGGTTAAATAGGCTTTTAGCCAACTTTTGGTCCATATTATTTTGAAGTTTAGGTTATGCATGTTAAATTTCATCGACTTAAATAGCATATTTCAGGGGAAACCGGGAAGACGATTTTCACTTTGAAAATTTAGTATGAAAAATAATTTTACCATAACATTTGATTGATCATTTTAGGGTTAAATAATCTTTTAGCCAACTTTTGGTCCATATTATTTTGAAGTTTACGTATTGCGTGTTACGATTCAGTGATTTAAATGGCACATTTCAGGGGAAACCGGGAAGACGATTTTCACTTTGAAAATTTAGTATGAAAAATAATTTTACCGCATCATTTGTGTGAAAATTTTAGGGTTAAATAGGCTTTTAGCCACTTTCAATTTGTGCTTTTATGATAGCCTGTTTATCAGTGAACATATCGCGGACTGGTTAATAAACAATTTCATAGGTCTTCAGGTTAGAAAATACCAGCAGCCAAAAAATCATGTCCATAAAAATTTATAATTCTGTTTTCAGCCGAAAATTTTCAGTTATAGATATCATTGCACCACGTTATCATTACATTCAATTGAAAGGTAAGTTATCAGAGCATAAAATAAGATACTTGTGCAATGTCATTCCAGAAGCAGATATGTAGAATTGAACGCACGATCAGTAAAATATTTTTTGAAAATTTTTCGATTGTCTTCTTGGAGACGTTTTAGGGTTAAATAGAAGTTTAGCCAACTTTTGGCAAGGTCTATTTTGAAGTTTATGATCTGCCTGTTACGTTTCGTTGACTTAAATCGCATATTTCAGGGGAAACCGGGAAGACGATTTTCACTTTGAAAATTTAGTATGAAAATTAATTTTATCATAACATTTGTTTGATCATTTTAGGGTTAAATAAGCTTTTAGCCAACTTTTGGTCCATATTATTTTGAAGTTTAGGTTATGCATGTTAAATTTCATCGACTTAAATAGCATATTTCAGGGGAAACCGGGAAGACGATTTTCACTTTGAAAATTTAGTATGAAAAATAATTTTACCATAACATTTGATTGATCATTTTAGGGTTAAATAATCTTTTAGCCAACTTTTGGTCCATATTATTTTGAAGTTTAGGTTATGCATGTTAAATTTCATCGACTTAAATAGCATATTTCAGGGGAAACCGGGAAGACGATTTTCACTTTGAAAATTTAGTATGAAAAATAATTTTACCGCATCATTTGTGTGATAATTTTAGGGTTAAATAGGCTTTTAGCCACTTTCAATTTGTGCTTTTATGATAGCCTGTTTATCAGTGAACATATCGCGGACTGGTTAATAAACAATTTCATAGGTCTTCAGGTTGGAAAATACCAGCAGCCAAAAAATCATGTCTATAAAAATTTATAATTCTGTTTTCAGCCGAAAATTTTCAGTTATAGATATCATTGCACCACGTTATCATTACATTCAATTGAAAGGTAAGTTATCAGAGCATAAAATAAGATACTTGTGCAATGTCATTCCAGAAGCAGATATGTAGAATTGAACGCACGATCAGTAAAATATTTTTTGAAAATTTTTCGATTGTCTTCTCGGAGACGTTTTAGGGTTAAATAGAAGTTTAGCCAACTTTTGGCAAGGTCTATTTTGAAGTTTATGATCTGCCTGTTACGTTTCGTTGACTTAAATCGCATATTTCAGGGGAAACCGGGAAGACGATTTTCACTTTGAAAATTTAGTATGGAAAATAATTTTACCGTAACATTTGTGTGATCATTTTAGGGTTAAATAGGCTTTTAGCCACTTCCAATTTGTGCTTTTATGATAGCCTGTTTATCAGTGAACATATCGCGGACTGGTTATTAAACAATTTCATAGGTCTTCAGGTTGGAAAATACCAGCAGCCAAAAAATCATGTCTATAAAAATTTATAATTCTTTTTCAGCCGAAAATTTTCAGTTATAGATATCATTGAACCACGTTATTATTACATTCAATTGAAAGGTAAGTTTTCAGAGCATAAAATAAGATACTTGTTGCAATGTCATTCCAGAAACAGATATGTAGAATTGAACGCACTATCAGTAAAATATTATTTGATAATTTTTCGATTGTCTTCTCGGAGACGTTTTAGGGTTAAATAGAAGTTTAGCCAACTTTTGGCAAGGTCTATTTTGAAGTTTATGATCTGCCTGTTACGTTTCGTTGACTTAAATCGCATATTTCAGGGGAAACCGGGAAGACGATTTTCACTTTGAAAATTTAGTATGAAAAATAATTTTACCGTAACATTTGTGTGATCATTTTAGGGTTAAATAGGCTTTTAGCCACTTCCAATTTGTGCTTTTATGATAGCCTGTTTATCAGTGAACATATCGCGGACTGGTTATTAAACAATTTCATAGGTCTTCAGGTTAGAAAATACCAGCAGCCAAAAAATCATGTCCATAAAAATTTATAATTCTGTTTTCAGCCGAAAATTTTCAGTTATAGATATCATTGCACCACGTTATCATTACATTCAATTGAAAGGTAAGTTATCAGAGCATAAAATAAGATACTTGTGCAATGTCATTCCAGAAGCAGATATGTAGAATTGAACGCACGATCAGTAAAATATTTTTTGAAAATTTTTCGATTGTCTTCTTGGAGACGTTTTAGGGTTAAATAGAAGTTTAGCCAACTTTTGGCAAGGTCTATTTTGAATTTTATGATCTGCCTGTTACGTTGTGTTGACTTAAATCGCATATTTCAGGGGAAACCGGGAAGACGATTTTCACTTTGAAAATTTAGTATGAAAAATAATTTTACCATAACATTTGTGTGATCATTTTAGGGTTAAATAAGGTTTTAGCCAACTTTTGGTCCATATTATTTTGAAGTTTAGGTTATGCATGTTAAATTTCATCGACTTAAATAGCATATTTCAGGGGAAACCGGGAAGACGATTTTCACTTTGAAAATTTAGTATGAAAAATAATTTTACCATAACATTTGTTTGATCATTTTAGGGTTAAATAATCTTTTAGCCAACTTTTGGTCCATATTATTTTGAAGTTTACGTATTGCGTGTTACGATTCAGCGATTTAAATGGCTTATTTCAGGGGAAACCGGGAAGACGATTTTCACTTTGAAAATTTAGTATGAAAAATAATTTTACCGTAACATTTGTGTGATCATTTTAGGATTAAATAGGCTTTTAGCCACTTCCAATTTGTGCTTTTATGATAGCCTGTTTATCAGTGAACATATCGCGGACTGGTTATTAAACAATTTCATAGGTCTACAGGTTGGAAAATACCAGCAGCCAAAAAATGGTGTCTAAAAAATTTATAATTCCGTTTTCAGGTGAAAATTTTCAGGTAAAGATATTTTTGAACCACGTTACCTATACATTTATTTGAATGATACATTATCGGAGCATAAAGTAAGATGCTGAAACAATCTGATTTCTTTGATAGAGAGTAGTAACTAGACGCGTTATCATAAAATACCCTTTAAAATTTTTTGTACCCTTCAATATTTCTTGCGTAAAACAATGAAGTTCGTTTCTTATCAAAACGACTTTTATACCAATTATTATTATTTACTCGATAAGAGCTATATTTATAGCTTTTCAGAGGTTTAAAACATAATGACAAAAAAAGACCTTCGTAATTTAGTCGGATTATAGGCTGCTACTTTTGGCTGCCAAGTTCACACCGGTTTGATATCTGGTGTTGTAATTCATTACTGTCGTCGTAGCCATGATGGAAGAATACAATCTAATAGAATTAAAACACTGGACTAATTTGTAAAGGAAGGCAATTTATAAACTGCAAATTTTCACTACATAAATTGGGTAGGTACGGCCGTATCAAAATTGTTTAATTTGGAATTGTAGCGTAGACATTGAATTTTTTTATTTGACTCAGTAACGAGACGAGCAAGTCGTTCACGTGAAGGTTAGCGCTACGTCGCAAAACACTATTAAAAACAAAACACTAAACATAAAAATTAACTAAAAGGAGCAAAATGTTGTACTTTAATGCATACATTATTAAAATATATATTTATCAATTTTTAAAACAAGCTCTGAGAGAAGATTTAGAGCTATCTTTACAAAGTAACCTTTTGAAGAGAATAAGGGCCTTATTAATTTTCTATGACGTTCACCAGCAATCCACAGATGGCAACGTGACCAGCAGTATACTGACGTTCGTACCAGCCATCGAAGACGCTGGTCGGGTGATGTCATGCCGAGCCGTCCAGCCGACCATACCGCACTCCACCCACGAGGACGGTTGGAAGATGGAAATACAACGTAAGCTATGACTTTTCACAAAGAGTACTAACTTGCTTTTCACTACACTGCAGTGCGCTATACGCCGCGCCGCATTGATCTGTTTTCACCTTACGCCTACGATTGCGCGTCTTAATAAATATTACAGCCTCCGTGGCGTATTGGATGATGAGCTAACCGCGAATCACGAGGTCGCAAGTTCGATTCTCGCACAGGGCAAATATTTTTGTGTACCACAAGTATTTCCTGGTATTTTATACCACAAATATTTTACTCTGGGTGTTTTTGGAACCATGGTCCTCGTAGTTTCTGATTCCCTAGATACAGGGAATTCTAGTTAGGGGTCAAGATCTATTTATGTGGTCGGGATGCGTTAATAAATTAATAATAATGATAATTTACAGTTTATCGTGTTAAATCGTATCCTGTCGCTAATATGTTGAATGCTATGTGAGCGCTGCTTACCCACCGCGGTTTCACCCTTGTAGTGCCCGTTCCCGTGGGAATACGGAGATAAAATATAGCCTATGTTACTCCCTGATAATGTAGCTTTCTATTGGTGATAGAATTTTTAAAATCGGTTTAGTGGTTTAGGCGTGAAAGCGTAACAAAGAAACAAACTCACATTCGCATTTATAATATTAAGTTAGAATGTGAAAGTTTGTGATGGTGGATGGATGTTTGTTACTCTTTCATGCGAAAACTATTGAACGGATTTTAATTAAATTTGGCACACAGATAGTTTATTATTTGGATTACAACATAGAATACTTTTTATGCCGAAAATATTAACAGTTCCTGTTGGATAATACTCATAGCGGGTGAAACCGCGGAACCCAGCTTGTATACCATAAACAGATATTGCAAAAACGCATCTTAATCCAAAATGTACATGTTAACACGTTCACTGCTGAAAACACAACTGTTGTGTTTTTCATAACTCGCCACGAGTACGGCAAAACACAACTGCTGTGTTAGTTGTATGAGAAAACACTATGGCGTGTGCAGAGCCCCGTGGCTAGACAAGAAAATCGAAGTGTTAAAGTTGAGGATCTATGAATCTAAATCAATCAATTCATCTTCCTAACAATCGTGAGATGATACCTGTGCTCAGCAGTGGTGATGGTGATGGTGATGATGATGATAATGATGATGATGATGATGGATGTTCTTCGCCAGATCTCCCCGTGGTGAAGCTGGAGCTTGGGGCCAATCTCGACGCCAGCAAGGTGGTGGAAGGATCTGACGTGTATCTCGATTGCAGAGTGCGAGCCAACCCGTGGCACAACCATGTATATTTTACTCATAATGTAAGTATGATTTTTTTACATTTTTTTTTAATTTCACTAAGTGATGAGAAGCGCAAGTCGCTCACCTGATGGTAAGCGTTACGCCTGCCCATAAAAGTTACAGTGTCACCCAGAACTTTGCATTGCACAATCTTGCCCTGCACTGCACTGCCGTCACCCTGAGACATCGCCTCTAAAGTCTCATAATTCCCAGTAATTTCGCTGGAAACTGCCCTTCTAACTGGAACACAGCAATGTTTGCACACTACTGCTTGGCAGATTGTGTATTAAATACTGAAAGCTGGTTAAAATGAACCCAAACACCATCTATCTACAGTTCTTCATTGAGGAGTTCCGTTCTCCTGCATCAGATCAGCTCGCTGACATCATAATATTTTATTGTCATCGGAACTTGACAGGCAAGCATTAAACTAAATTTAACAACGGAAACTGCATCAAAATTGACTTCAAATATTTGACCTACACCAACAAATGGTGATTTGTGCGCTTTGCAATCCAACGTCGCCAGGTTCGGTCCTCGGCCAATGACATCTCGTATGTTGTGTGGGGATTTCCATCGCTTCGTGCGTCGGAAGGCACGTTAAGCCATCAGTCCCGGTTATTATAGATTGGTAGCAGTTGTTAAGCCACGTCAGAGGCCCCTGACAACTCCTGACATCATAGGCCACAACCATCTCATTTCTTAAACAATAACAACCATAACAAACAAACTAACACAGCTTGTTATTTCTACAGGGTGTGGTGGTAAAACCTGGTCCAGGTGTTCTCCTGGCTAACCAGAGCCTGGTTCTGCAGAAGGTGTCGCGGAAAGCAGCTGGGTCTTACGTCTGTTCAGCTCGCAACGGCTTGGGAGAGGGCTCCAGCGCAATTTTAGTACTGGATGTTAAGTGTAAGTATATTCATTTTTTCTCGGACTGTCCTATTATTTAATTATGATGTGATGTGATGCGGTGTGATATTTTGGGATGGGTTGTGATGTGATGTGATGAGATGGAATAGATCTAAATTGTAATCAACGGAAACACGGCATCCGTATATGGTTGATATTCCTCCGATTCGCACGAAGCAATTTGCATCCACATTTATAATGCGAACAGCGAAGGAATGGAACACCTTGCCAACGTCTGTGTGTCCCGAAAACTATAATCTGAAAGTCTCCAAGTCGAGAGTGAATAGGTATCTTCTAGGCAGACATGCTCCATCCTCGGCCGTGTCGACACTTACCAACAGGTGAGACTGCGGTCAAATGCTTGCGTATTCTGCTATAAAAAAAAAATCGTCACTTAATCACGTACCATGTCCTATTAATTAATTAGGAAAAGTTTTGATGGGTTGGGATGAGATGTGATGTTTTGTATTGTGATATCTTGTGATGAGATGGATGTAACATGTAATAAATTGTCTTTGCTTCATCGAGCACAATATTCTATTAAATAATTATGATGTGATGTCATGAGATAGATAGTTAATAGAATCAGGCGTTATTTTGCGGAAATCTATAATTATAAAATGTAGAAATATAAAGTTTTAACTAAGTTAAAGTTAAAGTTAAGGTTAAGTTTTTACTTAGGCGGAATTAAAACTTTATATTTCTACATTTTCTTATTGATGAGATAGATTTAAAGTGTATTCACTAGATCACGTACTAATGCCCTATAAATGAATCGCTAAATGATGTGATCTTTTTTTTGTGATGAGATATGTTGTATTGTGATGTGATAAAATGTGATATCACATGATACATTTTCTATGAAATAGATTGGTTTACTTGTGTTTCTCATAATGAAAATTAAAATTCGCAATTTGTTTCAGTTACACCGACCTGCAGATCGACGCAACCCTTTGTGATGAGGGCGGCGAGGGGTGAAGTGGTCGAGATCGAGTGTGATTTGGATGCTAACCCCAAGGTAAGTGTATGGTAAGAGGATTCAAAAATATTTCTTATCTCTATGAAAAAAGGTACAAATTCTTCGATTCGATAAGACTCAAAGCTCATCATGATCATCATCAACCCATATCGTCCCACTGTTGACCACGAAGAGGAGAGGGTTAGGCCTTAATCCACCACGGGGGCCTGATCCGGATTTGTGAATAACATAGAATAGAATAGAATAGAAAACTCTTTATTGCACACCAGAAACAAAAATAAACACAGTACAGAAAAGTTACAATAGGTAAACAAGAGTAGTACAATGGGCGTTCTTGTCTCTGAAAGCGATTTCTTCCAGACAGCCTTTGGATGGACGGTAAAAAACATTTTAATTAATTTACTACCTCTGAAATGATTTTCGGGCAGGTATGTGGGTTTCTGCACGATGTTTTCCTTCACCGAAAAGCGAGTGATAATTACGTACATATGTTTTACAGAAACACATTAGTATCTATGGGCCCGCTATGGGTTTGGAACTCAGGAACTTCTCCACCATATAATTTATTAAGTGGTTAAGAAATCTACACAAAAAGAAGTGAAGAAAATTGGGCCCTCAAAATTAAGAAAAACACCAAACACCAAAAGTAAATCCCCGAAATCTCAGATAAGACCGAGCGACATTAAAGAATCATTTAGTCTTCTTAAACCTTGAACTTTTAAGTTAATTTCCTTCGAAGTTCCCGTCTTAAAGTGCCGAAGTGTCAGATAATGAATGTTTAAAGACTTTCGATGCAAAAACGATGAGATTGCTGCGTAAGATTCATTTTCTGCGATAAGACGCCTTTGCCGCACTCCGGACACTCCACACAAAAGCTTATTTGGAATGTCAGAGGAATTATTTGTAGCAAGTGTCCAGGCAGCGTATTGCAAAATTAAATGAATAATAGTTTCAGGCCTCTTCTGCAAGAGACCGCCTGGGGAAGCACCACCACACCTTTTCCAGATATTCATCCACTCAGCAGTGGTGTGCAAACATTACTGTGTTCCGATTTGTAGAGCACTGTTTCCAGCGAAATTACTGGGCATATGAGACTTTAGAGCCGATGTCTCAGGTTAACCAGCGCAGTGCGGTGCCGCGCAAGATTATGCAATGCAAAGTTATAGGTAGCACTGTAACTGATACGGGCAGGCGCTTACCATCAGGTGACGGACCTGCTCGTCTCGTCACTCAGTGAAATAAAAAAAAATCTTTTCTGATTATTTTAATCTAACAATATCATAGTTTGCTATTTTGACAGCTGATGCTGATGTGTTTGTTTATAGATGCTTGTTTTGACTGGTCCATAAATATTGATGCGTACAAATCAGACTGACGAGAAACTCTCGCTGACCTATTTCTCAAATAGTCTGAATTTAGGTCGCTGTTATTTTTCTAAACGACTTCAAAAAAGGAGGTTATCAATTCGTCTGTACTTTTTTTTATTAGATGTGTGACGAGATGAGCTAGTCGATCAGCTGATGGTAAGCGCTACGCCTGCCCATAACAGTCACAGCACCACCCAGAACCATGCATTGCATAATCCTGCGCGGCACTGCACTGCGCTCGTCACCCTGAGACATCGGCTCTAAAGTCTCTTATGCCCAGTAATTTCGCTGGAAAAAAAACCCTTCAAACCGGAACACAGTAATGTTTGCACACTACTGCTCGGCGGATGAATATCTGGCGGTCTCTTGCAAAAGAGGCCTCTCACTACTAAACTCTTGTTACCTCAGAATACCTCTTGTTACCTTTTGGTGATTATTTTTTTGATTAATAGGAAAGTATTTTGCCGCAGTTTCATTTGACGCTATGAATTATATAAGTGGCGAAAACATAGTGGCATAAAAAGAAGTGTTGCAAAGCTATTAAGATGCGTTTTGTGTTGTCGCAAACCTTTTTTTTCTTTTCTTTTTTTAAGACTAGCTGCGGTCGCAGTTTCACCCGCGTAATTCCCGTTTTGTCCCACGGGGACATACTATCGGGATATAAAGTGCCCTATCACTCAATCCTGGTTATTACCTATTTGTGTGCCAAATTTCATTCGAATCCGTTGAGCTGTTTTTGCGTGATAGAGTAACAAACATCCATCCATCCATTCTCACAAACTTTCACATTTATAATATTAGTAGGATTTGACTTGTGTGTACAATTATAGGATGGATCAGATATAAAGGACAAAAGTCTGATAATTCTACCTTATCCACTATAACATACCTCATTACATAAACAAAAATTAACAAAACTACCAATAATTCACTTAATTTCATCAAAATTGGGTCATGAAACACGTTTACGTGAAACCGGAAATGACGACACAGAGGCTAAATTTGCTCCGCATTTCCGGTATTACCGAAGCAATCAGATGCTCGCTTCCGCG
Source organism: Campaea margaritaria (assembly GCA_912999815.1). Taxonomy (NCBI): domain Eukaryota; kingdom Metazoa; phylum Arthropoda; class Insecta; order Lepidoptera; family Geometridae; genus Campaea; species Campaea margaritaria. Next base: position 5,093,806 of record OU538814.1, read on the forward strand.
GAGCATCCTATCAGCGCATCGCGTTAAGTCCAAATTAAAATAATCACAAGTACAATAACTAGCAAGTCCTCACCAAAATAACTGGCATTTCCGACGTTAATGAGAATGCTGTGTAAAGCAGTACCTGAGGTCGAGCGAGAAGGATTTTACTGGCCGATGAAGAGAAGGATTTTGATGATGATGAAGATGGCCGAGAAGAATTTCAAGGCCTGCTGTAAATGGAGAGCTTGGATATTTGATCGCCGAATAATATATGCAAACCACTCGAGGAACAAAGCGCAGGTCAGACGAAAGACGGGCGAAGTGCCAGAGCAGCGTACAGTAGGTTTGTAACGGCCTCAGCCTCCGTAAGTTCGGAATATTCGCGCGAAATCATACGTCTGCCTCCGCTTCACCTAATTTTTTTTTTCTTCGTGAACTAATAATTATCTATTTATGGTTCGAGTTTGAAAAAATGCATTTTCCTTTACTGCACTTTTATGGACAGGTAATGGTATTTACCAACAGTTAAAAGACCAGCTAGTCTGGTTATTTTTTACCATACAGACTATAATAAACAAAAAACATACACGTAAATTCAATTATCGCCACGATGGAGATGAATCTATGTATAATTATCTTTCAATATATCTAAAACACGCAAGTTTAGGTACTGCGGGCCAATTAAATTGATACAACTGCACCCGTGCTGCTGAAATGACGAGTAATGGCGGATAATTAAAATGAGCAGTGTTGAAAGCAGTGCTCAACGCGTTCAGGAATGTGCAGAATATTGTTCACTGGACTGTAAATACGCTCATTTACGACCAGGGGGTAACCACGTACCTAGATTAACCAACTGCACGGCCTAGATTGGCACCACACACTCATAAAACAAACGTGACGTGACGCCACTCAAAAATAGACTGAATGGAATGAGAGAGAAAGAGAATGAGACGGAGCTATATAAACTACCATATATGCAAACAAATTGTTACGATCTCTTTGGATAAATGTCTCTGGTTGAATTATGTACGCTTAGCGTGGTGGTATTGGTGGTGACAGCAGGGCAGTTCAGTTTAAGGCCTTAAACTGGATGGATTTCATCGTTCGTGATGAGGCCCCAGGGCGCACGCTAGGAGGTAAAATAAAAAGGTCGCCGTTGTCGGATACGACAAGAAAGACATCACCATCACCATTATTAGGGAGATGACACGTTCTTCTCGCAAATTAGCGCAATAATGGCTACACACGACCCAATCAGGATGGGACTTTATCAGGTCGCTTGACAGTTTTGGACTGACGACGGATGAAGATCTGAAAATCAGACTCCGTGGCGTTCACTAGGAGAAGCCTGCGTCGAGCAGTGGAAGAATATAGGCTGATTATAATTTATTTTATTTTATTTATTTTATTTTATTTATTTTTATTCATTATTTTATTTATTTTACAAGTTAACTCGCCACTTAACTCATAAGTTTGTGAAATAGGCTTTGCATTAAGGCAGTCGTTAAGGCGACTAGGCAAATGACGTCAGAAGCCGCCCATTTTCAGCCAATAATAGACAGGCGCTTTTCAATTGGATCCTGATAAATTAGATTAGTTCTCATTCTGAATAATTCACATTTATTTGTTGACTCACCAAGTAAAAAGTTAATCTCCAAAAGTATCATTCAAGGAAGTGTTTCTGATTTCATAAATCACTCCGTTCCCTTTGTTAATATTCAAAAAAATCTCAGAAGCACACCGAGATACACAAAACACAAATAGCCGGAAAAAGGTAATTTATCGGCCACAGCGATATTTATGAAAATAAAACAAATAAATCAGACAAACATTTACCCCTGCGGGGTAACCAGTAACCACGCGCTACAGACGATGGCAGTAGCGCAATTCGTGCTCTTCTTAACACCCGACGCATACGAAAGAAGTTCGACGTTAGTATCTGTCTGTGGCGAAATTACTGGGTATATGAGACTTTAGAACCGAAGTCTCAGGGTGACGAGTGCAGTGCAGTGCCGCACAGGATTTTTTACTGGAAAATTCTGGGTGATACTAACTGTTATGGGCAGGTGAGGCGCTTACCAGCAGGTGAACGACTTGCTCGAGGCTCGTCTCGTTAATTAGTAACATAAAAAATTGTAGCTCTAACGGATGACCAGTGAAGTGGTTTTCGTTTAAAATGTGACTTGATCGTGAGGGTTTTATTTAGATATTGTTTATTTAGATTTTTAGGAGCATTTTTTATTTAGTTTTTTACTCTTTATGAAACAAATCAAAATTGATATCAAATGATTTTTGGTAAAGTATCCATACTGTTGGTATGGTATCAATGGAGTTATTATGTTATTCATGATATACATGCGTCTTCAGAGGTTGCGGTAAATAGGGGATGAAAATGCCCCATAATGTAGTAGGTACTTCGGGTAACGCACTCTTTCTATACAATAGGCCCTTTGACCGCCATCTTAGTTGATGGAAAGATATTTCGCCCTTGATAAGAACTGTAGATATTACATATGAACATGGTTTTTTTGTTATGGCTCCGCACGGTTTTTGCATTTAGCCTGTACCAAGTATTTTTTCTATACTTCAAGTTTTTTTTGGTTAAAAGGCAAAATGTAGAGTCCTTGCACACGATTTTATTATAATTTAGTAGCAAATAGATAACCTGACCAATCTATCTTTTTTTTTAACTGATTGACGAGACGAGCAAGTCGTTCGCGTGATGGTAAGCGCTACGCCTGCCTATAACAGTGGACCATACTTCAAATAATTAAAACATGTGAAGTTTTCTGTTTCACTCACTCTCGTGTATGCTGTAGATGTAAATGTCTATAACAGAGTGAGACAGCGGCTGCCTACAATCTTCCTTCTATAGCTTTTTATTATTCTGAGGTACTAACAGACGACAGCGATGAGTTTTCTATGTAATTTTTTTAAGTAAAACCTCATTACTCACGTTTTTCTAAGTAAGTTGGTGATTGCGTTACGAAAAATGTGATCGGGCGAGGCGAACGGAAGCTGAGAAGGAGATATAAGTTAGTGAAGATAGAAAAAGAGAGAATTACGTCGTGTATTTTTTTTTAAATATATATTACTTATGATTTTTTTTTTAAATAATTTTTTGAAGCGGTGGTAGCCTAGTGGGAGAACGTCCGAACGTAATTATTCTTTAGTGTTTCTGTAAAACATATGTACGTAATTATCACTCGCTTTTCGGTGAAGGAAAACATCGTGAGGAAACCCACATACCTACCCGAGAATTATTTCCGAGGTAGGTATGGTATCCACCAATCCGGACTGGACCCCCGTGGTGGATTATGGCCTAACCCTCCTCACGAAAGTGAGACCCGTGCTCAGCAGTGGGACGTTATGGGTTGATGATGATGATGATGATGATGAATAGTTGAAGTTTTACTTCTACAATGTGTTTCAGTGCACATTTAGTTTTTCTATACAATAATGTTTCAAATGTTCACAGGAGTCCATGCTATACCACTGGTGGTTCAACAGTTCGGCGCACAGCAAACATGAGCTGACTACATCCTCGTCTCTCACTCCAACACAAACCATGCCAAGTGAGTACTTCCATCCATTTAAAAGTTCCAACGTAAAACCTCTTTAGTGCTGAAATTCTTTTACTTTGGCGCATTTGTAATTCTCACCAGGTGATATGGCTTTTGTAATAAAACGGATGATTTTATAAGACTACAAATGAGACAAACGGGTCGTTCGGTTGATGGTAAGCGCCATGTACTTTTTAGTATCCCAAAGTTCCACGGTAACGGGAAATCTATTATATATAAAAACTAGCTGTACCCTGCCACGCTTCGCTGTCGCACATTTGCACATTCGCTGATATGTCACTGATGAAAAAAATAGATAAAAATAATCCTTGATGCGGATTATATATCATGCTAAAATTTCAGCTCGATCCGTGCAGAACTTTTTGAGTTTTTGAAGCGTACACAAACCAACATAACATTTTTATATATATAGATGGATAAGGGCCAAGTTTAGTTACTTTACTACATCAGTTGCATTTCCCAGGTACGTTCCTGTATATGGTGAATACTTCAGCCGACTACGGGTGGGTGCAGTGTTCGGGTACAAACACCGTTGGGAGGCAGACGAAGCCGTGTCTGTTTCATATACTACCAGCCGGTGAGATTATACAATACAATACACTTTTTTTTTATATTGTAAGACTAGGTATCACTATTCTAGGCCCCGTCGGAGTAACTTTATTAAATGATAAAACATTACTTAACACGTTCAGTTTTTATTTCTTTTTCTCATAGAAAATCATATATTTTTTTTAAATAACAAAGTCGTTCGCTCGATTCCAATTTTAGAATGCCGCACTGGCATACATTCCTCTTTTTTTCCCTTTTTCTTTTCGTCCGACTAAGGTCCGACTACTCAACCAAAAAGTTGTCAGCTTAAAGAGGTATTAAGTAACTATTTAGTTAATTGATATCGATTAATTGTTACAAATTTACAAACCCTAACAATATATACATATATATCTAAATCTATATGTAATATATTTTATAATGCTGGCAGCATGCTGGTGATTAAGCATTGCCATTTAACGTCGCAATGCTGCCAGCATTTTGGGAACGTTGCCTACTGGAAGTGGTTTTTTAAACTGGGGTTTGTTCCACGTCAGTTTTAGATTATTTTGTAATTGCCTTTTTATTTTAAATTACTTAATTGTCTGGTAAAAACAATATATATTTTTCTATTTTTGAAAAGTATGTTGAGAAATAAAAAAAAAACACTTTATGTAATGTTTTCTATTTTTTATTTCGAAAAACTTAGTCGGACCATAATTCTTATTGTTAAAACAAACAATAACTGTTGTTCTATACCATATAACTACATGCTCGTCTCGCTACTCAGTCAAAAAAAAAATTAATAAATACAAGAATATTATAGTCTATACCTTTCAACAATTCAGAGCCATTTGGCCCTAAGTTTACATCAAAAAGCAATATGCCACAACTCCGCTACTATCGGTTCGATCCCCACTTTTTGGTGAGAAAACTTGTAGGAAATTTCGTATGTTGCCTCTATTTATTCCGTGCCTGTATCTATAAATACCACGGCTAAATAAATACGAGAGAAACTTGTAGCTTACTATTTCCCATTAAAATATATCGGCAAGAGAGTGAGTTTTCCGCGACATTTATTCGACAAAGAAAACAAGTCTTTGAAATGCTTTACGTAGAATCCATTTCGCTAATTAGGCGTTTCAAATCTTCGAGTTTCAAACTCAGTAGTACCTTCTTTGGACTATATCAAGAGTTCTGCGAAATAGTATTCAGTCGTAATAGTACTGTAAAAGAGAAAAGTCTCAAAACAAGTTTGAACTCTTAATTTGGTATTACGAATGGTAATGGTTGGTTGGTTTGTTGGTTGGTTGGTTGGTTTGGTATTTGGTGTTTTCTTTGTTCTGTGGTGTTTCAATAAAGAGTTTATCTATCTATCTATCTATCTATGAATGCAAATATTAATATTATTTGTTGGATTGTTAATAAAAAGTTTGGTTAAGCTCTATTTCTGTCGTTGACTGTATTCTAACTTATACAAAGTGGTATATTTTAGGTACTCTACTGTCGAAAAACTTTTCTATTTATACTAGCTGGCCGTCGAATATCGTTCAGCCTAACAGTTAATGAATGTGCATGTTTAGGACACATATTTTAAGCCAAAAAATAAAAAAAAAATCGAAAAAATTAAAAAAAAGAATTTGGGACGGGCCACCCTTATGACTTAGGGGTATGAAAAATAGCTTTAAACCGATTCTCAGACCTACTGAGTATACATATCATATTTTATAAAAATTGATCAAGCCGTTTCGAAGGAATAGGGCAACTAACACTGTAACACCAGAATTTTATATCTATTTATATTTAGTGTAGAGATCGCTAGCCGGAGTAATTTTATCAACAAAATAGCGATGGACGATGTATTAATCGATTATTTAATCGTTCAAACATTTCGATTGTTCTCGATAATTTTCTCTCGCAGTCGAATTTTAGTGTAATTTATAAACATCCGAAAGAAATTAATCGAGTTCGGTGTAGTGGGAGGCCTCTTCTGCAAGAGACCGCTTGGGACCGCCTCTGCCAGATATTCATCCGCCAAGAAGTAGTGTGCAATTATTACTGCGATTACGGTGAAACATCCGACTTGAAGGGCACTGTTTCCAGTGAAATTACTGGGCATATGAGACTTTAGAATCAATGTCTCAGAGTGACAAGCGCAGTGCAGTACCGCGGAAGATTATACAATGCAAAGTTATGGGGGCGTTGTAACTGTTATGGGCAGGCGTAGCATTTACCATCAAGCGTACGACTAGCTCGTCTCGTTACTAAGTCAAATTAAAAAAAATTGCAGTGGCGAGTCAGTCAACTAGGAACAATTGAAAAACATCTCGATAGTTCAGTCGGAGAGCGAGATGTTTATAAACTATATATTGGCATTTGGCACCGATTGCGATTCATTCGGTTGTTGAATATCTCGGAATCGCCCATCGCTCTAACAAAAACCATTTCGGGGTAAATCTTAAAGATATAATCAACACAACAATGACACGCGGAAGTCTTCAATGTTTACGGTTTTTATATTACAGCCTTGGCTGACACAATTTCGTATCTTGTCCCGGGTTATTTTCTCGCGACAAGTCATTTAGTTGTCGCATGTCGCGCTGACGACATGTGTTGCGTTTATTACACCCTTAACTGTTAAGGGGTTCGCGTAAAACCTGCATTTCCTAAATAAACGCGTGTCATTTCGGTGTTTACACGGCGCGATTTTTGTTTATTGTTCAACATTGTGTTGTACCTAAGTTGCTTGTTCTTGTTCATTGTTCTATTGTGAAATTGTTATTATGATACGAAAAAACGATAACTGAAAAAAATCTACGTCCCCGTAGAGTTTGTTGGTGCTTCTCTGACGGGCGTATTTCCGAAGCACTGGTGGAGTTAATGGAGTTTCCTTTTCCTGTGCGAGATTCGGGCACGAGTCACCACTTGAAAGGGAAAATCAAACTCAAACCGTAATTAGATAATCATTAGTTTAGTACATCATATTAGTTTTTTTTTTCTTTTTTTTAGAGACTTAAGTGTTCGACTTGTAAAAGGGCAATGTTTTTTGGAGTTTGTATCATTTGCTCACAGACGTACATGATAACGAACACTTAGTGGATAATATTCCACCAATTTGCAACATTATCACACGAAGAAACACAAGTTTGATGAAAAAAATACATAAACGACGCCACGTTTTCGCTTGACCGCCCAAACTCCCAACGCTTAGTATGAATCTCTATTTGAGAAGCGTATATTCGAGTGTCGGTTTTACATCTCCTCATATTACTGAACTGTAAGTCCATTTTATTATCTATAGCCATTGTCAAGCCTTCGGGCCTTCGGGCTGCCTTTCAAACATTGCGAAAGCAAAACACAACCAAAAGTTTATTTATTATTTGACTGAGTGCCGAGACGAGCAAGTCGTTTACCAGATGGTAAGCGTTACGCCTGTCCATAACAGTCACAGCACCACCCAGAACACTGCATTGCATAATCCTGCGCGGCACTGCACTGCGCTCGTCACCCTCAGACATCGGCTCTAAAGTCTCATATGCCCAGTAATTTCGCTGGAAACAATGCCCTTCAAACCGGAACACAGTAATGTTTGCGCACTACTGCTTGGCGGATGAATATCTAGCAAAGGTGTGGTACTTCCCCAGGCGGTTGCAGAAGAGGCCTCCCACTATAACTTCTTGTATGTTAAATGGTTTTACTGCGACTAGAGCTAGATTTCTATTTAGGCCTATCGGTCAACAGTTGCCGAACGAAAAGAGTTGACCAACATAGTGGCTGCGTCTAAAAGAAACTTTATTTTAGGAACGCTTAAACTCTCTCGAGGTGTATTGTTTATTCATGGAGAGTAACCTTTCGATAAAGATTCGTCATTCCTTTAAACGAAAACACTGAATTGAAATCGAAGTGGCACTTCTTTGGTTCGGCTTTTAGAGTTACAGTTAGATGAAAAGGGATTTTCCAATTTTCGAGAGGTTTGAGATTCATTGGAAGTTAAGGTCAGGGTTACCCAAGAATTTTGTCCTGCTCACCTTGTGTACAAAGGAGCGGGAAAGGTTATACATATACAGCTAGGGACAACATTATATTGATTTTTATATGGTCATAATTGGGAAATTCTTTAGTAATAGTACCTAATAAATTATATGATTAATTATTATGAATATGATGATATTGTCTTTGGAGGCCTCTTCTGCAACCGCCTGGGGAAGTACCACATCTTTGCCAAATATTCATCCGCTAAGCAGAAGTGCGCAAACATTACTGTGTTCCGGTGTGAAGGGCATTATTTCCAGCGAAATTACTGGGCATAAGAGACTTTAGAGCCGATGTCTCAGGTGACGAGCACAGTGCAGTGCCGCGCAACATAATGCAATGCAAAGTTCTGGCAAGCACTGTAACTTGTATGGTCAGGTGTAGCGCTTACCATCAGATGAATGATATCCTTGTCGAAATTAAAAAAAAACTTGTTTAGCGAATCTTGCCGCTGACTCCTGACGTGTTCATGCATCACACAGATAAGCCGTCTGCAGTGAAGGCATGCGAGATCACCAACGTGACGTATGATTCGCTGACGCTGAACTGCACGCCGGGCCACGACGGGGGCATACGGCAAGCGTTTCTGCTGCAGGTGAGTTCATCATCAACCTATATCGACCAACTGCTGAGCACGGGTCTTCCCTCACTTTCATAAGGAGGTGAGCTATTATGAAGGTTATTTTAAATGAACTCTTTATAGGGTTCATTTTCTGCATACACTTCGGAAACTATACTTATGGACTATATATAACAGTTACTAGTTGTGTGGCTTTTAGCGATAAGTCCGCCCATTGTACTATATTTATTCCAATAAGTTATTTTTTTATCTACCTTGTATATTTTTAAACTGGTGTACAATAAAGTAATTACTATTCTATTCTATAATATTCTATTATGTTACGGTTTCACTCCCCTCCCCCCCCCCCCCCCCCCCCCCACCCCAAACAAAAATCCTCGATCCGCCACTGCGGCCATTTATTCATTGTACGTGTCTTCGTCAAACGATAATTCCCATTCCCATTTCCCCCAGATATTCGACATGGCTACAGGGCTGCTACTTCGCAACGTCTCGAACGAGGAGCCCGAGTTCGAAGTGTCAGGGCTGTCAGCTAGCAACGCTCTCGGGGTGTCGGTCCGAGCGTTCAACAGGAAAGGGGCCAGCGAGCCCCTGACTCTCACTTCCAATTTGCTGAAGTACCCACAGAGACACACAGGTCAGTAAACGGGCTTATGGGTCACGGAACTAAAAAGCAAGCGTGAAAGCTTTTAGGTAAAAACGTGTTATTTCTTCGCGTATTTTTGCACTGGTTTCTTTGGCGTGGCGCTTACCATCTGTACGGTCTGCTCGTTTCATTGCACCGTGGTATCTGTACGATAGATGTCTTTCAAATGTATTTTCACTGTGACATTTAATTTTTTTCAATTCATGTGCGTCATTTCGTGTGATCGTCGTGCCATGTTAGTATTGTTCCTATGTTCATTATATTATTTTTGTATATAATATTAAGTTTATCTTTTATGTTATCAGGTATTTACCTTCTTATTTATTTATTTATATAAACGGTGAACCACCGTCCCATCTCTTTATCTTCTCCGTGCATGGTTGTGTGGACCAGATCGCTCTCAGCGACAAAACCGCCCATTGTGACACTAATTGTTAAATTTAATTTGTCTTAGTTTTTAAGTTTTCTTTGTTCTGTGATGTTTCAATAAAGAGTTGATCTATCTATCTATCTATCTATTTGTAGAAGACGCAGGTCTCTCGCGGATGATAAACAGGTTATTCAGGAAGTAAACTATATATAATCAGAGAAGAACTTAGTTTGGCGAAAAAAAAAACAACGACGCAAACTACCTGAATGGGGGCCTTTAATGTTTTTCTTATTTTTACTAATTTCAAAAATAAAGTCTTTCAAACTAAAAAGGGTTTCCTTAAAAAAGGTTTATTATACTAAAGAGGTTCGTGTCGCTTACACTGTTCTTTGTTAACAGCTCAAGTGCCCGTCAAGGTTGAGTTGACCACGGTGCTCATAATAGTGCTGGGCGCTGTGGGTGTGATCGCTGCAATGACTGCAGTATCCGCCGCCGTGTTCTGCTGCAAATACTGTAATAAGAAAGAGAGTGAGTGATATTCCTTTTAGATAATACACTATACGCATATACCCCAGACACTTAATACAAGTAAGTAAATTTGACAACTCACAACAGTAGTGAGAGGCCTCTTCTGCAAAAGACCGCCTGGGGAAGTACGTGGACCTTTGCCAGATATTCATCCGCCGAGCAGCAATGTGCAAACATAACTGTGTTCCGGTTTGAAGGGCACTGTTTCCAGCGAAATTACTGGGCATATGAGACTTTAGAACCGATGTTTCGGGGTGACGAGCGCAGTGCAGCACCGCGCAGGATTATGCAATGCGGGGCTCTGGGTGGTGCTATGACTGTTATGGGCAGGCGTGGCGCTTACCGTCAGGTGAACGACTTGCTTGTCTCGTCACTCTGACAATAAAAAAAAAACTTTAATATAATATGTTTATAAATGACGCGCTGTGCGCACTGAGTATCGTTTGGAAAATGTTAAACAAAACAAAACAGTACATAATTGTGAAATGCAGCGGGTTTAATGTAATTTATAATTTTATTATTCCGAAGTATGGCCTAATTGTTTTTTTATTTGAACATACTTAAACTGAACTCAATCTTAATTGTAATTGCCATTGAATTGTTTCAGATAAGGGCGAAAAAAATAAGAGACAACAAGATGAAACTTCCAATATACCGCTGACAGGAACAAAGGAATCCGAAAGCGTTGATAGTCTTGGTAAGGACCAGGGGTCTTAGGCCGGTCGTACACGGACCTCTCGAGCAGTTTGTTTTGTAGCAGTACTGTACAGTTACTGTGTTCCGGTTTGAAGGGCACTCTTTCCAGCAAAATTACTGGGTATATGAGACTTTAGAACCGATGTTTTATGGTGACGAGCAAAGTGCAGTGCCGTGCAAGATTTTGCAGTGCTAAGTTCTCAGTGGCACTGTAACTGTTATGGGCAGGATTAGCGCTTACCACCAGAAGAACGATTTGATCATCTCGTTACTTAATCAAAATAAAATAAGCAGTCATTGTTGATCGAACAGTCCGTTACACTGCTCTAGAAATCTGCGAAAATCAACAAAACGCGATGGCAGTTTTTTTTTTATTTGACGAGATGAGCAAGTCGTTAACCTGATGGTTAGTGCTACGCCTGCCCACAAAAGATACAGTGCCACACAGAACTTTGCACTGCATAATCCTGCGTGGCACTACACCGCACTCGTCATCCTGAGACGTCAGAGCAGTCGAAAACTCGAGAAGTCGAGAGCAGGCAGTGTATCTCTTGTAACTGCTCGAGTGGTTGAATTGTCGACTCCTTAACTTTTCATGACCTTGCTTGGAAGACTGTAATTCGCTATGCAGTCGCTGCTTGAGCGGTTGGTCGGGACTGCTTCAAATTGTCCGTGTATGGCTGAACTTAGATATACTTTTATTAAAAACTATCATATTACCAAAACAAATACTATTTGTAAAAGAAATCGGACCAGACTACGGTCCCTCTTCCTGACTGTAATACGACATTTTGACAAATCCAGCAAAAAAATCTAGAAATTTGACACTGGATAAATGTACAAATTGTGTTTGAAAGAGATTTCTCTGAGCGATAATACCGCCCACTGTTACAAATTGTTGAATCTCGGTCCGGGCCCCCGTGGTGGATAATGGCCTAACCCTCCTCACGAAAGTGAGGAGAGACCCGTGCTCAGCAGTGGGACGTTATGGGTTGATGATGATGATGGTTATTTTTAATTTTTCTTTGTTCTATGGTGTTTCAATAAAGACTTCATCTAAGTATTATTGTTCTTATTGTTGTAAAAATGCAATTCAATAATAATATTGGTAACCTTTAGAAAAAATTGGTTTCTAAAGGTTACCAATGTTACCATGTTAAAAATATTTTTTTTTTATAATTTCATAAACAGCTACTTAAACCGCTCTTCAAACTACCTCATCCAATTTAATATTTTGATGAAATATTTTTCACGGAACTTAATCCCGTTTACTTATAAAAGTGTTAGAAACAACCCCTTAAAGATTTTATTCTCGCTAATTAATCTTAATCAACCCTCTTCAGGAAACATCTTTATTCTTCCTAAATCCTTTAACCCTCTGTCTGTTAAACCTAGAAAGAAAAAACGATAAAAATCCGGTCATTGTTCCTTGATTATTTTTACTTTTAAGTTTTGTTTCGACGCTCTTTTGCTACGTACTTGACAAATCCGGAGACTGCTATCTCATCACAAAAATATATATGTCAATGTTAAAAGTATAATTCTTAACATAGACAATTATTGACACAAATGATTTTAAACAATAGTATATTTATTAAATGACTTCAAAAAAGGAGGAGGTTATCAATTCATCTGTTTTTTTTTAGGGTAGGCAGATATTTGACGTAAAACGCGTCGCGTATTATTGGTCCCGTAACGCCAGAACAGACAAATCTTACTAATATAATAAATGCGAAAGTTTGTGTGTTCGTCCTCTCTTCACGCCGAAACGTCGAATGTTACTTTTTATCCCGTAAAAACACGCGAAAACCGCTGAAAAATTTACCCATATACTGAACTTTTTTTCCACAGATAAAAACCCGGACATTATTCCGCTAGATGGAAAAATAAGTGACAGCTGTTCCAACAAGTCATCTACCACAGATTACAGCTCCATCAGACCGCTGATATCGAAGACACCAGATAAATACGACATACCACCTAACTGCGAACGATACTATGACCACAATATAGATCCCTGCAACCAGTATATACAAGTTAGACAGATGGATTACCGAAGGCCGTATGCGCCGACATTGGGGCCTATACCGAATTTAGGTAAGTTATGCTGAAGTTAAATAGGATATTATGTTTTGCTGAAATTGGGTAAGATATGCTGAGTTTAGGTAAGATGTGCTGAATTTAGGTAAGATATGCCGAATTAAGGTAAGATTTGCCGAATTAAGTTAAGATATGCTAAATTTAGGTAAGACGTGCTCAATTTCGGTAAGGTATTCTGAATTCGATTGGTTTACTTATTGTCTCCCTCCAAAACCCGAAAATATGTTATCGTTCTCATTGTTATTATATTCTAGGTCCGAGTATACAAAGCCTGGGACCCATGAGCAGTCTGCACATGCCGAACATGGGAGGCGAGTGCCATAGACAGTACGACAAAGTTTACGAAGACTGGTTGAAATACAAAAATGCTTTGCCATTAAACACTAGCGGTTTGGTAAGTATTTATAAATATAAATAAATAATATAATCTTTGTCCCAATATCCCATTACTTATCTTAATTCTATTGTATTTTTTATGCAGCTGCCAGCAGAACAGCTGATGCCGCCTGAGCTGTACGCTGCGCCCCCTCCCCCTTCATTGTACACCAACCCTAGCCGCAACCCCCTCAACCTGGCGCAAATGCCAGAATTGGAACCTAGGTAACTTGCTTTATTCCTCACTAGCTGCACCCTGCGGCTTCTATCGCAAATGTAAAGTATCCTATGCGTTAGGTCTTGAGCTTAACTATTTGGATTTAAAATCCGATCAGCCGTTACGGAGATTACTTGGAATGAACATACTAACAAAGATTAGAAACTTTGCACGCTGACCAGTTTGACGCCTGGTCGATTTAAAGGTGGTACTTGGATGGGACTGGTTCTTCAGCATCTATTAAGTTTTGCAAATTAAATCTAGGATGAGCTCGGAATTGATGGGTTAGATTGTCGAGTTTCTTACCGGTTCTTCTCCAATTAATATATTCCAAATCCGGTAGTGGACAGTTAAATTTTAAGAGGGCTGATCTTTTTAATATCCACGGTGTGTTATCCTGCTTATAACATTCAAATACTATAGGTACCACCTAGAACCAAGGCTCACCATGCCTGACTCCAGGAGTTGTTCCAACTCTCCTCCAGTGAGATTCAACACTGATAACACGGTCTACTTCAGCAAGAGTATGATGGAGAGGCCCACGGGCACGCTGCCACACTTGAAAACTAGGATAAATGGTAAGAGCTTCATCATCTTCATCATCATCTTCATCATCACCTTCAGCATCATCTTCATCATTATCTTCATCATTATCATTATCATCATCGTCGTCATCATCATCATCATCATCATTGTTAGCATCAGCATGAAGGCATCGTCAAGAAACTTCGAGTGTCAGTAGAGCGATTTTACCTTAATTGTAAATCTGATTGCAATGGCAGCTGTCAAAACTTATATTGCGAATTGAAATGATAAGCAAAAAAAAATACGTAATCGGGTCCCTATGGAAACTTAACTATTCCATAGATTTTTAATTTTAAAGATACCCACATAATGGTGAAGGAAACTGACGTGAGGAAACCCACATGCCTACCCGATAATTATTTCAGATATAGGTATGTGATCCACCAATCTGAACCTGGCCTAATCCGCTTCACGAAAGTGAGGGGATACCCGTGCTCAGCAGTGGGCCGTTATGGGTTGATGATGATGCTGATGATTATGATGACATAGTATTTATTTGATATTGGATCCGCGTTTTCAAATGTGATTTGTTTTTTATAATCCATACGAAATGTGACCCAATTAGCGGTCGGGTTGATTGCGATGAATGAATGAATACAATTTGTATTCTGAATACACTAGAAGCAATATACTTTTAGGCTTTTGTTTATTTTTGTTTATTTTTCAAGAAAAACAAGTTTGTCGTAGTGGAAAATACGACACTGAGACTTGCCTTAAAGCACAGTACTGTCGGGCGCAAAAGTGTTGTCACTTTTGTTTTGTTTGTACGTCCTTAACAAACAAACACTCTTTGCCTGCCAAAGTACTGGCAGGTACACAACTGTTACAAATTCCAATGCCGCTTAACCTTTACTTTATCTTTTTGTTATATGTAAATAAAATACCCTTAATGGATATTAGTGTTGAGACTTTATTATATTAAGACCTATATTATTATTTAGAATTTTATTCTATTCTACTCTAATACAATTTTGAACTGATTAATTAATACTCTTCCTTTTTTTTTTGGTGTTGCATTTTAGTCAATCTTTTTGGAAACTTTTTTATTCATATAATCTCCTTTTCATTGATAATAATAATTGATTATAATTTTTTCTTGCCTTTTCAGGAAATTCTCAGACCCAAATGCCGAGTGAATCGAAACAGAGCGCTAATAAATCTACAGAAACGAATGAACATAATAAAAATCTGTGCGAATGAACAAGACTTTAAGTGGAAAAAGACACCTTTAGATAGTGTACAGTGTATTAAATAGTGAGTTTTAAAAAAAATGCGTATTTGGACCGTCCGATTGAATTTTAATTTTTTTTTTTTCAATTATTAGTTAAAGTACAAAAAGTTTTTTATCTTCATTGACGGACTTTGTTGTTTGTTGCTTTGGTTTAATTTCAGTAACGTATTATTGTAATGTATTTCTTAAATTGTGACTTAAATGGCCTTGATGTTATTTTAAATTGTTTTTTTTTTTGCGATATTATTAATACTAATTTTTTTTTTATATTATTGTAATAAAAATATTACACAACGTTTGCTAGTACTTAAAACACTGCCAAAATAGATAAATAAATAAAGAAACAAAATATTCACGCATTTCTAGAGAGTATTAGAGAAATTGGTGTATTTGATAAATGTCAATTTGTTAGAAAAAATGTAGGGGTGGTCAAATAAATTGTCTGCAATGTTATCTTGTCACAATAAAAAAGATATTTGTGAAGATAGCATAATAATTAAGATCACTCACAATCAGTTTTACTTTGACAAGGTTAAACATTGTTGGCAAATTTGAATAATTACTCTACTGATAAAATTAGTTCTGCACATCTTTGCTAAGATGTATAAGACTGAGAATGTATATTATGAAACGACATTATTATATAATATAACGTATGAATGTTGTATGATTATTTTTTTATATTATAATAATAACCCATTAAGTACTAGGGTTTTCATAAGATCACGCTAGTGCCTAATGGATTAAGATTAAAGTTAAATGATAATTTGCCCTTATGGCACTTTATATTTTTTTAAATATAATTCTAAGCTCTTTCACATTTACAGAATAATAAATGGCTTTATTTATGTTGAAATAGAATATTAAAAATAATCATACAAACACTTCGTGGTCTAAAAATTACTAATTTGAATGTTGTACGTGTGAATAATGTAAATATTAATACATTTATGTTTAGTATGTTATACGAAGTTGCCATACTATTACTATAGAATAAAATAAGATTTAAATGTATCTTCTAAAACTAATTTTAAAGTAAAATCATGAGCTTTGATTTAAAAACGTTGAAGTATATAATTTATTTTGTTTAATAAAAATTAGATTAAAGATTTTTTTAATTGGAATTGGTGACGTCGAGTTATTTTGAAAGAGTTACCATAAGAAAATATTATGCTGGAAACACTTCAGAAACACAATTTTGTAAATACTGAAAGATTCAAAAATTCTCTACTATTTTAAACCAAATTGATGATGAATGAATATATATATTTTGTTTTAAAAAAGCAACGTTTGGACCTTTTTGAATAAATTTAAGGATTTTTTTTTTCTTTTTCGAAATAACTTACTGTTACATGAGTTTACACTTTAAAAGTGAAAGACGTCTATTGAATTGTAAAAAGATATACGTCTTTATAGGGAGGGAATGTTACCCGTTGCAGATTTGATAAGATGTTTTGGAACATAGCTTTCTTTATGATGGTTAGAGATTTTACCATACTATCGAAATGGTTTGCATATTTTTTCTTTATTACAATAATATAATTTTATATAACAACTATTTATTGCAGTCCTAGACATTATAAGGTACAATGGAGTACTGAACAATTTCTTTTCTTATGTGCTAGCTGAAATTTAAAGATATTTCAATAAAAAAAACTTACTCTGGGTAAGTTATACGTGTTTCTCAAAGATTTCAAAAGTCTTACCTATATCTTAATGATACATTAATATATTATATTTAAAAAATAATTAATAATTTAAAATACGAAAAAAACGGCGTTTGTACGTATATTTATTTATTTGTAAAGAATTCCAAACAAAATAAATATTGTAAATTTATAAGATTGCGATTGTTTTAATGAAGAGTTATGATATTCAACCATCAACTGCACCTAAATATTTTCGATAGTATGCTAAAATCTTAGGCAATGTTGTTTAAATGTAAATTATATTTAACTGTAAGAATTTAATATAACACATTTTATTATTAAGTTGCGGATGTGATAACGACATTTTTAACAAATATGAGGTTCTCACTGCATAAAATAGGTGACACACTTTTCTTACGGCCTAAATTTCAAAAGTTTTCATCGGAACTTTGTTCGCGACGGTACTTATGATAAACTTTCACCAATATAAAAATTGTGAACAAAAACTTTTCGTTTAGAGATTGATGAGTTTTTAAATTTAAGATATTAAATTAAAAAAAAACAAACCGAATGATCTAGAAATGAGAACCTACCGAAATCGTTTTATACTCTCTTAAATGTTTAGTTTAGAATTTAGTTTTAGTTATGTTTAGCCAGACCAAATTATTGCGACATTACCTTATTATATAGTATTTTACGACATTTCTTTCCTTTTAACATTAAAGATAGTGCGACTTAGATTTTGATATAATTTAGATTGAGGAACAGTTGCTGACAAAAGGAAATACATTGACATGAGAAGAAACTCAAAAACTCAAATATATATATATATATATATAAGAAATAATTTTTGAAATAAATAAACCGATAGATCTGTTACAAAATTACAGCGAATGACAAATGCGATAAAAGCTATGAATATATGTTATTAACATTTTTCAGTTATAATTATAATTATAATTATAATGAAAAAAAGCCCTTACTATAATTCTTTTCGTCTAACATCTTGGGCTAGCTCCCATACTCAAATATTTAATAAATCGTAAAGCGATTACACGCCAAATTAATTACATAATTTATAAGGAAAAAAATATAACAAAACATTGTCCTATTAAAGCATGTAAAGTTCGTATAATTACTAGAAAACCTTTCCAAAAGAGTCAAGGTCAAGTCGGTATACAAAGTTACTCTGAATAATTTCGCCAGCTTTAATTCTAAAATACCAATTATTGAGAATACAAATTTCTTATTAAAAGATCACCATGAATCACACAAAAAGTAACCTGTAGAATACAAGAGAATAGAAAAGACTGTGTTCCGGTTTAAACCGTTTCCAGCGAAATTACTGGGCATATGAGACTTTAGAGCCGTTATTTCGGGGTGACGAGCGCAGTGCAGTTCAGGACTATGAAATGCAAAGTTCTGGGTGACACTGTATTTGTTATGGGCAGGCGTACCCCTTACCATCAGGTGAACGACTTGCTCGTCTCGTAACTGAGTCATTAAAAAAAACTAAAAAATGTATGTCATATCACTTTTGTCGGCGACTGTTCTCGATTTCGTACCGAATGCTTTTATTTCTTGTTTTCTTCCGTTTTGCAATAACAATGGCGCGTTTTACGAACGTTCTGTTTCGTGATGTAAAATTCATTTTTTATTATAATAAATGTGGATTTTAACTTGAACTGTTGTGTTTAATTTACAATATGAATACCTTTTGTTCCTCCGTGGAGTTGCATTCAAATTTATTAAATATGTACTTACAGGTGAACCTTCATAAAGAAATGTCAAGTAACTATAGGTTAACCATGATAATATAAATCTAAAAAAATAAATATTTCTCGTCGAATAGTCAACGAATGTAGCGTATAGACGCTACATACAATTCACTATGTTTTTAAGGCCTAAGTTTTCATTAATGGGACCAAATTAATGTAACTAACAGAAAATGAGCCCAAACAACATCTATCTACTTTAATTACTCACTGAGAAGTTTCAACGTCTACCTTCCGTATCTATCATCAAATCAACTGACACCCCAATATTGTATTGTCTACAGACTAATAACAAGCTACAACAAGCTAGTTGACAAGCATGCAAAATTTCAACTCAATCGAACATCGTAAAAATAAAACTTGAAAACGCTTTAAATATCTTAAACGTTTTAGTTAAAGGACCAC
Source organism: Campaea margaritaria (assembly GCA_912999815.1). NCBI lineage: Eukaryota > Metazoa > Arthropoda > Insecta > Lepidoptera > Geometridae > Campaea > Campaea margaritaria. The sequence goes on from OU538814.1 coordinate 5,113,092, forward strand.
GCACGCTCATTACCCCCCTCAGCCAAAGTCATATGATCGAATGTTCGTATAACTGTAATAAACTCACGATCTCCCAACATTTAATCGACTTCTTGCAATCACTAGTGATATGTGTCTTCCTCGTCCACCGATCTTCGTCATAACTGACGGAATTTGTTGTTGACAGAGTTAGATGCCTGCGGGACTATACGCTCACGCTTAGGTACCCTTCTGCCACAGTTACATGACCGACTGTTCGTATAACGGTAGTAAATTGGCGATCTCCAACTATTTGGATCGGTCTTTGTTTCTCGCTATCTCTAGTGTAATGTAGAGAAACTCGGGGAGTCCGCCAAAACTGATAGATTTTTGATTTGCAGAGTACGATACGTTTTTTTTTATAAGATAGAGAGGCAAACAAACTGACGGCCCGTCTGATGGTAAACGGTTACCGTCGCCTATGGACAACTGCAATACTCGGGGCGTTATCGATGCGTTGCCCACTCTCTGCAGCTCTCTTCACCCTTCCGTGAAATGTTCCCGTCCTTCCACGTGCCGGGTCCATAGAGTATAATTATAAAACGTCCTTGCCTGCATTACAATCTATGACCGATATTGATCAAACATTACGAAGACACGTCTGTTTGTTTGTTCGGAGTTCACGTCCCATTCCCATAACGTGTTCAAACTCTAATGTCAACGTTAGCAACCTTTCTCACGGATTTCTTCAACTTTTTTACGGTCAGCTGCATTACGAACTACGTTGTACTCATGGTCTCTAAGAAGTCTCATATGCTAAACTAGCTGAGCCCTGCAGTTTTACTCTCGTCGATCATACCCTGTAGGAACTGTAAAGTTTTACGGGATTAAAGTATTCTATATTCTATTTCAGGATCTAAGTAGCTTTAAAATATATTGAAATCAGTTGAGCCTTTTCGGATAAAATTTTCAGACAGACAAAAATTTTATTTATTTTACAAAAACGATTTATTTATGACTAGCTGTGCCCCGCGGTTTCACCCGCGTAGTTCCTGTTCCCGCTGGAATATGGGGATAAAATATAGCCTATGTTACTCGCTGTCAATGTAGCTTTCCATTAGAGAAAATTAAGCCGAAACTTTACATATTCCTATTCCTATACTTTCATCCCCTATATTTATTTTACTCCTCAAGGGTAAATTTTTACAAACTTTGAATGCCAAATTTATTTATATCTAATCAAAAGCCTAAAAAATAAATTTCAAGCTTCTAGCTTCAAAAATGACGATACTTCCATAAAAACTTTCATCCCCTATTTCAAACCCTTACAATGCATTTTTCGCGATAAAAAGTAGCCTATGTCCTTCCCTAGGCTCTAGACTATCTCTGCACCAAATTTCATTTCAATCGGTTCAGTAGATTAGGCGTGAAAGAGCAACAGACAGGGTTACTTTCGCATTTATAATATAAGTAAGGATTATGCATCGAATAAATAGCTGTTTTCACTAAAACTTCCGCATTTGTTCTAAAATTTACAGACAGACACTTCAATTTTATTTTGGTATAGATTTTTTAGTAGTGGCTGGGCTCTTCTGCATAAGATTGCCTGGAAAAGTCCCACCTTTGCCAGATATTCATCCGCCTAGCAGTAGTGTGCAAACAATACAGTGTTCCGAGCACTGTTTCCGGCGAATTCCTCACGAGCGCAGTGCAGTGCCGCGGGATTTTGGACGGGACTGTAACTTACGGGCAGGCGTAACCCTTACCACCAGGTTAAAGACTTGCGCGTCTTGTTACTTAAAGTAAGCTAGTAAATTAAAATAAAAAAGCCTCACCTATAAAAAAAGTCATATCTTTCAAAAGAACTAAATGTACCTACTAAACGTCTCCTATTTTTGATGTAAGTACATAAAATAAAAATAAGAAGCCCCTATTTTCTCTAAAGTCTTCCACTTTTCGAATAAAAGAAAGAAGAACTAATCCAATTTCACGAGATACGGTTTTAAAACAGTTATTATTGAGAAATAACTCAATTTATATCTCGAACAATATTATGATAACCCTCAAATGGGTTTTCGAATTAAAGGCTGGGGTACACCGGGTGACAACAACTTCTGATAAAAAAATTATGAACAAGTTTCAAAAACTTTATTTTTAACAGATGCCTTTTTTAATCAACTTCAAAAAAGGAGGAGGTTAATAAGCCGACTGGATGCTGACTGCGTCATTGCAGCTAGTACTGGGACTGGCTGCCCATGCTGTACCAGATAGTTTTAGAATCATATAAGACCAATAGATTTTTTATTTCACTCCTGTAAGACTAGGTATCACTATTCTAGGCCCCGTCGGAGTAAGTTTATTAAATGATAAAACATTACTTAACACGTTCACTGTTTTTATTTCTTTTTTTCAATACGGGCCCAGCCCGGATCGGTGGATAACATACCTATATATGAAACTAGCTGCGCCCCGCGGTTTCACCCGCGTAGTTCCTGTTCCCGCGGGAATATTGGGATAAAAATAGCCTATGTTACTCGCTGTCAATGTAGCTTTCATACAAACTTTCATCCCCTATTTCAAACCCTTACAATTCTTTTATCGCATTAAAAAGTACCCTATGTCCTTTCACAGGCTCTAGACTATCTCTGTACAAAATTTCATTTCAATCGGTTCAGTAGTTTAGGCGTGAAAGAGCAACAGACAGACAGATTTACTTTCGCATTTATAATATAGGTAAGGATAATTCTCACGTGTAACATATGTCATTGTTTTCATTACATTTTGTTTTTCGACTTGGGACGGTTCTGGCTTAAACGAATTATTCTTTGCCGTAAGTCCTGTTCTCCCAGTGTGCCCCAAACCTAAGAGCTTTAGCCAGCAATCCAATTTCTGTCCCAATTTGCCCCGTTTACGATATTTCTCGGTGTTAACTTTAAACACGAAAACCCGTTTGATGGCGAATTATGAAAATCATGGCTGTAAAAATGAAACGTCGTCTGATGGACGTCATTATCCCGCCATAATGCCACCATTTTGCGTGGTTTACTAAACAATTTGGAGTAATTTAACTAATATGTTTTATAATTTAACTAATATGATCATGGTGTTCCTTTGAACGATAACAAAATCTCAATATTACTCCAATTTGTTTAGTAAATCACGCAAAATGGTAGGCAAAATAGTTAGACGAGTAAAAGATAGGCAGAATAATCATATTTCTAGTAATTCCTATGCTAACTAACCCCTCTACCCCAGAATTAATTATTTACTAGTACCCACGTACAAGCGCAAATTAAATAAAAATAAATGAACAAAAATGCCTTATCTATCCATTAAACTTTATAATTATCAACCCCCTATTTTGTAAATTAAGTTAATTGAAAATCTACTGATAAACCTACAAATAAATTTAAATGGTCAAACGACCCCCAATTATATTAATTTACTTGTTTTTTTTTATATTTCATAAACATTTTCTTTTGGTTTAGCAAAATTTGAGTCCAGAAAGTCCAAGAAATATTAATGGAAATCCTGGAAAATAGTGTACAAAAGTTCTTTTGGCAATGGCTTGTGTAGCTATAGGAACAACCCAACTCAAAGACCATGTGAAAAATAATCACTAACCCACGCTGGGTAACCATGGGTAAATACGGCCCGTGCAATCTCAACATGGCCTAGTCCCAGCACTGGGAGTAATGGGAACAAAATGCGCTAAAGGCGTTAATTACCCAATCCCGGAAAGAAATTACCTCACAATCGCCCCCTAGACGGAAGTTAATCAAACACCGCCTGATAAGATAGCCGGGGTGTTATTTATAATTCCCACTGCGGGTAGATGCGAATTTATACCATAGTTTAATAAAGGACAGTAGGGAATTTCGGGAAATGCCGGTAGCGATGTGTGATTTTAAACGAAAGGCCTGGTTGATTGCGTCAACGATGCTACATAATGGCTTCGTGTTTGAAAGTTTCGGGATGAAATATCAGCAGTAAAAAGATTAAAAAATCAAACGCCAAATTATTTAGTTTTTATTTTATAAATGCTCATATTGTACAAACTGTTTGCAGCAGCAATTCATTTCAGAAAGGTTTTAGCGGATTTTCCAAAAAGAGCATAAATAAAAATGTCCTTTTGTTTCCCTGAAATATCCATCAACGACCTAAAAGCGTTAATTCCCATCAAACACCGGTGCAGATAAGATTATACCAATCCAATGTTATTTATATTTCCCACTGCGGTTAGGAGCGAATTTATGACGCAGCACAGTTACAGACAGTAGGGCAACTTTGCACAAAGTATAATAAGTAATAGTTTCATTTATTTATATAGTACAATATTACACAGATTGAATAGCTGAAAGATGATTGAAGCTCTGGTTCTGTACGATTGTGTGGTGTGTTCCTAGTATATTCACTTGATAGGCCTAAGTCCCAGCGTGGGAACATAATACTTAGTACCGACCTATAACCCAACAACACGAGGGTGTTCTTGAAATAACTCGTAATAACAAAACTCCCACACGTGACATACTTATTTGAATTGGTACAACAATATTAATATACATCACTCTTTATTTCTTACCCTTTTTTTTACTCGATTGTTTAACTATAAATAATCGTACCCAAGTTTTTCGAGTAAACAAAAACTTATTAACACGTTCACCGCTGAAAACACAACTGTCGTGTTTTTCTAAACTTGCCGCGACTGCTGGAAAACACAACTGCGGTGTTAGCTGTATGGGAAAACACTGCGGTGTGTGCAGAGCCGCGCCCGTGGCTAGACAAGAAAATCGGCTCAACAATCAAAGTGAGCAGCTCAGCATCTGAAAACGGCCAAGTTGTCCTACTGCACAAACAGTACTGTACCGCTGCAGTTGCGCTACTGTTCCTAACTAAGCTCAGCGTAAATTGATGATTCGTTTGTGGTTTTTGTAGAATTGTTTGCGGACGGCTGTGAGTTAAGAATGGCTTTTTAAAGCTAGATTGCTGTTGTTAAGTGAAGTTTAATTAACCAGAGGTTTAGTGATTAACGAGGGCTCATGGACAGACGTGTTCCACCCTAGCCGCATCTCCCTTCCTATCCGGCGAGATTGAATACAATACTCGTACAATAGAATAATAATTTTTGAATAAACTATAGTTGACAATAAAAATAAGAGAATTTTCTACAAATATTTTTTCGTTATTGATGCTTTTTTATTTTTTTCAAATGGAAGACTTTTAATTTTTTATTTTGCTCAGTGTTAAAATATTTTAAGTGCTTCGTTTTGAACTTTCCTGATAAAAACTCTAAAATTGAATTAATAGGTCTTATAAGAATTCCTAAATGATAATGAGTAAGGTTAACTGGAAAGCTGAATTGGCCTTTGGATTTAGGCTATTCATCATCATCATCACCAACAACAACTCATATACACCCACTGCTGAGCACGGGTCTCGTTTCGTGAGGACGATTGGACGATTAGGCCAGATCCACCGCGAGGGCCCGGTCCGGATTGGTGGATGACAGACCTCCGAAATAATTCTCGGACATGTGGGAGTCCTCTCAACGTTTTCCTTCAAGTAAAATTAAATAAAGAATTAAGTCATGTTCAACTTTTTCTGAGGCCGACTGTACACGACCGCATATTAGAACCGCAACTTTTTCTCTTCGCGGAAAAAAATTATAATTCCTCTCAAAGTTCAAAAGTTCAATCAAAAGTTAAATTACTCAAGTTCCATCTAGAAATTGTCAACAATTTGTCAGATCTTATTAAAGTAGAAAAAATAAATAAAAAGTGTGGAGTAAAACAGAGACTGGGTCGCGAATAAAAAATACGAAATGCGAAACCAACGCAGCGAGAAATGTTCCAACGGCTGAGCTACTGTGAAATGGAAACGGCTTTTAACATCTCGAATGCTGTATAATATACAGAGGCAATAGATTTTTTAATTGTTGTCTGGCCGAATCCATGATTATAAGTTAACCAACTTCATAATATGACCTCAAAGTTATAAATGGTTTTTCTCCGGGATTTCTGAACCGATTTCTAACATTCTTTTTATAAAATAAAGCTAGATTTTGTTCCAAATTTAATTTTATGAAAATGAGTTTAGTGGTTTTAGACTAACGTGGGTTAATTGGTAAAAAAAGCTACAAAGATGAAAATCTACAAGAAAAATAATCAATAATAATTTAAAAAAAAATCGAAAAATAATAATAAAGTAATAATCGTTTCGCGGTATTACCGCGACACGTCACAACAAATCATTTATCACCTACAAAAAAAAACTCAAAATTCAAATAACGTCTGAACTTTCACAGTAGTCCTTTGCCAGGGCTTCGCAACTGTTTATCTTGTATTCAGTTTTCTTTGAGTTCCTACTTGTTACGAGAAAATTGTACCGGACCATAACGGGTGGGTGTTTGCACGTCAGTCTGTCTGTACACACTTTAAGTTAGTTGCTGGGATAAAGATTTTATTAGTAAGTCCTAACTCCCTTCTTTTTTTTATTTGACTAAGTGACGAGACGAGCAAGTCGTTCACCGGATGGTAAGCGCTACGCCTGCCCATAGCAGTCACAGCACCACCCAGAACACGGCACTGCACTGTGCTCGTCACCCTGAGACATCGGCTCTAAAGTCTCATATGCCCAGTAAGTAGCTTCTGAAACAGAATCAGAAAAAAAAATGTATTTTAAAAATGGAAATGGTATGATAGAAACAACATTTTATTTTATCATAATCATCAGCCGGAAGACGTCCCCTGCTGAACATAGGCCTCCGCCATAGAACGCCACAACGAGCGGTTGCTAGCTGTTCGCATCCAGCGGCTCCCCGCGACTCGCACCAGGTCGTCGGGCCACCTCGTGGGGGCCGTCCTACGCTACGTCTTCTGGTCCGTGGTCGCCACTCGAGAACCTTTCTTCCGCAACGGTTATCAGTTCTACGAGCTACGTGGCCTACCCAATACTGCCCATTGCCACATCAACTTGCTAATACTTAGAGCTATGTCCGTAACGTTTGTTCTACTGCGGATTTCTTCATTACGGATCTTTCGCAGTGGAACCCTAAGCATTGCTCTTTCCATAGCGCGTTTCCACAGTACTACTTCGGAAAAATTTGGACAATTAAGATTATACGGAGAACATCAAATCTGTACAAAGTTAATTACGCTGAAAGATACGCATTATTGCGTTATGCTTACAGATAAATATGAATACAAGCTTGTATAGTAATATAATTATTCGTGAGGAAACCGAAACCTACCCGAGTATTATTTCGGAGGTAGGTAGGTGATCCACCAATCCAGAGTTGGCTCCCGTGGTGGATTATTGCCTAATCCTCCTCACGAAAGTGAGGGGAGACCCGTGCCCAGCAGTGGGACGGTATGGGTTGATGATGATGATGATGATATAAATTTTAACACCTAGTTAATATAAGCGATGAAAGCCTAGTGGGGAGAACTTACGCCAATCAGAGGGTTGCCAGTTTGAATTTCATGTGATCCACCAATCCGGACCGGGCTCCCATGGTGGACTCAAGGCAAATCGTCCTCATGAAGGTAAGTCGGGACTTGTGCTATGCGTCCCCTCTGCTACGGGGTGACAGAGGGGGTGGAGCTCAAATCCACAAAGCCCCCTTCACCAAGGCTGCTCCCGAGACATGTTTACCAGTGGAATAAACCCATAGAAGCTTTCTATGAAATAGAAATAATGTCTTCCATTCTAACGTTTAGTTGTTTACTCCTAATTCGAGTTATGTTTTAAAGCTACTGTTTACCCAATGTCAAATTACTGTCGGCGGGTTATAAATAAACGGGTACAGTTGGCTACATAAATGCCTAACGTCGTTATGGCTGTTTTTTTTATATTGGAAATATAAAATTATCGGGAATGCGTAGATACGCCCGAATATGAATGTGTTGTTTAGTTGGGCGCGCATTAGTGTATTTTCACAGATACACACACACATACACACTTCTAATGTTTTTTTTTTTATAATAATAGGAACTATTCCACATAATTGAAGCTGGAAACAGACGGGCTTCGTGGCATAAGTGGGTGATGAGTCGCCTGCGAAACTGCATATTCACACATAGTAAAAGTAAAACTTCAACTAAACAAATATTGCAACAAAAAAATATTCCAAAAAGAAAATTTCAAAAAACATAATTTCTTAATTTAAACAATATACGAGACGTATTTCTCTCCCTTTTTATCTTCACTAACTTATATCTCCCTCTCAGCTTCCGTTCGCCTCGCCCGATCACTTTTTTCGTAATGCATTTACCAACTTAACAAGTCAAACGTGCGTAAAGAAGTTCTACTATATCAAAAAAAATGGCTTCTGCGCTATGGATATTATTTACCTTCTAAACAACCATATGTTAGTGTACCTGACTGTACACACAGTACACACGGCACGCTAATAAAAGCATTGTCAATAAACAAGTCTGGAACAAGAACAAGAGCGCGACCTCTAGGCTGACATGGACCACTGTGCGGAGGGCAGTACCACTGGAACTCGCCAAATATAGTATATGAAAGAAGCGGAAGACCGATCAATAATAAGGTAATAAGATAAAAAGATAAATAGATAAAAAGATAAATAGATAAAAAAGATAAAAAGATAAATAGATAAAAAGAAAAGGCCAACCATAAAACCTAACAACCAAGGAGCAGGATACCTGTACCAGATCGGCTCAAAAACGATATGAATGGCGTAAAAGGGCTTATATACTGATATTTGCAGTGTGTCAAATGAGCTGTATAATTATGATGACGATGAAGAAGTAGAAGATATAAATACTGGAATACTTAAATATAGATAGATAGATACATAGATAAACTCTTTATTGAAACACCACAGAACAAAGAAAACTTAAAAACATAGGACATTATATTAAAAAATGTATCTAGGAGACTTTAAACAATTATATAACAACTAGCTGTACCCTGCCACGCTTCGCTGTGGCACATTTGCACATTCGCTGATATGTCACTGATGAAAAACATAGATAAAAACAATCCTTGATGCGGATTATATATCATGCTAAAATTTCAGCTCGATCGGTGCAGAACTTTTTGAATTTTTGAAGCGTACACAAACCAACATAACATTTTTATATATATAGATAATTATAAATTTGTGATAAAAGTATCTGCCTATATTAGAATCGCGCTTGCGTTAGAAGTTAAAGCAAAAAAATAATAAAAAAATTGCTATGTCCTTGCAATGCAAAGAGAAACAAACTTTTCATTGACAAATTGAATCAACGCAGCGACTTCGAGCACCCAAAGTACCTCCCAAACCCGAGATGTTACAATCACTCACCATGTCTGAACAAGCCATTGTTCTCCGCACAAAAGTGTCAAATAAAATAAGAAAAAACATCTGTTAATAAATAGTCGGGAAAGGGTAAACAAGATTTTTATTTTGTTGTAAAAAGATCCGGGGCGCCATTACCGGCTATGTCGTGCCACAATGCTCTGTATCTTAAAGCTCTTCGCTGTTTTAAATAAAAGTAAGTGGTGTGACGAGCACGGGAACGAGGATGAGATGGACAGGCGCCTGATGGTAAGCGCCAGCGCCTGATGATTTCTAATATCCTATTCCATAATTGATTTTGCACTATTGTTATAGAAATGTCCATTCTTCCCGTCCAGGTCACGAAACGTGGGAACTCTGAGGTAATCAACATTTAAAATAGTCTTAAGCTTAGGCTTTAGGCTTTTTGTTAAGCCCTATATTATATTCTATTAGCTGCGCTCCCGGTTACTCCCGCAATGAGTCCGATCGGCGATGAATCCGTTCAGAATTTATTGCGTGAAAGAGTAACAAACATCCAACCAGGCAGTGCTGCGCGGTTTAGCCCGCCTAGTTGCCGTTTCCGTGGGAATGCGGGGATAAAATATAGCCTATGTTACTTGCTGATAATGTAGCTTCCCATTGGTGAAAGAATTTCTAAAATCGGTTCAGTGGTTTAGGCGTTAAAGCGTAACAAACAAACAAGCTCACATTCGTATTTACAAATTAGTTAGGACTAGCTGTGCCCGCGACTTTGTCCGCGTGGAATTTAATAATTTTAGATTTTTTTCTTAAATACAAGTAGCCTAAGTTACTCTTTATTACATCAGCTATCTGCCAGTGAAAGTTTCGTCAAAATCGGGCCAGCTGTTCCAAAGGTAAAAAATAATAATTTTGGTATACATTCATAATACCTACATGTAGTTAAAAGCGGTTATTTTAATATTACAAACAGACACCTTAATTTTATTTATTTGTAAGATGTAGGATAAAAAAAGTTACGATTTTCTCAATCTAGAAATAGACTATCTGACTCCTACTTTAGTGTTCTTTAAATCTATTTACACAAACTAGAAGTGATTGCAAAAGCACCAAACTACGTTACGTAGAAGTGAGCAAAGTGCAATACAATGAACGGGCTTTTAGAGAAAATGTTCAAACGTCAAAATTCAATTTACTCCCCGAGTCGAGTGGCAGAGCAGTTGAAAAGGCATCGGATAGTTTTAACTTTTAATAAGCTTTTATATTTCACTAGCTGCGCCCCGCGGTTTCCCTGGACAAAAATATATTATCGGAATAAAGAGTACCCTATTACTCATTCCTGGTTATAAACTATCTGTGTTCCAAATTTCATTCGAACCCGTTCAGTAGTTTTTGCGTGAAAGAGGAACAAACATCGATCCATTCTCACAAACTTTCGCATTTATAATATTAGTAGGACAGTAGAACTATAGTAGTACCTCGCGGTTGTAGCTGGTGGTAGCCAAGTGGGAAAACGTCTGCCTTCCAAGGAGAAGGTTGTGAGTTCAAATCCCAGTGCGACCAATGTGCTTCTGTAAGGCATATGTTCGCTTTTCGGTGAAGGAAAACGTCATACCTACCCGAGAAATATATGTTATCAAAGGTAGGTGTATCCACCAATCCGGACCGGGCCCTTGTGATGGCTTATGACCTAGCCCTCCTCATTATATATAAGCTTTAAGCGATAAGGCCGCCCATTGTACCATCTGTTTATTAAATTTATATTGTGTTTTGTCTACTGAAGCTTTATGGTGTTCAATGTGGAATTATAGTAGAATAGAATAGAAAACTCTTTATTGTACAACAGAAACAAAAATAAACACAGTACAGAAAAATTACAATAGGTAAACAAGGGTAGTACAACGGGTGGTCTTATCGCTGAAAACGATTTCTTCCAGACAACTTTTGGATGGACAGTAAAAAACATTTTTTTTTTAATAAACACGATTTGTATTGTTGTATTATATTGTACGTAGGTAAAAATAATGCACTTTTACAAGTCAAAACTTTAAGCTCGAATACCTATTCAACTGTATTCCAGTTACAAGAGTGTCTTCAGTTTCCCTACTCCATAAAGAACCGAAGAACAAGATTGCTAGCCAGCCTTAGAATAAAAATCCGATAAAAAATACTGCCGAGTTTATGACAACCCTAAGGCTTAATATATTACGTGAGGGCGTGTTTCTTTATGCCTCATAAATGGTACTTCTGTTTTAGCCCTGACAACCCTGGCAAGAGTGACTCAATATGTTTTTGACAATGGCACCGATGGCACACCCCGGACAATCCATACAAAAGCTGATTAAATTTGTCTACTTACACATAAAGTGATCTTTGTACTCGCGCCAAATGCGTGTGTAAGGACGCAAACGAACGAAAAGAACGAAATGAATGAATAGAACGAAATTAATGAAATGAACGAAATGAATGAAATGAACGAATTAACAAAATGGATGAAATAAACGAATGAACGAAATGAACGAAAATAATTAAACGAATTAAATGAACGAAATGAATGAAATGAACGAAATGAACAAAATGAACGGAATGAAATGAATGAACGAAATGAACAAAATGAACGAAATGAATGAAATTAACGAAATGTACATAATGTACAAAGAGGTAAAGTTTTAAGTTTTTTTTTCTGTGTTGGAGATAATCTCCGAAGCTACTGATCCGATTTCGATAAGTTTTTCATTAATAAGTAATTACAATATCCTTGAGTATTACTAGAATGGAATATATCGCTGGAAATTTCAAGTTTCCTCCGGTAACACGTAAATTCCGCGGGTGACACTGCGAAGTGCTGGTCCAAAATAAAGGCCGACATTATGGTGACGTGTTGCTTCCTTGTACTCAAAAGATATTCTTTTTAAGATATAATAATAATATGCTAAAGCGTCTTTGTTCTGTGTTGGTTTATCCGTTAATATATCCTGTGACAAGACGGGACAATATCTTGCGGACAACTTTATGCATGCTGGCGGGGGCTGCGTTTACACCGTTGCGTAATCTAGTCAGCACATGAGTATGTTACTTCGAAGGACCTCACAACTGCCTTAAAAAACGTTTTCTAATGCAACATCGTTGATAAAAAAAAAAAGAGCGGTTGATAACAACGCGGGTGAAACCGCGGGGCGTAGCTAGTTTCTCATAATTTGTACTTACATTCAATATAATAACTAGATGTTATAGTAGCTAGAAGTACTATTATTATGTATTTGCCAACCCGGTGCTGTAATTTCTTATTTTTTTATGTTTTCACCTGAAAAAAAATTGCTGGCGGTTGCCAGCTCTTTATTCAATACCAAAAAAATAAAAAAAGCTAGCAAAAACATGCGTTTACTTCGCTTTACCGACGTAGGAAAAACGAAGGACGGTACGTTACGGTGTAAATGGTGCCTCGGATATGCTTTAGCAATTTTACATTCTCTAAGTGAAAAATGCGCGCTACGCGGCCCACCCCAGGCTCTTTGATATTTATTATATCTAACTTTTCCCGCTATAATGCTATTTCAGCCAAGTTTAACCTACAGTTTAAACTGTATAGAACACTCTACAATTTCGTTTCCGCCTGGCTTAAGTGGGATTGGGTGGCCATATCTGCTGAATGTATACTGAAAGGTGTGCCGAAGCTTCAACTTATTGGATGCTTTAAAGATGGGTGACAACGCTGAAGAAGGCACAGTAAGCATTGGCGGAACGACTTATGCTGGTTCCACATATGTAACCGTGACCGTGACAAAATAGTGTGGTCATAGATGCAGGTCTAGCTTTCCAAACAAAAAAGTTAAGTTTCAGTTAGTTCAAAAAAGGTTTGAGGTGGTAGGCCTCTTTGGCAAGAGACGGCCTGGGGAAGTACCACACCGTTGCCAGATATCCATCCGCCAAGCAGTGTGCAAACACCACGGTGTTCCGGTTTGAAGGGCACTGTTTCCAGCAAAATTACTGGGCATATGAGACTTTAGAACCGATGTTGCAGTTGATGAGCGCAATACAGTGCCGCCCGTTGGTTGGGTGGTGCTGTAATTGTTATGGGCAGGCATAGCGCTATGGAAATGACTTGCTCGTCTCGTAACTCAGTCAAATAAAAGAAAAAGTTAGCCGGTGATTTTGAAACATGATTTCAATCCCTGATACAGTTCGCCTCGGTATGTTATATTTATTCAGGGCTAGTGATCTATCTTAATAGTAATAGATCACGCCTTTGTCTGAGAGGCGTCGGACCTACAGAAAATATTATTCGCTGAGCAGTAAATAAGTTCAGAATATCAGCGTCCCACAAGATTGATTGGAAGTATCGCTGACCAGACAATAATGACTCTAGTTATATAAATGACCTTTTTTTGTTGAAATATTATATACTACACGGTTTCACCCGTGTAGTTCTCGTTCCCGCTGAAATACGGGAATACAATATAGCATATGGTACTCGCTGATAATGTAGCTTTCCATTAGTGGAAGAATTTTTAAAATCAGTGCAGTGGTTTACCCGGAACCTTACAGATTTCATTAGTAATGCATTAGGCATACCACCCGGCCCGGGGGAGGGGGGGGGGGTTATGTGGGACACCCCCGTCAGAACGCGGTCTGACGGGGTTTACCCACTAAAACCCCGGGGTGTTCTCCTCTCCGCATTATGGAGGTGGTAGCGGGTACGACTGGCGCTTGCGCAACCACCTCTGCGGCCGCCCTCTCGGGCTCGCCTCCCGAGGCTTTGGCCTCGTTCTCCGCTAGATGCGTCCCGGAACACACGGGCCGCACCTCAGCTCGGGACTTCTAAACTTGGGCGTTGGACCCCCCGATCCGCGGCATAAAAGTCCCCGTTATTGGTCCCTCGCTGTGCCCTCCCCTAGGAGAATTGCTGACCGAACCCCAGGGTGCACCGTCCCAGCTGCTGCCCTCCCTTCCGGATGCAACGCATCAAGAGGGACGAACAACAGCCGGGCACTCGTGGAGGTTACCTGGCCCGCACCCCAAACTTTCATCCCCTATTTCAGCCCCTTGCAACCCTTTTTTCGCATTGATAAGTAGCCTATGTACTTTCTCAGGCTCTAGACTATCTTTGCACCAAATTTAATTTAAATCGGTTTAAAAGTTTAGGCGTGAAAGCGTAACGGACAGATAGACAGAGTTACTTTCACATTTATAATATAAAAGAAGTAGGGATATTTTCAGACGTGGTTTCTTTTACTCGGCTCTTTTCTGATTATCCATCTGTCTATCTGCGAACACTATTATCTTTGTGGTGAGTCATTATAATATAATTATTGTCATTTATAGGCATGCAAAATTTGAACTCCATTGAACAACGGGAACTGGGGCAAAATTGACTGAACAAAAAGTGCCACGCCATCCATTTTTAATAACGTTTAAAATTTCCTGCAAAATTACCGGGCATGAGGGTGCAGGCAGTGCCGCGCAAGATTTAGCATTGCAAAGTTTTGGGTAGCACTACAACTTTTACTGTTATGGGCAGGCGAGACGCTTACCATCAAGTGAACGACCTGCTCGCCTCGTCACTCAGTAAGGTAGATAGATAAACTCTTTATTGAGACACCACAGAACGAAAAAACTTAAAAAACTAGAACAAACAGTTTTAACACTTAGTGTTATAATGGATGGTCTTAACGCTCAGAGCGATCTCTTTCAGGCATGTGTACGTAATTATGACTCGCTTTTCGGTGAATAATAACATTGTGAGGAAAAACTTACCTACCCGAGAATTATTTCAATGGTAGGTATGTTATCCACCAATCCAGGCTGGACCCCGTTTTAGATTATAGCCCCCTCACGGACGTGAGGGGAGACCCGTGCTCAGCAGTGGGCCGATATGGGTTGATGATGAAAGCATGGCTCGAGTGGCCCAGATGCCAAGAGCTCATGAACGCGGCAAGCTATGGATCCCTAAAAATGTGCGGGAAAAAGTTTAAATTACTCGGGCTCAGCGCGGCATAAGAAACATTGATGGATCGGCTGCCGATCGCGCGTGAGATATATAGGGATGGGGTAACAGTGTAGAGAAAAAAGGACTGGTCTTGTTTAACACCTTTGCCAAATATTCACCCTCCATGCAGTAGTGTGCAAACATTACTGTGTTCCGGTGTTTGATGGGCGCTAGAGCGAAATTACATCATAGGCGTTTGAGACTTTAAAACCAATGTCTCAGGGTGACAAGTGCAGTGTCAGATCCTGGGTGTAGTTGTTATGGGCATCTGTCATCTATCGTCTGTAGTCTGTCATCTGTCAGCAGTCACCTACAATCTGTTATCTGTAATCTGTCATCTCTCATCTATCATCTGTCATTTGTCATGTGTCTTCTGTCATTTGCCATCTGCCATCTCTCATCTGTCATCTGTTATCTGTTATCTGTCATCTGTCATCTGTCATCTGTCATGTCATCTGTCTTCTGTCAGCTGTCATTTGTCAAATGTCATCTGTCATCTGTCTTCTGTTGTTGGGCCTACGTACTAATAGGGCACAACTAAATAAAAGTCACTTTCACTGAGTAATGAAGACTTTTCGTGTATTTTAAGTTCGAATACTTTTTGTGAGGACGGAGCGCGCGCAGCCTATCGGCGTCGCAGTGGCGTTCAGTCTGTGTGATCGGGAAAAGCGAAGATGACCGAGCGCCTTCGCACAAAGGTTCGGCTACTCGAGCGCGTGAGCACTCGACCATCGTGACGTACTTCGCTACCGATCAGCTGCGCGCGCCGTCCAAAATATATCACAGTTTATACAAAATATAATTAACAAAAGAATCTTAAAATTAATGAGTAGTAATAAGTAAATATAAAATGTAGGTCGCTACACTGTCATTTGTCATCTGTCATCGGTCACCTGTCATCTGTAATTTGTCATCTGTGATCTCTCATCTGTCGTCTGTCATCTGTCAGCTGTCATTTGTCAAATGTCATCTGTCATCTCTCATCTGTCATCTGTCATCTGTCATGTGTCTTCTGTCATTTGCCATCTGCCATCTCTCATCTGTCATCTGTTATCTGTTATCTGTCATCTGTCATCTGTCATGTCATCTGTCTTCTGTCAGCTGTCATTTGTCAAATGTCATCTGTCATCTGTCTTCTGTCATTTGTCATCTGTCATCGGTCACCTGTCATCTGTAATTTGTCATGTCATCTCTCATCTGTCATCTGTCATCTGTCAGCTGTCAAATGTCATCTGTCATCTGTCATCTGTCTTCTGTCATTTGTCATCTGTCAACGGTCATCTGTCATCTGTAATGTGTCATCTGTCATCTGTCATCTCTCATCTTTCAGCTGTCATCTGTCATCTTCCATCTGTCATAGGTTATCTGTCTTCTCTCATTTGTCATCTGACATCTGTCATGTGTCTTCTGTCATTTGTCATCTGTCATCTGTGATCGGTCATCTGCCATCTGTCAGCTGTCAATTCTCATCTGTCATCTGTCATCTGTCATCAATCGTATTTCGTCTGTAACCTGTCATCTGTAATTTGTCATTTGTCATCTGTCATCTGTTATCTGTCATTTGCCATCTGCCATCTCTCATCTGTCATCTGTTATCTGTTATCTGTTATCTGTCATCTGTCATGTCATCTGTCTTCTGTCATCTGTCATCGGTCACCTGTCATCTGTAATTTGTCATCTGTCATCTGACATCTGTCATCTGTCAGCTGTCATTTGTCAAATGTCATCTGTCATCTGTCATCTGTCATCTGTCTTCTGTCATTTGTCATCTGTCATCGGTCTCCTGTCATCTGTAATTTGTCATCTGTCATCTGTCATCTCTCATCTGTCATCTGTCATCTGTCAGCTGTCATTTGTCAAATGTCATCTGTCTTCTGCCTTCTGTCTTCTGTCATTTGTCATCTGTCATCGGTCACCTTTCATCTGTAATTTGTCATCTGTCATCTGTCATTTCTCATCTGCCATTTCTCATTTGTCATCTGTCAGCTGTCATCTGTCAGGTGTCATCTCTCATCTGTCATCTGCCATCTGTCAGCTGTCATCTTCCATCTGTCATAGGTCATCTGTCTTCTCTCATTTGTCATATGTCATCTGTCATCTGTAATCGGTCATCTATCAGCTGTCATCTGTCATCTGGCAGCTGTCATGTGTCATTTCACATCTGTCATCTGCCATCTGTCATCTATCGTATGTCATCTGTTGTCTGTCATCTGCCATCTGTCATCTCTCATTTGTCATCTGTCATCTGTCATCTGTAATAGGTCATCTATCAGCTGTCATTTGTCATCTGCCATTTCTCATCTGTCATCTGTCATCTGTGAGCTGCCATTTCTCATCTGTCACCTGTCTTCTGTCATTTGTCATCTGTCATCGGTCTCCTGTCATCTGTCATTTGTCAAATGTCATGTCTTCTGCCTTCTGCCTTCTGTCTTCTGTCATTTGTCATCTGTCATCGGTCACCTTTCATCTGTAATTTGTCATCTGTCATCTGTCATTTCTCATCTGCCATTTCTCATCTGTCATCTGTCAGCTGTCATCTGTCAGGTGTCATCTCTCATCTGTCATCTGCCATCTGTCAGCTGTCATCTTCCATCTGTCATAGGTCATCTGTCTTCTCTCATTTGTCATATGTCATCTGTCATCTGTAATCGGTCATCTATCAGCTGTCATCTGTCATCTGGCAGCTGTCATGTGTGATTTCTCATCTGTCATCTGCCATCTGTCATCTATCGTATGTCATCTGTTGTCTGTCATCTGCCATCTGTCATCTCTCATTTGTCATCTGTCATCTGTCATCTGTCATCTATCGTATGTCATCTGTTGTCTGTCATCTTTCATATATCATATGTCAGCTGTCATTTGTCATCTGTCATCTGTCATATGTGTTCAGTTGTTTACGTTCCATCTCTTATGATCAGTTGGTTGTCACCATAACTGTATTTTTCATCGGAACTTTACGGGAATGGATTTTAACTAAATAAACGCCGGAGAACAGCGGAAACTGGCTCGAAATCGTCGTATAACTTTCCTCACTATCAACAGATGAGCTCCTCGCTCGCTGTCAGCATAAATAATAATTGTATTGTCATCGGAACTCGACAGGCATGCATAGCAACTCAACTGAGCGGAAACTGGGTCATAATTGTCATGTAAAATTAAAAACCGTCTTTCCTGGAACAATCTCACAATATTGTGCATGCAAAAGTGTGTTTATGTATATGTTTGTATGTCTCTCTCTCTCTCTCTCTCTGTGTGTGTGTGTGTGTGTGTGTGTGTTATAATGAGTACATTCAAGACTCCAAGACTGAAATTGGAAAAGCTCCTCAACACGGATACTTGTCGCCTCCGCCGGCCGAAATTAGATCCTAATAAAAACTGTATTTAAGGGTTTCAATGAGAAATGATCCTTTACGTTTTATGCAGTAAGTCGACTTCGAGCTCGTCTTTTACATTTTACTTTGTGAACTCGGCTAAGGATAAAATTGGGATACCGGGATCAGATGAAGCAGCGGAAGACAGGGTATGCTTAAATTGTTTCTTTAAATAACGTTTAACAAGTATGATTGTTTTTTTAGACCTATTTTTCGTAGTTAGTTAGTTCTATTCTTTATGTTAGTACCTTGTCTATTTCTGTACAGGTGTACAATAAATTTTATTCTATTCTATTCTAGTTACGATACGAGCAAGTCGTTCACCTGATGGTAAGCGATGCGCCTGCCCATAACAGCTACAGTGTTATCCTGAATCTTGCGCGGCACTGCACTTGTCACCCTGAGACATCGGTTCTAAAGTCTCATAATGCCCAGTAATTTCGCAACTTTTCCAATATTTTTTTCCGTCAAATCCTCATTGGATCTATCAGGATTAAAACAAAACAAAGTGTTTCCGTTTGAAGGGCACTGTTTCCAGCGATATTACTGGGCATATGCGACTGTAGAGCCGATGTCTCAGGGTGACGAGCGCAGTGCCTCGCACAAGACAATGCAATGCAAAGCTCTGGGTGGCACCGTAACTGTTATGGGCAGGCGTAGCGTTCACCATCAGGTTAACGACTTGCTCGTCTCGTCATTCAGTCAAATGAAAAAATATATACATAAATAAATATAGTAATACTGCTACGAAAATTAAAACAAAACTGATCGACCGACAAACAATTCCTGGCAGGAGTATGTACACGCCAGTGCAATTAACGAGCACGCCAGCAAAACTGCAGCGCATTCAATCGATAATAACAATATTTGCTTGTTAATTTAACATGGCGCGCAGTGTAATCGAATGTAAGGCAGTTAGCACAGCAAAAAGATTTACTTTATATTATTGACACTGGCTGAAATAAAAAAGAAACCTGTATCTATATCTGTCTACCTCTAACTAGTAAGGTAACCTATTTATGTCCCGTTTACGCATAAATCAGCATGAAGTTGGTTTGATAGAGGTTGCATGCATTGGAATTAAACTTCTAATAACTATCTGCCTGCTATCCGCTGTATTAAAATTAAAAAAATATACTATTTATCTCATATAAGAGTCTAATAACTTATTCGTTCAACTGTTATTGAATTGTTTATGTGGGCAATGAAATATGACAAAAATCTGCAAAACTTTTTACAATTATAATTTTTCATCAATTATCAAAATATTCACTGAAGACATGGATAAGATAATCCTTATTCTCTTGGTTTTTTTTTTTATATAATGAGGTGCTTAGGCTGTTCTTAAGGTACATTATGAATTTACAATGACCTTCATAAGTCCTTTAAAAAAGAATATGACAGAACAAAAATCTATTTATTGCACAATCAAAAAATTAAAAAAAAAAACAATAAATTACAGCAACAATGGGTATCTTATTGATAAGAACGATTTCTTCCAAACAACCTTTGGATGGACAGAAACAAAATGAAAACTTATTTGTTCGCCAATCAAGGGGAAAAGGAGAATCGACAAAGCAAAATCGCATCATACAAATTAATCACCTACCACTATTGCAATAAAGTCTAAATCAGCTGTAACCTAATTCCCGTATTTATGGCATAGCTTTGTGGGTAACATCCCACTACATGCTCCGTAATTAGCGAGTAACTCCCGGAGGCGGCGTTAGTATAGAAATATGAAATGTTATTCAACTCAGTCTGGCGCAGAAGGGCAGCAGTAGAGTTTTGGATATAAAAAATAATATATTTATTGTTTTTTGTAGAAATATTGTAAAAAAAAAATATTAAGAATAAAAATAAATAAAGATAAAAATAATAATTATTACTATTATTATTCCAAGCAGAAGGTCGTGAGTTCAAATCCCAGTGCAGGCTCGTACCAATATGTTTCTTGTAAAACATATGTACGTAATTATCAGTCGCTTTTCAGTGAAGGAGACCATCGTGAGGAAACCCACATACCTGCCCGAGAATTATTTCGGAGGTAGGTATGTGATCCACCAATCCGGATCTGGCCCCCGTGGTGGATTATGGCCTAATCCTCTTCACGAAAGTGAGGGGAGACCCGTGCCCAGCAGTGGGACGTTATGGGTTGTTGATGATGATGACTATTATTATCCCCTCTGTAATTCTGACAGGACTATTAAAGTCAATATGCCTGATAGCGTGTGGTAAGCCGGTCCCAGCGCTGGGCAGTGCTCGTCGACATCACCATCCCCAATGATGAGAACCTCGAACCTCGGTTTTTCTTTTGTTTAATTTTTTTATTTCATCATTTTTTAATTTGGCAAAAAACATATTTCATCATCATCATCAACCCATAACGTCCCACTGCTGGGCACGGGTCTCTCCTCACTTTCGTGAGTAGGGTTAGGCCATAACCCACCACGGGGCCCAGTCCGGATTGGTGGATAACATACCTACCTCCGAAATAATTCTCGGGTAGGTATGTGGGTTTCGTCACGATGTTTTCCTTCACCGAAAAGCGAGTGATAATTACGTACATGTGTACATAGGTATTTACTACATAAAAATCATTCTTTTGTATTTTGTGGATTTATCGGTTGCTGTTCCGGAACAACTCAAAAGCTGGATCGTTTCTGATTGCACAATCACACTGCAACTCATCCGGAGATCGATTGGCCGTATGCGAGCCACAAGCTGCGGGAGTGGACGCGTCCACTGGCTCGACCTGGCCACCGGTGGCGACCACCAGTACTCACGTCTAGTGGCAGAATGCGCACTTGTAAACTTTCAGTATTTGAAACTTTGAAATAGCGCCTGACCCTTACACAATAGAAAAAAAGTAAAGGAAAAAGGTGGATTTTTCGTTAAATAGAAACAGGGGCGTAAATGTGGGTCTACAGTGCAAGCTATGCCATTCTATACGATTAACTTGAAAATGTGAGAAATTCAACAAGATTAAATGTGCGTATGTATGGAAAAGCAAGCGATACAAAAATGTTAGTACGTGGTGGACTTATCATTGTCATCAACCCATATCAGCCCACTGCTGAGCACTGGTCTCCCTTCACTACCTTGAGGAGGATTCAGTCACAATTCACCACAGGAACCCGGTCCGGATTAGGGAATCACATTCCTCCGCATTAATTCTCGGGTACGTGGGTTCTTTATAATTCTCAGTTGGTGGAGTATAGACAGAAAAAGTAACTTACACTAGCACGTACTAGCTTTTTATTAGGAAGGAAAGAAAACATGTACGTATTCCAACAAATAGAGCGCTAGGACAAACCTGGAGGCCTACCATGACATTGAAGACCTAAATTTTTTAGGTTTTATTTTTATTTTTTTAGGACCTTAATTTTTAGGTTGCTGCCATTTTCAACCTAAACTGGATGCAGTTTAGATTTAAAATGGCGGCAAGATAAGAAAATAGGACGTCACGCTACGATTATGCGACGCGGTTCAGTTTAGGTCTTCAATTGAATCGCTATAAGATGTCATGGTATGCCTCCTGTCCATACTTCCCTATAGCAAGTACCGTTACACCGTCACGGGGTCACGGTCACAGATGTGAACACAACTTTACATATTTTATATCTTCAAGTGGTATACCGCCCTATCAGCCTGTTGTTTTATTTGTGCAGCTAGCAGGTTTAAAGCTTCAGATACCTATTGAATTTCCGAAACGCTACGGACAAAACTCCATTGAAATTTATAGAGCCATGCCTTTACAATGGACGGGACGTTTGTAGTACAGCTAATGGATAAAGTGTACTTTTTACTGCCTTCTGTTTGCTATTTCGTTCGTGTAAGGAAAAGGCTTTTGAAAACTGCCCCTATTTTTTTTTTTGGATTGGTTTTTATGTTGTTGAATTGTGGAATGGCCACTTATTTTTTTGTCATAGACTTTTTTATTTTGATTCGGTAAAGCGACGAGCAAGCCATGTTTCAACTATTGTGCTTTGAAATGCACTTGTTTTGTTGAAACGCCTAAATTAGTCCAATCCACCAATCCGGACCGGACCCCATGGTGGGTTATGGCCTAATCATCCTCTTTAAAGTAGGTGGATGATGATCAAGATGCATAGGACGAATTTACAATTATGATTACAAACATAGAATAGAATAGAATATAAATTATTTTATTATACACCAGTCCGGAAATATACAAGGTACATAAAGGATAGAACTTATTGGAATAAATATAGAACAACGGGCAGACTTATCGCTAAAAGCGATCTCTTCCAGTCAACCTTCGGATGGAGAGAAGCAAAGGAGCGTCGAGGTTAGCGGTATAAATCTATATATATATATATATATATAAAAATGTTATGTTGGTTTGCGTACGCTTCAAAAACTTAAAAAGTTCTGCACCGATCGAGCTGAAATTTTAGCATGATATATAATCCGCATCAAGGATTGTATTTATCTACTTTTTTCATCAGCGACATATCAGCGAATGTGCAAATGTGCCACAGCGAAGCGCGGCAGGGTACAGCTAGTAAAGTATAAATTTGACATTGATCTATTCCAATCCAGTTAGTACATACTAAATGATTAGAAAACAAATGCCATCCGAAGTTAAGAAATTCAACATTATTTAAAAATGTAATAGCAAATTAAGAATGAATTATGGTTACGCCGGCTTAGCGGTAAGTGCATTTTGCCTGTTGGCTGCCTTTCTTCTTTAGTGTGAAACGGCGCTCTTCTCTGTTTAATTGTCCAAATCCTGTAGGTTAAGTACGCATTTTTTCCGCCCCCGCATCCGCCCAAATAATCTCCCCGCATCACCAGAATATAAATAACACTAGTAATGTGGTAGCAGTAAAATTTGTTTTTTTATTAAATCTTTCTAAATTAAAAAAACAAAAAAAAAAGCTTTACAAAAGCTTAACCAAATTTAAAAAAAAAAAACTTTTGTAGAAAATTTTCCTTATCTCATTAATTTTAAGAAAAAATAACTTCATAGATTACCTTCTAAACTAGAAACATAATGCAAATGAGTGAAGGACCGTGAAAATAATCTCGTATAACAATGGTGTCGAAATACCACGTAAGTACGTCACTAGTGAGCCCACATGACACTGTCCCTATTAATAATAACGTACCGTCACAAAACAAGCACATAACATTTGTCACATTACCTTTAGGCGGGGAGATACTGTCTGTTTTAATTACTCGAGAAGTTTTGGGCAAGTGGAACGAAATATCTCATATTATAGTGCAGTAAAAAGGAAAATCTAGTTACTGTGGAAATTAAATGAGACTGTCACTAGCGGCCGTGAAGTTTTATAGAAATAATTAAAAAAATATATTAATCTGCGTGAATGTATGAAAGTATTGGAATCTTTCAATTGTAAATTTTTACCAAATACAAGATGTCTGAATCGATTGAAATTTTGCACGCGTGAGATCGATGACAAAACAAAATTTAAAAAGTAGCTAGCTTAATTATTATTAGGTTAAATAAAAAATAAAACACGAAATATGATCTACCAAACTAATGATTATGGTTTGAGTTTGAAGAAGGAAATGTCCCTTTCAAGTAGTGGTTCGCGGCTGAATCTCGCACAGAAAAAGGATACTCCATTAACTCCCCGGCCGTCAGAACCGATAGCACCAAGAAATTCTACTCTCTTCATAAAGCCCGCGATACACTAATAAGTCAAGCGATACGAAATTCCGTGTCGTAATAATTATTGGCCGCAGCTCCCAGCCTACGCGTATCATCACTTCAACATGACAATGACAAATACACCAGTACATTATCTAAATAACAACATTACAAAATGATCCCCCAAAACGGAGGGGTTGAAAATGTAATATTCCGGAAGACGGATTGACGTACATACTAGAACAATCGATGCAACCCTCCAACAGTAAGTCTATAAGTGTGTGTGTCTGTCACCATACAACTCCGCTAATACTGAACGGATTTTGATAAGATTCGCTAAAATAGTATCAAAATTTATTGGTAGGTTTTCTATTTTTCTTTAATATTGTTTTTCATGACTGAGTCGTTCACCCGATGGTAAGCGCTACGCCTGCCAATAACAGTCACAGCGCCACCCAGAACTCTGCGTTGCATAATATTGCACGGCAATGCACTGCGCTCGTCACCCTGAGATATTGGTGCTAAAGTCTCATGTGCCCTGTAATTTCGCTGGACACAGTGCCCTTCAAACCGAAACACAGTAATGTTTACACACTACTGCTTGGCGGATGAATATCTGGCAAAAATGTGATACTTCCCCAGGCGGTTTCTTGCAGAAGAGGCCACCCACTAAGTAACTAAATTCGACTGCAATATCATTGCAATCACAGTCCCTATCCGAGTCATTACTAACAGATTTATACCCTTAAACTATTTAACTACAGGACCACACACGCTCACACTGACCCCACTCCCTCCTGCCAAATTTATATGACCAATTGCTCGTATAACGGTAGTAAACTCGCAATCTCAGACCGTTATAACACGATCACTACTGAACCGTTTTACATTTTTTGTCTCTTTTGCGAATCTTCACACAACGACTGTTTACTTGCGTTGTGCCGTAACTAAACTCAATCAGCTGTGCGGGCGCACACAACCGGTGTGATAAAATTGTCAATACAGCAGTGCGGGTTCGCACGCCGGGCGTGTTTTCGCTTGCCGTAAAATTATAAAAACACAGAGGTGTAGGTTTTCAGCAACGAACGTGTTAATCGGTCTTTGTTATTAGAAATCACATATAGTAGTGAACTGAATTTTCAGAGTTAGATTTGTGCCGGGTCCATAGAGTATAATATAATATAAAACGTTCATGGTTATACCCAACTGTGTTTAGCGGGTCGGCCCTTTTGAATAGTTAAAATACAATTAGGTACGAAAAGCGGGATTCCATTAAATATAGTAGTATTTTCCGTTTCCTGTTAAAGGCAGCCATATTATTAAATATTCATTTCACTTTATTTATTTCTGTTGATGCACCGCTGACCGCCCAAAAACTTTATTTTCTTTTATTCTTTCCGTCTAAAGTCTTTCCGTCCGTTTTTTGGAAGTGTCTAGTGTTTGGCAATAATGCCGCCCTTTATATCTTTAGTTCTTATCATCATCATCATTAACCCATTTCGGCCCACTGTAGAGCACGGGTCTCCCTTCACTTTCGTCAAGAGGGTTATGCCATAATCCACCATGGGGGCCAGATCCGGATTGGTGGATCACATACCTACCTCCGAAATAATTCTCGGGTAGGTATGTGGGTTTCCTCACGATGCTTTCCTTCACCGAAAAGCGAGTGATAATTACGTATATATGTTTTACAGAAACACATTGGTACGTGCCCGCATTGGGAACTGAACTCACGACCTTCTGATTGATAGGCGGACATTCTCCCACTAGGCTACCACCGCTTAATTAACTCCATAATATGTCTAGAAAAATAGCGCTCCTATCGTTTTGACATACTTTAACGCTTAACTGACAACAAATACATTTGACATTTGTATTAGTAGGTATGTATCTTATCTTATATCTTTAAATGAGCAATTCTTGTATGTATAATAATTGGAATCTCGGAATCGGCTCCAACGATTTTCATGAAATTTAGTATATAGGGGGTTTCGGGGGCGATAAATCGATCTAGCTAGGAATCATTTTTAGAAAATGTCATTTTATTCGTGTTATATCAAATTAAACATAAACTTGGAAGAAAAATAACAAAGCGTTGGAGGCGTTTGAGTAGTCCAAATTTAAACTGAAAAATATGACTCTTCCTGACTAAGAAAATTAATTGTTTATTTATATTATTTGTGTTTTCTTAACGTGTTCACATAAAAATGCCTAAACGATCTTGGAAAAAATAAGCTTATAAACAATCTACCGAGCAAAGCTCGGTCATCCAGGTACTTTGTATTAGTATGTATATTTATTATATTATGGTATATATTAAGTTTATCTATTATGTTACTATGTATTTAAGTTTATTTTGTGTATAATATGTATCTATTTATTTATTTATTTTATTCTATTTATGTAAGGAAAGCCACCGTCCGATGTCCTAATTACTCCTCTCCGTGCATGGTTGTCTGGACGAGATCGCTCTGAGCGATAAGACCGCCCATTGTGACACTAATTGTAATATTTGTTTTGTTCTAGTTTTAAGTTTTCTTTGTTCTGTGGTGTTTCAATAAAGAGTTTATCTATCTATCTATCTAAATACAACAAATACGAGCTAGCTTCTCGTGGGACCGCTATGGCGGCGACGTGGTTTGCTACGCGTCACGTCACGTTTCCCAAGAGGGCGAGTGGGCTGCAAAAAGCCACTTTGCTACTATGAATGTTGCTGGAGGTATGAAAGGTAAGATTGAGGAACTATGCGAGATGATGAGTAAACGGATTGATGTTCTTTGTGTAAAATAGATCAGAAAAGATGTGACAACACCACGCATGGACCCTACACAGCCTATTGGTCCAGAAACCTGTAGCGTCAGACAGTTGGTGTACTGCTTTCCGCTGGGATCGTAGCATGTGGAAATATGTAGTCCCTGCCTATCCCAACGGGAGAAAGGCGTCACTGTATGTATGGATGTAATTACAAGGTCATCTAGAAAGAAGGTCTTTTATTTTTGAAAAATACAAAAAAGAACTCTATTCCATCCGTTTAATGGAGTTCAAAAACCTCAAACCAACTTTACTAATCCACGCCTTTATTATCTTCCTAAAACCCATTGCGAAAAAGACATTAAAAACAGAGTAATGTCAAAGTTCGGAGGCACATTTCGATGGTCTAAACTCTAAAATAGAGATGCGGTAGAGATCCGGCTAAGTCTCTTCATTTCCGGCCAAGGTTTTCATCAACTCGATTAAAATTCTACTAATATATTGATTTACTAGAAACTAACGCACAAATAACAAGGCATTGAAAAGTAAAAACGAAAGTAATAAAAATAAAAATTGTCGAAACTGATAAATGTGAATAAAAAAGTGAATGTGTGTGTGTCGTCTAAGTGTGTATGTATTCTATTCTAAAGAATGTTTTGTTTTTAGTTTGATTGTACTGCAAACATCAGTTCAAATAATTAAAAAAAAATACAATATAATTACGATGTTTTTATGTGCACTAGCACCTCACGAAAATTAATCTCATCCATAACTACTTTATTCGGAATACATCCATTGCTATGAACATCCAGTTTTATGGTTAATTAATTAAAGAAAGCAACAATTAAATCAATTAAAACAGAAAAGTTAAAATAACATAACCTCATTTCATGGTGCCAAGAACACTGGCTGCAATTCCACGTTGAATAGCTATAGCTTTAGCTATTCTTTGTGTGAGACATTAGCCAGCCTTTTCGTCAGAAATGCTTCGATAAACCGAGGAAATAAAATGTTTGTTACTAAGTATCGAAACAAGTTCACCTGATGTTAAGCGTAAGCCCATAACAGCTACAGTACCACCCAGACCTTACCATTACAAAATCTTGAGCGGCACTGCACTGCGCTCATCACCCTGAGACATCAGTTCTAAAATCTCATATGCTCATTAATTTCACAGGTCACAGTGCCCTTCAAACCGAAACGCTACTGCTTGGCGGATGTATATCTGGCAAAAGTGTGGCGCATCCCCAGGCCGACTCTTGCAGAGGAGACCTACCACTAGCAATCCGGCTTGTTGCTCTGACCATACCGTATCCGGCCAAATAACAACCCTATACAACTCTAGTCCAAAGTTTCCACCTCACCTTTACCCCCAGGCGAAATTGCAGAGCATTTTAACCATTACCCGAATAACCCCGGTTAAGATAAATTGTAGCAACAATTTATAACGATTAAACTCTTGGTTTTAGCTGAAATGCTGGGACACCTGCTTTCCTTTAAAGTCTTGAATCAAGTGGCGCAGCTGAGAACCGGTGTACAGAAAACTATCCCATTTCTATTTCACTTTTTTTTGAAGTGAAAAAGAGTTTCACATGCTCGTATAGTGGATTTATGGAAGACCTGCACTGTCCGCTTTTTGCATTATTTTCTCCCTCAAACTTAGAGATGAGGAATGAGCTACCTTCATATTTAAAATGGCTGCTCATATGGCTACTGTGGTGCACATTCAAGTAGTACTTATTGGTGCTAAATAAATAAATAGCAGCGTCTGCTACAGCCTCCAGTCTGTCTCCACATCCATTTTATTCGACACGCAGACGTGTGGACAGATTGCGGTCACATCAGCGGACACATCCGCAAGTACATCTACGGATGCGTCCGCCGATGTGTAGTGGAGGCATCGGATGTTTTTATAATTATAACTAGCTGTACCCTGCCACGCTTCGCTGTGGCACATTCGCACATTCACTGATATGTCACTGATGAAAAAAAAATATAAAAACAATCCTTGATGCGGATTATATATCATGCTGAAATTTCAGTTCGATCGGTGCAGAACTTTTTGAGTTTTTGAAGCGTACACAAACCAACATAACATTTATATATATATAGATATGGGGCTCTTCAAGAGAAGGATGAAAATAGTATTAGAGAGTAGGCAACGTATCGACAACACCCCGAGAGTTGCAGTTGTCCCATGGTAACCGATAGATCAAAGAAGCGCGGCGTGCGGTGCTGTCACTGGGATACATTTTGACAGCGCCGCAGAGCGCTATCACTGAGATACATTAAGACAGCGCCGCAGAGCGCTGTCAAAATGTGTATGCAAAAGCATCGCATGAAGTCATTCAGTGCGCTAGACCTGCCACAGACCTAAGATCTCCTTCCTGCATAGGCGGCGGTAACTGTTTACAATCAGGCGGGCCGTCAGCTTGTTTGATAAATTAAATCAATATCATTTATTTGCATGAAACATGGTACAATATTGATTTTCCATGTTCTGCATATTCGAATTAGCACAGATCGCGCGAACCTTTCGTCGTAGCAGCTCAGAATTTTGATCAGAACGCCTTAATAATAATATTTTGCATTCGTGGTGAATTTCTGTCTCAATTCTCAGTTGTAGGTTTAAAAAACGGGATTACAGGAACCCATTTCCGGATTTAAAAAAGGGTAATCATTATTTTAATCTCAAAGAAAAATAGACACGGTATAACGGAGACTTTAGCTACGTTTATCCGACCAAATGAAATATTCCAAAATATCCAACCAAATTGTCCCAATTCGATCGCACTGTTTCTAGTTCGCGACAGACAAGTGTTTCTGTTGGTCAATGATACAAGTTTAATGTTCCAACTTGGCCAAACAAAGCCACTTTGTCAATTGTATTGCTGTGTTTTATGATTATTACTATATTTTATTATCGTATTATATTACTAGCCTTGGAGGGACAATCGGCATGTCCAGAATTCAAGGACATGTGACAGCGACCAATCAGTGTTAGGCAAATGTGACCATTCTCAAGAAGACCTGCTTAGGGACTCAGGAAAAGGGTCTAAGTTGGTTTCCAGGGTACAAATTAGCTGATGACGATGATGATATAGATGATGAATAAAACTTTGTATTCTGTTTCTAATCATTTTCTGTTTCTCCTGAGGAGTCTTGACATAGTTATTTGTATAATTTCCGAAAAATTCCATGCTATAGCCGCAAAATCCAAATTTACATCTTATCACAGCACTGAATAAAAAAATTACAATGCTTGCAAATGTATAAATCTCCCGAAACGAATTAAAAAATAAATGAAATCACAACATACCCCATTACAGGGGTAGCTGCCTGTTTGTATATGGGTTTATAAAGAAAACACGGGGATTCCCCCTTTCTAATTTTGGATTTAAATAGGTAAGATAATAAGGGAGATAAAAGAAAGCGAAACTGGTAACGCGCTGGTAATGTAAAATAGTCTGGGAGCTGAATGCAAACAAAATGAATCACCAAATATGCTTAGGAAGTGGCTCTTGGCTTACCTCAATACGAACTCGACGAGACTTTCATTACACGGAGCTTAAAATCATTAAAGCAAACTTAAATTTACCTCTGCCTTACCTACTGCCAATAAAAGTTACAGTGCCACCCAGAACTTTGCATTGCATAACCTGCGCGGCACTGCACTGCGCTCGTCACCCTGAGACATTGGCTCCAAAGTCTCATATGCCCAGTAATTTCGCTGGAAACAGTGCCCAAAATATAATAAAAAGGTCTCCCACTATAATGATGGTTTATTAATTTAGATGTAAACTATGAGGCTGAGAACGAAAATTACTACGTATGGAAATTACTTTTAAAATATTGTTACTCGCAGCTTTATTCACGGTGGTATAATTTCTATAACCATATTTAAAGACAGTTTCCCCGCCTCCTATACCTACTGAAACACCACCGCCTACAAAAAGTTATATATTAATAGTAAAATAGCTGTTCTTACTCGTTGTTTTTAGAAGTAGTGTATGTTATATACTTGTTAAGCAGTTTCTAAGATACTAAACACTGAAAACCGCAACGCAACTTAAATAATATGTCAAACAATTCAAATCATATTATTATATTGTAGATCTTTAAAAAAAAGGAATATTAAGTGGTAACCATAATCTCCCCTAGCTCCTACACTAGAACGGCGTGCACTCGCTAACAGAGTCCTTAACTTCGGTTTCAAAGCAATTCAACTTGTAAAATTAACACTTCGTTTTCAGCTAAAAAAGCAATCTCTGTTGGGGGCCTGTTTCTAATCTACAGAATTCACGAGTTATATGAAATAACTTCAATTAAATGCTATGACACATAAATGATTGGAACCAAAACTTCGACTTCAAATAAATTTACTGAAAAACTTGTGAACTTCATAAGAAAATACTTGAGAAAAGCCTTTCGGTGCGCTTAGCAACGAGACGTCGGGTTCGATGCTCGGCCCGCCCCAATAGCCGCGTACTGACTGAGTGAGCAGCCTCGCGAGGCCTGCCGCGCAAATCATTTGCTCGGTCAGTCAAGACGTGCCTCGCCCGAAGCAAACGCACGCGCTACCTCGCCCGAGTGTGCCGCGGCCCTAGCCTCGCGAGGCTGCTTACGCAGTCAGTACGCGGCTAATGACTTGTTCTTGTAAGGTATCATGGCGCATCACCATACCTCTGGTTATTATAGATCGCAGCAGAGACTGTTGATCGGTGGCCTGACAAATTTTGAGACCCAAAGGGCTGCCACTATATTTTTCTTGTATTCCAATACTCGTACATCGCATCGTCACCTAAAATCAAAGATAGTGGTCAAATACGAACCTAATTATTAAGTAGAAAACAAAGTTTCGAGGCGGGGCTTTACTTACGTTATCTATCTATAATCTAAGAAGATAATCTTGATTCTAAAGCCATAAATACTCGACGGCCAGACATTTCTACCCTTTTACATATCTGAAAAGTCTTTGAACCTGTTTAATCCAAGCGTCTACAGCGAAAAAAAACATGTCTGTCTGTCCGTTGCTAAATTATGCACATATGGGATTATTTGCACTGAAAGCCACCGTCCCCTATATCTCGCTACTCGTCTCCATACATGGTTGTCTAGAAGAGATCTTTCTAAGTGATAAAACCGCCCATTGTGACACTAACTGTTAAATTTCTTTGTTCTAATTTTCATGTTAAGTTTTCTTTGTTGTTTCAAGAAAGAGTTTATCTATCTGACATCCATTGTAGTACCCTTGTTTACCTATTGTAAATTTTCTGTACTGTTAATTTTTTTTGGTGTACAATAAAGAGTTTTCTATTCTATTATATTCTATTCTATTCTGTTCTGTTCTGTTCTAATATGTTTTGTTCTATTCTATTGTTTGGGTCAATATTTACTTACAAACTCGACGTTAACAAACTTTCACCCATACTGAGTATGAGTAACATAATCAGTAAAAAAAGGCAAACTCTGAGAATTCCGGTTTTCTCCAGCTAATGTTTCAATGTTTTTTTTATGTAGTCAGCGGTAAACAACCTGACCGCCTGCGTGATAGTAAATGGTTACCATCACATATGGACAACAGCGACACTCGGGGCCTTGTCGATTCTTACTATCAACGCTTTTCGTACTTCTTTACTTTGTTTAGTTTGGATTTTCCGAGCAAATCCGCGGTCCATTCTAAGTCTCCCATTACATGCCTAGCTACAGATTCACCAGACTATGAACTATTTATCTGAGGCCAAAACGTCTGCCATACGTTAGCACCGCAATGAAATTATATCAGACACGCTCAAAAAGCGGCCCGTAATAATTATATATGCAGTCAACGATTTAAAAAGCAGACAAAATAAATTCAACTAAATTTGCAAGTAATTCATTCTATTTTTTTTTTTTTGATTTTCATGTCTACAGTGGCCATATGTTTGGTTTACGATTTTTGGCCGTCATTTAATACTGCAAACCCAAAAACTGCTGCTGCTTAGTGCCTTTGTTTTTTTGTTGTTTGTGTTAGGTTTTTGATAATTTGTGTTTGGTTTTGGTCGGTTTTTGGTATTTGTTTTCGTTTTCGCTGTCACTCACGTTTTTTTATTATAAAAAAGTCATTCCATTAGGAAATAAAAATAAGATTTATAACTATACGTGCATTTTGTTTTACACGTCATAAACGTTTTATTCGTCGTAGCTTTTACATAGTCATTACTGCAAAGTATTCTTTGTTCTTTGTATGTTATTACATACAGTACAAACATTTAAAATAAAGTCATCAACCTCAGCGAGCGACCCCCAAAAGTTATAAATGCGGCCCAAAAGTTAAAATATTTGAAAGTCCCTGTCAAGATTCATAAATAGTGTCCGTTTTATTCGCCTATTTCTTTTATTCGTCGTATTTCGTTGTAAAAGGGATGGTAAAAGCTTTTAAAATTCTTTTAGCTGAAAAGGGCCGTCTTTAGAAATTCTTCCAGCCGAGGTCTAGCTTTGTTAAGTCGGATGTCGAATTGACGGCCTCCATGGTGTTAGTTGGTTATTTGACTTAAAATCCCAATGCAGGCACGTACCAATGTGTTTCTGTAAAACTTATGTACGTAATTATCACTCGCTTTTCGGTGAAGGAAAACATCGTGAGGAAACCCACATACCTACCCGAGAATTATTTTGGAGGTTGGTATGTTACCCTACCCTTTTCCTTCTCTCTATCTTGTTCATCCAAAGGTTGTCTGGCAGAGATCGCTTTAAGCGATAAGACCACCCATTGTACCTATATTTTTTTTTTATCTATCTGTGTGTTTTATACAATTTGGTATCAATAAAGAGTTATCTATCTATATATGTTATCCACGAATCCGGACCGGGGCCCCGTGGTGGAATATGACCTAACCCTCCTTACGAAAGTGAGGGGAGACCCGTGCCCAACAGTGGGACGATATGGGTTGATGATGATGATGATAATTAGATAATTAGAGTTAGACTTACAGTTTTTGACTTTTAAAAGTGCAATATTTTTGGCTACTAGCAATAAATTATTTGAGTTTTGAGTTTTATTGAAATTTGATCAAGAATAATTGGAGTTTTGTCTCTCTATCTTGGTCTTGTAGATCCATAATATTATTTAAGCTTGATAAAGCTGATTCCATCAATAAATACTGAACGATTATGCCCTAAAAGCTCATATACTCACCCCATTTATCTTCTGAGCCAATCCTAAGTAAATACCGTATATCAAAGCGAAGCATTTAATATGGGAGGGTACTAAGCATCGCCTTAAAGACGATATTTGCCAACAAAATATACATTTAGTCAGTACATAAACTTTACACAAAGTCACTCCATACAAAAGCTGATTTAAGAATGCACACAACTAAATAACGTTTTTACACGTGCATAAGTACATATTATTCGACCAAAACAGAAGACAACCCCTTGTATGAAGGCTTATACAAACAGTAATTTGTCTATTACATCAAAGAGTGTAATATTGACGGGTAGAACTAGTCAGGCTCATATTTATGCGTGAATAAAGATAAAATATATTATTTATGCTGTTCCAAAACAAAAAACTGGTTCTTCGAATTTCCATCAAATTCCCTTTAGCCGTTACGATGCTGACATACATATGTCCATACACTCAAACTTTCATATTTTTAATATAAGTATGACTGGATAAATATTTCTAAGAAAATGGCAGCTTTATAATATTTTCTTTGATGCAAAATAATTAAGTATTTGACCCACTCGGCGAAGTTTGGTAACTGACTCACTAGTACTTTGAACACGATGCGATTTATTGGAATACTGAAAATCATTCAGATATAAGAACGCGATAAGAAACTGTGACGGTCGTCTAAGTTCCTCGTACGAGTAAGTATGCATTTCAATCCAGATATTCATCCGCCAAGCAGTAGTGTGCAAACATTCCTGTGTTCCGGTTTGAAGGCCACTGTTTCCAGCGAATTTCTGGGGATATGAGACTGTAGAACCACTGTCGTAGGGTGACGAGCGCAGTGCCATGCAAGATGCAAATTCCCATTCATTCATTCAAATGACTATCTGATGGAAAGTCTGAAACACTTTTTGGAAAATCGGGACACTGATTATAGGGACGGGAGGTAGTCAAGGGAACTCCTCAGTGACTATCAGTAAATTTGTAGTGAAAAAAATTGCAATTTGGACATTTATAGAGCGACTGACCGGGCTCCCCCCTCCGACGTCAGTCGCATCCCAGACCGTGACTCGTTCACTACATTTGTAATTATCGTAATAAATAATTAGGCGGCTAAACTGAACCAATCATTTCCCTCTCGCCAGTAATTGTGGGTACAGACTGGTAACCCCGGCGTGCCCGGCGTGCCCGGCGTGCCCGGCGTGCCCGGCGTGCGGCGGCGTGCGGCGTGCGTGCGTGTGTGTGTGGCTCATTTTGATCAGCTTGTCGAATACGTATGTATTTAGTAAAAGTCTGTCTCAAAAAATATACTTTTTATCTACAAAGAAATATGAAATCTTCGCATTTTTTTAACGAAAGCTTGTATTTGGTTTTAAATTTGAATCTCTAAGCCTTTTGAAGTGTTGATGGCAGGATCTGATAGGTCGGTTATACATTTTTTCATGCATAATTTGCCCCTTTGCGAATTTTGCCTAATTGGATGGTTACGTAGTACTTTCAACCAAGCCCTAATACGTACTTACGGGAGCTTGTTTTGCATGTAAGTGAGAAACAGCGGCGAGGTTTCACTTAAGTGAAAGCCACTACCATATAGACGGGATAATATCAGTCTGTATGCCTTACCACGAACAGTTAAATCCATCCGGTTGAAGGCCTTAAACTGAACTGCCCTGCTAACTGTCACCACCAATATCGCTCAGCGTTCATAAGTCGACCAGAGACATTTATCCAAAGATATCGGAACAATTTGTTTGCATTTATGGGAGTTTATATAGCTCCATCTCATTCTCTTTCTCTCTCATTATCTGCAGTCTATTTTTGAGTGACGTCACGTCACGTTTGTCATTTATGAGTGTGTGGTGCCAATCTAGGTCGTTCAGTTTAAGGTCTTAAAATGAACGGCATGGAATAAGAATAAGTACCTGGTGACCCCCTTAGATCAGTTCTGGGTTTATCCGTAGTATCTTACAAACAATGATAAAATCACGCAACAATAAATTAAAAATCAAAGCCAAGTCGAGTGCAAAAAGTAGTGGAGCTGTGCCTAATAAGTGCAAAGAAACAGTTCCCAGATTCCAGAATCAATTAGCTTTAAGAGGCTGTCGTAATACGGCAAAGTGTGTAATTTAAATCAATAAAGGGGGAGGGTGAAGAAACTTGGGTAATAACGCTTCCCCTTAACTGAAGAGTGACCATGAAGGCACCGGAATCAAAAACATCTTAAAATAAGTTACCTTAAAATACGGCAACAATAAAACTTGGGTATTGGAACCATTTTTAATTTTCGATATTTCAACAAAATTATTGACATGTATCAAGAAATACTAAACATCATCATTTATCATCAACCCATAACGTCCCACGGCTGAGCACGGGCCTCTTCTCACTTTCGTGAGGAGGGTTAGGCCATATTCCACCACAGGGGCCCGGTCCGGATTG
Source organism: Campaea margaritaria (assembly GCA_912999815.1). Classification (NCBI taxonomy): domain Eukaryota; kingdom Metazoa; phylum Arthropoda; class Insecta; order Lepidoptera; family Geometridae; genus Campaea; species Campaea margaritaria. The sequence continues at coordinate 5,149,668 of OU538814.1, forward strand.
GTGGATAACATACCTAACTCCGAAAAAAATCTCCGGTGCGTATGTTACACAGCAAAACATAAAATAAATGATAGCAGAAACCTTATTTAAGGCTCTCCTGAAAACATGAAATATACACTATTATTTACTTTAGAAACATCGATAAAAAAACCATAAATCATAATCTCAGTTTTATATGTTTTAAAAAACAATAAAACGTTAATTTTAATAGCTTATATCCCTATGTTTAAAGTTTAAGGTAGCTACCATAGACAAAAAAACCTTTAACCACCTCCTGAAAAAAGTGAAAATATAAGTCATGATAAGTTAAAAATACTCTGTTTCTTATCCAGTCACGCGTCTGCGGGTACTACAGTATCCTACATACGTAAGATCGACGTTGTCACTGGACGTGTGAGTATTTAATATTCAATTATTTAGTAGGATATAATTGACACAACTTAAAAAACATTGTAAATGAAAGGAAAATTAACTAAAATAAAAATTCATTCCATAGATATTTTAGTATCACATTAACAATTTCAAAGCACATGTTTACGATTCTGGCCATCTGCCAATGTTTAAATTTATGCCAATTTGTGACCAGATATTTACAATTATCTCGATGTATGGTCATCCCAACATACTGGTATAATGATATCGCGGCGCGCCAAAATGAATTGATGGATATTTAAACGGTATAAAAAATTACATGGGCGCTGCCGGAGCGCATTTTTCATATTAATATGTTAGCTATTAATACCAGTTACAGTGCCACCCAGAACATAGCATTGCATAATCTCCACTTCTAATCCGAACAGCGAGGGAATGGAACACCTTGCCAGCGTCTATGTTTCCCGAAAACTATAATCTGAAAGTCTTCAAGTCGAGAGTGAATAGGTATCTTCTAGGCAGACATGCTCCATCCTCGACCGTGTCGACACTTACCAACAGGTGAGACTGCGGTCAAATGCTTGCCTATTCTGCAATAAAAAAATCCTGCGTGGCACTGCCCTGCGCTTGTCACCCTTTTTTTTTTTTTTTTTTTTTTTTTTTCCCGGGGAAATGCATTAGGCATACCACCCGGCCCCCGGGGGCGGGGGGGTGGTTATGTGGGACTCCCCCGCCAGCTGGTCTGGCGGGGTTTACCCACTAAAACCCCGGGGTGTTCTCCTTTCCGCATTATGGAGGTGGTCACGGGTTCGCACGGCGCTTCCGCGACCACCTCTGCGGGCGCCCTCCCGGGCTCGCCACGTGAGGCTTGGGCCTCTTTCTCCGCTGGGTGCGTCCCGGAACACACGGGCCGCACCTCAGCTCGGGACTTCTAACTTGGGCGTTGGACCCCCGATCCGCGGCCTAAAAGTCCCCGTTATTGGTCCCTCGCTGTGCCCTCTGCTGATCAGAGGGACACGCGAAGGACCTCTTCTCGCCAGGTTATTTGCTACGGCCACCAATTCCCCTAGGAGAATTGCTGACCGAACCCCAGGGTGCACCGTCCCAGCTGCTGCCCTTCCCTCCGGATGCAACGCATCAAGAGGGACGAACAACAGCCGGGCACTCGTGGAGGTTACCTGGCCCGCACCCCTGCGCTTGTCACCCTGAGACAACGGTTCTAAAGGCTCATAATATTATGCCCAGTAATTTTGCTGGAAACAGTGTCCTTTAAACCGGAACACAGTAATGTTTGTTTTTTGTATCTACAATTCTACATACCTTCTTTACTGATTATAAATCCACGCTTACAGGTAGGTTTTTAACATTGATTCTCCTTTTTTTACTCACCACACTCTTACCCCTCCCTAATTATTGGATTATCTATTTTTTATTATTAATTTAGTTATGGGTTATTTTTTCTTATCTTTTATTATTTAAAATGCCCTAAATATGTTATATATAATACGAATTTTTTTTGAAGTCTTTTTTAAGTCCGTGTGTCACCAAAGGCAAGAGCTGAAAATCAGCGTTGTGGTTTGACCACAGCATTATGCTGAGCTCAGGCCTTGTCTGACATCACTGCGCGCCGGCTATCTGCGTACGCTATTATGTTCATCGTGTGTTTTCATTTCCTTGTCTTGTCTCTAAATAAGTACGTTGTTCGCTGTTGTGTGCAGTTGTGTCAGAATAAATGTTTTTTCTTTCTTTTCTTTCTTTCTTATTGAGCTGAGCCCCAGTTTCTCCCGCGCTTACTGTTATCCCACAGGACCTCGAAATTTTTACGGGATAAAAAGTATCTATGTAACAAATATCATTGAAATCCGTTGACCTGTTTCGGAGCCTATTCGGGATTGAATAAATAAGACCTTTATTTATCTGGTCGGATTCGATTTTGAAAATTATTTTCTCGATCGAAAGCTACTAAGGAGTTTCGGCGGGAAACCAAAAATATGACGTTTTGTTTTTTTTTTATTTACTCACACTTGTGTTTCTTCGTGTATTAATACTTGACACTGGCTAAACACACTTAATTACGAAGCTAAATTTTAGTAAAAAAACTAAAAAACACTACACTTTATATTTATAAAATTACCTTTTGATATCAAGCACCCCTCGCTTTTTTTACCATACAATTAATTATTTTTCGACTTTTTATTTATCCTTACTTATATTATAAATGCGAAAGTAACTCTGTCTGTTGCTCTTTCACACCTCAACTACTGAACCGCTTGAAATGAAATTTGGTACAGAGATAGTCTAGAGCCTGAGAAAGGACATAGAGTACTTTTTAATGCGATAAAAGCATTGTAAGGGTTTGAAATAGGGGATGAAAGTTTGTATTGAAGTTTCGTCATTTTTGAAGTTAGAAGCTTCAAATTTATTTTTTAGGCTTTTAATTAGATATAAATAAATATGACATTCTACGCAGGTGAAAACGCGGGGCACAGCTAGTTTGTTATAATTTATTATTGTATTGTCATCGGTCCCGGATAAGTGAGCAAAATTTCGATTTAATCCGCCGTATTGAAGGAGATCATTGAGATGAAGGAAATCAATCATATTCAAAGTTTCCCCTACATACATACATACTACGTCTGAAGCTAATAAAATAGTGTTAAAAAAACTGCACTATTCCCTTTGCTACGTGTGGTATTTTATTCTAGGGATAATAACACGGGTGAAACCGCGGATCTCAGGTGGTATAACAAATTCCTAGATAGCTGACTGCTATCGGCCATTTTCTTTCCGAAACGAAACCAACTTTTATAAGCCAGATGTCCCTTATTAGCAAAAATATTATTTAATTCTTTGGCAAAACTTTATATTGACTTGATGTTATTTGAAAAGTTCCAGATTTTTCTCATTTATGTTGTGTCATGATAAACGACCTTATTGCTTTAACATTACGGATTGTTATTAATGTATTTATTATGTTGAAATATTAGAACAGCTTAAATCTTAAGTAAATCTTTGATGTTTTTTTTTATAACAAAACTTTTTAATTAGAATACTTATTGCTTACTTTTTGTCAATCTATTGATGTTTTCTCTGTAGATTTAGGATGTCTGTGGTTTTTCTCAATCTAGGGACTGTGATCAGAATTCGTTTGAGAAGGAAATCTTATGTATTTATATACTACCCTTATATATATTGTACTACCCTTGTTTACCTATTGTAATTCTTCTGTACTGTGTTTAATTTTGTTTCTGGTGTACAATAAAGAGTTTTTCTATTCTATTCTATTCTATATAAATAAATAGGTATCTTCAATTCAAGTCTTGGCCCCACTTGGTATCTTCCCCTAGAAGAGACCAAGGCCAAGTTATTCTTGAGATATTTCGGTTTGGTTCTTTCTTCTTCTTGGTTCTTCTTGGTCTCTTGGTCTTGGTCTGGATCTTGGTCTTGATCTCTTAATATTGGTCACTTGGTCTTGGTCTGGATCTCTCAATCTTGGTCACTTGGTCTTTGTCTGGATCTTGGTCTTGATCTCTTAATCTTGGTCAGTTGGTCTTAGCCTTGGTTTCGGTATTGGTCTCTCAATCTTGGTCACTTAGTCTTAGTCTGGATCTTGGTCTTGATCACTTAATATTGGTCACTTGGTCTTAGTCTTGGCTTCGGTATTGGTCTCTCAATCTTGGTCACTTGGTCTTGGTCTTGATCTCTTAATCTTGGTCACTTGGTCTTTAGTCTTGGTTTCGGTATTGGTCTCTTAATCTTGGTCAGTTGGTCTTAGTCTTGGTTTCGGTATTGGTCTCTCAATCTTGGTCACTTGGTCTTGGTCTTGGTTTCGGTATTGGTCTCTCAATCTTGGTCACTTGGTCTTGGTCTGGATCGTGGTCTTGATCTCTTAATGTTGGTCACTTGGTCTTAGTCTTGGTTTCGGTATTGGTCTCTCAATCTTGGTCACTTGTTCTTGGTATCTTGGTTTCGGTATTGGTCTCCTAGAATTGGTCTAAGTCTGATTAGTCTTGATCTTGGTGTCTTGGTTTATTAGTCTAAGTATCTCGGTATTGGTCTGTGGTTGGTTGGTTTAGTAATCTTTTAGTCTACCGTTACGCATCGTCACTTACCATCAGATGCATTGCGGTCAATTCCTTGCCAAGATTCCATAAAGGAAGCTTTTTAAAAACCATTTCACCTATTTCCATAAAAAAGGACTCATGATGAATCTTAACAAACAAATAGCTGGTTAAATGCGAAGGGGCCACTTTCCAAACTGTCAATAACTCTATGTGTCTTTTTCTCATATCAAAGAATGACTACCTACTTGTAATCGTAGTTTGGAAGACAAACGAATAGAAAGTTTTTTTTATTTGTTTTTTTATTCGCATTTAAGTAGCGAAATAATAATTATAAAAATCTGTTATTTCGGAGATATTTTGAGACAAAAAAAATACAGAAGTCCTTCGATAAGTTTTCCCAAATAGGCAAGAAACGATGATGCGGTCAACCACTGAGCATCCTGATCTAGATAAAGTATATCTGTTTTGAAGTTGAGACAGTGAGAACATACGAGAGACTATTACCGCGAAAAAATTGCTGGTGAAAATAGAGCCTTAGAATTGACACTGACATAAAATAAAATAAAATTGGACATAGAACAGAAGGCGACGTAAATAACCCAAAACAGATCCCAAACCACATTCCAACATTTCCATCTACAGAGGGGGAATCTAGATCGACGAGGTGGACGTACTCAGGACTTGATTTAGGGGGGTGGGGGGGGAGGTCAGCGTTTAAAAAAACAGGAATGTAATTTTAAGAACCCATATCCATAGTAATATATTTTAATAACTATTCATAGTTGTATGGAACAGCTCACAGATAAGATTATCACAAAATTATCATGTTAATCTTCTACTTTTTAATTCACATTTATTTACAGAAGAAAGAAATAATTAAAAGTACAAATGATAACCTAAAAAAGAAATATTTCATAATAAAGGTCGCAGAAGTGTGGCTTTGACCTCATAATTAAATTATATTAAACTTTTGAAATTTTATGTTTATTTCAAACAATTTTAGGTAGAAGGTATAGGTATATAGATTAATATAGCAATAATATTACATTAAAATTAAAAGGGAAGTATAAGGAAACGGGGGGGAGGTTCAAATTGTATAATTTTTCTATAGATGATGATCAGGACAACTTTGCCCCCCTCATTACGTCCACCGTGGTCGGAAATCCGCAAGGCGTTCGAAACAATATGCTTGACGGGAACAAAAAGGTCGACTTCGGTATTGGCTTCCGTAACTTATATTGCGGGGCCCGGGGCGGGACGGGGGGTAAGAGAGAAGCGGAGAACGGAGCGAGGGCTTAGGCCATATTGAGAGCAAAGACAAAAGCTGTATAGCGTCTTGCAAACTTTAAGAAATACATTACATAAAAAACAAAATCAAAATCGGACAGACTGACACACACACCCACCCTGCTATTGAAAAATTTTTTTTACTGTCCATCCAAAGGTTGTCTGGAATAAAATCGCTTTCAGCGATAATACCGCCCATTGTACTTGTTTACCTATTGTAATTCTTCTGTACTGTGTTTATTTTTGTTTCTGGTGTATAATAAAGAGTTTTCTATTCTATTCTGTTCTATTCTATTCTATTCTACAGTCACATACATACAGTCACGCCCTTTGCCCTTTCTTTTTAGGGCGATAGTAATCCGGGAAGCGTACGGTTCGGCCGGATCTGGTTTTTCTCTCGGGTATAGGGACAGCTACGGGTGCCGCAGGAGGAATACAGTTGGTGTTTGTAGAACCTGGCATCATCACGAGCCATGTGGGCAAACTTCAGGCGATCTATGGAGACGGCAGACTCTCGATTATTGATGACCAGCTTGAAGGTCTTGCTTCCTCTTTCCAGAACCTTGCAGGGACCGGTGTATGAAGGCTCCAGCGAGCGCCTGCCGGAGAAAGACATACTCGGCAGTAGCCAAGTCTTTAGGTACGTAAAAAGTTTTCTGTGCGTGCCTACTTGCAGGTTCTGGAGACATCTTTGCCATATAGAGACGGAGTCTTGATGCGGAGTCGGTGACGTCATAGGTTGCCGAGGAAGGAAAAGACTAGACTATATCTGTCCACATGCTACGAATTGGTACATTCGTTCTCAAGTTATGGCGTGATCACGGGAAAAAGCGGCGGTAAAATTGTGGGCGCTGTAACTGCCATGTGCATACGTAGCGCTTACTATCAGGTGAACGGTTTGCTCGTCTCATTACTCAATAAAATAAAATAAAAAACATAGGGGTTGAAAAACGCAGTAAGTTTATGCTTGAACACTCAAATTTAAAAATTGATGAAAATATAGAGCCCCGTCGACGGAAAGACTTCAGCGTGAATGTGACTTTTCCGATTGGGATCTAGACCTTTGTACACCCTAGATTTAATAATAGTAGTAAAAACTTTTTATTTTGGCCTTTTTTTTGTATAAATTAAAACCAAACTATATTATTGATAAGCGGTGGTAGCCTAGTGGGAGAACGTCCGCCTTCCAAGCAGAAGGTCGTGAGTTCAAACCCAGTGCAGGCACGTACCAATGTTCTACTTGTAAAACATATGTACGTAATTATCACTCGCTTTTCGGTGAAGGAAAACATCGTGAGGAAATCCACATACCTGCCCGAGAATTATTTCGGAGGTAGGCATGTGATCCACCAATCCGGATCTGGCCCCCGTGGTGGATTATGGCCTAATCCTCCTCACGAAAGTGAGGGGAGACCCGTGCCCAGCAGTGGGACGTTATGGGTTGATGATGATGATGATATTATTGATTGTGAAACATGTAATAATAATTCATCATCAACACGCTGGAACTTGGGTCCTACCCTCACTTTCGTGAGGAGGCATAGTCCACAATTCACCAGGGGGGCCCAGTCCTGGATTGGTGGATAACATACCTATAAAATTATTCTCGGGCATTTGGAATTCTTCACGATGTTTTCCTTCAACGAAAAGCGAGTCGCAATTACGTGCATATGTTTTACAAAAAACGCTTTGGTACGTCTCCGTTCTGGGATTTGAACTCACGACACTCTCTTTGGAAGGCGAACGTTCTCCCACTAGGCTACCACCGCTAATAATAATAAATTATAACAACTTTACATACTAGGCGAGCGTACAAGGGCAATTATTATTAACTAGCTGCGCCCCGCGGTTTCACCCGCCTTAAGTATTATCCCACAAGAACGATTCATTCATACGGGATTAAAAGTATTCTATAATATGTTAATTCAGGTAATAAACTATCCGTGTCCCAAATTTCATCTAAATCCGTTCAGTAGTTTTTGCGTGAAAGAGTAACAAACATCCATCTCTCAAAATTTCACATTTATAATATTAGTAAGATAGCTTAATTAGCTTATTATGGTATATATTAAGTTTATCTATTTTGTTACTATGTATTTAAGTTTATTTTGTGTATAATATGTATCTATTTATTTATTTTATTCTATGTATATAAGGAAAGCCACCGTCCGATGTCCTAATTACTCCTCTCCGTGCATGGTTGTCTGGAAGAGATCGCCCTGAGCGATAAGACCGCCCATTGTGACACTAATTGTGAAATTTGTTTTGTTCTAGTTTTAAGTTTTCTCTGTTCTGTGGTGTTTCAATAAAGAGTTTATCTATCTATGTATCTGTCTATCTTAAAGGCGCGCACACATGCAATCCGTGTTTGTTACCATTCCATGAAGAAGGCTTCCTCTTCTGTGTATGCTTTGTTTCTCAAGCCGGAGCACAGATTAGCTAACAGTTCCGGGGGTTGACTCCAAAAAGTTTTCTACCAAGTTCATTGACTCCGAAGTGTTTTCTTTCTCAATCCGTTTGACAAATGAGTTGTGCTAGAGAAAAACCGTAACACTCGTTATATCGATGCTTTCATTAATATCCAACACGCCATTTCCTCTTGTTGTTGGCTAGGGGAAGTTTTAGACTAGGAGCCAGAACAGTAGTTCGGGCGTTATATTTTTTTTTAAGAAAATAATTATATATTTGACACAACTTAAATAATAATAATTAAATAGAAAACTAACTAAAACTAGAACTTAAAAATCTAACAAAAAAGGGTGTCCATGAGCCAATAGCACTGGCTGCATTTCCACGTTGAATAGCAATAGCTATTCTCTGTGCGAGAAATGAGCCAGCTTTTTGTTATTTTATAAATAGATAGATAGATAATATCTTTATTGAAACACTACAAAAAAAAACTTGAAAACTAGAAAAAAACAAGTTTAACAATTTGTGTCACAATGGGCGGTCTTATCGCTCAGAGCGATCTCTTCCAGACAACCATGAATGGAGTGGAGTAACTGGAAGATCAGACGTTGGCTTTCCGTTGGTGATTTATACAATGTCCCTAAGTTAACATTACTGTTTTTAGGTTTGAAGGGCACTGTTTCCAGCGAAATTACTGGGCATATGAGACTTAGGAACTGATTTCTTAGGGTGGCGAGCACAATGCAGTGCCGCATAAGATTTTGTAATGGAAAATTTTGGGTGACACTGTGGTTGTTATGGGCAGGCGTGGCGCTTACCATCAGGTGAATGACATACTAGTCTCGTTACTTAGTAACATAAAAAAGGATATTCTAAATTTTTTTTGTCTTTATAGTTTCGAAGTACGGGTTCTTTCATAATATTTCAAGTTAAGGTGGCATTGTGACATTCCAGCTCCTGCACTACAATTGTTCCGGCATATTCTGAATGTAACAAATGACACTCATTCGTAAGATTTCCTCGTAAATGGATACTTACAAACCACGAGTATTGTGGCTACATATTTTATACTTTACCGGAATTGTGACTTGAAGGTACCCACTATGAGTTATTTATTATAGGAAAGTGAGGTCAAACCTTAGGAAACGGAGTCATTTTTCCGTCCTTTTTTTGGAGTCAAAAACCACCATTATTGTTTACGGCGTGTTTTTACACGACTGCCCAAATAAGGGTTATGTATTTAGGTCGTTTGTATCTATGAATAGAATAGATTAGAATAGAATATATTTTATTGTAATAACTGTGTACAAAGGTCTTGTATTCCTTTGGTACGAACTATAGCCTAAAAGGCTCGATGGATCTTACTACATGAGGTATCATTACATTCGTCATAAGCAGGAAAGTGACATAGTGACATTGGCTGTTAAGTTTTACGTTTTAATTTTTTTTTTATTTACGAGCATATGCATTTTTAATTATATATTTTGCATTGCATAATTTTGCGCGGCACTGCACTATGCAATTCACCCTGAGACATCGGCTCTAAAGTCTCATATGCCCAGTAATGTCGCTGTGAACAGTGCCCTTCAAACCGGAACCGGAACACCGGTAACCGTAATGTTTGCACACTACTGCTTGGCCGATGAATATCTGGCAAAGGAGTGGTACTTCCCCAAGCGGTATCTTAAAGAAGAGGCCTCCCGTTACAAAAATGGTAAGTCGCCAGGTTGCGAAGTTTAACTGCGACACCCATATTACCGGAACGCTGTATTGGCGATCAAAGGTAATTTGCATTTCGCAGCGATCACCGCAGTTCACACAAATATTTTCTCTATAGGAATTGAACCTTTACCTCAAATTTCGCAGTCAGTTCATCACCAACACACAGCTCGAAGGCCCTCATTGTCCCCAGCCTAAATTGTGAGCAAAGATCGTCATTAACACGTTCACTGCTGATAACGCAACTATTGTGTTTTTCATAAGTTGCCACGAGTACGGCATAACACAACTGTTGTGTTTGTTGTATGGGAAAACACTATGGCGCGTGCAGAGCCGCACCCGTGACTAGGGAAGCAAAACGGCTCAGCAGTCAAAGTGGTCATGCCGGTAATGTAAGTAAGGTTTAGTAATGACATAAGGCGGCGACACGTTGGCATTGACATTGACAAAATGCCTGTCAGGGGAAAATACAAATCTACAAATTTACTCCTCATCATTATCATCATCATCAACCCATAACGGACCGCTGCTGAGCACGGGTCTCCCCTCACTCTCTTGAGAAGGGTCAGGCGGGGGTTCGGTCCGGATTGGTGGATAACATAACTAGTTAACCCTGGTAGCATTGTTTCCAGTGAAATTACTGGGCATATGTGACTTTAGTGGGTGACGAGCGCAGTGCAGTGCCGCGCAGGATTATGCAATGCAGGGTTCTGGGTGGTGCTATCTGGAAAAGGTGTGGTACTTCCTCAGGCGGTCTCTTGCAGAAGAGGCCTCCCACTACCAAACTAACCTACCTTATACCAACTTTACTATTGAGAAACAGACCCCAGGCCTAAATGAAAGAATGATGGCTAAAGTCTACCTAGACACATTTTATGAGCACGAAATTGGCAGCCATTTGTCGTGGATCACATAAAAACAAAGTTACAGACCTTTGTTAGAGCATTGATTAAACGAGCTCAATACTTTTTGCTACACATTACGCTTTGACTAACTATGCCCTATGCTTTGCCTGCAGTTTTCTCATTTATCAGCGGGATTTTGGAATTTTTCTAGATAAAAACTTTTGAAAATAAATTATTGCTCGTATTTCGCTAACTTAGAAGTCATCACTCAAAGACTGTTAAGAAATGGTTACCTACACCGTAAGTAAACCGAAATGTTAAAGAACCTGAAGATATCAGAATATAATGTGACTTCAACTTAACCCACCATGGTAGAATATGGCTAAGGCCCATACTGTTCCAGCAAAAAGTTTTTTTTTAAAATTTGACTGAGTGCCAGGACGATCAATTCGTTCACCTAATGGTCAGCGCCCCGCGTGCCCTTAACAGTTACAGAATCACCCAGAACTTTGAACTGCATAATTTTACGTGGCAGTGCACTCGTTCATCACCCAGAGACATCGGCTCTAGAGTCTCATATGCCCAGTAATTTCGCTGGAAACAGTGCCTTTCAAACCTAAACATAGTATAGTTAGTTAGTATTGAATTCTATCACAAAATTCCTAAGTCTAAGTTAAAACAAAATAGGTTACCACAAGGTAAAGTCAAATCTCTACTTAAAAGCGTTCCAATCAACTTCGTTACACTTTCACGCCTAAACCACTAAACCAATGTTAAAAATTCTTCCACCAATGGAAAGCTACATTATCAGCAAGTAACACAGGCTATATTTTATCCCCGTATTCCCACGGGGCGCAGCTAGTTGAAAATAATTATGATAAGTCTTCCATGCACAAGACTTGGTTTTATGTCCATGGTTTTATGTATGACTTCCTTAGATTATGATAAATCGTCTTGGTCAAACACCAGTCATGGTTTTTGAGACTTGTCAGATCTTCATTTACTTTTGATGTTGACTGTACTTAGTTGTAACGGCATTAGTGTGTTAGCAGTCGCGGTATCTTCTAGGCAGGCGCGCTTCACCACGCTTCGGCCACGACGTCGCTTTCCATCAGGAGCGATGGTCAAACGCTCGGTTACGTTTTAAAAAAGTATCTAGCTATCGACATGAAAAAAAGACAGGTAAAATAAATAGCGGCACGACTGACAACTTGACTAAAGCATCGTAAGACGAAACACTTGGCCTTCTTGGAACACTCGGTTGTGGTGCAGGAAGTGAGAGACTAGCGAGAAAAAAAACCATTTCTATTCATTAAAATCAACCCATAATCACCCGAAATCACCTTATTGGAATTTGCTCTCATTTTTGCAAATGGCCGCCAATGTCAAATCTGTTTTGACATTTGTGGACTAGACAGATGCAGAATACAAGTGAACAAGCCATGGAGCGATACACTCCCCAAGAACGCGGAATAATCGTGTCTATTTTTTTGCGAGACAATTCGTCTGTGGTGTTACAATGTTACTCGCTAATAATGTAGCTTTCAGTAGATAAAAGAATTTTTAAATTTGGTCTAGTGGTTTAGGCGTGAAAGCGTAACAAACAAACAAATTCACATCCGCATTTATAATATTAGTTAGGATTAGATGGCTGCTGACGATGAAATGCTATAATGGTATAAAATTTTATTTGCAACTAACTGTGCCCGCGACTTCGCCCGCGTGGAATTTAATAGTTTTAGAATTTTACTAAAATAGAAGTAACCTAATTTACTCCTTATTACATCAGCTATCTGCCAGTGAGAGTCCCGTCAAAATCGGTTAAGCCGTTCCAGAGATTAGCCGGAACAAACAGACAGACAGACAGAGACATAAATTGAAAAAAAATTATTGGTATCGTATTTACATTCATATGCATGTAGTAAAAATCGGTTATTCTAATATTACAAACAGACACTTCAAGTTTATTTATTTGTATAGATAATATTATAAAGAAATCGCTAGCTGTCTTTATCTTAGACTGCAAACAATCTCAAGAACGGCAGCCAAGATTATGCTTAACGCCGCGACTTCTAACCACTGCGGTAGTTTGCCACACGAATATACGTATGCTTTTATACGCTTTGATATATTTTGTATGCATTTGTAAGCAAGTGTATTAAATTATTAATTTGCATATAGTTTTTAGGAGTTAGCAGTAGAATTAACGTCAAGAAATGTGAAGAGACCGCCTGCAAGAGACCGCCTGGGGAAGTGCCACACCGTTGCCAGATATTCATCCGCCAAGCGGTAGTGTGCGAACATTACTGTGTTCCGGTTTGAAGAGCAATGTTTCCAGCGAAATTACTGGGCATATGAGACTTTAGAGCCGATGTCTCAGGGTGATGAGCGCAGTGCAGTGCCGTGCAGGATTATGCAATGCAAAGTTCTGGGTGGCGCTGTAACTGTTATGGACAGGCGTAGCGCTTACCTTCAGGTGAATGACTAGCTCGTCTAGTCACACAGCCAAATTTAAAAATAAGGTGGAATAACGGCATTGCTTAAAAATACTGTCCAGTCCCACCCTTTTCATTATGGAATGGAACTTTTTTTACTTACTTTACCTAAATCTACCACTTCCTTACCATGGCTACATATTTACTTATTATGTAATAGAAGGCACACGCTCGTATTTGAAGTCATATTTTTCACAGCTCTTTGTTATTTTATCGGCAACTCTTTTGACGTTTATTTTGAAGTCGTCCAGTATTCCTTTTATCTCGTTTCCAAATAAAAGAATTTGACTATTGGGAAAACGATTCTCTGTAGTTCGAAGTTCCGCGTATTTTATACTGCAGGTCATTTTTAAAAATTTGCGTGGATATTTTAATAATATATTATCCTTAAAATACCGTAAGAACGTGTATTTTGCGCACGTTTTGGTCTACTCTCTACAAAAAAAAAAAACTTAATGTGTGCTGGGACACATCGTAGAAATAAATCTTGAATTTAAAAAGTAATTAAAAAAAAATAAAAAAATATGGAAGATATTTAAAAAATATACGAAACGTAACTCTCTCTCTCTTGCTATCTTCACTAACTTATATCTCCTTCTCAACTTCCATTCGCCTCGCCCGATCACATTTATCGTAACGCAATCACCAGCTTACTCCCCAAATCGAGGGTGCGTAAAGAAGTTTTACTTCAAAAACCTCTACACAAAACATTGTCATTTTCGACAAAATATCTTGTGTGATATGCAAACATGAAACATTTTAAAAATATTGTGAATAGGTACAATGTTTTGTGTAGTGTGTAGACCAAAACACGCGCAGGAGAGTCGCCTTAAACAACATTGTGACTTTATACATACCGGCCTGCAGGGCGATAGTTGCCTATCGCTGCTGCTCAAACAGCCACGAAGTAAATTCGCGTCCATTATGAGTTTGAAATATCTATGTCGTCCGCGGTGAAATTGTCTATTTTTTCTCACACTTTTAAAAAAACATTTTTAAAAACACAGTTGGAATAAAACCGGATATCAGGAACCAGATCAACCACAAACTTTGCAAAAGCATTTCTAGAATTAGACCAACCCAGATACACTTCACTTCCAGGACAGAGAAACAAAGTTGGTATAATTTATCTGCCCTGAATTTCACAACAAAGGAATTTACACAAAAATACTTCTAATTTTGCAAGTTGATTATCTTGGAGTTCTAAATTATGAATTGACCCCATCTCCGACAAGGCTAACCCATAACTACAGTATAGATGTTATCAGTACCCTAACTTCCCTGACCAAGGTATCTATTTATGAGAAAAAAAATGAGAAAAGCAATGCATTATGAAGTAAGTACCACAACTTAGCCAGATATTCCTCAGTCAAGCACTAGTGAAAACAGTACAGTGTCTATAATAGTATACACACGTAAGAAGTGAAACTATTCCTTCTTATTTGTCTCTCATTCTGACCGGTCAATGTATTACGTCGGGTCCTTGTCGAGGCATAGTGAAAGTAGTTTTTTTTTTATGAAATGCTCTTTTGATTATGGTAAAAGTCTGTAGTCAAACTGAGAACTGAGAAGAGATGTCAATAAAACCTTTGTATACTCTGTGATGAGCTCTTACTCCCGAACTCTTTGTCTTATTTCAAACTTCTTTCAATAAACTTTCATGTCAAAGTGTCAACTCTTATTACTCTTATTTGTAATAGAAAAGTGTGACGATTGCTATAAAATTTCTCCTATACGTCGATAAAAAAGTTTCACTTCCAAAATTTAAAATCTCATTTAAAAAAAAATTGTTATAATTCTAATATGCGAATGTTCTAAGACTGACTACTGACTTCCACTGCAAAAAACCTCAGATGAATTGCCTCTCCCCTGTGAGATTGGAGTTTTTCGAGTGCAATGCCAAGGGAGTCTGCCAACTTGTAATTGAAATAATTCCGGGACATTTGAAAATATTTGCTTTTATACACAATACCGGAATACCGAGAATTATTCAAATTGGCGCCCAGGGAGGCAGTACTCGTGCCGTTCTTTGTAAGCAAAGGCGACGGAAAACACAAGCGGTGCTAACAAAGGTACGCCTAGGTAAAACAATTTCTACGTCTCATGGGCTATATTAACACGTTGAATGCTGCAAACACAACTGTCGTGTTTTTCATAACTTGCCGCGGGTACGGGAAAACACAACTGTTGTGTTTGTTTTATGGGAAAACACTGTGTGTGCAGAGCCGCACCCGTGGCTAGTCAAGAACATCGGTTTAGCAGTAAAGTGTCAAATGTTACTAAAATGAGGAATAACATTTTTG
Source organism: Campaea margaritaria (assembly GCA_912999815.1). Classification (NCBI taxonomy): domain Eukaryota; kingdom Metazoa; phylum Arthropoda; class Insecta; order Lepidoptera; family Geometridae; genus Campaea; species Campaea margaritaria. The sequence goes on from OU538814.1 coordinate 5,165,162, forward strand.
TTATTATTTATGCTTCTGACCAAGGTCCAAATAAAAAATGCAATTAAAAAAGTATGGCTTTGTTAAGATTTAAAGAACAAAATGAGTTGGATTTTCTTAAGTAAAAGGCAAAGTAAATTGAAGAAATATAACTCCTATATTATTTTATGTTATGTATTTATGAGTCATGTTGTTTTTTATTTATTTTTATCTTTTGTTTTGTTGTTTTTGTTTTGTTCTAGTGTTTTTATGTTTATGTCGATTCCCCCTCTATTCAACATTTCGTACCTAGCCTCCCAACATTCTAGCCTCCCCCAAACCGCTTGCATAAATGCATACCGCAAGAGCTGTGAACGAAATTCCCACCATACTACAAGTACCTATAACGAACCCCGAAATGCATAATTATTTCAATTCCGCCATTCTGGCAAATTAATGTTCCAATGGGGAGATTAGATTGCAGCAGTATAGATCATCATAGACAGGGAGACACTGACATATTTAATTACAATAGCATTTTTTTTATTTAACAAAACGTTTATTATCTTTATTGCCTGAACCAGTAGAGCTCAAACCTAATTATTTTATTTCTAATACTTGACTTAGCAGAGCGAAATGTTGCGAAAACAAAAGAGTTCAAATCAATCAACTGATAGAGACGGCATTTCAACATAAGTCCAACGGATAGTTTAGCAGCTAATAAGAAAATCTTATTTAATTTATTTATAACGTTAAAAACAGTAGCAATGCACGTCTCACACACGACTGGAATAAGCGGCGTGAAGGACAGAAAGCCTATATAAGGCTGAGATGACAACCATGAAAAACAGTTCTAAAAAATGTTCTATAGTAATAATACCGTCCAGTGGCTCCCAGACTAGGTGACTGATGCACGGTCTCCGCACCACAGCACCGCACCGGTAGGCGACCACGTGATTATCTGCAATCCATCAGTGTTGGAGCTGACTAGTTTCTAACACTGCAAAGCTTGACCTAGTCCGTTAGCACGCTGACCGCGAAAACACTTTGGCGTGCGAACCCGCACTGCTGTATTGTCAATTTTATCACACCAGTTGTGTGCGCCCGCACTGCTGATTGAGTTTAGTTACGACACTACTTCAGTATTCAGTAAACACACACGTTGTGTGAAGATTCGCAAAGAGACAAAAAAAAACTGTTCAGCAGTGAACGTGTTAAGAACTAAATACGAGTAAAGTGATTACAAAAATAAGATTAGGAAAGGAAAACTAGAGTGAGTGAGGAGTAACGAGACGAGCATGTCATTCACCTGATGGTAATAGTTACGCCTGCCTATAACAGTTACAGTGCCACCCAGAACTTTGCATTGCATAATCCTGCGCGGCGCTGCACTGTGCTCGCCACTCTGAGACATCGGCTCTAAAGTCTTATATGCCCAGTAATTTTGCTGAAAAGAGTGCCCTTCAAACGGGAACACAGTAATGTATGCTTGTAATAATTTATCTATGTTTTATTTATTTCAAAGAATGAATAAAGAAAGATGGCGTTGCAACACAAATAATGCAATATTAATATTTTCTATTAGCGCTCTGTGCCGCGGGGGGTTTTTGATGGCCGGTCGTTTCCCGGAAGGAAGTGGGCAGATTGGGCAGCTTTATCAAATATTTTCGGCAATTTCGTAAAAATCAGGGATGTGGGTGTATTTTATTTTATTTATATGCCCCTATTATTTGCTTTACGATGGCTGAACTACGCGTATTTATTATGGCGAACAACATTTCATTTGATTTGTACAATGAACTGTCACCCCTTGAAAAGGAAATTGCCTTTTTCAAAGTCGAGTCTACTCAGTGATAATTTAAAATTATCATGTTTTTTAGATTTTCCGTAGTTTTCAGTAGTGGCCTCTTCTGCAAGAGACTGCCCGGGGAAGTACCACACCTATGCCAGATATTCATGCGCCAAGCATTAGTGTGCAAACATTACTGTGTTCGGGTTTGAAGGGTATTGTTTCCAGCGAAATTACTGGGCATATGAGACTTTAGAGCCGATGTCTCTGGGTGACGAACGCAGTGCGGTGCCACGCAGGATTATGCAATGCAATGTTCTGGGTGGTGCTGTGACTGTTATAGGCAGACGTAGCGCTTACCATCAGGTGAACGATTTGCTCGTCTCGTCACTCAGTCAAATAAAAAAAAAGATTATTTTTAAAATGTCAAATCCTAGTTAGTTCTGTCAGTAAGTCTATTCAAAGTCACGATTCAGTTAAGTGGTGCGCTTTACATAAAATTAAGAGTTTTGGAGAAAAATGGCACGTTTTTTTTATTTGTAGCATTTTCCCTCACTCGTATACGTAAATGAACACTGGATAATATTCCACATTAAGCCACGAAGAATTTTCGGTTTCCCGCCAAAACTCCTGTCAAAATTTAAATCTCATAGAGTAGAAAAAAAACTATTATGATCAACTACGTGGCCTCCTTTAGGCAGTCGAATAAAAACTATTTACTAACGTGTCATGCGTCCATGTAGGTTCAGATCCGCGTCAGCAAATCCTGTATGGAAAGCGATAAATAACTCCGTACTCTGTTTGTGACGCGGATTTAGTGCCTAAAGACAACTCCAGGATTCCTATTCCCTGTTTTAGAAGATCCACGTGTTTGTTACCCTACTTTTATTTATTGGAAGCTTCTTGGTCGATAAATCATAGAATCCACGAGACGTTTTATGAGGAAACAATGCTCGTAATAATTCACTTGAGTGGAATTCTTCTTTTATGTTATCTCTTCAATAGATAATAATATTTTCTCTACGGGAAAAAACGGATGAATGCAGTGAAGTATAAGATATAAGCAGTTACAATTAAAACCATTTCCCACAACTTCCGATGGCCATACTCCCACGAGATGGCGCCACTAACGTTTGCATTAACCTAATTACGTAGGTAAATTCTATAATTTGATTTAAAGCTACTGCCACACAGGCAAGATATTATCGGTCGTTAATATCGCAACTTACGCCAATAGCTCGATAATTTCGCTGGTGTTTTGCAATATCTGCTTTAAGTAGATTTTGTATTGGACGCGTGCATTTCACTCTGCCGTGATAGATAGATATATAACTCTTTATTGACACCAAAATGTATAAAACACAGAGAGAAAAAAATTTAATTGTTACAATTTTATTTGATGATAAATTTTTAAAACATAAAATAATTTCGCAGTAAATTTAACAGATTTTAAGTTTTTTTTTTATATCACTATAATAGAAGCCGATAATAATGCATGCTGCATCCTTTCCAAACAGTTGCACGTTATCTTCCAATATTTTAAGCATATTATAACATGTTATATGGCATTATTATTATGTGTGAGATTGCACGCGTCGTAATACAAAAAGTTCTAAAAATTAGTCCTCGTAGTTCCTGATTCCATAGATACAGGAAATCCTAGTTAGCGGTCAGGATCTATGCTAATTGTATAGTGGTCATGACAGGTTTTTTTATTATTGTTATATACCACAGGCGAAATAAGAAAAAAAAAGAAAGAAAAGAAAAAACATTTATTCTGACACAACGGCACACAACAGCGAACACTGTACTAAAAAAAAATACCAAAAAAAAAAAAGAAAAAAGATACGAAAAAATAAATAAAAAAAAGTTGATTCTTTAAATAAATATTCATTACCTTTTTATACGAAATACATTATGTTGCATACAGTGTGCAAAAGGAATTTCACAGGGACCAAAATGCCTTAACCCAGCGTCGTCCGTCTCGTCCCTGGACTTCTTAATCACCTCCTCAGCGCTTTTATTTCCAGGTAAGTGGCTTAGTATGATCTGGAAGTTTTCCAATTCTGAATTCAATTCTTTTGGACGAGCATGCTCCATCGTCGACCACGTCGTCAATTATCATCCGATCTGACTGGCATTAAATACTTACCAATTCGGCGGTAAAAAAAAATCCTTTCCATCTCTAACTCGATCTTTATGAAATTTATCAAACTTTTCTACCCTATAACATCGGTAGATGATATTAATACGCCATAAATTTTCAATATCGCTTGTCCACTGGCATAAAAAAAGTGTTAAACTACCTTAACAAAAACGTCACACGGTGCTACACCTGCCGTAAATATCCGCCGTCACCGTATCGACGCGAGCGGTCGACGGCCGGCCGGACAAAGTGTGTAAGTCGCAAATTAAAAATTTACGCGTGGATTACATGGGGCAGGCTTTATGGAGGTTCATAAAAAGTTGTGACAGTAAGGGTGAATTGGGTGGATTGATTTTGTATAGCAGCTTAACTTTTTTTTTAGAAAAGTAGCCATTGGTTTTTTACTAAAAAAACTTACTAGGCGAGCATTTGACCACAATCTCACCTGGTGGAAAGCGACGATGTGGCCGAGAGTGAAGCGCGCCTGCTTAGAAGATACCTAAATACTCTCGATTTTAACAACCAAGGGTTAAATTTAGACGGAAACACCGACGAAAGCGATGCATTAAGTTAACAAGTGCATTCGTTAATTTTTAATAATTGTTTGGTAGGGTTGGATCCTTGACTAAAAACTTTGTAAACTTTACAGGTTTAGAAAGTCCTTAACTTATCTCACTTCTTTGCTTCGACATCAAATCAGGCCGTAATTAATTTTATCCTGACGATCAGTAGCAGTGGGCCGGCCACGTAGCTCGTAGAACCGATTACCGTTGGGGAAGAAAGGTTCTCGAGTGGCGACCACGGACCGGAAGTCGTAGCGTAGAACGCCCCCGCTCGTTGTGGCGTTCTATGGGGGAGGCCTATGTTTAACAGTGGAGGTCTTCCGGCTGATGATGATGTTGATATTCTGTACTGACGTCGGTCGTCCGTAGCTTTCGCTATGAAAACCGTGCGCGCATTTAGCAACCAGCTGACCTTGCCGCACGGTTTTCGTAGCGATAGCTATGGGTCACTGTATTCATTACTGACGTGGTTCGTCCGTAGCTATCGCTATGAAAACCGTGCGTGCATTTAGCAACCCACCGACCTTGCCGCACGTTTTTCGTAGCGATAGCTATGGGTCACTGTATTCATTACTGACGTGGTTCGTCTATAGCTATCGCTATGAAAACCGTGCGTGCATTTAGCAACCCACCGACCTTGCCGCACGGTTTTCGTAGCGATAGCTATGGGTCACTGTATTCATTACTGACGTGGTTCGTCCATAGCTATCGCTATGAAAACCGTGCGTGCATTTAGCAACCCACCGACCTTGCCGCATGGTTTTCATAGGGATAGCTATTAGCATCAGGATATTACTAAATACGGCCGTAAATAAATAAAAATGTGCGTTACTGTTTGTTTTTTATAAATAGGATTGTACATTGTGTGTTTTATCCACCGTCCTAATTGACCAACGGTTGGGCGTCCGGCAAATGTGCAGATTGTGTGGAATATTATTAAAACAAAGAATATTTTATACGCGTGTTAACATCGCGCTGTCAAAACCATTAGTGTTTTCAATGGTCGGCTTTTAAGTTGGTTACGTGTTATCGTCAGTTTTTATGACAGTTTTATTAACTACTGTTTTATGTTAATGTGTTTTTAGGTGGTTTTTAATTAACTTTGGTGTATTTCATTTATCTCAGCTTAATTTTATTAAACGTCGTCTGTTTTTTTTAAATAATAATTAATAAAAAATAATAAGTCTCAATCACATACATAGATTCCGACTCCTAACTAGGACTCCCTGTATCTAAGGAGTCAGGAACTACGAGGACCATGCTCCTCCAAAGACCCAGACCCAGAGCAAATATTTGTGGTTCACACAAATCTTTGCCCAGTGGGGGAATGGAACCCGCAACCTCACGCTTCGCAGTCGGTTCATCTCCAGTGGATGATGAGCCGACTGCGAAGCGTGAGGTTAGCCTGGCGTAGTAACGCCACGGAGGCCATAATTGTTAGTGAAACGTCGAAACGCCGTATCCGATTTTGAAGGAAACATTTTACCAAGTCAAGAGTGAATAGGTATCTTCTAGGCCGTGCTGCACCTTCGGCCTCTTATTACCCAACTGCCTAAAAGGAGGGTTATGTTTTTTTGAAACGCAAGCTGGTTTTTCAGATGAAATCGTGTTAAAATCTTTGCCAATTAATACTTCCATCGCTGAAAACACACACGTCTGTGTTTTTCTTATTTTACGGCAAGCGAAAACGCGCCCGGCGTGCAAACCCGCACTACTGTATGCTGATTGAGCTTAGTTACGACACAAAGCCAGTAAAGAGTAAACACACACGTTGTGTGAAGATTCTCAAGAGAGCTGAAACAATGTAAAACAGTTTAGCAGTGAACGTGTTAAAAAATAAATTCGTAAAAGTTTATACCAATTTTTTTACCATTGATACAAAAAATACGGTAAAATAAAGTACCATATTTTCTGTCCCGCATTCACCGAGCTTAAAGCATTAATGAAAACACAACTGAACCTCCAAATCCAGCTGCTAACCGCAGAATAAGCAACAGTACTAAGCTCCATATTTCATGAAATAATCTTTATACGGTTTTTCCTTTAGGCGCCAAACTACATATTTGCCGTATATTTTACGATGGGCTTTCATTCTGCCGACATGTGACGCGGCCGTATATTATGCCGTATATACTGCCGTATGTACGCCAAGAGGCAGTTTTTACTGCCGTACTCAAGACACGTAACGTAATGAGAAATGGAAGGATGTTACAATATAATTGAAGAAATGTGAGAGATGGTATTTCGATCTTCTAGTGTGTGTGTGTTTGGTGTACCGTGAAATGATTCAGTTTAATATACGACTAGCTGTAACCTGCTGTTTCACTCACGTTAACACGTTCACTGCTGAAAACACAACTGTTGTGCCTTTCATAACTTGCCGCGAGTACGGAAAAACACAACTGTTGTGTTAGCGCAGCTTACGTGCCGACTGTGTGGCGAAACACAGACGTGTGTGTTTAACGCGGCGCTACTACAATGCGGCTCACACAGACGGCACGCCATTGCTGGAAAACACACACGGTCCGTAACGGTGGTTAAATGTAAAAACCGGTTCAGCAGCAACGTGTTAACTATTATCCCACAGGAACCAATTATTTATACGGGACCAACCAATTTATACGGGATAAAAAGTATCCTGTGTTTATATACCAAATTACACCAAAAATCGTTCAGCCATCGCGTCTTGAAAAGAGGATTAATAATCATACAAAATTACAAACTTTCGCATTTATAATATTTGTGTGATATTATAACGAGACGAGCAGGTCTTTCACCTAATGGTAAGCTCCTCGTCATACTAACAGTACATAATTAAAGTATTAACTTCTAGAAGCAGAATTTATAATAATTAGGTAAGTACTTCTAAGTAAATTATTATGGAATATGTAACAGCTAATCCAGTGCCGGATTAAGCAAGCGCGGGGCCCGTTGGATATTCTTTCAGATCCCTTGATCTTCTATGGGTTCTTAAATATAAAGTGGTAAAAAAACAATTGTCTTATGGAAAAGTTGTAACCTTTCACATTTTTGTGACTTCAAGTAAATTCAATTATACCACATCTTAATAAGTTTTACTCAAAAAATTACGCTCAGGCAGTGATGAGTTGGTTTAAATATGCGGGTTCTTTTCGCGCGGGTCCCGTAGCAATTCCTACTATTGCTACGTGCTTAATCCGGCACTGAGCTAACCCCGAATCCCGATCCTATACAAGATAGTGTATATATAGCCTTAAGTGTAACTTATGCCTTAATTATGCAACATTCAGATTCAGTAACTACACCGTACATCGTATCATCTACGGTAACAGAGCTCGCCACTCTAAGATATAAGCTATTTATTAATTTAAAAAAGGTATACTCCCAACTGGCCCACTAACTGGCCCACCAGTGGGTGCGCTGGGAATTATTTTTTTCAGCGTCCCCATTATCAATGTTAGTGTAGACGCTGGGAATTTGGATTCCCACTGGGCCCACAAAGAACGTCCTAATCAAGTATGTTAAAGACACACGGGTTTGTCTACCATCCGTGTCTGTTTTACCAGGAGGCTTACCATGACATCTTATAGCGATTCAATTGAAGACCTAAACTGAACCGCGTCGCATAATCATACCGTGACGTCTTATTTTTTATGTTGCTGCCATTTTCTACCTTAAATGGATCTAGTTTAGGTTGAAAATGTCAGCAACATAAAAAATAAGACGTCACGGTATGACTATGCGACGCGGTTCAGTTTAGGTCTTCAATTGAATCGCTATAAGATGTCACGGTATGCCTCCAGCAGTTTCGCCTGCCAGGCACGTCTGTCAAGCAGATCCGCCGGGCAAATATGTGCATGTATGCTTAGCTGATATAAGCGTGCTAAAAATAAACGACTGCCATGTTATCGTAAAAGATCTATAGTTCCAGAAAGTTCTGGAAACTACTAAACTACTTAGTTGTCATTAAGCGCGCCCGTGTTGTTAAATACGCGGTAATTGTTTTAACTTCTGATAATGTCGGCTCTTGTGTGTGAGACTTGCATAGTGTTGGGGTAGTGGTGCAAAAACAACAATAAAAAATACCTCTCATACATTTTTTGTTTAGTCTTGTTTTGTATTGTTGAAGTTCCACACTGGGCACTGTTTCGAGCGATATTACTCTGGGCATATGAGACTTTACAGCCGATGTCTCAGGGTGGCGAGCAGTGCAGTGCCGCGCAGGATTATGCTATGCAAAGTTCTGGGTGGCACTGTAACTAGTATGGGCAGACGTAGCGGTTACCATCAGGTGAACGACTAGCTCGCCTCGTCTCTAAGAAAAAACAAAAAAAAATTTGTTGTCTGTAAAGTTGATTTACGGACGATATTTTAACGCGACAACGTCATAACAAAACATTGATGAAATGATTGCATACTTTTATGAATAAAATTTAATCATTGTTTAATAATAAAAGAAATTAAACTAGTAAAAAGATTTTTAAAATGCAAGAATAATTAACCTGTCAAGAAGAGAAGAGAGATAGATGCGGCGCAAGCGTACAATGGAGCGTTACGGGACAATGTGTCAACTTTTTCGTGCATGCAGCCGGCGTTCATCGATTTATTAGACGTTGTCACGTCAAAACAAAATTCCTCCTCACTAGCTATTAGTGCGAACGGCTAAAGTTGATAGTTTAGCGCTTTAGTGTCTTTGCTGCGGATATTCTAGTCCGCAGTTGGCGTAAATGTTCTTTTTAGTGTTCAGAAGTGTTGTTAAGTAAACCTGGTGGACTATATTACCTTCTGTTCTTTCGCTTAAAGGCGGAGTTAAAAGAAATTTATGTTTTGAGCATATTGCATATTCCTAAAGCTATTTAGGAGCACATACCGTTAAAGCTTTTTTATTAATAAATAGATTCGCGTTTGACCACTATCTCAACTAATAAATGACGATGCGGTCTACGATGGTGCACGCTACCTAGAAGTCACCTATTCACTCGTGACTTGAAGACTCCCAGGTTGTAACTATCGGGAAGCACAGACTCAGGCAAGGAGTTCCACTCTATTGCGGTACGCACAATAAATGTGGAGGCAAACCGCTTCGTGCGTACAGATGGAATGTCCACCATATAACCGTCGCGCATCGCCGTACGTCTGGTTGTCCGATGATGGAATGGGCTTGGTGGAATTAAATTGTGCAATTCCGTCGCACACTCTCCGAAATGTGTCCGATAAAAGACCGATAGGCTGGCGACTCTGGGCCGATGCTCAAGGCTTTGCAGCCTTGCCTCGACTAGAATAGTTGCATAGTTATATCCTAGCGGTCAGTACTGACGTCTTAGCTATCGCTACGTAAGCCGAACGGACGCGGTCAGTGAGTTGCTGCATCATCGCCTAACATCAGTTAAGATTGTAGTGGAAAAAGAAATGGCATAGCTACATACAACCTTTAGAAGAAGAGGATCAATTGTATAAGAATATAGTATCATAAAAGAATAAAAAAGGTGAACAACCTCCCGTCTCGTCGTTCAGCTTTGAAAAAATACAATACCCTCATCACAAACAGTTCCCCGAAAATTACATCCGAAATGAAATAGCAATCAAACTAAATATAAAACGGCTCAAATTCAATTTGAGCGAGCAGCGCAGCCGTAATGAAATGACAACTCAATGATACCGGAAGAATCATACAATTGTTTGGGGAACACACTCTTAACGGAAAATAAAGGTATTAGGGTATTAGGGTCGGAGCTGACTAGCTCGCGCGGCATCACTTGTGTCCGAAATTCTACTACAGGTTTGTGAGTACGGAACCAAGAACTACGAAAAGAAACATGATCCTATAGGTATTGGAGTGATTGGCTTCGTCAGCAACCTGTCTAAGAGAAGGAAAACTCCAAAATCAAACCAGGAACTAAATTGATAGAATAGAATAGAATAGAAAACTCTTTATTGTACACCAGAAACAAAAATAAACACAGTACAGAAAAATTACAATAGGTAAATGGGCGGTCTTATCGCTGAAAGCGACCCTACTCGAGAATGTGGCAGACTTCTTGTAGTGGTATGCCTCTTCTGAAATAGTCCACCTAGAAGTTCCACGCCTTTGCCAGATATTCATAGAAGAATTCATAAGAATCATCATCATCATCATCAACCCATAACGTCCCACTGCTGGGCACGGGTATCTCCTCACATTCGTGAGGAGGGTAAGGCCATAATCCACCACGGGGGCCCAGTCCGGATTGGTGGATAACATACCTACCTCCGAAATAATTCTCGGGTAGGTATGTGGGTTTCCTCACGATGTTATCCTTCACCGAAAAGCGAGTGATAATTACGTACATATGTTTTACAGAAACACAAAAGAATAATTAGTAGTAACAATAATTAGATATTCATAAGTAAGTATGTTATCCATCAATCCGGACCGGGCCCCCGTGGTTGAATATGACCCTCAGGAAAGTGAGGGAAGACCCGTGCTCAGCAGTGGGACGATATGGTTTGATGATGATGATCCTCTCCTCTCAAAAGGAGATAAGCTGATGATAATGAAAGGCACTCGCCTTATTCTCGCAAGCCCTTTCCACAAAATGGAATTATTCTCAGAAACGGAATTCCGGAAACCGGAAATGGTCGCCGACGTGACGTCAGCGACCGGAAGTCGATACCCACTGGAACGTAAAGCAGATAATGCTATTTCACCTGTTTTCGGTGGAATTGCGTTGGCTCCATTCCGTAGTAGAAAAGAAACTAACCGAAATTTCGAAAGATTGGATGCATATACTTAGAAAAATAATTTGATGGAGCTCCATAGAAGTAATATTAATATTAATCAGACTGCAGTCATGTGCAAAATCCTTCGTGGAAGATTAGATGCCCCTGATCTGCATGGTGAGCTATCACGACTTTTCACCCCTGAAACTATAGTCGCAGCAGAAGGCACAAGCTGTTCGCCGTACCGTCTTGTCGCACAGTGGCGCGCGCGAACTCAGCCGTGCCTCGTACCCTCTCCGCACTCAACGCTCTCCTGGACGCCAATCCAGGCTGTGATGTGTATGCGGATGGACGGTCAGATATACTGTCAGAATGCTTGCGTTTTTGTGAAAGAGAATGAGAGTGAATCTTTGAATGTGTATTTTGTAATATCTGTATTCTACTGTGTTTTGTGTAATCGATCGTTGTAATTGACTGCGGCCGTTTCAATTGTAAATAAATAAATATTTAGCATATAGTAATTATCACACTTATCTTTTAAGGTTAAAGTTGGCTTGTATGTGTGTTACCTCTTCACACCACAACGTCTGAACGGATTTGGTATGGAGATAGATAAACACAAAAGATACTTTTTGGTATCGGACGCGATTTTATTTTATGTTTTGGTAATGTTTTTCAAACAAAGTAGCTCATCTCATTGCACAATGGTTAAAACATTCAAACCACAAACTCAGCCTTTGAGTGTAATTCAAAATCAAGTCTTGATAACCAGATTGAAAATAAAATCTATCATGCGAAAAGACGTTCCCATTTCTACAAATTACCGCCATTTGAAATATTTGGCCGGAAGCGCCTCGCCCGCATCCTTTGAGCGTCATTTCCGGTACGCTGAAACCGGAAATACCGCGTCTAGGTATTTGACACTTTGTGTTCACCGACGACAATTTGAGGTCGCCAATCTTATTTTTGTTGAAATGTTTAAAACAGGAGGAGGTTCTCATGTAATTATTATAAACAAATTTGAAAAATTATTCGAAAGAATATATTTCAAGTAAGTCCTATAGATTTTTTTTAAAACTCTGTGCAGTTTTTCGGTTTTTATTAATGTCAATAATAATTGAAGTCGATTTTTTCATTTATTCTTGGATTGGTTGAAAACCGTAAACTCGCAGTGACGTGACTTCATATTCTAAAATTCTCTTCGGTCTCATCGATTAAACTTGTTACTGGAGGCTGGGGGTTGAAACATCCCTTTGAAGACGTAAACACCCTTCAGAAATATGAAACTGTCAAATCACAAGATTAAAGTAAAAAAGAGCGATCTTTAAAGGGTTCCTTGTTTATGGTGAAGAACCCTAAAAATAACATGAAACCTGTAACTTTTTAACAATGACATTTCGTCGAAGAAGAATTACACACGCAAACTGAGCGTCAAAATCGTAATTGTCAATAATGCAAAAATTAACTGCGTAAATACTCAAATTTATTCTTATACATTTTTACTCAGTTTTAGTGAAAGCCCGGTAAAATGCTAGTGTTGCTAAGTTAACATGAATATTACATATTTATATGGTAAGTCAGATTCCTTCCTGATAACTTTTAGATAAGAGATTCACTAGTTATTAAGGTGCGGGCGCACTAGGTAAAGTGTTTGAGGCGATCGGATTGCCTCGAATTCGTAGTCTATACCATTTGAACGGGCAGAGCGATTATAAGAACAAGTTGACGTTTTGGGAATAGGCATTATGCATCTAAATACAAGTATTCATACATACCTTAGTCTCATATGTTTGAAAGCAACTCGGTTTGTTTGCTACATTTTTACGACAGAACGGCTTAACGGATCGCAATGAAATTTGGAAAGGAGATAGACTATATCCTTGGGAAGGACATAGAATATTTACTATCGCGATAGACTGTACCATGAGCGGATGAAATCGCGGGCGAAAGCTAGTTTATTTTAATTCAAGATAATCCCAAGATGTAGTAATGACATGTACTCATTTAACATGTATCTGGGCGAATCTTGACCTCTTCATTGACAATTCCATATTCAGTAGTCTTTTTAGGCCATAATCCACCACGGGGGCCTGATCCGGATTGGTGGATCGCCTACCTAATGACATGACAAATGCAAACCGCGAATGCAAGATATGAACTTCCAAACAAAGATGAACAGAATACAATATTCTTGCTTACAGAAGACTACTGAATGACAACGGAGATATCAAAATGGGAAAGCGAGATACAACCAAAGAAAAAGAAAGAGACACAAGAGTCCTGTACAAGAAATCCAATCACGTTGTTCTACAATCAAGAACTTGTTCAGGAACTTCTGAATTCAACACAAGCAGCGGTGTTTTCCGAATTAATAAGATTCTATCGCAAACAGAACATTACAACGCAGAAGGAGTTCAAATTAAAAAAGACCTTAGCATTGAAACAGATATATGTGTACTCAGAAGGTACTACAAACAAATCAAAAATAAACTTTCAGTATGTAGCTCAGGAAAATCCCGATTTTCTACGTTTGTTGATACAGGAATAGGGACCATAGACGAAATCCCAGCTGATACTAGTGCATGTGGCGATAGTGAGACATCTGCAACTTCTGACGTCTTATCACGCTCTAATATACAACTGGACACCACCAAACTGATGATGGGCAATTTCATAGGCTTGCTTAACGATTGGATATCCAAACATTTGATGGACAATCAAGAAACTGCAACAGACTTGGAATCTGCACTTTATTCCTTGCTTTACAAATCTGAAAATGTAAAAACTAAAACGTCTTCATCCAAATCTACATACGTTTTGAATCGAGAGTGTCACAGTCAAGATTTAAAGAGTAAGAGATTTGCAACAACTTCCATATTTTCTCAATGTTTCAAATCGGAATTAACCAAAAAGAGAGCTGGATCTAAAAAAATGATTTCTAAAGAATCTGCATCTCGTTCTACTCCAGAATCACACAAAAACTGTAGATTAATATCAGCTCTTAGTATTCCAAGAAATCTGCATAGAAAATTTGACAATGATACATACGAAAGTAAAATTAGTTTGAAAGAAAATAATTTATCGCTCTCAATGGATAACTCAAGTAAGCTCATTGATATTTCTAGCTTTGATTTGCTCAAAATATCTACCAAGTCTTTTACCAAACGGTGCGCAACTTACGATCCAGAACAAAGGAAAAAACTCAAGAACAAACGTCATATTGTATTTTCTCCTAAACCTTTATACAAAAGTGCAACAGATTCAACGTCTAATTTCGAAGAAGAATCGAATAATATGGTCAATAAGGAAAATGTGATAAAGGAAGACAAATTAAGTACAATGCCCAGCTTAGTGCAAAATATATTTTCTGGTGATCCTGCAAATACCACCAGTACGGATAATATTAAGCAATGTTCAACGATTAACAATTGTACTATGACTGATTTTAATATATTTTATGAAAACCACGCTCCATTAAAACTTGATCCGGAATGTACAGAGGATAAAATAAACAATATATTAGAATTAATGCCGATTAATTACGTAAAAGTAATAGACTCTAAAGCTGACTCTCTTCAATTATCTAGGAAGGGTGAAAATCTAGAACTTCCCAATAAAATTATTGTGCCTCCTAGAAGTTGCATAACTGAAAAACCAAATAGCAGTAACAAATTGAAGAACATTAAAAGTAACAAGCCGAAACCTTACAGAGTGACAAAATCGCACAAATTTTGCAATAAACGTTTTTCATTTTCATCTCGATCAAATAACAGTAGAAAGAGTTCAAGTGAGAAAATATTTTTAAATCATTGTCAAAACATCTTCAGATATTTTGCTGATTATGGAAGTAATAACAAGGTGAAGGTTGTAATAGAAATAAAACTAGTTCCGCCGTATGATATTAAAAATGAAGATAAATTTACAATAACGAGTACACAAAATATCAACGTTTTTGATGGGGACAAAAGCAGCACAATCGTATGCAATGTAGAACCTACTATTATGGATATGTCTGATTTATCTTACGTAGAAGAATGCTTAAGAGTAAACACAGACTCTTCGGAAAACAATAAAGATTTCATCACCGTGTTGGATACGGCAGCAAGTCAAACTAAATATATATTCAAAAGTGGTAGCACCACAATTAAATTTGATGATATTAACACAAATAGCCATAATCGCAGTACTATTACTGAACATGATTTAATTAAAGATATTAATGACCTCAAGGCCATTATAAAAGATTTAACGAAAACCGCAGACTCTTTTGTAAAAGAGCAAATCGCGAGAGAGACAAAACGGTCTCAGGCTACCAATATGTCGACGTTCACTGTAAATAATTTTTCGCGCGGAGTTCAGTTTGACGAAGAAATTCAACCTAAGCTGCCGAAAATTTCAGGCATCAAACTATCAAAAGTGCCTAAGAATAACACTTCCGAATTCTATAATCGACTTACGCGAAAAAGCACTTCGTACAATGTCATAGATAGCGAATCCATTATAGGAGTAACAGATATGACATCTGCTGCTAATAGTAGCAAACAATCCAATAACCTGTTGCCGCCAATAAAATCACTGATTGAAATCACTACCGAGAGAAACAAAAAGTTCTACACTTATTATTGTGATGATTGCAAAAGATCAGGTGATTGTACTAACAAAAATCCTTCTGAAAGTACTAAGATATCGATACCAGTTGAGCTGTCTGGTCCGCGACGAGCTGACGGAAATAAAAATGCCATCTTTACAGAGCCTACTATGTTTATGCCTCTGTATTTAGATACAAGAAATGAAAGGCCTGCAAACAGAAATTGCGCCGTTTGTAAAATTCCTCTTCCTCCATCACCGGCTTGCAATTCCACGATTGATTACGACGAAGAAAGTGGATTGGAACCGGCGTATCCTGTTTGTTCTGATTCTTGTCGGAAGTCTTCAATAGGGTTTGGAGAAGGCATTGTTTACTGCTTAATCTTATGGATTCCGGTGCTTATTTTATTCTTTCTCTTCTCCCGTTACATTCTACACGATTTGATGTATGTGCCAAGACACAACCACGGAATGGAACGATTTAATAAACGAGTGTTAAACAATAGTTTAGCAAGCAGCAGTCGTGTTCCGCCAAAGTATAATATAGTCAGATTATCAGATTTAGGATTTTGACTGCAGCTTTGTGATTTTTATTAAATAAATTTTTATTTTCGTTATATTCAATTATCGATTATTATTTAGAATCTAAGGCTTTACATGATGACCTGTGAAATGAAGAGCTCACTGCGAAGCGTGAGGTTGCGAGTTAAATTTCCGCATAGTGCAAAAATTTTTGTGAATCAGAAATGTTTCCCGCAATTTCTTGTATACAGGGAATCCTCGAAGTTTTTAAACATTCACGAACTGAAGTCATATTTACTGGACATACAATTCATACTTGATACTAAGCGGTGCACGAACAAGATCCGCATTTATCTAGTAAATACAGGAATCCTAGTAAGGGGTCAGGATCCATGTACGTGATAGAAAGTCAATAAAAAAAAATATCATAAGTTTTTTTTTTCTATTTGGTCACATTTTCACAAGGCATGAGCAATAACTAGCTGTTCTTTATCCTTGTTACAGGTTAGCTGAAAATTACAACAAAAATGCAACTAGATGAAGATGCTAAACCCTCATCAGTAACAAAAGTAGACAGAGCTACTGAAAAGAGACCAAAGTCTGCTACACGTTATCCTAAAAAACAACCTACCCACCTCGTCGGATTTGCTTTAAAAGGGACGTACGATGATCTCGTAACTGTTCAGCAAATGATATGCAATAAACAAAATCTTCAAGAAAGTCTAAACTCTATATCACGTAATGATTCTCTAAAAATGCTTGAAAGTGAACATACAGTAAAAGTAGATCAAATCTTTCTGCCCGAGGTTGAAATTATAGACGAGAATGAAATCATGGATGATAGTAACTCAAACATTTCTGAGTGTGATAATGTAGAAATTTTGTCGGAACATGCAACCCAAAATGAAGTTGTAAGAAACAATAAATCCGATGAAATAATAGATGGGACATTTAATAAAAATACAGAAAATGATAAGGAAGGCAATCCATCTGAGATAATATTCAATGCAAAGAATTATGGTCATAAGTACAAAGAAAACAAATTTCTTAAGAAAACATCGAAGACTCATAAAAACGTCAGACCGAAATATAACAAATTCAAATGTAAGAGACCAAAAAATACTATAAGTGCCCGTTTCGAAAGAGTATATGAGAAAGCTATGCAAAACTCCGTAAACTCAGGAGCAATCCAAGAGGAATTTGCTAATATATCAACGACAGTTTCTAGAATCATAGTATTGAAAAAACTTTTAGCTAAAGAAAATTTGCTAGACGAATCGGATTTGACATCAATTTCAAATGATTCCAACTTAAATGTAAATTATGATGGCTCTCTGTCGTCTCATCCATTGACAGCAAAGAATAAATCTTTTATCAGTAATTCAAGTGGAAATACTTTAACACGCCAATCTAGCTCGACATCGTCAATAAGAATGACAGATGACGATGACTACAGTAGTATTAATACAGTAAAATCTGCTATAGAAATATTACCACAGCATTTGACCCCATACAAAACAGATGTTCTTAATATTGCTGTAGCGGTGGCTTATAAAGAGTTTAATATTAACACCGCGGATGACTCGATTAAAATGAACACCGATAATTTTACGAATTTAGAAGATATAACCAGTACTGAAACGGTAACTATGGATATGACTGATTTAACATCTGACGTGCCTCTTGATTTTGTAAGAAAAGGGAACGCACAGGACAACTTAAATGCAAAAAGCGACACCACTATGGTAAATAAAAAATCAAGTAATGAGCTATCTAGTGATGATGATACTTACGACATGGCTCGAACGAGTTCTGATTTTAATGAATCGTGTAATAACTCGATCCTTATTCCAAAGTCGGAGTTATTAAATATAATAGATACAAAAAAGGACAATAAAAAATTGGAGGATATGAAAAAATCTAATTTGAAAAGACAAACGCTTCTTCAGACGGTTCTCAATTTAGAGTATTACCTAGAAGCCCCGTCGACCAGCACTCCTGGCGCTTTAGTTAACGATGTAATTGTTACTGAACATGTGAATAAAAGCTATGCGTTAAGTCCTAAAGAAAAAGGAGACAACCACAGCCCTAATGAAATGATCGAAACCGTTTTGAATAAGCCATTTAATAAACGGGATATTCCTTCCAACAACAAGAGTGTACATTTAACAAACCAAGATCAAATCGAGGCACTGCTCAATGACAATGATATTTCACAACAGAGAAAATGTTCCGAAGAATCCAGACTTTACTCGTCCAATTGCCCAGAGATGTGGGAAAAACTGATTTTAGTTCTCGATGTAGCTTTTAAGAAATTTGAAGAATCTGTTACTGAGAAAATTATAAAAGAATTCAAGCTATCTGTTGAGGCTTTTGAACGGATTGCGCAGCCTTTACCAAAACAAAATGTAGATCTTGAAAAGGGGACGTCAGTAGTGATAGATACACCAGTTTCTAATAAAAGGATCTCAGCGCAAGAATTCAAGGAAAAAACAAGCGAATGTTTTCAGTGTGAATTGGTACAAAATAAGGTAATTGATCAAATAATGCTGAAGCTTAGTAGGCAAGGCCCTAGGATAATCGAGCCGGGAAGATCTATGAAATCTTTGCAGCAATTGAAGAAGCCTAAATTGCTCAAGGACTTGTTCGAAGCGTTGAAGGTACCACCGGTGGGGAGTTCCCGGGTTTTGATAGATGCAATGCGTACAGTCACCGTATCCACCATAACGGAACAGAGGGGCAGGTTCCATCGTTTAAAATTGTTGTTATGTGGTCCGTTAACTTTTATCAGAGATAACGTTTTTGTTGTTACGAGTGTGCCGGCGTTCTTTGTCGTTTTATTGTTTATTTATGGACTTCTTTTGTTGTTAATGAAACCGTGGTAAATATTGGTGCGTAACTTTATTGGTGTTTCATTTACAATGAGTTGAAAAGACAAATTATTCACTTTTGGTAGTATGAAATTTTGAGTTTCATTTTAGTTGTCAAATTCAGGTTCAGGATGAACTATTGTTTAGCATGTGGCTGTACTCGCTAGTCTTTGTCATGGGTTACTAGCTATTACCCAGGACTTTGTTTGGGGCGGTATTTTTTAAATCGCTATTAAAAAAAATGTTCTTCCAGCAAAGCCCCACGCCGCGTCGACGCGTCGCCAGCGATGCGCCTACCTAACATTTCCTATTACGCAGCGTTTTGTGACCAACTTCACATCCGACAGAAATCCTACTACACCTCAATAGTCAGTGTGGAGAACTGGGAACATTAAATACAACAGTAAAAAGCATGAAATATATTAAATATTTATATTTAATATCACATAAATAAAACCCGTGAGAGCTTTCAGTTAATTCAAACGGTAATAAATATATATTTTTTATAAATAACCCTTCGATTCATGTTCAATGCAGTATATTTACATTGTAAAAGAGCTAAGTATAAATATACTGTACATGGATAACAAGCATAAAAAAAAAACAGTAGAATTGAGAACCTCCTCCTTTTTTGAAGTCGGTTAAAAATAACATACGTAAGTAAAACACATAATACTTCTGTAGATAAAAAAAATATATATGACATATTTTAGTGTTTTTCAGTCACTGGCTTGGCGTATTGATCTGACTAAACTGACCTAGTGTCCAGTGGCCTTTAGAGCTTACACACATAAAAGCGGTGCGGTATGACCCGTCACGTTGACTCTTCCTCAAGCATGCGTCACTGATTTTACACTTTCACTGCTGAGCCGATTTTCTTGTCTAGCTACGAGTGCGGCTCTGCACACTCCATACTGTTTTCCCATACCACAAACACAACAGTTGTGTTTTCCCGCACTCACGGCGAGTTATGTAAAACGCGAGAGTTATGTTTTTATAATTTTACGGCAAGCGAAAACACGCCTGCCATGTTAACCCGCACTGCTGTATTAACAATTTTATCACACCAGTTGTGTGCGCCCGCACAGCTGATCGAGTTTAGTTACAACACATCGCCAGTAAACAGTAAACACACGTGTGAAAATTCGTAAAAAAGCTAAAAAAAAAAGTAAAATGGTTCAGCAGTGAACGTGTTAAGTCGCACCCGCCGGAGTTGAACGCACCGAACGCGTCGAAAGAGTCATATTTCATAATTTTTCGTATGAAATGTAACGAAACCACGCACATATATCAGAGCTGAACGCGGCGAATCGCAGGAAATGTTCGGAAGGCAAGTCAATTCCAGGAGAATTCCGATGACGTCATCAGAAGCGTTGGACACGATGCACTGGATCGGACGGAGCGCCCGAAGCCCTCCTTTCTTCCGCTGCGGTTAGGTGTGCGCGGCCGAAATGACCTCAGATGTGTGATCACCTTTAGGCGGTGCAAGTGACGTTGCATCGCATCGCATCGCTTTCATGTGTACTGGGAGCGGTACGGTTTAATTCAAGATTTATCGAGCTTCAGCGAAGACCAGCCGTCCGGACCTGTCGACAGCATACACTGGACGGATGCGTCGGCTTCTGCAAATAAGCAAACATACATAGCTTAATATGTAGCTATGTTATTTACGATGCAGCTCTGTCTCCCACCCTGATTATTCCATAAAGCATGACCTAATAAAAGGAGGCCACTATGGCAACAAATAAAGTGAAATATAGCAATCCCTACTTATTATTATAAATGCGAAAGTAACTCTGTCTGTCTGTTGCTCTTTCACGCCTAAACTACTGAACCGATAGAAATTAAATTTGGCACAGAGATAGTCTAGAGCCTAAGAAAGGACACAGGGTACTTTTTAATGCGAAAAAAGCATTGTAAGGGTTTGAAATAGGGGATGAGAGTTTGTATGGAAGTTTCGTAATTTTTTAAGCTAGAAGCTTGAAATTTATTAGTCTTTTGATTAAATATAAATAAATTTGGCATTCAAAGTTTGTAAAAATTTACCCTTGAGGGGGTAAAGTAAAAATAGAGGATGAAAGTATGTATGGAAATATGTAAGGTTTCGGCTAAACCACTGCACCGATTTAAAACATTATTTCACTAATGGAAAGCTACATTGACAGCGAGTAACATATGTTATATTTTATCCCCATATTCCCGCGGGAACAGGAACTACGCGGGTGAAACCGCGGGGCGCAGCTAGTGGTTATATAATGTAATGGTATATATTATTATGTATTATATGAGAATTATTTCGGAGGTAGGTTTGTGATTCCGGATCTGGCACCGTGGTGGATTATTGTCTAATCCTCCTCACGAAAGTGAGGGGAGACCCGTGCTCAGCAGCGGGATGGTATGTGATGATGATGATAATATATGTAGGTATACGCCACGTCACACATGTATTATATAGTTTTCCGCAAGTCGTCACTCCACCTTACTGGTGGGTATCCTTTCGTTCATTCATTCATTTAATCATATCTTTTGACACATTACATGTTCTTAGACGAGTCATTTTATAATAATATAATATGTGCATCTGTATAAATACTTATCAAATGTAAATGGGTAGAGATACAGAACATCGAATATCCTACACTATGTTTCTCCACTTCGTCTTCACGCTAGAACTCGTCTGCCCCATCGGTTGTCGGTTCTTCTAGAGATGTGACCGGCCCACTGCCGCTTCAGCTTGCTAATCCTTTGCGCTATGTCGGTTACGTTGGATCTCTTTCGGGTCATCTCATTACGCATTCTGTCTTTCAGAATCGGTTCATTGCCTACTCCAGAAAAGATACGGACATGAGTATCCATCGGTTGTAAGTAGGTAACCCAAATCGTCTAAACTCTATTGTCAAATGCCAGCTGCCCATGCCAAATGCGCGTAATCTATGCTTGGCAGTTGGATCAGATCAATCACCTCTACCGCCCGCCCTGCAAAACTAGGGCGAGCACCGATCACTCGCCCGCCGCCCGCCCTAGTTACGAGCCAAAAAAACTAAAAAAAAATCGAGCTGAAAATCCGATTCTAATCGATTTACCAAAAAACTATTAGACCGATCTCTATGCCGCTTCAGGGACGATTTTTGCTTGACCACCTAGAGACGTAACGCGCTCGTTTTAAACTTTCAAAGTTACGTGCGGGAAGCTGGCACGTTTCAAGGAGAGGGAGGGAAGGACAAAATAAGTTTTCCAGCGCGTTTCAGACGCGTTTCAAGAACGATCAGGTACAAAATAAATTCAATAAAATTTTGTCGCATATCGCGTATGGCCTAATTCTCCTCGCGAAAGTGAGGGGAGACCCGTGCTCAGCGGTGGGCCGATATGGGTTGTTGGTGACTTTATAGTGTACCTCAACCTAGCGCTCTTCCTCGCCTCCCCGTTGGCAACGGCGGTCGCCTGCGCTACTGCTGGACCATCGTCAGTTACTTCCTGAAACGAAAAAACGTTTTTTTATATTTGATTTAAAGCAGTGTGGCTTAATAACTACTATTAGGTGATCTGTGATAAACTTCTCTATTTTTAACACGCTTTTATTAGCTTCAATCGTATGTTTGTATGTTTTTGTGTGTGTGTATGTATGTATAATGTAACAGCAACTTTGAACATAATTTTGACCCCCTTCAAAACATCGAATTAAATAAAAAAAATTTGCGCACTTATCAAGGACCTATAACAATACAATAATAAAATAAAAATTATAGTTAAAAAACATAAACTATCTGTCTGGCAAATTTCATCAAAATCCATTCAGTAATTTTTTCGTGTATGAATAACAAACATCCATCCATCCATCCTCACAAACTTTCACACGCATAATCCTAATTATAAAAACGGTGAATAAGAGTTTGTTTGTTTGTTGCGTTTTCACGCCTATACCAAAAAACTATTTAAAAATTTACTTCATCAATGGAAAGCTACATTATCAGCGAGTAACATAGGTTATATTTCATCCCCGTTTTCCCACGGGAACGGGAACTACGCGGTCGAAACCGCGGGGCGCAGCTAGTATTAAATAAGTAGGAAGTAGAATTGAATATATTGCAATATACTGTAAGTACGCCACCCACCCTACTATCGAAAAATGTTTTTACTGTCCATCCAAGGAAGGTTGTCTGGAAGAAATCGCATTCAGCGATAAGACCGCCCATTGTACTACCCTTGTTTACCTATTGAAATTCTTCTGTACTGTGTTTATTTTTGTTTCTGGTGTACAACAAAGAGTTTTCTATTCTATTCTAATATTATCGACCAATATACTATCGCCCTGTGTGGTAGATAGTAGCTTTATAAGACGAAGGTACCTCAACAGCGGACTCCGTAGTGGTGCTGGGGCTGGCCTGTACTCTTGGCACTGGAAACGGGGCTCCGTATCTCGGAATCAAACGGGGTTGAGTCCTAAAATTAAAAAAAAAAAAACATTATCACTTACAGTGCCGGATTGAGAAGGCGCGGAGCCCGTAGCAAATTCTTTCAAAGATCCCTTGATCTATTATGGGTTACAATGGTCTTAGTAGGAAAAGTTGTAACGTTTCAAGTTTTTGTGACATCAAGTAAATTATACCACATCTTAACACGTCCACTGCATTATGAGGTCGAATAAGCCACATGCGTGACTTCTCGGTGGTGCGGTAGTCAAAATAGCTTTGTTTCACTCTGTTGCGGGGGACAGAAGCCGGAAAGGCTTTATGAAGCAGGAAGGGTCTCACACGCACTGCAAAGAAGTCCAACTTTGCCTCGAAAAGACCTCATACGTACTGGCTGACCCAAAGAAAAACCATGCTTGAAAATGGCCCCGCAGCGATCGTGTGAACAAGTTTCGCTCAAAAAATTACGCTCAGGCAGAGATGAATTGGTTAAAATATACGGGCCCCTTTTCGCGCGGGTCCCGTAGCAATTCCTACTCTTGCTACGTGGTTAATCCGGCACTGGTCACTCGGCATTAAGAATCGGTAGGCGGTACAGTTACATAAAGGTATACAACCACTCGCTAAACTTTGCAACCCTCACTACTCATACAGAATACATCAAAATAACACATCAAAATTCAGTATCCGAAACAGGGCAATGTTCTATTGTTACGACTGATATTTACATATACTGCACTGGGTTACGAATTAGGAAGGTGGCCGTAATTGATATTCTATGGCAGGTCCGACCTTGTCCAACGGCTCTCCAGTTAGGCAGGTTAGTTAATTAATAGAGTTTAGTAAAAGAGGTGAATTTTTCAAAGAGATAATGACAAACAATAAAGTAAAGGGAAAAAAAGAGAAAAGAATCAAACAAAAAAAGAGGAGGAAATTAGAGAGAAAGCAACAACAAAAAAGACAGAAAGAGGAGATGGCAAAATACGACGAATAATGAAAAACGGCAAAATAATATTTTTGAAAATAAAATTACCCTAGCCGGTAATCAAACCTATTGATTTTTGAAAAAAAGAAACGGGTGTTATTGCGCCAACCAATAATGATGCTATTGGCGATCAAATTCAGATAGTAATGTCAGAAGACAAACTAAAGAAAAGTGGCTTACCTCAGTATGATTTTAGTAATTTATTTTCATATTGACACAGGTGTCGGAAAAATTTCGAATCCGATTCCGACAAATTCATTCCCAATCCAACACATTCCAAATTCCTAATAGAAATTGTGAATATCGTAGGGAATCAATTAGTCGGAAGCAGCTTCGCAGACTTTCCGACACTTGGGAAAAGGATACGGATGGTAACCAATGACGTAGTCGACGGAGTAACAGGCTTCCCAACAAAATATGTATTCACTCTTCAATAGATGCCGTCCAAGTTATTTTCTTTCCACCTATTTGCTTCTAAATATTATAGAAGCAAATCGTTTTGGGCTTTGTTCGTTGTTGATAACTAAATTCATCGTCATTGAATTCAAAATCTTCAAAAATCTTCGTAGAATAATAGTGTCAGTACTCATTACCATTATCAATACGTGATAAGGAAAATACCTACACACAGATCAATATTCATAATATCATCTATCTGATTTCCCAACCATATCAAAATTCAAAAGACATCTCAACTTACCTTGTACCAAAAGCCGTAGCTACTGCACTGGCACCTTCGGTCTTTTTGTCCTTATCTTCTGTCTGGTCGATGTCATTCCCCTCCTGGTTAATGTCTAGACCGCTCTGAAGAGCATCTTGACCTTGGAACTGCTGTTGAGCGTATTGGCCTTGGAGTTGTGGGAACTGTTCTTGAGACACGAAAAATTGGGGCTGGTATTGAGGTTGATACTGCCCTTGTGGTTGTAGTTGCTGAGGTTGATACTGCCCTTGTGGTTGTAGTTGCTGAGGTTGATACTGTCCTTGTGGCTGTAACTGCTGAGGTTGATACTGTCCTTGAGCGAATTGGGCTTCAGGTTGGGCGAATTGGCCTTGGGGTTGCACGAACTGATCTTGGGGTTGAACAAACTGGCCTTGAGGTTGAACAAACTGGCCCTGAGGTTGCAGATACTGAGTTTGAGGTTGGTAGAACTGAGCTTGGTCTTGGTTTTGAATCAACTGTGAGGGAAACTGCTGGGGCATGTACTGAGCTTGAGGTTGAACTACAATAGGTTGCTGGTATAACTGCTGCTGGTTATTTCGATCTTCTTGTTCTTCTCGATCACGATTTTGATCGTCAGTACTTTCGGCTTCCTTTTCTTGTGGTGGGAAATGAGATGGGAATTGCCCCGGAGAAGCGTATTGACCTTGTTGAGTGAAGCTCGGTTGAGGCTGATAGATGACAGGTTGAGCTTGGAACTGAGTGAATCCCTGAGGTTGGGGCTGGTATTGAGGCTGTATAGTTACTGCATCAGGATTCGGTTGCAGTGCAGGTTGGTAAGGACTGACGGGCTGATACTGAGGAGTTGGTTGCTGGACTGTCACTGCATCAGGGTTGGGCTGGTTATAGAAGTTTGGCTGGAACTGCGCTGGTGCTTGCAAAACTACCGGTTCAGGCTGCAACTGCGTCTGTACTTGAGGTTGATAACTAGGTTGGTATGACTGCTGAACGAAGACAGGCTGTTCATTCTGAACCAATAAAGCTGAAGTTTGAAACTGTGGCCGAAGGGTTTGACCTTGCTGCTGAGCCAAAATCGATGGCAGAGCTGAGAAATGAGTTGCAGCATCGAAACCTACTACTTGCTTCTGTGAAGCTTCCTTAGGTTGCAAATAAGCCCCCGATAAAGGGACAAACTGGGGCTGCAATTGGATCTGAGCTAGAGAACCAAGGAAAAACTCTCCAGGATACTCCTGTACCCTCTGCTTCGTTACTTCCACTGTGGTTAGTCCATTCTTCAGTTGATCTGACTTCTTAGCATCATCATTGAGGACCTCTTCTTCGTTCAAGTCGAACTCAGTGGTGGAAGTTACGGGGGTAGTGGAAGCTTCAGTTGTGGTCGTGGTGGTGGTGGTAGTTCTGGCGAATTGGCGTGGATCTTGAGGAACTGGAAGGCGATTGCCGTTGGGGGCGTTTTGGGCGGCCTCCAGCTGCTTCTGTCTTTGATACTCGCGGTATCTATCCTGCTGTTGTTGAAACTGAAATAAAAATAAAAATGTTTATGTATCCTCTACTGAGCGGAAGATACTTATTGAAATTCCTACGAATGCTATCTGCTATCAGTATGGAGGGTATCCCTCTATCTAGGATACCGAGAGCAATGAGGACCATGATCCTGCAAACTCCCAGACTCGGAGCTTTGGTTTAATTACACAAATTTTGCCCCTAAGCGGGTATCGAAGCCGCAATCTTGCGGTTCACAGTCCGCTCTACCACTCAGGCCACGGAGTCGTTACCCTAAGAGGTTCCTCTGATAGCACTAACCTGCGACTGCTGGAACTTCTGGTCCAAATCCTTCAAGTCAGTGTTGAATCCAGGTCCAGCGTACTGCTGGCCACTGATGGGCGAGGATTGGAACAGCGGCTGCTGCTCCTGGGGAGGTGGCAGACCCTGGACGGAGACGTCTTCCTCGGGGATTCCGTAGCTGGTCGAGGGGGGCTGCGGGTTTCGAGGGTCCACGGGAGGTAGGTACTGTTGTTTTTGTGGAGTCTGTGTAAGATTTTTTTATTTATACATTTTGGATATTTTTTTGTTTTTTTTTTTATTGCCTATAATTATAAACGAATAATTGGTTTTTAAAGTGTAACTTTACCTGCTGTTGCCTCGGGTCTGGAAGGTCGAACGAGGGCCCGCTAGGCCTCCACCCGCTCGGAGGATAGGGCGCCGGGGGCTCCGCTACCGCCCCGCTCACTAACAGCGATATAATGGCTAACAGCTCCTGGGAAATAAGGGAATTGTGCTGTGTAATGGACGAATACGAGTACAGCTGGGTGACTCAGACTTATTCGATAAGAAAACAAATATATTCGATTCGATATCGTTCTCGTATCGAATGTTTTTTCGAGATATTCAAGATTCGATTTTGACAACTGTCGGTTACGGTACAAAAAGTCAAGTTGGTCGTCGATTCGATTATTGTGAATTGTTATTAAAAATGTGTTATATCGAACGATATGAAATAAAATTGAGTTATCGTGAGATTCCGAATCACCTAAGAGTTTTTGAGACATTTAAATGCATAAACCGCTGATTCCAGTTCAATTGTTAAGGATCATGCGGCTTTTCCTAAGCCATTTTTCCATTTGCTTGATAACTATTATTATGATTTTTAGCGTCTTTTTAATAACTGTCCCTATACGTATTATAATAAATATAGTTTTATCAACACTATGTACAATCATTATTTTTAAATAAACACAAAATCATAAAGGATAATAACGTAGAAGATATTTAAAAATTCATCTCCATGTAGGGTAAGCCACCCATTATTGGTCCCGTCACTCAACCAATAAACACAAACACAAAATATCACATCACACCACAATTAAAAAAAAACCAAGCACAGTTAAAAGAAACGTGTAATCACCTTCATTTTCGGTGACTTTCGCTTGCATCCTGCGCACGCGCATTGCTTTTATAGACAATAGCGATTGAGCATTACCATGCGCGACGTGCGATTTGTCTACCTTAAGGACGCGTAGGGCTGTCACACCTGATAGAATAACTTATTGTTTTATTTTTCCTAGTATTTTTTTTAGTATTTTCCTGCTGCCTTTTAATGGCCAAGCGAAACCAATTGATACGATTATGTTTTAAATTTAAAATGGAGACTTTGGTCTGGCATTTTTTTTAAATTGATTCAGTAATATTATATTAAATGGATTCGAAGATTTTTGTTTTTTGTAATATGTAATTACAATAGTTGCATCATTTGCTCATAATGTTTGTAGGTACCTAACTGTAGTAAGAGTCTCATAGAACAGTGTTATGCTAATCAGTTCTAATTACGTCAACAAATGTCTCGTATTCTCATATGGCTCAGTAGATATTATGATCTATTCATTAAGGTTCAAGACCGTTTGACTACCAAAATTAATACATATTACATTATAATAATTTGTTTTCATGGGCAAAATTGGAGCGTAAGTACTTTTTCTTGTATATAAAAATGATTACATGCCGTCACTAAACGAGTCGATGAATGATGAACTAAACCCTAACCCGAGGCATCTGCTTTGTTAATGATATTATTGTCCATTGTTTATTGCATTCCCCATTATTATAACACTCGTTTACTACGGGAAATAATCTATGACCTAAGCCGAGTTAACAAGGGCATTTTCAATTAAAAAACAATTTTGAAAGAGATAGGGTTGTACCTTAACACACCTCAACACGTTCATTGCTGGCTCTTTTGCGAATCTTCACGCAACGTGTGTGTTTACTGTTTACTGGCGTGTCGTAAGTAAACTCAATCAGCAGTGCGGACTCACACAACTGGTGTGATAAAATTGTCAATACAGCAGTGCGGGATCGCACGCCAGGCGTGTTTTCGCTTGCCGTAAAATTATAAAAGGACAGACGTGTATTTTCAGCAGTGAAAGTGTTAATTGTATCTATATTATGTAATCCGTTACATATATAGTTACAAGTGAAGCTAATCAAAGCGTGATACATAATTAATAACGTTCTCATTACAATTTTATCTCACTATAGGACAAAACACACGTGTGTAAAATGTGCGTCAACTTTTTTCTATACAATATTTGATTGACAAACAATGTATTGAAGTTTTTGTATTCTCATTCAATTAACAAACGCTTATCTAAGTTTGCCCATTGCATGTTAAAAAGGCATTAGTGTAACCTCAAATTAATTTCTATTCATAAATTAGCCACACTGCCCCTTATTCACAAAAATGCGCACTAAAATTTTGTACTGCACAGTACTAAGTGACGTTCGATGACTTTTTATGAAAAGGGACGTAAATTTTTAGGTACCTAGCCACAAAATAAGCAAGCAGGCCTGGAAGACGTAGTCCCGTCCTTAAAATTAAAAAAACCGAAAATCCGATTACAGCGCCAGGAGGGTTTCAGTTACATATTATACACGAACAGAAGAAATATATATATATATATAAAAAAATATAAAAAAATATAAAATCTATGCTTCCAATAAGTATAGATTTTTATTTTCTATATCGAAGCAAACAAAATGACTGAATACTGAACAATAACTAAACCCAAAAAAGAACTGGACCGAGTGTATTCCACTGATAAGTAATATCCCTCATAATATCAAATCTAAAAGAAGTGTAATGAAGTGTCAAAAACGTAACGACAACGTCGACAACCTTATTATTTCTTCCTACACTTTGATTTACAAGAATCTTTGTAATTTGAACCATATTCGTTGGAATTAAGGATATGTTGATTTTTTGAAGGTGTATAGTTATTTTTGTCAATGCGTAGGGACAAATTCGGAGTAAGGTTTTGTGGTGACGTGATGCGATACATCACTTGACACGGTCAAATAATGTGTTATTTACCTCAAATATTTTGAATGGATTCGGGACTGGATAGGTAAGTTTATTTTAATGAACTTTATTTGTGGAATTGTCTAAATTATCCAAAGTACAGATTATTTGATAGTTACTAGGTAACACAAGCTGGGGTAGCCTAGTGGGAGAACATCCGCCTTCCAAAGAAAGGGTCGTGATTACAAATCCCTGTGCGGGCACGTACCAATGTCTTTCTTGTAAGATTATCACATGCTTTTCGCTGAAGGAAAACATCAACCCACGTGTCCGAGAGTTATTTCTGAGGTAGGTATGTGATCCACCAATCTGGACCGGGCCCCGTGATGGAATTAGACCTGATCCTCCTCACGAGACTGAGGGGAGACCCGTGCCCAGCAGTGGGACAATATATGGGTTAATGATGATGATGATTATAAGAAACTTACGTATTTCCCTACTTTACAATTAATGATTTTAGTTTTGAGTGCTACAGTTTTAATAACTAAGTTTAATTTTTCTATTGACGTAATCTATTTGGATTGTCTTTTGTATATTCTTCTTTTCTGGAGACAGTTTCCGATATTATCGGACGTACGCGGACCGATAACATGTCGGTTGCGGGAACCCACGCGGCTTCTAAAGTTTAGTGAAACTAGTGATGTGACTGACCGTATCGATTTCCAACGATTAATCCAGGTAATAAACTATCTGTGTGCCAAACATCATCTAAATCCGTTCAGCTGTTTTTGCGTGATTGAGGAGCAACCATCCAAGCTTTCATATTTATAATATTACTAGCTGCGCCCCGCGGTTTTACCCGCGTACTTCCCGTTCCCGTGGGAATACAGCGATGAAATTTAGCCTTTGCTACTCGCTGATAATGTCGCTTTCCATTGGTGAAAGAATTTTTTAAACCGGTTTAGTGGTTTAGACCTGAAAGCGTAACAAACAAATAAACAAAATTACTGGGCAAATGAGACTTTAGAGCCGGTGTCTCAGGGTGACGAGCGCAGTGCAGTTAAGTACCGCGCAGAATTAGTCAATGCAGTGTTATGGGCAGGCGTAGCGCTTACCATGAGGTGAAAAAGTTGCTCGTGTAAAAAAATAAAAAATAAATTCACATTCGCATTTATTTATAATATTAGATAGATTATTAGGAGACAGGTTTATAGCAAGGATACATTTCAAGAAGCATTTATAAATCTATCGACAACTTTCACACAAAATCCCATCCCTACTCAAGACAGTTCAGTTAGATTCAATTTTGATAAAATTAGTACTATCTAAAGCTTGACACTTGAAATCTTCGCCGCCTTTGAACACGGCGATTGTGCCACTTTAGTAGGTACGATTCCGCCATAGTCCGCCATTCTGCGCCATATCTCCGCCATTTGTCCGCCGTAGTCTCCATTACTCCGCCATAGCTCGGCATTTTGGCGTTCGAATGGCATCTGGGGGTGTGACTTGTCAGTTAATATCTTGAAATTGCTTGGGTAAGGGTGACTTTCTAAGCAAATTGTGAGGGAATGTATTGGAGTGCTAGTGAGGTGGTTTCTAAAGTTTCGTTTGTCTTGTAGGGTGGATTATCAAGAGGTTATTTAGATTAACGTTATTTTTTTTTATTTCTTAAAACTTTTTATTTTATTTTATTTTGCACGGCAAACTAACAGCTTCATAACATAATATCCTTAAACAGTTTTAGATAAACAATTGTCTAGAGATGAGCAAAGGGCTACCTGACCTAGAAATAATAATTGTATATCAAAAATACAATAGTTATTAACTAAAATAAATAGTAACTAAAAGAAAAAAAAAACAATTATTATTGAACAAAATTTACATTACATATCTTTTTTCTCAATTTTTATGTTTTGAATCTTGTGGTAGACCCCCTAAAATGTCATAATCCGTCACAGAAGGGCTTTAAGCTGGTCCTAGATCGTTGGGGATAGAAGAAATTATAAGTATCTATCAAAATAGGATTTAATTCATACGGGAAAAGGGTATTTTTTTCAGTATCTCCTACGTTTCATTTTCCAGGCCACGCGGACGAAGTCGTGGGCCCAAGCTAGTACAACATAAAGCATCATCGACATTATATTTAATGTGCTTATATATCGGTGTGTTTAGGAAGCGGAAAAATAAAGGTTTCCGGAATTACCTACCATATTTTATCTCGGAAAAACTGAACGCCTCCGGTAAGGTAAAATGTCGTAAGTTACGGATGTGTTAGATGAGTTTTATGGAGAAGGTAGGATAAGATAAGGTACTATTATAGTGCACCTAAGTAGTTATTAAAAATAACCTTTCTTTATCACGTTTACTGCTGAAAACACACACGTTGTGTTTTTTATAACTTTAAGCGGGTGCGGGAAAACACCTGTTGTGTTAGCGCAGCTTACGTGCCGGCTGTGCGACGAAACACAGACGTGTTTGTTTAATGCGACGGCGCTACTACAGTGCGGCTCACACAGACGGCACGCCATTGCTGGAAAACACACACGGTCCGTACCGGTGCCCAAATGTGAAACCGGTTCAGCAGTCAACGTGTTAAATTACACGCACATTCACATGGGTACATAAATTCTTGCTCCTAAGATTCTCTGTATCTAAGGAATCAGCAACTTCAGGGACCATGCTCCCACAAACACCCAGACTCAGAGCAAATAAACGTGGCACGCGCAATTCTTTGCCCTGCGCAGGTATAGAATCTACAACGTCACACGTCACAGTCGGCTCATCAAGTTATTTATTTTATTTTACTGAGTGACGAGACGAGCAAGTCGTTCACCTGATGGTAAGCGCCACGCCTGCCCATAACAGCTACAGTGCCACCCAGAATTTGTTGCGGCACTGCACTGCGCTCGTCATCCTGAGACATCGGCTCTAAACTCTCATATGCCCAGTAATTTTACTGGAACCAGTGCCCTTCAAACCGGAACACAGTATACCTAAGTGTATAATTGTATTTATTATTTTACAAAATTTAATTTACTTATGTATTATTTATTTACACCACCAACCTTTGACGCTCCATTACCTCTCTCGATCCAAAGGTTGACTGGAAGAGATAACTTTTAGCGATAAGCCCGCCCATTGTACTATACTAATTTCGATAAGTTCTATTCTTTATGTACCTTGTTGTTGGTATGTCTTTGTTCTGTGGTGTTTCAATAAAGAATTTATCTATCTATCTATCTTGTGTATTTCTGAACTGGTGTGCAGTAAAGTATTCTTAATTCTATTCTGCTATATTTACGAGTAAGTATATGATAGATAAATCTCGATGAAAATTTAATTAATTAAGGATAAATTAGCGGCTTTCTTCGGTGCCTTAAAGTTGACTGGCCGCCCAAGGGCCTCTGGCATCGCTCTATCAATCAATCATCAATTACTGCTTTCAATCTTTAATAACTGGGAAAGAAATTTAAGCGTGCCCTTCGAGGTATGACACTGCTCTGACATTTTTCCATTAACCCTAAAAAGAGAACCTACCTCTGGCAAAGGTGTGGTACTTCCCCAGGCGGTCTCTTGCAGAATAATGCCGTGTACTTATTGTCCAAGCGACGGTGGAAAGGAGATGGAGGTATAAAATATAGCTTACCTATAGAAAAATTGTTTAACATTCACCCCGTGGTGTCTACTGTCTACTTCACTTCATTTTAAGATGCAGGACTGTCGCCAAACTCCACAATGGATCTCTTGGATCCTCGCCACTTTAGATATTATTTCTGGAAAACTTTGTGGAAGTTGAAATTGGAAATGGAAATAGTTGTAAACTGGCGACGACATGAGACAAGTACTTAGCTAACTTAGCTAGCTTAGAAAACACAGACGTTCGTGTTTTTATAACGTTACGAGGATGCGGGAAAACACACCCGTTGTGTTAGCGCAGCTTACGTGCCGGCTGTGCGGCGAAACACAGACATGTGTGTCTAACGCGGGGCTACTACAGTGCGGCTCACACAGACGGCACATTAGTGCTGTAAAACACACACGGTCCGTAACGCTGCCCAAATGTAAAAACCGGTTCAGCAGTCAACGTGTTAAAAAGTATTCTATATATTCAATATATTCTATATTCTATTCCAGGACCTAAAGTAACTGTATACTAAATTTCATTAAAATCTATTCAACCGTTGGGGCTTGAAGAGAGGACAAACACACAAATGTAAAACTTTCGAATTTTTAACATTACTAGCTAGTAGTGCTAGCTAGCATTTACATACGTTGAGTAACATTGAACAGTTGATTTTTACGAGATAAAAGTATTACGTTTTAATCCAGGTAATAAACCATCTGTGTGCTAAATTTTATCCAAATCAATTCAGGCGTTTTTGTGTAATCAGTGGAATAATGGGCCTGCCACTGAACAGTGTTTTAATCAAAAATATTAAGGTGCACTAGTAATGACGCAACTTGCAAACAATGGATTCCATGATGCGTAACATTTGGCAACAACCCTGCATCATAAACAAGCTATAGGACCTGCGCTACCATCGGCGCTTACCATACTTTTTTCTATTTGAGATCGGTGCCTATTCGTCTTTCGATCAACCATCGGTAAGTAAGAAAGAGAAGAAAGCAAGCAAGGTGTCTAAATTCCAAGGTAAATTAGACGCCAGTTTCGCACAGAAATGGCGACTGAGAATTAGGGCCACTTCACACGTTTAGCCCTAATAATCAGGGCCGGATTATCCATAAGGTAGATTAGGCAACTACCTACTAGACTAGGGCCCACGGGGCCTAGTCCATGCGGGACTCTAACTATTACCCCACAGGAATCGTTAAATTTTGCGGGATAAATAGTATCCTGTGTTCTATTCCAGGACCTATCTGTATATCGACGCTAGAAAGCGTAAACGCTGTAACCATTTGACCGACCCGAAAATACTTTTTTTACATTTTTTAAAACAAACGCTGTAACCCACATTTCAACGTCTCCTAGGAACTTTAGGATATAACCAACGTAGCAGTATTGTAGCTTTGTATGAAACACACCAAATATCCAAAATTTACGTTTTTAGGTCGAGTAGATATTGAGATATGATTGTTTTTCAACAAAAAAAAAGTTTGGTGAACAATTTTGCGTTTCAAGGTTACAGCGTTTACGCTTTCTAGCGTCGATATATACAAAATTTCATCTAAATCCGTCCAGCCATTTCGGTGTGAAGAGAGGACAAACACAAACTTTCGCATTATTTTATAATATTAGTGGGATTAGTGAGATATTAGTGAGATTAGTAAGATATTTGTGAGATTTGTGGGATATTAGTGAGATATTAGGGAGATATTTGTCAGATTGTTGAGATATTAGTGAGATTAGTAAGATATTTGTGAGATTTGTGGGATATTAGTGAGATATTAGGGAGATATTTGTCAGATTGTTGAGATATTAGTGAGATTAGTAAGATATTTGTGAGATTTGTGGGATATTAGTGAGATATTAGGGAGATATTTGTCAGATTGTTGAGATATTAGTGAGATTAGTAAGATATTTGTGAGATTTGTGGGATATTAGTGAGATATTAGGGAGATATTTGTCAGATTGTTGAGATATTAGTGAGATTAGTAAGATATTTGTGAGATTTGTGGGATATTAGTGAGATATTAGGGAGATATTTGTCAGATTGTTGAGATATTAGTGAGATTATTCCCGCTTGTTGCCAAGAGAATATTATGAGTGTGGAAGCGGCACGTCAGAGCCGGCGGAGAAGTAAGGTGTCATGAATTCCAACGTTGATTAAAGATGTCGGTATACACGTAAATGGTGGCACAGTGAGAATAAAGAGATTATTTTCACGCTGTGCGAAAACAACTTTGTAAATTTAGAGTGGTTTTAAAAGGGTTAAAAGGTATAAAAGTTTACTGAGTAGGTGTCAGTGGATTAGTAGAGCTTTTGTATATTCTATTTGATACTATTTTGGAAAGGTAAAGTTAAGTTATAGTGATTTGATTTTATTATTACCCGACTGCTCAACACTTTCGCTGCTGAGCCGATTTGCATGTCTAGCCACGGGTGCGGCTCTGCACACTCCATAGAGTTTTCCCATACGACAAACACAACAGTTGTGTTTTCAGCACTGAACGTGTTAAGGATGGTTATGTTTTTCATTCGTATGTATATAATTATGTATGTATGTACTGTGTTCTTCAACGGTGTGATGGATTCGAAATTTGGTAATTATCTAGAGGTATTTAACACGTTCACTGCTGACAACACAGACGTTTGTGTGTTTTATAACGTTACGCGAATACGGGAAAACACACGTGTTGTGTTAGCGCAGTTTACGTGTCAGCTTTGCGGCGAAACAGACGGTGCGTTTAACGCGGCGCTACTACAGTGCGGCTCGCACAGACGGCACGCCAGGGCTGGAAAACACACACGGTTCGTAACGGTGCCCAAATGTAAGAACCGGTTCAGCAGTCAACGAGTTAAAATAAATAAAAATCAGTGGTTTTTAAGTAATTTCAAGTGGTTAGGTATACAGATAATTAATGTTAAAGACAGACCCCCTGACCTGACAACAAGATACCCAGGGGTGATAACTACTTACTAAGATACCTACTGTTTTAGCATTGAACTGGATACTTACGCTTCGCAAAAAGTCTCATTTAGAGCAAAGCAAAAGCAAGGAGAAGGTCGTTGGTTCAAATCCTAGTGCGGGCACGTACCAATGTGTTTCTGTGAAGCATTATGTACGTAATTATCACTCGCTTTTCGGTGAAGGATAATTATTATTATTATTACAGAGGTTTTCCACCAATCCGGACCGGGCCCGCGTGGTGGATCTTGCCCTAACCCTCCTCACGAAACTGAGGGGAGATCCATGCTCAGCAGTGGGACGATATGATGATGATGACGAGTAAACAGTTAGAAAATCTGCAGGGCTCTGAGCCAAATCTAGGTACAAACGAAGACCTAGGTACCTAGTACCTAGATACCTCTTAACTTCTAGATCCCGAGGTCACACAAACTGGCGGGGTCATGTCGCCTTCATTTGTAATTCTCGCGCGGCGCCGCGGTCAAGAACGAGTCGTGTCTCGTATGTTAAAGCGAAAACTGTGTTTTTTTTTTAAAGTTACGAAGGAATACGAGGTTATGAATAAAATTGGTGAGAATAGGAAGGGCCTTCGCTAACAATTAGCTTTAAATATACTTTAGATAGTTTAGGTTCAAAATGTATCATGAGATAAATAGATAGGTGAACTCTTTGAAAGACCACAGAACTAAGCCAAACCTAAATTTAAGAATAAGCGTCACAATAGGCGGTCTTATCGCTCAAAGCGATCTCTTCCAGACATCCATGCACGGAGAGAATTTTAATTAAATTTTATTTGGAAAGAATACAGTGTACCATAGTTAAGTTACTAAATTGTGTATGATTCTAAACACCATTTATAATAATAAAATATATTATAATGAAGTTGTGAACGGTGGTTTTTTTGTGACGTTGTTGATTTTGCAAGTATATTTTTTCTGTAAAACTGTAATATTTGTGGAATATTAACAATTAACTAGGTTTTTGTTGAAACGCAAAAGTGTGGGAAAATTTTAAACAAAAAAACGTGATCTGTCGTGGAAATTTTAGTAAGTTTCCACCACTTTACTGAATCGTGACGTTGACAGAGCCTAGTAAACAAGTCAATAAGTAAGTGGTACTTAACTCTATAGTCTAGTAACAACCGTAACAACTATTTTGACTAAGTATTTAATTGCATGTAAGTAAATAGGATTAAAAGAAAGAAAACATCGGTGAAGGAAAACATCGTGAGGAAACCCACATACCTACCCGAGAATTATTTCGGAGGTAGGTATGTTATCCACCAATCCCGACTGGGCCCCCGTGGTGGATTATAGCCTAACCCTCCTCACGAAAGTGAGGAGAGACCCGTGATGATAAATGAATTGAAATAGGATTATACTTATCCGACCTGACACTGGCTGAATGCACAAAAAAACAAGCAGTAAAAAAAACACCTACTCAATTTCGAGTTCCCTCGAGGGGGATTTCTGGAAAAACAGATTCCTGAAATCCCTCTCAAGGGTCGAGTATAAGTGTTTTGCTTCAGGACTTCCCCTATGCTCATTCGCCGATTCATATTTGTTTATGATATTATTGGGACAGTGATAGAAGAAATAAACACACAGTGCGCAGTCAGTTACTTCTATTTTCGTTTCTTCCAAGTTCGTTGTTGTCATCTAGGTAATTCGGCATTATAACTATTGTTTATTAATACGATGTATGAATAGCTCATAATCAACGTCATTTTCATCTCTTCCCGTTATTTCGTTGGGCTTCTGTATCCCGCGGGACCTTGAGACCGCACAACGTCCGTAATTAGCCATTAAACCATATAATTTGGTGCTACTATTTTCATGAAAAATCATATTATTGTTGTTGTCGAAAACCGATTTGAATGGTAAACCCCTTTCAAAAGCACCCAATTCGATCAATTCGTCAGTTTTCGAATCCAATTTGTACAAACCTCTTTTGCCGCTGTGAATAAAATGAGCGCAACC
This sequence comes from Campaea margaritaria, assembly GCA_912999815.1. Taxonomy (NCBI): domain Eukaryota; kingdom Metazoa; phylum Arthropoda; class Insecta; order Lepidoptera; family Geometridae; genus Campaea; species Campaea margaritaria. The sequence continues at coordinate 5,203,706 of OU538814.1, forward strand.
GAATTTGTCTATGGTCAAAGAGTAAATGTCACCCGCGATGACAGTCACTTGATTCGCGCCTTTTCTCAATCGATACACGCTCGATCGACTCAAAATGTACACGTCTTCCTGTTTATCGATTATGAACTCGTCGATTGTGTAATTCGATAACGCGGGAACACTTTTCGATCGCTTACTTTCATATATGTAAAGTCCATTTGTTTCAAAGACAGTGTAGTAGATTTTGTTTTTGTATTGCATATGCAAAATTGTTTGATCGGGTAGGCCGTATTCTATCGTAGTGTTCGTAGATGGGTTGTACTTGAATATTCCACGAGCGCCTCCGATGTAGACATCTCGAGTCGATGGATCTATGGCTCGAGCGAACGAGAAATCGATGTTGGGTATTGTCTGCAATCGGATGTCGTCTAAATCGAATGCTGCGGTGTAATCGATCGATTGGGCATCTTCGTAATGGAAGTAGAGTATGTTTACTGCTCTGTCCACGGCTAGTTGACCGGAGACGCGATATCCAGCTAAAATCGGCGTTTTGGAGTAGCAAATGCTTTCGATGCAGGCATGGCAATCTTTTGTTGACGACACGAAACCCAATATCCCAGACAGCAGTATGAAGTATTGATATCTCATTCTGAAAAATTTAAGTTATATAAATTAACATTATTTTTAAGTAGATATATTATTTATTGACACACCTTAAATAAAAATCATCATCATCATCAACCCATAACGTCCCACTGCTGGGTACGGGTCTCTCCTCACTTTCGTGAGGAAGGTTAGGCCAGTCCGGATTGGTGGATAACATACCTACCTCCGAAATAATTCTCGGGTAGGTAAGTGGGTTTCCTCACGATGTCAAAACAGAAATAAAAATAATTAAATAAAATTAAATAGAAAACTAACTAAAACTTAAACTTAAAAATCTAACAAAAGAGGGGTATCCATGAGGCATGGTGCCAAGAACACTGGCTGCATTTCCACGTTGAATAGCAATCGCTATTCTCTGTGCGAGAAATGAGCTAGCCCTCTTTATTTTTATCGAATAACAAAGCGAGCATGTGACCTGTGGAAGCGCCATGCCTACCCATAGTAATTCAATTGTCATCTTTTATTATATTTTAACTCAAAAAAATCGATAACGATCTAGAATCGATAACTCAACAAAATCGATTACTAAATCGATATAACTGCATTACATACGAACTATGCTAACTGCACTTATAAAACGTATAATAATAAACAAAAAGTGAAAGCTAAAATAATAATTATTATACATAAATAAGTAGGCAATAGGTACTTACGCTACAATGAAAAAAAAAAAACAAAAAACCCACACGAATTACACTACATTACTGAATTTGAAACATTTTGTATGACCAGTCTCATTTATATTTTTTTACATGATTAAATATCGATTTTTACTAGTTTTATTAAGTCAAAATTTATGAAAAAATGCTAGAAAACCTATTATCAAGTTGTTTACTCGAAAGGAGTACAGCCCGAAACTGATAAAAACCCACTAGTTATGCTTTGATTATTTATTATCAAAGTAATTACATAGTAAAAACAGAAAAGTTAGTGAACTCGGAAGAACGATACCAAACGCGGCTTATTGTGCACGCCCGCGCCTGTACGCACGTGATAGATTATTTGAATTTTACCATGGTAATTTTTGTCAATATTCAAATACTGATGATGCTAAACTTACCTTGTGTCAAAATAAGTATCTTTTATAATTAAACCACGTAGGTACATGACTAAATAATACGTTTTGAGTATCTGATGATAATGTATGTATTTAGTAAAGATTCAAATGGCAACATTTGTTTGAGGACTTAACTTGATGAATTTGGCAACATTCACTGGTTTCCAATAAACAGGAAATTACATTAATGTTTATAATTAATATTGTACGTATTTTAGAAAAAGTTTGACTGATAATTATCAAATAATTATGATTTCTGCGGCTAGATTTAATCCATGTATTTTCGTCCATATTTCATTTAATGATATGATAATTGACTTGTGTTAATTCTTCAATATTCATACTAATATGAATATTCTTAAGTATTAATGTATCGAATCATTTACGATAATTCATCTCTGTATTTGTAAGATAATTGGTAATTGAAAATAAACGATGAAACAGCTTTATTACTGTTAGAAAACCATTTAATATAATAATTGGAATTATTCACGTTTAAACAAACTTTAGTGTACATATCTGTGGATATGTATTGATTTAGAAGGTTTTAACATGTATTGTAATAAAAATCAAGCAGTAAAAACGTTTAGTTTCAATTTAAGGAAACACGTGGTTTACTGAGCTTGTTTATTCGCCGCACGGCGGCCGGTATAATTAGCCTTGCATTTGAAAGGCAGATTCACTTCTCAATGTACCTCGGAACAGGGCGGACACGCCGCCCAACTAAATAAGTTAAGTACTATTATTATATCTATTAACTAGAAAGCTATTATTATTGTGTATGTGTATTAATCTTCAGTTTAAAACTTACTATGTGTATTGCAATAGTTATCAATATTGTGTATCAGTGTGAACATTACAATCGCTAAATTATATCGTGTTATATATAGATACAACTAATGTGAGCATTTCATTATCTTCCTACTTATTTCCAAATGAAGCTTATATTTTAAATTAATTATTGAGAGTTACAATAGCTATTCCTGTCGTGTAGTAATATGTAGATTACATTAACTTCCTACTTATTTGAAAGTAAAGTAAATGGCTTATATACTATTTATTCTTGTGTATTATTACAATAGCTATTCCTGTTGTGTATTAATAACGTGTAGATAAACCTATCCGTGAGACTTAGATTAACTTCCTACTTATTGCAAAATAAAAGAATATCAATATTAATGTTTATTCTCTTATATTCCTTTATATATAGATGTCTTTACCTAATTTAGTTATTATCAGAAGTGGGATTCGACCTGACTAATCTTAACGTATTATGTAATATTTCAGATATTGTGGGTGTGGTTTCTGAAATGGACTCGGCAGTCGTAGAAGGTCTGCTCAAGGCGATCCGAGATGCAGTTGCGGGGACACCTCGTGGAGACGATGTGGTTCTTCCGCCGTTCGATCCTGATAAGAACGACAACGGTGCCAGCAGCTGGTGCACCAATATCGATGCAATCGCAGCGGATCTTGGATGGAGCAACATCACAACCGTTGCAAAAGCAGGTAAAGCCTTGAAAGGCTCTGCATTACTGTGGTATGAAACTTGGGAGCCCGATGAAGGTAGAACGTGGGAACAATTTAAAATCACTGTTAAAGATTTATATCCTGAAAAGAGGAACTTGTCAGACAAATTAACAAAGGCAGTGTTATTAACATCTGAAGCTGCAGAATCGTATTGTGATTATGCTAGGGAAAAACTTAGATTGTTTAAGAATACTAGGATAGTTTTCACCGAAAAACAGTTAGTTGAGCTTGTTTGCGGGAGGTATACATGATGTGCATGTAAAAATGGCATCACAAAATAGTCGTGTGGAGACCACTGCAGAATTGATATCACTGTTTACGACTTATGTGAAGATTCCTAAGAAACGTCCATTTGATTCTACAAGTAAATTTACTGACAACCCAACTAGTTCTCCTAGCAAACGACCAAAAATTGATGAAAAACGTTGTTACACTTGTAACAAGCTAGGTCATTTTTCAGCCCAATGTTTTCAGAACAGAAACTATAATGCCCCTAGGACAAGTTTTTCGACAAACTTAGCTCGTCCCCCCATAAACAAAGTCCAATGCTCCCATTGCAAAAGATTCGGACACACTGAATCAGTTTGTTATTTTAAACAGCTTTCTACCACAAGTACCACAGTAACAAAAAGAGATGACGCTAATTGTATAACCAAGGTTGATCTAAAGTTAACTAAAGTTGTGATAAAGGATATGACAGTCGAAGCTCTTATTGATACTGGTGCTAGTTGCAGTATCATGAAGGATTCTATTGCACGGCGAATAGGTTGCAATTTAACTCCATGTTCAAAAATGCTCGATGGTATAGGCAATGGTAAATTACATATCTTTGCAAAAGTAACTGTCCCTGTAAAATTTGAGGAAATCTGTCTAGAAATAGAATTTAATGTAGCCAGGGATAAAGATTTTAGCTATGATTGTTTGATCGGTAGAGATGCAGTTAGTCATTCGGACGTTGCTGTTATAGTAGACTCTTCTGGGTGTAGACTGACACGTACTCACTTGCTTGAACCAACTGGAGTAGTTAATCAAATAACCAGTTGTAATAGCGAACTCGATCAACTAAACGGATTAATGTCATTTAGATTCAGAGCTACAAACAAAGATTGAAAATATTTTCAAAATTTTTTTGTCTGTGTTGCCATCTGACAACAACATTGGTACCGTTACTACCGGTGAAATGGTTTTACGCCTGAAAACGGATGAATTAATACATTACCGGCCTTACCGATTAGCCCCTGTTGAGAGAGAGAAGGTTAATGAAATCGTTGACGATTTATTACAAAAAAAAATAATACGGGAGAGTGACTCTAGCTACGCCAGTCTGGTTTTACTAGTAAAAAAAAAGGATGGCAGCGATCGAATGTGTGTCGACTTTAGAGCACTTAACAAAGTAATAGAAAAAGAAAGATACCCTCTCCCTCTCATCGAGGATCAACTTGATAAGTTAGGAAACTCTAAATTCTATATCTCTATTGATATGAAAAATGGGTTTCATCAAATTCCAGTAGCACAGGACTCCGTAAAATACACAGCTTTCGTAACCCCAGATGGGCATTACGAATTTCTGAAAATGCCATTTGGAATTTGTAACGGACCATCAGTCTTCCAGAGAGCTATAAGTAGAGCCATTAAACACTTGAAATTTTTATTAGTGTATATAGATGACTTATTAATTCCATTTAAAACTGAAAATGAGGGTCTGCAATACCTAGAACAAACTCTCGAAGCTCTCAGTCATGCCGGATTTACCATAAACTTGAAAAAATGCAAGTTTTTTGTGACAGAGATAGAATATTTAGGAAGACACATTTCTGAAGATGGTATCAGGCTAAGTGATAATAAAGTCTCGGCTCTCATCAACTCTCCTGTCCCTGATACTATCAAAGAACTGCGTCAATTTATGGGTTTAGCTAGTTATTTCCGTAAATTTATACCAGAATTTGCCTCACGTACTGCCAGTATAACTAAACTCACAAAAAATAACCAGAAATGGGAGTGGGGTCAAGATCAGAACGAAGCTAGGGATTATGTTATTAAGCACTTGGTGACGAAACCACTATTGACTGTATTTGATCCAAACTTACCTACTGAACTGCACACTGATGCTAGCTCAATTGGTTATGGTGGAATTCTAATGCAAAAAGTTGATAATCAGAATAAAGTTGTAGCTTACTATAGCAAACGTACTTCCCCTGCCGAATCAAGATATTGCTCTTACGACTTAGAAACATTGGCAAATTATAACGCCCTTAAATATTTTAGGGTGTATGTATTAGGTATCCCATTCACTATAGTAACAGACTGTAATGCCATTAAGCCTACCATGACCAAAAAAGATCTTTCACCGCGTGTAGCTAGATGGTGGACCTTTATGCAAGATTTTAACTTCAAAATTCTCTACAAAAAGGGTAAATATGTGGGTCATGTTGACTACCTAAGTCGTAATCCAATCAACCCTAAAACGGTCCACACAAACAAAAATATCCCTTCTGTAATTAACGTGGTTAATGACGATGCAAGTCGTCCGCCATCGTGGTTAGAATCTGCTCAACGAGATGATACTGAGACTCAGACTATAATTGACAAAGTTCGGTCAAGTGAATTGGATACCAATCAATACTTAATCATAAATAGATTGCTCTATTATAAAAACGACGCTAATGCTATGCCGAAATTATATATTCCAAGAGGCTATAGACTTAGCTTACTTAGACTATTTCATGATGATAACTGTCATGTTGGATATGATAAAACCATTGACAAAATCCGCCAACATTTTTGGTTTCCTGGCATTGCAGCGTTTGTTAAAAAAATACATCTCTCATTGTCTCATATGTACCTCACGAAAAAATCACTCTGGACCTAAACAAGGTATATTATATCCTATAGAGAAATCTATTCCTTTCCATACTTTGCATATGGATTGCACTGGGCCTTTTAGACCATCAGCTGATGGTTTTAAATTTGTATTGCTAGTCATAGATGGATTTACAAAATATTGCATCCTCAAACCCCTTAAGAGTCTGAGCGGACAGGAATTGTTGTTTGCCATACGTGAAACTATTGCATTATTCGACACACCTCATCTTGTAATTACGGACAGAGGCACAAACTTTACATCTAATCAAGTTCAAACCTTATTTAGGGAAATGCAAAGTGAACACCACATGATATCCACTGGTACTCCTCGTAGTAATGGCCAAGTTGAAAGGTATGTAGCTACAGTAACAAACATGTTAGCTACCACGATTAATGATTTGTCAGAATGGCCAAACGTTCTTTGGAAAGTACAACAATCTCTTAATACGACTGTTCAGAAAACCACAGGCTTTTCCCCAATGAGACTTTTACTAGGAAGGGAAGGAAATATACCTTCCATACAAGCTCGGCTAACTGATGTTGTAGATGAATCAATACAACCAAGTATTGACTTAGAAGCTGATCGTGAATTAGCACGACAACGGCTCAAAGATGTTGCTGATAGGTTTAAGAAACGTTTTGATACTACCAGACGAACCAATAAAATATATAATATTGGAGACCTAGTTTACATCAGTCAAGATCATAGACGTCATGATAAACTCAGTCCAAAATTCAAAGGCCCATATGAAATAATACAAATATTACCACATGACAGATTTTCTTTGAGGGGTCAAAATAATTTAAGAAATATTATTGTTGCCAAAGAAAAACTGCGTGTTTGGCCTGGTGAATGGGTAGAACAAAACATTTCCTTTGAAGAATCACTGTAAACAAATATAACTTATTAAACAATATCATTGTCAAAAAGAGAACCGTGATAGATTATTATATAGCTAACAAATTTAAGATTATTCAAAATAATATCCATGTAGATCACATAATTATTAAGATCAAACTATGAATGTGTTTAATTTTGAATTATCATTATTATGTAACATTGCTAATTTACTTAGGACAGGTACTTTTTTTGACACACTTAAAATATTAAATTCTGAGATTGTCACATCGGTCACATCATACCAGTATTTGTGTCGCTGGGCGATCTTAAACCTGATTAGTCTAGATTTTACTGGCAGCGAGTAAAAGGACTAATATGCTATATGCCTGGTCATAGATCACAATGAAACGATGAAAATGAGGGAATGAAAAAAAAAAAAAAAAAAAAATAATAAGTATGAGAAATGAAAAAAAAAAAAAAAAATGTGTCGCTGGGCGATCTTAAACCTGATTAGTCTAGATTTTACTGGCAGCGAGTAAAAGGACTAATGTGCTATATGCCTGGTCATAGATCATGAGAATGAAAAAAAAATAAATGTGAATGATATGAAAAAAAAAAAAAAGAAAAGAGAATGGTTTCATTGGTAAAAAAAAAAAAAAAGGTTATACTGGTGATGATGATGATAATGATAAAAATATAAAATGATTTGGACTTGTGAAATGTGATTAAGTAGGTACTTCGAGAACGAAGTACATATCAGTATGGCCGTGATAGATTATTTGAATTTTACCATGGTAATTTTTGTCAATATTCAAATACTGATGATGCTAAACTTACCTTGTGTCAAAATAAGTATCTTTTATAATTAAACCACGTAGGTACATGACTAAATAATACGTTTTGAGTATCTGATGATAATGTATGTATTTAGTAAAGATTCAAATGGCAACATTTGTTTGAGGACTTAACTTGATGAATTTGGCAACATTCACTGGTTTCCAATAAACAGGAAATTACATTAATGTTTATAATTAATATTGTACGTATTTTAGAAAAAGTTTGACTGATAATTATCAAATAATTATGATTTCTGCGGCTAGATTTAATCCATGTATTTTCGTCCATATTTCATTTAATGATATGATAATTGACTTGTGTTAATTCTTCAATATTCATACTAATATGAATATTCTTAAGTATTAATGTATCGAATCATTTACGATAATTCATCTCTGTATTTGTAAGATAATTGGTAATTGAAAATAAACGATGAAACAGCTTTATTACTGTTAGAAAACCATTTAATATAATAATTGGAATTATTCACGTTTAAACAAACTTTAGTGTACATATCTGTGGATATGTATTGATTTAGAAGGTTTTAACATGTATTGTAATAAAAATCAAGCAGTAAAAACGTTTAGTTTCAATTTAAGGAAACACGTGGTTTACTGAGCTTGTTTATTCGCCGCACGGCGGCCGGTATAATTAGCCTTGCATTTGAAAGGCAGATTCACTTCTCAATGTACCTCGGAACAGGGCGGACACGCCGCCCAACTAAATAAGTTAAGTACTATTATTATATCTATTAACTAGAAAGCTATTATTATTGTGTATGTGTATTAATCTTCAGTTTAAAACTTACTATGTGTATTGCAATAGTTATCAATATTGTGTATCAGTGTGAACATTACAATCGCTAAATTATATCGTGTTATATATAGATACAACTAATGTGAGCATTTCATTATCTTCCTACTTATTTCCAAATGAAGCTTATATTTTAAATTAATTATTGAGAGTTACAATAGCTATTCCTGTCGTGTAGTAATATGTAGATTACATTAACTTCCTACTTATTTGAAAGTAAAGTAAATGGCTTATATACTATTTATTCTTGTGTATTATTACAATAGCTATTCCTGTTGTGTATTAATAACGTGTAGATAAACCTATCCGTGAGACTTAGATTAACTTCCTACTTATTGCAAAATAAAAGAATATCAATATTAATGTTTATTCTCTTATATTCCTTTATATATAGATGTCTTTACCTAATTTAGTTATTACACGCATACAGCACGCACACGTACAAGCTGAGATTACTACCGTTGTATGGAGATAACTTACTTACATTTTTCAACTATGGTAATTATGTTTATACGTTGGACATATAACATAACGCAATATATTATTATTATATCGATAGCAATATATTATATCGGTCATGGCAAAGGTTAGCAATTTGTTATTTAACTGCTTCACTTTAAGAAATCCATGCTTACGTCTAATATTATCCTATTAGTGGAGATTTTACATCATTTCTTGAATGTTCGGGGGCGTTTAAGAACTAAATGTTATACGTAACACAGGAAACACACATTCATAAGAACAAAAACACACACAGGAACAAACAGAAGGTACATACGAGGCATAGGGATAACATAGGAAAGTATTTTGAATGTAGGATTAAAGATTGATAGTGGTTTTAATTCTAAATCAAATAAAGTTATTTTTTTATATGACCGTTTATTAACACTAATAATATATTATTAAACAAAACACCTTAGTGTCGCTAAAATTAACATAAAAATTAATAAAATTTAACGCCATTGTGAAATCTATGTATTGTGATCGGCAATAACTTTTAAAAACCATTTTTTAACTAATTAATAAACATCAATATTTTAATATTATAAAGATTAAACATAGTTATGTAATTTTAATGTTGACTTACACTTTATATTTTTCTCTACAACGTCGACAAAAAACACATAACACAAAAATTACAATAAAATATCGTCAAAATACTAACATTTATATTAATTACGAAGAGAAACTGTCACCTTAACCAAAAATTAGAAAACATCTTCAAAATTTTATGAAAATTCTATATATAAAGAACACCCTCGTACCAAATTGAGTATATATATATATAGTATAAATACAATTATGAATATATAATATTCATTTATTAAGAAGACTGATAAATTTGGCGTTAGCGGTGTCATGCATGCATACAAAATGTGCCGTTTTGTTTTGTTTAAATATTACACAAGGGATTGTTTTGCGTTTTACACCTTTCACGAGGTTTCAACAAATAATATATATTTGTATAGTTTTCTATAGATGATCAACATATAATTATTGTTTCAACCCAGCGAAGGGCGAATCTGAAATGTTTTAGTTGATTATCTAGAATCTAGACAATCTAGAATCTAGAACTCCATATGGTTCAGTTGGGAGTTTGGGAGCGAGATGTTTCTAGACTCCTATTCAACCTGATTCAGTAATAAATCAACCTGATTCAGTTATCAATCAACCTGATTCAGTTATCAATCAACCTGATTCAGTTATCAATCAACCTAATTCAGTTATCAATCAACCTGATTCAGTTATCAATCAACCTGATTCAGTTATCATTCAACCTTTGCAATGCAATGTCTTCAAGACGCTATTCACTCATTCATTACAGTGTTTACACTCATTCCACGTCCTTTGACACTAGATTTTTTTATTACCATACTCATTTACAATGTTTAGTAATTTTAGTATTTCTTTATATATGTCTATTACAATTTTTGTCATACTTTTTGCTTTAACAATGTTTCTTGTAAACAACATTAAAACTCTTGAAACCAGTCTTTCCGGTTATAATAAACTTTACGCTAAAATATATAAAGCTGCATACACAGTGCAAAAAATAATTAAGTATTTTATAGTATTCGATTTTTTGACCTAGTCATTTACTAGAATTTTGAATTCTCTACTATCGTTAAAAGTGTGAACACCTACGGTTTTTTAAAAATTGAAATGAGAGGACTAGACGAGCAATCCGTTCACCTGATGATAAGCGCTACTCCTGCCCATAACAGTTACAGTGCCACCCAGAACTTTGCATCGCATAATCCTGCGCGGCACTGCACTGCTCTCGTCACCCTGAGACATCGGCTCCAAAGTCTCATATGCCCAGTAATTTCGCTGGAAACAGTGCCCTTCAAACCGGAACACAGTTATGTTTGCACACTACTGCTTGGCGGATGAATATCTGGCAAAGGTGTGCTTAAGGGTGTTGTGCTTTAAGAGGATATTATAAGATATTCGTAGTTATCAATAAATCGCATACTATATTTATACCCAAGTGCGTTTACAGCGTCTCTCCATCCATATGGTGTGTATGGGCGCCATGGTCCGTTGTCTGACCGCCTCCCTCCACTTAAGGCTTGGCTTCTGGCTGAAAAGGGGGGAATGGTGGCGATTAGACAGTTGCTTCGGTTCTAACTACAGTATCAAGGGAAAAAAAAACAAAATGAAGTAATAATATTATGTTATAAATAAGGTAAGCCACAGGTTGTCTGGGAGAAATCGCTTTTAGCGATAAGACCGCCACTTGTACTACCCTTGTTTACCTATTGTAATTTTTCTGTACTGTGTTTATTTTTGTTTCTGGTGTACAATTAAGAGTTTTCTATTCTATTCTATTGTACTACTCTTTGTTCAGTTATCGTATTTTTTTTCTGTATGGTGTTTATTTTTGGTATACAATAACTCATATTATACATATTTATTAGAAATTGAAAAACAGAAATGAGAAATACGAAATAGAGGTCTGTCAAAGTTATATAATCGACTGTTCGTATAACGGTAGTAAACTCGCTAACTCGACTGTTTGAATCAGGCTTTGTTTTCACATAATAGCGTATTGTGATGTGACTTCCACGAAATGAATGGAACGAATGAGGCGAATGAAACTAATGAAATGAATGAACAAACGAAACGAACGAAAGGAGTGAAAGGAATAAAATATTAAACGAAATTAATGAAATAATGATATGAAAGAAACATTTCTTTTGAACGAGTCGTATACGGTACAATTATTACTATAATTTTAGTAGAATAGTAGTGATATTTTATACGTACAGTGCACTGAGCATCTTCGCGGTTCTTGTTAGCCATGGTCTCGGGATTGTATTCGTGCTCGAGGCTGAAATGCTGAAAAACAATGTATGGAATATTCAGTAAGCACATTTACGTTATATCTTTTTTTTTTCCCAATAATTGGCAGTTGCCACCCCAGGAGGAGAAAGGCACTATGATCATAGATGCTGCATAATTTGCGACCGATAGCGTAGCGATAGCTGTCGCTTTGCTACTGCAAAGTTTTACGTAATCAGGTAGCGGGACCGATAGATTTATCACCTACATGAAATTAATAATAGATACAGTTTTGTACTCCAATCTTACCTTCAAAATTTCCACGTTAGGCAAATGTTCGCCCGGTCCGGTCTGTACGAAATGGCGGAGCAAGTTGCCGCCTTTTTGAACCAAGATGGCGCCACCGACTTGAACCCAGTCACCTTTAAGGTCCCCGCCTAGATCTACGTTTACAAAAATAACGAACAACATAAACTAAAGTTACTCAGACCAAAAAAATATTAAAAGACACTATTGGTAACAAAGTATAGGGCCTTACCTAAAAACGACACTTAAAGTTAAAAACATAATTTAAGATCTGCGATAGTGCACGAAACTTAACACGTTCACTGCTGAAAACACAACTGTTGTGTCTTTTATAACTTGCCGCGAGTACGAGAAAACACAGCTGTTGTGTTAGCGACACGGGAAAACACAACGGTGTGTGAAAACAAATCGGCTCAGCAGTCAAAGTGTTGAAGCGTTTTTAGATAAGGCCGTTGTATGTATGGCGACCTCAACTGCCACATTGAATTCGGCGCCATCTAGCGGACAGGTGTCGAACTACCATGCATCGCGCAAACGAAATTCGTGCAAATTATGCAGTAATTAATTTACGTCGAAATTATGCAGGATAGTTAATTGCAAATGTATTTTTTGTAGTAAGTCGTGTAACATATCAGAGGAAAATCTGGAATCAAAATTCTCCTCAGATCTTTACAGTCAGACCAGCTGATTTCTGTCAGTTTAGTTTGAAATTGTTAATTATTTAAACCATAAAATTACTTCATTATCTTCAATGGATTACCCTGAAGATGTACGTTTCAGAAGTGGTACAAAAAAGGTAAGTAGACAGGAAAAAGTGAAAAAGGGTAAAGGTAAAATAAAAGGATAGGTAAAAGGGTAGGTAAATTTTGTAGGTCTGAACTATAAAGTATTAAATAAACTATCGAAATTTTCGACTAAACTCTAACAACAACGAATAACCATCTATAAGCAATCCACCTGCACAACATTATTTAGCTACAGAATAGTATTGAGTACTTGAAAACTAAAATCTATGAAATAGTAAGTGTCAAATATCTATTTGCCGCAATCACTGATAATTAATAACCTCCAGAATCTCAGTATTTGACAGTCTGTCAGCCGGCCCGGCTTGCGCGTATTGCAATGACAGTTTCCCGCCATTTTTGACAGCGATCAAGCCGCCATTTTGCAATCCATCACCAATGGCGTCCATTTCTAGGCCTGTGATTGGTTAATCGCTTTTTGTACTAATGCCTATTGACTTATAACAAACTAGCTGCACCCCGCGGTTTCCCCTGCATAATTCAAGTTTTCCCACAATAACTCTATTAAAAGCAATATATTTTCCCTGTTATTGCCACATTCTTCATTGATGCTCCCCCTCTATTAGTCGTAGCATGATGTTATATAGCCTATAACCTTCCTCGATAAATGGACTATCCAACACAAAAAAAAAATATTGTTCAATTCGGACCAGTAGTTCCTGAGATCCGTTCAAACGAACTCTTCAGCTTTATATATTAGTATAGATTTGTACCGCTAAACTGACTGAAATATCGACTGATAAAATCGCGCCTGTGTGATACTGGCTTAACTGATACATACCCATACCGCGCCCTTTGAATATAGCGTCCCTTGACTGCTTCCAGAAAAGAGAGGTTATGATTGTCATCACATTGAACCGCTTGAAACCGAGCATGTGATAGGTTGAAATATTCTCCACGAAGTACAAATCTGGAATAATACAAAAAAATATATAAGATCAACACTTGTACATTATCAAGATCTTGCAACGTTAGAAATGAGTTAATTAGCGCTAGCTATACTTTGCATTTTCCAGGGAAAAAATATAGCTTCAAGGATAATTTAGCTCATTTACAATTTTCTGCTTCGGAGCAGCAGTTCAATAAATTACCTCGCACTAGCTGCCGTTTTCCCGCAGTGACTTTGCATATTCCCGTGAAAAAATATAACCTATACAAGTACAAGGATAATGTACTCAAGGATAATGTAGCTTATTGTTAGTACTAGAATTTTCTGAATCGGATCAATATTTCAAGAGATTACCTCGCACAAACATAGCCTATACACGGGCACCAAATGAGAGTACCTACCTAGACAAATAATTAATAATTACACACAATACACGGTCACTGTTCTGTGCAATTACCCGAGGAAAATTACCTACATTACAATTTACACGTAATTACAGAAGCACCAAGGACACAAGTTGTTTGTCAAGTCTAGACAATGTAAATTAATTTTAATAGTTATGCCCTGCGGAGTCGCAAAGTCAAGCTGAAATCATAGTATGATTTCTACGCGACCTTAACGCTTAACCTATGCCTTATCTATACCAATAATAAAGTCGAAGTGTCATCATTTAATAACGTACATAGATCCTGACCACTAACTAGGATTACCTCCGCTAATAAGCCATTTAAAATGACTTATTAGCGACTCAATTTAGGCTGCTGCCATTTTCAACCTACAACATAAAAACATAAAAACTTAGACGTCACGGTACGATTATGCGACGCGATTCAGTTTAGGTCTTCAATTGAATCGCTATAAGATGTCATGGTATGCCTCCAGTATCTAATAACTACAAAGACCATGGTTCAACAAACGCCCAGACTCTGAGCAAAAATTTGTTGTTCACAAAAAAAAATGCCCTGTGCGGGAATCGAACCCGCAACATCACGCTTCGCAGTCGGCTCACTACACCAACACTACACCAATTTAAGTGAATACTCCTATTTAAATGCGACAACAAATCATAAATTACCGTTTATAAAATGGTAACTCAAAACTCAAACTATTCATTGCTAGTAGGCAAATGTATAGAGAATCTTTGTCTGTCTGTCGGACAGAAAGTTTATCTCGAATAGATAGATAGATAACTCTTTATTTATAAGACAGAGAGAAAAAGCGCCCCGGGCTACAGGGGCCCTTACTAAGCAAACCCCTTTACCCTTCACTTGGGCCACCCAACTACTTTTGATATAGGGCCTCTCCAAGGCACACTACGCCACTGGTTTAGAAGTAAATATAAATAATTATAAGTGCGAACGGAGTCGCGGGCACATCTAATGTGATATTATGAGGTAAGATAGTTTATCGATGCCTGGTTTTATAGTAAAAGTGACCCTGGGATTGCAGTTCGTTACACCGATCGACCTTTTTAATTATTATAACAACAATAAATTGTATGTAAACTTTGATATTCCATAATTAAATAAATAATGCTTCACGGTCACATACATAGACCTTGTCTGACCTCTAACAAGGATTCCCTGTGCCCAGGGAATCAGGAACAGCGAGGACCATGGTCCTGCTAACACGCAGACTCAGAGCCAATATGGTTCACACAAATAAGCCAGTAAATGACAAAAGTAAGACATTGGAGAACAATATTTAGAAAAAAAAAAAAATTGTCTGTTCATTTCTTTGAAAATGGTGTGTCTGTCAGTCAGTTTGCTATACGTACGTAACGTAAGAAGTACCGAACCGATCTCAATGCGGCTTCCGCCATACTGATAAATCTACTCAGTTTAAAATTTTTGTATTTTGAGTGCTAAGGCTCAGTACACATTACAATTCACAAGAAACACCACATTGGTAAGTACGTGCCTGCACTGGGATTTGGAATCAAGTCCTTTTCCTTGGAAGGCGGGCGTTCTCCCACTAGACTACTAGCAAATCTATAATAGTCCTAAAAAGCGAGAATGCATATTAGCACGCTGTTAAATACCTATTTATTCTCGTATCATGTAATTCACAGAGTCCAAGGACATACCATATTATCAACATTGATCTTATGAAATCAGTTTCGTACAATCACTTTTAATAGGCAAAAAAAGATAAAAATATTGTATGAATACAACCGATAAATACTAATACTGAATTTTGTTTAGGTAGCTTTTATTTAAATTTAATTTCATTTATTCAGTTTCAATTCGTTATTATTCGTTCGTTATTTTATTCGTTTCGTTACGTTCGTTTATTCGTTTTCGTTTATTACGTTTTATTTTTTACGTTACGTTTCGTTTTCAATCGCTTTCAGCGATAAGACCGCCCATTGTACTACCCTTGTTTACCTATTGTAATTCTTCTGTACTGTGTTTATTTTTGTTTCTGGTGTACAATAAAGAGTTTTTCTATTCTATTCTATTCTATTCTATTTAGCATCTACAGTGTAGATTCTTCACAATCTTCTATTTATGCCAATACTAGCTGCGCCCGCGCTTTCACCCCGCAATAAATATGATTCCACAGGAAATACTATTTTTTACCAGATTAAAAAGTATCATAATGCGGTAATCCAGGTAATTAACTATATGTGTACCAAATTTCATCAAAATCCGTTCAGCGTTAAAGAGCAACACACATCCATCCATCCTCACAAACTTTAACGTTAATAATATAAGTAGGTTACTGTTTCCAGCGAAATTATTGGGCATTTGAGACCTTAGAAACAATGCCTCAGGGTGACGAGCGCAGTGCAGCGCCACCCAGACCTAGCAGCCGCCCATAGAAGCAGAAAGAAGTATATTCACCTCCATCGAAGAACTTCTTCTTGACAAACTCCTCGGAGCCAACTTCCTCCACTCCGATGCCTATGAGCTTGATGTTGTTCTTCTGTAGAACCGGAGCTATTTCTGACAGCTGGAATGTTAGAGAAGTTTCCTCAGAGAGACACTCTTAGCCTTAATCACTGTCACATTCACTATTTTCATTCTCACAACCATCAGGTGTTAGGGCAGCCATACGCAGATAGCTTGAAGCAGTCAAGACTGACCATTTCAAGCAGCGACATACAGTCTTCCTTGCAGACATATATGGACCGCTCAACCAGTCAGTGACAACTGTTCAAGCTGAAGACAATCCAACTGCTGGAAGAGTTGCAGGACATACACTGAAAGCCCTCGACTTCTGGATCTGTTGACACTTTGACTGCTGAGCCGTTTTGCTTGTCTAGCCACAGGTGCGACTCTGCACGCGTCATAGTGTTTTCCCATACAACAAACATAGCAGTTGTGTTTTGCCGTAGTCATGACAAGTTATGAAGACAGTTGTATTTGCAGCAGTGAATGTGCTACCCATCTGATGTCTCCTCTGTCCAACATTTTGTTGTTTACTGACTGCTCAAGCTGTCTGTGTAAAGCTGTTCTTCAGTGTTAGTTTTTGAAGTTTAATTAATTTAGATAAATTTATGCATGTTATAAATGTCTAGATAGTATTACAAAAATTAATTAACATCCTGAGTGCTTCAATCAGGTTTAATTACAGGTGAAAATATTTAGACAGTTTATTAAACCGTCTTGCCTCTGTAGAATCTCTTCTTTCTTTTTTGTTAACTGAATGTGTGACACTAGAGGAGTTAATCATCAATGTGCCATACCTCTTTAGCCCACAATCGGCATAGCAAGCATCCCCAGCGGCGGAAGAACACGATGGCCACATTCTGGTTCTCCCAGAAAGTCTTCAGTTCTACCACCTGAAACAACAGCCGTATGAATAAATAGATAAATAAGATAAATCAACAATGCGGTGATTGCTGAAGGCAATGATTGCTCTGTTGGTTCCGTATTAGGATCGCATGCAGCAGGGTGTAGGTTAAAAAACCAGCTGATGTTGATGATGAAAACTGAGCATCAGCTTCCAATGAAGGTAAACAGTTAAACACCTTAGTGGTAGTATACTACAGCGTTTGTCTGGCAATCTGCCACCCTCTACTAGACAATCTGCCAGGGCATTCTGGAAGCGGCCCTGGAGGCCTACCATGACATCTTACAGCGATTCAATTGATTGATTTATGTTGCTGCCATTTTCAACCTAAACTGGTTCCAGTTTAGGTTGAAAATAGCACATAAATAGCAAAACATTTTATCAACCAATCCGAACCGGGCCCTTGTGGTGGTTTACAGGCTAATACTCTTCATGAAAGGGAGACTCATGCACTCATGCCCAGCAGTGGGCTGATATGAGTTGATGATGATGGGAGGCCCTAGGGCAGTTTAATTAACACTTTGACTGCTGAGCCGTTTTACTTGTCTAGCCATGGGTGCGGCTCGGCATGCGCCATAGTGTTTTCCCATACAACAAACACAACAGTTGTGTTTTGCAGTACTCGTGGCAAGTTATGAAAAACACGACAGTTGTGTTTTCAGCAGTGAATGTGTTATACTACACTTAATTTTATTAAATTATTAGGTAATTATATTAATTAGACTTTATACCAACCTAATCATATAGCTGATAAAAAATATGAAGTACTATTGGCAATATTCCATTTTACCAAATAATCTCCTACATAGAACATTTTTCATCTTTATCATATCAATCTGTTATCAAAGTTTAGCAGGCTAATCCTAAATATGATTTTAAACACTGTATATAGATAATGTTCTCTTTTGTGTGCCTAAATCTGAGATTTCAACATAATTACCAAAAAAAAGGGTTTCTATCTATGCATCATAAATGACCCTTTTTAGAATTTTGCCTGTCTGTCTGAAAGTTTGTCTCGCAAAGGCTCTAAGTTAGTTCATTAGATTTCAATGAAAATTACAGAGATTTCAAGTTAAATCGAGTTAAAAGAAGTTACGGGTTGTGGGCTAGTGAATAAATATTGTCAAGATTGCATATGGAACCTCAATGTGATTAATACAAGAGCGAGGCATATGGCTTGGTAAAAGAGAGGCCCATTGATAGATAGATAGATAGCTCATAATTGACACCAAGATATATAGTCTCAATATTTTTTCCCGAAAAATATCACCAAGATTAGTGCCCAAAATTTATATTTTACCAAACTTGCGTAATTAAACCCTATCTGGAGAGCCAGCCTTCGGTAGAAGTAATAGCATTCCGTGCGATAATAAATAAAAAAAATTAAAATAGATTGAATGAATGAAGCCTTAACTTAAACGTAACCCTTTTTCGTGCATACAGCCGGTTTTAATCGATTTATAAGACGTTAACACGTCAAAAATATAAGTAGGCTTGGCTCAAATTTTTAGATAACTTTCTATGGTATTTATTGCCTTATATTATACCTACTGTAATTTTTAGTGAAGTAGAAAACAGCTATAATTAATTGTTAAGCATAAATTCACACTTCATCGGCTAAGTAGAATCAAATGAGGATATTGCGAAAGTAAGTATGTTATGTAGGTCTAATCTAACATTACTTTGTGTAAGTTATGACTATGAAATTATAAAGATATTCTAAAGAATTTATACCCATTTAGAACGGCAAAATAATTTCAAATACCTGTCTAACACGTTTTCGATAAGAAGAACCTACTATTTATCTCAAAAAATTATCTCAACAGTCTAGAAAGTTAGAAAACTGATAAACATAAATCGAAAAAACCGGATTGAAAAATATAAGAAAGTTTATTTACCTCTCCATTAGATACACTTTTCACCTTTTGAGCACCTATTTGGGTAATATCTGTAGACATTTTCCGGCTTTATTCAACTTTAAAATTTAACACTGAAATTAAACTTTTCAACGAACTGTCGTCGTCGGGCCAACAAACCTTCGAAGGCTTCGAATCCTTCGATAGAAGTAATAGTGTTCTGTGCAACAAGCAAAATGAAATAAATTCAAATTATTTGAATGAATGAAGTCTTTAAACTTTTTCTTTTTTCTTTGCACAGACAATACAGGAGATCGTTTGTTGGGTGGTCAGAATAAGAACAAGTTGTAGAAGGAAAGTTAATTGCCTCTGCTGTCTCAAAGCTCTCTTATTCACAGCTAGTACTACAGCGTACACGAGAGTGAGTGAAATAGAAAACTTCCCAAGGTTTATATTATTTTACGTATAGATCACAGCATAGATTGGTCATGGCTTGGAAGCTTTGTGGAAGGTTTGGTGAACAAAACAAGTGACAAGTTGGTAATGTACTATGGATTCTATTTACTTTAGTAAAACATCGATGGATCGGTGTTCCCTAGCAAGCAGTAGTAGATAGCAATCTTGCCCAGCCCACAGACGAGTGAATGTGAGTGGTTAGTCGAAATATATCGCAAAAAAAATCTAAAAGTAGGAAACAAATACCAAATATTGGTGGTACATTTTTAGGTTAAAATGATTGTATTGTTGGATTCTTAGTAAAATGTAAAATATTTGTCATATTATTATGTAACAATTTTTAAAGTTAACACAAGTATCTTTATATTTATCAGACCATTTCTAATAAATTCATAAAATCTTCAGAGTATGTAAACTTTATAAAAAAAAACTAGCAGTACCTACTTCTTGTTTTTTGACCACTGACTGAAATCAAAGTTGTGGAATTACACTTACTTGACTTGACTCACGACTCGAGCGTAGTGCGAACTAAGCCTAAAAATTTTACCTAGTTTGTGAGTTTTCGTTCGTGAACAGTTTCTTTGCACATCCACAGACTAGGTAGAATTTTTTATAAGTTATAATTATGTCACCGTCAGTGTCAATCCAAACTTTAGCTGTCATTTCATTTGTCTGTCAGTTCACTTTTTCGTGTGTCTTGCGCTGTCACCTCGTGTTCCGCAGCCTTAGAAGTCTCGATTATTTACCAATTTCTCTTCAAAACTGTGAGTATTTAGATTAAAACTGCTTCTATTCAGGTTTTCTTTTATCCCCGTGAAAATTCAGACAATAATCTGCAGCACAAAATGAAAAAATGTTGGTGACCTTGTCACAGTGCGATCTAGGTTCTTGTTGCCTTGATTGATTTTTTCATGTTCCGGTTCCTTGTAGTGAATTAGTGTAAGTGTACCTATTTAATGCCTTTTACGTCGCGGTTACTCATGTAAAAACTAGACTGGCAAGTTTTGTGGCAATGTTTAGAATTTGCCTTCGTACCATCACTTGTGAAAGGTAGATTCGTAGACAGTAAAAGCCTACTTATGCCAATTTGTACTTGACGTTTCCAGGTTTCCTTACCGTACATTTTCAAATTTGAGAAAACTCCATGTAACCTCTTATTCGAACAACTGAATTACTAGGCTATCACCGTTTGTAGCTAAACAGGGCCTGCAGTAGTATCATCATTAGAAATCCACTCACCAATTCATCATCATCATCGTCAACCCATATCGGCTTACTGCTGAGCACAGGGTCTTCCCTCACTTTTGAAAGGAGTATTACGCCTTATTAATTTTATTAAATTAAAAATAGTCTCCCTTTGGGCCGTCGTGTAATAAATACGAAACAAATGAGCCACCAATATTTCAAGTATGCTGACTTTTACGTATTAGTAGGCATTTACATTAATTTACAAACATTTATTTAACACTTTGACTGCTGAGCTGATTTTCTTGTCTAGCCAGGGGTGCAGCTCTGCATACCATAGTGTTTTCCCATACTGCTAACCCCACAGTTGTGTATTCCCGCACTCGCGGCAAGCTATGAAAAACACCACAGTTGAAAGTCTATACAGTCAGAGTTGAATTTGGATTGTCCATTATGTCTAGGATACTTTTATTAATAGGGTCAATCTAAACTGTTTCTTAAACTTAATGAATCCTCTACTCAGTGACCTAATTCCTCAAACCCAGTTCTGAACTCCCCCATACAATATTAATGACTCCACAAGCCATGATTCATCTGCATTGCGGTACATAATTATCCTGTACAGGAAAAATAACCATATAATAGTGGCTATAAGGATAGAAATGGAATAAAGTTTATTCAGGATAAAAAATTGCCATAGTTCAAATAAGCTTTAACTCTGTTTTAATAGAGTCTAATGTCAGTTGTCTATGATTCGAGTGTAGCTTGTGTGCAATGGAATCTAATACAAATCTATACCATAATAAGATCTACAATCGATTTGCATTAGTGATAGATCATATATTGGTAAAATGAGATCATGGTTTGTGGTATTGTAAGATGCCTACCTTTGCTCACATTTTTATATAACCACACTCGGTTTCACCAGCTTTAAGTATTATTCTGCGAGAACTATTTATTTATACGTCATAAAAAGCATTCTATATGTTAATGATAGCAGTGGTAGCCTAGTGGGAGAAAGTCCGCCTTCCAATCAGAAGGTTGTGAGTTTCAAATCCCAGTGCAGGCACGTACCGAAGTGTAAAACATATGTACGTAATTATCACTCGCTTTTCGGTGAAGGAACACATTGTGAGGAAACCCACATACCTACCTGAGAATTATTTCGGAGGTAGGTAGGTGATCCACCAATCCGGATCTGGCCCCCGTGGTGGATTATGGCCTAACCCATGCTCAGCAGTGGGACGATATGGGTTGATTATGATGATGATGATGATATGTTAATCCAGATAATAAACTATCTGTGTGCCAAATTTCATCTAAATCCATTCAGTAATTTTTGCGTGAAAGAGTAAGAATCATCCATCCTCACAAACTTTCACATTTATAATATTAGTAGGTTAGGATAGCTTATGATGTGTGGTGTTTACGTCTGTCTGTACATACAATTACATATATGTAGTAAAACAATTGTGTTATGATGCCTATACAAATGAATATTATTCTTACTTGGGTTTCCCATGATGCAGTTTTGTCATTCCTTGTAAATATATTTTATATGAAACTACCTATCCTGCCCGTGATAAGTATATATCGACGCTAGAAAGCGTAAACGCTGAAACCTTGAAACGCAAAATCGTTCACCAGAGCCAAAAAACTTTTTTTTTGTTGAAAAAAAATCATAACTCAATATCTACTCGAACTAAAAACGTAAATTTTGGATATTTGGTGTGTTTCATACAAAGCTACAATACTGCTACCTTGGTTATATCCTTAAGTTCCTAGGGGACGTTGAAATGTGGGTTACAGCGTTTGTTTCAAAATATGTAAAAAAAGTATTTTCGGGTCGGTCAAAGGGTTACAGCGTTTACGCTTTCTAGCGTCGATATATATTTAAGTGTAGGTAATTATATCTATGAATAACAAAGGACTATACAGTAAGAGTTTTGCAAATGACCAGCAGGTGGTGGCAGGTTGTTTGGTAGGAGGTAAATGTTATGTAGTGTTAATTACTGTGCTCCGGCTTCGATTCGATATTGATCAGCTGATTTTGATAATTAACACCATCAGTGCTGAGAACACAACTGTCGTGTTTTTCATATCTTGCCGCGAGTGCGGGAAAACGCAACCGTTGTGTTTGTTGTATGGGAAAACACTATGGCGCGTGCAGAGCCGCACCCGTGGCTAGACAAGCAAAACGGCTCAGCGGTCAAGTGTTACCAATTTATATCAGAAAGTCGTTTTTCGAATGCGTCGGATCGGAATGACTTCGTCGGTATCGCATTCGAAAACTTTCCGACACTTGTAGTGGTAGGCCTCTTCTGCAAGAGACCGCCTGGGGAAGTATTCATCCGCCAAGCAGTAGTGTGCAAACATGACTTTAGAGCCGATGTCTCAGGGTGACGAGTGCAGTGCCGCGCAGGATTATGCAATGCAGTGTTCTGGGTGGTGCTGTGACTTTTATGGGCAGGCGTAGCGCTTACTATCAGGTGAACGAATTGCACGTCTCGTCACTCAATCAAAAAAAAAAAACTTGTGCATAGGGTTACGGTTTCAGAACAAACGGACAGTTCAGAACTGTAAACGAAAATAGTTTAGAAACTTGTGCCCTCCAAAAGCGGTAAACAACACTAACTCACGTCGCCATTTACCTCTATCAGCCTAATTAAATTGTTCCCATGAGCATTACGACAAATATTATTCACTTTTACTTCACCGAGTTCTCACTCGACAATTAAAAGATACTTTCTAATTAACACTTGGCTAAGAACGTGCCTCTATACTTGTATAAGACGAGCAACGCCACCGACTTTGCCTAAGCTATGGTATAAGATCTAAATGAACACCAGATATCTATTTAATTACAAATTTTACATGTTAATGTGAAATAGTTTTTGAGTTATGAGGGGGTCAAAGATGGCTCCAGATGGTTCGTTTAATATTGATACTTTGACTGCTGAGCCGATTTTCTTATCTAGCCACGGGTGTTTGTCTCTGCACACTCCATAGTGTTTGCCCATAGAACAAACACAAATAAACCAATACATGTAACTTAAGCTAGGTTCACATTTGTCTGACGTGTCGTGTCGTGATGCGTCAGATAGGTATCGGTTTCATACACTTCACAAGCCGTCACAACACACTGCATCAGAGAAATGTGCACGCTATCATATTAAATGTATGAAACCGATACCCTTTCTGATGCATCACGACACGACACGTCAGACAAATGTGTCGTCGGCTTAAGAAACACATTCGTCTCGCGCGCAGATAGCTGTCAGGGCACAAACTTATTCTAAACACTCCAACTGAGGAGCTTGGGACATTGCTTGGGATTGCTTAGAGGCAAAATAATGTCACATTTAAAATCTAATTTCTAATCTCCCACTGTAAGCGACCCCCAAATTTCACAACATTTCTCGATTTTGTCTATCACGGATATGCAAAATAATAAGGACTGTTCAACGGTAAAATCCAAGTGGTGAGCAGACATGCCTTTGCCCACTGATTACCGCACAACTGCATTTTGAAGACAAACCACACGAATGATAGCAGACCTAAGATTAAATCCAGTGACTGCAAAATCTCAATGTTGAAAGATTTATCATAACATTTCTCGCAACTGTTG
The DNA here is from genome assembly GCA_912999815.1 of Campaea margaritaria. NCBI lineage: Eukaryota > Metazoa > Arthropoda > Insecta > Lepidoptera > Geometridae > Campaea > Campaea margaritaria. The sequence goes on from OU538814.1 coordinate 5,228,494, forward strand.
TCTTTCACCGAAATCAATTTATAATAATGACTGTTTAACGGGTAAATCCAAATGGTCACCAGACATGCCTTAGCCTATAGATCACCGGACTTGATGAGCTTTGACTCATTCACTGCTGCAAACACAACTGTCGTGTTAGCTGTATGGGAAAACACTACGGTAGAAAATCGGCTCAACAGTCCAAACTGCGACAGCTCTGAATTGATTACCTACAGTCAAGTTTACGATCGGTCACATTGGAATGCCTCTAATGCGGTATTCATTGTTTTGTAGCTTAAAATCTGTCTTAACTCCTTCACTGCTAAAAACACACACGTCTGTCTTACGGCAATCAAAAACACGCCGCGCCTGGCGTGCGAACCCGCGCTTCTGTATTGACAATTTTATCACACCAGTTGTGTGCGCCCGCACTGCTGATTGTATAGCACTCAGTATAAATAATTGGGTCCGTCAAGCAGTAGTGTGCAAACATTACTGTGTACCGGTTTGAAGAGCACTGTTTCCAGCGAAATCACTGGGCATATGTGTCTTTGGAACCAAGTTGTCTTAGGGTGACGAGTGCAGTGCTGTGCCGCGCAGGATTATGCAACGCAAAGTTGTGGGTGGCGCTGTAACTGTTATGGGCAAGCGTAGCGCTTACCAACAAGTGAATGACATTCTTGTCTCGTCACTTTCATCATACTATTCAGCCACCATTCAGCCTAGACAAGCAGAATGAGTCAAATCCATTTCATCGACTGATACAGTCATGCCATTTTAGGACATGTGCGAGAATCCGTCTCTTAGAGCGACGTCTCAGGGTGATGCGCATAAACTAAACGGTAGGCTGGAAGCGCTAACCATCAGAGAAACGATCTGACCGCCTCGTCACTTAGTATAAATAAATGTTTCTCACAAAATTCGCTATCAAGAATGACAATGCGAACGGGCAAGGTCACCATGACGTCACCTCTACCGACTAGTGTGATGTGTGACACCGCCATCCATGAAAACGCAAGTTTCGTGTGCTACCTATCCTTTACCGCTTCCACTATTTTCTAGACGTTGAAAAGAGACAGCAACAGACAGAATGAGTCATGTTTGTGGCCAGTCTGAGGATAAGTCGTCGTCGCCTTTGCCATGGGTTTAAATCACATTCAGTATATAGCGGGAAGCTGATCGGAAGAGACGTGCGTCGAGAAATATTGGCTATTTATTAGTGCCTGTGCATTAACTGTGATATTAATTAAGTTATAGTAAATTAAATAGGTGAGTGAATTATTGATTCTGAATTGGCAATTTTTTTTTCATTTATTCAACGCTTTTTTTCCATGTTTTTCTAATGAAAACTAACCTAGAAAATAGTTTACTAGGCGTAATCGCAGGGTGGTTTTGTCCCCCATATCTCCCTTCCTGTCTACATAATAAAGCAATGTACCTACGTACATCATATGCTATAATTATGCCTTTATTAAATCGTTGGATTTATCGATTAAATATCGATACCGCCCCTCGAGTTACTTCAGTTTTTATATTATTTACAATGAATAGTTTATTATTAAACAGTGTTTGGAATCAGTCTGTGGAAAGGGATTTAAAGGTCTTCTGATAAAAAATAGATCTTTTCGAGAACAAATTAGTTTTTCCAGACAATAATCCGTTTAAAAATACACCCTAAGTCATGATTTACTTTTTTTTTTTATATCATTCATTATTCTTACTTTTGTCAGTAGCTCCTATAATATTCATATTAATTGAATGCTTAATAATGTTAGTAAAGATAAGATATTATCTTGTTTTAATCAACTGAGTACTTACTATATATTTAATCTTATCTAGGTGTTAATAATTGACATAATTAATCGTATCAAACTTGCTTTTTTCTGACTTCTATTTAAGGCGGTACGTTTCGCGTATTGCGGAATATTTAAATTTTGAACTGTTTTTTCGCTTTTGAAGCTAGGCCGGGTAAAAATTATCTACTACTTGAGACTTGAAGGTAGACAAGGGAAGTCGATGACTAACAGTAGATTCATAATATTTAGGCTCATTTTTACATAAAACTTAACTGGAAAAGCGGTGGTGGGAGAACATCCGTGTTCCAATGAGTGAGTTCTAATCCCATTGCGGGCACGTACCAATGTGTTTCTTGTAAAACATTGTACGCAAGTATCACTCGCTTTTCGGTCAGGGAAACATTCGATCGTGAGGAATTCCACATACCTATCCGAGAATTATATCGGAGGTATGTTATCCACGAAACTGGACCGGGTCCTCATAGTGGATTAAGGCCTAATCCTCCTCACGAAAGTAAGGGGAGACCCGTGCTCAGCAGTGGGCCGATATGGGCTTATGATGATTATGAACTGGAAAAATATGTTTTACAACAATTCAATACATAATTATTAAACGAATACTAATTCTGCTTCGCGATAAACGATTCCACTGTTTTATTTACAAATATAGATAAAATACGCAATCCTGATAACAAATGATAAGACTCCACAGAGTCGAAACAATGGCTTCTATACTGCATTAAAATATGTATAAGAAAAACCATTACCATAATAACCACGGTGAGACAAACAATGCGGCATGGAAGTACTTAAGAAAAAAGGTGACCATATTGAAAAAAATGTGAGGAAAAAAAGCTGATCAGTTCCAAAAAACACACAATTAGTCGGGATATAATATCTGCTTTGAAACTTATTAAATTTATATGCGAATTCAATTCATATTTACTAGACAAAAAAATTTCACTGACTTTACTTAACACATTCAGTGCTGAGAACAACACTGTCGTGTGTTTCATAACACGCCGCGAGCGCGGGAAAACGTTTTTGTATGGGAGAAAACACTATTCACTATGCAGAGCCGCACCCGCACGAAAATCGGCTCACCAGTGAAAGTGTTAACCTTATTAACCTAATTTACCTCTCAACTTTCATTCGCTTGGCCCGGTCACATTTTTCGTAACGCATTCTCCAGATTACTCTCCAAGTCAAGCGTCAATAAAGAAGTTTTACATTAAAAGTTATTTCAGACAAGCAGGTAACACGTTCTTCTCGCGATATCACGATTACACACATAAATCCTGACACCTAACTAGGATACCCTGAGGCTAAAAAAAAAATGCGCTTAAAAGCAAAATTATTTCAAACTATGTCGGACGAGTGGTCACCCCATCACCCCAAGTGTCCGACAATAGTGCCAAGGCTTCAAGAAATCGATATGGTCACCGGGCAACGCGGCCTCGGACTTTTTGCTACTCCTTGCTGTTATGGGAATAAAAAATATAGATGTTTTATATTCATAGATTCAAAGCGATGATGGTCATAAAGACGTTTGGTAAAGTTGTAGCATTGTATATACAGAAAACCGTTTATAGTAGGAGGCCTCTTCTGCAAGAGACCGCGTGGGGACACTTTGACGCTGAGCCGATTTTCTTGTATAGCCACGGACGGGGATCTGCACACGCCGTTGTGTTTTTCCATACAGCTAACACCACAGTTGTGTTTTCAGCAGTGTTGAGAGAGAAACGCTCGGTTTTTTAAATACCTGTAGTGCACCAATGCTGGGCAAAGGTATCCTCCGATTCCTTCCGCTTCTCTCGATCTTCTGATAGTTGCTTCCAATCGTTTTAAAAGAGTCGAGGTAGTCACGCGACCACCGTCTCCGAAAGAATATAACAATTTTAAAAGAATATCGAACCTAAGAAATCCACTCAAGATGAATTAATATCTTTTCTCGCAGAAGACATAATGTCGATCCACATCAAAGACGTTGACGACCTGAAGACCCGGCTCACGGAGGCTGGCGACAAGCTCGTGGTGATCGATTTCATGGCGACGTGGTGCGGCCCCTGCAAGATCATCGGGCCCAAGCTGGATGAGCTCGCTGGAGAGATGGCGGATTCTATCGTCGTTCTTAAGGTAACTTATCATCATCATCATCTTCATCAGCCTATATTCGTCCACTGCTTGACGTAGTCCTCTCGTACGGAACACCATTGAGGTCGATCCGAATTATAGAGAGCTGTCTTTTCCACTAGTGAAGATGCATAGTAGTGGGAGGTCTCTTCTGCAAGAGACCGCCCGGGGAAGTACCACACCTTTGCCAGATATTCACCGCCAAGCAGTAGTGTGCAAACATTACTGTGTTCCGGTTGGAAGGGCATTGGTTCCAGCGGAATTACTAAGCATTTGAGATTTTAAGAGTCGATGTGTCAGGGTGACGAGCGCAGTGCAGTGCCGCGCAGGATTATGCAATGCACGGTTGTAGGTGGTGCTGTGACTGCTATGGGCAGACGTAGCGCTTACCATCACGTGAACGACTTGCTCGTCTCGTCACTCGGTCAATAAAAAAAAATTTATTGCTGTTGAAATCGCTAATATTGCCAATTTTCCTGCGTTATCGCTGACTTAGACAGAATTTAGACAGTTTTTGGCAAAGAAAAAATTTCAAAATTGGTGATTTGCGGCCTAAACGGCGTTGAACAGTAACTAACTTAAAGACCTAGGCTTAGTAACTTTAAGGCTTCCGTTAAAACATCAAAGAATTAATAATAGTAGAGAGTCCAATGCGCATCCATTATTTTCTGTTTCAAATTGTTTTCACAACAAATCACAAACCAGAATATAAACAGTCTATGTACGGTGAGCAAGGTTAACTATATTCATGGATTACGCATTGTAAAATCGCATTTCTACTAATGGTATAGATTCTATTTTGCCATGGATACATGGTTGCTATTTATTGTTGAGCAATATAGGTCCTGCTAGGTATTCTGCGGCACAACCAAACGAGTTTCCAATGGTGACGTCATCGAACACCTCTACATACTATATGTACCGACATTATGAAGCGTTATTGGTTAGGTACTTTAATAAAAGCCTAATGATGATGACCTTATTTGTTGGAATAACGCCAGTTTTTCGAAGGTCATACGGTCCAATATTGAATTTTAAGAGAAATGAGTTGCAATAGTAGTCGGAATCTAATTGGGGTCCATATCGTATGCGATAGCGTCGAAACTAAATCTCCAAATCATACTAATATTATAAATGCGACAGTTTATTTGTCCTCTCTTCACGTCGCAAGCTAATTTTAATGAAAAGTCGGATATCTTTTATACTGTCCATTTAAAGGTTGTCTGGAAGAAATCGCTTTCAGCGACAAGACCACCCATTATAGATAGATAGATAGATAGATAAACTCTTTATTGAAACACCACAGAACAAAGAGAACTTAAAAACTAGAACAAAACAAATTTTATTATAATATACTGCCATTGTTTAGCTATCGTAATTTTTTATCGACCAGATCGGCCCAAAGCCGGGATGAACGGCGTAAGAGGGAGGAGGCTTATGCCCTGCAGTGGGTTGGATGAGCTGCATATGATGATGATGATGAATTTTTTCTGTACTGTGTTTATTTTTTGGTGTACAATAAAGAATTTTCTATTCTGTTATATCAATTTATATTCACTAGTCATGGATCTAATTCTAAAAGAAAAAGAATAATTTTCTTCTAGAAAGTCTAAGAACTTCTATGGTATATTATAATACTTCTAAAACCCGTTCTTTCGAATATTTTGTTTTGCTCCTTTTTATGGCGCATTTCAATGATATAGAGTAATCAATCGACATAACTTTGTACTGTCTCGACTGTCATGTCTCAAATTCGATATCCTGTCTATTATGCGAGGTTTATATTATCGTATTTTTACCCAACTGTCAAAAAATGGCTAAGTTTTCGAATTTGTCACTCTTGGATTGACATTTGATATTTTTAATTTTATCTTATACTTATTTTTTTTTTGTTTTAACTGGTTTAATTATGTTTCTTTTTCTGCCATCTCTCCAAAATTTTCACGCCTAATTAGGCAAAACATGTTTGTACATTTTACTTAGAAATTTATAATATCTTGCATGCATTGTTATTTAATTTATATACCTATGCATATAATCGCACGCAAAAAAAAAAAAAAATGCAAATAAATGTATCTTTTCATCCATGTATTCGAGAAGAGGCATTTTGCTCTTCGATAAGTGCGAGCAAAGTGGGTCATTCCCGCGCACTTCATTTTTATAGTTTTTTTTTTCCAATAAAGAGTGATAATAATATAAATGAATGAATCAATAAAAATGAATTTTTATTGCCAAAAATAATAATAATATAATTATAAATAAATATTTTATTTTGGATACTAGAGTATTATGCCGACTGTGTACAAGCGAGAATTGCCGCTTTGTTTCAATTACCTACTTCTTAGCATAAGAAATAATCAAATAACTGATTATCAATGTCTTACAATCCAAAACAAACATTGTAATCATTGTGACCCATTTCCAAAATAAAGAAAATCGACACTTGCCTGTTTGCCTGTCCCGCCCAAACGGCTTGACCCATTTAGATAAAGTTTTATGCGAGGATAGTGTACACAGATACCAATATGGGTTACCTATCATCATCATCATCAACCCATAACGTCCCACTGCTGGGCACGGGTCTCTCCTCACTTTCGTGAGGAGGGTTAGGCTATAATCCACCACGGGGGCCCAGTCCGGATTGGTGGATAACATACCTACCTCCGAAATAATTCTCGGGTTTCCTCACGATGTTTTCCTTCACCGAAAAGCGAGTGATAATTACGGGGTTACCTATATACAGGAAAAAAACCAAGGAGAATACAAGCTCATGTTTATGAAGTAATGAAACTTAAATAGTACCTTATCAACGTTATTTTGTAAATGAACTGAACAAATAGGTATGTACCGTGTACATACATAGTTTATTATCAGGTGTCCGATAAAAGCCAGACGTGTGGTTGACCACACTCTAATCGCTTCTAAAGTGACAAGGCATTAAAAAAAAAACAGCCATTACTTTTAACCCGACTGCCCAAAAGAGAGTCATGTGTTTCGGTCGTAGCACACGCCGTTAGGACTAAAAACATTTTGCTTGATCGTTTTGCTTGTCTAGCTACGGGTGCGGCTCTGCACGCGCCATAGTGTTTTCCCATACACCAAACACAACAGTTGTGTTTTCACGCACTCGCGGCAAGTTGTGAAAAACACGACAGTTGTGTTTTCAGCTCTGAACGTCCACTCTTTTGAATTCCAGGTCGACGTGGACGAGTGCGAGGACATCGCCACCGAGTACAACATCAATTCCATGCCCACCTTCGTCTTCGTGAAGAACTCGAAGAAAATCGAGGAGTTCTCCGGCGCTAACGTTGACAAACTGAAGAACACCATCCTCAAACATAAGTAAGGCGTTGAATTGTACGCGAGCCACCGCATATGCCCCCTGACATAGTTTGACGCGTTTACCCTGTATTTTGCCTTTATAAAAAAGAGTAAAATTTAACTTATCTAATGCATTAGAGTAATGTATAATCTGTCTAAGACCCAGAGTAGAAAATATTCTGTAATAGTTTTTTTTTTAATAATCTATACTGTCCCACTACTGGGCAAAGGTCTCCCCCCCCCCCCCCCCCCCCCATCTCCTTGCACATGTCGCGGTTGTTTGCCACGCCGGACCAACTTGGTTCGTATGTGTCAAGATCGTCACGCCAGCGTTTTCTTGGCCTTATCTTTGTTATAGATACGGAAGTAATATGGAATCTATCTAAAATAAAGAGCAAAATGGAATCTATCTAAGACCCAGAGTAAAATTAATCTATCTTATATACGAGAGTAAAATTTAATCTGTCGGTTTGATGGCGATGAATTATATTGGTGAAGTTGTGGTAATTCCACTGGTAAAGCCAAGAATTTTAAGCGGTCGCGTGTGTTTACACTGGTATATAATAATTATAGTATTATAACGCATAATGTGAGGTGCTTGGTTGTACCTAAGAACCTACTGAGATAGAATACAATGTAATCTGACTTAGATCCCAAAGTAATATATTATAATAATTCTTTATTTCGGGTAATTTAAGAAAACATGTAATGAACACAACGATGAAATATATCGTTATACAATATTATATAATCTTTCTTCTTTTGTAGAGGGATCAGATAAATTTATATGATAAAATGTCTGAAATAAATTACCTATCGAAGATTCACAAGTTGGATTGAATTATGATAATTTAAAGGCGTTTGGTCTCTACTCATTTGGTGTTTGTTTTATAGTTATTCATGTGAATGAAATTATGTGTTTAAATTTGGCATCGTATTGTACTGGAGGCCTACCATGACGTCTTATAGCGATTCAGTTCAGGACCTAAACTGAGCCGCGTCGCATAATCGTACCGTGACGTATTATTTTTTATGTTGCTGCCATTTTCAACCTAAACTGGATATAGGTTAAGTTGAAAATGGCTTATTAGCGACTCAATTTAGGTTGCTACCATTTTCAACCTTAACTGGATCCAGTTTAGGTTGAAAATGGCAGCAACATTAAAAATAAGACGTCACGGTACAATTATGCGACGCGGCTCAGTTTAGGTTCTGAGCTGAATCGCTATAAGACGTCATGGTAGGCCTCCTGAGCTACTATAGATAATAAATGTTAAACAATGCTACGTCTAGGAAATGTGATAACTGCATTTATACAAAATCTACATCGAAAAAGTCACAAATATAATATTATTTACTATTTCCTGTCAGGGGCAAGTTGTTTTGGGTAAAGCGAAGAGCATAATGTTTTTTAAAACCTGTGAATTTTTCTTTGTTGTTTTTCGTAGATGAATATTTTTGTATTGGCCGATACTGCACCGTTTTGCATGTGATTTCAGCACAGGGGGTAAGCGTACAAACTCTCGGAAGTTTAATTTGTGTATTTTGCATTATATATTATGTGTTATAAACCGTGCCGGTATAGATTATGTTATCTATAATGGCACGGGTTATACAATATTGTTACTTCAATAAAATATTTAATAAAAGTTTTTGTTTGATTTGGTAAAATGGATGACCATGAATGTGGGTAGGGCACGGTTACAGAAGGTCATTTGGGAAGCGGCAATGCTAAAATTAAATAGGTTAGTTCCCGTTGTAAATCACGTCATAAAAAGTATGGTTTATATAAAATATGGCTTCTGGTTACTTGAAAATAATGACGAGGAACAAGGAAAATACTTTAATTATGTAACAAGCTGTGCTTGTTGATTTCCAGAAGCAGAAACGATAATTATCGTGCCACTAGCAACGAAACGGTTAACTTCCTAAGTTGTCAAGTTTGTTGTACATTATGTTCTAAGTTTTTTTTTATAAATTTAGTTAAACTTTAGAGTTGTTAAGTTAGGCGTAGAATAGAAATAAATAAAGCGAAAGCTTCATTCAAATGTTTCTTTATTTAAATATTTACATAAAATTAAGTATTCGGATAATTTGAATTTACAATGGAAATTAAAAAGTAAACAGTACAAGACAGATACAGGTCTGTGGGCTAATATAATACTTTATTCTTAAATTATTCCATACAATCAAACGTAAATACAGACATACATTAAATAATAAATAATTTGTGATAAAGCAATGAAATTATTATATATATATCGTTTTCTACAATGGTATTTTGAATATTCATGGCACCTATTCCAAAAAGCGTTTTAGGATCGAACCAGATTAAATTTTCGATGATCGTTTTGAATCTCTACTAGGGTAGGAAGTCTCGACGATGCCTTATAACCGATATCGATTGACAACTCCATTGGCGCCTCTGCACGATTGACTACTTTGAAACTATCGACGCATATTATGTGTGTGTATTCGCCAATGTTCGCTTATACTCTGCGATATTTCGAAAAAACGTTTCAACTCCGATTGTTAAGGGTCGCCGTTAGGAATTCTCGATCGATATCAGCTGTAAAGCAATGTCTATACTACAACAGTACGCGACAATAGATATTTCTGTTGTGTAGACGCGGTCCGACCCCAAACTATCCGTATAACAAAGCTAACAAAGTGCAAAATCCTGTGACTAAGATTACAGACTAAGAGGAAGAGATACCTTACAATATTGTCAAAGTGAAATTGTGTACCGTTTACACGGACAGATAAAAATGCATTTAAAACTCAACACCTTTAGACATATTTTTATCTACCATGTAAAAAGTAGAACCTTAAACGTTATATTCCAATATTCATAATGCATTTTTGTTTCATTAATATCCATGCAAAATCTACACTATTCGATATAAATGTAATCGTATTAACAATACAATTTTATATAATAGAGATAATATTATCAACATTTTGCTCCTTCGTTAGGAATTATAAACTACGCCAATGGGTTACTTTTACGTATTTTTAACGATATAAAATTGACAATTAATTACGCCCAGTACGTAATAGGCCTTTAAATATCCCAGAGAATGTAACTTATTAACCTCTTGTTTTAAGAAATCGTCGTTGTTGTTTGTCCTTAGTTCATAACGAGTAATTCGTGGGCATACTAAAATTAAACGCGAGATTAATTAAGGGTTAATGGGGCTTCAAAATTTTGTATACCAAAATATAAAGGGAAAATGGTGTTCGCCTTTTGAAAGTCAAATTGACGATTCATAAAAAAGAAACCGGAGTTAAATTACCATTGGCCCATCTACCTTTAAAATCACGACCAAAATGGCGTCTGGCAGCCGCCATATTGAATTATAATCACAAAAGGTTTTTAATATTCGGACTAGGTCTACAATAAAGCGTAAATATTATCGATAATGTTATTTTAAATTTACAAAAGTGGCAGTTGAGTCAAATGGCGGAATGTAATCATTTCACAATTTTTAGTGCGTTACATATTTTATTTAGAAAATAATATTAGCAGTATACGGTAATGCCAACCTACCATTGAAGAAAATAAATTTATTTCGAAACATAATTAGTTATTTCAGTGAAGTAATCGATTCAATAATGCAAATAAATCATTAAAATTCAGATAAATTTTAATAAAAATAAGTAAAAGCTACAATAATACATTTAGTACATTCATTTAATTAAATTAACTAGTTTCACTATACGTAATTAAAAAATATTATTTACTAGACATCGCCATGTTTTTATTATATTTATGTTTTTTTTTTTTATATTTTCAGCGGTTTAAAATATAACATCGAATTAATGTTTTACAAGCAGATCTTTGGACAATCGTAATCTCAGTTTGAAAATTGTGAAACAGAGATATAGAAAAAAAAAACTTCAATAAGCGGGTTATACATAAATTAAAAAATCTCATTTTATACTCATAAGAAAGTAACGGTCGGTTTACACTATGCTAGTATTTAGTAGAGTGCTCAAGTTCAACTAGAAAGGCGAGTGTTTTAATATCCATAGACTTACCAAAGCGAGTAACATTTCAACTAAAACATTCTACTAAAGACTTGGATAATGTAAACCGGCCATAACTTTTCACTTAAAAATAATCGTCAAAATAGTCGTAATAATACATCGACGGTCGTACAAAAAAAAAAGGACTAGATTGTTAAAAATAATTACTTAAAACAAAATATTGCTTAGGTTAGTGTTTATAATCATAAATTAAAATGAGATTTGTCCACGTCTTATTATAAATTGACAGAGACGTAAACGGCTTATATAATTCTAATTATTTATATTTTATAAAGAGAGCTTTTTAGCCAATAATAATAAGTCGTTGATATAGACTCGGATAATTAAGCATTGTCACTGAATATCTTTAATTTATTTAATACACTCGTATATAACGATGTAAGCCATTGTTGACTGAACATTAAAATTATTTTATATAAACTAAAAAAAAGCAGGCTGTACAGTGCCCAAATAAATATCATGTCGTTGTTTTTTTTTTCAAAACAACGACCTCACAAGTGCTTTAGGTAACAGCGCCATCTCTGTTTCGAAACGCGTAACTCTCGACTTTCTTATTGCAGACGTGTTTGACAGTTGTGAACGTTTACTTGTTATCCGGATTAAGTTTACTGGGTATTTGATCTAGAAATTTCGAAATAATAAACGAGGTAGTCCATATAAATTACTGGCAAATTAAATATCATTAAAGTAGTATTACAAATAGGTTTTCACTAGCAATTTTCTCTTGAACAATGTATTTTTTACTAAAGTGCCAGACTTTAAGAGTTTATGTAGTAGTCATTTGATTCTAACTCCATTTTGTTCATGTAACATAATAATGTCAGTAATATAATTGTTAATAATAAAATGTGAACGACATTTTCATAAATTCGCCATTTTCTATATACATTATTTGATAAAATAATATAAAAAAATCGAATTTATATATTATTTAGACAATTTTTTTTTGGTGGCGACTTCACTTAATTTTGACTACGCATGACCCTTATTAGGTACTTCGAGATATATATATTTTTTTATATAATAACTCAGAGATTATTTTTGGCGATATTAAAAAAAATGGCGTTCTTCGAGAGTATTCTTACTTAAAAGCGATTTAAATACAATTTTGGTTAATATTTTCTAAATCTATCTTATTTATATACTTTGTGGAGTCTAATTGACCTTTGACTCTAGTTGAGTCTGTCAGTAAAAATACGTCTTTGTTTGAAGCAATTAAAGTTTATTTAATTTTATTTTTATTGGCTAGCGGCTGACTACCATTTCACGGGGCTTGCTGTCAAATGCTTTCTGTCAAACGTCACTCTTAAGAACTGCATTAATTTGTTTCCATCTCTCGCAGTCCTAACGCTAGTGGCGCTAGTATCTATGGGCAAAGTACATTCTGCGATCACTTTAATATTACTAAACAAAGACGTATTCAAGTCTTTTATACAATATAGATAATACTTATTATCATAGAATGGAAGGTACCGTATATATTATGTTTTAGTATTTTGAAACATTAGCTTTAAATAATTTCATAAATATATTGCAAATTAATTTGTTATAATCAACTATTATCTCTTAGGAACCAAATATCGATCGATATAATATTTTATTTACTTTGATTATTGTGTGTTATTAAAGCGGAAGTACCTACATTCTTAAAAAAATCCCAGTTATGAAGAAAATAGATTAAAAAATACTTTCTTCTTCTTGCTTTTGCTTTGTTAACAACAATATAACAGAATACATTTATAAACGTATTTGGGACAATATGAATTATAACATTGCCTCAATTATTCATACCTTCATTCTTAAGTCATTCGAGTGGCCGTCGCGTGTCATGTCATCGCCGGTTATCAACGACATCATATTCTATGGCTAGTCGACCGATCTCCAATTAGGCAGTGGCGACATCTCGTGTCAGAGTTTCACAATGAATGTAGAATGTACAATATTTTGGGATTAATTGAATTTTGGGATAACAAGCATCAGTAGGTATCTAACGCATTTATAACACAACAATAACTACCGCAAAAAGCTAACTAAGCTCGCTGCGCGATTATAACCTCTATTTCATTATTAGTAAAAGTTAAACGCATTTGTTCTTTGCATTATTAAGCTAATAAAATGTATTATTTTTCACTTCCACTTAGACCGCTTGCGTCAGTTAGGGTATCACAAGGTTTAGACCGCACTAGAGCGCACGGATTCGTTTCCGTAGACTTTTATCCCTTTCTATCGCTTACAAAAGTCGTTAACTAGAGCGAGAGGCACAATTGTCTAGCTCGCGCTCTGTTGTAAAGCGACGAGGCTATGAAATATGCAGTCAAATGGGTTGCAACCTTTAGTCAATAACTGGGTGAACTAGATACGTTGGCCCTGGAGTCACTGATTAGATTTGTAACACTAACCCGTCAGTGGTAGCCCACCTTTGCATTTGTATTTAGTCTTATCCTGGCGGTCAGTACTGAGATCGTCGTCCGTAGCTATGAAAACCGTGCGTGTATTTAGCAGCCGCTGACCGCGGCGGTTTTCACAGCGATAGCTACGGACGACCGACCTCAGTGCTGACCGTCGCGATAAGATTACGTACGGCCTAAATGTGGTTCGCTATAAGCGTCCGTAACGTAACGTTGAAGTAGTTAATGTGGATTCAACAGAAGCACGCGTAGAATCTCGACATGTCGATCGGCCACGACGCGTTCTGGACTTGACTTCTGGAACAAATTATGTGTTCAAGTTTACCATCATCATCATCATCTTAATAATATATATATATAGATAGATAGATAGATATACTCTTTATTAAAACACCACAGAACAAAGAAAACTTAAACTAGAACAAAACAAATTTTACAATTAGTGTCACAATGGGTGGTCTTATCGCTCAGAGCGATCTCTTCCAGACAACCATGCGCGGAGAGGAGTAATTAGGACATCGGACGGTGGCTTTCCTTATATACATAGAATAAAATAAATAAATAAATAGATATATAATAAGTTAATTTAAATTTGTTTTTTTTTGAAGGGAAACTTCTAATGTGACTTCAAACAAGGTTGCGTTAAACGTTTAACGCTACCATGGAGGGGGTATGAAAGCAATGTTGCGTTTGATAAATGATAATTAAAAGATGCGATCAATCGTGAATTGTAAGCAATTTTAATAAAGTTTGTCTTAAAGAAACAATATGATTTCACTAAAAATCAATTTCTACCCCTTCCTATTTTCATATCTAGATTACGAAGTTTCACTTCTTCCGTGCGGAGGGACTCCACGCACTATTTTTTTTTTAAATAATATTTTTAATAGTTTATCTTTGTTACGAATATTGTAGTTTAGTAGTAGACATTTTTAATAAAAGATATATTATTGGATGCTATTTTTTGAGACACATAAATGGTGATGCGACAAAAGTATTAAAATTCAGACGATTTATTATCATGTAAGTATATTGGTTAGTTGGATGTACCTTTGTATCCTGCGCAACCATGTGGAGATGAGACGTAACATATAAAATATAATGGAGACTTTTATTTAATACTATAATAAATACATACTTTTATCCTTTGCAACCTAAATACCAGAGTGAAAAAAAGTATAATACTATAAATCGAATAACCGACTTCAATTGGATTCATTAATAAAAAAAAACAAACTACTGAACCGATTTTGATGTTATTTCTATGGAACCAAGGTGAAAGTATATACTTTAAAAATAAGAAAAGAATTTTCCAAATAAGTTTATCAACGACGGAGTTCTCAAAAAAAAACCATACTGTTGAATTGAGACCTTCCGTTTTGAAGTCGGTTAATAGAGTTAAAAGCATGCACACAAGTCATTTCCGTTTCCTTTTTTTCTCTAGCGTCAAGGAGGTTAAGGCTTAATCCTTAAATTTATTATTACTTCCTGTATATTAGCAAAATGGAACAAAAAAAAAAACAAAAAATTTAATTCCTAACCTATTAATTGATTCATTTGGGAGCAAATTCGAGAAAACTTTCACATAAAGAATTCTTAAAACCGGCACTAATGATTAGGCATGGCATAAATACCAGAATTCACTTAAATTTTGGCATTGCTTTTGAAATCACAGAAAGGCACTTAAATTTTATCATTGGTATAGATAAGTAGGATGTGCATCCTCACCATCATGGATCCATGGGGTGCGGGGGCGAAGCGCCGCAGCTGCTGTCTTCGGAGTGCGCCTCGTGGTCCGCGACGCCCTGCTCGAACGCAGAGAACTACGAGCGGAGGAAGAGTTATAGTAGTTCCAAGAAGACACATAGAAAGTACATCGGATAGTTTTTTTATATATCATACATACATACAAACAGTCACGCCTTTTCCTCGGTGGGATAGGCAGAGACTACATCTTGCCACATGCTACGATCCTGGCACACCTCTTTCGCTTCTTCCACTTTCATGAGCCCCTTCATACACGCTCGCCGGTTATAGGAGCTTTTGACTTGGCCTTTCTTTAGTACGTCCTCGATTTGATCGAGGTACGTTCGCCCACGTCGACCCCTACCGGCTGGCCCATTCATACTAGACCCAATATATTTCATATAGCTATAGTTTATAGTTCATACAGTTAAGTTTATTGTTAGGATTTAGTTCATAATTCCACGAGTCGCAGCCAACGTCACGATTCAGTTAAGTGGTGGGTGCTTTAATGAAACTTCTTGGATGTTTCGGGGAGAACATAAAATGTTTTTTTTTGTTGTTTTAATTAAATGCCCTTACTCGTAGACGTTGACAAACACTTAATGGTTAATATTCCACCAATATTACACATTAACACACGAAGAAACACAAATTTGATGAAAAAATACGAAAACTAATACGAGACATTTTCGGTTTCCCGCCAAAATCAATCGGCTAATTACAATAATTGACCTATTAGTAGCTACAGTACACTCGGTGACAAAAGTTGCTGAACATTTCCGATTTTTTTCATATTATTTCAAACCCATTAACACGTTAACTGCTGTACCGGTTAATTTTTTTTGGCTATTCTGCGAATCTTCACTCAACGTGTGTTTCTTGTTTACTGGCGTTGCGTTGTAACTAAACTCAATCGCCAGTGCGGGCGCACACGAATGTTGTAATAAAATTGACAATACAGCAGTGCGGGTTCGCACGCCGGGCGTCTTTTCGCTTGCCTTAACGTTATAAAAAACACAAACGGTGCGTTTTCAGCAGTCAACATAACATTTAAAATTGGCAATATTCCGCAACTTTTGCTGTAAACTGTAAAATAATAGTGATATTACACGATTCACTTTCACCTTTCAATTTGGATGAAAAAATAACAATGAATAATTCAATGACACCTTTCAACCAAAAGGAATGAATTCGGTTGAACCGTGTTACACATGCCTTAAGTAAGACTCAGTTCTTCTCTTATCGAAACGTACCTTTAAAGCCTACTTAAAGAAATTTTATTAAATAACAAACATAATAGAAAGTAAGCAAAATTACTGTCTAATAGGAGAAAAAAAAAGCTTAATTTAATTTGTTACACTACTTTACTAGCTTACCTCTACTAGATGTTTCTTCTAAAGGAGGCAACACAAAAGTTTATTGTATCAATCGTCAAATTTAGATTATTTAACTTAAAGGGTCTTTTTTTTTAAAGACCTAACGTTTCACCATCACATACATAGGTCCTAACAAAACCCTGTATTTATGGAATCCGTAACTACGAGATCCTACAAACACCCAGACTCCTCTTGTGGTTCACACAAATCTTTGCCCTGTGCGGGAATCGAACCCGCAACCTCACGGTTCGCTGTTCACTCATCACCTACTACGCCACGGAGGCCGTGACAATAACAATAAATTCATTTTTAACAGCAATCACAACTGTGGGTATAGCGACAGATTGATTGTCGAATAAGCCAGTGTCGGCCTCTAGTGTCAGAGTGTGTCAGGCCACGAGGGCCTCTGTCGTGGCTTAACGACGGCTGTCAATCGACAACAACTGGTAGCGACGGCTTAACGTGCCCTCCGAAGCACGGAGCGAGAGAATTCCACAAATAACTTAAGAGAATTCATATTTACTAGACAATAATTCTTTAAAACGAAATCATACTTAATTACGGAAAATTTACGGAAAAGCACATGACGCTACTTCGGTTACTTGGTTATTTTGATTTAAAAACCCGAACTACTGGACCGATTTTGATGAATTTTCAATGAGATCAATCTCAACGTATAATATACTTACAGATAAAAAAACGATAAACTCCTCTTTTTTTGAAGACGGTAAAAAAGGGATCACACGACAGACTAATTCAATTCGCGAAAATTTAACAATTACAAGTCATCGGTGCGGCACCGGGGATCGAACCCGGCGCCGTTGGGCTGCAAAGCGCGCCGTCTGACGTACGACAGTTACCTTAAGCACGTCGTGTAGCGAGCTCATGCTGCCGAGACTGAGCGGAGTGATGGAACGTTCCAGAAGTAGCGAGCCACTGCCTTGAGACCCGCCGCCTATCGACCTGAAAAAAAAAACTCATCGTCATCATCGACCCATATCGGCCCACCGCTGAGCACGGGTCTCCCCTCACTTTTGAGAGAGAAAAAAACTCATTAGCTAAATATATAGAGAACTATATCCAGACGACTCTCTCCCCGCGCGCCGCGTCCCCCCGCTCCCCTACCCGCAGTCGGGAGGACGGCAATACTACACACCCGAACGACCACTCTTTCCCACTCTTGACCACTCTTCTCTCTACAGTCGCCCAAATGTAATAGACAAACGGTTTGTTTAAACTTACTTACTAGCGAGTTGTCTTTTGTTTTGGTCGCGTAGTGTGTGTGTGTGCACTTACACACACATTTGACGGGTGTACAAACGTCATTTATATGTGTGGGTTTGTTAAACAAGCTTCTTTGAAAGGATAATAGTTAACCATCCGTACCTTTCCATGGTCCTGTGATGTGAGAGCTGCGGCGAAGGTGGCGCCTCTGGCGCGGGCGGGGGGCCTTCCCTGGGCCTCTGACTCCGCCAGGAACCTGGGGGAAACCATCATCATCATCATCATCAGCCTATTATGCGATAAGGTTACCCCAACTATCAATTTTAAATCTAGGTAACTACAAGGAGCATGGTCCCATAAACATCTAGATTCAGAGCAAGACCTGCGGTTTAGCTCTGTGCTTGAATCGAACCCGCAAGCTCACGCTTCGCAGTCGGCTCATCACCACCTTACGCCATAGGAGTCATCTTTGCTAATTTACTCATAGAACTTAGAAAAATGAACAACTCTTTGACATCAAAATATTTAAAATAGAGCACAGTAGTTTAATAGGAGGCAAAATGGGCGATTTTTCACTTAAAGACCTCTCTAACAGACAACCTTTGGATGGACAAAATACATAGTAGGAATAAGGTTAGATCGGTTGCCGTCAGTGTGATCTTAACTAATATTATAAATGCGAATTTGAGTGAGTTTGTTTCTTTGTTTGTTACGCTTTCACGCTTAAACCGCTAAACCGATATTAAAAATTCTATCACCGATGGAAAGCTACATTATCAGCTCGTAACGTAGGCTATATTTTATCTCCGTATTCCTTCGGGAACGGGAACTAGGCGAGTGAAACCGCAGGGCGCAGCTAGTAATTAATTTTTTTATTTTATTTGGAACAGGCTAATAAATGAGGAGGGGTCTTGAATACATACCATTATATGATCCGGTGCCGTGTGATATCGTCAGAGGGGAAGTTCGCTTACTGCTATCTCGACTGCTGTACATCTGTAATAATCAAAAATTAAGATGAGATTCAGAAACAGTTTCTAATTTTAACTCAGTTTCTAAGGTACGGGTTTCCTAGTCACGCCAAATAAATAGTAACGAATTTTGACACGGTAAATTATTATATCGATTGTATTTTTTTGATTGGTGGATATTGGGTGTTAGTACAATTAATGATTTTCTTTCTGCGTCTAATGTTTCATTGATATCAATGATCAAATGAGGTATCGCGTTTGACCACTATCTCACATGTTGTTGAGCGTCGACGATGGTGTTTGCGGAAGCGCCGAGCGGAGCCGGGACCACCGCCATAATGCGGAGAGGCGAACACCCCGGGGTTTTAGTGGGTAAACCCCGCCAGACCGGCTGGCGGGGAAGTCCCGCAGGAACACCCCCCCCCCCCCCCCCCTCCCCCCGGGTGGTATGCGGAAAGCATTTCCCCGAGTAAAAAAAAAATGTGTAGGTGCACGTTTATTTAGAAGGAGCCTATTCACTCACGACTTGAAGACTCGGGGCCCCTATACGCTATGCCACATGAGATTCCTTGCTGAAAACGTGTGATGTCATAATGGACTTGATGCCGTCGCCGGGGCCCATGTGCGACAGGTGCGTGAAGTGCGACGGCGCAGAGATCAGCCGCGCCGTCCCTCCGGCCGGGGGCCCTCGCCGGTACCTGGGCTACCTGGTGGTGTTCGTCCGCCGTCTCCAGCGTGGTGGGGAGGTCGAGCAGGCGCTGCGACTTGATGCCGTCGCCGGGGCCCATGTGCGACAGGTGCGTGAAGTGCGACGGCGCAGAGATCAGCCGCGCCGTCCCTCCGGCCGGGGGCCCTCGCCGGTACCTGGGCTACCTGGTGGTGTTCGTCCGCCGTCTCCAGCGTGGTGGGGAGGTCGAGCAGGCGCTGCGACTTGATGCCGTCGCCGGGGCCCATGTGCGACAGGTGCGTGAAGTGCGACGGCGCAGAGATCAGCCGCGCCGTCCCTCCGGCCGGGGGCCCTCGCCGGTACCTGGGCTACCTGGTGGTGTTCGTCCGCCGTCTCCAGCGTGGTGGGGAGGTCGAGCAGGCGCTGCGACTTGATGCCGTCGCCGGGGCCCATGTGCGACAGGTGCGTGAAGTGCGACGGCGCAGAGATCAGCCGCGCCGTCCCTCCGGCCGGGGGCCCTCGCCGGTACCTGGGCTACCTGGTGGTGTTCGTCCGCCGTCTCCAGCGTGGTGGGGAGGTCGAGCAGGCGCTGCGACTTGATGCCGTCGCCGGGGCCCATGTGCGACAGGTGCGTGAAGTGCGACGGCGCAGAGATCAGCCGCGACCGCCCCTCCGACCTGGGGAGACACGCGACTCTGTAGGTACGACTCCATGGGTCACAGCCCACGTGATAAATCGCGCGAGATGTCAAATGTCTAGCGTTGTTTCCGAGTGACATATATGTGTATTGTCGCGCACATCTGTCACGCGCGATCGCTGCGTACCACCGAATTAACACTTTGACTGCTGAGCCGATTTTCTTGTCTAGGCACGGTTGCGAATCTGCACACACCGTTGCGTTTTCCCGTACTCGTGGCCAGTTATAAAAAACACAACAGTTGTGTTTTGAGTTGTGACCGTGTTAATATTAAGTCCCAGTGGTTGCGAGTAAATGGGGATGCGAATCGCGCTAAATAGAGCGTTCATTTTGTATATTTATTCTGCGACAGATAATAAAAGTAACTTACAATCTGTTATGCGCCTCTATCGCCTGGTGCGACTGCTCGCGGACGGAGAATCTCCTCTTGTTGGTGGCCCACTGCGTCGCGTGCTCCACGCTCACGGGGCCCTCTGCGGATGGATCGCGCAATGTATCATACACACATACAGTCACGCCTTTCTCTCGTTGGGATAGGCAGAGGCTACATCTTTCCACATGCTACGATCCCAGCGGAAAGCAGTACACCAATTCTCCAACACCCTACTGGTAATGTATCATGTCACAGTTAACACGTTGGCTGCTGAAAACATAGACGTTTGTGTTATTTATAACGTAACGGTTGGAATACACACCTGTTGTGTTAGCGCAGCTTACGTGCCGGCTGTGCGGCTCACACAGGCGTGTGTAACGCGGCACTACTACAGTGCGGCTCACACAGACGGCACGCCATTGCTGGAAAACACACACGGTCCGTAACGGTGCCCAAATGTAAAAACCGGTTCAGCAGACAACGTGTTAAATGGTACAGATTATAAAAAAATTGCCATCGAGTATCTTGCCGCTTCTTCTCGGTTGGATGTATTCGGAACCCAGCGGTAGAGTCAGTGAACTTTCATGAGTGCCCTCTCGGGGCCCCTGTGCTCGTCTCGTATGTAGTAAAAGCAAACGCACGCGTCAGTAGCGGCCGCAGGTAGATGATGTAGGGCGTGGCGTCCCCGGAGAAGGGGAACCCGTTGTTCCCGCCGCCGTACACGCAGATCCAGCCGCACTCGTCCAGCGGCCGCGCGTTGGCTGCAACGTCACATAACAATTTATTAATTTACTTTTAAAGTTTGTATATGATATAGGATAACAGCTGGGCTATAGTTATATTAGAAGTAAACTATAAGATTATGAACTACATTCTTACAACCTAACTACGATACTAGGAATTTCCTGTGTCGTAAGATCTAGGTTTGAGTAGTATCTGTCTTTGAGTCAGTACTTGAATGGATCAATAGATGAGTGTGAATATGTGTGTATAGTGTACAAATTGTTGAAGAAGTAAAACTTCTTTACGCATGCTTGACTTGGGGAGTAAGCTGGTGAATGCGTGACGAGAGCGTTACGAAAAGTGTGATCGGGCGAGGCGAACGGAAGTTGAGAGGGAGATATAAGTTCGTGAAGATAGAAAAAGAGGAGAAAGTTACGTTTCGTATATTACTGTAGGGGCAAGAGAGAAAGGTGCAAGCACAGATTTTCTTTCTCTCTTTCTCTCATGGCCATTTATATACATACATATAACATATATATATATATATATATATATATATATAGATATATATTTCCACTACATACACTATCTTTCTGAAAACCCGAGAATTATTTCGGAGGTAGGTAGGTGATCCACCAATCCGGATCTCGCCCCGTCGTGAATTATGGCCTAACACTCCTTACGAGAGTGTGGAGAGACCCGTGCTCAGCAGTGGGACGATATGGGTTGTTTATGATGATGAAGTGTAAAAAGAAACTTACGTATATTGATAGTCTGCACCCACTCGCCCGTTTCGATATCGTAGATATCTATGTGCGTCGTCGTGAACACTAGAAGGTGCGTTTCGTTGATTGCTGTAAGCAAATAACACGTGAATTAATAATTGTTCCGCGTCAAACACCAAACCTGAATAAAAGCGAATATTTCTGAGATCGTAAGATTTATTTCTAAACCAATCAATCTTTAACTAAAACTAAACATATGATGACCCATAACTAATCTATTGTTCGGGAATGAGTATAATTTTACCTGTGGCGCCATCTAGTTTCATTTGGACGAACCTAATAAAATATGTTTTTAATTAGGGATTTAATGAAAATAATAACACGTAGAGCGCCACTCACCGTGGTGCGTCGGCTGCGCAGTGTACATGAGCTCCACGTCGCGCGCGCGGTGCCCGTTCCTGTCCCCGTAGAGCGCCACTCACCGTGGTGCGTCGGCTGCGCAGTGTACATGAGCTCCACGTCGCGCGCGCGGTGCCCGTTCCTGTCCACGTAGAGCGCCACTCACCGTGGTGCGTCGGCTGCGCAGTGTACATGAGCTCCACGTCGCGCGCGCGGTGCCCGTTCCTGTCCACGTAGAGCGCCACTCACCGTGGTGCGTCGGCTGCGCAGTGTACATGAGCTCCACGTCGCGCGCGCGGTGCCCGTTCCTGTCCACGTAGAGCGCCACTCACCGTGGTGCGTCGGCTGCGCAGTGTACATGAGCTCCACGTCGCGCGCGCGGTGCCCGTTCCTGTCCACGTAGAGCGCCACTCACCGTGGTGCGTCGGCTGCGCAGTGTACATGAGCTCCACGTCGCGCGCGCGGTGCCCGTTCCTGTCCCCGTAGAGCGGCACTCACCGTGGTGCGTCGGCTGCGCAGTGTACATGAGCTCCACGTCGCGCGCGCGGTGCCCGTTCCTGTCCCCGTAGAGCGCCACTCACCGTGGTGCGTCGGCTGCGCAGTGTACATGAGCTCCACGTCGCGCGCGCGGTGCCCGTTCCTGTCCCCGTAGAGCGCCACTCACCGTGGTGCGTCGGCTGCGCAGTGTACATGAGCTCCACGTCGCGCGCGCGGTGCCCGTTCCTGTCCACGTAGAGCGCCACTCACCGTGGTGCGTCGGCTGCGCAGTGTACATGAGCTCCACGTCGCGCGCGCGGTGCCCGTTCCTGTCCCCGTAGAGCGCCACTCACCGTGGTGCGTCGGCTGCGCAGTGTACATGAGCTCCACGTCGCGCGCGCGGTGCCCGTTCCTGTCCACGTAGAGCGCCACTCACCGTGGTGCGTCGGCTGCGCAGTGTACATGAGCTCCACGTCGCGCGCGCGGTGCCCGTTCCTGTCCACGTAGAGCGCCACTCACCGTGGTGCGTCGGCTGCGCAGTGTACATGAGCTCCACGTCGCGCGCGCGGTGCCCGTTCCTGTCCACGTAGAGCGCCACTCACCGTGGTGCGTCGGCTGCGCAGTGTACATGAGCTCCACGTCGCGCGCGCGGTGCCCGTTCCTGTCCACGTAGAGCGCCACTCACCGTGGTGCGTCGGCTGCGCAGTGTACATGAGCTCCACGTCGCGCGCGCGGTGCCCGTTCCTGTCCACGTAGAGCGCCACTCACCGTGGTGCGTCGGCTGCGCAGTGTACATGAGCTCCACGTCGCGCGCGCGGTGCCCGTTCCTGTCCACGTAGAGCGCGAGGGTGTTGAACACGAGCAGCATGTCGTGCGAGCCGGGCACGGCGGCGCAGCACAGCGGCCGCGCGCCCGAGTGCGACAGGAACACGTTCACTTGGTTCTCGGGGTGCACCAGCGCTGCGGACAGGGCCCGCTACGTCAACGCACGCCCGATCTCGGGGAAGAGACGGGAGATCGTTCGGGGGAAGACTAATAGACAGTTGGGAATTCCAAGTTAACACTCACAGACAGAAAAAAATGTGGTATAGACGGGCAGGGAAGTCGGGTAAAACGCGAGAGTCGGGAGAGGTCGGGACTCACAGACGGCGGGCTGGTCGTGCGCGGGGCGGCGCGGGTCGGGCAGGCAGTGCGCCGCGAACCCGCCGCGGTAGCCCAGGATGAGGCGCCCGTGCAGCAGCTGCAGCGAGTGCACGGCGCTGGGCGCGCGCAGCTCCGCGATGCGCACGCGCCGCAGCGCCGTGCGGGTGATCTCGTACACGTTCACGATGTACTGGTTCTGGAATCATTTTAATATTGATATAATATAAAAATATGCCATTTTTTTTCTTTTGACCTTATTGTGATGTGTTGAAGTCTTTTTTTACGGCAGAAAGTACCAACCTGTTTTTTGCACAGCACGGCGAATCCGTGCGAGTTAGAGTGTAACGCCCCGCCGCATATAGCGATGGCGCCCTTGCTCTCGTTGAGTTTGACGCACTCCACCTCGGAGCACTCGAGCGCGCGGATCGGGACCAACCGCACGTAGCGCCCTCTGCCCGCTATCACCACTGAGAAACGGATAGTTTTAAGTTAAGCGTCGATTCGTTTGAACTCAAATCCAGTTTTAATAGAGTTTAATTTTTGGGAAAACAATGGGCGGAGCGAGCATTCAAATGTTAGTTATAATTTACGAGCAGAGGTTAGGGTATAGTACAGAATGCACAAATCACCCAGCAGCTGCTCCTTGGCGACGTAGACGACGTCGGCGATGGGCGCGTGCGCGCGGCGCGGCGTGAGCTCCCCGCGCTCCAGGTCCAGCAGCGCCAGCCCCGCCTCGCCGCCCACGCACAGGCGCGAGCGCTCCAGCACGGCGCCGCACGCCGCGCCGCGCAGCGCGCCCGCGCCGCCCTCCGCCACGGGGCACGCGCTGTACACCTGCGGGGGCACGGAGCGCCATACACATTAATCCCGCTAATTAAAAAAACGCACATTACGAACACTGTGTCGAAATTTACCTAACAAAAAGTCCCCTGCAATGTTTTAAGCTCGGAATCTCCAAAGACTTAAAGAATAAACAGATGAGGGTCAAGCGATGACCCTTGAGGCACTCCAAATAAAATTGATAAAAAAACTGTCGCATATCCATTCATTCCTACTATTAAACAGCGATCATTACCATACGAGGCGAACCATCTAAGCATGTGACCCCGTATTCCATCAACATGTGGTTTAGCGAAGAGAATAACATGATCGACGCTATCAAAGGCCTAGCTGTGGTCGGTATACAGAACCTGGACACTAGAGTCCATTCTAGCAGAAACAGTATCCGTGAATGAAACAATATTAGTTGTAGTACGGAAGTATTTAGGGGCAGCGTTTAATTGAGTTTCATTTAATTTCTTTTAACTTTCTCCAGCAAACAGGTTAAAGATAAGTCTCACTCGCTATACTCTTGATAATATAAAAAAATCTGTAAATAGATTTGATGTTATTTGAAATTCGTGTGCAACCGAGCCTGTAAATCCAAATATCCTTGTTGGCGTGTCTGGGTACGCTTATTGTAACAGCCACGTTACAGCACGCGCTAATGTGAACGTTATTTCAAAGCTTATAGGATCGGTTTTGACTCCAACACTACACTGCTAAGATGTTACTTACACATTTGTCGGGCAGGTTGTTTTTCTTCAATATCCTATGCAGTTCGCTCAACGCGACTACCCACTTGGTCTTCTCCGATTCTGATTCCGCTAGCATCAGCGTGTGAGATCTTCTGCCGCCTTCTATTTGTGATGTTGATATCTAAATAAGAAAAAATAGATAAATAGATAACACTTTATTGACACCAAAATGTATAAAACACAGAGAGAGAGAAAAAACACATAAATACATGTTAAAATTAAAACAAAATATAAATTAAATGCACAGGTACCCACTAGTATATCGCAAACAAAACGAGAGCACACGTATAATGTATGATGTGTGATTTCGGGGCACAAAGGTCTTAAACTAAATATCGACACGAGATTAATTAATTAATTGATTAATTATGAAAGTATTTTTTTTTAGTTTTCAACAAAATTATAAATGCCAAACATTGTTTATGTTTGTCGCAACGGCTGAACGGATTATGAAAGGATACAGTTGCGGCTCGAAGGACCATAAGCGATACGATAATTTTAGCTTTTAAATCTGTATTTTGTCACAATTATACTGAAGCCAAAGTTGACATTACGAATTGACATCAATAAAAAAGTAGAAACCTGAAACTTTTAAATACGACTTCAAATAGTTCCGTCACGTACAGATATTTTAGGTACTGGAATAACATATGATACACTTTTCATTCCGTAATATGAAATACTAGCTGCGCCTCGCGTTTTCACCCGCATAATTCAAGTTTTCCCGCAATAACTCTCTTAAAATCAATATATTTTCCCCGTTTTAGCCACATTCTTCATTGATGCTCCGCTCCCATTGGTCGTGGCGTGATGTTATATAGCCTATAACCTTCCTAGATAAACGGACTATTCAACACAAAAAGAATTGTTCAATTCGGACTAGTAGTTCCTGAGATCCTAGCGTTCAAACAAACTCCTCAGCTTTATATATTAGTATAGATTAGGAAACGATGCCGACGTACCCGGAATATGCAAGGTATGTCCCGCTTGCTGGCGTGGATGACGTCGCTGTCGCGCACGCAGGCCACGGCGAACTGCGGGTCCCGCATGTCCAGCACCTGGCTGACGCACAGCGCGGGCAGCGCGTGCCGCTCCAGCGAGATGTCGTACAGGAACAGCTTGAAGTCGCACACCACCACGAACTGCCGCATCCAGCCCTTCTTCACGCCGCCCGGCTTCGGCACCTGGCGGATTGGCTCATTTCCAACTGCTGTTCGTTTCTCTCAGGTACCATAACATATGGAACGATAGTATTTGCGAGTACTTTTTTGCTCGTCAAAATAGATAGCTCACAACCGCATCGAATAATGAATACCAGAGACATAAAGTACCATGAATTAAAAGGGATTTGGGTACAGAGAGAGCTTCAGATTTTTTTTTCCTCTATGGAGAAAAATATTAAAGTAAAAAAAAAAATTGTGGGAAGTCTCTTCTGCAAGAGACCGCCCGGAGAAGTACCACACGTTTGCCAGATATTCATCCGCCAAGCAGTAGTGCGCAAACATTACTGTGTTCCGGTTTGAAGTGCACTGTTTCCAGCTAAATTACATGGAATTATGAAACTTGAGAGCCGATGTCTCAGGGTGACGAGCGCAGCGCAGGAATATGCAATGTAGGGTGGGACTGGGACGCTTTCGGGCAGGCGTATCGCTCACCGTAAGGTGCACGACTTGCTCGTCTCGTCACTCAGTGAAATACAAAAAAGCGTCGACAAGAGCCGGCCCTTCACCTTGACGTATCCCTCGTAGGCGGTGCCCTGGCCGCGCGCGGGGTCGATGCCCAGCGGGCGCCGCTCGCGCTCGGGCGGCAGCGGGCAGCGCGGCGCCACGCGCGCGCAGCAGCGCGTGTGCACGGCCAGCCCGCACGTCTCGCACACCACGCCCTGCCGCGTCAGCCCGATCTGCAACCGCGCGGGCTCAGCGAGGGCGCGCGGTCCGCCGCAAGGCGCGGACCGCGCGCCACACGAGCGTCGTTTTTGTACAAAAAATCAGCCAGCCAGAAAAATGGATACTTTTATTTTTTTTCAAGGATCACACATTTTTATTTTTTGTAGTTCTATCGTAGCTTAACCAGACTACACAAGATGAAATATGAACTTCTTACCATGAGCGAGGTACAGTGATTACATTTGGTGGGACTGCTAAACGTCCGCACTAGGAACTGATGAAGTTTCTGCTTGCCCGGCACCGTCGGGCCCAGCGACGGATCCTGAGAACAAAAATTAACATTCACACTTTAACTGTTTTCAATCATTATCCTTGTATGCGTGCTAAATGCGTGCGTACAAGGGCGCAAACATACAAGCCGCATTTCCTACAGTTCCATAAAGATTAAATACATTTCTTTTTCTACTAATAACGCGGACGATATCGCCGAGGCTGAACCGAAACGATCCCGCGATAACCTTAATACCTTTCAAGAGAAATGATCAAAGATTGCAGGGGACCGAGACATTATGTTGTACCTTCCCGTTTTCACAAGTGTCGGACAGTTTTTGAATCCATTTTCGCATTCAAAAAACGTCATTCACAATCACTATCAGAAAGTCTTTTTTCGAATGCGTCGGATCGGGAATGAACTTGTAAATAAGGGTGCTGGAAGTAAATGAGCGAGACTTTTCCCCAGCAGATGCACTATAGACTAACCAAACTACATTCTACTTACCACACTGACAGTTGACATCTCGCTGGGCGAGCTCTTGCTAGAGGCGGGCGAGGCCGCCCTGGGGCCTTCCATCTCATCCTGAGACTCCACGGAGCCGCTCAGCGCGGTCGACTGCTGAGATCCATACATTAGTTGCTGTGGAATTGTTTATATTGTGATACCTATTTTCTATCTGTGTATATGCTATACAATGTGTCCCTTCGAACCTTGAACTATAAAAAACCCTGGATACTAGGTCAAAATTGATCGACACAAAGTCTAAAGGGAAGAGAAATTATTTGTAGCTGTATCATGGAGAAATTAATAATTAAAAAAAAAGTCTAGTTTAATAGTATCTATTGATTTCTGTCTGTGGTCATAAAACAACAAAAGAAATAGTAATATTTTACAAATTTGAACTACACTGACTTTAATTTTTTTTCTGTTACGAAATGGTCCAACTTAGTGTTGAATACAGGCAGATTGATGTATTTCATCATCAACCCATAACGTCGCACTGCTGAGCACGGGTCTCTCCTCACTTTCGTGAGGAGGGTAAGGCCATAATCCACCACGGGGGCCCAGTCCGGATTGGTGGATAACATACCTACCTCCGAAATAATTCTCGGGTAGGTATGTGGGTTTCCTCACGATGTTTTCCTTCACCGAAAAGCGAGTGATAATTAATTGATGTATTTACTTTTAAAAAAACTATTTATTTTGCCCTAAAAATCCTTAAAACGACATTTTTTGTTTCAACCATTTCCATCCCTCTGAGATTTTTGTCTGTCAATTTTGACCGTATATTTGACGTATCTACGGTAATTTTTTGATCGAGGATCGACGGAACACACTTTATATAAACTATATCAATATTATGAAGAAAAAAAGTTGACTTTTTAGGAGGTGCCGATACCATTCTGATTCTTCCTTCTTATTCAATAGAAAGCTTCACAACTCCCTAGTGTCATAAGCTAATTTATCACTGAATTAATTAGAGTTCTTAAAGAAAAGTTTAAAATAAGCGGAAGACCAAAAAACACGCTGTCCACCCAAACATCGATTCTTAACACTTGCGCAAAATTTCAAATTTTTCATACACGAGGAAATGGGTGAAGATTAACATTAAATTCATACAAACGTACATACGGTCAGGTGAAACTAATAAAAATACTGAGACTGAGAACAAAAAAAATCTACATTACATACACACACACACACACACACACATAATATTGACACAAACATACATATTTATTATTCTTATTGTTATTTACTTATCTATCTATCTACATAACAAAGGAAACAAAAGCAAATAAAATAAAACGCAACAGTACCTTTGCATTGCAACAATGTTGAGTATTTCTGTATCGATGGTACTGTGGCGACATCTGTATGACAAATTAACAAAAACAACTAAAATTGCAAATGACAG
The DNA here is from genome assembly GCA_912999815.1 of Campaea margaritaria. Classification (NCBI taxonomy): domain Eukaryota; kingdom Metazoa; phylum Arthropoda; class Insecta; order Lepidoptera; family Geometridae; genus Campaea; species Campaea margaritaria. The sequence continues at coordinate 5,258,357 of OU538814.1, forward strand.
TTAAAAAGCTTGAAATGATTTCTACGCCATATTTTGTACGCAATTTTTTTATTTCACTGAGTAACGAGACTAGCATGTCGGTCACCTGATGGTAAGCGCTACGCTAGCCCATAACAGTTACAGTGCCACCCAGAAATTTGCAGTACACAATCTTGCGCGGCATTGCATTGGCGCTCGTCGCCCTGAGACATCGGTTCTAAGGTCTCATATGCCTAGTAATTTCAAACCCTTCATGCCTTCAAATCGGAACACAGTATTGTTTTCACACTACTGCTTGGCGGATGAATATATGGCAAAGGGTATCACTACTTCCCCAGAAAAAGGCTACCACTACATAAGACTGGTGAGCGGTGTAATTTTTTTACTCGGCTGTCCAGAATGTGGGGTCTTCATGCCATTTACTCACATTACGAAATCATATATTTTTATTACAGAATATGGCGTAGGTAATCAAATGAGAACTGACACCTCATTAGTCACAAAAATGAGAGCTGGAATGTGAATCGCTTCCCAAGAGTATCTATGGAATATGTCTCAATCAAAGGATGTAGGAAAAAAATATTTTTCTCCGTCATAAATGTTCCGTCATCATCTAACTTAAACAATCTTAGGGGAGAAATTGAGTGAAGCGGACACCCGTGCTGTTTCATACAAAAGACGCCCGCGCCTCTCCTGCGATGGAGCATTTTGTATGAATCCACGCGGGCGCCCGCGTAACGCAGTTTCTGCCCGAACACAGTTACAGTAACATTTATTTCAGTAGTAATAACTTAAATGGGGAAATATTTTCAGTTTCCGAACTCAATCAGCTGTGCGGGCGCACACAAATGTTGTGATAAAAATGTCAATACAGCAGTGCGGGCGGTGCGGGACAAGCGAAAACACGCCTGGTGTGCGCCAGCCGTGTTTTCGCTTGTCGTAAAATTAAAAAAAACACAAGCGTGTGTGTTTTCAGCAGTCAACGTGTTAAAAGTTATATCAGTCGAATTCATAGTCATTATGAATTCAACAGGAACCCATTATACTATTTCCAACCGACTCTTGGTCCGCATTCACAACAAATGAATAATCTATAAGCAAAACGTCCTAACAGCAAACACATGTCGTTGAAGAAAATCATACCTTCTGCTCGTTCATAGAAGCCACATTGTCGTAGTGTCGTTCCGTAGGCGCTTCTTTCAGGAATTGGTCGAGATAGCTCATTTGAGACGGCGGCCGGTCGAGGACTGAAAAAGAAATCACTTTTTTTAAGAACATGTGTAATTTTTTTGGGTCTTTTTTGTCATAATCAAATACACAGGTCCTGATTCCCTGCGTCTGCAGTTATTAAAACACTGGCAGTTACGTCACAGTGATTTTGGGGCAGACAAAAACTAAATAAAGAAACGGGATCTGAAGATACCCCCAAATGATATCAATGTAAGAAATTCCTAACTAATACTGGAAATACAATATTTCAAGCAGGATATATCGCTTTGAAAGTTATTTCTAAGAAAGATGCCACAACGAAAGTGTGAGGTCATGACTTAGACGCGCCTATTATATCTTAAGTGAAATAGCCACAGACGCTATATATATATATATATATATATATAATAAATACCATTGTGTGCGTGCGTACAGGCGCACACACACGCATACTAGCCGCGCTTCGAACTGTTCTCGAAGATAGCTTAATCTTCCATTCCTACTATGATCAAACAATGGATAATTTTAAAACTGTGACTTAACTGACAAGTGTTAAACTAAACAGTTAAGTGTCCTGTATAATATATTTTGTAAGAATTAACATACAGAACACTATAGCTGTTCTATTATTATTTTATTATACACATTTATGCAAATATTAAGTAATTATAGATAAGTGAGCATTGTTTATAGGAACACAGATACCAATCCCAACCGAAACCACGTTCACAAACTAGTTTATATTATAAAACAAAACATATTAAAGTTTTCATGTAAAAAGTACAGTCGAGCACAAAAGTGTTTACACAAAATATTTATTCCATATGTACTGACGTAATGTTTGTAATATAAAAAAAAAATTATATAGAATGCAATTGATACATTTTATAATTGCAAATTAAACTTTGCCTTTCTATGAAAAGCTAATTAACGACTTTTACACCCGACTATTTAACACATTTAGTAAAAAACCGGGTTTACATGCACATTGGACGTGAACAAAAGACGCTGTACAAACTAAACCCTCCGGAAACGAGACAGCGTACGCACAAAACTTTATCAAAATCAATGCAGTTATAAAAATATACGAATACACGCGACTTAACCAACATCAAGATAGCTTTGCAAAATGTTGTCCGGTAAAATAATAAGTTGATTAGGTTTTAATCACAAACGGCTGTACGGATTTTGATGAAAATTTGTCCGTAATAAATTACAACAATGTTCATCGGGAGAACGAGAAAAATTCTAACGCAGCCTTTGGGCTGAGCTCGTTCATTACATCCTTTATATATATATTAAAATGATGGCGTCCACCAATTATCTTTATAATTTCCAAAATTTAATACATCTTTAATTTTGATTGATCAATCTTTGATACCATCGTGCGTATGCCGTCTCAGGAACAGAAAATCTAAGGACATTAAAAACTAAGGAATCGAGTAATTTACAAAAAAAATATATATAAAAACAGATTAGTCAAGTGCTTATATAATACAAACAAATGTTAAAGGAAAAACCATATCGCTTAGCGCATTATGTGGTTGAATGGCCTTAATGAATGTTTCAACCCGTTTTGTCTCATACAGACCACCAAGCTAAAGCAAAGCGAAGCTATAAAACAGAATATCATTTCCGGTTTGTACAAATTGCCGAATGGTGAGCAACCGTCACTGTTTTGGAATCTTGAATCTTCAAAAAGTGTTTAAGATGTAAGATACTTTTATAGCATTACAGTATATTGTTATTATTTTTGTCGGAATTAAGGTACGCAATAAAAAATTTAAATCAATTATTGTGAATAAATTTATATTTAACAATACAATATCATATTTAATTTAAAAAAATATATTAATAAATATATCAATTTAACTAAAAATAAATCGATATGCCTTTCTCAACCCAAATGATATTGCATACAAGCCTCTCTTGTTAATGTTCTTTGTGTGACCCACAAAACAGTGAAAAGTTGCCATGTTCAAAAACAAATGAATTTTTCCCTTGACACTTGACCGTATTTACAATGGAATGATCGGTATAAAATGATAATAAATAGTTAATACGAACTACGTACGCAGCACAAGGACAGAAATCAAAACTTACACCTTTAGAGAATTTTTTTGTAACATAATCTGTTGGTTTTTTGTAAGAAAATTAACACACTGCAAAATAGTATGAAGTAGAAAAATTTTTAGTAAATAGAGTAAGTTTTTTTTTCAAATTTAACATATATTTTTGTGTAGACTTACAATTGGCGCCAGTGAGACACCAAAATATCAAAAAAAAAGTTTAATGTAAACAAATCGACCTTGAAATAAGGTTCAAATCCGTTTAAAAACATATATGACACATTCAACATCAAAATTTCGAACTGTCATTTCAAGCAGTAAAAATATATTAGGCCACAATTAAAAATCACTCTATGTTGAGTACTGTATCCAAAAAGGCTTTCCATATACAAAAGAGAAACCTGATAGTAAGCGCCTGCCCACACCAGCTGCAGGTCTAATAAGAGTTTACAAGTAAGTGTCGAAAACCAAACCAACAGACACTGTTATCAAGGACAAAATATGGACACACAATCACATACGATAAAACTACTGCTAGGATATAAATATATGTTTATTAATTTATTTAATAAAACAAACGAACCATTGTCCTCTTTGCCGCTCCAGTACGTAGATGACTTGGCCGATCCTTGCCGCGCTGCTTGCGTACAACTTAATTTTGAATATTTTTTTACCTTAAATAGTTAGTTGTACGATCAAAATTGTAGAAACATAAAAAAATAGGTCCAAACTGTATATGACCACTGATATAATTTTATTTGATACCATACTTATCTGAGATTTTTATAAATAAAAAAATAATCTAAGATGCCAACATTAGAAATTAATAAAAAAACTGGTTATTACAAAAAATACTAATTAGATAAAAAAAAATGTTTGACATTATATAGGACCTCATTGAACTATACATTTAGCTAAGCGACTAACGTCACAGTAGAAATAAATACAGATTAACAATTTTAAACAAAACTTTAATAACTTATTTACATAAATACTGCATTTATAAAGTTCATTCTGACACAATCGTTCGTATCTAAGCGTTGTTTTTAAATAACCTAAACAAAAAATGTTAAATGCAGAATAAATGTGCTAATAAAACTATAATATAAAACATAAATAGCTGAGAAAAAAAACTAAAAAGAAAAACACAAATTCATTTGAAGGTAAAAGATATAAAATAAAAAAAAATATTACAGAAGATGAAAAAATTATGAAGAAGTTTTGATCGTGACTGTACTTAGAGTAGACTATGATTGAAAAACAAATAGACAATGAATTGGACAAAACAGTGTCAATATATATGTATTATTAATATATCGGGGCTGCTATCAATAAATTTAATTTAACAGTACCGAGGATTACACGCCATCAACGAAGTTTTACTAAAGAAAAAGTAATTCATACTAAACTGTCTATTAGTCACTGGTTGTTCACTTGTTTTGATCAACAAACCGCGGTCAAAGCTTTCAAGACGTGAGGTGATTTCGTTGCAAATAGACAACCTAAAAAAGTTGGTTTACGGACGGTATTTTAACGTGACAACGTCATAACAAAAACGTTGATGAAATGATTGCATACTTTTATGAATAAAATTGTATCATTTTTTAATAATAAAAGAATAAATACTTGAAATTATACTAGTAATCAGATTTTTTTAATGCAAGAATATTTAACCTGATAAGAAGAGAAGAGAGACACTTAGTTGCGGCGCAAGCGTACAATGAGCGTAACGGGCCTAAGAGGACAATGTGTCAACTTTTTCGTGCGTGCAGCCGGCGCTCATCGATTTATTAGACGTTGTCACGTCAAAATCATCTGACCAAACTATCTTGTGGGCGATAGTTTACATCATAAAAACAATGAGAAGTTTACTGTTTCACTCACTCTCGTATACGCTGTATTACTAGACGCGAATAAAAGAGCTGTGCGGCAGCTTTTGTCTTTAATTGCCCTTCTATTTTTTTTTCTTATTTTGAGGTCGCGTTCAATCTAGTTTGAACTGACTAAAAAGTATGTACATTGAAGCTATATTAAAAAGGAATGGTCTAGACTTAATACAAAACAAAATTTATAACTTTTTGAAAATGGTGCCTGTGTGTCTATTTTATCTTCACATAAAAACTACTGAACTAATTACTATGCAGTTTTGTTTGTAAACGGGGCGCGACAGAACAGTAGAGGCCACCGGGCTTTGGTTCTCCTGCCATAGCCCGGTGTTTTTTTTAATATCGAAATAAAATAAGTACCACCTATAATGTTCTCTTTATAACGTAAAATCGTAAGCCTAAAATTCTAAATAAAGCAAACTTACAGTCACAATCAAACCTTGAGATATTTAGGAGTAAGTATATAGAAATCTATTTCATGGTAAACATTAGTTAAATGTATGATTTAGGGTCAATCGTTTAATCCCTGGTTAAACTAATAGTGAAACTAAATAGAGGAAATACCCATCGTTTGATCTTATGTATATAACTTGACTACGTTTTTTTAGTTTCTTGACTAATTTATTAGTTTCAAATAAGGATAAAACAATCCACCCTTAATTGTAAAATAAAATCATACTCGGTAAAAAGTGTTTTTCTTTGAAACAAACAAAATAGTTTTAAAATTTTTGGGTTAACAGGACAAAAAAAATAGCGAGATTCTACATTTTTATCTAAAAGTACACTTAGATACTAAGCAATAAATAAACACGAAAAACCTGCATTGTGCTGTAACTTTAGTGAACGAAAAAAAAATATGTAAAATATTTACAAGTTCTGTCAAATGACAAACTACGTAAAAAAAAAAAATATTAAAAATTATACTTTCAAATATTAAAAAATCCTAATGCAACAAAAATGACTAGTTCGTTAGGTCGAGGACGCCACAATTTCATCTTTTATCTTTGGTAAAAATGTAGTTCTTTTTTAGACTAGACTAAGATTCCAATGGACTAGAAAATACTAATTAACTTTGGTGTAATTGTAGGAAGTACCTTTATAAATAGTGGGGTTCATACAATTTAGATGAAGAAGTTTGGACATAATAAGATAAGGGTACCATTCATATAATTAATAATGGTTTAAATACGAACTACTGGCAACTTTAAATTTTATTTAAGGGTAATTCTTATGAATTCCAATGCAGTTAAAGGTGCATGCATCAGTAAATTTGTACACTAAAAAATTGCTTTTTTGTACAAAGTGAGCAAAATTTGTACTTTAATGAAAAAAGTATTGCCACTGACGCAAAATCTTTGTTCGTAGTAGAATTAAGCTTTCCATAAAAGTCAAATTTATGTTGTAAACCCTTGTATTGTGTGTTATTGATATCCTGGAAAAAAAGTATCCACAAATAAAAAACAAGATTATTTCTTGTCCTGGTCACGGCACCACACGTGAGCCATGCTTAAAAGAATCTCCAATAGGACGGCTTAATTATGACGCGAGAGTATGATCAAGAGGTAGCTATTGGTGGATTTTGATTGATTGAGCGAGTACGCCATGTCAAACACATTTTCTTTATAATTTTTCCAAGAGTTCTCCGTAGTTCAAACTTCTTCACTTCATGCATTAAGACTTCATCCATAAAAGACTAGATTTTGAGCACTAATACTTCTACGAAACGCAACACCAAACTTGATAACGTTAACTACACTTCCATGTATAAAATAATGATAAATTAAAATCTTTTTTTTTTACATACGAATGTATATTGAGTTCTATAGCCATGACGTTTCAAAACGAACTTGAAAGCAAATAAAATGTGGGCAAAGTTAAGTTATACAGTTCCAATGAACAAATTGGTTCACCGATAGCTTTTGTCGACCGCAAATTGTTTGATTCAGTGCATGTATTAAGTTATTTTGATATAAGGCTAGTATTACGTCGTAGAATGCTCAACTCAACTCCTAGATCCAATGCAAAGAGAAACGCCATGACTATAAAAAGCAAAATCAACATCATTCGTAGAAATGATGGTACACCAACATGGCAACACCCCATATGCATGACGTCACGCCTAGAAACAAAGGTATGTACGGCCTCAACCATGCCCGAACTAACATTTACAAATTTAAAAAACAAGCACAATGCAGGTATAACAAAAAATAGCGTCTTACGCCAAATATATTAATAAATGCCACAGATAATACATGATCGTTACGCCATAGACAATAAATACAGATCACGAATCGTGTGCGACGAATTCCATTTTTGAAACGGACCAATCGTGGAATAACAAATCACAGTTCCAATTTTAAAATTTCACATGCACGAGCGTTACAAGTCCGTTTTCGGAGTTCCAATTTTAATTTTTTACACAGTTTTAGTGTCCATAGGTTGTATATGCGATGCATAGACAATAAAGTCCGTTATTTTCGTTTTTTCCGTCGCGGGCGACGTTGGACTTTGTGGTGGGTAGTTTCCAGTTATCCATTTGACATTTAGGTGCGTATAGTGACGTCACAGGTTGAATATACGTGTGCGTATTTGGGTGGGAATGTGCGGTAACATGTAACGAAAACAAAAAGAAAAATGGTGCACTAAATAAACATATTATATGATTAAATAAATAGTGTAACTGGTGTGCTGGAAAATTGTACATAGATTACAAATTAAAAAAAAACAAAAAAAAAAAGCTCTGAGAGGATCGTTCGTACAGATTTAAAGCAATCTTTCGAACCATTTAATTTATTTAACTTTATCTATCTATTTATGAAACTATAGTCCTGATTTTGACGTGATGTATGCTCCCAGCCGAAGACGAGCTAGTCAACATTTTTCCAACGTCAGTACTAAGACTGTCAGTTTACTAATTGAGTTGCTATATTTCATTATTTTCAAAAAAAATCCCAATTTTCGTTTTACCAGATCCTGGTTTGGCAAACTTTTCTCTAATGTCACAGTGTATAAATGAGAGTATCAGGGTGCCCACTTCAAACGCTTTAAAAATCTCTAACTATTGGTGATCATTTTTACCAAATTTCCCTGACCAACCATGTAGTTTATAAGGCAAGATTTACTCAACATTTTTGAAACAAAATAATGGTGGTTCACTTCATAGGTAAAACCTCCATATTTTGTTGTTTTGCAATAAGTTCAGCGAGAAAATTTAAATTCCTCAATATGCTGCCTAAATTAATTATGCCACATTTCTCAACCCCTGAAAAATTGTTTGGAGTATATAATGTAAAACATCACATTTTCCCTGATCAATCTTGATCTTCCCCGACTTGCTTTGATTTTTTTATGTTACTAAGTAACGAGACGAGCAAGTCGTTCAGTTGATGGCAAGCGCCACACCTGCCCATAACAGCTACAGCGCATACTCACACGAGTTCCCCTGCAGCGGCGGCGGCGCGTCGAGGCGCGCCTGCATGTCGCGGATGTGTTGCTCCTTGCGCTTCACGTCGTGCGCCAGGGCGTCCATGCGCTGCCGGCTCTCTAGGAGCTCTCTGTGGAGGTGTCCGTATGTGTGTTTAACGAAGGCCTAGTTTTATTTTCGGTTTAGTGCATTTAGCCAATGTCAAGTATTTCATATTTTCAAGTGACAGCGAACATACAATACAACATAACAATGAGTAACATACTTCATCATCAACCCATATCGGCCCACTACTAGTCTAGAGGTGGTCACGTGTCTCCCCTCACTTTCGTGAAGAAGATTAGGACATATCCACTACGGTTGCCCGGTCCGGATTGGTGGATCACATACTTCCGAAATAATTCTCCCGATGTTTTCCAGAACCGACAAGCGAGTAATAATGACCAATATATGTGTTTACTAGTAACATATTGGTACGTGCCCGCACCAGGATTTGAACTTACGATCTTCTACTTGGAAGGCGAATGTTCTCCCACTAAGCTACCACCGTTGCAGAGACTGACATTAGGACACCTGATGTGCTCAGCAGCGGGCGAATATGGTAGCGATGCTGATGATGATGAGTTAAGTAATATAAAAGCGTGTCGTCACCTCTGGCTGGCCAGCAGTTCCGCTCTCGTTCTGCTGAGCTCCTCCCCCACGGCCTGCTTGGCCTGTATCTCGGAGTGCAGGGAGGACTGCAGCGTGAGGATCTCCATCTTGTCCAGCTTCTGGGAGCGGCGGTTGCGCCACCCGCCCGTGCCGCCGCCGGCAGGAGGCGACGAAGCCGCGACGAGGGAAGATCGAGAGGCGCTGGCTGGAAGCGAAATATTGCTGTACAGATCGGTTTGTTTCTTTGTCGCGCCAGGCCCTAGTGCCAGAGCTTATCAAGCCACTTAAGGGCCAGAACAATAACTTGTTAAACATATGTGTAGACATGTACAGTCAACATGGAAAGTAAATGATGATCAGACTAGTTTCAAAAACCATGACCAATATTTGGAGTATTTAAGACTTATCATAATTATTTTTAATAGAAACTGATTTCTTAAAAGTCACACAACTTTCTCATCTCTCTCCCTCTCTATTCCTCTATTTAACAGGATTCAGGGAAATGTGTAATTTTTAAGGAATCGGATTATATTGCAAAATAATTATGACAAATGTTTATAGCACTAAATACCGGTCATGCTTATTGTAACTTGTCCGATTTACTTTTGATGTTGACTGTACACACACTGATCACTTAGGGTGTTACCACAGCAATCGATCTATTGACCGTGGTCGTCGTCGACTGATCTCATTCTACCATCCATAGACACCATCTATAGACACCATCGATCGACAGGTGTGGTAGCACACTCTTACCACTTATAAACACACTGACTGGTGATAATTCACTCCGTCATACAGTTACAGGCAACGGTAAAGCTCGCCACACACAGCGGCGCACGTCCACGACTTCAAAATTTATACAGTTTCCGAATATATGCGGCAATACGTAAAGCGTTCAGAACTCACCATGCTTCAGATAGTCGAGCTCTTCCGTCATCTTGGTGGCGAGAGCCTGTAGGTAACCACGCGCCTCTTTCTCGTCTGCCACCCATCGTATGATGTCTGCTATCTGTTTTAGGTATATGATACGCACTTCTTAGTGACGGATATTATGTAATAGAGGCGAGAATACAGATGCCAGTAGCTTGCATGGAGCGAATGACATTTCATATTATGCTCTTCGTACAATGGAGGAACTTACCGCAGCCTCAGACAACGCGGTGACGTCGGCTTCATTCCTAGCTAAGGTTTTATGAGTTACGACCATTGACTCTAAAATAAGTGTAATAACTGGCATCAGACCGTTAAATGGCACACCACTGACACTATAAATATAGTACTGGATACACAAAAGACACTACACGTCGGGTAATCCGCGTCCCCTCTCCGGGACAGTCAATACAACACGCCCAAATGGAAAAAAATAACGGTTTGTATGAATCTTCATACTAGCGGGTGGTCTTTTGTTTTGGTCGTGTAGTAGATTCGTGTAGACACATTTGGCGCGTGTCATTTGTATGCGTGAGTCGTCAAACCAGCTGGTATGGAGTATCGGGCGTGCCATTTTTACAACGTTCATACGGATTGTAAAAATATTGCCATTGAGTTTCTTGCCGGTTCTTCTCGGTTGGATGTATTCCAAATCCGGTGGCAGAGTCAGTGAACTTTCGTGAGTGCCCTCTTGGGGCCCATGTGGATAAAGATTTTAGACTTTAACTTTGAATACTTGCAAGCGAAATAGCGTGCCTTTTTTGACATTAGGACTTGCATGCCTGGTAGTTAGCATGCTTTAAAGAAGGCTACTGATATGTGTATTCTCGCCTTAACTAGTTATGTAATGGAGATAATGAATATTAGTTAAAAAATTGTGATGTTTTTACATTTACCTAGACAAGACTACGAAATATTTAAGTTTATTGCAACTGTAAAAGATATTATTTCTTACGAAAACCGTTTAGCTATAATTTTTGATATGCGCATTGCATTAGTGTGCGTTAGATCGAGAACTGTGACAACACGCACACAGATATACTTATCTGTATGTACACTTCACTAATACGTATAGAACTAAGCTGTCTTTATAATTTAGAATATTTTGTCTTTGAACGATTGTTATTTGATAAAATGCAACACTAAACTTAAATAATTTTGTAGTACAAGTCTTGGAAAAACAAAGAAAGTAGAGAAATATTCAAATTATATTTAGAGTTTGTTTCAGAATGTCTGACTAAAGTTCTTAATAAATTACTGTTAAATGAACACAGTGCTTACGTTTTGCAATCATTAAAAAGACAAATATCGGATAAACATATCCAGATAAAGTGGCAAGAAAAAGGGATTTTACAGCTTTTGTACGCAAATTAAACATAATAGTTCGCTGTCCAAGTAACTTACGAATAAGTTACAAATAAGTACAAATGATTATGTAACGCGATAAATAACAAAAAGTTTATACCAAATAATTTATACACTGGATGACGTCTATCACTTTAAAAGCACATTCCGAATCAAACCCTAAGCAAAACATTTATAATCAAAACCTAAAAAAAACTGAGCATCTAGTTAGTGACAATTTTTATCAAGAAACGGCCTCTCCAATACTACACACAAATCACACTGTTTTATATACAACACTCTGCAACATTGTTGCAGATTCATTTAGCAACATTATGCAACAAGGCGTAACATTATTAAGTGTCTTTGTGATACCTACCTACCTACCTGCCTGAGTTTGGAAATAACCGCGACGTGACTATAGTCACATATCACGCAAGTTTTAGCCTCAAAAGTTAAGAGGCTAAAAGCTCGCTGAGCGAGGAAATAGCCTCAATTCATACGACTGAATCTTGAATGTTCGATTTCCATACATATTTGAATACTACTTGTTTTGCGGGCCGATAGCAAGTACTTTTAATTAAATTTGGTTCATAAATAAGACTATATTTGGTGTTGTAGCGTAGGGTAGTTATTATTGCAAAAAAATTGCAATGGACAGGGTCAAATGGGATGTCAAAGTTTATGTGGAAGACAAGTTAATCGCGTGAGAAACCGCAAGGCGCAGCTAGTATTAAGATTAATAAGTTAATCAGCTTCTGCATTACTAAATTTCCAAACTGGTGACTGCACAAAAATATATTAACCTCACTAATTTTAGAATATTCAAACACTTTTTGCCGTTGCATAACTGGCGTCACAAAGACACGCAACAATGTAGCGCTACCTTGTTGCTAAATGAATATCTTTAATGCCGACCGCACACGGACCGCTGCAGCAGTGGGCAAACAACAATAACATGCGAAGAAAAATAAGACGTCCGAACAGTCAAAAGCAGTCAGTGTATGTCTTGCAACTACTTGAGCAGTCGACACAGACTATTCGAGGGGTCCATGTCTCTATGCTAGGTCGACTGCAGTTCTCTATGCGGCCGCCGCTTGCAGCGGTCGGTCCCGACTGCTCCCAGCGGTCCGCGTCCGGCTGCCAGTCCCGCGGTACTTTACCTGCATCTCCCAATGTTGCATGGTGTCCTTCTTAGCGCGCAAGTCTTCGAGTTCCAACTCCATCTGTCTCCTCTCCGCCTGCCATCTCCTACCGTTTTCAGCCATCTAGTGCGGATAGAATGTTATAGACTGATTAGAAAGTTTTTTTTTTTGCAAATTGATATAAGGTCGAGGCAACAAAAGGCCAAGGCAACGGAAATCTGTGACGACTGATATACAATTAAATAGATTTGATTCAAATTGGCATCAAAACACGAGCAGGCATGTTGTTGTGCCTTAATACGCCACAGGTCTTAATAGAGACTCACCGCGTCCAGGTCCTTGGCGAGCTTCCTGTTCTCACTGATGAGTATCTGCTTGTCTTCGCTGTCGTTGAGCTGTTCCAGGCGACGGTTTTCCAGCTTTTCTTTGGATGATTGCAGCTGGGGGGAGGGGAAATAAAATGTTTGTTTACATATATATTTTTATCGACCAGTAACGTGGGCTGGCAGAGTGAAGTATTAGGGGAGTAATGGTTCGGGTAGGGGAGGGGGGGATAAGTTAATAGCTGTTATTTTTTGCCAAACAAATGTTTTTAATCTAAAAATTTTATTAAAATGATACGGAGTTTGTTTGGCTATAATATCAAAGAAAGCTAGACTGACACAAAACAGTCATAACTTTTGATGGCGTTGACTTACAAGATTGATTTTTTCACGGCTTAAAGAGACTGTAGACCCGCATATTTTACAACAAAAAAAACAAAAAACATAAATTTCAACTTGATAATTCTACGCATTTCCGTGAGGAAAAGGGTCTTGACAGTCTGACAAACAGACGACAAAGTGACCCTATAAGGGTTCCATGTTCCTGTGGAGGCCGGAGCCCTACATAGTGCTGACCTCCCGCTGCAGGGCGGCGCGCAGCCCGTCGGCCTCCTGCAGCTGCGCGGAGAGCGCGCACAGCTCCGCGTTGAACCGCGCCTGCTGCTGCTGCAGCGACTCCTTATACTGCAGCTGCGGGCGAGGGCAATAAACCTTTATGGCAAAGTGTCTACTCTTACGTGACGGTCGAACGACACAGAAAAGTTTGACGATCGCTATATAATTTCAACCAAACGATAAAAAAGTTTCACTTCAAAAAGGCTGTACACCATATCTGCACCGACCTCTAGAGTCTCCACCTCAGCCTGCAGGCGCGCCACGTCGGCGGCGGCGGAGGCCGGCGCGGGGGGCGCGGCGCCGCCCTCGTCGCGCTGGGAGCGCAAGCTCTCCTCGCGGAGTTTCCGCTCCTGGAACAAACATTAATATCAAACTTTAATACCAGAGGGCGCCACTAGCTTACCCTAAACAAACCCTCGCCTTACCTTAGTAGCCTCGGAGATGGCAGTGTCCAGCCGCGCCTCCAGTTCCCTCCGCCCCTTGTCCGACCTCCTGATGTCCTGACGGAGCGCATCGATCTTCTGCATGGCAACTTCTAATTCTTCCTCTTTGTCTCGGACCTTGAAAGTAAAATATTTCAAACATTTAAAAATAAAAATATTAATTTTGACATCAAGTGAATTTAATTAATAAGTTAACTTTGTAAATTGCTATAAAAAACAAGTCATACAGCGGCTGACGCAAAGTGGCTCCGCTCCTCCGTATACAAAATGACCGAGAGAGAACATTATAAGATAACATGCCCTTATCTGAACACTTTCTTTGTCTTCTTCTTTTCTAGTTAATGGCCGTAGCTCATAAGACCTTGGCTAAAAATATAGCCAATGGTGGAAAGATGGAAAGATGAAAAAGAAGTGAAAGTAAGGAAGAAAGCCTTTTTTTTGTTATGAGTCGCACATACCTGCCGCGACAGCTTCTGCTTCTGTTGCCTGAGCTCCGCCAGCCGTTCCGTCACCTCATTATACTCAGTCATAGCCAGTTTTCGTTGCGATAGAGCGTCTTTGAGTTCCTTATCCTGTAACAAATATGAGACAAATTAAAGTACTAACAAATCGATAAGCCGCCTTAGAGACCGTCCAGGGGGGGGTTAAAATGCTAAAAAAGACATCATTTTATTAATGGGCGGCGCCTTAGTGGGGGAATATCCAATTTACAAGCAGATGGTTGTGAGTTCGAATTCCAGTGCGACACGTACAGTTCGTCTCTCGCATAAAAACTTATGTACGTAATTATCACTCCCTCTTCGGTGAAGGAAAATATCGTGACGAAACGCACATGCTTGAGAATTATTTCACAGGTATGTGATCCACTAATCTGAACCGGGCCCACGTGGTAGATTATAGCCAAATCTTATTCACGAATTCAGATGAGACCCATGCTCAGCTGTGGGTGGATAGGGGTTATTGTGATTTGATTATGAAATCTACGGATCTAGTAATAATTTAAAAAAAATGCCTAGAGTTAACACATAATTATATTCCTTGATATCACTTAGGAAATAAATCATTTCAATTAAAACCTTATACTTAAGAAGACATTGTTTAATCTTGATTGCAATATCATACAGTTGTCGGAAGCTTTTTTTAAACGAGTTACCTGAATCCTCAGTTTCTCGACCGTTTCCGCCCTGTCCTTGTTCATCTCCTCTTTCTCCAGGTTCAGCGCCTGCATTATGATTTCCATCTCGTGTATCCGCGCCGCCATCTCCTGCGGCGTGTCTGGTACCTCCTGAAATACAAGGTCCGATTGGTTCTTCATCACTTCTTCATCATCATCATCAATCCATATGGTTTATAATAGTTAGATAGTTTAAAACCTGGATTAGCACATAAGATATTTATTGTCCCGTTCCGTAGAATCCGTTTAGTAGATATAGCGTGAAAGCGTAACAAACATCCATCCATCCTCACAAACTTTCATTCATCATCAACCCATAACGTCCCACTGCTGGGCACGGGTCTCTCCTCACTTTCGTGTGGAGGGTTTGGCCATAATCCACCACGGGGGCCCAGTCCGGATTGGTGGATAACACACCTACCTCCGAAATAATTATCGGGAAGGTATATGTGGGTTTCCTCACGATGTTTTCCTTCCCCGAAAAGCGAGTGATATTTACGTACATATGTTTTACAGAAACAGATTGGTACGTGCCTGCACTGGGATTTGAACTTACGGCCTTCTGATTGGAAGGCGGACGTTCTCCCACTAGGCTACCACCGCTTCACATTTAAACTTTCATTCACATTTATAATACTACTATCTGCGCCCTGCGGTTTCACCCGCGCAGTTCCCGTTCCCGTGGGAATACGGTAATAAAATATAGCCTATGTTACTCGCTGAGAATGTAGCTTTCCATTGGTGAAAGAATTTTTAAAATCAGTTTAGTGGTTTAGGCGTGAAAGCGTAACAAAACAAACAAACTCACGTTCGCATTTATAAATATTAGTTAGTAAGTAAGATTTATCCAAGTACCGCATGAACAAAGTCGCGAGTTATAGCCACGTATTAAGAAATAAAGTGATTAGCAGAGGCATAGGTAAGACAACGGCTCACCGTTTGCGTAACTCCACTGCTAAGTTGTTCGTAACATCTAATTTGAGCCTCTAGATCTGCGTTCCTCTTCGTCACTGCCGCCAACTCCTCTTTTAGACTGATTAGTTCTTCTGTAAACAGACATGTATTAAGTATTAAATATTACACAATAACATCGTCCTATCCTATCTGGCGGGCGTATTTCCGAAGCACTGGTAGAGTTAATGGAGTTTCCTTTTCCTGTGCGAGATTCAGACGTGAGTCACCAAATGAAAGGGAAATGTCCTTTTTCAAACTCGAACCATAATTAGTCAACCATTAGTTTAGTAGATCATATTTGACTTATTTTTTGTTTTTCTCTATGTATATGAGACTTAAGTGTTTGATTTGTAGAAGTGCATCATTTTTGTCTATTGCTGTAAAATCTTTGCACTTGCCCGGGATAAAATATAGCCTATAGCACTCAGGGCTAATGTAGCTCTTAATTAAATACTTTTCTGATTCGGATCAGTAGTTCCAGAGATAACCCACGGAATTCCCGAATAGTTAAGTTAGTCTATGTATACAGATATGTAATCTAATCTGTAATATTTGTACTAACCACTGCCAGGCTCTAGGGCGGCGCCCCCAGCCCTTAGTTCCGCTATCGTTTGTGCGAGCAGAGCGTTTTCCCTTTCCAGCGCTTTCAGCGCTGCGCGGTCGCCGGCGTTCGATGGTGCCTGAAGCGAGAGAGGAAATAATACGTGAGTCAGGTATTGACAGAGAGAAAATAAAATTTATTAAAAATGCAACTACCTGGAAACAATTGAAATTGAGTCAAAATATTACTGCAAAATTTTGAATGTTATTTTTTTAATGAAAAGAAAGATAAGTTTGAATATGTAAACACTTTTATTTTTTATATAAAATCCACACTTCCGAAGCATGTAAACCTGGCGATCAAAGCTGTCAAGCGTTACTTTTATAGTAGTGTCTGTAGGTCAGAAAGCGTATACGTTACCGATAGGTAAACCAAACACACACACACACACACACACACACACGCAAGTCTTTAAAAGAGCTAAATTAGTAACATTTCACGTAACAATAGACAATCACAAATGCCCATATCGGAGATCCCATACAGTAGGTACGGATCCGTACCTGGTTGATGGCGTTCTTGGCGGGGCTGAGCGGCGCGGCGCGGCCCAGGTCGGAGAGGCGCGACCCGGCCGTGAACGTGAAGCCCACGAACGGGAGGTGCACGCCTGAGAACGCGGACGACGCGGACGGCGGCGGCGCCGCCTCCGACAACCTGCGGGGGAGGACATTACTACGCACTCCAACATTTTTTTTTTATTTAACTCCGTAACGAGACGAACAAGTCGTTAGTATCAGTTACAGTGCCACCAAGAACTTTGCATTGCATAATCTTGCGAGGCACTGCACTGTACTCGGCTCCCTGAGACATCGGTTCTAAAGTCGCATAATATGCCCAGTAATTTCGCTGAAAACGGTGCCCTTCAAACCGGAACACAGTATGGTTTTCATTCTACTGCTGGGCGGATGAATACAGAATGCACATTTTTATATTTATTTATTTTAAAGACGTCAATGTTACCGTATGTCAGTGTCATCAACGTCAAAATTTGACGTATCGGTGGGGCTTGACACGTCGGGAACGAAGGGCGCTTGCATCTCTCTCAAATTCTCCCAATCCAAACCGGCGAACCAAGGATGATTCTGAAAATATTGATTTAATATTACGATTACAATTATCGCAATGTTAGGCAAAGGCCTTCTACAAGATTACTGAACACTGCGATCATCAGCTAAAATAGATAGAAGCTTGTTGTAAAAAAATATGTGCACTTTTGGCTGAAAACCAATACGCTTTGGGACCGTTCATAAATCGAGTGAGGCTTCAAAGGGGAGAGAGGGTCTAGCAAAAATCACGATTTATCATGGGGGGGGGGGGGGGGGGGTTTAGTAAAATATCACGTGTATTTATTATTTCGTCAAACGTGCGATAAGATAACTAAAATATAATATTCTAAAAATTTTTAAGATTATTTGTAGATACAAAAAAATATACTTTTTTCGTTTTATTTACCTTAAAATCCAACAGTCCATTCTTTCCGAGTCGCGATTCCGATCCGCAGATCAGTTTCTTTATTAAATCTTTGGCTTCTTCTGACACCTGCAACAAAGATGTTTTTATATATATTTTTTTTTCAATCAGGTAGAAAAGTCAATGACTTAGGCCGGTTTTAGTGCTCGACCGACCGTCGGTGCGTACGTCGGTCGCGTTTGTCATTTGCTCGTCACGTTACTCAGTCATAAAAATAAAGGTAGGCACCCACCTGCACGGCTTGCTCCTCGGGCGGGGGGCAGTGGAAGGAGCGCGCGTGGTTCATGATCTTTCCGTACGTCTCCACTAGAGACTCCGCGTAGAATGGCGTCTCCCCGTATAGCATCTCGTACATGCAAACACCTGGAAACCATTTAATTTGAATCATACGAATAATTTATGTATGTTAATAATCAGTTGCCAATTTATTTATTTACTCATTAGCACACAATAGAAATTACAAGGAGGACTTAATGCTAAATAGCATTCTCTACCAGTCATCCTGGAGACGCAGTTAAAACGGTGGCGGTGTGGCAAAAACAAAAGAGAAAAAAGAAAAATATATTTGAAAGGTATTGATTTATGATAAGATATTTTCATCGATAATTAAATATGCTTAAGAGTTCTTACCTAAAGACCACCAGTCGCACTCAGGCCCGTATCGCCCTTGGCCGTCTTCCATCGCCTGGAATTTAAAAAAAAAAAACAAAATAATCATTATAAAACAAACAAAAACAAATATTATACATAGAGACATAACATGCTTGAAAGTGAATAAAAAAAAACAAAATAACAATATGTTAAAAAAACATCCAACCCTGTTGGGAGGTTGTCCGGTAGAAATTGCTTTAAGCAATAAGACCTTACTTTCTATCTATCTATCTATCCTACAAACATTCTACAGTTAAAACTTATTGGTCTTTTCTATTTCGTGTTATTTCGGGTGTTGCAAATTTTTAAAACACTATTTAAGTTTTAATTATCGAATGTATGCGAATTTTATTATGGAAAAATACCTATAAAAATAAAAACTCTTTTAACTAAAAAACCGACTTCAATGGGATAATACTAATAAAAACCAAACAACTGCACCGATTTTAGTGAAATTTCTACGGGGTCAAACTGAAATATCCTATATCCTTGCAAATAAGAATAATTTTCCAAATCAGTTTATATATGATGAAGTGTAGAGGATAAAAAAAAAAAACCAATCGAATTGAGAACTTCCTCCTTTTTGAAGTCGGTTAATTAAAGTAATAAAAAATGTATATTACCCTTAATATTTCGGGTGAAATGTAATCCGGAGTGCCAACTGCTACGTTACTTTGAACCTGAGAGAAATAAAATAAAATATAATACATCATCATTATCATCATCAACCCACATCGGCCCACTGCTGAGCACGGTTCTCCCCTCACTTTCGATAAACAATTATGTTTGTTTCGTACTGAAACAGATTTCTTTTCTTTTTATTTTGAGTGTTTTCGAACGTAACTACACAAAGACTATTCCGCTTAATATTTTGTGTTGGTACGAGATTATTATGGCCCACGACTTTGGGCCGGCCAACCGGAAGTCAGTCGTCCTTCAAATGCGCGTGCGAGCACTTGTCGCGTCGCGGTGTTTTGAGCTTTCACCGGTAGCTCCATTTCGTGGACGCCATTCCCATCCTCGGAGACGAGCTCCAGGATTAAGTGTAGTGTGGATTGCCTGATCACACCTCTATCCCGGAGGAAGGTGATACGGGATCAGAAGAAACCGCCCCATCGGCGTCCTATGGATATATCTCTGTGCACCATCATCCCCCATCTAACCCGAAGACAGCGCTGATTACACATCCGAGAGGCCATCGACGGATTTCCCAAGTAAGTTCGTAGGCCATAATATCTCCCCGTAACATTTTTGATCCGTTCGAGCCGGATCTGCGGATTTTCTTTGCTGTAGTCACGTTGTCCAAATCCCGTTATTAGTGCATATTTTCCCATTTTTGGAAACCATCCGAGTATATTTTAGTGTTTGTCGTAGCGGCGTTACGCGTCCCGACAATATTTCCCAGTTTTTCATCTTGATTTTGCCGATTTTGATTTTTTGTGTGCGACATTACGTGTCCATTAAAAATGGCGGAACAAGATATTTTCGAAAGAGAAGTTATACTTGACGACGTCAAACGTACTTTAGAGTTTTACGAACTCAATGAACAGCAATTTAAAGCGCGAGCAAAAGATATTCTTTCTATTCAGAGAAAATTCCTTAAATTGCAAACTAAAATTGAGAAGTCACAAATGAAATTGTCAACATTTGACCGAGAGGAACAGTTACGTATTCGAACTCAATTCAATGATATTTATTACGCAATTGTCAGCCATGTCGAAGTTCTGAAGAAAAACGATGAGGAGTGTAGGCGCATGAGTCGAGTTTCCTTTAACAATACAATACAACCGACTCACGGGGGTTGTAGTAGTAGGTTACCGAATCTTCCGTTGCCGTCATTCGGGGGAGAATTGACCGATTGGCCACCATTTTATGACCTATTTCGCTCCATGGTTGATAATAATGACGCCTACACAGATAACGAGAAGTTTAGGTATCTCCTTCTTACCTTGAAAAACGAGCCCTATAACTTAATAAAATCGATACCTATCACGGACGAAAATTATACCGTCGCGTTAGATATTTTAATTTCAAGATATGAGAACAAACGAGTCATAGCTTCTCAACATATTGATCGTATTCTGGATATTCAATCCTGTGCCGAGAAATCAAATCAAAGTGTGCGTAATTTGTTGAATATTTACCATGAGAATATAAAAGCGTTACAAGTAATGCATTTTCCTACAAATCAGTGGAGTTTTTTGTTGTTGAATATTTTACTACGTAAAATACCTACTTCCATTCGGATGCGATTCGAGTTAACATTGCATAAACCATCCGATGTACCCAACGTCGACTTGTTAATCGAGTTTTTAGAACGAGAATTAACCGCCAGCGAAATAGTTGAATCTGGCAGTAGAAATATTCAAAATGTAGGTAGTCAGAGGAAAGAGTACGTCGCTCCAACGTTCCGTCGAGCGTTGGCTGCCGGCGTGGCCAGCCGCACTTCGACTCAGGGTGCGAGCGGTTCTCAGCCTTCTGTCAATACGCGCAAGAACCAGAATTGTGTATGTTGCGATGCTCAACATCCATTAACAAAATGTAATAAGTTTTTGAATTTGTCACCAAGCAATAGGTATGCGTTTATCAAAAATAAAGATGTTTGCTTCAATTGTTTAGGCAAAGGTCATAACGTTTCTCAATGCAAGTCGAGTTTTGTTTGTCGTTCGTGTGAAAAACGTCATCATACATTGATTCACTTTACTTCTGAAGGTGATACTAGCCGTGCGAGTGAGAGAAGTGTTTCTTTACCGCTCACGGAGGAACGGGAAGAGAACATTCCGAGCACCTGTACTCAGCACGCTATGTCCGCGAGTCAAGCGACACAAATTAATTGCGCGTCGTCCAATGCTCCTTTTGGCACGACAAATACTGTGTTGCTTTCGACCGCACTCATCGATGTATGTGTAGGTAATGAAAAGCGTTCGACTGTCCGGTGTCTTATCGATACGGGAAGCCAGGCTTCGTTCATGACGGAATCGTGCGCACAGCGGCTAGGTATAAAGCGTTGTTATGCGAATGTACCTGTTTACGGGATAGGTGACACCAAACCGGTACGACCAAAAGGAAAGATTTCGTGTTGCATAACTCCGAGAAATGAACTTCAACCTTCTATACCGATTGAAGTTTTAGTATTGCCGAAACTTATTCCTAAAATGCCTAGTGTACCACTGCCTCATAAGGGGTGGGCACACATTCAAAATTTAAATTTAGCCGATCCTTTGTTTCACACTCCACAGCCGGTGGAGATGTTGTTAGGTGCAGATGTACTATCTCACATAATTTTAGGAAACGTAATAACGGGTTCGCCCGGTTCGCCGATCGCTATGAACAGCGTTTTCGGTTATTTGTTGTTGGGAAAAATAGCGTTCAACTCTTCGACTCCATCCTCAGTTCAAGCTTGTTTTAGCTCATTATCCGATGACGGCGACTTGAAACGATTCTGGGAACTGGAGTCAGTGCCTGAGGTGAAGGCACTCACCCCCGAGGAACGTCTATGTGAATCCATATTTGAACGCTCACACTATCGTGACGTCACGGGACGATACACAGTAGCTTTACCACGTAAACCTGATGCTACGCCCCTAGGTGAATCACGAGATATTGTCCTCGCTCGGTTCCATAAATTAGAGCAACGTTTACAACGGAACCCGAGTCTTAAAATTGAGTCTCACGCGTGCTTGCAGGACTATATTAAACAAATGTATAGAAATATACTAGTACAAGAATCTGATAGGGACTTGCAACGCATTCTGTGGCGTACGTCGCCCGATGAACCCCTCCGTGATTATCGTCTGCGGACGGTAACATTTGGTGTGAGCACTTCCCCTTACTTAGCTCTTCGTACCATTAAGCAATTGGCTTGTGACGAAGCATCTAATTTTCCCCTAGCGGCAAAGGTTTTAACCGACCAAGTGTTCGTCGACGATGTGGTCACGGGCGCGAGCGATGAATCACACGCTCTGGTATTACAACAGCAATTGTTAGGTATTTGCAAATCACTTGGGTTTGAACTACGTAAATGGCACAGTAACTCGCCGGCGATACTCGCCGCGGTTCAGGCGCCAGAGGTTCATGGTGAGCGGCGGGAAGAGGTGCCCTTTGCTCCCATGGAACATGACCATCAAACCAAAATAAGGGACTCAAGGGGACTTTTACCCTCCACATTCTTACAGAACGACATGTGGTTTCACGGCCCAGCATGGCTCCGTGAGGATCCTACTGCGTGGCCAGTATTTAAAAGTATCCCTAGCACTGGTGAGGAGAAACGTAATCCACCGGTCGCGTCTGCATCAGCTACGCTGATCGACGATGTTGATGTCATAAACCAGTTTTCAATCTTGAGTAAACTATTGAGAATTACTTCTTATATTTTTCGCTTTTACAATATTCTTAAATCGCGCGTCAACAAGGAAAAGAGTTCCTATTCTAGTCACATTACAGTCCACGAGTATAAGCTCACGCTTAATCGTTTGATTTATTTAGTGCAACACCAAGTGTTTCACGAAGATTTTAAAAACATTTCACAGGGTAAACCGCCCTCAAACCAATTGAGACGTCTTAATCCGTTTATCGATGATTCGAGTTTTTTGCGAGTCTCCGGACGTCTACATAAATCCCTTTTGTCGTACGAGTCAAAACATCAATTAATTTTACCCAAAAAACATCCTCTTACGATTTTAATAATTGACGATGCCCATATTACGCATCTTCATGCGGGCACTCAAGCCGTTCAATATTTACTTTTACAAAAATATTGGATTTTATCTAGCCGAGATATAATACGTAAACAAATCTTTCGTTGTGTGCGCCGCTTCCGTGTGCGTCCGGTACGTCTACAGCCTGCGATGGCGCCGCTCCCAGCGGTCCGGCTGCGACCCGAGCGCCCATTCATGAAAACAGCTGTTGATTACGCGGGCCCGTTTTACATGCGAGCTAATAGGGTTCGTAATGCTAAAATCATCAAATGTTATGTCGCCGTGTTCGTGTGTATGAGTGTGAAGGCTATACACTTGGAGCTCGTATCGGAGCTATCTACTGAGGCGTTCTTAGCAGCCCTGCGCCGATTTACATCGCGCAGAGGTTTGTGCAGCGACATTTACTCTGATTGCGGAAACTTCCAGGGTTGTCATAACTATTTGAGAGATTCGTACGAGTTTTTAAAAAATGACTCTGTTCAATGTGCTTTGAATTATCAAACCTTGAAACAGGGCAAATGGTATAAGGACCGCGGTGCTCCTATCTGTGTAGGCGACATTGTTGTGGTATGCGACGATAATCTTCCACCACTCCAATGGAAACTTGCTCGTGTTCATACACTCCATCCGGGTTGTGACTTTGCAAACGGGCAAGAGTCTATTCAAACGAGCGATCGTAAAAATTTGTAAACTTCCTTTAGAATGATTATTGTTTACGAAGTCGTAAAATTAGTTCCTAAGTTTTAATTACCTATACTAGTTGTTTACAACAACCTTAGATCAAGTTTAAGTTTATAGATTGAATAACTTTCTGTTCATTGAGTTTTCGTGTTAAAAGAACTTACAGTCTTTTAAGGTGAGCGGCATGTTTCGTACTGAAACAGATTTCTTTTCTTTTTATTTTGAGTGTTTTCGAACGTAACTACACAAAGACTATTCCGCTTAATATTTTGTGTTGGTACGAGATTATTATGGCCCACGACTTTGGGCCGGCCAACCGGAAGTCAGTCGTCCTTCAAATGCGCGTGCGAGCACTTGTCGCGTCGCGGTGTTTTGAGCTTTCACCGGTAGCTCCATTTCGTGGACGCCATTCCCATCCTCGGAGACGAGCTCCAGGATTAAGTGTAGTGTGGATTGCCTGATCACACCTCTATCCCGGAGGAAGGTGATACGGGATCAGAAGAAACCGCCCCATCGGCGTCCTATGGATATATCTCTGTGCACCATCATCCCCCATCTAACCCGAAGACAGCGCTGATTACACATCCGAGAGGCCATCGACGGATTTCCCAAGTAAGTTCGTAGGCCATAATATCTCCCCGTAACAATGTTAATACTGCGCCCCGCGGTTTCACCCGCGTAGCTCCCGTTTTGTCCCACGGGAACATACTATCGGGATAACAAGTAACCCTATCACTCAATACTGGTTATAAACTATTTGTGTGCCAAATTTCATCCAAATCCGTTCAGCAGTTTCTGCGCGATAGAGTAACAAACATCCATCCATGCATTCTTACAAAATTTCACATTAATAATATTAGTAGGATATAACATAAAATAAATAATGATGTTACCTTTCCATCGTCTCCTAGTCGTAGGCAAGATCCGAAGTCCGCTAGCCGGATGTGACCACTTGCGTCCAACAGTACATTGTCCGGCTTTATGTCCCTGAGAACAGATCGTTTGTATATAAGACAATTACAAATGAAAACTTTGAAAACTCACAACACACACAAATCATAGCTAAGTACACCTATAAAAACAAAACGTAATGGACACATAGTAGAAGTCAAACTTAAACTAAAAAAATATTAAAACAATATACGAAACGTAACTTTCTTTCTTTCTATCTTCACTAACTTTATATCTCCGTCTCAACTTCCGTTCGCAGCGCCCGACCACATTTTTTGTAACGCAATCACCAGCTTACTCCCCAATTAAAGCGTGCGTAAAGACGATTAACTTCGAAAAAACCCGACGCACTGTTGAGAACGGGTCTCTCCTCACGTTCGTGAGGAGCACGTCACGCACCACGGGGGCCTGGTCCGGATTGGTGATAACCTCCGAAATAATTTTCGGTTATGAGGGTTTCTTCACGGAACAGTGAGTGATAACCACGCACATATTTTTGTTGTAAGTGCACGCACTGGGATTAGAACTCACGACCTACACCTTGGAAGGCGAACGTTCTACCACTACGCTGTCAGTACTACTTAACAGCAGTATACCCCTCACCTGTGAACATATCTGAGTTCGTGCACACTCTGAATGGCTAACACCATCTCCGCTATGTAGAACTTGGCCATGTCTTCCGGCAGACGGTCTTCGAACTTCGACAAGAGGGTGAGCAGGTCGCCGCCGCAATAGTAGTCCATGACTAGGTACTGTTGGCAGGAAAATTATCAATCTATCTTTATATATATCTATATATATAAAAATGTTGTTGGTTTGTATACGCTTCAGAAACTCAAAAAGCTCTGCACCAGTCGAGCTGAAATTTTAGCATGATATATAATCCGCATCAAGGATTGTTTTTATCTATTTTTTCATCAGTGACATATCAGCGAATGTGCGAATGTGCCACAGCGAAGCGTGGCAGGGCACAGCTAGTATATATATAAAAATTAATTACCGAAATGTGTTTACACGCATAAGTTCCTAACGACTGCACCAAATTGGATGAATCTTCCTTTTATGTGTTCGTTATTGTCATGAGAAGGTTTGTATAAAAAAAATATTAAAAAAATAACACATATTAAAATATCGCAGAAAAATGAGTGTGCGAGTGAAAAGTCTTCATTATATTCACAAAACTTCTTTGCAAAACTCTGACATAGTGACGTTCAGTTGCTCAGCCTGTGTACTATCAAAAATTTTTACAGTATGGATAGATAGATTGACATTTCATTCAAGTGGTCATTTCCTCTCTACTTCCAATCGCCTCGCCCGGTCACATTTTTCGTAACGTATTCACCAGCTTACTCCCCAAGTCAAGCGTGCGTAAAGAAGTTTTACTTCGAAAATAATATGCCAAATTCTCACCAAATTGTGTTCGTCTTGAAACGCGTAGTGTAAATTCGTTATCCACCTTCTGTCTCCGAACACTAGGACGTCTCGTTCTTCTTGAAAGCAGGCCGTTTCCGCCCTCTGTAGAAAATAATACATAAACAATTTTATTAATCAACATCCTACTAATATAGACTAATACCAAAATTGAAATGCTGCCAAAATGTATGTGAAAACTGCTATTTTATACAATGCCTAATCATCATAAATGATGATTGATGATGAGCGATAAGACCGCCCATTGTACTACCCTTGTTTACCTATTGTAATTTATCTGTACTGTGTTTATTTTTGTTTCTGGTGTACAATAAAGAGTTTTTCTATTCTATTTCTATTCTATTGTTTTTAGAATTTTTGTCTCGTCTGAAAATGAGTCTGGAATCATCATAATCATCATCATCAACCCATAACGTCCCACTGCTGGGCACGGGTCTCTCCTCGCTTTCGTGAGGAGGGTTAGGTCAAAATCCACCACGGGGGCCCGGTCCGGATTGGTGATTGGTGGATGAGTCCCAAATAGGCGCAACGAATTTCGATGATATTTTCGATGTCAGTGCGTTGCTGAATACACGCACGGCATACCTCTGACCTCTTTCTCTTCTATTCTATTCTATTCAAGTCTTACCTTGAGCATTTCCCACTTGTTGAGTATCTTCATAGCATACACGCGGTCGCCCGTGGTTGCGCTCCCCGCGGCCGCCGCATTGTTCCCGCTGCTATCCGAGCCCTGAGCATAAACAAATATACGTGGCGCTTACAATCGTGTATACGAACTGATCAGAACGAGTGCTAAGGTCGGTAGACAAAAACAAAAAAAAAAACATATAAAAAGCAACTTTTAAAGCACACCATTATCGGTCACCATTAATTATTTTAACTTTTTTTTTTAAGTGTAAAATTTTATCGACGTTTTGCAGAAATTTTATATGCATCATCACACTTTTCTGTTACGCTCGACCGTCACGCGCCGTGATGTTTACCAAATGATTGACTTCACATGTTTTAACGGGTCGGAATGAGAGACAAATAAGAAGGAATAGTTTCACTTCTTACATGTGTACACTGATTACCCTTTTAGTTTATATGTTCCTTTTTGTTTTTTTGTTATGTTATTGCTTTAAGCGATAAGGCCGCCTATTGTACCACCTGTTTATTGAATGTTTTTTGTACTGTGTCTACTAAGCTTATGGTGTTCAATAAAGTACAATATTAAGTATTGTATTGTATCGTTGTTCCTTACCTGCATAAAAGAGGCCCGTACGACGCACACCTCCCCGAACGCGCCGCGACCAATCACCTTCACCAGTTCGAAGTCGTCGCGCGATAATCGCAGTCGCTTCAGTGACGTCACTACCGGTTTCACTACAAACAACATCATCATCAAGCCAGATCGTTCCACTGCTGAGCACGGGTCTCCCCTCACTTTCGTGAGGAGGGTTAGGCAATCATCCACCACGGGGGCCCGGTCCGGATTGGTGGATCACCTACCTACCTCCGAAATAATTCTCGGGTAGGTATGTGGGTTTCCTCACGATGTTCGTCTTTTACAAACAACATAGGATAGTTTAATGCATCTCTGTTGCGACAGCCCCCGGCATGTTCGAATTCATCGACTGCTCGCTATTGATGACGTCACAACTCACCATATTTGATAAAGTCGGCGACCGGCTTCTCCCTCCTGAGACTACTGTTGCAGCATTCGTCGTACAGCACGAGGAGGGCGTCGACTAGAGTCTCCACGCTGAGGCCGGGGCTCCGGGCCGGGCTTCCGCGCCCGCACGCGAACATAGACTCGAGCTGTTTGAGGCGCTTGATGCCGAGAACTGAAAATTAAGTAATCATTTTAACAACTGTGCTTTCAATTGATATTTTCAGCTAAAGTGCTGGGCATTTGGGACTTAACACATTCACTACTGTAAACGCTCCTGTTGTGTTAGCGCAGCTTACGTGTCGGCTGTGCGGCGAAACACAGACGTGTGTGTTTAACGCGGCGCTACTACAGTGCGGCTCACACAGACGGCACGCCATTGCTGGAAAACACAAAGACACAAACGGTCCGTAACGGCGCCCTAATGTATAAACCGGTTCAACAGTCAACGTTTTAGAGCTATGTCACACTCCAGACACATAAGCTAATTTTACAGACTCACACATATAAATGACACACGCACCAAATGTGTGCAAGGAAACGTACTGCGCACGCGACCAAAACGAAAGACAATCCGCTGGTAAGAAGGTCCATATTAACTGTTTGTCTATTACATTTGGGCGTGTAGTATTGACTGTCTGGCATTGTACCGGCGACTGCGGGTAGAAGGTGCTCAATTACGACAGCGACAAGCAGTCTACATTAAGTTAAGTTTCTGTTTATTATAGTAACATAGCTCAAAGGATTAGCAAGCTGAAGCGGTAGTGGGCCGGTCACATCTCTAGAAGAACCGACACCCGATGGGGTAGACGAGTTCTAGAGTGGAGAACGCGTTTAGGCAAACAGTGTAGGACGCCCGCCGGCTGGTGGAGTGAGGACTGCGGCTGGCAGAGACTGGACGAGGTGTAGAAGATAGGGCTCACAAGGAGAGGCCTACGTCGAGCAGTGGAAGAATATAGGCTGATAATGATAATGACACTCGTACAAATGCGATGCTAGTTCATTTGTCATAATCAATCCAGCTATTCGGACAGTAGGGCCGAGGTGGTGACATACATAGATACGCTGATATCCTCACAATTGACTAAATGGGTCAGTAAATAGAACCAGGCATATCCTAATACAAGGATGCTGTTGATCCAGTTATTAAAATAGTGCATTTAAATGCACAATAGTTACAATCTATGTTAAGGTAAAGTGGCATTAATTGACATTAATTAATTACAGACGAACTTCCGTTACGGGATGCCATGTACCAATGGTACGCGTAATGTAGGACTTCTAAATGAAAACTGATTTTGTTGGGCATTGTTTTTGAAAGGAAACTCTTTAATCGAGGGTGAAATTTTATGTTACGCTTGACCGTCACGTAAGAGTTGACGCTTTGACATGGTTTGTTGAAGGTTTATTGAAAGAAGTTTGAAATGAGATAAAGAGTTCGGGAGTATGAGGTCATCGTTTATGTATTTATTTCAATATACAGCGCCTTAACAGGTGTTTCCAAAGCGACACCGTACTTACATGTAACTAATAATCAACACATATAAGGGCGACATCCGTTAATGTCACTAAAGAACATGTAAAAATGTCCAGCTTAACATGTAAAGCGTATCATTGAGTATACAAAGGTTTAAAAGGGGTTTTTTATTGACATCTTTCGCGTCGCATTCGCGAAAGTTTTTTCTACTTTCATGATGCGTCGGCGAGGCCGCGACATAGAACATTGACGGGTCGGTATGACAGACAAATAAGAAGGAATAGTTTTACTTCTAACGTGTGTACACTGTACACTATTACACACACCCTTTTTTTAACTGTGCAACGAGACGAGCAAGCTGCGGATGAGATGGTAAGCGCAGATGCCACACTCCTCTCCCTTATCTTAGTGGAACTGCTTGTCAGACTGAAATATCCCTTCTAGTTTTCATATTATGTAATAATAGGCTATTAGACGTTTTTTTACCACATTATCATGAAAGAAAGAAAAACTATTATTCTAACACAACAAACTCGACTAGCACGACGATCCTAGACTAGCTGCGCTAGCTGGTTTCACCCGCGTTAAATATTTTCCCACGGGGGCCAAGTCCGGATTGGTGGATAACATACCTACCTCCGAAATAATTCTCGGGTAGGTATGTGGGTTTCCTCACGATGTTTTCCTTCACCGAAAAGCGAGTGATAATTACGTACATGTTTTACAGAAACACATTGGTACGTGCCCGCACTGGAATTTGAACTCACGACCTTCTGATTGGAAGGCGGACGTTCTCCCACTAGGCTACCACCGCTTATCAACTATAATAAACTATCTGTGTGCCAAATTTCATCCAAATCCGTTTATCCGTTTTTGCATTATTGAGTAATAAACATCCAAATACATAAACTATCACATTTGCTTATTAGCGGTTTTATTGAGTAAAACGATAACAAAATCGTAATATATTTTAACTACACTAAAATGGCTCATTAAAAATTAATTACACAATTCAAATTGGGCCTCTATATCATTGATAGTTTTAAATAGAAACATATTAAACTTTTGTTAAAATTCAAACACGACTATTAACATAATTTGCCGAAATTACCATGTTAAACATAGCAAGATTAACATAGGTGTGACTAATATAAATCTTTACCAATAATAAAATTGAAACATCTGTCTGTGCTTTCAAAATAAATGTAAAAATTAAGTGAAACCTACTATTTATATTACGATGCCTAATCATAAAGTACCGGTCAATAATCTGTATAATGACGAGACATAGTATTCTAGCTGCGCCCCGCGGTTTCATCCGCGTCAACTTTCAATCTTACATGAACCGTAAACATTTTACGGGATAAAAAATCCTATGTTCTATTCAATAAAGTAGTTGATATACTTAATTAAATCAAAATCCGTTCAGCTGTTTCGGCGTGAAGGGTGAACAAACACACACACACAAACTTTTGTATTTATAATATTAGTGTGAGAGTGAGAGTGAGTAATTACGGAGTGGTGGCCAAGAGGAGCGCAACGACTGCAAGGCAGACCACCAGCCCGATGGTCGGACGACATCGCCAAGCACGCGGGACAGACTGGATGAGACTGGCACAGGACCGGAACAAATGGCGTGGAAGAGGTCTATACCCAGCAGTGGGTGGATACGGGCTGAATAGATATACATAGATGAGATGGTACAGAATAGACACCCCCCCTCCCGCGACCCGGTTTACCTGCAAATCTACCCGCGATCGAAAAGCTGTCAATATTACACACCCAAATGTAATAGATTAACTTAAGTATGAACCTCCATACTAGCGGGTTGTCTTTTGTTTTGCTCGCGTAGTACCAATGTGTGTGTTAGTACACACACATTTGGCGCGTGTACCAACGTCATTTATATGTGTGAGTTGTCAAATCAGCTTTTTTACGGAGTGTCCGCAGTGTGGTTTAGGTCAAAGAAATTCAAAAACAAGCGCAACGAAAGTGAAGCGCTCTCCATTATTGTAACAGTCGGTGAATTTTCACTACTTTTTTTTATAATGTAAACATAAAATTATAATATTTTAAATTAATTACAAATTAGCATGAACAGAACTATTTGGTATTCTATGGTATGAATGAAATTCACTTTCTATTTTATCCCAGTTTAAAACTTAGGTTTTATAAATAGTTATTTTTTTTCTAAACCTAGGAGATCTGAAATTCTGAAAATTACGAATTGTTGACAGATAGTACTGGTCTACTGGTAGGCACACCTGTGCCAGATATTCATCCGCCAAGAAGTAGTGTGTAAACATTACTGTGTTCCGGTTTGAAGGGCACTGTTTCCAGCGAAATTACTGGGCATATAAGACTTTAGGACCAATATCTCAGAGTGACGAGCGCAGTGCGCCACCGCGCAAGGTTATGCAATTAAAAAGTCTAGGTGGCAACTCTAAATGTTATGGGCAGGCGTAGCGCTTACCATCAGGAGAACGACTTGACCGTCTCGTTACCCAGTCATATAAAAAACATGCCTTGTATTAAAAAAAATAGCATTGGTTTTGAGGCGCTGAAGAAAACAACACGGCATTTTTAATCCAAGAAAGATCAAGGTTGTCTGGAAGAAATCGCTTTCAGCGATAAGACCGCCCATTGCACTACCCTTGTTTATCTATTGTAATTTTTCTGTACTGTGTTTATTTTTGTTTCTGGTGTACAATAAAGAGTTTTCTATTCTATTCTATATTATATAAAAACAATCTCATTAATATTAAAAATGCTAAGGTTTGTGTATGTTTGTTCTCATTTCATACCGTAAGGATTGTACAGGTTTTGATACCTGATCCCGGCATTCAAAGTCTCGGAATAACACAGGATAACTTACGACCTTCTGATTGGAAGGCGGACGTTCTCCCACTAGACTACCACCGCTAGCTATTAATAAATAGAAAAATCAAAACAATAAATTAAATAAATACAATCAATTTTGGCTTCATTGGCGCGGATAAAAGAGAATCCTATATGAAATCTTCCCAAATTAATTAAAATACCTA
Organism: Campaea margaritaria; assembly: GCA_912999815.1. Lineage (NCBI taxonomy): Eukaryota > Metazoa > Arthropoda > Insecta > Lepidoptera > Geometridae > Campaea > Campaea margaritaria. The sequence continues at coordinate 5,291,160 of OU538814.1, forward strand.
CACCTAATTGTCAACATCACATAATAAAATTCTACAGCAAATTCTATTATCCTCAAACAATGGACAGGAAACAGTACCTCACAATGCATTCTAAATTAAAAAAAGGATACCGCTATATAAGTGCGTATGTATTGTATATTAATAAATCTACCTCCTATATATATAAAAGCGAGGCGATGTCTGTTTGGGTGGCTTTTGTTTCACACCTTGGTTGAATCGATTTTGACACTAATTTCGAGCGATCTAAGATTCAAGATCGATCGACGGATGTATCTGTCTTTGCAACTCAGACTAGCTCACCCCCTGATTACGTAAAACTTTGCAATAGCAAAGCGACAGCAATCGAGTTGCAAAATGTCACAAGAAATTATTATCACGGAAAATATCTCGCCTACTGTCTCACCTGTCGCGCGACACAACCGCAATAGACGGAACGCAAAGTTTTATTGTTTTTAACACTTTTGACTGCTGAGCCGATTTTCTTGTCTAGCCACGGTTGCACGGATCTGCACACACCGTTGTGTTTTCAGCAGTGAACGTATAAAAAGTGACTCGTTTAACAGCGGTGAGGCGAGATTTACGTCTGTTGCAAACGTGTCGTGAGATACGTAATAAGGATGTATTAATATAAACCCCTACAAAAGAGCCTATCCCATTATTAATAATATAAATATGAAAGTTTGTGCGTTAGTGTTTGTCCCCTATTCACTTCGGAACGGCTGATCTAATTTTGATGCAATTTGGTATAAAGATACTGAAGTCCTGTTAATAGAAACATAGGCTACTTTTTATCCCGTAAAAAGTGATGGTTCCTAAGGGATAACTGGTGTTCCGGGTGAAACCGCGGGGCGCTCGGCTAGTTTATAATATTAATGAGCTAGTGAGATGCAAGCGCAGCCACGGGCAGGAGCTAAATGATCCGTCACCGTGAAGTAAGCGTGTGTATAAATACGACGATGAATCAGTAGAACTATGTAATGGCGATTGTAATTAAAATTAGCGGCTTTGATTTGTTATTGAGAGCAAGGACTTTCCGACTTCTTATACAACACCTCAAACAAACTTTTTTATTTAATGCTTACTAGCTGGACCATTCTTTTTTTTATTTGACTGGGTGACAAGTCGTTCAGCTGAGGGTAAGCGCTACGCCTGCCCATAACAGTTACAGTACCACCCGGAACTTTGCAATGCATAATCCTGCGCGGGACTGCACTGCGCTCGTCACCCTGAGACATCGGCTCTAAAGTCTCATATGCCCAGTAATTTCGCTGGAAACAGTGCCCTTCAAAACGGAACACAGTAATGTTTGCACACTACTGCTTGGCGGATGAATATCTGGTACTTCCCCAGGCAGTCTCTTGCAGAAGAGGCCTGCCACTACAAAATTATTATTGTTTTTAAGCGCTGTACCTGATGTTAAGCGACGATGCGCGCTACGATGGTGCACGCTTACCTAGAAGTAACCTATTCACTCATAACTTGAAGACCTGTTTCTATTATCCCATGGGAACCATCTATTTTCCAAGGATAAAAATTAGCCTACTTCACTCTTCAGCCCTTTATCTACTGCATGTATGCAAAATTCAGGTAAACGCGTTGTTAGGTTATACTGCATGAAAGAAAGACAAACCAACAACCACGCTTTTGCATTTTTTTTTTTTTCTAGCTGACCCTCTGGTTTCACCCGCGTCAACTATTATCCCACGGGAACCGTTAATTTTTACAGGATAAATGTATTCTACGTTCTATTCCAGGACAAGTATCTAGATATATGCTAAATTTTATAAAAATCCGTTCAGCAGTTGAAGCGTGAAGGGGGGGGGGGGAGGGGGGGGGGGGGACAAAGAAAGAAAATAACAGACAAACTTTAGCATTTACAAATATTTGTGTGATTAGTAGGAAGTGGCACTTGCCAGCATTAGACTACTATAGCAAAACTGGTGTTTTTTTTTTTTACTTTATAAGGGTTTCATTGTTGGCCTTTAGCTCAAGAACCCTAAAAATATTAATACAGCAACAACATTAGTATGACTTTATTATCTAAATGGTTAGAAACGATATTTTTATGTCAAAACCCATCAAACAAAATTACTAACTGTTAATTAGGTACCTAACCTACCTACATTTTATAAAAAACTCAAAACTTAAATATTTGTCACTAGCTTCGTCCTGCGGCTACAGCTGCATTTTTATCTTTTTACTAGAATTTAAGAGGACTGTGCCTGTCTCTGCAGCATAAACTATCCACATGAAACATTTTAACCAAATCTGTACATAATGACTTCTATCAATCCACAACAACTGGCTCCAACACTCTAAAATACCTTACGAAGCCTAAAGTCATTGGTGCAGAGATGAGCGTCTAAGCGCACCAGTAAAGCTTGGCCACCATCTCTCTACGCACGGCATAAACCTGCTTCCATTTACGCCATTCTAGGTTAGGAATCAATCTGGTCCAGGGGGCCAGTTGATCCAGTTTAGGTTGAAAATGGCAGCAACATAAAAAAATAAGAGGTCATGGTACGATTATGCGACGCGGCTCAGTTTAGGTCCTCAACTGAATCGCTATAAGACGTCATAGTATGCCTCCAGGTCTGCCAATAAGGTCTTTCAATGTCAGTTCCTACTATAAAAATAAAAAATAAAAACTCACCCGGCACAATATTATTCGGCACAGCCACATCGGGCCCCGCATCTTCCTCGTCCGACATCTTCAATACTGTATGTACACTACAGTCAATTGCACTTCATTTTCACTAGACTACGAGATTCATATAAAAACTAAGTGTAAGGCAGAGTTATTGTGTGATTCCGGATGAGCATTTGTGTTCCATTACGTTGGGCCTGGAATGAAAGAAGTTGTGTCACATCTTATGTTAAATTTATGTTAGGTCTTACGTTAAATTTCTAACATCTTATGTTAAAGTTCTGACATCCTACTTTATATTTTATTTAAATTAACATAATAGCTAAATCAGTGTTGTTTTGTCATAATCATATTCTCATTATGTTTTTTAGTTGATATCAGTCACCAAGCCACGTCAGGGGGCCTTGAAGCGGCCAGACAAACTCTGATACTGGAGGCAGGCATTCAACTAACAATCAAGCAGCCTATAGTTTCTCTTGACAAGCAGTGTGCATTTTTCACCACCATCATTGCCCATTGATCTTGGGTTAGATATTCGAGTCAACTGTGTATCTATGTCTACATATCTCTATAAAAGGAATATACATTTAACACATTCAGTGCTGAGAACTGAGAACTGTTGTTTTTCATAACTTTCTGCGAGTGCAGGAAAACACAACTGTTGTGTTTGTCGTACGGGAAAAGACTATGGAGTGTGCAGAGCCGCACCCGTGGCTAGACACGAAAATCGGCTCAGCAGTTAAAGTGTTAAACAACTATTGAAACATTTGTTAATTTCATTTGTTACAAAATTAAAGTGAAACCTGCTATTTATAATATGATGCCATAATTTACAGGAAGTTATCAGATAGTAAAGTAGCCCAAACTACACTCAGGAAGTTAAAATGCAATAGATAAAACTGCTTAGTTTTTGTCAAGTATTAAGTATGCATTTTTTTTTTATAATTTATGCATATTATTATACATAGATAGATAAACTCCTTATTGAAACACCACAGAACAAATAAAACTTAAAAACTATAACAAAACTAGTATTTATGAACAATTTAACACATTCACTACCAAGTTGATTTATTTGTCTAGCCACAGGTGCGGCTCTGCACACTCTATAGTGTTTTCCCATACAGCAAACACAACAATTGTTTTCTCTCTCTCGCAGAAAGTTATGAAATACACAACAGTTGTGTTTTCAGCAGTGAACTAATTTATGTCATCTTATGTTTTGAATTTGTTTTGTTTTGAACAACTGGACCACTATAGCTCTCAACCGTGAGGTATGGAATGAGGGTAGAGAGGCCTTTGCCCTTTGGACTTTTTTGAAATGGTTGTAATGGTGTTTATTACCTAAATTAACCAGTCAAATTAAACAGAAAGGCACTTTCAATAAGCCTTGTTTTTCTAAAGTGGGAGTAACAGATAATTTATTTTATAGACTTAATTTTGGAGATAGTTGCATCAGATATTTTATTTGTTAATTTTTCATTAGAGTATTTACTTATGTTTTATTATAAATTTTGATACCTATTCTTATAGCTTGTTACCCTTTATAGCCATAGAAGAAAAGGTTACTAAATTTAGAGATGATAAGGTTATGAATGGGCTTATCTCTCAGCTGTTATAATAAATATTTACGATACGAGACGTTCGACAGCTAACCAAACGTAATTATTGATCGAATAGACATTTGAGGGTACATTTTTGGTTGTGTGGATTTTGGTCACACAGGAAACTTAGCCCAAATTTTCCCTATTGTCTACCGATAATCAAGCGACAAATGCTTTCTATTCGCTCATTACAAGGTTGCTGGTGTCACTCAACACCGGAGCACTTTCGCAATCTTTCTATTCGATCGTTTAGCTGCATTTTTACTCCAGCAAAAAGACTATGAAAACCACAATGACATATCGCCGATTTCCGCATCGATACTATAAATAAACAATAACATATACTTGCGCACAGTGAATATACGATCCAGTTGTTACTTTTTTATTTCCATCATATTTTTATATCGCTCCTAGCTGAATACAATACCACTGAGATCTTAACCTATATTTTTTCTATCGATTGTTGGGCGAAAACATTGAGATGACTCATCGTAATCACTTCAAACTTTTTGCAATGATAAATACACTGTGATCACCTGTTATTTACACAACGTTAACTTGATCCAAACTGTATTTACTGGTTCATTTTGAAAAATAATTATTTTCAATTCAATCGACAGCAGACATTTTACTGGAGACACAGGTGGTGTTGCTAGTAAAAAAAATATTATTAACCCCCCTACAAAAGTGAAGTAACCGGTTTATTCCAACGGACCACAGACGGCACCCAAACTTCCTTACCGGTTTTTTGTTCATTTGTTTCGGTTTTTCTTATAAAATATTTTTCTTTTCTATCCTGCTATCAAATTAAAGTGAAGTAATATTTTATCGGCACAGTTTTAGCCGTTTAGTATAATGATAAAGTTTGTTTGATAAAAATAATCTAAAATGCTATCAAATACCATTTGCTAAATTCAGAAGTCGTCAAACGGGGCTGACTGTCTGTTCCGTACCGGATGCTTCACCCAAAATATTCAAATTGAATAAAAATCTTTTAAAGTAAAACCATTTACTTCGACCCATTTCTTTAAATATTAGAATTCAAATAATTGTATTTCGATTTAATGATACGATCAAATTAATTTCTTTTAAACTGTACAGTTTGGAACTCATAAATTCCAACGTTATTAGTGCTCTCATTGACAGAGCGTCATTTGTACGTAATGGAGGCGATGTTCTTTTCAACAAGTTGTAATTGAATTATTTCTTCGTATTTTCAAAGAAATATCACATGAAACAAAGTGCTACTGTGTATCATCGGATTGCAGTGAATGTTTTTGTATAATTTATGGATCCTAACGTTTCAGATAAACGTTCAAACAACCTAGTTTCATTGATGGTATGTGTGACATCAAAATATTTTGGAAAGTTCATTGAATTTTACTCGTAATTTGTTGTTTTGTGCACTATTGTGGTCATATCTTACAGTTATTGTCCCAAACTATCTGCTGTGAACCTTTACTGCTATGCAGAGTGTTGTAAAGCCTCGAAAACCCAAAGGCTTTGTCGCCCGCGTAATTGAGTAGCTAATCGGAAAGGTCATGCATTCATGTTCACCTTTTTGTTTCCAGAACCATGCTCGTAACGAAATAAAAGTGTTTGAGGCGTGATACGCCGTGGATTACACATTCGGAGCGGTCAAACGCGCGAATGGTTTTGCGAGGGCAGTTGTGCGAACCTCTGTCAGATGAAGGTATGGCCTCTGATCAGCCAGTCAAGAAGAAACAGCGTATTGACGCGCCGGATATCGACGATGGCAGCGACAGGTCGACTGAAGAAGTTCTAACTGACATATTTGACTCGGAAACTCCACCGGCTGAAACTTCTGAAGAGTTTCCACGAAACGGTGAGTCCCCCGATAGTGGCACGGTCAGTGAAGACGCAGTGGATTGTTCGAGCATATTACGACTGCCTAGCGACTTGGGTGTGGACATTATACCGTCCTGCTCAAACTCTGCCCCACATTGGAACTCTCAAGATGACAAACTGCTTGCCGAACTCCGAATTCTACAAGATGCCCTTGTCGGACAGTGCTTGTGTAGATTTGACGAAACTGTTGTAAATGGACTCTTCGATAGACAATTGAACATTGTGTCATGGCCTCTGACATGTTCATTAACTTACCTCTCAATCATGCAGCTGATGTTTGAAGTGTACCTCAAACAAAATAACACGGGTACCATATGCTCAAGATTAATGCATGCATGTGACATATTTGTACGTAACAGGCACGATTGGATTTCAGAAGTTGTAGAATTAGCTGATCACAAAAGTAAATTCATAACGTTTGTGGCGAGCAGAGTCTTGGCTACGTTTTTAATAGTCTCCAAAGATACAGTGGACGAGAACTGGCTGCAGCAGATAGTAGAAAACATTTATCTATTTGATAGAATAAACAGAATAACCATACAGAAGATCAATTTCAGTCTGGACATTATCAAGAGGATCGTAGAATGGAAAGATGTAGAACAACATCCGTTAGAAGACAGCAATGCAAGTTCAGGAACTGTTCAAGTGCAAGGGGATAATCCATTTAGGAGTAGTGTAGGTTATGGAGGCAGCACAGATGCGCCGTCGAGTTCACACAGTAGTTCACTGAACAATGCCTTTTCCAATCTGCAAACACACAGTAGTCCGTCCACATCTTCAGAACAAAACAGGCCACAAGACTTCAAACTTCACGACCCGATTTTAAAGTTTTCAAACGAAGAGCAAAAAGACATGGAGCAGTCAGAATCACCTGAACTGTCACAGTCGAGAATAGAAAGGGTAAATGAGAATGGGTGTGTCACAGTTGTGTTGACGGACTCTGAATCTTTTGACACGTCTCACATAAAATGTCTGACGATTAAAACTCTAGAGCACCACTGGCCGGTTCTAGTAAAAAACATGAAGCTTTTATTGCTACGGTACCTGAATTTAGCAAATGCTGAAAACTGTATACTCACATTTTTTTCCCTATGGGAAAATATCATAAGTGTCAAAGCGAATCTCTCTGTAATAGATACGAAACCTTTCTATGCAGACTTGCAAAGCTTTGTTGATTTATTGAGAAACACTGTGATGCCAAGTCTCATATACACTCAGTTGTTGACTTTATTTAATGAAGTTCTGTGTTATGGGTCAACCCTAGCTCTTCAAGATATTTTGCCTGAAGAGATATGCTGTTTAGCTCACTCAATAGTAAGATTTGTTAAAGACTTCAGGCTGCTCAGTGACGTGAGAGTTCAAAGTAGTAGAAGCGGGTTTGGCTTCCTAGGACACGATTGTCAAATCATCAGAGACTATTCCTTAGGCCCAGAAGTAGTGCCTATATCATCCTCAATACAACTGGTGGACCAGAGTTATGGAGAAGATGATAATGACGAAGCTACTCAGTCGGGAAGCGAAGTGGACAAAACCATGTTGCAGAGAATGTCTTTGCTAGTTCTGAAATCGGTTGCAGTCACCGTAAAAGAAATGAGGTGTGATTCTTCGGATAGCTCCATTGACTCGTCCGATTATAATGCTATTCAAGACATGCAAATAGTAGAAAGGTCAATAAGAGATGTTCTAAAAAAGCTTGATGTTTTTATACGAAATAGCTTGGAATTTCATCCGGAAACCCCCTTCACAAAAATGCTCATACACTTATTTAGTGAACAAGATGACTACTTGATAGAATCTATGGTTTGCACTTTAGATATAACAGTTGGCATAGTGTACAGAAACTCTGTGTATCCGGATTTGATACCGATGTTGAATCCCATATCGTCATTTATTGAGTTTTTGAAAGTAGTTTCGCATGATAGCGAAGTTTTACTGGACTATTTAGTGAGCAACGAGACTTGTTTTCTGCTATATTTGCTTAGGTTCTTGAAGTATGTGAGACGTCACTGGCCAAAGTTCCTTGAAACTTGCCAGCAGACCGATTCGGGCAGTAATCGAGGTCTCGACGATACCATGCGAGTGCTTATAAGGTTGAGACTCCAGATCAGCAGGTTGGTCTCCAAGTCTTTATTCCCTTACAATATAAGTCCAGTTTTGAGACTGCTGGAAGTTTGCGAGAGTTTGTATGAGGGTAATGAATTTAGTTGAATATTTGTATCAAATAACTACACCATTGTCTTGCAACTTGTGTATGTTTTTGAGAGTACTTTTTGTATCGGAAAGTTTTTCCGTTTAATGCACATAGTTTGTATAGCCTTCTGCACACAAGTGCTATATTATCTGTAAATAGCTGAGCTAGGCTTTAAAAGGTCTTCTTTTGAGAGGCTATTGTATATTACAGTTGATCTGGTTGTCTAATTGTGTCGAGAATTGTATATTTTATTGATGTACCAATAAAATTCGTAGCATTTAGTTCACCAATTTAACTCCAACTGTTAAACACTGGAGTTATATTTTTTGAAAAATATTGTTAGAAAAACTTTAAATGTCTAACTGTAAATAAAACTTGTATAATCATTAATTATAATCATGTGAATGTTTTGATTTGTCTCTGTATAACGTCCCCTTTGAAGGGATGTGAGATCGAATCTGCACATAACTTACGACAATCAGCCATTGGTACGGGCCCGAGGATCGAACCCGTGCTGTTGGACTGCAAAGCGCACAAGTTTTCGCTAGACCACCGGTCAAAACATAAAAATTATGATAAAAACAAACATTAACTTTGATTTTTAAAATGCACTTCAAGCCGATATTTTATTACCAGTAAAATGGCCATCAATTTTAATTAAACATGAATTTGCCACCTTTACAAATCATAATTATATGAACAATGTTTAAATTTATTTTTTTAGTTTTTCATTTGGTGAACTTCAAGCTCGGTCTAGTACAGTTGCTAGCATGTAACACATAAGCAATATTATTTGTTTATAGACTAATATTAAACATTCCAAACCTTCGCTTAGAATGTAGATTCTTAGTTAATTTATTAATATTAGTGGTAATTTTTGTATTTTACTGTCTTCCATGTAGTGATGTTCCTGTTATACAAATAAAGCCTGTCACATGGTTGACTTTTTTTTTTCTAAGAAATCGTACACGTAATCGTGGCCGTGCCGTGTTTGGCATGCTTTACGGTTTATTAGATTCCGGGTTAGATTTGATGGGAATAAATATTTTTAAATACAACTTGGTTGATAAAAATAATTTGACTGTATATTTTTTTTAGATACACCACACCTATACAAAGTGCATTTCAGAGTCGTTACTATTTTCAATTATAAATAAAAAATAAAAATGTGCCTTACCAATAATAAACCTAAGGTGCTCACAAATTAATATTAATAACATAAATATTGTATTTATTGCACAAATGTGTATTATTATTTTAGAATAAAATTTAAAATAAAAATGTAATATTTCTTTAGGATTTTCAGAAATTAGATTATTCAGTTTAATTAGATTTTAGCATTAACTTATTTTAGACTTAGTTGCATATTTTGGTTGTATTATACATAGTTTTAAAGCTTATAATAATGCGGGTCTAATAATTTTTTAACGATTTTTTTTTACTAAATTATATTTTCATGCCACAGTACTGTACATAAAATGCCATCAATTACCATTTTGTTAGTAAATATAATCAGTATTAATACAATATTTTAATTTATATCGTTTTAAATGTAATAACGGAAATGGTGCTTAGTAAACTTATATTTTATTTTTGTATTATTCTCAGTAAATACATATTAAATACAATTATTATCTGTCTACCTTCATAATACTTATAGTTTTTTAGGGTTCCGTACCCAAAGGGTATAACGGGACCTTATTACTAAGGCTCCGCTGTCTGTTTGTCTGTCTGTCCATCTTTCACCAGGCTGTATCTCATGAACCGTGATAGTTAGACAGTTGAAACTTTCACAGTATTTCAATGGCTGCTATATTGTTATTTCATTGTGTAAATGTGACGCTCTTTTAATATAATAACACCTTTCTAATCCGGTTATATTATATTTACTAGCTGCGGCTCGCGGTTACACCCGCATTGATTATTATTATCCCACAGAATCCGTTCAAATGTCCCTTCCATGCAGTGTTCACAACCGTACGATAATTATCGTACATGTAGTGAAAGTTTTCAACTATGTGTCCAAGCAAACATTTAATTTTTTTTATACTACAGCCATTATCCTGAATTGTACGATATTTTTGACCTATGTTGGTCCATATACGATAATTCTACGGCTCTGGTACGATAGGTGCCTCGCGTCAGGTTGTGAACACTGCTCCCATGTGTTATTCCAGGACTTAGTCTCATTTTAATAAAAAAAAACCATTAAAATCTGTTCAAATCAAAATCAAACACACACACACTAACTTTCTTATTTCTAGTATTAGTGGGATTAGTAAGAGCATCAAAATTAAAATTTATAGTTATCTTTTACCAGATATAGTATAAGTTTAATAAGCAACAAGAATCACAATTATTATGGGATATTTATATTATTACAATATTTAGAGTAAGACAACAGACTGTTATGTAGGTAAATGTAAGATGTCCATTTTGTTACTTCCATTTATTATACATATACTTAAGGTGTTTATTTTTTATATATATTAGTAGGTATATAATGTCATTAGATGTTATTTTTTAACACCCGATGGAAAAGAGGGGTGTTATTATGTGTAATTGAATCTCAAAATCGTAAATTTTGTAAGGGTATTTGAATTGAATGAATTGATAGACCTTTTTTTTTTTTTTTTTTTTTCAAAATATTAATTTCATACATGTCTACATCGTAATTATTTTCGTAAATTAACTGTGATGTTTTTCAAAAAGCATGTTTAATTCGACTTGTAGTAATTGCAACTTTATACTAATTTTATCCCACCTTATTTCAAAAGTTTTTTATTTGAATTACCAATATGAACATAAATAAATTTGTATCTTTTTCAACATAAGGTCTTTATATTCGTTTATTGCAATACTTCTCATTATTTAAATACCTGTATTTCAAAATAAAAAAAACTCCAGTCTTGCCATATAAATGTATAATCAGCTACTTACATAATAGTTTTGTTTTTTTCATTGTTTGGCTATAGATTTATTTGGTGTAATGTAAATGCAGTTGCCATGTTCAAGTTACTGACCATAATATGTTAGCTTAGTAAAAACAGAAAGGTAAGTTCTCTTAATTGAAAGGTACTCAACGCGGATTCTATGTGTGTATTCATAATTACAGCAAGCACGCACACAAGGAAAATAGAAGGGCATAGTTGTACAAGCCCCTAAATCCACTAAGGGACAGTTTAACCTCACCTAAGTCCGTCACATAAAAAAATGGTTAATTTAAAAATAAGTGAGCATATCATTTCTTGGTCTCAAATTTATGTTGACAATCAACTTATCGCTCATCTGCAACAACAATTGAGGAGATAACACGTTCTTGTTGAAATGATTTAGGTCATGTTAAAGCGTCCCTAAGTGGGCTTAAAGACTACTACAACTGGGCCCTTCAATTAATATTTTGACGCCTAAAGCTGCGCTCATACTAATTGTCCTTGTATGCGTGCGTACAGGCGCGCACACACGCAAGTCGTTTGGTGCTGTTCGATGAAGTTAACTTACTTTTTTATTTCTACTGTGCTAGTAGTCGGTGATATTTACACGCATAATAATATCAGCAGTGTTATGCCATCGATTAATCCGTTTACGGATCATTGAGACATCTTCAAGCATATTCGCTTCAGATTGACACCCTTAGCCGTATTTCATATTTTAGACTGTCCGTAGTGACTTCATCCGCCTGTAGCTATTCATAGCGATAGCTACGTAGGACCGACGGCGACTTCATTACCTACTTTACTGAAGGGTGTAATTTACAGCAACGATGGTACCATATTTTGTCTTTCATAAAGTATACGTTATAAATCTTAAACTTGTAATGCATTACAACAGTTACACTGTATCATTTAAAATTGTTATCTTGGGATTTCATCGGAACTTGAATTCTTGGCAACTGTATTTCTAGTTATATGAAAGGGAAATTCGAAATTCTGTAAGTACATAAGTTAAGCTAAGCTCTTGTTGTTAGGTAACATAATTTAATATAAATAACGACATTAAAACGAAATATTTTTGTACATGATGATAAAAATCTTTTTCATTTTTACCTCTATCCAGTTTTTCAATATTTGTGGCGCAGTCCGTAGGATTACTAGGGGCACTACCATTGGGCACTATTATCCGCCTGACTAGATACAACCCTTATGTTGAAAGTCTGACGCCAAACGAAACACCCCCATCGAGGTGTTCCAGCAGCGGTCCTTGAGAGCCAGTCCTATTCTAAGCTGAGCATTTTTAGGGTTTCGTACACAAAGGGAAAAACTGGACCCTATGACTAAGACTGCTGTCTGTTTGTCTGTCTGTCCGTCTGTCACCAGGCTGTATCTCATGAACTGTGATAGTTAGACCTGTTAAAGTTTTCACAGATGATGTATTTCGGTTGCCGCTATAACAACAAATACTAAAAAACAATAAAATAAGTATTTAAGGGGGCCCCCATACAACAAACGTGATTTTTTTGCTCGATATTGATAACGGCAACAGGTAGACGGTTGAATTATACACAAAATATTTAGTTATATATTCACTTCAAATATAAATAATTTGAAATAAAATTTATATTTAAGAGGGGCTCCCATGCAACCAAGTACGGAACCCTTCGTGCCCGATTCCGGCTCGTACTTGGCCAGTTTTTTATTTTAACACTTGACTGCTGAGCCATTTTGCCGAGAAGAAAATCGGCTCGGCAGTGATAGTGTTAAAATATTCAAACTGACAAACATGCGACCTCGTAGTAACGTTTGTTTATACGCGGGTTAGTTCCACAAGCATACTATCATGTAAGGAGTTGGTGTAAGCTCATTTCTACAAATCTATAGTCCTATGTTGGAGTTAACTTCAGCATGTTTAATTCTGGCAAGTTCATAACGCCACTTAGCAGTATAGTTCATAGGGTTGGACACAAATAAAAACACAAAACTACGTATCACCAATCTATATAATTAACATAATTTACAATGTAATAACATCCATGTATCTAGCATTCATACAATCCCCTCCATCTATTTGTTGATTTGGACGATGTTAAAAGATTTATTTTCAACTTTTCTATATTCCAATTCATTTTAGTAATGATTGCGTCAATTTTCAGTTATTGCGCTACCTAGCGCTTGTCCATAACTTGGCGGGTGGCTGAAAGTGGAACTGATCTTAAATACTTGGTTAGGTACCACCGATACGTGTACTAGTTAGCGGCTTGGATCGGATCTGTCCTTTTTAGGACTTGTAAGCAAGTGTTGCTACTAATAAAAAATCTTAGAAAACTTTTCATAAAAATGCATACTTACTAAGTACCTACTGAACTTTAAATTATTTAATTTGGCGCTTTCCGAACATTTTATTAGTTACCTAAACTTACAATTTATATTTTAGAATGTAATCTCAATTTAGTTTTTAATTTAATTTCAATACCAAAGAGACAGGTTGTAAATTGTTTAAATAATCATCATTTTTTGGATATTTTTAGAAATAGTACCAAATATCTTTTAAGGCTTGAGTTTCCACATTGCCTAGTTTAGTGCTAGTAGTGTGACGCCACTAAAGAAGCAAATGCTTAGTCAGAAGAAAATCTAGACTGCTATGATTGGTCTACATCTCCCTCGCTTTTTTTATCGTAGGTTTGGGTTTGCACGATTTGTGCATTAAGCCAGTGTCAAGTATAATATTTATATTTATAAATTTTCTGTTAATCAAAGTTTCGAGACCGTGTGTCATACTCATTAGAGCTTCATAAATTCTTGGATTATTAGCCGAGAACACAGTATTTTACTGTACATACTTTATTACTAAATCAAGAGATCAAATTTCGTTGTTAGATTTAGTTTCAGTATCAAGCTATTTCTGTTTTTTTTTTTCTGATCTAGTCATATACATTTATAACCACAGAATACACTTGACTATCTATATATAAATATATCGTTTCTGTTTTTTATATATATGTATTATAAAATATCCGTCCAAATCACAATCGAACATATTTTTTGTTGTAATTTATTGAATAAATTATGAAACATACTACTTGTTAAGGTGTCATTATCAGAAAATAAATAAATTTCAACAATAAAATAATGACACTTCCAGATTTAATATATACATTTTCAACATTCAGTAAATAATTTGAAATTATTCTGTAAATATATTGACCATTATTAACAATTCATGTCTATTTTGAACTACATTTATGCGCATCTGGAAGCGGCATTATATCTACACATAAAACATTCACATTACAGATACTTAGTTATTTAAACAGAGTAATATCCATAAACATGTATCAAAACACTAACACACTTACAAACTGCGACAAGAGATAAGTAAATTCTATATAATGAATAACGATACAGAATTACAGATTAAAAATACATCTGATTTCATATTTGTGGCATGGCGTGAAACATTTATAACACATGTAACAAAAAGTAACATACCTTTATAAACTGTAACAAGAGGTGAGAAAATCTTTTGAAATATGAATTCAAATGTATTTTTAAATAACATATATTAGTATTCATATTTGTGGCATGACGTGGAACATTTATACACATGTGCCAAAACATGAATATACTATTACGAACTGTAACAAGAGGTAAGTAAAATCTATGTAACGATACAGAATTACCGATAAAATTAAATCTGGAATCACATTATTGCGTCGTGGCATTGCGTGGAACATTATAGACATACCAATTACCGAAACACGAATACACTTTTACAGAAAATTACAATTACAGAGTCCGCACCGCTAAAGAACTCCAGCGGCAAAACTAGGAACTAAAATTAACGCTTTGACCGCTGAGCCGATTTGCTTGTCACCACCACGGGTGCGGCTCTGCACACTCCATAGTGTTTTCCCATACAACAAACACAACGGTTTTGTTTTCCCGCGCTCGCGGCATGTTATGTAAAACACGACAGTTGTGTTCTCAGCACTGGACGTGTTAAGAAGTACGTTTTCCCGGTCAAAGTCTGGAACCAACTCCATAGATCCTATCCTATCTGAATTTGTCGGTTTATACGTTCAAGTAAGATCAAGAGTTACGCGGACTAGCTAGTTAGTGAGCTGGATACATGTCTCGCGACTGCAGCGCCGCCTGCAGGACTTATTTTGTAGCACGGTCTCTATGTTAGTTACACGATACAGATAACACTAAATTCGGAATTATATTTTAATTAATACTTTTTAACCAAAAAGATGAAATAATTTATTGACACAGGCTGATTGTAAAAAAGCAAAACACGTGTGGCTGAATCGCCGCATCGAGCTACGCAACCCTTGTGGCCATCGTGGGCGTGTATTACGTGCGCAGCTTTTTGTGACCGACTTATAGCACGTCTATGACTAAATTTTAGATCACCATGTGGTATGTAGATTAATTTATTTCATTACCGCTTCGCTATACCACGATACGAGAATTTGATTCGTATAAAGCATTGCATATCGATCGGCAAAGGTTGCGCTGGTTGTTTTGATCGTTTGGACTTAAATATTTTCACATATTATATTGAGGCCCGATGACAATACAATAATAAAAAATAGTAAAAATTAAAAAAAGAACAAGTAATTTTGCTCATACTAAAAAATAAGTAGATGAATTATAGTTACAAGAAACTAAAAAAATCGATCTAAAAAGTTTATAGTAAATGTATGGTAAAAAGCATCCCACCCTTTTTACAGTAAAGTTAATAAATATTATCTACCTACATTTTAGATCGGTTCGTTATTAAGCGTGATTTTTTTAGTTTTTTAAACTTGTCTTGCCGATCCTTTACTACGCAGCCTAGAAGTGTCATAAAGAGGCTTTCCCATAGCGGCGCATGGTCACTGTTACGCACAAGATATCAAATAGAAATTAAAAATGACAGATAAATCTTTGAAGTTACTTGAGAAGATCTTGTACGTAACAGTAGCTATAATGGGCAACGGCCTTAAGATCCGACGTCACATGGCATGGGTGTCGCTTTGGGTGGAATGTGTGAAGTAATAGTACGCCACGCGTTTTGTGTCGCCACGTCAGGTAGCGTCGTTCTGTTTCGGAATTATAGTCTGACAGGTTTGTCAAATAAACATCAATATACTATACCAATACTAAAATGATGGTGTCTGTCTGTGATTTGAAAATAAATGGCATTTAACACGTTGACCGCTGAACCGATTTTTACATTTGGGCACCGTTACGGACCGTGTGCGTTTTCCAGCAGTAGCGTGGCGTCTGTGTGAGCCGCACTATAATACACACACGTTTGTATTTCGCCGCACAGCCGGCACGTAAGCTGCGCTAACACAACAGGTGTGTTTTCCTGCACCCGCGTAAAGTTAAAAAAAAAACACAACGTCTGTGTCTCAGCAGTGAACGTGTTAAGTAGAAACTGCTATTTATGCGATATCTAGTCATAAATTATTGTTTTTAGAATTTATGTGTCTATCTTAAAATTGAGTTCTCTCGTGACCACGGTCAATGTAACTTGATCAAAACGTCGAGGGAAGTCAAAATTATATATAATTATTATATTTCGATATTATATTCATAAAAAAAAAATATGAATCTATGCGCGAGTCGTTTATGTCTGTGATATACAAATAAATGTAGGCACACAATCGACAGTGGCGCCTCTCCTCATTCGCAATCTGTCATTCAGAGCGGGCGGTCGTCTCTCTTGAGCGTGTGCCTACTTACTGATAATCTGGTTGATTTACTTTAAACCCAAGCCCTAGATTAGTGAACACAACAATGTCTAGTAAATATGTCTGAAAGTTTGTCTCACAAAAGCTCCGAAACGGCTCAACGGATTTCAATGAAAATTACAGAGATTAAAACAGACATCCTAACTAAAACTGTCGTGTATGTCCATTTCGATAGCTTCCAAGATTCAGAAGACATGAATACATATATATATATATATCTCCAAGTCCGCGATGAAGTCGCCGTTGACAGCTGGTTTACAAATTAGTTCCCATTGCCGCGATAGATGGCGCTTAAACAAATCTCGAGTTAAGCAAACGTCCAATGTACCTCTGAGTTCAGCACTGACACCCGTATTCACAAACGTTAATTTCCAATAACAAATCAATATTGACTATTAAAGATTCTGTGACTCATTATATCAAGTATAATATTTGAATACGGGCGTTCGAATAAACTTAATATAGATACAAATAATTTATTTAGGTGCAACTTACCTTTACTAATTTACGAAATTTACGAACACCATTAACTCTATGCTACGTTTGACACAAGGAATCATAGACAATAGAGCGGCTTTAACTACAAAAATAGTTCTTAAACTATCAACGAGGACAGTCTAGTCTAGGACCTTACATAGTTTCACTACTCAATTGACTTAAAATTATTGTTTT
Source organism: Campaea margaritaria (assembly GCA_912999815.1). Lineage (NCBI taxonomy): Eukaryota > Metazoa > Arthropoda > Insecta > Lepidoptera > Geometridae > Campaea > Campaea margaritaria. Next base: position 5,308,823 of record OU538814.1, read on the forward strand.
GTTACATTTATGAATATCTAAAAAAATTCAGCGTACAAAATAAAAAAATAAAACAAATTACATCAACATTACATTAACTTAGCATTATTATATACCTATTGGTAAACAACTTGACTCGCACGCGATATGAGTTACACTACATTAAAAATAAATAAAACAAAATAAACATAGAACAAAACAAATCTCGATTTTACACACTAGAGGGAGCTAGGTAACAAATATCGCGATAAAAACACAAAATTAAAAAAAAACACTTAAACGTATTCAGGTATCGTAATCTTCGTCAATTTGTAGATTGCCAGAGTTCAAGCTATCTATGTCTATTGGAATCGGCTGCGCCGGCTTTAATTCGACCTTCTTCACCTCCATCTTGGATTTGGAGTTCTGTCTACTCACATGTTTAGTTCTGTCTTGCTTGGGTACGCTCGCGATGTTCGTCGCGCTCGCTGTCACATCTAGCACCTTTATTTCAGGCCTCGCTAAGTTCTTTGAGAAATCTATGTTTATGACTGGAGTAATGGGAGTGACGGGTGTCCGCGGTAAAGAAGGCATCGAGTTGTGTCTTTCAAAAGAAGGTTTGTGCAAATCGATCTTGCGTAAGGGCTCTACAGGGTTGAAATTCTTGTAGCTAGTCGACGGTTGTGGGGTAGAATAGGTCGGGTTGACTTTGATCACGCTCCCATGCGGCAACTCATCCACTAGCGTCTCTTGGTAGAAGTTAGCTGTCCGCACGGGTCGCGGCTCCTTCTTGGTCAAGTCTATAGCCGTGTCGGTGCCGGGCTCAACTCTCATATGGGACGGAATCATTTCGTTTTGCGTCAAGATTTTCTGTTTGATTTTGGCTAAGATTGGTGACATGGTGATTGAGGCGCCGGCTGTTTCGGACTCGATTTTGACTGAGGTCTCGGGCTGGAAGTTCATAGAAGTGCCAGGTATCCCAGGGTCAACCTTCATCGCCTTGCTGGGTATATCGGAGTCGAGGGACAGGGCTCGTTTGAGGTGTTCCCTCGAGGAGCTTACGTTGGGAGGTACTGGCGGCGCTCGGATAACTTCAACGCTACTGGAGCTGCTGGAGTCTTCCCTTACTACCTTGCGAGGAGGCACGGGCGCGGCGGCTTCGGCGAACCTTGAAATGGATAAAATTATATTGAATGCAAATTTAAATCAAACATTTAATTTCTTTCTTTCGATGAAGATGATGATGAGAGTGAATGGTTACCTTGAAGAGTTTGGCGAAGTCTCTGCGCTCATCAGTTCTTTCTCCTCAGCCGCTGATACATCTGGAATATTCTTTACCTGGAATCATACAAAAATCATGTTATATTTCTTTCAGACTTATACAAAGATGTGGTAGCCTAGTGGGAGAACGTCCACCTTCCAAGGACAGGGTCATGAGTTAAATTCCCGCAGTCCGGCACATACCAATGTGTTTCTGGTAAACATAATAATTATGTTGTGTTATGTTTTCAGTGAAGGAAAACATTGTGAGGAAACCCACATGCTCGAGAATTATTTCGGAGGTATGGGATCCACCAATCTGGACCGGGCCCCCGTAGTGGATTGTGGCCTAATCCTTCTCATGAATGTGAGTGGAGACCGGAGCTGGTATTGCATTAAAGACCTATTATAATTATTTTGTAACTCCCTCTTCTCTCCCTCTATTCAACAGGATTCAGAGAGGGAAAGGTAGTTATGACATTTTTAAGGAGTCAGATTATATTGCAACAATGACAAGCGTTCAATGCACTAAATAATGGTCATGGTTTTTGAAACTTGTCAGATTATCATTTAGTTTTGATGTTGAGTTTACAGTTGTAATCATTGATACCGGACATCCACAAATCATACATGTGAACTGGGACGGAGGGCCTGGTATGGCTTAGTTTAGACTTTCTAGTGCTACCCTGTATTTCTACTTATGGTTGAGGAGGACTGGTGATAAAGTCGAACTTGTCAGGTATTGCGTTTGGACTTATCCAGTCTAGTTCTGTTGCATGGAGTTCACTCACCAGATCTCTCAGGAAGTCGAATCTCGCCTCACCAAGGATACACTGCTTCACGTGCGAAGGAGATAGCGTCTTGGCGTTCCGCGCTGATGTCACTTGGAGCGCCTTTCCCAACAGCGACTCCACAAACAGCTCGAGGGTACGAGGTGTTGGCATAATGTGGCTGGTTAAGGATTATTGACAGGTATGTGGTGAATAGTAGTAACTAGACGAGCAAGCCTTTCGTCTGATGGTAACCGCCATGCCTGCCCATAACAGCTGCAGTGCCATGCAGAAATTTTAATTACAAAATCTTGTACGGCACTGCACTGCGTTCGTCACCCTGAGACATCGGATCTTAAGTCTCATATGCCCTGTAATTTCACTGAAAACAGTGCTCTTCAAACCGGAACACAGTAATGTTTGCACACTACTGCTGGGCGGATGAATATAAAGAAGACAGCCAGAGAAGATAGCATCAAGAAACTCTATGGGGGATCTAATTTTTTATACAATCGTAAACTTAGCTCATAGAAGAGAGAGCAAGAGCAACCTGACTAAATGGGGTTATCTTGCCCCGGACAGGTCACAATGTGACTGTGGTGTTTCTGCGCAAACGATGCAGCATTTGCTGTCGTGCCCACAGTGCCCTAACACCTGCACCTTAACTGACCTCTATGAGGTTTCTGCCCCCGGCGTGGCAGTAGCCAATTACTGGTCCAAAGCAATCTAGCAGTGGATCATCGACACAACGAAGAAGAAGATAGATAGGTACCCTGCACAGGAGTCGAACTCTTAGTCTCAATATTACTCTTTTTTTTTTTTTTTTAAGGACTTTTAGCCACTTATGCGTAGCCATGTCAGCCCCATAGGTACTCTCTTTTCTTTTTTTTAACTAGATATCCGAACACATCACCCCAAGACTTAAAATAAACATATTATTTGCCATTACTGACGTCGGTTCACTCAGTATAGATTGGGACACCCCTACATCTATATAATTTGCCCCCAAATCCCTCAACTTTTGTCTAAGTGGTTCACTACGGGCACACTCCATCAATATTACTTGTAGATCATGTCTAGGTATAAAGGTGACCTTATATAATATTGCATGTAGACTTAGGTTGTTTTACATTAGCTAATGTGTGTCAAGCACAACTTAAATCAAATACAATGTAGAAACCAAGTTGCTAGCAGATATATACATATATGTGTTATAGTGATATCTGTAGATACCTAACCAAATTCGTACATTTAACATCATGCATTATTTATAATGCCATCTCAGAACATAAACAACATTCTTTGTATTCATTTAGATACAAATAATTATGTTTGTATGTTCGTCCTCTATGCATTCCTTAACCATTGATCGTATTGTAATGAAACTTTCGTAGAGTCCTCTGACAATGCCACCAAGGTTTCTTGTCCAAAACATCTTGGGTGCAGGTAGTTAACGCATTCACTGCTGAAAACACAATTGTGGTGTTTTTCGTAACTTGCCGAGAGTGCGGGAAAACACAACTGTGGTGTTAGCTGTATGGGAAAACACAGCGGCATGTGCAGATCCGTACCTGGGTTAGACAAGAAAATCGGTTCAGCAGTCAAAGTGTTAATATGTCATTGGTAGGAGAATTTCAAAAATGTTGCAATATGCGGAAATTATGAAAGAAGCTATCTATTATTTTCCTAGCTGCTTCCAACAACTTTAATGAGGTAGAATCCTAGTTATTCTATGATGTAAAAATACCATCAGAAACTAGGTAGAAGTTTTTTGAGAAGTAATTTTTTTATTATTCAAATGTCTAAATGTGAGTAGGTATATAACTTGTTTGATCCAATAAGATTAATTGCAATGGGTAAAAATGGTTCAATGTCACATCAATAACTTAAAGTATGATTTTAAACAACATTTTTAAGCACATAGAAACCAACCATTAATTATTTGTGGCTATATTTTCAAACAACAAATTTTTAGTCCAATGTTTAATTACCTAGGACTCATGATTACATAAATCTATGTCAAGGGATTTTTATTTAGTAAAGTAACTTTTTTATAGGACATTTAGCACGATATCGTGCTCTTACGTAAATAAAATATTAATAAAATCAATAATGGCCAGTTACCACTAGCAATGAGCACCAACAACAAATAAAAATGCTAATGGTTTGTTTATCCAATGGCGTGTCGACGCAGAAATGAGATCTCTATTGAAAAGGATATAGATTATGATGGGGACAGCCTGTGCGACTTTCCCCACTTCCTCATCAGTCTGCATTATCTTCTTGATTCGACCCTACAAACAAACAATGTCATAGTATCACCCATCTGAAAATTATTGACGAAAACAACGCACTACAATCCATGTTTAGGCGCGTTTTCTTGCACTTGTCAACTTACTGCTGGGAACCTGGCATTGTATTTTCTCTTTTTCGAAGGCATTGTCGCAATCCGTTCACTTTAACACCAATTAAATGATAAAATTCGTTCACTTTGCCATTGGAGTGTATCACTTCTCGCGCATTTTTTAGGTTATAAAAGGGAGACGTCCGCAGCCTACTTCATTTATATACGAATCTGACAGTTCCTCCGCCGTCATTTTTAATTTGGATTTTTTAATTTACGTTAACCATTCCTGTAAAATTTGCCTTGCCTTGCATAATATGATAAATGAAAAAATATTCAAAAACTGGCATTTGATAAGTTTAACAATTTATTCGTTTGCTTGGCTGTTCTTTTAGCTCTTGAGTCTCAAAAAATGCTAAAATAAAAAAAGTAAAGTGCAAATTTCGTTCAAAAATTTTAAGATATTTGACTTGTCTCTTGTTAATAAGACTTTGCAACAAGTTAGCATAAAAAAAACAATGAACTATTATGTTTTACATGCATTTTTGTTCGAGAATGTTTCAAGGGACAATCTAATATATATATGCGGCATATTTATGGCATCTTTCTTAGAGCGTTTGCCAAATGTTCAGGTAGCATGCGGCAGATTTTCTATTTTCGTCTACCCTGAAGTTTTGAAACTTTTGAAAGTGCATGACAATGACAGTAACAAACTAAACATCGTTCGTTAAGCAGGAATAGTGTTTTTTGATTCTGTGGATTAGGGATGGCGATTCTTTACGAAAAAGATCGATTTTTAAATCGATTCAAATCGTAGTCTAATGAATCGATTCACGAAAAAATCGAGGCCTACAAAATCGATTCTTAAAAATCGATCTTTTTTTCAAGTTTGCGTTTACAATGTAAATTTGTATCAATTTTACTAAAAACAAGATTAATATTGCAATTAACGAAATCTTATCAATAAAATCAGGGAATTCAAAAATAGCAATTATTTTTATTACCGTATCAAACTATAAAAAAAAAAAGTATCTATATACTAACGGCCTTACTAATAAAAAAAAGTTAAACATCTGTGTAACAACTGTATGACTATACAGTGAGTAAGCTATGAATAGGCGTTACACACTCTGAAGATACTCTGCTTGCCAACGCCTCCAGAAGTGTTGCGTGATTTGGCGAACTAGTTGCCATCGCTTCAATAAGCTTAAGTTCTCTTGGCATGAGTCCTGCTCTGGCAGGGCAAGAAGAGGTTGTCCAATAATAAAGTGGCCGGGCGATAAACTCTCGAGCTCAAGGTCGTTCGGGTCGTTGGTGACCGAAAACATTGGACGAGAATTTAACGCGGCCTCGACCTTTGAAAAGGCCGTGGCGAGCTCTTCGAAGACGAGAGAGCGGTCGCCGATGATTTTACTTAAGATGAGCTTCGCGGATCTAACTGCGCTCTCCCACAGGCCACCCATGTGCGGGCTAGCCGGGGGATTGAAATGCCATGAGATTTGATGTCCGACCAAGGATTTTTGTATTTCAGTCTGGGATTCACGTAGAAACTTTGAAACCTCTTTAAGATAGTTGCACGCGCCTATAAAATTCGTACCGCAGTCACTGAACACGTCGCTCGGGAGACCTCTGCGGGATACGAATCTGTCAAAACAGGCTAGAAAGGCGGCCGTTGATAGTTCAGAAACTATTTCTAGATGACAGCATTTGGTGGTGAAACATACAAAAATGCACATGTAGGCCTTTACGCTTTTAGCATTGCGCATGCGGGAAGTCTTCAGCATGAAAGGTCCAGCGAAATCCACTCCGACCCTTCGAAATGGTCGGCACGATGTGACTCGGCTTGCCGGCAAGTCGGCCATGAAAGGTTCAATGGATTTAGGCCGCAAACGATAGCAGCGCTGACATTGAAAAATACGGTTTCGAATAACCCTACGCGCAGACAGGATCCAAAATTTGCGCACGAGCAAATTCAGAAGTGTGTTTATACCAGGATGTTGGAACATCCGGTGGTAATGATCCACTAAAAGATGTGTGACGTGATGAGATTTTGGGAGCAACAATGGATGTTTGATATTGAAATCCAAATCAGACTTGACAAGTCTGCCGCCAACTCTGACGAGACCTTCAGAGTCAATGAACGGATTCAAGCGCATCAGACCAACCTTGACAACCTTGTTAGCACGCAACAGTTTCAGCGGTTCTGCAAATTCCGTAGACTGGACTAGTTTGACAATGGTGCAAACACTATCGTTTAGCTCAGCGACCGATAGGTGTCCAGTACGTTTTTGAGCTGGATTGCGCGCGTTATGGATGAAGCGTTTGCACCAAGCTACAGTTGCCTGTAGTTTGGGAAACGAACTGAATCTGGTTAGCAAGTCGGTTGCAGCCTGAACCTGCTCGGAGATTTCCGTGATTTGGATAGCATGAGATGCGAGACTTGAAGTTGCGGATTTCAATCCCGGTAAATCTGCGTCATCAACAAGTTGATAGTTTCCAGGCCATGACGAAGAATCATCTTCGAGCCATGCTGGTGACCACCACAGCAGGTGGTTGACTAATTCTGAAGGCGAGAGACCGCGACTTGCAGAATCAGCTGCGTTTTGAGCTGATGGGACGTGCCGCCATACAACGCTTGGAGTCAGCGACTGTATTTGGGACACACGATTTCCCTCATAAGTTTGTAATTTGTGAGGCGAAGTTTTGAGCCAGGATAGCACGATAGTGGAATCAGACCACGCTGTCGTGCTGTCCAACAGAATCTTACCTCCTATTATTTTTGTGACATGTTCCAACAAGCGAGCCAATAGCAACGCTCCGTTTAGTTCGAGCTTGGGGACAGTCAGTTTTTGCTTGAGCGGCGCTACGCGTGATTTAGCCAGAAGCAGCTGAACTAAAACGCGACCGCAAGCGTTTTGAACGCGCAGGTAGACGCATGCTGCGTACCCGCGTTCTGAGCCGTCACTGAAACCGTGCAGTTGACTGGACACCAGTTGATCAGTGGCGACACACCGTGGTATTGAAATCTGATTTATATTGTGGAAGTCAGACATAAAGTCAGTCCACACATTGCGAATGTCTGAAGGGAGGGGGTCATCCCACCCTGAGTTGATCGACCAAAGCATTTGCATGATGTATTTAGCAAAAAATGTGACCGGGGATAAGAACCCGCACGGATCATACAACCTGGCAATGTTGGACAAGACACCGCGCTTGGTGAGGACCTTGTTCATATCGGAGACGCGGTAGATGAAGCTGTCCTTGTTTGCGTTCCACTCGATGCCCAGAACCTTGAAGATATTTTCGCCATCCTCGACGAACCTGTAAGGAGATTCGCGGTGGTCGACAGGAAAACCTTCCAAAAAATCTTGGGAGTTGCTGGACCACTTGCGCAAAAGAAAACCTCCCTGGGCGAGAATGTCAGAAATCGTTTGAGCAAGGTTCCTGGCAGAGTTGACATCATGAGATCCACTCACAACGTCGTCGACGAAGGTATCCTCCAACAAAGTTTTTGAAGCGGCGGGATGCTTGTCTGCATTGAGGTAAGCTAGCTCGTGTAGAACGCGAATAGCCTGGAACGCCGAACTCGAAACGCCATAGGTGACTGTGGTTAGTTCGAACTGCTTGAGTACGTCGTCAGGAGATTCGCGCCATAATATTGCTTGATATTTGCAGTCATCGTCACGCATGCGCACCTGCCTATACATTTGTTTTATATCGCAGGTGAAAACTACTCCATGCAATCTGAAACGCAAAATGATGTCTTCGATATTTTGCTGAAGCTTGGGACCGGACATGAGCACTTGGTTGAGCGCAACACCCGAGGTACTAGGTGCAGACGCATCAAAAACTGCGCGCAACTTTGTGCTTGTGCTATGCTCCTTCAGGACCCCATGGTGTGGTATATAGTAGCGCTGACCACCAGTCGAACATGGCACTTCACGCATGTGACCGGCTTCAATATAATCCCTCATGAAGGCTACATAAAGTTCACAAAGTCGAGGTTCCCTAACCAGCCTGCGCTCCAAATTATGGAACCGCTTCAAAGCAGTGAGATGAGTGTCACCTAATGGTTTGTGGTTCACCTTAAAAGGTAACGAGACAACAAAGCGACCATCACTATCCCGTTTGTATATTTCTGTGAAATGCTTCTCACATTGGACGTCCTCGGGATCTTGAATGCGTAGCTTGGGTGGCTCTTCAACCTCCCAAAACATCCTGAGTGCGTGATCAAGATCTATGGTGCAGGCCATCGAAGTAGCGGTGTACGTGTACTGCGATGCTGCTGGAGCTTTTCCCATGATGATCCAGCCAAAGATAGATGAGTAGGCAGTAGGCATATTTTCACCTAGACTGATCCTCTTACCATCCAGAATCTGGTCATAATATTCTATACCTAGAAGCAAGTCAATTTGTCCGGGAATTGTGAAGTTACTATCCGCTAAAACTAAATTTTTGCAAAGTTCTAATACTTTAGGATCAACTGGAACCGAAGGCATACGGCCAGTTATTTTCTTTAAAATGATGAAGTCCGATGATAAAATATGTAAATTGTTCCGTGTTGATTTGACATTGCAATGAACTATACCTCGAGTCTCGTGAACAGACGAAGCACCTAGCCCACACAAGCCGCCTGACCTTGTACGAGGCAGCCTCAACTGTTGAGCCAAGGTATCAGTCATAACTGACACTTGAGAGCCGCTGTCTATTAGAGCACGGGCTGTGTGAAATTGACCGTCAACATCCTGCACGCTGATGAACGCTGTACCTAAAATCATGGTGGATGTCACATCGACACCATGTAAGGTCTGAGACTGGACTGCGGAGCTATGTATCGACACAGCAGGCTCAGAGGGGATGGGTGCAGAAGTTGGGTCCGAATGTTGATTTCCTATTGAATTGTTGATGTGTAGCTTGCTATGGTGGCGCTTACGACACACCTGGCATACACTTGTTGAGGTGCACTTAGAAACCTGGTGAGTGCGCAGACAATTAAAGCAAAGTTTATGTTGAATTACAAAACTCTTCCGTTGCACCGGAGTCATGTTCTCAAATTTAGAGCATCGATATATAGCATGGTTCTCCGTGCAACATGGACAAGCAAAGGCATTTTTGACCTTGTTGTGCTGTTTATTCTCATTAAAAATATTCAATGTGTTATTGCCTGACGCTGACCTAGATGTAGACCCACCAACATTTTCTAAGATCCTAAGTTGATTTTCTAAAAAATTTAGCAATTGGCTGAACGTTGGAATTTTTAAAGTATCAATTGATGATTCAAATTTTGTACGCAAATCCATCGTCAGCTTTTTGAGGATGATGTGAAGTAAAAGAAAGCTCCATGATGTGACATCAAATGTCACGGCTTGTAACGCGTGTGTATTCTCCTTTACAATATTGATAAACTTACCTAAAGTTTTACTATTAAGTTGATTTAGATTTGGCAATGACAATAGAGATTCAACATGTTTGTCCGCAATCATCCTGCTATTTTCATAACGATCTGTCAATAACCCATAAGCTATTGCATAATTTTCAAGCGAAATTGGCAAGTGTTTGATTAATGAAAGGGCATCTTTGTCCAAGACACTTAGTAAATAATGCATTTTTTCTACAGAACTCAAATTTGCATTGTCATGGATTAAACTATTGAAGATATTAATAAACCCAGGCCACTCTGTATGGATTCCTGCAAACCGTGTTAATGAAATTTTTGGTAGGTGAAAGCCGGTGCTGATTGTGGGTTTTGATTCTAATGGCACGTAGTGATTTTGGAGAGTTTTGATTGAATATACTTTCTCCTCACAATTGTTGAATTTTTCCTCGATTTCATGACGCTCCGCTTGTTCCGTATTGGCCATGACTACCGAGAAAGCCTTTTCCATTTCATGCCAGTGCCTATCCAAGTCCTTATACCTGGCGAAGAAACGACTCCTGTCGTGAACGGATATCGTCTGCTGAGATGTTATTTTAGTAGTTAAATTGTACAAATCTTGAATGAAACGCGCACAATAATCGAAAGCAACGTTGCTTATCTTAGGATCACTCATGTTTATAAACTTTCACTCCACTTTTCAACTTGGAAACAGTAAATTAAACGAAGTTTGAAACAAAATAACAAAACTTACGAAATGTCAAACATGTCAAACAAACTTGACGTTATGAGGTTAATGTTACCAGTTGACTAAAATAATAAGATTCGCTACACACTTCAAGATGATTTACCAAAGAGATCGATTCGAACTTTTACCACAGAATATTAAGAAAAAGTGAATACAATTCGAAGTGAATGAACGAAACTCAATTTCAATGTGGGGTATATTCAAATATGGCGGATGAAAAATGCTAAGTATACCTACGATTAAGAAAAATTCAGATTGAATTTCCCAAGAAGGATGCTAATAAGATCGGGTTTCGAAGGACCAGGGAAATGGTCGAGAAAAGGGAGAAAGGATCGACTGACTCACCCGTGAATTCCTTGTAAAGCTTCTTCGATAGTAAAATGGATGGCTGGTTTCGTGGGCGAGTTGTCTTTCTCAACCATTTATGTTGAGGTGCGTTGATTTTGCTGATTTTCCTATATATGTTGAGGTTCTATGCTTGCGGAAAGGATTGCGGCGAAACAGGCTAACTGGAGCACTATTGATCGGCAAAAAACTATCCTTCCTTGGATCCGCGATGTTAACGGTGGCGAAGATGGACGCGCAAGACCGATGTCGTCATAGGGCATCTGTCAGTCGATCGGGATGTGACGTAGGGAGGGAGGATACGGGTAGGTGTACCCTCACATGAAAAGATTGACGTTTAAGTATGACATTCGTACCCTCCATTTACAAGTTGAATGCTGAGGGCTGAATTTACATGTGATTGATGAATTCGTAGGCGTACATTGCACAATAAACCTACCACACTCCCTTTACTAATAATCCGTGGGTAAACAATGCATAGTTATCAATTCCTTATAACAAAAACCACTGGCAACTTTCGTCAGAAACGTTCGAAAACATTACGTCATATTATCAGAGTCTTAATATTAGTTCTAAAAACGCTCATAACTTTGATGCATTAGTAGTGAAAAATATAAATTTTATTAAATTAACTATATTTTTCGTTCTTTAATTACTGTTTTACTTTCACTTAGCCATTTAACTATTAATAAATATATTTTTATTACTGAAATAATTGGACAACGTTTTAAATATCGATTTAAAAAATCGATATTTTCTGCTCGAAAAATCGATTCTTCGATTAATCGATCTCAGATCGCCATCCCTACTGTGGATCAAAATGGCGACGTTGTCGAAGTGCGTACTGTATTAATTTTCTATTTATTTAATTATTTTATTTATATCTATTAATAACCGCAATTTACCATAATAATGTTTTTGGTTGTCATTTTTAATGTGAAACTATTTTTGGTACAAATTATTACCTAGTCAAATCCTTGCATCCATGACATTGTTGTCGACAACATATTTGTGTTTATTTCACGAAATCCAGTCTCAAATTCATATCAACCAAATACTAATCCTTTAAACACGTTCCAGTACTATTTCTAGATATCTTTATCCCATAATCTGCTAAAAAAAACAGTGCATAAACAGTGAAATAACCTAATCAAGTTCAATATAAATATACCTATATCTTTACATTTTTTAGTTTACTACCTGCTCCAACGCAGCAGATTTGGGACAGAGATGACGAGCTCAAAGCTAAAAGAGTAGGGAGTGCACTTGTGGTCTCTCAGACTAGTGTACCTCCTTATGGCCAAAGGAAAGGATGGGTTCCCAGAACAGAAGAGGATTTTGGAGGTTTTTTTCTTTTATTACTTATTTCATAAAATAATGTCACTTCAACACAGAATACTATATTGAGATATTGAGGCAAGTTTATCCTTGGGGGAACTATCCCCCAATATCTCACCCCAGCGAGGAGGATTAGATCATAATCTACCACCAGATTTTCTTATGATGTTTATTGCTTTACCAAAAAACGAAGGATAATTATACACATGTTTTAACACATACACATGTTTTAACACATTCACTGCTGAAAACACAAATGTTTTATATAACTTGCCGCAAGTACAGGAAAACACAACTGTTGTGTTAGCGGTACAAGAAAACAATGGCATGTGCAGATCCATAACCTTAGCTAGACAAGGAAATCAGCTCAGCAGTCGAAGTATTAAAAGAGCACTTTCTACTATGCACTTTTTTATTTCTTTCTTGCAAGGCTGTCATGGCTAACTTTAATTCCGATTTTCAGATGGAGGGGCGTTCCCCGAGATCCATGTGGCTCAGTACCCACTGGGTATGGGTGCTCGTGGGAAGGAGAGCACCTCGAATGCCCTCGCCGTGCAGTTGGATGAGTCTGGACGGGTCAAATACTCGGCCATTGCTCGACAGGGACATAGTGCTGATAAGGTCATTAATTATTATAAAGTTCCGAAGTTAATTAATCTCTTGCGAGCAAAAGTTGTTCACCTGATGATTAGGGCTACACTTGCTCATAACAGTTACAGTGCCACCCAGAACTTTGCATTGTATAATCCTGCACGGCACTGCACTGCACTCTCTGAGACCTAAGCTCTGAAGTCTCATATGCCCAGTAATTTTGCTGCAAACAGCGCCCTTCAAACCAGAACACAGTAATGTAGACACATTACTGCTTCGCAGTTGAATATCTGGCGGCAGTGTGGAACTTCCTCGGGTGGACTAATGGTGGCAATACCACTCCTGAATCAATGTATACACCACATGAATAGGCCACAACAAAACAAGTCTTTGTGAGATAAAATGTAATTCTGCATTGCTCTATTTCTTAAACAAAGCTGATCAACATCTTCATCCCCAGATAATCTATTCAAAACTGTCAGACCTGCTCCCGTCAGAAGTCCTCGCAGAAGAAGACCCTACATTGCAGAAGCCTGACGATGAGAACATTCAAGACACAACCGAGAAGACCAAGCTAGCTTTGGAGAAGCTGACAAACGCAAAGATATCTGCGGCAATGCCTGTCAAAGCTGCGCCAAAAGCTGTGAGTTGATATGTTCAAGCTGGAATCATTCTGCCTTTTACAGTCAGTGAAAATAGATGGAGTGCCAGCAAAGCAACTGAACATTACCAAACTATATAATTTTTACGTACTCCTTGACGTTTCAATCAAGTTACCTTAACGGTGGTCATGAGAACACTGAAGAATGTGGGGTATCACCGTACAGAGCGGCTGGTTTTGTTAATTAATATTCAACTTTATTTTCTTCATGATATGATTGGGAGCGATATTCGGAGGCTCAAAGTGTGAGCCAGAAGTGCACAAACAGCTGCTCTGTAACCCTGTGCTGACCCTTAAAAGATGAATTATGTTGAAATCCTAATTAATTTTAAACCCTATTCATAATACATTTATAGATTCATATAGAATTGTATTCTGTCTGAAAACAATCAATTGATGAGCATATTAATGTGTAAGTAATTCCGTCATAAAGTAAGTTCTCATAGGAACCTAGAGCTTGTTACCAACCTATCTGATAGTGCACTCCTTCCGCAGGCTCCAGCGCAATACATCAGATACACACCAGCGCAGCAAGGCAACGCTTTCAACTCTGGCGCTAAACAGAGGGTCATCAGGTTAGTGTCATTTTAGTCTGATTCTTAACCCATTGCGCCTCACACATAATATGTGGAATCTTTTGTTTTCACATGCTTAACTGGTCCAAGTGGCGCTCGGGGGGTTAAGAGTAAGTATTCACAAAAACTTTTGGTGTTTTCTCGATGTTTTCTATTTGCTCTATTGCTGCATTTCATCATCATTATTACCACAGATATCGGCCCACTGCTGAGCATGAGTCTCACCTCACTTTGGCGAGGAGGGTTAGACCATAGCCACCATGGGGCCCCAGTCTGGGTTGGTGGAACACGTCCAAAATAATACTCAAGCATATCGGTTTCCTCAAGATGTTTTCCTTCACCAAATAGAGTGATAGTTGAAAGAAACATACTGGTACATGTCCGTACTGTGATTTGAACTCTTGTAAGGCGGACATTCTTCCACTAGGCTATGTCCATGTACATATCCAGATGCAATTTATAAAAGACATCTTTACTATAATTTTCCATAAAGTCTCAGGTCAGTATCAATTCTCTTACAGAATGGTAGAAGCGCAATTAGATCCTATGGAGCCGCCTCGCTTCCAAATCAATAAGAAGATCCCCCGCGCCGCCCCGTCTCCTCCCGCGCCCGTGCTCCACTCCCCCCCTCGCCGGGTGTCAGTTAAGCAGCAGCGGGACTGGAAGGTGCCCCCGTGTGTAAGTCACTGGAAGAACGCTAAAGGTAATGTTACAGATAATCATTTATTTATTTATTCATTCATTCCCTCAGTCGTTCATTCATTGATTACTTTATAGATAAGCAACATGGATGCTGATATGTCTATATCATTGTTCACTTTTTTACAATTATTTATTATTTTGTAGCCAGCTATCGAGTTTGTGTTGAAAGGTGTTTATTGAGGTGGCAGGAACATGGTCTGGAAACATATTCCAATGGTGGATCACTTTGGTGCTGAGGTATAGAGAGATGGAGACATCATCATCATCATCATCAGCCTTTGTCAAGCCATTTGATGTGGCTATTACCGAATGCTAGATATAAAAAAATAGGAAATTAACCCCCCCTCCCTTACAGGTTACACCATCCCACTCGACAAGCGTCTCGCAGCAGACGGTCGGGGTCTCCAACAAGTTCACATCAACGAGAACTTCTCCAAGCTGGCAGAGGCTCTGTACATTGCTGACAGGAAAGCCAGGGAGGCGGTCGAGGCCCGAGCACAGCTCGAGCGAAGACTGGCCCAGAGGGAGAAGGAAAAGAAAGAAGAACATCTAAGAATGTTAGCGCAGAGAGCGAGAGATCACAGGGCTGGTAAGTTCATCATCACCAACTCATATCGCGTCTCTGCTGAGCTCTGGTCTCGCCTCACTTTCATGACGAGGCTACAAGCCAAATTGTAAACTTTTTTCGTACAAAGTAAGCAATTTACTTGCTTCTTAGATTTCTTCAGTGGTGTAAGATATACCATCACTGTTTAGCAGCAGATTGTGTCCCACAGGCATCCGGCTGCCCGATGAAGATGCCGTACCACCAAGCACAGAGGTTGATGAGACTGGCCTCACTGCGGCCGAGAGAGACAAGCTGCGCGCTGAGAGACATAAGGAGCGCCAGCGGGAGAGGAATATAGCTAGGGCGGCGCCCGACAAGAGGTAATAACTAGTAATATTAATAACAAACGTGATACGTTATTATTATTAAAAATCTAGCTGCGCCCTGCGGTTTCACCAGCATAATTCCAGTTTTACGCTATAACTCTGCATTTCCCCATGCTACTTAGGAGTAGCTGAAGATCGCGTAAAAAAAAAAACAACATAATTTCAAATAGTGAGTTCATAGAAAAAAATATTTTCAGTTTATCCCAAGTTTCCCAATTTTCCGGGCAACTTTTCCGATTATTCTCTTCATAAGAACAGATACAAAAAAAAGAATCAGCGAAATCGTTCCAACCGTTCACACGATGAGGGGTTCATTTTTATAAACAGATATTTTATGTGTGTCACGACTTTCCGTTTTATTAATCAGTTCTCCCTCATTATAGATCCAAACTGGTGAATCGCGAGCGTGACATATCGGAGCAGATCGCTCTCGGCATGCCGGCCAAGGCGAGCCAGGGCGGCGAGGCCATGTTTGACCAGAGGCTCTTCAACACCAGCAAGGGAATGGACAGCGGTAAGATTACAGTTATCGTCAGCGGCATCATTATTATGCTCAATGGCCCATATGAATAAAGAGTTCTTATTTTTGATTCTTGCTGAAACATTAAGTCACGTGATATGACGTCATTACACAGAACTGAAAGTTTTTTTTTTCGTTTTTACTTTGCACTGTTAGTTCACTTAACCCATGGCGAGTAATGATAATTATCAAGATTTATTTATATATAAAAAAAAGTCAAAATGTAGTCCTAGTCAGTAGGTAGTCTTGTCCAAGTCACGATTCAGTTAAGTGGTGGGAGCTTTAATGAAACTTCTCTTGGGAGTTTTGAAGAGTACATCAAAAGGCACTTTTTTTGGGTTTGTATCGTTAGTCAACGAATTCGTCTACGAATATTTAATGGTTAATATTCCACCGATATTACACATTAAAAGAAATATACAAAGAGCAACAATGTGACATGTTTGGTTTCCCGCCAAAACTCCTATCAGTGTTGTTCTCATCGGACACTTTTCGTCAGGTTACGGAGATGACGAAGCGTACAATGTGTACGACAAGCCGTGGCGCAACCAGGACAATGTGGGCGCGCACATCTACCGGCCTTCGAGGAACCAAGACAAGGACAACTATGGAGACCTCGAGTCGCTGGCTAACAACAGGAGGTGAGGACTAGTGCCTGCTACTTATGCCTTTTACTTATATTATGTTATAAAATACTATATTTCCTTCTGCCTCCACAGGTTCGTGGCCGACAAGGAGTTCGCTGGTACGAGCAGTTCCAACGCTCGCGCGGGGCCCGTACAGTTCGAGAAGGCACCCGAGAAGAGGAACAACACTTCCACCAGGGACGAGCCAGTAAGCACACTGCCCTTATAACGTCTCACCCTGCCATACAGTTTCAGACTGCCCTTATATGGTCCTTCACTGCTCTACTATGGTCCTACAGTACCCATCCATAGTAACACAATGCTCTTATAGGGACTTCGAAGCCCTACACTGTCTTTCTATGGCTGCACACTGCCCTTCTATGGTCACACACTGTTCTTATAAAGACCCACTCTGCCATACAGTTCTACTCTGCCCTATGGTCCTATATTGCCCTTAAATGATCCCACACTACCCTTCCATTGTACACTGCTATTAAGGAAGGGCCCATACTGCCTCACAGCCCTACGCTGCCTTTCTATAATGCTGCGACTACACTTTTTCCGTCCCACGCTTCCCTTCTACGGTCCCATATTACAAAAACACCTGTGGTTCACACAAATATTTGCCCTGTCTGGTATATATAAAGTCCATATCTGTTTCTCATGAATTAGTAATTGTTAGAAATAAATGATGAGTCCGTCTAATTATTATCCTGTTTGTCCAGTCTCGCAGCAACCAGCCGGAGGCGGACGACCCGTTCGGTTTGGATCAGTTCTTGTCGGAGGCCAAGCGCGCCGACAAGTCCTCCAGTCGCAAGCATCACGACTCCAACCGGCACACGCACTCCAAGAAACGCAGAGACTAGCGCTATGTACGTATTGTCACTATAAATGTAGCACTACATACACTCCGCCTCGCTTAACACGTTCAGTGCTGAAAACACAACTGTCGTGTTTTTCATAATTTGCCGCGAATGCGGGAAAACACACCGAAGTGTGCAGAGCCGCACCCGTGGCTAGACAAGAAAACCGGCTCAGCAGTCAGTGTTAACACGTTGACTGCTGAACCGGTTTTTACATTTGGGTACCGTTACGGACCGTGTGGTTATTCCAGTATTGGTGTGCCGTCTGTGTGAACCGCACTGTAGTAGCGCCGCGTTAAACACACGTCTGTGTTTCGCCACAGAGCCGGCACGTTAGCTGCGCTAATACAAGGTGTGTTTACCCGAACTCGTGTAACGTTATTAAAAAAAAAGTCGTGTCTTCAGCAGTCAACGTGTTAAATTGTAAGTATAGATAGAATTTTGTGCTATTTTTGCGCGAACGAAAGCTACCATTCTGAGGCTTCAAATGTTTCATCATCATCATCCTCATCATCAACCCATCCGCCCACTGCTTAACACGGGTCTCTCCTCACTTTCTTGAGTAGGATTAGGCCATAATCCACCACAGCCCAATCCGGATTGGTGGATCACATGCGAAAAAAAAAATTATTTTACTAATTGTTGTTTTATTTGTTTCAGGTTGGTTGTTATAGTGTACAGAAGTATGCATACGTTTATCCTGTAAGGGAAAAAGTCCTGCATTTGTATAGAATTCTAGGTAGGTTAACTTTATAGCCCGGGGCACACGACAGACTAAACGATCGGCCGATAGTTCAGTTGCATTCTAATTAGTATGAACATATCGTCGTACTTATTAGAAGCCGACGAATATCGGCCGATGGTTTAGTCTATCGTGTGCCCGGCTCCCCGGCTTTAGCTCTTTAGCTTTAGCTTGTATCCGGTCCGTTTGCTCGGAATCGCACCTTTCATTACATCTCGCTCCAACGCACCATGTCACTGGGCCACAACGGGATAGTTATGGAAAACGCGATCCTGTGCGAACGGATTTGAGTTCATTATTAGGTATCAATTTTTTTTTATTTCCACATTTTATGGCGATTCCTAAATCATGGGTTTTGTGCACATTCGTACTGATTCGTTCTTGTAAATGCTTTTTAGGGTGTTATCTAATTATTAATTTTATGTAATTAAATACCCATGCCAGGACACAATGCTGTAATATCGACACCAATAATTGTAATTAAATAAGTTGAGATAGAAAGTATAGTTGTTTAATTTCATCCGTCCCCTGCCTGAGCACTGTTTCAATTTCGTAAGGAGGATTAGGCCATAATCGACCAAAAGGACCGGATTGGTAGATAACATACCTCCGAATAATTCTCGGTCGCCTTACGATATTTTCTTTCACTGAAAAGCGAGTGATAATTGCGTGCATATGTAAGAAAAATATTGGTATGTGCCCGCACTATGAGTTGTACTCACGACCTTCTCATTGAAAGGCGGACGTTCTCCCACTAGACGCTAGTTTTTTGCACCAGAAATTTTGGAATCTTACAACTAGGTACAAATAAATAAAATTACATTTAATTACAAATACAATTTATTCAGCAAGTCACTAGTTATATAAACGCAACACTTAAAACAATCTTAAGTCTTTGTACAAGGCGATTTACTTGTTAACAATATCGTAACTATACCTCCGATATGCGAAAATTTATAACTCCACTACTGTGCTTTAGAATTTTCACTATGTAGTAACTTTGGTTTCTACTATACTTTATTTTGGTCGAAGAATAGAATAGGATAGAAAACTCTTTATTGTACAACAAAAATCAAGACAGTAAACAAAAAACTACTTAACTAGCTGTGCCCTGCCACACTTCGCTGTGGCACATTCTCTGATATGTCAGAGATGAAAAAAATAGATAAAAAAATCCTTGATGCGGATTATATATCATCCTAAAATTTCAGCTCAATCGGTGCAGAACTTTTTGAGTTTTTGAAGCTTACACAAACCAACATAACATTTATGTATATATAGATATATAAAGCTGAAGAGTTTGTTTGTTTGAACGCTAGGATCTCAAGAATACTGATTGGAATTGAAAAATTGTTTGTGTGTTGAATAGACCAATTATCGAGGAAGGTTATAGGCTATATAACATCACGCTACAACCAATAGGAGCGGAGCATCAACGAAG
This sequence comes from Campaea margaritaria, assembly GCA_912999815.1. Lineage (NCBI taxonomy): Eukaryota > Metazoa > Arthropoda > Insecta > Lepidoptera > Geometridae > Campaea > Campaea margaritaria. The sequence continues at coordinate 5,328,614 of OU538814.1, forward strand.
AATGTGGCATATATTATATGGCAATATATTGCTTTTAAGAGAGTTATTGCGAGAAAACTTGAATTATGCGGGTGAAAACGCAGGGCTCAGCTAGTACAATATGAGAGACAATATGTCAGTGAATTTCCGTTCAATTTCATTGATCCCTAATCAGAGATAGCTGATAACTAAAGTACAAGTAACTAATTTATTTAAGAGGGCTGGCTCATTTCTCGCACAGAGATTAGCTATTGCTATTCAACGTGGAAACGCAGCCAGTGTTCTTGGCACCATGCCTCATGGACACCTCTTTTGTTAGATTTTTAAGTTAGTTTTCTATTTAATTTTATTTAATTATATTGTTCTGTGTGTCAATAAATAATATACTCTTATTATAAATATACAATTTATTTATAAATTCATATTATTTTTGTGTGACTCCTGCTGAGAAATAATTATTTAATGTGACATCAATTTATTTTCAAATTTATATTATTTTTGTGGGAGCTCTGCGGACAAATAACTGTTACAAATTAGTAGAGTCCTTCAACCAAGATGTGCCGGGTCGATATGGCCCCCACCACTTCCGAACATTTAGCTCTGCTTGAGAGGGGAGGCCGTTGGATCTGGGCCTCTCTCAAGAAGAACCGCCCCAGTACTCGGCAGGTTGAGTCCTGCGGGAATCCAACGGTGTCACAGTATAGTGTAGAATTTATATATTTTCGCATATCCTACCTCCCTTCTTTTACCGCTGACCGTTAGTTTACATTATATTTTAATAACTATAATTTGATTTAATCTACATTAAAAAGAAACTTGTCAATAGATATATTTTGGAAAATAAGCGAACAAATATTGAGTATTGCAATATAATATGGAACATAAATAAAATAACTATAATCTCGTAAGTACGTAACATTTTCAAAATAAAACATTGAGCTTTTGCAGGAATGTGTATTAAAATAATAATAAAATATAAAAAAAAATACATGATTCATATTGTAACCGATAATATCTTCAAATTTTCATTTTCTTTATTCTGCAAAATAAATGCCACAAATGACTTTTTTATTTTTAAAAAACAGTTGTCCAGCTAAATCTGGCTAAAGCGTGCCATATTTTCGCCGGGCACTGTACGCTATCTAAGAGCTAGAAAAGTGTATAATGAGAAATAATACTTTTAAAATAAACAAAATTAAATACAAAATTGTAAGGTAGATCATTTTAAGCCACATTCATTCGGTTTGTCATAATCCACAACAACTCTTTTCCCCAATAAGTCTGTGACGGGGGGGGAAACAACCCCCTACTAAAACATTCAATGCCGGCAGTTGGTGGACACTATAACAAACCTTTCGTTCAAGATCTTGAAAGTCTACAAACATCCGGATACATTAAACAACTTATTTTGAAAGTGAACTGTTAATTCTAAATTTGGTGCGAAAACATACAATAAAAAGACTCACTCTTAAATGTGCGGTGATAAATGCATTACAAAACAAATTGGACAAGGACGCAAGATACCTAAGGATGTAGAGCGGGACAAAAATGCATGGAGTTTCTCAAAGCCAGTCTTACTGATGTAGATTCTATGTGATCTTTACGAAGCATTGTTCGTACTAATTCGCCACTAATTTAACACTTTCACTGCTGAGCCGATTTGCTTGTCTAGCCACTTGTGCGGCTCTGCACACTCCATACTGTTTTCCCATACAAAAAACACAACAGTTGTGTTTCCCCGCACTCGCGGCAAGTTGTCAAAAACACGACAATTGTATTTTCAGCGGTGAACGTGTTAAGAGAGTGCGAAATTGTAAGGTATTATTATTCTAGGGCCCTGTTTATCACGATAACATAAAATGGGCGAGTTAAGGCTCCCTCACACAGGTGCGAATTTAACGGTCGACAGGCGCGTGTGGTGGGAGGCCTCTTCTGCAAGAGACTACCACCTGGGGAAGTACCACACTGCCAGATATTGATCGCGTTACTGCGATATCCTTATTTAATTAACTTTGGTGCTATCTTCTCTCAAGGGCCGTATTTCCGAAGCACTGGTAGAGTTTCTGTTACCTGTGCGAGATTCTGTCAAAAGGGAAATTTCATTTTTCGAACTCAAACGCTATTCAATTACTCATTTATTTAGTACATCATATTATATATGAGTTTCATGTTACGCCCTCTACAGACGTACGGTCCTATACTGTTACTTTATTTATAAGTACGTTTACTTGATTTTTTTTTCTCTATGTAGGTATATGAGACTTGTACAAGGGCACTATTTTTGCTTACTTACAATTAATGATTTCAGCATTGAGTATATTTTGTATTAGGACTATTGTAGTTTACGTGTAGAAGGCTATTGTTGTTTACGTACATACTTAGTACAATTAGGAAACGATACACTGTACTAGAAGTGAAATAGGACGCTGCGTCCTTGTAATATAAGTTTTAGTACATTTAATATTACGAGTACGACCTTAGACATCGTTAGTAGAAAACTAGTAGCATCGAAAGATAAATAAGAGGGTCGACGAGGTCAGTTGGCACACCACCTGCCAGATGGGCAGATGACATCGTCCGCATACTGGGTCAAACGATCCAGCAGTGGATCGATAAAGGCAGCAGCAGTGTGTGGCAAGGACGCGGAACAAATCATCGGAATAATGATATATTCATCACCATCATCATTAACCACCCATATCGTCCCACTGCTTGAGGAGGGTTAGGCCGTAGTCTACCACGGGGGGCCCGGTCCGGATTGGTGGATAACATACCAAGCTCTGAAATAATTCTCGGATATGGTAATGCTACAATGGATGCCTGAAAAAGGGCGTAGGCGCCGGGGCAGGCCAAGAAAACGCTGGCGTGACGATCTTGATACATACGAACCAAGTTGGTCCGACGTGGCAAACAATCGCGACATGTGGAAGGAGATGGGGGAGACCTTTGCCCAGCAGTGGGACAGCATAGGTTATTAAAAAAAAAAAAAAAAAAAAAAAAAATGGTAATGCTATATTATCGATCGTTATTATTGCACATGTATGGAAGAGTACAGAGACGTATGCATGCAAGTCACCATGCAAGTCATGCAACTGAGACTATTAAATTTTGAATCTAAATTCACACGTGATAGTAAGCTTTGTGTCGTCAACCTAAGGTCCAGAATAACTCTGCAATTCTGTGTCTACCCTCGCGTAATTTTCGTTGTTTTGAACTTAGCCGATATTACATTTAACTTTCACAATAACGATTAACACTTAGTATTGAAAATAATAAAACAATAAAAAAAGTTCCGGCGCAAAATTAATTGTGAGATTTAAATTTTGCACTTCGTCGCGAGTATATGAAAAAAAAAAAAGGATTCAAATCATAAAAAAAAAAATTGAAAGTAAAAAGAAAGAACGAAAAGAATCTGGTAAAGTTGTCGGCGGAGTAAGTACTGGGAAAGTACTTAAGGGAAAGTGTTTCATCAATGTAGTACCGGCTTAAGCTAAGGCCTAGCTTGTCTCTGGCGGGAAGTACGGATTTCCATTGCCGTAGCTAGTTTAAAATCTACACTAAAGCCTATCTAGAAACACTATTGCAGCGTTTGCATTGTGATTGCACACCAAATGTAGCATTTTCATTAAAAACGCGATATTTCCCATGTGTCCCGTTCACAATGATAAATAAACATGTTAGCTTTAACACATTCACTGTGGAACCATTTCACGTTTTTTTTGGCTCTTTTGCGAATCTTCACATAACGTGTGTTTACTGTTTGCTGGCGTTGTGTCGTAACTGAACTCAATCAACTGTGCGGGCGCACACAACCGGTGTGATAAAATTGTCGATACAGCAGTGCGGGTTCGCACGCCAGGCGTGTTTTCATTTGCTGTAAAATTATAAAAACACAGACGTGTAATTTCAGCAGTGAACGTGTTAAAGCGTTGTGGTGTCTGGACCCTAATTCTATAAATTTTTCGACTGTTCAAAAGTAACCTAACCTATGGTCACTCAAGTGAGTTTGGTGCGAGTTTAATGGGGCCGCTGGGAAATTGAATTCTCACCGCCCCCACTGCTGAAATGGTGAGTGGGCCTGATGGGAATATATGTTACCTCAAAAACGGTTATTTTTATTTTCGTTGGATGTTACTCTTACTCGATGCCACTGCAATATCCTGTAGTTTTTCAAAAGTTTTTTTTTTAAATTTACTTGCACTTCTCATTCAACACGAAGTGAACATATATATGTCTAGGACACTATCCTTTGTAGATTATTTAAAAATCATTAGTATGTTATTATTTTAGATTGAGATTAGCTTCAACTGCGGTTTAGTCGAAAAAAGTGTCTTTTATATCGATTAATTAATTCACCCACCTGTCTCTGACAACACATTGATACATTTCTCTTGACACAAACTAAACTAAGGCTAAGCGCTCAAAGCTATTGCCATCTCTTTCATGTTCATAAAGCTAGTATGTGACAACAAATGACAACCAGAGGACAGGACAGGAGGAAGAGGGTTTAACAGGACAACCAAAAATGTAACAGTGGCGTCAACTATGTAGAGGTGACAAAAGAAGGAGCTGATGCGGCCTCAATATACATTGACAAACCATGGAAGACAAAACAGTAGTTCATACAGAATGGACACTCCACCCTGGAATCCAGGGGTCAATCGGGAGGCTGTCAACATTACACGCCCAAATGTTATAGACAGACGGGTTAGCATGAACCTTCATGCTAGCGGGTGATCTCTTGATTCGATCGCGTAGCATCTTTGAGTACTTACGCACGCATTTGGCTCATGTACAAACCTCATTTTATATGTGTGCGTTGTCAAATCAGCATTTGTGTGAGTGTGGTTAAGCTTTAACTCTAGTGGTTTTCAATAGGTCACCACAATTTCGCTAGTATCGTATAAGATAGACTATCGAACGAAGGAGATTGTCCGGTGAGAAGAAATTTGGTCGGTGATAAATTCCATTATCAATATTCCAGACAAAACCTGAGCAAGCCCATTTCTACTGTGGCTCAAGTAACTCGGGTCCAGACACGGGGAGTCCCTACCGGGCGATTAGTCGGCCTTCCTGGGCCTCCGCTTGCGGACCTCGGCGGACTTCTCCTCGGGTGCTGCGTCGGCCTCCCCGGGGCCGGAGTCTCCGCTAGCGGCCTGCTTTTCCTCCTCTGATGTCTGAAACAGATACGGTGTTGTATTGCTTGACAGGCAAAGCATGAACTAATGTGTTTGATAAAAAAAACATACTATGTACGTAATTATCACTAGGTTTTTGGTGAAGGAAAACATCGTGAGGAAACCCACGGGCCCGAGATATCTTTGGAATGTGATGTAGCAATCCTCAATGGTGTATTGTAGCCTAATTCTACTCAAGAAACTGAGGTGAGAACTGTGCTCCTCATTGAGGAGATAACACGTTCTTGTCACAAATGATGTAAGGGGCCGTCCATTACGTGGTGAGGCTTAAGACCCCCCCCCCCCCCCCAATCACATGTATCTTTTAGTACATACCTACAAAGAAGCTTAATTTTTTTTTTTAATATTATCCTTGTTTGAATTAATAGAATAGCTTTTCGGTTTATAAATAGCGCGTTTTACGAAAAAATATATACATGTGATATCTTACTATACCCCCCCCCCCCCCACACCCCCTTGAAGCCTCACGTGATAAATGGACGGTCCCTATTGAGTAATAACGTACGTCACTGGCAGAGTTCTTCTCGGCATCACTCCCATCTTCGTTCTCTGCATCGTCGATAATATCCTCGTTCAGAAGTTCCTGAAAATAAATTCATAAAGTAAGTGACTTGTTTGCCACATCTGAACGTAATATCAGTATTTGCTTCGACTCGTAAGTGATAAAGGTATACTGGTCCTGGCAAATAAGCATTCAAGTATTTTTTTGTGGGAAATGGGCATTTCCACAATAGAGTGTGTAGAATGAATTTAAAACGCCACTCAACAAAACTTCGAAGCAATCGTATCTGTATTATTTTTTTTATTTGATAGGCAAATACAACTCAAAAAACGTTTAACAATCACAATCACCATCATCATCATCATCATCAACCCACAACGCCCCACTGCTGAGCTCGGGTCTCCCCTCACTTTCATGAGGGGGGCCTGGTCCTGATTGGTGGATAACATACCTACCTCCGAGATAATTTTCGGGTGGGGTTTCCTCCACCGAAAAGCGAATGATAATAATTACATTTAACAATAGCTTTCTATAAATTTTAAATGAAGTAATTACTAAATCACTACTTTAATAAAAAATACTTCATGAAATCCCGTAAATATTGAAGCTTTCCGGAAAAAGGCATGTCCATGCTATGATATTATGACGTAGGTACTAAAAATCATTCTACATACTCCAATCTTTGCAGTGTTTTTTATTCATTTGTTTTGTATGTGGTATAGGATTACAGCTAGGCTATAATTATATTAGAAGTAAGGTACAAGATTACGGACTACATAATGATATGGATTAGTAAGTTAGTTACCTGGTCGTCGTCCGATTTCTCCTTGTTGTCGTGGTCCCCTCGCGCGCGGCGGTCCACCTCGGCCTGCGACACGAAGGCCTTGTCGGAGCGCCGCGGCGGGTACAGCAGGTCGATTACGCACACGAGCAACTGAAATTATAATATTAAAGTCTAATTATTCGTTTTTTACACGCATATTGTCATCGACATGACAAGCTTGCAAAATTTCCACATAATTGAACAACATCAATTGTATTAACATTTTCATACAAGATTTGGTATTGACGTGTGCAAATTAGACCCTTTTTGGTCTAGTAAATAGAAGTCGAATAGTCCACTCTTTATTTAGCAATGTAAAATGCAGTCAGGGGCATTGCAGTCAATTATTTAAAGGTGCCTTCGACAATCGTAAAACTTAGATACCTAGCCCTCCTACTAGGCAGACGGGTAAAAAGATTACTAAACTCACCAAACCAAGCAGGGCTCCAATGAAGATTGTGGCGATTGCGAAGATTAGATAGGAACCCCAGGTGGGTAGCCCATATGTCTCCATCAACATGTTGTGGACACTCTGTAACAATACTCAATATTATAAAAGGAAAGTAACTGTCTCTTTGTCTAGTTTATGACTAAATAGGTGAACCAATCTTGATGAAACTTGATATGGAGATAGTTTGAGCCCTGTAGAAGGACATAATATACTGATTATTGCAGTAAACTCCAGTCCCTGCGCACAAAGTCACTGGAAAAAGGTAGTATTACACATTTTCCAGAATATTACTTTAGTAAACATCACATTGACACTGCTCTAGGACATTTAAATTGCCCGGGTGCCATGTTTGCAGACAGGAGGAATTTTGTTGTCTCCGGAAATATGTGGTTTTCGAAATTTACTTTTGAGACATAACAGTTCCACTGTATAATGATGATGAACCGTAAAGAGCTCACCCTAAGAGCCTGGCTAAGTTTGAAGAACTCCGCAACTAAGGTCATCTGCAGGGAGTCGGGGGCCTTCCATGAGGGTATTGGGTCTGTCTGCTTCCACCGGTGTTGTTCCACGAAGGTGAGCATGGACTCTGCATCGCGCGGGCCTCGGTACTGGCGGAATTCGCCTTCTTTCACACTGAAATGGAGAAATCATTTTTATTATGCTAGTATAAGGGAAGAGAGGAAGAGGCAGACCTAGTAAGACTTGCAGATCAGATAAAGGAGAAGACAAATGTCATGTTGTATATGGAAGTCAAAGCATTGGCATTGGAAGATATGGAATGCTGGCGAGTACTCTACTTACAAGAGCTAGGTTCTTAAACAAAAAGAACATGAAGAAGAAGCTAAAGTGGAGTAAGCTTGCCTAGGATAAGCCTATCAAAACTCTCGACTTGGAAAATTTCCAGGAAGAATGAGGCAAAGACAAAAGCTTATCGGGAAACAAAGATGATGGTGAGGTGGTCCACTCTTTTACTGTTCGAAATATAAATGTAAATGTCATTTCCAGTGGATTCAACCATATTATTAAATGAATGCCATCATTATCTTAGAGTCAAAGACCTCAAACTTCTCTTACATTACGTAACATAAGTTAATAATGCACACTATTTTCGTACTGCACAGAACTTGACGTTCTTAACTTTAACACATAAAAACACAACATCTGTGTTTACAGCAGTGAACGTCTTACTAGGTGTTTATAAGTAATCATACATAGTCTTTACATTAAACAGTTACTCACTGGAATATAGTAGGCAGCGCTGTGACCACAAAACGTCCGCTGAGCCCTGGAGACTTGGTGACATCCACAGCGCCCGTCTTCACGGCCAGGCTCTTGCGGTCCGCTCGGGATGACAGCTCCCTCCATGCTGGAGCGAGGTTGTTGCAAGCAGGACACCAGGGGGCGTAGCTGAAATAGAAGTGTTTAAAATTTATAGGTAGTTAAATAATTTAGTACAAGAATATCTGCCTTCCAAGGCTCTCCTTGTTCAAAAATATGTGAATGTAATTATTCCTCTTTTTTCAGTGACAGAAAACCTTGTGAGGAAACTAACGAGTTATTGCAGAGGTGGGTGTTATCCACCAATCTGGTCCAGGCCCCAGTAGTGAATGATGGCCTAACCATGCCTCATGCAAGTGAGGGGAAACCCGTGCTCAGCCACAAGCTGGATATGAGTTGATGATGATACTACCATAATCTTCCAGGCTTCAAGACTCCTTGTTTAGAAGTCAAGAGGAAAGACCTTCTCAAGCTTAACATGTTGACTACTGACCATGGTGTATGGATATTTACAAGGACAGGATGTGAGTAAACACTTTTGAAATGCCAATGTAACTTCAGACATTGTTTGTAAAGTCGATGCCTGTTAAATTATGCAAACAGTTGGTAAACAAAACCAGTTTTTCTTGCATTACTAATGATAGCATTATGTCATTCCTGATTACATCACCCTTGTAGTGGTAATAAACATACAAAAATGAGAATGCAAGTAAGGAGCATGATAGATGCAGTATACAAATTGCATGACACATGCACTGTACAGTTGCATGACTAAACATGGACTGCACATCGTCATAACAGTTCATAACCACCTACTGCTGAGCCCTGCGCTCAGCAGTGGGTGGTTATGAACCGTTCTCATCTAAGGAGGGTTACACCACCATGGGGACATGTTCCAGATTGGCAGATCACATAATCTGAGCAGTATATAGAAATAAATCCCTATTTCCCTTGGTCACAGCATCATGCATATACGCCTGGACTGATTTTGCTAGTTATGTTATTCAAATATATATTTTCATGTTCGAGAAAGCTTCTTATGAAGAGAAAAATTACAAAAGTAGCCCAGAAAATAGGAAAAAAAAAATTCTATGATATTATTGTATGACCTCACGATTTGATATTTCATTTTTCACGATATTTAGATACAGTGGAGCGTCGATTATCCGAAGTCGGTTAACGGAACCACCGCTTAACCGAACTGCATCGCTTTTTAACTATTTAATTCAGCATAAACGCAATTTACATACTCCTTTCAATATGTTAAATCATTTACAGAACCCCTGTTAATTATAATATTCTAATTGGAACATTGAGTGCTACTGCAGTGTGGTATTAGCCTCATTACAATATACAGCTAGCCGCGGTAATGGCACCGGTTCACTCACGTTTCGGAGAAAATAGCGACAATAGGCGATGCGTCACGGTTTTCGAAACAGACTCGAGGGACCCTTGCGACCTTGTCTTGGTTATTGAACCCTGAATATCGTGTAGGCAGCACGTAAAAAACTCTATTCACCTATTTAATACCCGTACGAACCACAATCAGAGTTTAAATACTCTCAAAAGCTCAAAATAGGTGTTATTTAAGTATTATACAGGAAAATAATTGAAGAAAAATCTGACACGTTCGTGAACATTCACCGATGCCGGCTGATTTTAAAAAACTCACAATTCCACCATCCATTCCCCTTCGAGAATATCTCTCCAGTTGTCTTCATCTAGGTCGCGGTTTGCACTTTCTGCAAAATTAGTAAAACAACTTAAAACTATCGAGAAATAAAGGAAAAAACGTAAAAATTGAGGATTCTTGTATACGCGCGCCATGTTTGATTTTGAAATAATGTTGCCTGCTAAAATAAAAAAGAAGTAAAGAAATCGTTGCTTTATTGCCAAAATTTATATACTTTTTAAATATTTAATTAATTAATTTGATCATGAATAGAAATACATAATTCTGTAAAAAATGATCAGATTATTTATGAGGTTACCTTTTTTTTAATATCGTTTAAAAATACTAAAATTGAAGATGCGGCTACTGCCATCTAGCGTATGCGATATATTTCAACAAATGTTATGGTTCAACAAAGATTTTACCGAACCGATTTTTTTTCAAAATAAACATGTAGATGGCGCTAGCTGTATATTAATCACAGTAATTAAAATGGAAGCAATAGAAAAGCGCGATTGACTTTTGGAGGAAAGCGAAAACTTATGTTGTTGATTTTGTAATTTCTTCTCAAATTTTTGTTTCTTTCGTGTTAAGTATAATATTGGTGGTATACACCATCAATAACTGCATGCATTCGTTTAAATGGATGCACCCAAGAAGAGTGAAATCCGCCAACCTGCAGTGGCAACAGTGCAATGGGCCAACGTGGCTAGAAGTAAAGAAGGTTGGTACCTACTTAGGCGCGACTTCGACGAAACTATACGGGTTCCCTTTTTCTAGTTGGTTACAGAAGTCCAGCCGTCTCTTCTCCGTGACCTTTCGATTGTTTTCGTGACAGACAACGCCGCGTGGTGTGGATGTCACACCGAGTCACCGATACGGCTTCGCCCTTCGCCCGGGCTTCGTCTACTATCGATCACTCGCCCCATAGTTCGTCGAAGCGCACCGCATGGATGCCTATTGCCAGCAATGTTTTATTTTTTTATTTTTCGGCTTAGCTATTTAGCTTATGATTCCCTGGATCAATCTTTCTGAAAGTTACCAAAGCATTTAAAGGCGATCGAGTGCGATTAGCCTGGGTAGGTATCAAAATAAAATCTTTAAAATAGTATTCAAAAAAATAAGGACCTACCTTTATATTTATGTACACAAATAGCTCCTGCGCAGGTTTTTCTTTAATCATTATTTATCTAAGCAGTCCCATAATCGACAACAATAAACTTTAACTACGTTATAAGATACATCGCAGTTAAAATGTAAGCAGGATACTAATTTATAAAATAAAAATAAAAAAACAAAAATCCCGACTGAGAAATGCAGACGGAGGCATCAGGTTCTTAGCTTTGTGTTTTAACTTCTGACTGCACAGGTTTTTATCTTATTCATATTTTTTTAATTAAGGTACCTGTCTACGTCACTAATGACCAATGACGTAATGACATTAATTTTATAAGTTATTTAATAGTATTTAAAAAAAGAATAGTAACTCAGGTGCTACAAATTAAACAAACTTAGGTATGATATATAATTGTACAGAAATGCAGGATATTAATTATTTACGTCAATAGATATCAATTAAAAACCGCCACGGTATCGCTGCAACGCCTCGACATTTGAATAAACATGAAGAGATAACAATCGCACCGCCATGACAGTTGTCAAACGTCAAAATATTTTGTGCGTGCTTTTTGTGACACATTCTAGGGTTAGGGTTGGCCAAAACTCAACCAAATTAAATATTCACGTTTGACTCAAAATTAAAAGTAGATTTTAAGAACGATTTCATAATAATTAAATTTTCCAGATATTTTTCCAATAAAGACTATAAGGTACAATACAATGACATTTATGATGACAAGTTAGTTAGTAAGTTCTTTTTCAGAGAGGTTGACAACTTTATGAAAATGCGAGCTATTCATGAAGCTTTTTTTTTATTTGACTGAGTAACGAGACGAGCATGTTGTTCACCTGATGGTAAGCGCTACGCCTGTCATATTTTCAGCACTTATAGATCTCTTAGTAAACAATTAAAGAAGGCCATATCCTGCAGTAAAATTTTTATTAGCAATTTAATTAATGACTTGGGCTAATTATAATAAATACCTAGGTAGTTAAAATACTAATTAAACTACCTACTACTTTTACTGGAACTGGATCTAGGCCTGGAACTGTTGCGCAATCTAAACTGCACTCATTAGGAAATAAATAAAACCATATATTTATGATATTTATGTAAAATTGAAATCAAGTTTCCGTAACTTCAAAACACCAACCCTATCAAACACGCTCCAATTTCAATTCAAAATTCGAACGCACCGCGCCGGCTCGTCTATGAATGACGATATTATTTTTAATTTTTCAAATATCGACATCGAATGGAAGCTTTAAATTGTTTATTTTTCTTTTTTTCTCTAAAATAATGGCATTGTTGGTGGACAAGATGCCAGATATTTATCAATAATATTTATTATATTTGGAGCATGCTTGATGTCGGACTGTTTTGGGAGTGACGGTGCATTTTAGTGCGTATCGGTCTCAGTGGACTATGATGGAGATAAGTGGGAATCTGTGAATGGCCAGTCATTGTACCACACTATACTTAGAAGGTTGAGGAATGTCAAGAATTTTATTACAATAATTTTGTACACAATGCAAAAAGTACAAATTATTTTTCGATAACATTCCTTCAATATACCTATCTTTCTCTGGCATGGTAAGTTATTTCATCATAGCTACTGATATTAAATAATATTTTCAGTGGAATTATAAAAACCAATGATACATGTTAGATGAATTGTAGAGAAAATGACCGTAGAATGTCGTAGTCGTGGTGTTTAAACCAGAAATTGCTATATTTATTTGTTGTGTTGAGTATTGAACTTGATGGAGTAGGTTTTTATTTTTACAAACATTAATTTTAATTCTCAAACAGGTTCATACACAGAAAACAATTAACAATCGAATTTAATCTTAATTTTTGTTGAAAAATATCAACATTAAGCCATCCCAACCTGTCAATCCCGACAACATACCGAAAATGTCAAACCAAACAGAAATGTGACGCATTTGTCAAATTATACTTTTTTCTGATGGCACTGGAAGATTCTTGTGCAGCCCCAGTTGTCAAATTAGACTGTGTTCGATATTTAACACTTTGACACTGGCAGCTAATCCGGCGACATTGAAAAAAAGAAAAATTTATTTACTTTTTTTTTTCGATGGTCTCGAGTGTCATGGCCGGCCGCGGAATAATCCTTTTAAACGTGGGATGTGATTAAATAACTTGCATCGTATTTCTATGCTTACTTGGAGTCGGGTAAAAAATGTAATTGGAAACTTAAATGGAAGGAGTTATAATATTTTTATACGACGCCTTGAAATCGGTCACGAAGTATTTTTTTTTATTGTAATAAAATTTTATTGAATTTCATTTACTATGTTTATGAAATTCATACGTTAAGCAGGTCGGTCTGCTTTTAGTCAGTGCCATACCTACCTTTTTATCAAAATTAGAGTAGGAAGACATCAAAATTAAGCCAATGCTCTGCACTACCAATTGTAAAATTTTCCTATTTTTTTTATAATTATCTACCTATTAATAATTTATATATGTCACTTTTTTTTAATTTTCGTTTGCTTATGTCCTGTAACCCGTGCATATCACAGCCTAAAAGTTAAAAACTTGATAATGGCACAATGTGCAATCCGCACCATGGCCAAAGAAGAACAAAAAAATAAAAAAAGGATTTTTTAATTATTTGCTGCAGAAACCCCAATGGTAAGTACGCGGAAGACACTGACTCTAACTACGTTCTAACTGTGTTACAGCTGTGATCAAAATGCACTCGATAAGCACTGAAATATAATTATTTAGACCAAATTATATTATAACCAAAGCCCCAAGTGTAGGTATAACCTGTGGTGTACATAGATAGATAGTAACCTCCTTTTAAAAAGGAAGATTGAGAGTGATATCCATCGAACATTCGTGGGAAAATAGTCGAGAAGAATGTCCACCCTTATCAAGGCAAGTAACTCCCAGACTCCCAGTAGTTCATTGTAAAATTATTGCTAAATCATTGATCGACGATAAAATGTATCGATTTGGAACGCAGTGTGTTTTTTTTTCAAGCAGGTGGCACTTGTCGTGATTTCATGTGACATTTGATTCGGAATCACACCTATTGTCGATTTGATCGATTTTTTTGGCGCGCGGGTTCGGGAGATGTGTTTAGAATTTTATTCTTTACAACGTATTTAAATACTTCTTCGTATATTTGTAGATGCATCATTAATATCTACCGATATTTATTTAGTTAGACAAACTTTTTTTTTGTTATTTTACTGAGTAACCAAACTCACTCGTCACCCTCTGAGAGATCGGTTCTAAAGTCTCTTAATAGGTAATATGCCCAGTAATTTCTCTGGAAACAGTGCCCTTCAAAACGGAACACTGGGCATTCGATTATTGAAAAATATTTGGTAGGCGTCGCCATTGGAGGCGTAACTTTTTAAAATTTAAATTTGGAAGCCCGTTCGGTGTGGCCACGTCCAAAATGCATTTGTCGTGTAATCCCCAAGGGGACTGGATTATTATTTTTTCCATCAATTATTTTTTAAACATTGTCCCTTACGTGGGATATGGCAAGAGGAGTATTTTATACGGTTTATTAATTTTCTATTAGACATTGTTGGAATTCAGGTAGGTAGGATTTAGTCATTGTGTTTTTATTTTTTTTGAGTGAAGAGTAGATAGATAGATAGATAAACTCTTTATTGAAACACCACAGAACAAAGAAAACTTAAATCTAGAACAAAACAAATAATAATGTTGGAGAATTTTAAATTCTTGAAAATTATATCAGAAGGGCAAAATTCTCATTCATTATACTACAGTTACCTACCTACTACGAGTTCAAATTGACTCAAAGTTGAACAAATCGAAACAGAATTGAAAATTGACTAAAATTTTATAGAAAATTTCACACTACGACACTCACAGTGACGTAAGCGTTTGACGTTTAGGAGGACGCCATTTTGTGACTAAATTAATTAGATTGAATTTTGATATGGACTATATATTTTATGACCTTATTGGGATGACGATGACCCCGATCATAGGATTAAATTCAACTTATCTATAAAAATTAAAACACGAAGAAAAATAAAACTTTTGAACCGTTTGAAAAGCATCACGTAAAACAAAATGACATAAATAAATGGAGTGGGATGATTTTTTTAAACTGGGAGGTCTCTTCTGCAAGAGACCGCCTGGGGAACTACCACATCTTGTCTCAGAGTGACGAGCGCAGTGCAGTGCCGCGCAGGATTATGCAATGCAAAATTCTGCATGGCACTGTAACTGTTATGGACAGGCGTAGCGCTTACCATCAGCCGAACGACCTGCTCGTGTAGTTACTAAGTAAAATAAAAAAAAAATTACACGTTACGATCACATACGTAGCACGAATACGTAAACGTGATAGAATTCTACACACATTTGAATTATATCAGACTTAAGTGCACGCATATGTACGTAATTATCACTCGCTTGAAGGAAAACATCGTGAGGAAACCCACATACCTACCCGAGAATTATTTCGGAGGTAGGTATGTTATCCACCAATCCAGACTGGGCCCCCGTGGTGGATTATGGCCTAACCCTCCTCACGAAAGTGAGGAGAGACCCGTGCCCAGCAGGGGGCGTTATGGGTTGATGATGATGATAAATTGATTGATAATTTAATGATAATAATATTGCATTATTTTTGCCTAATTACAACAAATGATTTGAGTTTTATTGACCCTCGCCTTTCGTAAGAGGAATCAAACCCGCACCCACCGTTACACTTACAATCCTGTCACTAAGCAATAGAACCACATGCTTCCATCAGATACTTAACATCAAAAAGGCTTCCAAACAGAAACAAACGCAACACAATACCGTCCCGTGGGACTGAGTCTTGAGAAGGCCACACACGGCTGGTGCGTGTAGCTCTGAGTTGTGACGTCATCTGACGTGACGCTTTGATCCCGTCAAATCCCATGTGATATACTTAAACAAAGGTATAGGTAGATTGACATACGTAACGCTCTTGGACGATCTAATCGAAGGACCGCGCACGCTCACGCTTACAAACCTCTCGCATCATCAGCCCACACTCGTCCACTGCTGGACGTAGGCCTCTCCCAATGAACGCCACTGAGCCCGATCTTCGGCTTTCCTCATCCAGTCCTTGCCAGTCGTCTTCCGCAAGTCGTCCCTCCACCGGCGGCGTTCTACACTACGTTTGCCTAAACGCGGTCTCCACTCTAGAACTCGCCTACCCCATCGGTTGTCGGTTCTTCTAGAGATGTGACCAACCCACTGCCAATTCAGCTAGCTAATCCTTTGCGGCATGTCGGTTACCTTGGTTCTCTGTCGGATCACCTCATGACCTCAAACCTCTCTGCTAAAGTATAATATGAGTTTAGAAGTGGGAGGCCTCTTCTGCAAGAGACCGCCTGGAGAAGTACCACACTTTTACCAGATATTCATCCACCAAGCAATAGTGTGCAAACGTTACTATGTTCCAGTTTGAAGGCCACTGTTTCCAGTGATATCCCTAGGTATATGAGACTTTAGAGCCGATGTATTAGGGTGACGAGCGTAGTGCAATGCCGCGCACGATTATGCAATGCAAAGTTCTGGGTGGCACTGTAACTGTTATGGGCAGGCGTAGCGCTTAACATCAGGTGAACGACTTGGTCGTCTCGTCACTCAGTCAAATAAAAAAACCTGTCCGTCAAAGTATATGATCGACTGTTCGTATAACGGTAGTGAGCTCGCGATCTCCGACCATTTTAATTGGTCTTGGATTTCCGTAATTAGGTAGGTGATGTAGCTTCCGCGCCCTCACGGTCCTGCAAAACCAACAGAAATTTTTGTTTGCAAATTTGGATGCGTGCCGGGTCCATGGAGTAATTGTATACTGTATGTAAAACGTCTTTCGTTATGCTGCCTTTGTTCTAAGGCCCTTCTTTGATCCATTTTTTATCCAAGTATTGGCAACTATCGGCCGAATGGATAAAGTGTCTATTGCTTTGTTTATTTATTTAACAAACACACCTAATGCTATCCTAGTTCAAATGATACTAAGAACACTAACATCCCAACACCCAACTCGCTTCGGTTGCTCAAGAATAAATTACTAATGGAATTGGCAGTGTCCAAGGGATTTAATGAAATAAATGCTTGTTTTTTTCTTGTTAAAAGCAAATAGGTTGTAGTAGGTAAAGTGTTTAATTGTCACAAACCTTTAATAACTTTTAAATATTAAAATAACCTTGCCCGCTTAACCTTTAATCACCTCCTTTTCGCACCTACTTGTCATAAATTTTGCTACCGTGGTCGTCAATAGATCGTTACGAAAAAAAAGAGTGAAAAAAAGACGTGAGAATTTGTCTATGCCCGGGCACATCCTTTGTCCTGTAGAATTCAGTTCCGTTTTTGAATGAATGAAGCTTTTTTTTTTCTTAAACTTCTGTGTGCACAGGTGTATTTTGTTAGTGTTCCCGATCGATCAGTTTGTTTGCATAGAGCGTTATAGCTTGTAAGGTTGTTTTCCTTTCGATTTACATGTGACTTATTTCTCAGTTTGAGGAAACTTCAGAGGTAGATAGAAGTAGAAAGTGACTTTACTATGGAGTAGGTTTATTAAGGTTGTAGTGGGAGGCCTCTTCTGCAAAAGACCGCCTGGGGAAGTACCACACTTTTGCCAGATATTCATCCGCCAAGCAGTAGTGTGCAAACATTACTGTGTTCTGGTTTGAAAGGCATTGTTTCCAGCGAAATTACTGGGCATATAAGACTTCAGAGCCGATATCTCAGGGTGACGAGCGCAGTGCGGTGCCGCGCAGGATTATGCAATGCAGGTTTCTGGGTGGTGCTATGACTGTTATAGGCAGGCGAAGCGCTTACCACCAGGTGAGCGACTTGGTCGTCCCGTAACTCAGTAAACAAAAAAAATAAAAAATTATAATTAACTCGATAAATGTTTAATAAACCTAATTTGCAGTAAAATATAAAAATTGTGCCTACCTGCAGTTTTATAGTTTGTGCTTGCACAAGAAATCAAACTACAAGGCTTGTTTATATTATTTCAGTTATTATAAATAAGGATGTTTTATCATTTTGAGTTTTTATAGCACAATTCCCCGCGTAAACCTCTCAGATATTATAATTTCATACAGGTTTCTGGACGCATCCTGTTTGACCCTTACCAGTGCCGCAGCTACCTCGCTTTAAAAAGTTAAAATTCTAAAATTAAACTCTCCGAGCGTTGGCGGCAAAATGACCATAAACAACTTTTATTTTTTTCTCGCCGTACCCGAGCCTGTCCCGCCTTTTGTGCCAGTATCCTGCCCTTTTCAGTCGGGGCTTTTTACGAAGAAATTTATTATGTATACTTTGGGTCATGACCAGTAGCCGAATTTAATTGTGAATTATGAGGTTACTTTTTTTTTAACTTTTTTTCGTAGACGTTTCCTGGCCGTTCGAAGGTGACCTTTGTAATTTTATAGATAGGGATTTCGGATTGGGTTTTTTTTAAATCTAATAGGCAGTTACAAGTTCTTTTACGGATTAATCGCATGGAACGTGTTTAATGTGTCTGGGATAAAGGAACGGATACGTTTCCTCTATGAATCGGTTTGGGATCGAACAGGAAATGCCTGAATTTATGTATACTTATGATTTTAGAATTTACGATAAATATCTCTATGGAATCTGTTTTAATACAAAAGTGAAGGTTTTGAATTTTTAATTGGACTATAATTAAAGAATTTTCCGTACAGTAGCGTATATCGTTTGTTTTAACCGACTTAAAAAAAAAGATGTTATCAATTCGACACGTACTTATATATAGTAGGTATTATTGGAACTGTAAGATATTCACATATAATGACAATAGGTATTAAACTTATGTGTTTCACTTGTAAAAATGCACTATTTTAACCTACTTACAATAAATGATTTAAGTAGAATAGAATACAATAGAAAACTCTTTATTGTACACCAGAAACAAAAATAAACACAGTACAGACAAATTACAATAGGTAAACAAGGGTAGTACAATGGGCGGTCTTATCGCTGAAAGCGATTTCTTCCACACAACCTTTGGATGGACAGTAAAAACATTTTTCGATTGTAGGGTGGGTGGCGTTACAGTATAAAGAGTATTGGCGTGTAGTAAGTAGGTAAGAAGAAATTCCAAAAAGTGTAAAAAAAAAAATTGTAGTTGTTTCATACTTGCTTTTGATTTCGTTTTGTTGGTTAATTTCGCGTCATCAACAACCCATATCGTCCCACTGCTGGGCACGGGTCTCTCCTCACTTTCGTGAGCGGGGTTAGGCCATAATCCACCACGGGGGCCAGATCCGGATTGGTGGATCACATACCTACCTCCGAAATAATTCTCGGGTAGGTATGTGGGTTACCTCACGATGTATTCCTTCGCCGAAAAGCGAGTGATAATTACGTACATTACTTTTTTTTTTACAAGAAACACATTGGTACGAGCCTGCACTGGGGTTCTGGGTAATTTTGCGTGCCTATATATAAATAAGTATATCTATTACTTCATCATTTTAAGTCACCTAATTTCTTTTCGAGGTCGATTTTTTTATTACTTTTTTAATTAATAATTACTTTTTTAAATAAAACAAGACGCGTGGGTACTTATGTAGACACAGCACTCTTGCCACATTCTATTTTTTTTTTCAAACCGTTAAGCTTGCCCAGTTTCACATTTGAGCGTAAAAAGAGTCCGCATATCATACAGGGTTTAAAGCCCCCCCATTGATAAATCCTCTCATTGTGATACGTTTTGTTGCGATTTCTTTAAGGGTTGCATCTAAGACATCCCAATTAAACTGCATTCAGCACACACCTGGCAACTTTTGCTTATCAATAAAAAAATACAAAAAGCAACTACATGAGGCGTGCTCTGTTGCGTGCATACCTACCTTTATATTTATTTATTCTGCGAGAATAATTTAGTAAGACTTATTGATAAAGCACGAGAGGCTAAATTGCAATGAGTCAAAGTCGTCTCTGTCAAGATAAAATAGTCCGTAAAAAAATGATACCAATTCTTCATGAGCGAAAATTATAATCGGCAATGGAGCGTGCTCTTTAATCCATCGATACCGCTTTTTATTTTTTAGGGAATGATTTTTTTAATTCGGCCGAGGGATTTACGTCAACGGACCTTTGCCGATTTTTAACGCGCATTTGTGTGATTTTTGGTAATAAATGATACTTATTCCTCGGATATTGTCCATGTCTTGGTTTTTATGACTGTGAAGTTGTGTATTTTAGCAAATTTTTTTATTAATTGACTTACCTAAGTACTATCCATTATATGCAAATAATGAAATACTTAGTTTCAATATTTTTTTTTTCCAATTTAAACGCAAACTTTTTACGTCATTAAAAAGAGTTATATAGAATGATTAGTGTACCTGCCATTTTTATAATAAGTGCCAGCCAGCTGGCTAGTACTTTTTTTAATATAATAAAGCGCCCTACACTGTCCTAGGCCTAGAGTGTCTGTTACAGTTCTACCTCACATAGTTGAGAGCTAAATTCAAATCCAACAATAGAATGGTTACTGACACTTCAGCATTACCATCGCTCCATCGGAAGAAACATAATAAGTGGCCAGTATTTTTTTCATAGGTCTATGAAAACTAATTGCTTTCCATTTATAAACATTTTTAATCAGCATCACTGGCCGATAAAAGCTTCCCGCGCTTTTGTTTTCTTTTAAAGGGTACCACAGACAAAACACTCGATTAGAGATAGCAATAGACAATTGATAGAGGCGCGCGTCAAGCACGAGTTGGCACGCGGCGGCGGGAAGTGGCGCGCAAATTGAGCGCTCCAATTACGGTGTCGAGTTTTATAGTGAGGGATACAGCGTGCTCCTTTTTTGCCGGCACTAACTTTATATATTTATTTCATAATCCTAATTTTAATGCTATTATATTATAGTATTATCTAATCGTTCATAGCTGTCATACAAAAAACATCTAATGAAACATATTTTGTGAGCGTGATCAATCAGGTGCTGATGTGGTCTTAGCAAAAGTCACGTTATCCTGTAGTGACTTTTACATTGGATATATCGTGTGGAAGAAATTTTATAGCAATCTTCACACTTATCTGTTCCACTCGACTGTCATGTAAGAGTTGACACTTTGACGTTAAGGTTTGTTGAAATAAGTTTTTTTGATAAGACAAAGAGTTCGGGAGTAAGAGGTCTTTATTTTATTCCTACAAAGGTTTAAAAACGTTTTGTATTGACATCTCTTCTCAGTTTGACTTTAACCTTAACTAATAAAAGGGGTATTTCATCAAAGCTTACTACTTTACACAAACATACAAACTGACAAATAAGGAATAGTTTCACTTCTTACGTGTGTATACTATTAGTTTACATACAATCACACCCTTTTTTTTCAAATTTTGATCCAAATCTATGTTCTACAATACTTTCAAAATGAAACAACCTGTAGTTGCCACCAGCAGCATCTTTTCCCGCCTTATTTGCACCATGCACGTGACCCAAAATGGCGTCGTTCGAAAATCGAATAAATCAAGAGGATTGGCGGCTAATCGTCAGCTTCGGCGGAAACTGGCGATTCGTTTCGCAAACATCGCTAATATACGTGCTTTTGAGTTTATTTGAGTACCTACTGTGTGTATTTAGTTATATTAAAAAAGTAATTGGAGTCCAGTCTTTCTTTTGGAGTGCTTCCATTTGTTGTCTCCATAATAATTATTGATGGAACAAAGCATTATTTAGTTATCATACCTGTTCTATAGCTTTTTACGAAAATTGCGCGGACAGAGGAGAATTAAATTTGGCTCAGTAACTTTAACTGAGCCAAATTTAATTATAGTACCTGGATGAGCGAGCTTTGCTCGGTATTTTTTTTTTTTTAAGTAGTATTATTATTCGCCAATAGATGTTAGGAAGAGTCTTTTTTTTTTTCAGTTTAAATTTGGACTACTCAAACGCCTCCAACGCTTTGTTATTTTTCTTCCAAGTTTATGTTTAATTTGATATAACACGAATAAAATGATATTATCTAAAAATGATTCCTAGCTAGATAAATTTATCGCCCCTGAAACCCCGTATTTACTAAATTTCATGAAAATCGTTGGAGCCGATTCCGAGATTCCATTTATTATATATATATATATATATATATATATACAAGAATTTCTCATTTAAAGATATAAGATAATATAGGTACTTAGTGAAGAAGTGCAGAAAGCTAATATTTTTATAAAATAATGCTCTACAAATACAATACATTATTCTAGTAAATTAAACATTACATACACTACATGCGTTTGACGCACAGATATAATATGACAGAAAGGTACGTGAGAGTTGACACTTGATTATGAATTTCTTTACCTATTTACACTCAGCGTATGTTGTTTAAATCTTCTGTCCTCTAGTTTTAATGTCCTTATCTTAAAATATTTTTGAAGATTGTCGGTAGGATAGTTATTAATTAAATAACTTTTAAAGATTTCATCTCAATGACGTCACTATCAGCATAATACCATTTAGTGCCGTGTTCAAAATAAAGAAACACTAGGTTTTATCTGTGGTTTAATGATATGACAGATAACTTTTTTGATTGGGTAAAGCCGCTTGGGTGCAATTGAACACAATGCCAACCGGCATCACCTGCGAATCAAGGTCAATTATTCAAAAATATTCGAAATAAAGCTATTTATTTTCAATAAATGTCTATTCCTCGTAATGGTTTTGCAATCACAATCGTTAAAGAAAATTAACAATGCCCATTTGTGCTACTGACACTGAATTGTAATCGAGTAGTATTTATACGTGAATAAACAGTTAGGGTGTCGCTTATCGGATTACTCTCATGCGAGCTTACGATAGGATTTCCAGAACAAGATACTACAAGTCTTGTACTACAGTACAGGATAAATTTATATTCATGTTTTTCTTGTAAGATTTAGGTTGTGCGAGCCTTGCGTCATTAGAGAGCTTTAATTAAAATATTTGTCTGGAAGAGATTGCCTCGAGAGGTAAGACCGTTTTTTTATAAGCTTTAGATTTAATTAATGTTGCGGATTTCATGCAGATAAAGGCGACATTCTAGGAACATTTTTGTCACCTAAACATAATTGCAATATTTTTATATTTAGCTACATAAACGATTATCCATTTCGATTCGGTTAAACTCGAAAATATTGCCGAACCAAAAGTAAAATTGTTTTGTGCTTACACCGATCAATTCGAAGTTAAAAGGGAGCGCAAATTGAAAAGTCGCGTTCGAATAATCGAGTAATCGAGGTACGTATTCGAATAATTGAATATTTGGATTCACTCGATAGCCACCCGTCAAAGACAATTTTGCGAATTAATTCGTTGAAAGTAACAGGGGAGGCGGTACAGTGAGCAACGAAAGTGGATATTGATATCCACATTTTCAGCTTAGTAACAAGGTCTAGTATTCAAGTTAAAAGTTAAATTGGTAGTTAGAATCAAATGACAAATGTTAATGATGAGACCAAATCGGTCATTTGCTACAAGATTGCACGTTATCGACGCAAATGGTGAAATGATAATATTAGATGGGCAGTAGTTTAGCGAATTTTGTTGTTCATTGTACAACGCCCCTAAATGCGGAAGGAAAGGCTATATTTTTTTAATTAAAACTGCGAGTTTATATTTTATGGTCATTTTTAATTAACTTCATGTTTTCGCGTTGTTTCCATAATTTTGTTATTTTACGCCTCGCAGGTGTATGTTATTTTACAGAATTGAAGTAGAATTACTTTTAAAGTTTGAGTTTAACACGTTCACTGCTGAACCGTTTATTTATTTAATACTTTATTGCACAGATTAACTAGTACAAATGGCGGACTTACTTAACCGCTAACTGGTTAACTGGTTGGGTGGTTTAACTTTTTTTTTGGCTTTTTTGCGAATCTACGCACAAAGTGTGTTTACTGTTTAGTGACGTTGTATCGTACTAAAATCAATCAGCAGTGCGGGCGCACACAACTGGTGTGATAACATTGTCAATGCAGCAGTGTGGGTTCGCACGCCAGGCATTTTTCCGCTTGCCGTATAATTATAAACACGCAGACCTTTTTTTTTCAGCAGTGAACGTAATGTCGGTGATGAGGATACAACCTAAAAGCCTGCTCGGAAAAAGAGCAGGTCATCACCATTTACCAGACATGCCTAGTGAGGCTGCTAGTAATTATTCTGTGGTTTGGACTAATGTCAAGTAACGCGCGAAAATTCTCAGCACAATGGCAGAATGTCCCAACCACACCGATGCCACAAAGAAAAAAAAAACATTCTCTACCAGTTACTTTTTTTTTAAGTTTTGGCTTTGGCCCAGTTGCATAAATTAAATAGTTTTATTACATAGTTTGTTAGATACAAGTGAAGCTAATACAAGTCTTAGTTCCATCATCATCTTAACATCGCTTTACTGAAGTTATGCGCAGTAATTCCACTGCCCTCATAATACCTTTCCATTATTGAAAATTCTATTTTTATATAGGCTAACCTGTGCTACAAATTTTTGCAATTTGCAATAAGAAATTGAATTTTGTAAATCAAAAGGCGCCCCGGTGCGTGCCGACCGCTAAGATTCAATTTAGGGCCCCCGCTCCCGCTAAAATCTAACTAGTATACGCACGTGGGTTTGTCTGGGAAATTGCATAGATTTATAAAGGTAAAGTTTCTGAGTACGAGACAGATTCTACATGCGGCTTCACCTACAAGAGTATGATTTTTTTATTTATTTATTTATATAATTAAAACTGTTTAGACCAATTACATTGATTATTTACATGTAATAGTAAATACAGTACACAATTTCACACAAAAAAAAATAGGCTTAAATTTTATATAGATAATTTTTAGATTTTTATCTATTTAGGAAAATCTGGCAAAACACGCTAAACATTACCATCCAGTATTAATTACATCATCATCATCAACCCATATCGTCCCACTGCTGGGCACGGGTCTCCCCTCACGAAAGTGAGGAGGGTTAAGCCATAATCCACCACAGGGGCCCGGTCCGGATTGGTGAATAACACCTGAAATAATTCTCGGGTTATGTGGGTTTCTTATTTATGTGATTACGTACATATGCTTTTCACATAAATACATTGGTACGTGCCCGCATTGGGAGTTGAATGCACGACCTTCTCCTTGAAAGGCAGACGTTCTCTCACTAGGCTACCACCGCTTTACCACTTCCACAAACTTTACCTATCCTTTTTTTTTTTTACCTGGGGAATGCATTACGCATACCACCAGAGCCGGGTGAGGGCCGGGTGGTTATGTGGGACTCCCCCGCCAGCTAGTCTGGCGGGTATACCCACTAAACCCCGGGGTGTTCCACCGGGACGCCTTTGTTGTCGGGGCTACGGGTGCGAGAGTGGACTTCCGCGGTCCCGACGGCAAACTTTACCTATCCTACCCCGTCCTACTAATATTATAAATGCGAAAGTTTGTAAGAATGGATGGAATGTAATAGAGTACTTTTTATCCCGTGGGCCAAAACGGGAACTACGCGAGTGACACCGCGGGGCGCAGCTAGTTAATAATATTAGTGTAGACTAGTTCATGCACGCGACTTCGTACGCGTAGAATTTCATAATTTCTGGATGCGTAGACTTGCGGTACAGCTTTTAGAAAGTTCAGCCCAAATTTCAGAGAAGAATTTACAAAAAAATTTACTGACAGACAGACTTCACCTCTTTATAATATTACTGTAGATGTAGACATTTTCCCCGGTTTCTCCCCGAATGTTGAGTTATTCCCCTCTTTGATCTACTCTCCTTTCTTCTAAACGGGGCGCGATTGCTTTTTATGTCATCAATTTTGTATATAACCTTTTTTGGAATTTTTTGCTCGGTTTGTTAAATAACAGTAGGTTTGGCGAGTTTGCAAATTATCTAGCTTTTCGTTAACAAATTGAGACGCCGGGAAGTTTGCTTGATTCCATTTTAGATTTGATAAACTGCTGATATATGTAGTTTACTAATTTTAATATTCCTCTACGGATGATACTTTTAAACACTAGCTGCTCCCCGCGGTTTCACCCGCGTAGTTCCCGTTTTGTCCCACAAGAACATACTATCGCGATACAAAGTACCCTATTACTCAATCCTGGTTATAAACTAACTGTGTTCCAAATTTCATTCGAACCCGTTCAGTAGTTTTTGCGTGAAAGAGGAACAAACATCGATCCATTCTCACAAACTTTCGCATTTATAATATTAGTAGGACAGTAGGATAATATTGCAAGAGGTCATTTTTTTAATAAGTTCTGGCTTCGTATGATTTAGGCATTAAGTCAGTTTCGTGTATTAAAAAAAAATTACCTGTGTTAAACACACACCAAATCTAACACTAACTTAATAAGTAAGTTAACTAAGGTTAACTGTGTGTACCTGAGTTGTGTGTGTGTGTTTGAATGTGTCTCTGTGTGTGTGTATTTTGTTTTTTCCACTGATGGAAAAAATGTGTGAATTTTATTTACTTAACTAGCTGTGCCCTGCCACGCTTCGCTGTGGCACATTCGCACATTCGCTGATATGTCACTGATGAAAAAAATAGATAAAAACAATCCTTGATGCGGATTATATATCATGCTAAAATTTCAGCTCGATCGGTGCAGAACTTTTTGAGTTTTTGAAGCGTACACAAACCGACATAACATTTTTATATATATAGATAGATAGATAGATATATATTTGAAATTTTGTTTTAAATAGTCACAACGTCGAGTCCCAATCTCTCAGTAGTTTAATTAAGTCGTAATCAACGTACGGTAAAGTATTTAGCAGATTAGTCGTGGGTTGTCTACAAAAATTACTGGGCATATGAGACTTTAGAGTCGATGTCTCAGGGTGACGAGCGCAGTGCGCCGCGCAGGATTATGCGATGCAAAGTTCTGAGTGGCGCTGTAACTGTTATGGGTAGGCGTAGCGCTTACCATCAGGTGAACGACTTGCTCGTCTCGTCAGTAAAAAAAAAATATATCAGCAGGCAACACTAGACCATCAAAAAAACTCATAAAATGGCCTCTCAACGCATTGGGGTATAAGAAACACTTCTTTTGGCCAAATGTCCGATTTATTTGTGTTGTGTGGCGCAAATGGGACCGACGCGGCGGCGGCGGCGTGGAGTTCCATTCTGGTGCGATAGACTTTATGTCAAATTTGTTAATGTCGAAACACAATCGTAAAACAGCCCAGTTTCAAATTTTTTTGACGTGTCAACGTCTAATAAATCGATGAACACTGGCTGCATGCAAAAAGTTGACACATTGTCCCGTAACGCTCATTGTACGCTTGTGCCGCATCTATCTCTCTTCTCCTCTTGACAGGTTAATTATTCTTGCATTTTAAAAATCTGATTACAAATATAATTTCAAGTATTTATTCTTTTATTATTAAAAAAATATTCACTTTTATTCATACAAGTATGCAATCATTTCATCAATGTTTTGTTATGACGTTGTCACGTTAAAATATCGTCCGTAAACTAACTTTACAGACAACCATTTTTTTTTTTTGTTTTTTTATTAGTCCGCATTGTCACTTAACATCAGGTGAGATAGTGTACAAACGCAAACTTATTTATTAAAAAAAAAACTATTTTTCCGAGATATATTATGCTTGTTCTTTCGTAGCGTCCTACATCCTAAATAGCTTGATGGATTTTGAAAAATGAGTCATCATTGGATTTGTTTTAATCGAGTATTATGACTCGCTTTTCGGTGAAGGGAAACATCGTAAGGAAACCTACCCGAAAATTATTTCGGAGGTAGGTATGTTATCCACCAATCCGGACCAGGTCCCGGTCGTGGATTATGTCCTAACCCACCTCACGAAAGTGAGGAGAGACTCGTGCTCAGCAGTAGGACGTTATGGGTTGATAATGATGATGATGATTGTATGGTAAATGCATGCCTAATGATGATAGAAGAAGTACGTTAACAATTATTGCATGCCGAGGTTCAAACCGTGCCACAAAAAGCCAGTAATCTGTAGAGGCGCGGTGACCAGGGCCGAGGTTCGTACTAAGTACCGTCTTATTATAAAACGCACAACTTACCTTTGAGCCACTCCTGTTGCGTGGTGGCTTCGAACAGCGCCAGGTCAGGAGTTATTACCAGAGCCGAGGTTCTTTATAATACGCGTAACTTTCAGCCACCCCTTCGGCTGCGTGATTAAGGTCGGTTCTCACTTGCGATATAACTCCCCCAGCCATACGATACCTCTTACGTGTTTAAGAATCCATAAATAATAGAGTTGACGTCGCCCCCTCGTGTCTATGCCTAATGCCTCTATTGTCTGTGGTTCGGGATTTATTATTCATTCTCGTTGTGCATCTGGGGTTGTAACTTGATAGTTGTAATTTGTTCGTGATTAGCGGGAAAATTTGGGTAGTCGATGTGGTTTAGAATAGAATAGAATAGAATAGAAAACTCTTTATTGTCCACCAAAAAAAATAAGTATTTTTGAAGATACTACTCATACTTTGCACCTCGATCTTGTTTGATGGGGGGGGGGGGGGAGACCTCGTACAGGAGCGTTAAACGTTTAACGCAACCTTGTTGGAAGTAGCATTAGAAGTTTCACTTCAAAAATACAGTACAGAAAAATTACAATTGATAAAAGGGTAGCTCGCTTTTCGGTGAAGCAAAAAATCGTGAGGAAACCCACATACCTACCCGAGAATTATTTCGGAGGTAGGTATGTGATCCACCAATCCGGATCTGGCCCCCGTGGTGGACTATGGCCTAACCCTCCTCACGAAAGTGAGGGGAGACCCGTGCCCAGCAGTGGGACGTTATGGGTTGATGATGATGATGATTGCCTCAAGCGACTTCTTCCAGAAAACCTTAGCGTGGAAAAAAGCAATTTATCAACTGAAACATTTTCTTCAACTGAAACATTAAAAAAAAAATTTATGTAAGTTTTAACGTGGAAACATTCTGATATACGTACAGTTATGGGTACGCGTGGCGCTTACCATCAGGTACCCCAACTGCTCAATTCACTACTTTAATGTGTAACTCTAAAAAAGAGTCTGAGCAAACTGCCCCTCAAAATGGTAGTTGTTGAAAATCTTCAAGTAGAGAACCCAAGAAGCGTACAGAAGTGCCACTATGGCGGTGTTTTAATAAACCTAGCAGCATGCGGCCACTTGGGGGTCCTCCGACTACTACAGAATGTAACTCAAACAAATGTTGGATCTACCCTGAGTTTAGGACCCCTGCATACCACAGACTGAACCGGCCAATAGATTTTTTTTTCTTTTGGCTTCGTGCGTGTTTACTGGATCTGGCGTTGTGTGTAGCAGCACGGGCGCACACAACTGGTGTGATAAAATTGTCAAAACAGCAGTGCGGGTTCGCACGCCTGTGTTTTTGCTTGCCGTAACCTTTTAATCCAATCAGAATGACCTGAGTTCATATCCCAGTGCGGGCACGTACCAATGTGTTTCTGTAAAAACATCGTGAGGAAACCTACATACCTACCCGAGAATTATTTCGGAGGTAGGTATGTTATCCACCAATCCGGACTTGGCCCCCGTGGTGGAAAATGGCCTAACCCGTGCCCAGCAACGGGACGTTATGGGTTGATGATGAACCTTTTAATAAACGCAAACGTGCGTGTTTTCAGCAGTGAACATGTTAAGCCAGTGTCGAGCATTGTAATTTTTGGGTTTCATCACATTATTTTCAAGTAAAACGAGACGAGCATGTCGATCAACTGACAGTTAACGTTACGCCTGCCCATAACAGCTACAGCGCCACCTAAAACTTTGCATTGCATAATCTTGAGCGGCACTGCACTGCGCTCGTCACCTTGAGACATCGGTTCTAAAGCTTTCAATGCAAATAAACGCAATCGCAGTACAACACGAAAATTTGTTTGTGTTTTTGTAATGGGAAGGCTCTTCTGCAAGAGACCGTCTGGGGAAGTATTCATCACACCTTTACCAGAATAATCATCCGACAAGCCGTAGTGCGCAAACATAACTGTGTTCCGGTTTGAAGGGCACTGTTTCCAGCGAAATTACTGGGCATATGAGACTTAAGAGCCGATGTCTCAGGGTGACGAGCGCAGTGCCGCGCAAGATTTTGCAATGCAAAGCTCTAGGTGGCACTGTAACTACCATGGGCAGGCGTAGCGCTTACCTTAAGAAGAACAACGTCGTCTAGTCATTTAGCCAATAAAAAAATTGTAGGCACACAGCAGCAGGGCTATGCAGCACGGTGCGGATGAGCTTGAGTTCTTTTCATATTGACGTTTGATTGCCACGGGGCTCGTCATTACAATGCGAATGACGAGCCCCGTGGCAATCAAACGTCAGAATGAAAACAACTCAAGCTCATCCGCACCGTGCTGCATAGCCCCGCGGGTCTAGCTAACATGTCCAAGCGTCTAACTTGAGATTTCTAGCGGCAGTATGTCAATAGTCGAGGCTTCTATTTCAAGTCATTTGGTTTCAGCTTCAACTGTAAATGCTATATAGTTACGTAGCTGTGTGTACAGCAGAGGGAGACGGGGAGAGTGGTGGATCTTGTCATATATATCGGCGGTGGGGTATTCTGCTACGGTTTATATTATCTAAGCAATTATTGCTAGTTGCTACATATCGACGCTAGAAAGCGTAAACGCTGTAACCCTTTGACCGACCCGAAAATACTTTTTTACATATTTTGAAACAAACGCTGTAACCCACATTTCAACGTCCCCTAGGAACTTTAGGATATAACCAAGGTAGCAGTATTGTAGCTTTGTATGAAACACACCAAATATCCAAAATTTACGTTTTTAGTTCGAGTAGATATTGAGTTATGATTTTTTTTCAACAAAAAAAAAGTTTTTTGGCTCTGGTGAACAATTTTGCGTTTCAAGGTTTCAGCGTTTACGCTTTCTAGCGTCGATATATAATTGTAGCAGTATATACATACTGCTAAAGAAGTAAAGAAGCGTAAAGAAGTTTTACTTCAATAAATAAGAGCAACGCTTTACGATCACATACATAGATCCTGAACCCTAACTAGGATTCCTTGTATCTAAGGAACCAGGAACTACGAGGACCATGGTCCTACAAACACCAAGACACAGGAAACATCTGTGGTTTACACAAATCTTTACCCTGTGCGGGAACTGAACTTGCAACCTCACGCTTCGCAGTCTGCTCATCACCCACCACGCCACGGAGGCCGTCTGTAAAGTTATTATGGAAAAAATATAGTGTTCTATTTTTTCCCATTTCGGAATGTACCAAGTTACGCGCAGCAGCCGTCAGGGGGTAGGACTGCGGCGTGCGGGCCGAAGATAAGCGGCTTATCTCCGCACCAGAGCGAGACGGCCGCATCGTACAACTGCACGAGAGCGAACGAGAGACTGCTACATCACTATATACAGCTGCGAAGTTCGTAACCACTGGGCGTTGCTGTTCGAAACGTTACAAGTGACGATTAAGCGTAAACGATTTAAAGCTTTTGTAGTAAATGTTAAGGTTGAAACTTGTTTGGTGCTGTTTAGGTAGGTTACCAATTTGGGGTTGTCAGAGTAAAATAAAAATACATTTTCCAGGGAATAATATGGGAGAAGTAAAGTTTGCGTTGTTATAGATGCGGCTGTGTGGGGCGAGGGACGACGTCTAAACAGTTTTAAAGAACGCTAGTTTTTGTTACGCATTTTTATACGCAATTTAATTTCGTTCCACTAGCTGCGCCCAGCGGTTTTACCCGCAATGAGTATTATTCCACAGGCACTGTTCATTATTACGAGATAAAAAGTATTATATTATGTGTTAATTCAGATAATAAACTTAATGTACCTATGGCAAATTTCATCCAAATCTGTTCAGTAGATTTTGCGAGAAAGAGAAACAAACATCCATCCATCCATCCATCCATCCACCCTCAGAAACTTTCACTATTAGTAGGATAGGACAGAATGTAATTTCGATTTATTTTCTATCATGCGTATGACCAGCACAGTGCCGCGTCATTACCCAGTCTGAGGTTCTTGGCGGCACTGTTACTGTTGTAAGAACCTTGCTCAAACAAATTAATGTTTTATTTATTTAACGCCGTAGGTAAATCCGTTGCGTGAAGCTAGCTAGCAGAATCAAAACAGGCAGGCGTAGCGCAAAACTGCTAAAGCAGTCCTTTCCATAGGTCCATGGTCCTAAAGATGCCTTTTACACTATTAATGACTATGTTAAAGACAAAAATGCATGGCCTCAATGTCCCAATCTCCATGATAATGATAAGTAACGTAATTTATACAAATTCAATAATGTAATTTAATAGTTTGGTAATGATGGTATATCATAATATTGTCAATAGAATAATTTATTTTTATATTGTATATTATGGCTTTAAAAAAAAAAGAAGAATGACTAAAATTTTAAAAATGACATCGCCGTAGAGTTTCTTGGTGCTATCTTCTCTAACGGGCGTATTTCCGAAGCACTGGTAGAGTCAATGGAGTTTTCCTTTTCCTGTGCGAGATTCAGGCATGAGTCACCACTTGAAAGGGAAATATCCTTTTTCTAACTCAAACCATAATTAGATAATAATCATTAGTTTCGTAGATCATAAAATTTGACTTATTTTTTTTGTATTTCTATACTTATGTATAAGATAATTTTTTTTGACGTGTAAAAGTGCAATATTTTGCCTATTTACAATAAATGATTTGAGTTTGAGTTTGATGTTTTAACTTCAAAGTATAATTATGATACTATGTACAAATTATGTTATTTTTTTTATTGCAGAATAGGCAAGCATTTGACCTCAGTCTCACCTGGTGGTAAGTGTCGACACGGTCGAGGATGGGGCACGCTTGCCTAGAAGATACCTATTCACTCTCGACTTGAAGACTTTCAGATTATAGTTTTCGGGAAACACAGACGCTGGCAAGGTGTTCCATCTATATATATATATAAACGTTATGTTGGTTTGTGTACGCTACAAAAACTCAAAAAGTTCTGCACCGATCGAGCTGAAATTTTAGCATGATATATAATCCGCATCAAGGATTGTTTTTATCTATTTTTTTCATCAGTGGCATATCAGCGAATGTGCGAATGTGCCACAGCGAAGCGTGGCAGGGCACAGCTAGTTCCTAATAAATTCAAAATTCATAATTATGATGATAAATGTTTATATTCTATTCTCATATTCTTACAACTCTAATAATGTAGACCCCAATTTCTGTGAAGCAAAAAACGAATGTGCTATAGATCACACTGAACAACCCATAACGTCCCACTGCTGGGCACGGGTCTCCCCTCACTTTCGTGAGGAGGATTAGGTCATAATCCACCACGGGGGCCCAGTCCGGATTGGTGGATAACATACCTACCTCCGAAATAATTCTCGGGTAAGTATGTGGGTTTCCTCACGATGTTTTCCTTCACCGAAAAGCGAGTGATAATTACGTACATCTGTTTTACAGAAACACATTGGTACGTGCCCGCATTGGGATTTGAACTCACGACCTTCTGATTGGAAGGCGGACGTTCTCCCACTAGGCTACCACCGCTTATTAGATCACACTACTGAAGTAAAACTTTCTTAGCTCCATCTCTATGTAACTGGCTATGAGAGAAAGAGTGAAAGAAAATGTGTGCTCGCACCTCTCTGTCTCGCCCTACAGTTATATACGAAACGTAACTCTCTCCTTTTCTATCTTCACTAACTTAGGTCGCCCGATCACACTTTTCGTAACGCTCTCGTCACGCATTCACCAGCTGACTCCCCAAGTCAAGCGTGCGTATAGAAGGTTTACTTTAACACTTTGACTGCTGAGCCGTTTTGCTTGTCTAGCCACGGGTGCGGCTCTGCACGCTCCATAGTGTTTTCTGTTTTCCCACACAACAAACAGAACAGTTGTGTTTTCCCGTACTCGTGGCAAGTTATGAAAAACACGACAGTTGTGTTGTCAGCACGTGTTAAAAACGATTTAAAATTGTAATTCCATTCGGAAATCTAGCTCGCAAGCCGTGTCGTGTCCCGCCGCCGCCGGGTGTCGTAACCCGATAGTTCGTCGCCTGAAGCCCGGCCGCGGACGTCCTACAAGTCCTGCCGCTACTTCGTGACCTGCCGCCACCCGGGACACGAGCGTGGAAAATGATACGCCGACAGTTGACATTGTTGAGTTGAACATTTTTTTTTTCGGATTTTCGCGCCCCTGTGGTGCTGGTCAAGTGGACACTGACTACCCTGGATGATTGGCGTCGAAAACGTCGAGATAAGTTAAAAATTGTGGATTTTATAGGCAAAAATGTAAAATTTTGATATTAATGTGTGTTTTTTTTTTTTAATTGCTGTTTTCGACGCCATTTATCTTTGAGTGGAAAGTTGGAAACCTATTGCTAGCGCCCTAGTCCACCGAGCCGTCAACGTGACGAGATTTTATAAGCTTTTAGCGGGAAGAGACCGCCTGGGGAAGTACCACACCTTTGCCAGATGTTCATCCGCCAAGCAGTAGTGATTTCCAAGATTCCACCCTAATATAGCATAGAAACATTGCCATTTTTTTTTATTTGACTGAGTAACGATACCAAATAGAACAAAAAAACCTTCTTTCATAATTTCCTTCTATTAGGTGAATTATCTTAATAATTATATCTAGTTATGATACCATTTTATGTGCTACTAAGAAATAGGACAAGCAAGTCGTTCACCTGATGGTAAGCGCGACGGCTGACCATAGCAGTTACAGCGCCACCCAGAACTTTCCATTGCATAATCTTGCACGGCACAGCTCATCACCCTGAGACATCGGCTTTAAAGTCTCATCCAATAATTTCGCCGAAAGCCGGTATCAGCCTGATTTTGTTTATATTTTTATTTTGTTTGAAAGGTGAATTAATTAGTCGGTGCGTATTGTTCTTAGCTGTGTTTGATGAAAATCGGTCCAAGATGGCCGCCGCTACAAAATGGCAGATTACATACTTCTTAGAATAACGTATTTTTATCACATAATCGTGCTCTTATGAAGAACTTATCTACCATAATGTTTAAAGACTTAATTCTCCTAATGTTATTAATCTTACGGTTTTAACACCTTCAGTGCTGAAAACGCAACTGTCGAGTTTTTTGTGATTTGCCGTGAGTGAGGAAAAACACAACTGTTGTGTTTGTTGTATGGGAAAACACTGGCGCGTGCATAGCCGCACCCGTGGCTGACAAGCAAATCGGCTCAGCAGTCAGTGTTGAGTTTCTTCGCCAACCAGGCTTTTTCAACCCTGTGTGTGTCAGATCAACTTCCCGATAATACGAATCGATGTTAATTATGATTAAATACTTAATCAATTGAATAAAACACAAGCAATGTATTTTATATGCATATATTCGGATTCAATATTTCAATAGCTATCAGTTAATCAATACAACTTAACTTAAAAAAAATACACTGACTCTTTATCGAACGCGATACAGAACTGTACTTATCCCTAACTTCAACTTAGCTATGTCCAAGCTTAAAATTTACTATAAATTACAGATTTCATTACATTAAATACTACAATTTGAAAAATAAAATATAAATTAACTAATAATCTCTTTACGATTTGATAAAATTAAAAATAACTTGTATAATATAATTATTAAAATGCGTTGTTTTTGTAGGAACCAATAAAAGCTCTTGTCATATTGACAACTGTCATCGGTTGTCTATCGGGTTTTTAGTATCGCAACTGCGTTTGCAAAACCATTTTTTAATTTTTATATAGCAACACATTTTAATGTAACTTGAGTATTTTTTCTTTTCCAAAGGAAGTCTGAACCATTTTTGAGAATATTAAAAAAAAACTGGAAAACTTATTAGGGGGTCCCGTTTAATTCTCCTTATGAAAATTACTTTACATAATTATCAAAAGAATAAACTGTAGTTAAAGCTTGACTTTACAATTGCTGTATAAAATAAATATTGCATAAAGAAACAAAAAACTTTAAAACAAAATTCTGTGTTTCTATTTAATTGTACTAATATGAAAATAGGAAGTGAAATAGAAACATCTATTTCAAAAATAGGAAAAATAAAACTATATGTCTCTCTATGGCAGGTCTATGTCTCTGGTCTAGTGAAAAAAAAGTAGGAAAACAAGAAAAAAATACGTAATCCCTTAATCTATACAATAATAAGTCACATTATAAATCCGCAGCACACATATACAAAATTAAAAGGTCTTCGTTACTATCTATATACATAAAACTATATTTACGTGATAATTTAGCGAATTCTCTAATACTTATAGCCTAGATTTTTAATTGATATGACTCAGGTATTTTTACATAGGCGTTAGAAAGCAAATAGAAAGGAATCTCTATACAAATTCTTAATTAATGGATTTTAATTTTTATATATGGCAATGATTTAGCTTTCGATACACGCTTTAGGCCTTCCGCTGTTTATTCGTTGATAACCCTTTTCGAAGTTTAGTTTGAATTTTGAACGTAACTTTGTATTAATAGGTTCATTTACGAGCGAAGCTTGAATGCATATTTATATATTTAAATAAGTAAAAATTAACTTTTTATTTCATCCACGTAAAATGTTTAAAGTGTTTACTCATGAGATCCACGTCTGCATTTCAGTAAATCATTTAAAAAATTTTTGTGACTTTGAACACTGCCTTAAGGAAATAAAGGAGTTAACAAAGATTAATGTTTATGTAAATAAAGTAAAAATATTAACTTTAGTATCAAAATATGAAGTCAAGTTTAGCTCGTAATGAAGCTACTATTTATGTAATTATTCAAATCAAGTAAATTTACTAGGTAAAAAGAGAATTTGTCGGTTTTGTTTGCTTTGATATGTACTTACGTCGTATTTTCTAAAACTTTTAAATATTATGTCAACAATTTTGTACATAGTTAAACTTACTTAAATTATTTCTGACAATATCAAAAATTGGTGAAGCATTTAAAAGCGTTGTTAAATACGATGGCAATCCTGTAATTCTTATTGTAATCCATTTATTGTTAAGTAACAAATTGGGTTCTAAATAAATGTATTTTCAATAAGAATTAACGAGAATTATTGTTATTTCATTTTACGATATTTCGGAAACAATCTGTGTGAATTGACACGTTTCTATTTGGTATGGAAATGGAACACTGTTTCGCGCCACAAGTTTTGTTCTTTTTTGACATCGTCATTTGCCAGTATCAAATTAAAAAGAAAGATCATAAACCTTTGACAGCAAATCAAGTGTTGCCATTCCAAAAAAATGACCAAAAACCGACAAACTCCCTAAAACCTAGCATTAATCAACAATATTTACACTACAAAACGACTAGAAACAAACTAAACACTAGACCATATTGATCCCATACTTTTCGGGTGCGAAGTAGCTATTTCCCGAGTTAGAAAAGTTCGATATTTGGGATGCTTGGAGCATCGATAAGTGGGGGGAGTTCTGGGATTGGTTCTCTGGTGACTCCGGTCCTGATGACAGGATGTTGTGGTGGGAAGGCCAAGCGCCTGGTGGCGAAGGGTTCCCGAAGGAAACCTGGTTGTAGAGCTGGTTGCCATTGGCTGTAAGGTTATGCCCATGGCTGCCGTGGGATTGGTTGACAGATGAGCCGTTGAAATATTCCATCTGGAAGAGATTGATTTGGTTAGATTTATGGTGATATAAAAATAAGCTAATAAAATAAAGGAAAACATGTAGTTAAGACAACACACAACAATATAATTATAAAGAATCACATAAAAGACATGAATGATTAATTCACTCTAAGCACTTTTCATATTTTTGTCCTCGCAACACTGAATGGCTTAGCATTTGTTTTCTATTTACAATGTGCGTGAAGTATTAATAAAAACAAAAAGCGGTCAAATGCATTTACCATAAAATGACCAAGTATCTACAAACTAAGTTAAAATTTGCCCAGTGAAATGGCATCGTAACTGGAAACAGAATTAATTCTTACATCAATATCAGCTAACTTATTTAATATTAGTATCATTGAAATGTAGCAAATTGATCGTAAACATATAAATTATGGTGTTTATGATTCTCTTGATGATAGTGCTTTTCGCAGATTGCATCCGGGTGCTAAATAGACGCTATTTAAAGTTAATGAACAATAAAACAAAATAAAGAGATGTGAGAGGTACCGTTCTGGAAATATTGAGTCAGTGACAGACTGACGATGATGGGTTACAGTTATTTTTTATAGTCAAATCGTCATTTTACACGTTATGATACCTACATTAATGATCTGTGATTTAGTGCCAATTCCAGAATTAACAACGGAATGATAATTCAAAATCTTTAATAAATTAAAACTGTAGAAACTTACCTGACTCGGATAGTATGGAGAGTTATAAGCGCTCTGTCCATATCCCTGATGGTGGTGAGAAGTGGAATAGCTCCTGATGTAGTCCGAACTGCCAGGCCAGTGGAAACTGTTGTAGCTGTCCGGATGGTACACGTTCCCTGGACCGTTCAGACTCTGGGGGGTGATAGGAGGGGAAGGAGTCGTCATGATTGAGGAGTTGGACCCTAAAGGAGTCAAGTTCCCAGTCAACCTTGAGCTGTATTGATCTTTAACCAGGTTGCTCCCAAACGATTTGTCGGAGTAGTCGAGCTTGGAGGAGTACTCTAGCCTTTTTGGACTGCTATATAACTCCTGCTTAGGAGTCACTCCATAGCCGTGGATGTTTGAAACGTCCGGTGAGGACTCCTTACCTGTTAACCGTAACGCTTCGTTCGAATTGTAATGTGAAACGGATAAATTTTTGTTTATCGGAGAGTTCTCGTAGTTGGATGGAGCGCTTTCCTTCTTACAAATGACATTGATCGGTGGACTCACGGAAGTTGTGGGGGTTATAGGTAAATTAGGGGACGTAGTGGTTATACTTGAACTATTTTGGGTCGTCGAAGAACTCGTTAAAGATTTTGAACTGGAAACTTTAGACCCTGAAGATGAGGATGAGTTTTTTATATTGCTACTGGATGATACACTGGTTTTGGAGGTAGAAGAGGATTTGGAAGATATCTGGCTGTTGGTCTGCTGCTGCAGCTGTTGCCGACATTTCGCTCTTCGGTTCTTGAACCATACCTGGTGACAAATTATGTAGAAATTATTAAGACATACCTATAGTAGATTTCCCTCTACACGAAAGTGAGGGGAGACCCATGCTCAGCAGTGGGATTTTATGGGTTGATGATGATTTTGATAAAACATTCACACACAACACACCATCTATCTATCTATCTAGTTATCTATCTATCTATCTATGTATCTATCAATCTATGAATAACATTTTGAATCTGATATAGAAACTAACAGTATATAGCAAATTATGGGACAGACAAGTAAGAATCTTCATAGGAACACGATGAAGGCATTGTCCTCTCGATTATAACAACTCAGCTACCCCAACCATAGTAACTCGCCAACAAATTACAACCTATAACCACCCCTTCAGCACACATTGTGTGGCTCCAGCCATACATTGTGTGCAGCTCAATTACAGCGCGTTCTCGCTTCTTGTTTGCGCTTCGACTTATGCGTGATTTATTGGTGAGTATGGAGCGAGTGTTTTCGGAGTAGAGGTGGTTTATGGTCGTTTGTGATCTCAGTCTAAAAAGTCTAATAATCGATGTGTGTATTTAAGTTCCCTATGGACTCCAAAACGGCTGGACTGATTTTGATGAAATTCTCGAGCAATCTTTAGTTTGGCCCAGCGGGTGATCTTGTGGAGTTTGGTAGCGGCCGGATCATTATTTTTTTTTCCTTGGATAAATTAATCATTACACTAAATCGATGTTCGTTCAACCGCAATCAAAAGTGTAAAAGTGAAAGTACCAAGAAGTCGCTTTAAAGTATCAAGCGCGGTGCCGCCGTGCCCGTCCATACCTACTAAGGATTAGGACCCCTACAATGTACCGTGCGCTAATAACTGTAGAAAGAATGAATGAATGAATGAACGAGTGTAGAGGCGACAGATGCGCTATTGGACGGTTACGCTGTTTTGAATTTAAGTGTGTGTGGAAAATGTATTAACACATGTATTAGAGGGGTTTTGGCAGGAAACCCCAAATGTTACGTTGTTTTTTTTATCTAACTTGTGTTTCGTTGTGTGTTAATGTGTAATGTTGATGGAGTATTCATTATGAAGCATTTGTAAACGTGTACAAATTTTGGCAAATTATATACCTATATATATAAGCGGTGTTAGCCTAGTGGGAGAACGTCCGCCTTCCAATCGGAAGGTCGTGAGTTCAAATCCCAGTGCAGGCACGTACCAATGTGTTACTTGTAAAACATATGTACGTTATTATCGCTTTTCAGTGAAGGAAAACATCGTGAGGAAAAGCACATACCTACCCGAGAATTGTTTCAGAGGTAGGTAGGTGATCCACCAATCCGGATCTGGCCCCCGTGGTGGATTATGGCCCAACCCTCCTCACCAAAGTGAGGGGAGACCCGTGCCCAGCAGTGGGACGTTATGGGTTGATGATGATGATGAGATTTTTGAAGTTATCTCTATTTTAGTCCTAGTTGTCGTAACGGCATTTTTTGGCTTTATTTCAAGCAAAAGGATTTGAGCTTATCTTCCCAATTAGCGTCTGATGAAGCTGATACCGATCACTATCAGATCTGTTCTGAAGAGGGTTGCTTTTAAAGGGAGCAATTAGTGCGAAGTTTTACCCTTTGATTTTTAATTTAGTTGATCATTACATAGAACAAAAAAAAACATTGCTGGCTGCTAAGAAAAAGATAGAAAAAGAAAACAAAAAAGGGCTAAAGGCCTTACAGTGGGAGGCCTCTTCTACAAGAGACCGCCTGGGGAAGTACCACACCTTTGCCAGATATTCATCTGCCAAGCAGTAGTGTGCAAACATTACTTTGTTCTGGTTTGAAGGGCTTTGTCTCCAGAACGAAACTACTGGGCATATGAGACTTTAGAGCCGACGTCTCAGGGTGACGAACGCAGTGCAGTGCCGCGCAGGATTATGTAATGCAAAGTTCTGGGTGGCAATGTAACTGTTATGGGCAGGCGTAGCGCTTACAATTAGATGAACGACTTGCTCGTCTCGTCATTTAGTCAAATAAAAAAACAAGTTTTCGAGAGAAAACGAAATGGCCCGTTTTTTGGGTTTCTATCATTTGTCTACACTCGTACACGTTAATGAATATTCCATCAATATTAGGTAGATATATATACACATGAAGAAACACGAGTTTATGAAAATAATACAAAACAACGTCACATTTTCGATTTCCCGCCAAAACTTCCACAATAAATGCTTCACAGTGTGTCAAAGTGTATTCGGAACTCGTTTCCCGCCTAAACGCGATGCCGATGTTGGCACAAAACAATCGAATAATTCCATTTTCAAATTCGAAAATTGAATCGCGTAATACGATTGGGCGCGCTAATGCACCATCCTTGTAGTTTAAATTGAACGTTTGAACGAATCAGGAATCAGTCGGGCGGCAACTGTCGCCGGTGACGGACGTCTTTCAACTTTTTATCGAGTTTTATCGAATTTATTCTAATGGGCTTGCGTTTGGGTGGTTATCGAAGACGGATTATAATTTAAATTGTGACGACGCGATATCAACAGTTAATTGAAAGTTGGTAATCACCGGATTTTGTCTAAGAGGTCGATAAGTCGTAATTGATTTAACAGAATTAAGTAGCTAGTTGATTTGCTGATTGGTTTAATGAAATACAAAACGTATGAGAGTAATAATAATAAGTATTAAGGTAATACAAGGAATTTAAATACAGTTGGTCATAAAGAAATGCCCGAGTCCAAGTGAAGAGGAATGC
The DNA here is from genome assembly GCA_912999815.1 of Campaea margaritaria. Taxonomy (NCBI): domain Eukaryota; kingdom Metazoa; phylum Arthropoda; class Insecta; order Lepidoptera; family Geometridae; genus Campaea; species Campaea margaritaria. The sequence goes on from OU538814.1 coordinate 5,370,426, forward strand.
TTACGTTAAAGTGAAGCGAAATTCTCTCTAAACTCAAAACTCAAATAATTTATTGTAAATAGGCAAAATATTGCACTTTTACACGTCAAAAATGATATCACATACTTATGTATAGAAATACAAAAAAAAATTGTCAAAATATTATGATCTACGAAACTAATGATTATTATCTAATTATGGTTTGAGTTAGAAAAAGGATATTTCCCTTTCAAGTGGTGACTCATGCCTGAATCTCGCACAGGAAAAGGAAAACTCCATTGACTCTACCAGTGCTCTAGCCTACTAATATTTGGCTTCACTTTGACGTGAGCATGCTTCTTCACTTTGAGTCGAGCATTCCCGCTTCACTTTTTAAATTCGTTCCACTTCGAAAATAGCATTTCGCTTCACTTTAATATGAGCATTTCTCTTCACTTTGGCTCGAGCATTCCACTTCGTTCTGACGTGAACATTCTTCTACACTTTGACGTGAGCATTCCTATCCACTTTAAACATGGAACTGACCTGTACTCTCGACTCCGGAAGGTTGATCTTCAGAGCGACCTCCTCTCGCATGAAGATGTCAGGATACCGAGTCTTCCCGAACAATGCCTCCAGCACGTCTAGCTGAGCTCTCGTGAAGGTTGTCCTCTCTCTGCGCTGCTTCCGAGGGTTTACTCCTGGGGACAAAGAGGTTCAGCTCAGTTTCAAGGTTCTTTTTCCCTTTGCAACCATTCACTGGATTTACGAATAAAGAGGGTTTTTTTTACCTCTGTTATGCGCAGTTTGATACATAAGAACTATAAGATACAGTAGTGTTGATTTATCTAGAGCATCGTGAAGTGTCGACGCAGAAAGCGTCAGAGTGTTCGTTTTTTGGAAGCGAGTTAGGATTTGGACAGTTAGGGTTGGCCGCCTAGCATTTCCCACGAGATAGGCAAAACATACTAAAACATTTCTTCGAGACTGCATGCGCAAACTTTCCGTGGGCCTGGTTCACGTTGGCCTAGATCCGTCGACACTACTAAACAAGGATTATTCAACTAAATTTAATATAAAATTATCGGAAATAATCAAATCAAATAAAAACATTTCACAAATTAACCAGATTTAATTGTGTTAGTAAAAAGATGAAATAAAATTTAACTGTATAATTATAGTTATGCACCATAAAACGGGTTATATATTCAACAGTGGCTACCATTTATGTAAAAAAAAAAAACTGTCCAAGTGCGAGTTGGAATCGCGCACCGAAGGTTCCGTACAAGCTTATAGGCCTTATGAAAGCACCTAACATTATTGCTCTAAGATAACTAAAAGAAAAACTAGGTTAGAGGACAAACTTAACTTTGCCGTTCTGTTATACCTTCCCCTAGTTAGGGTTATTGCATACTATGTGATTAGTCAGCCCCTTCTAATTCTAATGAGTATGATATGGTGCAGTGGGGGCTTAGTCTCTTCCCATCTTCCGTCGCGTAAGGGCTGCTTAAGGACAGTTATATAAAATCCATTAATTCATTCTTAAACTTCCATAAACTTTTATTAAAATATATCAATTTAAATTTAAAATGTTTTCGGGTTTTTTTTAAAAGCCCAAATATCCCGAACCGGATAACAGTTCGATCCCTAGACACGGTTATTGCACCAACCGCATTAATATCTATGTACTTAATAGTAATTTCGAACTTTTTTGACATTAAACTAAAAAATTGCGAATTTAATTTTTTTTTCTTTACATGTGCTGTAAGACATTGTTTCTTGCCAAATTTCATGACTTCAGGTCAATTTAAAGTACCCTATAGGTTTTGATTCCCTTGTAACATCGCGAATTATTCGAAAATATGCGACTTATTAAAATTCTCCTTTTGTACTTTAGTGTTTTTTTTTTACAGAACCATAAAAAAAAATTGCCAAACTATATTAATTTTAATTAATTTTAAAGCGAGAATGATGAAGTGTGATGCGGCTATTAATGTAAAATGTTCGTATATAACTGGTTTGGGAGATATACGCAACTAAACGTCGATTACACTGGCGCGTTGACGGGCGCTGTGATGGTGATGACGATGATGATGGCCGCCGTGGCGTAGTGGGTGATCAGCCGACTGCGAATCGTGAGGTAGCGTTCGATTCCCGCACAGAGCAAATAATTGTGTGTGATCGTGAATCGTTATTTAAAAAATAATATCTTAGTTTGACACTTTTACGGCCCGTGGGCTGTGCTCGTCATATTTTAATAATTATAATATTCAGATCAATCTGAAGAGTAGGCTCGAAAAATAACTAACCGTATAGATAAAAATAAAATAGAAAACTTTTTAATGTAACATACACCAATAAGAAAAAAACACTATAAAATAATCAAAAGTAAATAAGCGGTGGTAGCCTAGTGGGAGAACGTTGCCTTCCAAGGAGATGGTCGTGAGTTCAAATCCCAGTGCGGGCACGTACCAATGTGTTCATGTGAAAAGCATATGTACGTAATTATCACTCGCTTTTCGGTGAAGGAAAACATCGTGAGGAAACCCACATACCTACCCGAGAATTATGTCACAGGTAGCTATGTTATCCACCAATCCAGGTTGGGCCCCCGTGGTAGATTACGGCCTAGCCCTCCTCATGAAAGTGAGGGCGACCCGTGCTCAGCTGTGGGACGATATGTGTGTTGATGACGAAGAAATAATTGGTACAACAATGGAGGGTCTTATCGCTTAAAACTATTTTCTTGCTGACAACCTATGAATAAACAGATTAAATGTTATGTTTCTTGGATAAAGCAACCAAAATGTAATGTATCTGTACTATTTCCTATTCTGTGACTATTGTGTTTAATTAGTTCCAATTAAGACGTCTCCTGCACCTACACACTACAAAAAAACCTCTACACAAAACATTGTATTTTTTTGTCAACATTACCTTGTCTGAAACATCAAACAATATAAAAAAAAATTGTCTATGATATGTGTAGAAAATTTTGTGTAGTGTAGACAAAAACACGCTTAGGAGACACGGCTTTACACTTACCAATCTCATAACTCATGTCAACAAAACAAATGAATAACAATTTATGACAAAAAACTAAAAAAACACCTAAAACAGGTTTAATATATCACAAAATACAACTGGTACAAATATACCTACCCACTAGTGCTGCACGTCGATCTCGAAAAATCAAATTAAGAATATCGATTAATTTACGACCGTTATAAAAAATATATATATATAAATCGGGAAATAAAAGGGAAAATTTTATGACTTCCATTATAGATCAAGTAGGTTTTAGAACACTTTTTTATTCTAAAACTTTATCTCTATGGGTACCCGGTAATGAAATTATTTATGGCCACGTTTCATTCTGATTAATATATGATATTTACTAATTTAATCGCATTAAAAATAATTTTATCATCTGACTAAGTATGGGTAGTGAAAAGGTTTATGGGTTTAGAAAATGCGTTACTAATCTATCGGAGATTTATCAGTTTAATTTTATAGGTTTTTTACTATGCGTAGAGCTCTGTAAGGATTATCGTATAAAAAAATAATTACCTATAAATATTTACAATAAAATTATATAGAAATGAGGACCTTACAATGATAGTTTAGCCTATGGTGGTAAGAAAGATATCGTTTCATGTTATTTTTAACTGACATCATTTTGTGTCGCTTTCATTCTATAGATAATAAATCGACCAAGTGCGAGTCGGACTCGCGTACAAAGGGTTTTGTATCATTATTGAGGTGTCTCTCTGTGATTTCAAGTAAACGCCATTTTTTTTAAAATGAATATGCTATTTATACAATGTCTAATTATAAATTAAGGTTCTTAGAAAAGTTTGCCGTCTGTCTGAAAATTTGTCTCGAACTGTTTCCGAAATGGCTCAAGAGATTTCAATGAAAAGCTTATAGATTAAAACTGAGCATATGAGACTTTAGCGCCGATGTCTCAGGGTGACGAGCGCAGTGCAGTGCCGCGCAGGACTATGCAATGCAAAGTTCCGGGTGGCACTGTAACTGTTATGGGCAGGCGTAGCTCTTACCATCAGGTGAACGGCCTGCTCGCCTCGTCACTCTTTCAACTGAATGTTCGTGTATGTATCATTTTGATATTTTTTTCTACTTTTCTTATTCTTGTCATTTCTTTTTTGTTTTATTTGTAAACGCAAAAGAAGTCCCCAGTCACAAATAATGTATTTAAAAAAGATACATTACTATAAGTACCGTAAATAAGTTATTACCGTTAATATTAATAACGGTAATTATAAATCGACAAACACAATCCCATCACTACGTAAAACTGTGAACTGACTCGTAAATTGGAGGCAGTGCGTGGAGCATAAAAGTTTAATTTGTAGATTCATCACATTATGGTAATATCTTATTGTGCCTCTGTATTACGAACATGAAACCAAGGACATTTGAAATATACTCTAGGACACGGCACACATCGGACTCTTCGAATTTGCAGAGAAATTGCATTGCATTTTGTTTGCTCTATGTCTTAGTCTGTTCCAAAATACAAAATAATTTATTCACCAAAAATAGATAACAGTAAATCATCAGCATCATGCTGAGTTGGGACTATTTTGTAACAATAACCAGCAACAACACTTTAATTTAGTTTTTGTATGTACGTGTAGAGTAATTGTTAGCAATAAACAAATTTTCTTCCTTTTCTCTTTCTTTCATTCAAACAAAAAAATCCGTCACTTTTCGGGGGTCGCGGGGGACGAGGAAGACCTTACACTCATCATCAACCCATAGCGTCCCACTGCTGGGCACGGGTCTCTCCTCACTTTCGTGAGGAGTGTTAGGCCATATTCCACCACGAGAGCCAAGTCTGGATTGGTGGATAACATACCTACCTCCGAAATAATTCTCGGGTAGGTATGTGGGTTTCCTCACGGTGTTTTCCTTCACCTTCATGAGGTGTCCATGAGGCATGGTGCCAAGAACACTGGCTGCATTTCCACGTTGAATAGCAATCGCTGTTCTCTGTGCGGGAAATGAGCCAGTCCTCTTGTCTTATTTTTTTAATTAACTTTTGTTTATATGTAGAATAACTTATGAGAACTTAAATGGTAAATCATAATAATATAATGCTTTACGAATTGCGATCGTAAAACATGACCTTGTTTGAGTTAAACTGCGAAATTTCATTACAATTATTCAACGTTTGACCTTTTTCCATTTCGTAATCCATCAAACCTGTACGCTTGTTAGAATCTCATCACTAAAATGTAAATATACGATGTTGATGTTTTTTTTAAATTTTTTTCGAAAATTATTTCAGAGGTATGCTATCCACCAATCCGGACCGGGACCCTGTGGTGGATATGTCCTAACCCTCCTCACGAAAGTGAGAGGAGACCCGTGCTCAGCAGTGGGACGATAACGATTGATGATGATTATGATTTTTCGTCAAGAACGTAGTTATTATATGTAAAACCACATAGTTTGTTGATATTTAAAAATTGTTTTTTTTAAATATTGTAGTCAGTAAATTGACGAGCAAATCGTACACCTGATGGTAAGCGATTCGTCTGCCAAAGTTACAGTGTCACCCAAAACTTAGCATTGCAAAATCTAGCTCGGCACTGCACTGCGCTCATTACCTTGAGACATTAGATCTAAAGTCTCATACCTATGCCCAGTGTTTGCGCCACGCTCTAGGAAGGAATTATGGAGGTACATATTTGGGTATAATCCTTAAGTATTTGGGAAATATCTTATCCTTACTTATATTATAAATGTGAAAGTAACTCTGTCTGTCTGTTGCTCTTTCACGCCTAAACTACTGAACCGATTGAAATGAAATTTGGTACAGAGATAGTCTAGAGCCTAGGGAAGGACATAGGCTACTTTTTATTGCAAAAAATGCATTGTAAGGGTTTGAAATAGGGGATGAAAGTTTGTATGGAAGTATCGTCATTTTTGAAGCTAGAAGCTTGAAATTTATTTTTTAGGCTTTTGATTAGATATAAATAAATTTGGCATTCAAAGTTTGTAAAACTTTACCCTAGAGGGGTAAAATAAATATAGGGGATGAAAGTATGTATAGGAATATGTAAAGTTTCGGCTTAACCACTGTACCGACTTAAAAAATATTTCTCTAATGGAAAGCTACATTGACAGCGAGTAACATAGGCTATATTTTATCCGCATATTCCCGCGGGAACAGGAACTACGCGGGTGAAACCGCGGGGCGCAGCTAGTCATAAATATATTTCCAATACATTTTTCTTTTTTCTCTTTTGTTTTTGCCCGCCGCCATTTTAACTGCACCTCCAGGACGACTGGTAGAGAATGCTACTTAGCTTTAAGTCCTCCTTGTACGTTTTTATCGTGTGCTAAGAATAAATAAATAAAGCTGTTTATTTTTTTTTTTACATTATTTTCGTCTCGTCACTTAGTCATATAAAAAAACTTAAATTCTTAAATAAAAATTACTATAATACTTTACTGTTTTTTTTATGCTTTGGTTTGTCATAATTTGTGACAGTGTCAAATGTTATTACCTATATTTCAAGATTTTGTTTAAAATACCTAGTCAGAATGTTGATTCGCAGTCAGTCAGGTAGTCAGAAGTCTAGGCCATCGTGCATATAAATCCATAGCGAAAACCGGACTTATTAATTATGTTTCTCTATTGTATTCTACAGATGAATGCGAGCAAATCCGCTATTAAAAACTGGTGTTATTTACCACAATTTACTTCTCTGTTATTATTTATTGGTAAATTAGCATAATTGTATGTCTATTTATAAATATTATGTTAAATAGAAAGGTATCACGCAAAAATCTCATGAATCCTTACTTATATTATAAATGCGAAAGTAACTCTGTCTGTCTGTTGCTCTTTCACGCCTAAACTGCTGAACCGATTGAAATGAAATTTGGTACAGAGATAGTCTAGAGACTGAGAAAGGACATAGGCTATATTTTATCCCCATATTCCCGCGGGAACAGGAACTACGCGGGTAAAACCGCGGGGAGCAGCTCATTTGGAATATAAATAAAAAATTATCCACTTCGCTACACGAGCAGAGAAAAAACATAAACTTAGCGATTAGAAATCTTAAGTCATTTAGACAAAGCCTAATTTCTATTATAACTAGCATAGAGTTATGGCATTTTCACATATTATTGTTATTCAGAAAAAACCTTATTCTAAGTGGGGCAAAGTTAACATTTGTTTAATACACTATACAGCTTTCTGCATGTTAATGGTATAGTGTGGTTATGTATAAGTCTAGGTTATCGCACATTTACTTAAAATTTGATTATTTTGAAACATTGGTATCTACCTACATAAATATATTATAATATCCGAGACTTGTTTTAAATTAAATTCTTTTTTACTGGGCGTACGAGACCTTAGAACCGATGTCTCAGGGTGACGAGCGCAGTGCAGTGCCGCGCAGGATTATGCAATGCATGGTTCTGGGTGATGCTGTGACTGTTATGGGCAGGCGTAGCGCTTACTATCAGGTGAACGAGTTGCTCGTCCAATTAAATAGTAGCACAAAAAAAATATTGATACCAAAACTGGATATAATTATTTAGTACATATCGAAGATAATTCACATAATAGTAGAGAATTGTCAAAGTAAGTTTTTTTTCTATGTGACTGAGTGACGAGATGAGCAAGTCGCTCGCCTGATGGTAAGCGCCACCCAGAACTTTGCATCGCATAATCTAGCGAGGCACTGCGCTGCGCTCGTCACCCTGAGACATCGGCTCTAAAGTCTCATATGCCCAGTAATTTCGCTGAAAACAGTGCCCTTCAAATCGGAACACAGTCACGTTTGCACACTACTGCTTGGCGGATGAATATCAAGCAAAGGTTGTATGAGGTATGAATATCAGGCAAAGGTTGTACTTCCCCAGGAGGTCTCTTGCAGAAGAGGCCTCCCACTACAAAACAAGTAGGTATTGTATAAGAAATGAAGGCCGTGATTGAATATTTAAACTTTCAAAAGCTAGTAATTTTCAAACACTATTATTAATACGATATTTTAGTAAGAACCCCATCAGAATCTCACCATGTTCAGATAAAGGCTAACCTTAATAAAGTGAAACTAGGTTTTGATCTTCTAAGTGGCCGTGGAGTCAATAGAAGAAAAAGTTACAAGACAAAGTGACACGTTCAAAGAAATCGAGCTAAGAATTCCACCGCCATTACTCATGTACGAACAGACAGATAAACCATACGTGTATGTAGGGTAACACTAATCCATGTAATCCTATACAAATTAAAAATTATTAACTACACAGTAATTTTTCAAGCTAAATTACATTAAAAAGGTTACATCTCTATTTAGTGAGGAAATTCGATGATTAATGTTTTGGACGCGTGTTAGAATGTCTAGGTGTTGTCTAATGAATGGTCAAAGACAGACTGCGTGTCTCCGGAGGAGATGCGCGCTTTTGTTCCAAACCAACAAGGAGTGCGCATTATGTTGGTTTTTTTTAAAGTTTTTTAACGCTTTTTGTTCGGGATTACATGCTTGTTTTGGTGTGGATTTAGCGTAGACGAGAAGGATAGTGTTTCTAATTATAAATAAATAAAAATAAAATAAAACATCTTTATTTCAGATGTAAAAAAACAGTAATTATGAAATGTACGATTTTGTTTTTGGAAAATCTACTCAGTTCCAGAAAAGCATTGCGTAGCTTCCTAAGAACGATTTTAGTCGGTTACAATAGGTAACAGGTAGGTATTATTGATTTGTTGAATGGTAAATAAGATTTGGTTTTCACACGTTTTAGGTGACAGAACTATAATAGGTTGGACTGAGTAACAAAAATAGGAAACACAAAATAATAACAATTCTCGAACGATTCCGTGAGTGCAACTTTCAGAAAAAAAGAGACAAACAATGCATTGGCAGATTGGTTATTAACAGCCTACCTGAAAACACTAAAAAAAAAACAAACGAATACAACTAAAAAGGTTGCTATGTAACAAGTAACAAGCAACGAGAAAACAGATCGTAACAAACGTAAAAATAACAAACGTATTCAATACACGATCTCGCCGACGGATTAAAAAACTAAAAATAATACAAAATCTATTCGAAACTGTCCCTATTGTATCTATTCCAAACAAACATTTCATACAGAACTGTCACATTTGGAAAAGTGAAAATAGAACGACATCTGTCTCTTTCTTTATTAGGCTGACAGACGTGGCTAGACAGGGACGGATGTATTTCAATTGTCATGGTTGACAATGGAACGGAGCTAATCCTCGTGACATAGACTCGACTTTTTTTTTAATAGCAACGATTTTTATCTTCGATTTTCGATAGGGGCTACTGCATCTTGTTTATGGTCGAGCTTGTCTATGACTGCTAATGGTTTATTCGTGTAGGATCTTGTTACGTGCTATCGTTGATTTTGAAAGGCGGTTAGATGGTACGATAGTGTTCCAAATGTGAGATCGTGTTCGGAAGCGGTTTCTATTTGATTACACCGCGATGAAAAAAAAAAGGTATAATAGTATGGAGTTCTTTTAACACGTGATTAAGAATTATGTTCTTTTTTACCGCCAATTATAAAATATTCGTCGTCAAAACGTAATAAACTTAAAAATTTGATTAATTATGGAAATATTTAATGAACTAATCCAGTCATATTTTTATATACCTAGTGAAACTTTATTAATCAATATTCATAATTAGCACTGAATAATTTCACAACCTAATCATAAATCGACAAATCACCTAAATATTATAAGAAATCCAAATAATAAAAACTCTATTAACAATTATCGCGATTAACCTGCGACTACGACCTTTTTTTATAAAACTTCGAATATCTGACATTGGGTGAAAGCATCAGCCTTACAAAGTCTAAATAATTTTTTGAAGCCGTGTATTTCAGTCCAACACCGTATTTTATTTTAAGCCACACGCCAAAAGTATCTCCGAACCCACAGACAACATCATCCCAGGGCAAATATATTATTTTCCCGTTTTTCACGGTATTTGACCCCGGGGCGTCCCTCGCCACATCTCTTTTAATGACGTGTAAAGTATTTTAGGGGTTGCATCTGGCCACTCACAAAAAAAAAGTAAAACGAAACTCTATGATCAGCTAGCAAGTACTATTTTAGAAAAGTCGGCGGGAAATGGTGGAAACGGCGGGCGCGTCAACTGTCACTTTGACAGCTCCAAAGGGACCGTTAATGGGTGCGTTCGGATTTTAAACCGGATTGTTGTTTTAGATTTGGGGACGTTTCGAGGGGACGGTACTTTCTTTTACTTTTTATGGTAAGTTCTTTTCAGATTGATTTAAACATTTTAGAATGTAGTGGAATAATTCTGTACTTTTTTATGATTTCTAGATATTTAATCGCCAAACTTGAGGGCTCAGTCTTTAACAAAATACTGAACAAATAAAAAACCGCTTAACTGCGAGTCGGACTCGCGCACGAAGTGTTCTGTACTTTGTTGTATGGGAGCCCCCTTAAATATTTATTTTAATCTGTTTCTTAGTATTTGTTGTAATAGCGGCAAATATGTCATATGTGAAAATTTAAACTGTCTAACTATCACGGTTCATGAGATACAGCCTGGTGACAGACAGCGAAGTCTTAGTAATAGGGTCCCGTTTTACCCTTTGCGTACGGAACCCTAAAAATAAGTTCATAGAACATGTACTATAGGTATTTGCTCTGAGTCTGGGTGTTTGTAGGACCAATGGACCATGGTCCTCGTAGCTCCTGATTCCCTAAGGAGTCCTAAGAGAAAATGGCAGCAACCTAAATTGAGTCGCTGATAAGCCATTGTCAAACTAAACTGGATCCAGTTTAGGTTGAAAATTGCGGCAACATAAAAAATAAGACGTCACTATACGATTATGCGACGCGGTTCAGTTTAGGTCTTCAATTGAATCGCTATAAGATGTCATGGTAGGCCTCCTGGAAGCGAAACAATTACGTACCGCAAAGGAGTGGAACTCCTTGCCGGAGTCTGTGTTTCCCGACAGTTACAACCTGGGAGTCTTCAAGTCACGAGTGAACAGGTTGCTTCTAGGTAAGCGCGCACCATCGTAGACCGCATCGTCACAGTCACATTATCAGTTGAGATAGTGGTCAAACGCGAACCTATTTCGTTATTATTAAAAATATCGTTTGATGAGGTCTAGATTAATTCTTATTCTTCACTTATAAACAAGTATTTTTTGTATTTGGAAAAACCCCTCGTAATAGATAATAACATAGTTGCAGATTAGATTTATCCTGGGAAAACCTCAACGACGAAATATTGGAAATCATATAGATTAAAGTGAGATTACATTTGTTTTTATCAAAATATTACACTCAAGTAAATGTCATAATTATCTATATATATAAAAATGTTATGTTGGTTTGTGTACGCATCAAAAACTCAAAGAGTTCTGCACCGATCGAGCTGAAATTTTAGCATGATATACGAGGGTGAATCAAAAAGTTCTTAGAAGTGTGTTCGCGCCACTTACATTGGCACTCATAATACCTTCCTACCTTCCTATTCCTATCATTTCTTGGCGACTATCTCTGTCGCTCATATCGTGGTATCCACGAGAAAACTGCTTGCCGCCGCAAGTAGTCTGCGATCGACCCTCGTCCTTCGCGGCTGCCGCTCTCGCCGAATCCAAAGTACTGGATCTGCTGCTCCTCTGCGGTGGTCCACGTGAATTCGACGCGCAAATATAAACAACACCCGCTATAAACCCGCCGCGTAAACGCTCCTTGCCGACACGCACCAACCGCCTAAAATACAGTCCACTACATCGAACGTCATAACATCCTGAAGGAACAAGCAGCTTGGAGACGGACCCGAACCGAGGTGATTGCAGTTGCATGGAGACCAGGTTAGTCGCCAAGTTCCTTTGTACTACTCTTCTACCAGCCATCCTTCCCCCGCCATTGGAGGCGCGCTCAGCCTATACAGCTTAGCTGCCGCGCTAACATATTGTTGGTCCTTCGAGCCGGATCTTCTCTGGTCCTCCCGCTATTCTCTGGCCCCTCTTAGGCCTCATATAGTCCTCTTTATAACCGCCCGCAATTTTATATTGGTATTTTTACCAACGATAATTTCCTATAATTATCGTGTTCCCGCCCGCAATTACAGTTCAGATAGTACCCTGTACTATCCTACTACGCTATTATATACTTATTTCGTGTATTCCGCATTCCTAAATAGTAAAAATAACGATTTTTCCGTAATTCTTAATTTTTATTAAAAAGTGAAGGTATTCCTAACGACCGCCCGTGCGTCTCCACGTGGGTATTCAATACGCCGCGCGCGCGACAGGTAAATGCTGTAGGCAGTTGCAGTAAATTAGGAATTTCATACTTTATCTAGTTTTTTATACTTTGTTAAGATGGCTATGGCTACTCGTTCAAAAGACAAAGATAGTGAAGTATACGAGGACGCAAAAGCGCTCGATACGTTACAGATCGAACGTTTGACCTTGATAGGTAAACGCGACATTATATTTTCTCGCTTACAAGATATTTTTAACCGATCTTTAAAGGCTTTCACTGATGATACTGAGAAAGATTTATTTCTATGTGGAATGATCTCGTTAGACCGTTTACGCTCCGATTTCAATGAAATTGTGAACAAATTAAATGTCACCGAGTTGACTCTCAACGCTTCGTACACGGTAAACTACCAATCTATAAACGTCTTCGAAGATATGTTTTGCCGTTGTCAGTTTGTTTATAATAAACTTAACCCGCCTTTAAAAACCGCTGATTTCAATGTTGCCCCGCAACGTAAATCCATCAGAATTCCTGAACTCGATTTGATGGTCTTCAATGGAGATCCGATGACCTGGAGGATATTTTATGAGTCATTCAAACGCACGATTCACGAAAATCCCGATCTCACTGATCACGAACGCGTCCAATATTTAATTAATAAATTGTCAGGCCGGGCCCTTGCAGTTTGTTCTGGTATCGTACCTAACGCTGATAATTATCCGATCATATGGCAGACGCTCGTCGATAAGTATAACGACAAACGTAACCTAGCCTCCGCTTATCTTGATCAAATGCTTGATTTTAAATCTTTTAACACCGCGACGAATAAAAACTTAGAATTATTCCTAGATAAATTCTGCACGGCTGTGTCAAGTTTGAAGTCTCTCAAGCTCGATAACGTGTCTGATTTTATTTTACTATCGCTCGCTTTGAAGAAAATAGATTCAAGTACTGCACGGTCGTTTGAAATGCACATGCGAGGTAAATCTATGCCTACATACAATGAACTTTTAAAATTCATCCGCGAACAAAGCAAAATATTGGAACGCACTACGACCGATTCTCTTAGCCGCCGTGATAACAGGCCGGGTACTGCAAGGTCTACGCAGTCTTTTGCAGCATCATGCGTCACTCACTGTCCGCTTTGCAAACAAGCCGATCACGCTAACTTATATAGATGCCCTGCATTTGATAAGCTTTCTATCGACGACAGGTACAATTTTGTAAAACAAAGCAAAGGTTGCACTAATTGTCTAAGCACTACGCATATAAATATCGCTTGCAATTCTAAATTTAATTGCCGTTATTGTGGATGTAAACATCATTCTATGTTATGCCGCAAAGTATCATTTTCCCGTGAAGACAATCGCCCGTACCCTAGCGCTCCGTCACAGGCGCACGCGCCGCCTCCGCGCGCGCGAACTGGCAACTTCTCCGCCGCCGGGGATCACATGCCGCCTTCGGCATCGCCGCCGCCCGTCGCGGGCTCCGCTAGCGCTCAGCTGACGAACTTACCTACAACTGCTTATCAGTCATCACAACAACAGGTGTCGCTGTGTAATATACGCCCCGCTTCGCAGCCTAATGACACTACTTGTTTACTGGGAACCGTACAAGTTTATGCTACGGATTTAAATGGTCGCCGCCATGTAGTACGCGCCTTAATTGATTCGGCTTCCCAAAGTAACTTTTTAACTTCAAAATGTTGCGCTAAATTAAATTTAAAATGCAATAAGGTGACGAACACCGTTGTTAAAGGGATAGGTTCCGCATCTAACCCAATCAAGGGAGCAGTTTCTGCTACTTTATCTTCCCGCCTAAATGATAATTTTATTGCAATTGACGCCTATGTTATCGACCGCATAACAGACAATTTACCGGCAGTGAAAATTGACGTATCCTGCCTTTCATACCTGAACTGCCTGCCTCTGGCAGACGACAGTTTCGCTTCGCCTTCCGAGATCGACATACTTATAGGCGCGCCGCTCTTTTCTGAAATATTGCTATCAGGCCGCGCCGCTGGTCCGCCTGGTACTCCAACCGCTTTTGAAACCATTTTTGGTTTTATCGTAATCGGGACCGCTCCCGTTACTCCCGCTCATGTTACTCCCGCTCATGTTACGCCCGCTCATATTGAAACCGTTGTTTCTATCACTGACCCCTTGGTTGAAGATAGATGCCGCTCTCATATTTCCCTCTGTACCTTTACGGAAGGACCACGTTTAGATAATCTTGTCCAACGCTTCTGGCAGCTTGAAGAGGTGCAATGCACGCCGACTTTGAGCCCAGACGCTATAGAATGTGAACGCATTTTTACAAATAACGTTTCCCGCGATCCTACGGGACGCTATTCTGTAGCGTTACCTTTCTCCCGCGATCCCGCGACCTCTCTGGGTAATTCTTACCCTATCGCTAAAAAACGCTTCATGTATCTCGAACGTAAGCTCGCCGCGACACCTGCTCTGCGCTTAGAGTACGATGCTATAATCAAAGAGTACATTCAGAAGGGTTACATTTCACTGATCGACAATGATAGTCCTTTTACTGGATATTACGTGCCACACCACGCCATTGCGAGACTACAAAAAACAACAACTCGATGGCGTATGGTGATGGACGCCGGTGCTGAAACTGACTCAGGCCTCTCCTTGAATCAAGTTTTATATACCGGGGATAATTTTCAAAACGATCTTTTTACAATCCTCTTGGATTTCCGCCACTACCCAATCGCTTTTACATCCGATATTAAACAGATGTACCTACAAATTTTGATAAATAAGGACCACCGCAAATATCAAAAACTCCTGTATCGATTCGATCCCGTTTTTCCGCTTGATACCTACCAATTCAACCGCGTTTGTTTTGGTCTACGTAGCAGTCCGTTCCTTGCGATGCGAGTGTTGCGACAGCTGTGCGCCGCCGACGGTGCCCGCTTCCCACTCGCAGCATCTCTTATCAGCGACAACACATACATGGACGACGTGTGCTACTCCATGCCTACTCTGTCTGCTTGTTTACAACTCAGAGACGATCTCCGCGAGTTGCTCAAGGCCGGGGGCTTCGATCTCGTCAAATGGGCTATTAACTCACCCGCGCTCCTTGACTCCCTTCCCGTCTCTGCGTTAACGGAATGCGTTAAAAATGCGAAAAATGCGTTAACGGATCTTTTAAATTCCGACGAATATAATAAGTCTATCTCAGATGAGTTATCAGCTAATCGCATACACTGGAAATTCAATCCACCGCGAAGTCCTCACTTCGGGGGGAATTATGAAATATATGTGAAAGCGTTTAAAAGTCATCTTCATAAGACGATCGGTTCACAGTTACTCACGTATGAGGAAATGTTAACCGTACTCACACAGATAGAATGCGTTATCAATTCTCGTCCTGTAACGTTATTGAGCGAAGATCCGTCTGAGCCGACCGCGCTGAGTGCTTCACATTTCTTAATGACCGCACCGCTGAAGCATTTGCCCGCTTGCACGGTTCCCGATGAACCTGGACACTTATTGAAACGGTACGCTTTATTGGATCAAATGGTACAATCATTTTCCAAACGGTGGAAGTTGGAATATCTTCACTTACTTCAATCTAGAGGAAAATGGAATACACCTTCGAATCCCATTACAATAGGTTCTATTGTTCTTATTATCACTGATAATATTCCCCCGCTATCCTGGCCTCTCGGCGTCGTCGTGGCCACTCATGTCGGCGGCGATGGCATCTGTCGAGTAGCGTCAGTAAAAACGGCGACCGGCGTCTACCAGAGACCCGTCGTCCGTTTATGTATCTTACCTACCCAATAATTTAACCCCTTGCTCCCCGGTCAACCGCTATGTTATAATTTAACCCGTTGACCGCTTTAGAGTTTAACTCTTATTTTTATTTTTTTTATTTCCCGCTTTCTTTTAAAAACCAATGGTTTTTAGGCCGGGGGCAAATGTTCGCGCCACTTACATTGGCACTCATAATACCTTCCTACCTTCCTATTCCTATCATTTCTTGGCGACTATCTCTGTCGCTCATATCGTGGTATCCACGAGAAAACTGCTTGCCGCCGCAAGTAGTCTGCGATCGACCCTCGTCCTTCGCGGCTGCCGCTCTCGCCGAATCCAAAGTACTGGATCTGCTGCTCCTCTGCGGTGGTCCACGTGAATTCGACGCGCAAATATAAACAACACCCGCTATAAACCCGCCGCGTAAACGCTCCTTGCCGACACGCACCAACCGCCTAAAATACAGTCCACTACATCGAACGTCATAACATCCTGAAGGAACAAGCAGCTTGGAGACGGACCCGAACCGAGGTGATTGCAGTTGCATGGAGACCAGGTTAGTCGCCAAGTTCCTTTGTACTACTCTTCTACCAGCCATCCTTCCCCCGCCATTGGAGGCGCGCTCAGCCTATACAGCTTAGCTGCCGCGCTAACAAAGTGCATATATATGAAACCTTTTTGGATCAAGTTCGATATTCAAATTAAAGAGTGTCTATCACACTATATTTATGCAGACTGTCACTTGTTTTTGTCAGTTCGTTCGCATGTAATAATTTTTTTTGTGCAACGAGTTGCTAAAAAGTCAAAATTATGGATAAAAGTGAGTTACGTGCGGTGATAAAATATCTCAGTTTGAAAAAAATGTCTACGAAGGAAATTTTTTTGGACATTTTGCAGACATTAGGGGGTGATGCTGTACCCTATTCTACGGTTGCGTACTGGGTGGCTGAATTTAAAAGAGGTAGATCAAGCTGTAAAGATGACCCGCGTTCTGGGCGGCCTTCAACCTCCGTTACAGAAGAAAATGTCAAAAAGGTTGAGAATCTGGTTTTGGAAGACAGAAGAATGACTATAAAACATATAGCTGAGATCCTAAAGATATCTTTTGGTAGCGTTCAATCCATTTTAATTGATTCACTGGGGTTCAAAAAAGTGTCTGCAAGATGGGTGCCACGAATGTTAACCGACGAAAACAAAAAGCGACGTTTGGAAATTTCCAAGCGTAATCTCGAAATGTTCCAGCGTGATTCGGATAATTTTTGCCGTCGTCTTGTCACCATGGATGAAACGTGGGTCCACCATTTTGATCCTGAAACTAAAAGACAAAGCATGTCTTGGAAACGACCATCCTCTCCATCCATTAAGAAATTTCGAGTTGCTCCTACCGCTGGCAAAGTTATGGCCTCTGTGTTCTGGGATAGTGAAGGAATCCTTTTTATTGATAACATGCCAAAAGGCCAGACGATTACTGGACCCTATTATGCAAATTTAATCCCGAAAGTGCGTGAAGCGATTAAAGAAAAACGTCGTGGAAAACTGTCGTTGGGCGTGTTGTTCCTTCAAGATAACGCTCCTGCTCATCGATCGGAAGTTGCGCTCAACGCAATCCGCTGTGCTGGCTTCAATCTCCTTGACCACCCACCATATTCTCCGGACTTAGCCCCAAGTGATTTTCACTTATTTCCAAAATTAAAAGAGGAAATTCGTGGAACAAAATTTCACGATAATGACGCGGTTATAGCTGCCGTAGAGGACTTTTTCGAGAGTCAAGAAAATAATTTTTTTTCACAAGGAATAAGGAAGTTAGAAACGCGTTATTCTAAATGCATTGCATTGGAGGGAGATTATGTAGAAAAATAAAATATTATTATTTAAATCTTTGCATTTTTTAATATTGATTCCAAGAATTTTTTGATTCACCCTCGTATAATCCGCATCGAGGATTGTTTTTATCTATTTTTTCATCAGTGACATATCAGCGAATTTGCCACAGCGAAGCGTGGCAGGGTGCAGCTAGTGTTTTATAATAATAGTGTATGAACCTACCCGAGAATTATTTCGGAGGTAAGTATGTTATCCACCAATCCGGACCGGGCCCCCGTAGTGGATTATGGCCTAACCCTCCTTACGAAAGTGGACGGATATCCGTGCCCAGCAGTGGGACGTTATGGGTTGATGATGAATATTAGTGTATTTTAATAATTATACACATTTTTATTTTGCTACACCTTCACCATTCTGAATCCACCTCCAGGTTGACTGGCAGAGAATGCTACTTCATTAAGTCCACCTTGTACATTGTTTTGTGTGAGTATGTATAAATAAATGAATAGATACAATTATCATTTTTATTTTTTTATTTGATTTCTGGTGTGTCATTATAGAGTTTTATCCATCTACCTATCTATATAGCATATGAAGGTGACGGCATACAGTAATAAATACTATAAATAGCAACTACCATAATCTAGCACCCATATACGTTACAGCAGCCCTGAAACGAGGGTTGTCACCCATAAATCATGTTAACACATAAATTGCGTTTGCAGCAGCCCTGAACAGGGGTGGAACACGACAAGTTGTGACAGATTACCGCTACCCGAAAATTTCACACCCTTAACTTTCCTAGTAGGCTATTGGCAACCCTATTGGTAGTACACTAGGGTTGATCGAACGGGGACGTAGAAATGACGTAAAATTAGTACAGTATGCCCCGAATTTATTTTATAACAATGATAATGTTGCCAGCCCTAACAGCTAGGGGTGTGCTAACCGAATTGCACCGAATCGGAATTTATCTAATAAATTATTGCCTATTTGCAACAGTGCTGATAGGGGTGATGCTGTTTGGGGTTGTATAGAATTTATAGGGTGTTGCAGATTTGAGGGAAGTAATAATATGAAGTTATCGGGAATGTATATAGGGTGGTCACAGTCTGTGACGCGTCTTGTATTAAAAATATGTTTTGATTTAGACGAGCACGTCGTCTTTCTGTTGGTAAGCGCCAAGTCTATCCAAGAGCTAGTGCTATCTTATATTCCTTCATGTGGATGTTACCTAGAAGCCTAGAATGAGACTGGCTCTCAAGGACGGATTATAAATGCGGATGCAAATCGATCTGTGCGTTTCCGAGGATTTTTAAGCACGTGTTTCTTCATCAGAATCTCATCCTCACATTTTATAGTTACTTGGTTTCGAACCCATGACAACTAACTAAGCTACGAAATATTTGTATTTGGTCCTTAACTGAAGTCATTCAGAATTCAAT
The DNA here is from genome assembly GCA_912999815.1 of Campaea margaritaria. Lineage (NCBI taxonomy): Eukaryota > Metazoa > Arthropoda > Insecta > Lepidoptera > Geometridae > Campaea > Campaea margaritaria. The sequence goes on from OU538814.1 coordinate 5,389,712, forward strand.
ATCATCTGCCACCTTGCTCTTTCCTTCAATACCTACTCTACTCTCTGGAGGCGTAAAATAATAAATATTTACACTAACAATTATCCACCCACTAAGTGTGAATTGCTGTGTAAATAGATAAGTGAGAGCCGCGTGGCAGGCACGTGCGCTCTCTCCGGCGGTCGAGTGATAACTGATGACTTTATACTTTTGCGAGGTCTTAGGTAAACAAAGGGAAATGTATGGGCATAGATGAGGCGAGGAAATTTCTCGGTTGCTATCTTCTCTGACGGGCGTATTTCCGAAGCACTGGTAGAGTTAATAGAGTTTCTTTTTCCAGTGCGAGTTTTTTCCTCGAATTAGAACTAGAAAGGGAAATTTCCTTTTTAAAACTCAAACCATAAACGTTTCTTTGGGAGAAAATGACTTATGGTATCGATTGACAAAACAACCACTGAGCGTGAGCGAAGTTACGGGCCACAACTAACCCGCTGCCTTATTACGAATCACATGACTGGCTTGCGATAGACGTAAATCTGGCGTTAATAACCATTATCTATAGCAGTTCTGTCGCTAGTTGCGCTAGTCTAGTATCTATGTTCAAAGTGTATTCTGCGATAGGCGGGACAGTAAACGGGCGTATTTCAGTTCTGATTTCTAGTGAAATTTTACAACTCGATTGCTGTCGCTTAGCTATGGCAAAGTTTTACGTAATCAGGGGTCATAGTTTTCTATCCTTTCCGCTACATTGTCTAAGCCCAACACCTTCGGCCCTCTACCCCCTATTGTGATTCGTGAGACCTCCGCCCTGGAGCTAATTGTAACGTCAACACTGTTTGTTTGTGTTTTTTGGAAAGTGCGAGCCCTCCGGGGGCTGTTGTCAGATTGTTTAGGACTGGAACGTGGGATAGTTTGCAAAATAAAAATAAAAAACCAGTCAAGTGCGAGTTGACTCGCGCACCTAGGGTTCCGTATCCGTTTTGCCCTATTTGTTTAACTTTTATTTTAACACTTTGACTGCTGAGCCGATTTTATTGTCTAGCCACGGTTACGGATCTGCACACACCGTTGTTTTCCCGTACCGCTAACACAACAGTTGTTTTTCCGTACTCGCGGCAAGTTATAAAAAACACAGCAGCTGTGTTTTCAGCAGTGAACGTGTTAAATGTATATAATTATAATTATGTAGAGTAATAAACATCCATTTATTCATCCATCCTTACAAACTTTCACATTTAAATAATACTAGGTGTACCCTGCCACGCTTCGCTGTGGCACATTCGCACATTCGCTGATATGTCACTGATGAAAAAAATAGATAAAAACAATCCTTGATGCGGATTATATATCATGCTAAAATTTCAGCTCGATCGGTGCAGAACTTTTTGAGTTTTTGAAGCGTACACAAACCAACATAACATTTATATATATATAGATTAAATAGGAAAGTAGGAAAGTAGGAATTAGGATTCTGTTAAGAATGTATTTTTTTACTTAAGAGGCAATAGATCTGTCTTTTTTTTTTATTATTCTTTGTGCAAAAATTCTATAGTGGCCACCAGGGTTCCTTGTAGTAAGATTCCGAACTGCATTTTAAGGTATTAGAACCGAACCTTAATATTTAACCCAGGGCAGTTGGGTAAAAACATAAAAAAACACTTAAATGAATTAAAATGCTAAGATTAACCAAAAAAGTAAGTAATAATTTTCTTTCAATAAACGTGATATAAGGCTAAGTGCCCACGTCAGACGCCGGCGGCGCCACGTGCCCGCCGCGGCGCAGTGTTCCACTCGATTGGACTCGAGGGCGTACTCCAACTGAAGTGTTGCTTCGAGCAATTGATTGTAATTGAATAGTCAGGTGTAATGGATACATTAGATACGCGCTAAAATTAAATATAGTGCTACTAATATGTTTCTTGTAAAAACTTAAACGGAATCTCTCGCTTTTCGGTGAAGGAAAACATCGTGAGCAAACTTCTATATCTACCTAGCCGAGAATTATTTCGGAGGTAGTTAAATGTTATCCGAGCCCCCATGGTGGAATGGCCTAATCTTCCTCACGAAGGTGATGGGGGGGGGGGGGGGGGGGGGGAGACCTGTGGTCAGAAGTGGGAGGATGATAGTGATGATGATAACAATCAAACAAAAATTTGGGCTACACAGAAACACTCACACTTTAACACATATGCACATTATACGCACACACATAAACTCACACTCACACTCGTCTAGTGATCCATTCAAGTACTAACTCAAAGATAGATACTACTCAAACCTAGATAAGACCGCCCATTGTGACACTAATTGTAAAATTTGTTTTGTTCTAGTTTTAAGTTTTCTTTGTTCTGTGGTGTTTCAATAAAGAGTTTATCTATCTATCTATCTAGATCTTACGAAACAGGAAATTCCTAGTATCGTAGTTAGGTTGTAAGAATGTAGTCCATAATCTTGCAGTTTACTTCTAATATAAATATAGCCTGGCTGTTATCCTATATCATGTACAAACTTTAAAAGTAAATTAATAAATAAATGTTAAAAACTTGGAATACAACTTGAAACTAGCGAAATTGAATTCTCAAATCGTGTGAAGTAAACACTTTTAAAAAAGATATACAGTATACCTTTCACTATTATTTGTGTTTTATAATTGAATTTGAAAAGTTATTTTTCAATTTGGCACCCAAATTGTCAACGTACACACCCCACGCACCCTTGCGAACTTTCACACTTGCCGTGTTTATTTATTCAATACAGTTATAATGTAACCCGGAGTGTGCACGGCTTTCTAGAATAAATTGATTTGGAATAGTGAAGCGTCCAAGTAATTTACAGGCCGCATTTAATCATATACTGACGGTCAGTAACGAAACCCAATTTACCGAAAACTTTTAAAAAATATATTGTCAAAATAAAAATCCAACTGTCAATGTCACCAAATCCTCAAAATGGCGTTCCAACTGTCAAAATAAAGTTCCGATCTACATTCGATCTCGTTACAATTTAAAAATGGCGTCATCCTAAACGTCAAACGCTTGCCGCACAGTGCATCGATTGTAATGTGACATTTGTAGTAAAGTTTTAATCGATTCACAATTCAGTCTCAATTCGTTCAACTTTCAATCAATTTGTAGTATGATTATGAGAATTACCTTTTGACGTCCGTGCTGGCATTTAGCAAGGGACTGACCGCGTCGGCACGGTTATCATAGCGATCCTGCTACGGATAACCAAAGTCAGCATTGACCCTCAAAGCAAAACTGTAATGGTTCTTTAAATTGTTTACGAGCTTTAGGATCGTATTTTACTTTTAACGCCTTTTCTAATTTGCGACGCTGGAGTTGCGACTTGGTAAGGTAAGGTCCCTGCGTTACCAAGTCTCTCGGCAAGTGTTAACTTTCGCACGGCTTGTTTTTTTGTTTAAACTGCGACGTTTGTTGTTTCGGGGAGCAAACAGATTTGGTTGCCCCACCAATGAGGGAAAACAATACAAATTAAACTGCAAAATGGGGTTATATTCCGTAGTGTTGTTGAGTTTGCTTCGGCCCCACTGCGGTAACAATTAACTACTTGTCTAAACTGTGACTGGATTGCCATGACACCTGTCAAATTTATAATGAAGCTTATGAAATAATTTATTATCTGTACCTTCCCCTGACATATTTTTTTTAAATTCATAATTAGTTTACATAGAAGCGGTGGTAGCCTAGTGGGAGAACGTCCGCCTTCCAATCAGAAGGTTGTGAGTTCAAATCCCAGTGCGGGCACGTACCAATGTGTTTCTGTAAAACATATGTACGTAATTATCACTCGCTTTTCGGTGAAGGAAAACATCGTGAGGAAACCCACATACCTACCCGAGAATTATTGCGGAGGTAGGTAGGTGATCCACCAATCCGGACTGGGCCCCCGTGGTGGATTACGGCCTAACCCTCCTCACGAAAGTGAGGAGAGACCCGTGCCCAGCAGTGGGACGTTATGGGTTGTTGATGAATTAGTTTACAAGCGCCGGAGGATTCGTTTTAGGCATAGATTCTAAAACTTTGTGTACATTTTAAACTGAAATAGCTGGACCAATTTTAGTAAAGTTTTGGACGTATCAGCTTAAATAAAGTAGTTAGGGCGTTTCCAGCGAAGATACTGGGCATTATGAGACTTTAGAGCCGATGTCTCAGGGTGACGACGAGCGCAGTGCAGTGTCGCGCAAGTTTATGCAATGCAAAGTTCCGAGTAGCACTGTAACTGTTATAGGCACGCGTAGCGTTTACCATCAAGTGCAAGACTTGCTCGTCTCATTACTCAGTCAAATAATGATAAAAAACACTAAATGGGAAATACAGGAGTTAAGGACGACAAAAGTGCATTTTATGTTAATAAAAAAAACCTTTGGCACTTTGCTGGGTAGTAAGTACTTTGCCGGGTAGTGGTCTAAAGATTTTTGGACTGGCGAAAGTAAATTTAGGGGATTAGGGTATTTTCTATAAAAAAAAAAAAAATTAAAAAAGTTATGTGTGGTGTTTCTAAACGCGTTGAACTCTTTAATATGAAATTTTACATTAGTGCAAAAGACATCAACGCGCGATATAATACTTAATCCATATTTATTACTAGCTGCGCCCCGCGGTTTCACCCGTGTAGTTCCTGTTCCCGCGGGAATATGGGGATAAAAATAGCCTCGTTACTCGCTGTCAATGTAGCTTTCATACAAACTTTCATCCCCTATTTCAAACCCTTATAATTCTTTTATCGCTTTAAAAAGTACCCTATGTCCTTTCACAGGCTCTAGACTATCTCTGTACAAAATTTCATTTCAATCGGTTCAGTAGTTTAGGCGTGAAAGAGCAACAGACAGACAGAGTTACTTTCGCATTTATAATATAAGTAAGGATTATTATGTATGTTTCATTAGAACATTTGGTATTTAGGTGCAGGAACCATAATTTCAATCAAATATGATAGCAAACATTATTGAAGTCACTTTCAAACTATAAGAATTTAGCTTTGAGTCACATAAAAATTTAATAGAAATGTGATAAAACTTGACACTGGTTAAATGCACGAATCGTGCGAAGCCAAAACGTAAATAAAAAAGGCACCTCATTACTCATTCTCACTTCAAACAATGCTTTATTTATGGCCAGTAATTCCACCGGCAAAAAAGCAGCCAACTAACAAAAAATTAAATTCATATTTTCCTATCTAAGACACATGCAATATCAACTGCATTCTTCGTTATTACCACTCATTTCTTATCAATTCTTTAGCGAAATTACCTTTTACGTCTTTCTAAAGTGACGTCCCTGATAACCCGTGACGCTGACAAGGACAAGAGCCGCGCATTAATGAAAAAGGAACATGGCGGCCAAGATGGCGACTCAAAGACGCCGCCGGTAGCCGCTCTCGAGTCGGAATTCATAAATGATAAATTTAATAATATTTATTATGATCTGGAAGTAATAAGAGAGGAGTGCACGTCTGTGGTGTTATTTAGGACAATATTTTAATAAGGATTTGTCAGAGTTATTTCAGCAGCATAAAATAGTCATATAGTTTTGTTAAGGCGTCATCTATTCTGGGTGAGGAAGAAAGTTGGTTGATAGAAAGAAAGATATTCTCATATAGCTTTTTAAGAAAACCAACTCGGATTTAACCCATTAGTAAGATTTTGCTTAAACTTTTCCAGCCAATTTTTTTATGGAATACTAGCTGTACCGTGCCACGCTTCGCTGTGGCACATTCGCACATTCGCTGATATGTCACTGATGAAAAAAATAAATAAAAACAATCCTTGATGCGGATTATTTAGCATGCTAAAATTTCAGCTCGATCGGTGCAGAACTTTTTGAGTTTTTGAAGCGTACACAAACCAACATAACATTTATATATATATAGATTTTTAAATTGGCATCACTCGCGTTTTGGTGAAGGAAAACATCGTGAGGAAACCCACATACCTACCCGAGAATTATTTCAGAGCTAGGTATGTTATCCACTAATCCGGAGCGGGTTTCTGCGGTGGATGGCCTAAACCTCTACCCGAAAGTGAGAGGAGACCCGTGCTCAGCAGGCTGAATATATGAGGCCAATCACCATTGATCCACTGTTAGTTACTTGGAGTTTTCCTTTTCCTGTACGAGATTCAGACATGAGTCGCCACTTGAAAGGGAAATATCCTTTTTCTAACTCAAACCATAATAAGATAATAATCATTAGTTTCGTAGATCATAATATTTTGACAATTTTTTTTTGTATTTCTATACTTATGTATAAGATTTTTTTTTGACGTGTAAAAGTGCAATATTTTGCCTATTTACAATAAATGATTTGAGTTTTGAGTTTGAGTTTACTGTGCAGCTCCGTTTTCTACCTTCACCTTCATCGTCACCCTCCCACGTCCTGATGAGACTTTCTCAGTTTCAGCATTTCAATTTAACTATATAATGCTTGGGAGTAAAATTATGTCAGAATTAATCTCAGAGCATTAATTTAGTAACTAATTATTACTTAAAAAAAAACTGTTGTCTGGAAGAAATCGCTTTCAGCGATAAGACCGCCCATTGTACTACCCTTGTTTACGTAGTGTGAGTCTTCTGTACTGTGTTTATTTCTGTTTCTGGTGTACAATAAAGAGTTTTTCTATTCTATTCTATTCTACTTTGTAACAAAGAATCCGTTTTTTGGATGTGAAACATACCCACACCCCTCTCTCCTTCACTATGGGTGGTTGACTGGTAGAAAATGCTCTTAGCATTAAGTCCGCCATTTGTACTTGCTAGTTAATCTGTGCAATAAATTATTGAATAAATAAATAAATATCTAATGCGGCGGGAAAGACTGGCTGTTGTCACGGCCAAGCGTTTTCTTTGCAGTCACTTATAATGCAAAGTATCTGGATGACCGAGCTTTGCTCGGTATCTCTTTTATGACTTTTTTTAAAAATGAATCCGAGCTAGATCGATTTATCGCCCCCGAAACCCCCTATATACTAAATTTCATGAAAATCGTTGGAGCCGATTCCGAGATCCCAATTAATATATATCTATATACAAGAATTGCTCATTTAAAGATATAAGATATGTGTGAAGCATATTTTCTATGCAAAATAGTTTCGACGTCTGACACCTGTTAGGCGTCGTATGACAGCTCAATTTTTTTTCTTGTTTAAACCATTTTTATTTTGTTTCTTTTTCTTGTAGCTTTGTATAGTTGTGTCAACTCTTAACAGTTCCACAGAGTATCGAAATATAAATTCTACAGTAAATTCACGTCCGTGACACTCACTCCGATTTCACGGGAGCCTTAACTGGCGCATTTCTTTAAATTGATGCAACTGGTCTTAAGTTGACTTTTTTATTTTATTTTCGTGACTTATGGAGTCAGACGGCTTTCGGTAAAGAATGAAGATATCATGCGGTCAGCGGCCATTGTAGTGTGTTTCTTAATCATGATGATTTGTAGTTTTTATTTTCGTTCAGTTTTCTGCCTGTTAATTTTTTATTTTTATTTAACTCAGTAACGAGGCGAGCAAGCCGTTCACCTGATGGTAAGCGCTACGTCTGCCCATAACAGTTACAGTGCCATCTAGAACTTTGCATTGCATAGGCCTGCGCGGCACTGCACCGCTCTGCGCTCGTCATGAAATTGTCTATGGAAATAGTTTTTTTTTTTTATCGCAGTTTAGGCAAGACAAAGTCGAGGATGAAGCATGCTTGCCTAGAATCCCGGGAAGGGCGTGGGATACTTATTATCGCGATAAACAGTAGTGCGCGGACAAAGTCACGGGCGAAGGCTAGTTACTTTTAAAAAATCAATGCACTAGTTCCAAGTTATGAAGTCACAAAAAAAGTAACTGATACCTATCGATTATGGAAACCTTTCAACTACTTAAAGTAATTCGAACCATCCTGACATTCCATTACCTTATAAGCTAGTATGCGAAGCCAAAACATTTAAAAAAACATTGAACCTCACTGTGTTGCCATGATTGGGGTAAAGTGTTGCCAGTAATAATAAAATAACTTAAAAATATTCAATAATAGGAACTGCAGCGTTGATGGCTGTATTTTTTCGTTTTCGTTTTGCAATCCTATTGTACCTGGTTTTAACTTCGACTTTGCTCCAATGCGACATTCAATGATAATATTGTGTATGTCTGTATGTATGACTATATGTATGTGGATTTGTCATCGCTCAAAAACGGTCTAGGAAACCACATGAAGAAACCAGCCTGTCCAAGAATATCAAAATTCAAAGACTAACTGTTACATCTGCACTTTTTCTTTGAAGGTCTGTTATGGGCAGGCTTAGCGCTTACCATCAGGTGCACGACTGGCTCGTCTAGCAACTCAAACAAAAAAAAAGGAAACTGCTAAATTTTTATGTTAGAATCAAACCTACGTCATACAAGGATCCGCCTTTTTGTTTCCTTTTAAAAAATACTGTCATCGGCAGCAACAAACTTTCAATCGATATTTAGGTCATCGTGTCAAACGAATGATCGATTTTTGAAGCCTTGGAACTGTCGCCGGCTTTACCGAGGGTATTTTGGGGTCGGCACCCGAACGGGTTTTAGGCATTATGGGTCATTGTAGCACTGGCCACGCGGAAGATGACAATTTAAAAACATATCGTTTTCTTTTTTTAATGTAGGTGGCAGTATGTAGATTGTTGCAGTGGCCAAAATTCAAGCATTTTTTCGTTTTAGCGCCGCACGATTAATGCATTTAGCCAGTGTCAAGAATTAAAAAAAAACAAGTTTTTATGATTGTCCGTAGTTAAATTAGTAAAGTTATTAAGCTACCGTCTGATTGACCACAATGGTTTGGTGGTGTTCTAAAAACTTAGATAAATCCAGTGGGAAAACTGCACCATGCCATAACGAAAAAAAAAGTTTACAGTTACAGCGTTCTTATTAATACGTGCGAAATGCGGAACGAGCTGACACCTTGGACACAAAATGGCAAATAGCCAGTTGAAGAGTCTCGGAGAAGCCAGCACTGGGGCAATTGAAGAAAAAATCAAGGGCTCGGAATTGCTTTTTTTATAAAAGTTAAAAAAAAGCTGACGAAGGACATGAAATCTAGCGAGAAACGTAACATACTCTCGTGTGTTTATACTCTGCAATCTGCCTTTTATGTTGTAAACCGCAGTTGACGTCAGCTTTCTACGTTAAAATAAGTACTAAAACTGCATCTGGAAATGTCATAAACTTAAGTTTACAATGTATGTGTTCTATATCCTATTTCCGATTCCTATAAAGAGCAAAGTATAGAAATTAATTAAAGGCTCCCGCCAAAAGATTAAAAAATCAACTAGCCGTATACAATTCTAAGGGATGCCAATAAAAAAGAAATATACATTTAAAAAAAGAACGCCCAGCTGCCAACGGCCGCGCATCTATTGTTGAAAAGAGACGAATGTATTAACCTCCGGGTGGGCGTGAAAGAGAGGCGAATACGGATTAAAAATTGAACTTTGCAGGGGATTAATTTTATTTTATTCGAGTATTAAATGCGTATTGGACTTTAAATCTAATAGGTCGCCAGTCGTTAATTTTGTGTAGATTTATAGTTATTTTTTATTGCTTAGTGGCGTCACGGTGGCAGCTTTTAAACAAAAGTTGTGAAAAATAAATGTAAATAAATAACGTAAGGCTCCTCCCGGAGTTTCGGCGGGAAACCGAAAAGTGTTTTTTTTTTTTAAATTTTTGTTTCCAGCTTGTCTTTCTTCGTGTGTTCTTATTGTATTAATGAAATGAGCCGATGTCTCAGGGTGACGAGCGCAGTGCAGTGCCGCACAGGATTATGCAATGCAAAGTTCTGGATGGCACTGTAACTGTTATGGGCAGGCGTAGCGCTTACCATCAGGTGAACGACTTGCTCGTCTCGTCACTCAGTCAAACAAAAAAATAAATAATGAAAACGAAACCGGCCCGAGTTTTAATCGAACGTTTTGAACGGACATTAGGTTAAATAATTAACATGAGATACTAATTTTTATTAAATGAATAATAAAACATAATGGTCAATATAGCGCTTTCATTGTGTAGAAAAAAATATTACTAAGGTTGTCTGGAAGAAATCGCTTTCAGTGATATGACCGCCCATTGTACCACTCTTGTTTACCTATTGTAATTTTTCTGTACTGTGTTTATTTTTGTTTCTAATGTTCAATAAAGAGTTTTCTATTCTATTCTATTGCGGACATATATACTTTTAATGCGAATACATTAATTATACCACAAAAAAAAAACTCCGAAATAGGAAACGTAAAAACATATTTTTTCAATAAAAAACCGAAAATCCCCGACTACCTGAAATACAACAAAAGATTGGCAATTTTTTCGCGGAAAACCCTCTTTGGATTAAAAAACATGGCGACTTTTTTATAGAAAACGACATCCCGTGTTGTTTCCGTAGATTTACCTTATTTACATGCAGATATTCACGAGAAATTAAACCTCAACATTTCTGTAAATTGTTTTCTATCTATCCACGTTTAAAGTTGTCTTGAAGAATTCGCTTTAAAAGACACGACGCGCCATTTTACTAATGCAATGATAAAATTTACAACTGATGTACAATGAATAGTTTTTCTACTCCTGCATTTTTGGGCATAATTTACAAAACAACAAAATTGGGAAATGAAAAAAAAAAACGAAACTAGTGAATAAAAAAAAATACAGACTAATTGACAACCTCCACCTTTTTTGAAGTCGTTTAAAAGTAAATGAAAATGAACTCTATCTAGGTCTAGTATTTAATTCTGACGAAAGGCGAAAAGCTAGATATAGGTCCGTGTGCTGTGAAAACAGCGTAAAACAATAATAATAATATATACCACGTTTAACTCATTCAATCTTGCGGATTAATGTTTTTTTTTTCATTTTTGACTTAGTGCATTCGATGTAGTAGTAACTACTTATACTTATGTATTGTGAAGAAAGCCTTTTAGAATGGAATCTCGAAAACACTCGAAAATATATTTCCTTGCCATTTGCGCTAAAGGCAAACAGTGGCAACTCAAACAGATTGCTCTTCAGAACGCATCTTTTGAAAGCCCCTCAAGTAAAAGACCCACCGGCCACAATATCCGAACGCACTGAGGTTTCGAACGCACTCCATTCTCAGAAGCGAGGGGAAGCTAATCCGACCTCTTCTCCCTTTTGAATAGAGAACGTATCGGCGGATTCCTTTTCTGAAAATTCGAATCTTTGCTCGATTGTTTCTTTTTTATATTGTGCTTAAGAGTTTTTTTTTTAATTTTGTGTGGCAATGCAGGCATAGGAACTAAGCGACAATATTATACTCCGTAAGGTAAGATATTTGTTCCTTCATCACGCAAAAATGCCTGTAGGGATATGAATCAAATTTGGCACACATATAGTTTATTACCTGAATTAACATATTTGATACTTTTTATGACGTAAAAATTCGGTGTTCCATTAGGATACCACTCAACGCGTGTAAAACCGCGGTGCGCGGCTTGTGTAAAATAAACTACGTACCTAAAAGTAAGTGACTAGCGCATTTTCTCGTTTTCGTTTCCTAATCCGACCCGTTTCTCTTTAAAACCAAATCCAACAATATAATCATTATGTTAGTGAACGATTTTATCAACAAAATGAATCTAACACTTCATTATTTAGGCTTTTTTTCTAACGTTCTGGCTCCGCACGATTAGTGCATTTAGTTAGACTAGTTTTTTATATTTGACTGAGTGACGAGACGTTCAAGTCGATCACCCGATGGTAAGCGCTACGCCTGCCCATAACAGTAACAGTGTCACCCAGAACTTTGCATTGCAAAATCTTGCGCGGTGCACTGCGCTTGTCACCCTGAGGCATCGGCTCTAAAGTCTCATAATGCTCAGTTATTTAGCTGAAAACAGTGCCCTTCAAACCGGAACACAGTGATATTAGTAAGTATTAGTAATTAGGTAGTCATAATGTCAAGTCCCAGTCAGTAGGTAGTCTAGTCAAAGTCACGATACAGTTAAGTGGTGGGTGCTTTAATGAAATACTTGGGAGTTTTGGAGATAATACAAAATGGCGCGTTTTTTGGGTTTACATCGTTTGCTTACACACTTACACGTTAACGAACACAATAATGGTTAATATTCCGCCAATGTTACACGAAGAAACACAAGTTTGAGGAAATAATACAGAAACAACATTTTCGGTTACCCGCCAAAACTCTCTAATTTAGGCTTGTACTAAAAACCCTAATACCACTTGATTAAAAAAATAAACAACAACCGCACGCTACCAACATCAAAAACCGAACTCGCTAATTAAATCAAACTAACAAGGAGCGACTTCCGTTTCCCCCACATTTTAGGGTAGCATGGCAACACTGAACCCCAGGGAGGGGCAAAGGGGGGTTGTAAGCCGCTTACCCGGGTGGTAGGGGCCTGTTTTGATTATTCCCAAGGATGTCTTCTTGGTACGTAAATTATGCAACGCTTTTCGCTTTGTTGTTCTGACGAGTTGGGCTCGTCATGTTGGTAGTTGTTTGTCTATGGTTAATTTGTAATGGTTCTGCTTTTAATGATTCGTTTGATCAGAGACAAAATGCGTGATTTTATTTTGTTAGTTTCGTGTTTGTACATAATTTTACTCTACGTACGTTACTCTGTGAGCCTACATGTGATCTCCGCTCTAGAATGGAATGGAATAGTATATGTTTATTGGATAAAACTGTGTGAAAATAAACTGAACGTGCTTTTTTGCAATTTTGTATGAACTGACGATTTGACATTTGTTTTTTCCGTATCTTCAGATGCTTATTTTCCTGTGTTACATGGGCAGTTTTTAACCTGGTAAATGCAGAGTACTAGCAGAAAAACTAGAATTACGCGCGTAAAACCGCGGGACGCAGTTAGCACTTTAACTGCTGAACCGTTTTGCTTGTCTAGCCACGGGTGCGGCTCTGCACACTCCATAGTGTTTTCCTATACAACAAACACAACAGTTGTGTTTTCCCGCACTCGCGGCTAGTTATGAAAAACACGACAGTTGTGTTTTCAGCACTGAAGGTGCTAGTAGACAATAAAAACCTCAAAAACTGACCTTGAGGAAACCCCACAGCCTCCAACCCGTGATGCGTCAGTCCAAATGGCCCCAACCCGCCCAGGGGGCCAGGCCCCATGCCCATGTGGTGAGCACTGGAGTGATGAGCATAAGGGTTCTGGGCTAGCGGCGACGGTTGCTTCAGGTAGTGGAAGTAATGGTGCAGCGGCGTCGTGGAGTGGTGGGCCTGGGGCGCCGCGGGGCCTGTCGCCGTCGGCCCGCTGGAGGACGAGTTTGTTAACAGCGCCATCTGGTAGCGGATGAGGGTAGTCACCGAAGCAGCCGCTTACGTGTGGCTGACATGGCGCCGCCGTTGCGCTAGTGCGTCGCCTGCTTCAGATGTGTGGAGAGCATTTCGAGTTTTTTGCCTGGAAGGAGAAATTATTACGTTATTTGAAGCGGATACACTTTCCTGGAGATTTTTCGTATGGGGATTTTGAAGAAGGGTGGAAAAGGCTCTAGAGAGTAGCATCGCAACGTCTTGAGTGTTGCAGGTGTAATAGGCGGCGGTTACCGTTCACCATCAGGCAGGCGGTCAGTTTGCAAACCCAAAAAAAAGATATATTTTTTTAAAACTGTAATCATAGACAAAGGTGATGTAAGGAGAAGGCCTACTAAGTTACTAATTCTTAAGAATTTAAGGCTTAATTTTACTGATACATCGTGTCTTTAACAATAATAAACAAAAAAAAGTTTTTTTTTCTTATAATTCTTTACAAGTCCAACGTTGATCCATTTGCTGACACGTAACGTTGATGTAACTAAATATAATTTGCAGCTCATTTACAATTTGACGAGATTATCAAAAGATTTGCAACGACTAGACGCATTTATAAATAGTTTCACAATCAGTGAAGCGAGTAAGTAAGCTGGTTCTCAAAAGTCAACAACCTACAGTCGCATCTCAAGCGCAAACTTAAGTGGCCTTAAATATACCAATTATCCACGGCTCATACAACGTTTAATAACTTCTCATCATACAATTTAACGTACGTCAAGTCGAATTATAAGCAACAGCGATCATGACTTTTTTTCATTTCGATTGCTAACTATTTTACAATTACCCCAATGAATGGGGAATTTTCTGCGCTATTGCCACACTGCAATTTAAGAAAAAAGTAACAAAAGTCAAACACGTGGAACGCCTTTGAAATTTGAAATGAAAGAAGGTTCGATACGGACGTTTCAAAGATTCGAATTGCGGAATTCAAAAATTTTTTTTTGGATGTTGGTAAAGGTGTAGGTACATGTTTACAGACATTTTGTCACGTATATTTTTTTTGGGCTGTTACCTGAAGTTCCTTTGCCAAATTGAGGGGGCTATGATCGCTCCGTCTATTGTGTGAAAAAAAAACTTGACGAGCGGTACCGTGGTGACGACATTTACAATGAAAAAACTTGAGGTATCACGTATGCATTCACAAGCATTGTAACTCCTAACACAGGAATTGATTGAAACACTTTATACAGAACTTTTGTCTTTGGTATCAGTTAATGTTTATATATGAAGCGGTGGTAGCCTAGTGGGAGAATGTCCGCCTTCCACCGCCGAAAGACCTGAGTTCAAATCCCAGTGCGAGCACGTACCGATGTATTTGTGTAAAATATATTATGTATGTGATTATCACTCGCTTTTCGGTGAAGGAAAACATCGTGAGGAAACCCACATAGAATTATTTCTAGCTAGATATGTTATGCAACAATCCGGACCGGGCCCACGTCGTGGATTATGGCCTAACCCTCCTCACGAAAGTGAGGGGAGACCCGTGCCCAGGATGAGGACGATATGGGTTCTTAAATATGATGATCAGTTATATCTATGCTTTCGTTTATTTAGAGCTTCATCATACAATTTTATTTGTATGACAAGAAAGAATGGCAAATCTATCACTAAATCTTCTATTATACAACATTGCCATCTTTGCTCTTCTTTTCTTAACTTTAACAAGAATAAAATTAAGAAGAAAAAAATTATTAAAAAAATATTAGTTACAACAAGCGGTCTTATTGCTTAAAGCAACAGAACATAGTAAAATCGAGTACTGTTTTTTTTTAAATAAATTGTTTCTTTTTATTCATTAGTTCATACATTCAAAAAGCAGTAGGCATGTGTAAGTGTTGACATTAACTTAAACTTGCAAAGGTTTCAACGCTATTAGAGTAATTTTAATTGGATCGGATTACAATTACGTTTGTGTAAAGCAGGCTTGGCAGGCTTTGTGATGGTTGAGCTTAAAAATCGCCGATTACCCACTAATGGGCAAATTGACACTCTTGGGAAGGGCAACACTGATATATTTTAATGTTACTAAGTAGTGAAAAACAAGATGAGTCAGTGGTTTGTCTGGTGGGAAGCGCTACGCTGGCCCATAACAGCTACAGTGCCACCCAGAATCTATTGGGGCACTGCACTGCGCTCGTCACCCAGAGACATCGGCTCTAAAGTCTCATATGTCCAGTAATTTCGCTGGAAAAAATGCCCTTCAAACAGGAACACAGTAATGTTTGCACACTACTGCTTGTGGTACTTGCCCAGGCGGTCCCTTGCCGAAAATTTTTCACAGGTAGGTTTGCTATCCACCAATCTGGAACGGGCCCCCGTGGTGGATTACAACCTAACCCTCCTCATGAAAGTGAGGGGAGACCCGTGCTCAGCAGTGGGACGATGTGGGTTGATGAAGATGATTATTTATCTCCGTCTCGATAACTGTCAGAAGTTTTAACAACCTAATTACTATCTTTACATCAGCAACAACGCCTTCGCCACAAAAAAAAACGACATTGTCACTTTCGGAAACCGCAAATGTCTTATCAGTTCTCAGAAACCCCATTTTACTTTCCTTTGGGCACCTCGGAATTGTCAACAAAAGATTATCCTAAATCTATCCATTAAGAATAAAAAAATGTCTACCTGCAAAAAACTACCAACATAGCAAAATCAACTTTAAGCGGGAAAAATTAGCGCTCATTTTTGCAAACTGGCAATAATGGCGAAGGAGTGAAGGATTTCCGCCTGATTAAAATTTTTGCGTTTTGGCGGTAAACCCCTCGAAAGGTGTTCGATTGTGTAACGAAAAGCACTCGGTTTTCTATATTTTTTTGCTAATCGCCGGTGCTTTTGAGTTTTCACGTCACTGACTTTTCTGTAATTTGGTTTTGGAACTCGTGTTATTGTCATGCTTCGTGAACACAGGCCGGGAAGAAAAGGTTCACACTGTCATATTTTTATGTAAGAGTTATTTTAAAAATAAAACACTTTATGTGCCAGTAACTTTTAATACATAAATCTGCCTAAAACCTTGCTGGCGTAATTAAAATCATCTCCGATTTTAATGAGAGATAAAGGAAATTATTCTGCTTAGTTACACTGCATAAGATTAACATGAAAAGGTTTTCATTTGATAAAAAATACAAAAAGACTTTATTATTTTACAGTCAGTACCTAATTTATTTCGCTAGGTATTAGCTAGCGCAGATAAATAACAGGTAAATACATTTTTATTTAGTGTGCCAACTAAAATTTTCTACTATAGTTACTTGGGTATTATTATCAAATTCTTCCAATAAATACTTTATACAATTCACACTGTCTTCCCTCAAACAATTGCAACAAAAAAAAGACCAATACATTAACACCCGCGACCCCTAAAAACGGTGTCATAGCGTCAAAAATCTCTTTGGCACAATGCAACCCATAAATAATATCGCAAACCAAACAAGCCGTCATCCATATTGTGTTAGAAAACAAACATTTTGCGCCCTTTGCGATGTAATGATTCGTTCTGTTTGCGCAGTTGGCAACAGTGGCTGTCACCGTGACAGATCGATGACCCCGCGCGGTGGTAAAAAGTGCTTTGATTGAGGAATAAAAAATGTTGCTAAAAAGTGATACCAGTAAAAAATATTGATATAAAGTATTGTTTTTAAATTTCGGGATCACACGGCCGCATTAGGCCGTTACATTTTAAACCTTATGTAATTAATTAAGAATATCGTCGATTACACAGAGGTAGTCTATCTACAAAAAGGTTTCATGTAAATAAATAATTAGGTACCTATATAATTGGTGTGTTCGCGCCACTTTGAGCACTATCGCACCTAATATTAAGCGACGTGACGATGCAGTCTACGATGGCGCACGCTTATCTAAAAGTAACCTATTGAATTGACTTGAAACCTCCCAGATTGTAACCATCAGGAAACACGAGAATAAGAAAAAAATTAAATAATAAAGAAATCACATTATAAATCCGACACATTTTATAGATTTCGGGCCTACTTCAAACAGGCAATGTTTAGTTAAAGCCTAAAAACATTGTTATATAGACAGTATTCAAATATCCACCCAACATTAACAACCTTTTTGATGGCAACAATGACTCCCGATTCGAAATAGAGATGTTCCAATTTCAAATATTAATTCAAAAATTGAATGCCGACGTTAAGCAAACTGTCATAGCGCACAATGGTCGCGCTAAGCTCTTGGGTCCTAAACAGGCGTGTCCAATAACAAATTATTTCCTTTTTTGTGAATGAGGGATGAAAATAAATATTGGAATGCTACTGTTATTAGATTCTTGTGACTTTGATGATGTACGAGAATAAATTTGATATCAAGGAAAGAGTGGCCGGTACAGTCGACATCAAAATTAAATTATGATGAACAGACAACTTTCAAAAACTATGATCATAATATCGCAACCAATCACCGCACCGATACATGACGCGATAAGCGATCGCGACTTATGCCCACGCACCTATTGGTTAATTTAGAATCTTTGTATTAGGCTTAGAAAAATTACACGCTCATGGAAGCTACGTTCTCGCCCTTTTTTTTATAAAATCTCCAATCTTCCAAGAAACTGCACAACAACTATATCTAGAAGCACATTAGCTTCAACAACTACCCTTGTTTACCTATTGTAATTCTTCTGTACTGTGTTTATTTTTGTTTCTGGTGTACAATAGAGAGTTTTCTATTCTATTCTCCCTTTCCCTCATAGAATCTTATAGAATAGAGAATAGAGAGGCAGAGAGGAGGGAGTTATGGTATTTTTAAGGAATGAGATTAAATTGAAAATAATTATGACAAGTCCTTAACGCATTAAACCGGTCATGGTTCTTGAAACTTGTCTGATTATTATATACTTTTGATGTTGACTGTACTTGAGGATACCTGCCCAGCAGTGGGTTGGCGTGGGCTGATAGACTTGCCGTCGGGGCCGCGGAAGACGTTCTACGAACACCCTGGGGTTTAGTGGGTATGCCCGTCAGGCAGCTGGCGGGGAGTCCCACATAACCATCCAGTCCTACCCGGGGCCGGGTGGTATGCGTAATGCATTTACTTAAAAAAAGCTGATTGACTTCGCTGATACCTATGGAGTATGGATAACCAACTATAGTGGAAACGAGAGGGGTGTCGGCGAGCATCAGAAATACTATACCATTTTGGAAAAATAAAGGTTCTTATTTATGTCGTTTTACTACCATCATCGTCTTCATCTTTGTTGTCTATTCTGTTTTTATTCATATATAATTTCATCATTTTAAGCCCACCTTTTTTCCATTTTTTATTGTTTTTATTTTTTTTAGTCATCTGTTATGAGCAGGCGTAGCGCTTACCATCAGTTGAATGAATTGCTCGTCTCGTCACTTAGTCAAATAAAAAAAGAAACATACCTCCAACTCCGAATTTCTAAATTTAGATATAATAGGGGTATGATACTGGCCACATTTTGATCCCACATAGCTATTATGACAAAAACTTAAATTTCGGGCGTGATAATTGCCCAGTGGGCCGCTTTCGTTCTATTGTGACAAATTTCTCGCATCGGCACACACTATTAACTATTTCAATGGAGTTTTTAGTTTTTCTGAGTAACCATTTGTCGACATGGGTCTGGCGGTCTGTCGGCAGTTTTTGTGCGGTTTCGTTTGTGAATGGTTTAATATAGAGGCGTGCAAGTTCAATCTAGATATTGTAGTGTTAGGCCTCTTCTGCGGGAGACCGCTTGGGAAGTACCACACCTTTGCCAGATATTCATCCGCCAAGCAGTAGTGTGAAAACTATACTGTGTTCCGGTTTGAAGAGCACTATTTACAGCAAAATTACTGGGCATATTGAGAGTTTATATACGAAAGTCACAGGGTTACGAGCGCAGTGCAGTGCCGCATAATTTTTTTTTGTGGAAATTTCCGGAAATTTATTACCATGAAAAAATATTAAAAAGAGTTGCTAAGCAGTTAATTTCGATTTTCTGTAATAGCAGAGCGATTAGATATTCAATCTCTCGCTACAAAAGAAACAAAGAGGGTACAAAATTCTCCAGGGACTCCCGAAAAGCACAACACAATTACAGGCACAGTGGGCCGGGGCAACAGCGGCGCGGACAAATGGAGAGCGAATCAGTTGGCCCACTGGGGAGGTAACCGGATACCCTCATTACTGGTGCAATGATTGCGTAAATGATTATTTTGGATTAAGGGATAGGCGTATAGCGCGTTTGGGGAAGAAATTATTTGTTACTAGCAACACTTTGTGGTTTTACACGCGTTAGCTATCATCTCCATAGCCGTCTTTAATTTATTCGAGGCCCTACGGGGCTATGCAGCACGGTGCGGATCAGCTCGAGTTCGTTTCATTTTGACGTTTGATTGCCACGGGACTCGTCATTTCAATACGAATGACAGGCAGGCAATGAATGGCAGGAACTAGGGATCCCTGATCTCGGGGCCCTGGGCACTTGCCCAGTGGGGCAGAAGGGCATGATCATTCCACAGAAACCCTTAATTCATACGGGATAAAAAGTATTCTATGTTCTATTCCAGGACCCGAAGTATCTAAATACGAAATTTCATCAAAATCCGTTCTGCCGTTTCGGCGTGAAGAGCGAACAACAACACACACGCACTATAAAATGTGGCCCTTAGCGCCAGATGAATGACATGCTCGGTCTCTTGGTAGTAATAAATACCCACTAAATCAAACATCCCGCTGCGTTTCGCCATTTGCGCCACAACTCCACAGGGGCGGAGTCCCCGGGGGCTTCGCTAATGGCGCATGTTGGCAAATACTGTGTTTCAGATGCGGTCAAGAGGGCGTGGGAGGTAGTTATTTAGTTTTCGAAGTTAAAAGCTCTTTAAACATTCACCACTTGAATGAATCGTCACGCTGACTGCTTCTTTGACTTGACTTCTAACTAGAGGTCTCGTAGGTAACGAGACTGACCTTGATTCGGCTTTTTGACTATTACATTGACTGGAGTAGACTACTGACTAAGACTAGACATTCTGACTAGCTGGCTGAATATACAAGTTGTACGTAGCCGATAAAATAAAAAAAACACTGTCTGCATTACATTGAAGTTACCAGTACAGAAAAATTTAAAAAGTTACCATTCCTTTTTTTAGTTTCAGCGCCATAAAATACGCGGCGGTACACGTCCTGTTGTAGCACTCGTTTTGGAGGGCAAAGTTCACAATTGTTTTTTAATTAGAATGAAAGTTAACTATAGATTTGGTCCAGACATACTTCTACACTTTATACACTGATTTTATTTTTTTTAAATGCTGAATGGGGTTGGAAATTGCGCTTTGAAATATAATATTTATTTTTTTTATTTTAAGCATTTTAATTGATATTTATCTCGATATCATTAATTAAAACGCATAAGACCGATGCAATCTCAATGGTCGCAATCTATACGGCTTCCCATTCAACTAGATTTATCAATACGATTGATATTTTCAATTTATTATTTCAATTTTCGTCCCCTACGAGTCATGAGTCGGTACAATAGGCCGGCACGTGCCGCGGCATTGTCACAGACTATATAAGTGCATTGTTCGGGAAATTAGTGTTGCCAATTGATAGTTCTAATTTGGACATTGGCGTTTCCGGTGGCGAGTTGGGAAGTTATTATGGCGAATGGAAATTAAATGGTGGCGTGTTATTAATAGTCTAAACTGTTTTATATTCTGTGGTAAACTTTTCTCAGTAGAGTTTAGAGACATGCTGTTTCATGAAGAAATTTTTGGGATGAATTATTGCTTTAATGTACTCGTGGACATTGTTATAATGCGTGTAAGCTTAACATTTCTCAGTGACACGCACACCGGGACACCTACTACATCTTGAGCTGAACAATTGCCATCGTTAATTGAATTTCTGTAATATAATTTAACGACACGCCTTTCTCCCGTTGGGGTAGGCAGACGCTACACCTTTCCACATGCTACGATCCCAGCAGGAAGCAGTACACCAACTCCCTGACACCCTCTACTGGTTCCTGGAACTCCAGACCAATAGGCTGTGTAGGGTCTAGGCGTGGTGTTGTCATATAGAATTACAAATTACAAATTAATATTATTAGATTCTATTATTCTATAGATTATACTATTCTATCTCTTTACTTTATATTGTAAATGTGAAAGTGATTTTGTTACTTTGTCTTAATTTAATGCAACGAAACAACGGATTAACGTGATTTTCTGCAAAAAGATCTATATTTTATGAGTATTCTAAGATATAGGGATAGTAAAAGAACTGGAAAGTGACATAGACAACTTTTTCCCCGGAAAAATTTACTTAGATCTTTCCCAATGTCACCACCACTTAGGTACTACGTATATTTTGTTTTTTTTTTTGTGTAGTTCCTGTCCATCCAAATGTTGCCAGTAAGAAATTTCTAAAAGCAATAAAGCTGCCCATTGTACCTACAACCCATTTTTAAATTTTTTCTTGTAAAGTAACGTGATATCTATAGTGTTAATAAAGAATTATTCTCCTATATTTCCGTGTATTATTCAACCTAGCAGATTGCGGGGTGCACTAGTATTTAACACTATTTACCTTTCTTTCCAAGACTGGTCAAAACCGTCGGAAATGACATAGAATAAAAGCTTAATCCCAAACATCCATGTTGCTTAAAGCACGAAGGCGAATGATTAAAACCCTTCACGCCAATAGACTGCATACTTAATCTACACTCAAACCCTTCAAGCCATGTATTTCAGCCCCCTTCGAATTCATCCACGAAAATTCAGGCGTACCAACCCGCCCGAACAAAGTCAACATGCATTATTACAATCTTCATATGAAACGAACACCAACGGAATTCAGACGAGTAAACAAAACTGGCAAGAAAATCGATACCCGACGGCCGAGCGAGACGCCACACGACGAAGGAACGAGAGGGCAACACCCGAGGGTGTTCCGAGGCGTGGTTTACCCGCCTAACAAGCCTTCGATGCAGTTTTTAAACGTGTAAGCGAGACAACTACACTTCGGTAAGCTACGTTCTGAAATCTAGACTGTAAATAAAACAAGTGATTTATATGCCTTTGAAGTGTTTTAGCTTATTGCAGCTATTTCAGAACGGAGTGTAGTTTAAATCGTAGGTCTGTTATTGTTAGGTTGGTAGCTCCGTATTGCGGCTATTTGCGTGTTCTATGCTTGTAAAGACGGAGGAGGCTGGCAGAGACTCGTAGTGAAGCACTAAGCTATCTATTATCCATCCTTTTGACGGTCGAGTAAAAATGTTGTCTATTACTAACATAATGTCATAGCTAGCTTTAGTTTATACAGTCGTAACCAGGTATGTTTTCGATCTAACCTTACAAAGTAGGTAATACATACATTTACATGTAAAAATAAATAAATTCATGACTTTTCAATTAGGTAGCCATTTGAAACTAGCTGGGGCCGCGACTTCATTCTTATATGTTCATATCTTCTGAACACTGCAAGATATCGAAGTGAAATTTATGCGAAAATTTCAATTGAAATGTTTGTTTTCCTTGAAATCTATTGAACTGTTTCGAAGCCCGTTCAAAACAAACTTTCGGATAGACAGAAAGTAGACACTCACTTATTTTAAGGCGTGGTATAGATAGCACTTAATGTCACATCAATGTTGCCATTTATTTTGTATTTACAGACATCCAGTTCAATTTTATTACTGGTAGATATAAATTGAGATTTGTAATAATACTTACCTATACTGTTTATTAGCAGTGGTAGCCTAGTGGGAGAACGTCCGCCTTCCAATTAGGAGGTCGTGAGTCAAATCCCAGTGCGGGCACGTACCAATGTGTTTCTGTAAAACATATGTACGTAATTATCACTCGCTTTTCGGTGAAGGAAAACATCGTGAGGAAACCCACATACCTAAGAATTATTTTGGAGGTAGGTAAGTGATCCACCAATCCGGACTGGGCCCCCGTGGTGGATTATGGCCTAACCCTCCTCACGAAAGGGAGGAGAGACCCGTGCCCAGCAGTGGGACATTATGGGTTGATGATGATGATACTTTTTTTAGAAAATTCTTGTACCTACCAGACGTATTATAGATTTAAATGGACGGAAAGACGATGATTTTATAAGGATCCCGTTTTCATCAAGAAACCCTAAATCCGATACATATTAAATTCGCCAGTCATTTACCATTATAACAGGGTTGATGTATAACCTGGCAGCATTAAACAATGCTGTCAACATACCAAACACAATTTTAATTAATGTTTCCTCTACGTGACGTTTGAAAATGGAACGCACAATGGTTATTTCACATGCAAGTTTCGCGGCCACCTGAATACGGAGTACGTGATTGTAACAAATAGATGGCGCTATTGTGTCGCTTATAAAAAACCTAGTTCTGAATTCAAATTGCGCGATGTGGGCGGGCTCTATTGGGGCATAGACTAGAGAATTGTTGTTTTATAGCACAAACGTGTTTCACATTCAGCTAAGCTGGAATAATATCGCAGTACCTATTGATATAATGCTTATTATCGATTTCGATATTAGGATTTATAAAGAGATCTAAACTGGTTCCATTTCCAAGCTTATTAATATTTAGCGTTGATTTTAGACGTTCTACGAACGACAAACCATTCGTGGCGCTTTCAACTGGAATAACTACGACAATCATCTATTAGTTCTTGTATAAGATCCTTCCATTTCATTGGTTCATGTGTGTATGTGTGTGTGTGTGTTTGTGTGTTTGTGTGGTATCGTAGCTCGCGAAAGGATGAACCAATTTTCATTTTGTTTGTTTTTAACGATTTTACCAGGAATACCATCCAGCATAAGAACAGTTTACATATAGATAAAGTAACTTTAGTTGGACTCAATTTAAAAACAAACAATCTCGAATAAAACTGATTGAAATTGGTACTTTTCACGATTAATAGCTACAATTATTGCTTCATGCACAAATAGGAACTTTTATACAAGTATTATGTCATAATCACATATAACAATCCAATTCTCAAAATTATCGTTTCTAAACCTTATTACTACATGAAACTGACAAAATAAAGCGCTCGCTGACAGATGGCTGTTTACAAGAACGCCCAGAAACGCATCTTTTATCCACGGTAGCTCGCAAAAACCGGTCCAACCACTATAATTATCATTATTGCCCCAAACAGAACGGGTGACGAAAAAAAACCTTTTTTACCAACAAAGAGGCGGCCCTTGTACACCACGGGGGGCGATGGAAGGGCACACAACTAATTATTATTTTTATTGTGTATGTGCCTTATAGTTGGGCAGAATGTGTGCCGAAACATCTGCCTGTTGGGATGCGGAGAAAAAATGAATTGTCTATGCTTGTCAAAAATGGCGGGAGAAAACTTTTGTTTTTTAATAGTGATGGCCAGTTTTATGAAACACTGGCAGGGGCGTGTTTTAGTAAAGGGTGGTAAGTTAAAATTTATGCAAATAAAATATATAATAGCATTCATAAAAATAGTCGCTTATTGTAGAATGAACAGAAAAATGCAGTTTTATTGGCGACTAGCCGAAATAATAACTGAAAACACAACTGTGGCGTATGTTGTATGGGAAAACACTATGGAGTGTGCAGGCAGAGCCGCACCCGTGGCTAGAAAGGCAAATCGTCTCAGCAGTCAAAGTGTTAAGGTTATAATAAACACTGAAATCGTCAGTTTGACGGTTCATTGACATATTCGAGCGATACGGTGCATTAGTGCTAAATATTTCAACATGAAAACGAAAAGAATGATTTACGGTTGGCGCGAAATACAGTCTTGTTTATATAAGTGAACCGGTGTAGCTCTAAAAACGGAAAAAGAAACGAAATGTGTGCTAGGACATTATACTTAAAACTTTAACTAAAAATTAAAACAAAAAAAATTCAAACAAAATCTTCATAAAGGATATTTAAAAAAATATAGGAAACTCTCTTTCTATTTTCATTGACTTATATCTCCCTCTCAACTTCCGTTCGCCTCCCGATCACACTTTTCGTAACGCATTCACCAGCTTACTCCCCAAGTCAAGCGTGCGTAAAGAAGTTTTACTTGAAAAACTGTTTTAAATTTAAATTTCCCGCCATAACAGAAACGAATGCCCAAGAAGTTTTACATCTATAAAGTATTTACGCTATGCTACAGCGGAGCGCGGACGGCTAACACGGTGCGGTGTGTTTATGAAAGTCACTCTACCTAAGACCAGCCGTTACACAACCGACAACCCACGTAGCGCGGTAGCCAGCTAACAATGAGAAAGGCTGACTCACCGCCGCCGTCCAATTAGTGGAGGCAGGCACGCCATCACAAAATAACCAAGTCCAGGAGGCCTACCATGACCTCTTATAGCGATTCAATTGAAGACCTAAACTGAATCGCGTCGCATAATCGTACCGTGACGTCTTATTTTTTATGTTGCTGCCATTTTCAACCTAAACGGGAACCTCTTTAGGTTGAAAATGTCTTATTAGACATAAATGACTCAATTTAGGTTGCTTCCATTTTCAACCTATACTAGATCCAGTTTAGGTTGAAAATGGCAGCAACATAAAAAATAAGACGTCACGGTACGATTATGCGACGCGGTTCAGTTTAGGTCTTCAATTGAATCGCTATAAGAGGTCATGGTAGGTCTCCCGAAGTCCACTTCATAGTAAAACTCAAATCAATTGCGAGTAGGCAAAAATAATGCTCTAAATAAAAATAAATATAAATCAAGTATGATCTAAATAAAGATTAACTTTTCTAGATTTTTATTTCATAAATGATACCTACTTTAAGAACTATACGAAACATATCTATCCCTCATTACATCTTCACTAACTTATATATCCCTCTCAACTTCCGTTTGCCTCGCTTGAGCACATTTTTTGTAACGCGTTCACCAGCTTACTACAAGCGAGCGTAAATAAGTTTTACTTCAATAATAAAATAAAAAAGTCTGAAAACGTCAATGTCAAATCAAGCATTGGCATCACAAATAATGTAATATGATAAAAAATGGAAAAACCCAAATATTACCAAAAAAAAAAAACCAAAACACTCATAATTATCTGATAATTAGTTTGCCTTCCAATCATTTAGTCAATGATAATGATAAAGGACTACTGTATGACAACTGACTCTTTTTATTATGTAACCAATTCAAATAGTTTATTCAATAATTGCTAACAAATAATAGATATATCAAAATCATCAACCCATAACGGGCACTGCTGGGCACGGGTCTCTCCTCACTTTCGTGAGGAGGGTTAGGCCATAATCCACCACGGGGGCCCAGTCCGATTGATGGATAACATACCTACCTCCGAAATAATTCTCGGGTAGGTATGTGGGTTTCCTCACGATGTTTTCCTTCACCGAAAAGCGAGTAATAATTACGTACATATGTTTTACAGAAATACATTGGTACGTGCCCGCACTGGGATTTGAAATCACGACCTTCTGATTGGAAGGCGGACGTTCTCCCACTAGGCTCCCACCGCTTAATAAATATATAGATATTTAAAAAAAAAACTTAAAAGCTTCTAACAATGGATAGTGTTCCCAAAATGTTAGCTGCATTTCCCGTAGTACATTTGCAATAAGTAGATTTAAAAAAAAAACCATAATGTAGCATTTTTTTTGCCACCCGTACTTTATAATAAAGTTTTTTTTACGTTATTTCAGGTAATTGTGGTCTATACTTTATGAAAACAATAAAGTACACGAAAATACTTTACGCAAGATTTCATTTTTTTTGGGTTTTTGAAACGGCTAAACGATAGAAACAAAGCGACCTTGAATTGAGAGTAAATAACATAATTATAAACTATAAGATGCCGTAAATAATAATAATAATTAATGTGAATAAGTAATAACAAATATGTTTTCAAACATAATAATAAAGAAATATAAATATACTTTATTTAGATAATATCGACGCTAGAAAGCGTAAACGCTGTAACCTTGAAACGCAAAATTGTTCACCAATCTTTTTTTTTGTTGAAAAAAAATCATAACTCAATATCTACTCGACCTAACAACGTAAATTTTGGATATTTGGTGTGTTACATACAAAGCTACAATACTGCTACCTTGGTTATATCCTAAAGTTCCTAGGGGACGTTGAAATGTGGGTTTGTTTCTAAATATGTAAAAAAAGTATTTCCGGGTCGGTCAAAGGGTTACAGCGTTTACGCTTTCTAGCGTCGATATGTACTTTTTTAGTTACCTATATTAATATTATGTACCTACTTTAACTGCAAAATAAAAAGGTGGCAACCCTCGTTACAAACTACGTTAGTTGTCATTGTAACCGTAAAGGCAATTAAATTCCGCTTTATTTAAGTTAAAATGGCATTAGGAAAATGTCGGATAAGCTTAATTTCTTTTCAATGGCGCCGACGGAGATTTTAAAATAGTAGCATGTTTAATTTGACCGTGAGAGGAAGAATAAAATAGAATAGAATAGAAAAACTCTTTATTGTACACCAGAAACAAAAATAAACACAGTACAGAAGAATACGAACCTTTGGAAGCCGCCTTATGTACTAGGTTTTATCTATAATTTTGCATTAATTACTTCATAGAGCTATCGATAGTCTAATTTCTAACTGAACTAACTGAAAAATGCATAAAAAGCTTGCTCTAAAATTATTTGTTCATTGACTTAACAAAATCATCAAATTTTTATTTATTTTAGTAGTGGGAGACCTCTTCTGTTAGAGACCGCCTGGGGAAGTACCACACCTTTGCCAGATATTCATCTACCAAGCAGTAGTGTGCAAACATTACTGTGTTCCGGTTTGAAGGGCCCTGTTTCCAGCGAAATTACTGGGCTGAGACTTTAGAGCCGACGTCTCAGGGTGACGAGCGCAGTGCGCCGCGCAGGGTTATGCAATGCAGTGTTCTGGGTGGTGCTGTGACTGTTATGGGCAGGCGCAGCGCTTACCATCAGGTGAACGATGTACTCGTCTCATCTCTCAAACTAATAAAAAAAAAGCATACTAACTTATTCTTCTTTTTCTTTCTTCTTGCCATTTAACGCATTCAAAGTCAAACTAACTGAACATCTTTCCATCAGTTAAATGTGTTAAATGAGTGCTTATTCTGAATCTATACTAAAATATAAAGCTGAAGAGTTTGTTTGTTTGAACGCTAGGATCTCAAGAACTACTGGTTGGAATCGAACAATTCTTTTTGTGTTGAATAGTCCATTTATCGAGGAAGGTTATAGGCTATATAACATCACGCTACGACCAATAGGAGCGGAGCATCAATGAAGAATGTGGCAAAAACGGCGAAAATATATTGCTTTTAAGAGATTTATTGCGGGAAAACTTGACTTATGCGGGTGAAACAGCAGGGCGTAGCTAGTTATTAATATGGAACGACGCATATCAAATTGTAACCATTATTAATTAGTGTTCTCTTGTAAGTGACTTTGGTCTTGTTTGGGAATAGTCTTTAAATCTATATTATTTTCTAAACCAAGGCGTAAGGGAGAAGTTAGCTCTAGACGGCACCCTTTTGACAGGAGGCCCTTTACCCATCTTCGCGTATGAATTGCGTGGAATCTTCTGTTTTCTTTACTAAACTGAACGCGTGACACTCGAGGAGTTGAGAACTAGGCAAACACTTCTTAAATGTCTATAAAATCCAAGTCTTTTGTGCTAAAACATTCCCAAACACTGCGACATCTCGTAAAAAGGCAATAAAATAACTAAAAAACATGATTCCATTAAAATTTCCTCTAACCAATAAACCTCGTTGCTACAAACAAGTACAGTTAATCTAATTAAAACTGAATAACTTTATATTCGTTGGAGTAAATTTATTAGACGCTAAACTTAGCTCATAAAATTATTATGTCCCTGTTTTTCCGCTCTATATTATTAAGAAATGACAGTTGGACATACTTATGAATAGATGACCATTTATTTTTTAATGTGTTTATGACCGTGACACGGATGTTTTGCAAATTAAGGTTTTTATGTCTTACATTTATTTTGGCGTATGATAGATTTTATTTACATTTAACTTAGTCCGGATATTTGGGAACGAAATGTGAACCAAATTTAAAATAATAAGTAGGTTTATATATTTTATCCATGTACAAATTATAAGGTAAGTAATGCTTATTACATGCTAAATACAAAATGTAAATAAAAACCTAATTATGATTAACTAATTCAATTTTCCCGCAATAACTCTCTTAAAAGCAATATATTTTCCCTGTTTTTGCCACATTCTTCATTGATGCTACGGTCCTATTGGTCGTATCGTGATGTTATATAGCCTATAACCTTCCTCGATAAATGGACTATTCAACATAAAAAGAATTGTTCAATTCGGACCAGTATTTCCTGAGATCCTAGCGTTCAAACAAACAAACAAACTCTTCAGCTTTATAAATTAGTATAGATGAGACATCTTGGCTAGAAGAAAATCACAGTTAAGAAAGAAACCGTTTCTCCTATTTTTTTTTTCGGTTTCGGATGACAAATGCATTCGGCCATATTCATTGCCTATATTTTAACTTGTCAAAAATTCGAGTCTTAGACAGTCAAGTAGCCAGTAGCGCAGTCAAGTTGCAGTCAACGTCACGATTCAGTAACAACAATCCAATATTATAACACGTCAATATAACATACATAGATCCGGACTCCTTAGGGTTCCCTGTATCTAGGGAATCAGGAACTACGAGGACCATGGTCCTACAAACGCCCAGACTCGGAGCAAATAATTGTGATTCACACAAATCTTTGCCCTCTGCGGGAATCGAACCTCTAAAGGTAAAGTAAATCGAGTAAGGCGGTGGAAAGTGTTTTTTTGACTGAGTGAAGCTTGAAGTGAAAGCGTAAACGCTGTAACCCTTTGACCGACCCGAAAATACTTTTTTTACATATTTGGAAACAAACCCACATTTCAACGTCCTCTAGGATATAACCAAGGTAGCAGTATTGTAGCTTTGTATGTAACACACCAAATATCCAAAATTTACGTTTTTAGGTCGAGTAGATATTGAGTTATGATTTTTTTTCAACAAAAAAAAAGATTGGTGAACAATTTTGCGTTTCAAGGTTACAGCGTTTACGCTTTCTAGCGTCGATATATAGTGCCACCCAGAACTTTGCATTGCATAATCCTGCGCGGCACTGCACTGCGCTCGACACCCCGAGACATCGGCTCTAAAGTCTCATATGCCTAGTAATATCGCTGGAAACAATGCCATTCAAACCGGAACACAGTATTGTTTGCACACTACTGCTTGGCGGATGAATATCTAGCAACGCTGTGGTACTTCCCCAGGCGGTCTCTTGCAGAAGAGTGAATGCTTTACTGAAACTTCCTTGCTTGCTATCGATAGTCAAATTGACATCGCGAGTCCATTACGTAACTTCCGCTGCAATCAATTTCAATCAACTGATATTAACACTTATTGTCAGTGTGTAGAAGGAGTATTATCTATGGTCGATTGCAATCAGTTTGTATTTGAATTGATCGCAAATGAGATACTGAGATAATTGGTGTGGCCGTCTTTTGTACATACATGTGCCTCGTAATCCAACACCTAATATTTTGTCTGTGGATTTAGACGCGCGCCCGGTCCATAGAGTATAACGTCCTTGGCATAATGCAAAGAAACAAAAAAAAACAAGATTATCACGTGTATTCAATTAACATCCACATGAAAATTATCGCTAAAAATACCTTAAAAGAAAAAAAAACAATTTTGTAATTAGATCATTTAGAAATCATCAATCGAGATACTTATCGACTACCTGACATGTCGATTTATCGATAAAAATCGTAACAAAATAAATACCCCTATCTCGAATTTATCGCAAAATTATCACTAAATTTAGCTAATTTAGATAAAGAAATCAGAGTGATACGGTTTATATTTATTGAAGGATAACAATTGTAAGTCAGCAATATTGTCGCATTATGTGTAATTTTGTGGCATTTAGATTATATTTACTAGTTTTTTTGGGAGATTTCTGTAAGTAGCTTTAATCTCATGATTACTAGGTGATTAGCCGCTCTAGTTGTAAAGAAAGAGATGGAGATAGTCATGTCAGTACATCCAGTTGTGAATGGATGCTATCTGCCTGTCATAAAGATAGGAACGTCTGGCGTTAGCCAGTGCTAATGCCAGAATCAATTAAAAACCCAGACGTAATAAGTCCAGAGTCTAGCGTGTGTGTGAACAGTCAAGTGAGGCAACCTTTTAAAAGTAAAAACTGCACTTGAAAATGGCAGAATGTGTGTGCGCCATGGCCGCAAAAAGAAAAAAAAAGTTCAGCGAAAAAGAGGTATGGCAAAACACATAACGTCACACTTTTTGTTTGTTTCCTGACAAATTCTTTATTATTTTATCACACGTAGCGTGATATCACGGTTTAAAATATAATAATTAGTGATGCTGTGTTCTACTTTGAAAGCTTCAAATACTCGACACTTAAATGCATTAATCACACGGAGCCAAAATAAAAAAATAATAAATAATTTAAAGATCTTTATACACACAGTTTTATACAATAAAATTTATTCTTATTCTTAGCCAATACGAAAAAAAAAACGCTGTAGTAGAAAAAAAAATACAAAAAAAAACAAATCAATGTCAGATTTTCGGTTCCCCGCCAAAACTCCAACGTTACATTTTCCATTTCCCGCTAAAATTCTATGGTAATTTCTATTATAGTTTTTTTCTCATAATATTAGTGGCCAGTCCGTGCAAGCCTTGCATGTCGGCCTACAAGCCGTGTCGCGCGCACCGAACCATACACGCTTCAATGTAGGCCTTATCGCCCCTCCACAGATGCAATTATTATGTCTATGGTTTTGCCGTGACATTTAGTGCTATTTAAGGGGGAAGGTCGTCGGTTTAATTGATTTCCGTACGTTTGCGAAATGGATCTCGCGGCGTGGAGTGTCCATTCTGTATGTAATATTTACCATAGATAGAAATATTGATAAAAATGAAGTACATGGCTTAACTATTTCATTACATTTATTTGGTAAACAATTTTATCAATAACACGCGGATTAGGAAACATCGATATATCATCGTGAATTCTGTAATAGTAGCTTCCATAGATTAGAATCATATCAGCAAATATAATCATATAAATGGAGAGAATATGCTGCCTTTGTCCAATTATTTCGAAATTACCTTAATTTAAGCCTCGGTAGCCTTCCAAGGAGAGGGTCGTGAGTTCAAATCCCAGAGCGTGCACGTGCCAATCTATGTTATGTAAAATACATAGCTCATTTGCAAAAATAACTTCTTACCACGGTATAATAGATAAACTTAAAACCTAAATAACTTAAAAGTGAAACATTTTACGGCTTAATTAAAAATATCACACATTTTGTAAAAAATATCCGATTCCATTTTGCATCTCTAAATTATTTTATTTTCCGAATTAATCACAACCGAAACTCAAATCCCGAATCACTAATTAACACAGATACCTGTTTAATTACCCGTCGGGCTTAATGAATTACCCGACGAGCTGAATGAATTAATTAATTTCCCGACAACTAGTTTCTAACCTTATTTAGTTTTACAATCATTTTCCTACGACAAGTTTAAAACCATAATTTAGTTTACAAGTATGGCGCTGTATATTTCAAAAGTTGGCCACTTCTGGTAGTGTTTTATTCGATGTTTACAGCGGTGAGGTTTATGGCAGTTTAATTTGTAATACGCACGATTTTTGATAATAATTGTGCGTGCTCAATTTGATAACTATTTTTGAAGTTATACTTCTTTTGGCGCGATGGAGAAAAATGATGAGAGTGAATTTTTAATAAGTCGGGTTTTCCTTCCTGACGCTATAACTCTAGAAAGCACGAACCGATTTCCACGGTTTTGCATTCGTTGGAAAGGTATCGGGCTCCGTGAGGTTTATAGCAAAGAAAATTCAGGAAAAATTTCAACAGAAATTTCTCTGCTCAGTTAATTTCATGAGACAAACCGGTATTGTGTTCACTGTGAAATTGTGAAAAAAAAGTAAAAAAATTAAGTTTTATAATGCTTGGTAAGCGTTTATTCCTCACCACAACATTATTTTTTTCGTTTTGTTTTATTTCTGGTATATTAACAAATTTTATGTATAAATAAAAAAAAATAAAAAAATTCTATACTTCTTTATATTAACCTTAAATGCTGAATGTTTATTTTATCTTTGATCTTAACTATTCGTTAAAATTTGATTTATTGATATTTCAATTATTTTTTATTAAATTTTCATTAAAACAAACAAAATGTATTAAATAACTCTAAAAATAACGAGCACTGAGCTTAACATGATATATTTATATAAACATATATTTTCAAACTATTAAAGTAGTACTTGAAATAATCAAAAATAAATTCACATAAATAAACTTAAATAAATTTTGATAAATAAATTTAAAATTTAAGTAAACTTAAATAGAACAATATAAATAATTTTCTATACTAATTCGTATCTATCTACCTATGATCTTTTGCAGGTTTCTCTGAAACTAATAATACTACATGATTAAATTTCAATTTCTGTTTTAGTTTCCGAGATGTCTGAAGATATTGTTAGCGCGGCAGATTAGATTTGATTAGCCAGGACTCGTTTTGCCTTCATTTTTACAGATACATTTTAGACAACACAGCAGTGGTGAAGGACCGTCGCGTGCTGGACGTTGGATGCGGGTGCGGTGCTGGATCTATAGCAGCTGCAAAAATGAAGGCAAAACGAGTCCTGGCTAATGACATCGATCTGTGTGCAACAATAGCCACAAAAATTAATGCAAAGATGAATGACGTCACAGTAGAAACGAACACAGTAAACTTCATTGGATCCAAATGTAAAGAATTCGATACCATTCTAATTGGAGATATGTTCTATGACGAAGAATTTGCTAATTTGCTATTCGAATGGCTACTGAAGCTTAGTGATGATGGTAAAATGGTCCTAATAGGAGATCCGGGGAGGCACGGATTGACAGAGAAAAGAAGAAAGTACATTACCTTAATGGCCAAGTATGTTCTGCCGAGAGAGAGTTGTGTTGAGAACCACGGCTTTACTGAAACTACGGTTTGGATGATGAATAAATAAAGTTTTTTTTTAAAAAAAAAAAAAAAAAAAAAAAAAAAAAAAAAAAAAAAAAAAAAAAAAAAAAACAACAATATGTTAGCGCGGCAGCTAAGCTGTATAGGCTGAGCGCGCCTCCAATGGCGGGGGAAGGATGGCTGGTAGAAGAGTAGTACAAAGGAACTTGGCGACTAACCTGGTCTCCATGCAACTGCAATCACCTCGGTTCGGGTCCGTCTCCAAGCTGCTTGTTCCTTCAGGATGTTATGACGTTCGATGTAGTGGACTGTATTTTTGGCGGTTGGTGCGTGTCGGCAAGGAGCGTTTACGCGGCGGGTTTATAGCGGGTTTTGTTTATATTTGCGCGTCGAATTCACGTGGACCACTACAGAGGAGCAGCAGATCCAGTACTTTTTGGATTCGGCGAGAGCGGCAGCCGCGAAGGACGAGGGTCGATCGCAGACTACTTGCGGCGGCAAGCAGTTTTCTCGTGGATACCACGATATGAGCGACAGAGATAGTCGCCAAGAAATGATAGGAATAGGAAGGTAGGAAGGTATTATGAGTGCCAATGTAAGTGGCGCGAACATTTGCCCCCGGCCTAAAAACCATTGGTTTTTAAAAGAAAGCGGGAAATAAAAATATAAAAATAAGAGTTAAACTCTTAAGCCGTCAACGGGTTAAATATAACATAGCGGTTGACCGGGGAGCAAGGGGTTAAATTATTGGGTAGGTAAGATACATAAGCGGACGACGGGTCTCTGGTAGACGCCGGTCGCCGTTTTTACTGACGCTATTCGACAGATGCCATCGCCGCCGACATGAGTGGCCACGACGACGCCGAGAGGCCAGGATAGCGGGGGAATATTATCAGTGATAATAAGAACAATAGAACCTATTGTAATGGGATTCGAAGGTGTATTCCATTTTCCTCTAGATTGAAGTAAGTGAAGATATTCCAACTTCCACCGTTTGGAAAATGATTGTACCATTGGATCCAATAAAGCGTACCGTTTCAATAAGTGTCCAGGTTCATCGGGAACCGTGCAAGCGGGCAAATGCTTCAGCGGTGCGGTCATTAAGAAATGTGAAGCACTCAGCGCGGTCGGCTCAGACGGATCTTCGCTCAATAACGTTATAGGACGAGAATTGATAACGCATTCTATCTGTGTGAGTACGGTTAACATTTTTTCATAGGTGAGTAACTGTGAACCGATCGTTTTATGAAGATGACTTTTAAACGCTTTCACATATATTTCATAATTCCCCCCGAAGTGAGGACTTCGCGGTGGATTGAATTTCCAGTGTATGCGATTAGCTGATAACTCATCTGAGATAGACTTATTATATTCGTCGGAATTTAAAAGATCCGTTAACGCATTTTTCGCATTTTTAACGCATTCCGTTAACGCAGAGACGGGAAGGGAGTCAAGGAGCGCGGGTGAGTTACTAGCCCATTTGACGAGATCGAAGCCCCCGGCCTTGAGCAACTCGCGGAGATCGTCTCTGAGTTGTAAACAAGCAGACAGAGTAGGCATGGAGTAGCACACGTCGTCCATGTATGTGTTGTCGCTGATAAGAGATGCTGCGAGTGGGAAGCGGGCACCGTCGGCGGCGCACAGCTGTCGCAACACTCGCATCGCAAGGAACGGACTGCTACGTAGACCAAAACAAACGCGGTTGAATTGGTAGGTATCAAGCGGAAAAACGGGATCGAATCGATACAGGAGTTTTTGATATTTGCGGTGGTCCTTATTTATCAAAATTTGTAGGTACATCTGTTTAATATCGGATGTAAAAGCGATTGGGTAGAGGCGGAAATCCAAGAGGATTGTAAAAAGATCGTTTTGTAAATTATCCCCGGTATATAAAACTTGATTCAAGGAGAGGCCTGAGTCAGTTTCAGCACTGGCGTCCATCACCATACGCCATCGAGTTGTTGTTTTTTGTAGTCTCGCAATGGCGTGGTGTGGCACGTAATATCCAGTAAAAGGACTATCATTGTCGATCAGTGAAATGTAACCCTTCTGAATGTACTCTTTGATTATAGCATCGTACTCTAAGCGCAGAGCAGGTGTCGCGGCGAGCTTACGTTCGAGATACATGAAGCGTTTTTTAGCGATAGGGTAAGAATTACCCAGAGAGGTCGCGGGATCGCGGGAGAAAGGTAACGCTACAGAATAGCGTCCCGTAGGATCGCGGGAAACGTTATTTGTAAAAATGCGTTCACATTCTATAGCGTCTGGGCTCAAAGTCGGCGTGCGTTGCACCTCTTCAAGCTGCCAGAAGCGTTGGACAAGATTATCTAAACGTGGTCCTTCCGTAAAGGTACAGAGGGAAATATGAGAGCGGCATCTATCTTCAACCAAGGGGTCAGTGATAGAAACAACGGTTTCAATATGAGCGGGCGTAACATGAGCGGGAGTAACATGAGCGGGAGTAACGGGAGCGGTCCCGATTACGATAAAACCAAAAATGGTTTCAAAAGCGGTTGGAGTACCAGGCGGACCAGCGGCGCGGCCTGATAGCAATATTTCAGAAAAGAGCGGCGCGCCTATAAGTATGTCGATCTCGGAAGGCGAAGCGAAACTGTCGTCTGCCAGAGGCAGGCAGTTCAGGTATGAAAGGCAGGATACGTCAATTTTCACTGCCGGTAAATTGTCTGTTATGCGGTCGATAACATAGGCGTCAATTGCAATAAAATTATCATTTAGGCGGGAAGATAAAGTAGCAGAAACTGCTCCCTTGATTGGGTTAGATGCGGAACCTATCCCTTTAACAACGGTGTTCGTCACCTTATTGCATTTTAAATTTAATTTAGCGCAACATTTTGAAGTTAAAAAGTTACTTTGGGAAGCCGAATCAATTAAGGCGCGTACTACATGGCGGCGACCATTTAAATCCGTAGCATAAACTTGTACGGTTCCCAGTAAACAAGTAGTGTCATTAGGCTGCGAAGCGGGGCGTATATTACACAGCGACACCTGTTGTTGTGATGACTGATAAGCAGTTGTAGGTAAGTTCGTCAGCTGAGCGCTAGCGGAGCCCGCGACGGGCGGCGGCGATGCCGAAGGCGGCATGTGATCCCCGGCGGCGGAGAAGTTGCCAGTTCGCGCGCGCGGAGGCGGCGCGTGCGCCTGTGACGGAGCGCTAGGGTACGGGCGATTGTCTTCACGGGAAGATGATACTTTGCGGCATAACATAGAATGATGTTTACATCCACAATAACGGCAATTAAATTTAGAATTGCAAGCAGTATTTATATGCGTAGTGCTTAGACAATTAGTGCAACCTTTGCTTTGTTTTACAAAATTGTACCTGTCGTCGATAGAAAGCTTATCAAATGCAGGGCATCTATATAAGTTAGCGTGATCGGCTTGTTTGCAAAGCGGACAGTGAGTGACGCATGATGCTGCAAAAGACTGCGTAGACCTTGCAGTACGCGGCCTGTTATCACTGCGGCTAAGAGAATCGGTCGTAGTGCGTTCCAATATTTTGCTTTGTTCGCGGATGAATTTTAAAAGTTCATTGTATGTAGGCATAGATTTACCTCGCATGTGCATTTCAAACGACCGTGCAGTACTTGAATCTATTTTCTTCAAAGCGAGCGATAGTAAAATAAAATCAGACATGTTATCGAGCTTGAGAGACTTCAAACTTGACACAGCCGTGCAGAATTTATCTAGGAATAATTCTAAGTTTTTATTCGTCGCGGTGTAAAAAGATTTAAAATCAAGCATTTGATCAAGATAAGCGGAGGCTAGGTTACGTTTGTCGTTATACTTATCGACGAGCGTCTGCCATATGATCGGATAATTATCAGCGTTAGGTACGATACCAGAACAAACTGCAAGGGCCCGGCCTGACAATTTATTAATTAAATATTGGACGCGTTCGTGATCAGTGAGATCGGGATTTTCGTGAATCGTGCGTTTGAATGACTCATAAAATATCCTCCAGGTCATCGGATCTCCATTGAAGACCATCAAATCGAGTTCAGGAATTCTGATAGATTTACGTTGCGGGGCAACATTGAAATCAGCGGTTTTTAAAGGCGGGTTAAGTTTATTATAAACAAACTGACAACGGCAAAACATATCTTCGAAGACGTTTATAGATTGGTAGTTTACCGTGTACGAAGCGTTGAGAGTCAACTCGGTGACATTTAATTTGTTCACAATTTCATTGAAATCGGAGCGTAAACGGTCTAACGAGATCATTCCACATAGAAATAAATCTTTCTCAGTATCATCAGTGAAAGCCTTTAAAGATCGGTTAAAAATATCTTGTAAGCGAGAAAATATAATGTCACGTTTACCTATCAAGGTCAAACGTTCGATCTGTAACGTATCGAGCGCTTTTGCGTCCTCGTATACTTCACTATCTTTGTCTTTTGAACGAGTAGCCATAGCCATCTTAACAAAGTACAAAAAACTAGATAAAGTATGAAATTCCTAATTTACTGCAACTGCCTACAGCATTTACCTGCCGCGCGCGCGGCGTATTGAATACCCACGTGGAGACGCACGGGCGGTCGTTAGGAATACCTTCACTTTTTAATAAAAATTAAGAATTACGGAAAATCGTTATTTTTACTATTTAGGAATGCGGAATACACGAAATAAGTATATAAGAGCGTAGTAGGATAGTACAGGGTACTATCTGAACTGTAATTGCGGGCCGGAATACGATAATTATAGGAAATTATCGTTGGTAAAAATACCAATATAAAATTGCGGGCGGTTATAAAGAGGACTATATGAGGCCTAAGAGGGGCCAGAGAATAGCGGGAGGACCAAAGAAGATCCGGCGGCGGAGGACCAACAATATGTTAGCGCGGCAGCTAAGCTGTATAGGCTGAGCGCGCCTCCAATGGCGGGGGAAGGATGGCTGGTAGAAGAGTAGTACAAAGGAACTTGGCGACTAACCTGGTCTCCATGCAACTGCAATCACCTCGGTTCGGGTCCGTCTCCAAGCTGCTTGTTCCTTCAGGATGTTATGACGTTCGATGTAGTGGACTGTATTTTTGGCGGTTGGTGCGTGTCGGCAAGGAGCGTTTACGCGGCGGGTTTATAGCGGGTTTTGTTTATATTTGCGCGTCGAATTCACGTGGACCACTACAGAGGAGCAGCAGATCCAGTACTTTTTGGATTCGGCGAGAGCGGCAGCCGCGAAGGACGAGGGTCGATCGCAGACTACTTGCGGCGGCAAGCAGTTTTCTCGTGGATACCACGATATGAGCGACAGAGATAGTCGCCAAGAAATGATAGGAATAGGAAGGTAGGAAGGTATTATGAGTGCCAATGTAAGTGGCGCGAACAGATATTATTCAAAGAAATGCACAATACTGTAAAAAATATTATTCACGAAAAAAATCTGCAAATCAGGGGGTAGTGAAAAAAAAACTAACTCTGAGAAGTGTCGACAGTATAGACAACGAAAAAAATTGCTTGTTTTTTTAAATTACATTTTACTAGCCAAGCTGCGAGAGCGAAGAAGCGAAGGTTGCGGGTTCGATTCCCGCACAGGGCCAAGTTTTGTGCCTACGAATATCTGCTCTCAGTTTAGGTGTTTGAAGGACCATGGTCCACGCAGTTCTTGGTTCCCTAGTGACAGGGGATCCTTGTTTGGGGATATGTATGGGTATATAGTCGTGATGCGTTATCAGTCCGGATAATGGAGGTTTTACTGTACAGTGATATTATTTTTGTATACTTACTTGATCATCAACCCATAACGTCCCACTGCTGGGCACGCGTCTCTCCTCACTTTTGTGAGAAGGGAAAAAAGTCACGCCTTTTTCCCGTTGGCGTAAGCCCCAACGGGAAAAAGGCGTGACTTTCCCTATGTTTTTTCTTCTTTGCGTAAAAAGATGAAAATAATAAAAAAATTACATCCCCGTAGAGTTCTGTGATATTTTTTCTGACGGCCGTATTTCCGAAGTACTGGTAGAGTTAATGGAGTTTCCTTTTCCTGTGCGAGATTCAGCCATGAGTCAGCGCTTGGAAAGGAAATTTCCTTTCTGAACTCAAACCATAATCGGTTACATAATAGTTAAATTGATCATATCTGATTTATTTTTTAATTTTTCACTATGAGACTTAAGTCTTCGACATGTAAAAGTGCTTTTTTGCCAAGTTACAATAAACGATTTCTGTTTTGAGTTTAATACAATGCACCATCGCCACTTAACATCTATAAGCGTCTAATTAGGCACATCGTTAGGGGCTTCCCCTTCTACGCTACAAACGTCAAACAAACTGACAAACAGATTTAATTGGTCATTTGCATCGCTCCGCATCTAATCCGAGATAATCAGAGGGTGCAGGTTAATGGTCATTACTGTGCGCAATAATCCGGAAAACTTGGTTACCCCCCTTTTATCGGCATGCAGCAGACATCGTAATAGGTATTGTAGTGGAAGGCCACTTCTTCACGAGACCGCCTGGGCTATCTATTCTATGGCCTGGGCAAGTAATCTTTGCCAGATATTCATCCATCAAGCAGTAGTGTGCAAACATTACTGTGTTCCGGTTTGAAGGGCACTGTTTCCAGCGAAATTTCTGGGTTTATGAGACTTTAGAGCCGATGTCTCAGGGTGACGAGCGCAGTGCGGTGCCGCGCAGGATTATGCAATGCAAAGTTCTGGGTTGCACTGTAACTGTTAATAGGCAGGCGTAGCGCTTCCCATCAGGTTAACGACTTGCTCGTCTCGTGACTCAGGCATATAAAAAAAACAAGCGTGCTTTAGATCACATGGTTGAAGTAAAACTTTTTTAGCTCATTTTCGTCTTTTTCTTTCTTTCAGTTGTTTTTTGTTCAGATGTAATATTTATTAGGTTTTTGTTCTTTACGCTATTTACTTAGCTTATCACTCTTTTTACTTAATTATATTTAAAATTAAAGCTGTGGTAGCCTAGTGCGAGAACGTCCGCCTTCCAATCAGAATGTCGTGAGTTCAAATCCCAGCCAAGCAGGCACGTACCGATGTGTTTCTTGTAAAAACATATGTACGTTATTATCACACGCTTTTCGGTGAAGGAAAACATCGTGAGGAAACCCACATACCTACCCGAGAATTATTTCGGAGGTAGGTATGTTATCCACCAATCCGGACTGGGCCCCCGTGGTGGATTATGGCCTAACCCTCCTCACGAAAGTGAGGGGAGACCCGTGCCCAGCAGTGGGACGTTATGGGTTAATGACGATGATGATGATTTTAAAAAATCGCATCTTTTAATTAGATATTCTGCAAATAACACCATTTTTTCTATATTTATTCCTTCAATTCAAATAGCTTGTTTATTAAACTGATGGAATCGGTTATCAGAATCCTTTTATATCTGATCTTAGATTGAGAACCAGAGGGTGAGTTAAAGGCATACATTATTACGCCGCTACGGCAAATGTAAAATATAAAAACATCTAATAATAGGTAATAATAATAATCCTTACTTATATTACTACTTTATTAAACTTTGAATGTCATATTTAATTTTATTTAATTAAAAGCCTAAAAATAAGTTTTAAGCTTCTAGCTTCAAAAATGACGAAACTTCCATACAAACTTTCATCCCCTATTTCAAACCCTTACAATGCTTTTTTCGCATTAAAAAGTACCCTATGTCCTTTCTCAGGCTCTAGACTACCTCTGTACCAAATTTCATTTCAATCGGTTCAGTAGTTGAGGCGTGAAAGAGCAACAGACA
Source organism: Campaea margaritaria (assembly GCA_912999815.1). Lineage (NCBI taxonomy): Eukaryota > Metazoa > Arthropoda > Insecta > Lepidoptera > Geometridae > Campaea > Campaea margaritaria. The sequence goes on from OU538814.1 coordinate 5,431,807, forward strand.
GACAGAGTTACTTTCGCATTTATAATATAAGTAGGGAAGTAGGGATAGTCCATTTATCGAAGAAGGTTAAGATAACATCACGATAGGAGCAGAGCATCAATGAACAATGTGGCAAAAACGGGAAAATATATTGCTTTTAAGAGAGTTATTGCGGGAAAACTCGAATTGTGCGGGTGAAACCGCGGGGCGAAGCTAGTCATAGAGAATACAAAGGTTTAAAAAGGTTTTGTATTGATATTTCTTCTCGGTTCTCAGTTTGAGCACAGACTTTAACCATAAACAAAAGATTTCATGAAAGTTTTTTCTACTTTCATGATGCGTCGGCGAGGCCTCGACATAGAACATTGACGGGTCGGTATGAGGGACAAATAAGAAGGAATATTTTCACTACTAACGTGTGCACACTATTTAAGAAACCCTTTTATATTGAAGTGAAACTTCTAATGCGACTTCCAACAAGGTTGCGTTAAGCGTTTAACGCCACCATGGAGGGGGTATGAAAGCACTGTTGCGTTTGAAAAAAGATAATTAAAAGATGCGATCAATTTTGAATTGTTAGCAATGTTAATAAGGTTTGTCTTAAAGAAACAGTACGATTTCACTAAAAATCAATTTCTACCCCTTCCCATTTTCATATCCAGATTACGAACTGACACTTCTTCCGCGCGGAATCTTTAAAATTTCAGCCTGTATTTCTATATTTTCTGCAATAGATATATGATGTACTCATAAATATGTTTCCCTCTATCTACCTAAACATCAATTCATGCCATTTTTCACGTCGGCACTCGGCTATCGTCGCCCTACACGCAAAAGGGGGTAAGGCAGAAGGTCCATAAATTGCGCTAGGCGTGCCCCGCCCCACCACGCCCCGTGGGGTGAGATGCCCTCGAGATATTTTATGTACACAGGAAGCGCGCTGAATACAAAATGTATATTCTTGGAAATTATTTCACATTTTTAGTGAGATATTTTTGGGACAATTTTGGGACTTTTGCTTTTAGAATAGAATATAATAGAATATAATATAAAACTCTTTATTATTATTGATACACCAAAAAATAAACACAGGACAGGAAAATTACGTTTAAACACGAGTAAGTGTTTTGATTCGTATTTTTTTATATTTAGGTTAAAAGGAATGAATGCGCCAACTAAGACTAATTAACGAAATAATTATATTATAATAATACTTGTGTATAAAATATCGTAAAACTATAATACATTTGCATTGTTAATTATTCTGCGGTCGAACTAGGAAACTCTTTGACCCTCTCTCTTTGTCTCCTTGTAAGAGACTCGTTTTTTTCTCTTTCTCTTTCTTTGAAGGTTGACCGGAAGACATCGCTTTTAGCGACAAGTCCGCCCATTGTACTATATTTATTTCAATAAGTTATATTCCTTTTGTACCGTGTGTTTCTGAACTGGTGAACAATAAAGTGTTTTCTATTCTATTCTATTCTCTTTATTTTAATTATAATGAAAATATAATTACAAAGAATAGAAATAACCTACTTTGATTTAAATTACCACAGATCATAAATTCTCTGAGCTGCCGTTATGTTGTACTTTGTAATGTATAAAGTTAATTCTAGATTTGATCAAAAATAACTTTTTAAATTCATTTTTTTCAACCAACATTGTAAATGAATAAGATAAGATAACAACTCCTTATTGCATCACGTACCTAACGTTAAAAACAGCGTAATTAACATATCTTTCTATATATATATATATATATATATACATATATATAAATGTTATGTTGGTTTGTGTACGCTTCAAAAACTCAAAAAGTTCTGCACCGATTGAGCTGAAATTTTAGCATGATATATAATCCGCATCAAGGATTGTTTTTATTTATTTTTTGCATCAGCGACATTTCAGCGAGTGTGCGAATGTGCCACAGCGAAGCGTGGCAGGGTACAGCTAGTAAATTATAATTATTGTCGTTGCTATGTACCTACTCATTAGTTTTCGAATAATATCACTTCTGCAAGAGTCAAGATGGCGTAAGTTTACATAATATAAACACTTATTTAAACATAAATATTTATATTGGAAACCTATTTATTATATCCACAATTCTACTAAAGATTATGGCGGGTATCATAATCCCAATAAATTTAATTAAGATATAACTTCTAAAAATATTCTCAACACACGACGGTAACAAGATTTAGGCCTATTTATAATTAAATCCATTTTATTTATACATTTTGTAGTGGGAGGCCTCTTCTGCAAGATACCGCCTGGGGAAGTACCACACCTTTGCCAGATATTCATCCGCCAAGCAGTAGTGTACAGTAGTACAGTGTTCCGGTTTGAAGGGCACTGCTTCCAGCGATATTACTGGGCGTATGAGACTTTAGAGCCGATGTCTCAGGGTGACAAGCGCGGTGCAGTGCCGCGCAGGATTTTATAATGGAATATTCTGGGTGATACTGTAAGTGTTATGGACAAGCGTAGCGCTTACCATCAGGTGGACGACTTTCGCGTATCATCACTCAGTCAAATAAAATAAAAAACTATAAATATGCCTAATTTCATTCAAATCCGTTTAGTAGTTTTTGCGTGAAAGAGTAACATCCATCCATCCATCCTCACAAACTTTCGCATTTTTAATATTGTTTGTATAGACTTGTATGGTTATTATTTTACTAATTACATACACACATACATACAACTAATCATCCAAAAAGACTTTCAAACGAAACGTGAAGCCATAAAGTTATAACAAAAGAACAACCAAACAGAACCAATGGGGGTAAAAGATTAAATTCATTTCTATAATGGATATTTTACGCCCCTGCATTATACATTGGGTGTATCAACCCTTAGCACACGTGGGTATAAATTATTATTGAATAGAAGGGTCGGAGAGGCGAAATTGTCAATGGATTGGTTTTGACCGAAATATAGGTTCATTGTTGTTCATTAACTTAATAAATTTTCATTTATAAACAAAAATCCCGACTGCCAAAGTAGCTATGTCACTTTTGTGATTATGAAAAATCCAATGGTAGCTTATTTATCAAAATCCGTCAAGCCGTTTAAGCTGTAGGACATACATAACCCTCCTCCGGACAGTCGGGTAATAAGTGAAAATGAGCAACAAATTAAGACAGCTATTATGGACGCTATAATATATAATATATAATAATAATAATAATAGCCTTTATTCAGATCCATACTACAATAATTATATGATAAAAGTACATATAAAACTTAAATTTAATGTAAGCCTTAATTTAGTCTCTTAATTGAGTTTTACATTTTTTTTGTAGATCTGTTTGCCAGTCGACAATAGACGCTACAGTTTTGGAAATTACAAAATTAGAAAAAAAATCTTTATAACTAAATAAAATTGTGTTCATGTAAATCTTACAATATCTATCTATAAATTTATATAAAAATGTTATGTTGGTTTGTGTACGCTTCAAAAACTCAAAAAGCTCTGCACCGATCGAGCTGAAATTTTAGCATGATATATAATCCGCATCGAGGATTGTTTTTATCTATTTTTTTCATCAGTGACATATCAGCGAATGTGCGAATGTGCCACAGCGAAGCGTGGCAGGGCACAGATAGTTTATTATAATTTCCATAAACGCAGGCTATTGTGGTTATTGAGCAAATTAATTTTCACAATCGACCTTAATACACTTATTAATTAAAAATGAGACTGAAAAATATTTGTCTATGAATAGATAATTATAGTTTATAAAAAACATTTCATTATTTTTCAACTTTTTTAATTTGGCACCATGCCTCATGGACCCCTCTTTTGTTAGCTTTTTAAGTTCTATTTCTATAGTTAGTTTTCTATTTAATTATTGTTATTTATGTTATGTTAATAAATTATTTTTCTTACTTAAATTACATCAAACACACAAATATAACTATACATTATTTCAATTTTATTAATAATAAATTTTAGTTAAATTTAATGGAAAATGAGACATTATTTCACGTTCTTGTGCAATTAGTATTGACTTTTGGTATAATTATATGATTATTAATAATTTTCTTTAAAATTAAAATGATTAATCGATTATAGATATATAACTGATAATTTTGCCTATTGTTATCCGGATTAATTCCTTTTTTATCTATAAAAATAAACGATGTCTAGGCCTAAATAGATAGCGACCCGCTACATTAAAATCGCAATTTTAAATCTTCTCTTCTGCTTCTTTCTTAATATAATTTAAATAAAATTTATTTTTGGAACCTCTATTTTAATTATAATTATGCGACTTTTTTTTTCTTAATAGCAACGTCTATCATAGAATAACGACTAAATAGACACAACAAGATTTAAAAATAAAATAAAAGAAGTCCATTAATTAAAATAAAAAGTTATGGTTATTATTATAGTATTTTTTTTAATAAATACTTAATTATCATTTTCTTCATCACAGTTGTACTATGTAATTTTTTATTAATAATTATTGTGGCTGCGTACAAAACATGCTTAATGTAACGTCATTGATAAAAACATTAATTCTTAAATTACGAAGAAGGTAGGTCGTTAAAAACTTTTTACCCTTATCATTAATAAATTGATCTAAATGTTTTTATTATTAAGTATACCTGAATTTAATCTTCCATTTTCAAAGTTACATCACCTTTTTAGTATGTCAAGTCAGTATTATTGTTTTTAATTTTTATCGTCCCTAGCCCTTAAGCACAACTCAAAAATGTAAAAAAACGAAACTTACCTTAAAACGTCAAAATCCAAAGTTCCCGACAAGCACAGATGGTAAAACTCGACCGTGGCACTTTACCGATTCAAAATCTTCAATGATCCGCTCCGATCGATCACTGAACACGAGCACGGCACGACTGAAACGTTTATCTTATCGATTAAAAAACACGATACAGCGACTCCTTGTTTCCTAATTACGCGTTCAAAGTCCGAAAATTAAAAAAAATAAAAGGAAATTCGTTCCATTTCACGTGCGATTTTAGAACACAGTTTTGAAATTGAAATGTCAAAGGCTGAGGTTTAATTTTTTTAAATTTCGTTGTTGGGTTAGGCCTATCGTACTGTTAGGTTTGGTACACACGGGCCGTAAACACGGGACTGTAGTTCTGTTGTGGGATTAGGCGGCGCGCGACGAGCAGCCGCGTGGTTGAAGCGAGACTGCCGCGCGGAGTCGCCCCGCGCGTCCCTCGCTCCCCACCCTGCCCATAAACATTTTCAGGTAAAAAGTGGAGAAAAAAATGTTTATTATCTATTTTTGGTGACGAAATTAGTAGTTTTAGCTTGGTGGATGTATTGAGGAAGGTTGGTGGTCCAACTCCCGTTCCATTGTTCGCTGATAAAGGCTATTGTTTTTGATTGTTTTGTTCCTTGTTGGCGCTAAGCACGGGCTTTTGTATTGTAAACGCTTAGACAATAGCTAGAAATAGAATTAGATTGCAAGTATCAATAATCGATGTGACAAAAATAGTATTTATTTTTGAAATACTTTCAAAACAATCTCGGGCGATAATTCTTAAATTTGATTTTTATGTTGAATATTCGACTTTTTTCTTTGAAAAAGAAATAGTGCGATGATCTGAATATATTTATTAGCAGGAATAGGGGTATTAAACTGTTACGTTTAATTCAACTTCTAATATATAGATAATTATATAAACAGACAATTCTTTATTGATACTAACACGTGTAAAATAAAAAACAAAGTTATATAATAGGTACAATTGGCGGTCTTATCGCTTAAAGCTATCTCTACCAGACATATTATTTCAGTTTTTTTTTTATTATTCGTATTTTTATGCCGATTGGTAACGTTAACCGAAGAGATGAGTTACAATCCATGATTAATACAAAATATATCTTCAGCGGTCATAAAAAATCATCATCATCATCAACCCATAACGTCCCACTGCTGGGCACGGGTCTCAAAAAATACTTAACTTTAATTAATTTGTTTATTAGCAATATGAAAAATATAAAAATAAAATTTTATTTACATTTCAGTTTACGTAAAAATATGTAATAGAGACCCTGGTAGGTACCGTTCCAGCGATTGCATATAAAATATTCAGCGATACTGGGTTAATCTGACTTTTCATTAGCAATCAGCTTTTGGAAATAAAATACAATAATAATATTATGTACCTACAGTAGCGGTGGTAGCCTAGTGGGAGAACGTCCGCCTTCCAATCAGAAGGTCGTGAGTTCAAATCCCAGTGCGGGCACGTGCCGATGTGTTTCTTGTAAAAACATATGTACGTTATTATCACACGCTTTTCGCTGAAGGAAAACATCGTGAGGAAACCCACATACCTACCCGAGAATTATTTCGGAGGTAGGTAGGTGATCCACCAATCCGGACTGCGCCCCAGTGGTGGATTATGACCTAAACCTCCTCACGAAAGTGAGGGGAGACCAGTGCTCAGCAGTGGGACTTTATGGGTTGATGATGACCTACAGTAGCTGTAATTGTAAATTTTATCAGCTTCAGTATCGAAACCTACCTACTTATTAAACTGCCATAGCCTAGTGGGAGAAAGTCCGTTTTCAAAGTTCAAATCTCAGTCCGGGCTCGTAGTACTAATGTCTCTTGTAAAAGCATTTGTATACGCAATTACCACCCACTTTTCGGTGAAGGATAACATCGTGAGAAAATCCACATGCTCGTGAATAAAACGCCTTAAATATACCAACTTAATATGATGTTAACGATAGTGCATCAATTAGTGTGCAAACATTACTGTGTTTTTGTTTGAAAGGCACCAGTGAAATTACTTTAGACTTTAGACTTTTAGAGACTTTAGAACCGATTTCGCAAGATTTTGGGTAAATTCTGGGTGGCACTTTAGCTGTTATACCCAAAAAAATAAATTCATTTTCCGTCATATTTAGCGCAACACATTCACGTGGACGCACCGAGAATGATTTAGCTTCACATTACCTCACGGGTCAGCCTGGGCGACGCTTCCCAGAGGAGCGTTCTTTTTCGTGAAAAGTGATCGGAGTTGCCTTGGTCTGCTATAGTTTAACAACAGAATTTGTACCATTATTTTATATTATAACTAGCTGTGCCCTGCCACGCTTCGCTGTGGCACATTCGCACATTCGCTGATATGTCACTGATGAAAAAATAGATAAAAACAATCCTTGATGCGGATTATATATCATGCTAAAATTTCAGCTCGATCGGTGCAGAATTTTTTGAGTTTTTGAAGCGTACACAAACCAACATAACATTTTTATATATATAGATAATCCAAAGAGGATTAAAGTGAGGCTAATCTAATAGGGTTCTAAGTTCATTGTAAGGCGAAAAAAGTATTTTACCATTCTTTTACTAATGATCAGTAGCTTAAGATAATCCTTTCTTTTATAGTTAAAGACAATAATTCTAAGAAAATTGATTTTGTTATTGCGATTCTTCGGGGTAGAAACGGCGTAAAAGTCTTTTTGACTGAAATGACTTAATGATGTAGTTCTGTGCAGATTTTTACGCTCTATCGATCTGCATATTTAATTTTTTTTGATGAATTTGTTTGATTCTAAAACATATTTATAAAAAAAGTTATGTTTACGACAATTATACCATTATCACTAGCTTTTCGGTGAAGTAAAACATCGTGAGGAAACCCACATACCTATCCGAGAATTATTTCGGAGGTAGATATGTTATCCACCAATCCGGACCGGGCCTCCCGTGGTGGATCATAGCCTAACTCTCCTCATGAAAAACGAGGGGCGAACCGTGCTCAGCAGTGGGGCGATATGGGTTGATGATAATGAAATGTCTTACCTTATTTCAGATCAATATAAGTGTACAGTCCAAAAAGATATGAACAAAAACTTTTTATACTAAGTTTTTTGCTTCACCTGTAAAGTTATTACTTTGGTGTTTACACCCTTTCTACCCCGAAGTATCGATTTATCTAGTACTGAGCTATCCAACATTTAATTACCGTTGTTAAAAAGATTAGCTTTTCTGGTTCGAGGAATTTGAGAGGCTGAGAATTGGGGATTTTGGTAGGTCATTGGAATTTCACAAAGGAGTGGAGCTCCTCGCACAAGTGTTGGTTTCCCGATAGTTACAGCCTTGGAGTCTTCAAGTCACGAGTGAACAGGTTGCTTCTAGGTAAGCGCGCACCATCGTAGACCGCATGGTCGCTTAACATCAGGTGAGATAGTGGTCAAACGTGAAGCTATATTCTACCTAATAAAAAAAAACGAAAGGTGTGCTGGGACACATAGTAGAAGTAAAGCTTCTAATAAAACGTACCTAACTCTCTCTCTTTCTATGTTATATCTCCCTCTCAACTTCCCTTCACCTCGCCTGATCACACTTTTCGTAACGCATTCACCGGTTCAGTCCCAAAGTCAAGCGTGCGTATAGAAGTTTTCCTTTAAAATAAAAAAATGGCGTCTGTGCTAACTTATTGAAGTTAAGTTTTATAGAGGCACTATAACACTCGGTTATCAAGCCATTGTCGTATTTTTCTTCTTCTTACTTAAGAGTCCAACTCTTCTCAGTGGAGTATTGCCAGCGTTCCCTATCTTCAGCCAATGCTTTCACTTCCATATACAACATGACATTCGTCTTCTCCTTTATCCTTATATCCTTCTAAGTCTGCCTCTTCTTCTCTTCTCTACTACTTTCCCTTCTATGATTATTGTCATTATCGTCCAAGTATAGAAAAAAAAGTATAAAAACATATTGCAATTCACATTCAAATGTCAGTCCTATCACACGAGCATAATGTCTCAAAGCGACCACATAGCATCCACTGTCCACTATTAAGCACGCTCTAAAAACTCCGCGGACCAAGCGTCCTTATGCCACTACAGATTAAAAAAAAATACTCAGACCCGTTCCGTACCACGGAATAATTTGAACAGCCTAATTGATATAGTGGCTATAAAATCAAAGCCCGCTACTGGTTTCTGGAGCCACAATATCGTTATGGGATTAGAAAAAAAAAATAAAAAATATTATATATTCATAGGTTATAAAACTGAGCGCGCAGTTTTATTGGATTATTTTTGGATATTATGAAAGTGTTTAATATTGGGGTGTTAAAGTTAGGTTTGTTGAAAGGGACTAATGCAAGCGATGGGAAGTAAGTACCTTTATTGTGTATGGACTTTTGAAGTAAAACTTCTTTCTGCACGCTTGATTTGGGGAGCAAGCTAGTGAATGCGTTACGAAAAGTGTGATCGGGCGAGGTGAATGGAAGTTGGTAAAGATAGAGAGAGAAAGAGTTACGTTCGTTTATTTTTTTAAATATCTTTTATGAAATATAGTTATTATATTTGAAATGATTTTTGGAATATTATTTTAGATTATTTAAATAGTTTTTAGTTAAAGTTTTACTTTTAATATGTGTCCCAGCACACATATCCTTTTTTTATATATAGGTAGATACATGTAAGCAGTTATGCTTCGTAATCACGACGCAACTTTCATCAGAGTCAAAGCAAACTTACTAAAGGAATAAACATTAATAATGCTTAATCATTATCTTTTTACATACCAATAATTATGAATATTTGAAAAGTATTGAATTATTAAAAATAAACAACAAATTGAAAACACAACAATTATTTGCAATTTTAGAGTTAGGAACTCTTTGCGATGGATGAAATCGGTAACCTACAACGTAAAAAGGTTAGGTTGTCGTTCAAGAAGTTTCTAGTCGTTTTTCGAATTAAATTGAAAAAATACATAGTCTTAGGCACTGCAATAATAATTGTTATGAAAGGGTTCCGTTATAGGGCATTGTGGTTTGCATTAAAAGTTGAACAAACAAAATAAGCAATACATACTTTTCTAGAATTTTTAATGTACGTTCCTAAACTGTTAAAGGCAGTAACCATCAGTTAAAGCTAACACCCGGTTAACAACTTTCGTCTCATAATAGACCATTCAACCAGCTCCCAACGGTGGACAGTTCGATATTCAAAAATTCAAATTTGAAAATCGAACTCCGAAGCATTTTCAAATGTCATAAGTTTCACACCTACCATAACGACTTTTGTACGGAAATTGTATAGTTCAATTTTGAGACTTACAGCGAAGGTATAGGGGTTAGATTTATTTTTTAAAGTTGGTGGTTGTTACCTTTTGTTATGAAAGGCAATGATGGTAAATGTCATTGGTTTTGTGCGGCTAATGAAGGAAATCATAGCGAGGATAGGAAACAAATTAATTCGTATGATATTTTAAACATATTTTTGGATACAAATTTTATGAAATTGTTTGGAATCGACTAGTTGCCAAAATTACGTAGGTAACTTATAGTGAAAAGAGTAATCGGGAAAAAAAACCCCGAAATATTGAATTAAAAAAAAATGGAAAATTTGATACAAGCGAAAGAGAATTTTTCATGGGGTTTTTGTATGAACTCATGATTAGGCATTTGTTTTTATCCATGTTTTTTTACAATAGCTACCTCCAGTTCACTATTCTCAAGTGAAATGGCCAGTCTAGGTTGAAAATGGCTTATTAGGTTGCTGCCATTTTCAACCTAAATTGGATCAAGTTTAGGTTGAAAATGGCAGCAACATAAAAAATAAGACGTCACGGTACGATTATGCGACGCGGATCAGTTTAGGTTTTTAATTGAATCGCTATAAGAGGTCATGGTATGCGTCCAGTTCTGATGTGTACGACAAGTAGTTACGGCGTCCATAACATCCACCGTGGGTGCTCGATGAGCAAAAACCGATTTTCAATGTTATTATCATTAAAAAGAAAATGAAAGAAAAAAATGCAAAATTATTAAAATTTTGTAAATTACACATAATATAAAATAAAAACTTAAATTAAACATATTTGTCTTCTGGAGGTGTTTGTATGTAGCGTCCATGTCCATCATGCTATGTAAACGTCATGCAATGTATTCATTATCATATTCTATTGTAATTTATATTTTTCTGTGGTGTTTTATTAAAGAGTTTAACGTATCTACTAAATTCTTTTTTATAATGTCTCACTGCTTTTCAATAAAGGAAAACATCGTGAGGAAACCCACATAACTATCCGAGAATTATTTCGGAGGTAGCTATGTGATCCACCAATCCGGATCTGGCCCCCGTAGTGGTTTATGGCCTAATCCTCCTTACTAAAGTGAGGGGAGACCCGTGCCCAGCAGTGGGACGATATGGGTTGAAGATGATTATGCCTCACTGTTCTACCGGCCCGTCACATCCACACTATTCCGCCGCTCACGTATCGTCGGCGCGTAACAAACGTGAGATATATGTTAACCACGACATTTTTTTACTTTTCAATGCTCTGGCGAGTCTTAATTTATGATATTTGTGACTATTTATCCTTATGGCGGCCGGCGGAGGGACTCCGAGGATTTTATGCCCCATAATGGAGGTTGGAGCTAGGAAACTCTGCGAGGTGGTCCTTCTGTACGCACCAAGAATAAAATTGAACCGTCTGTCTGTGATATCGAAATAGATGCCTAAATTGAAGTGGAGGCCTCTTCTGCAAGAGACCGCCTGGGGAAGTACCACACCTTTGCCAGATATTCACCCGCCAAGCAGTAGTGTGCAAACATTACTGTGTTCCGGTTTGAAGGGCACTGTTTCCAGCGACATTACTGGGCATATGAGACTTTAGAGCCGATGTCTCAGGGTGTCGAGCGCATTGCAATACAGTGCAAGATTATGGAATGCAGGGCGACTGTTATGGGCAGGCGTAGCGCTTACCATCAGGTTAACCACCTGCTCGTCTTGTCACTCTGTCAAAAAGAAAACGATATTTTGAGATATGGCTATCAATATTATTATTTTGGGAGCGCGAAGCGAGCTTCGTTGTTTTTTTTATCTTCGTTTATCTTCATATCATATCTTTCAATTCGGGCGATAAGACCGCCCATTGTTTAAGAATGTTTTGTTCCAGTTTTAAAGTTTCTTTGTTCAATAAAGTGTTATCTATCTCTTGAATCATATTTTATTAGATTAATTGACGAGACGAGCAAGTCGTTCACCTGATGGTGAGCGCTACGCCTGCCCGTAACAGTTGCAGTGCCACCTTGAACTTTCCATTGCATTGTCTTGTGCGGCACTGCACTGCGCTCGTCACCCCGAGAAATCGGCTCGAAAGTCTCATATGCTCAGGAATTTATCTGGAAACAGTGCCCTTCAAACCGGAACACAGTAACGTTTGCACACTACTGCTTGGCGGACGAATATCAGGCAAAGATCTCTTGCAGAAGAGGCCTTCCACTAAAACCACTTAAGTCTTACTCATCATCAACCCATAACGTCCCACTGCTGGGCACGGGTCTCTCCTCACTTTCGTGAGGAGGGTTAGGCCATAATCCACCACGCCGGCCCAGTCCGGATTGGTGGATAACATACCTACCTCCGAAATAATTCTCGGGTAGGTATACTTAAGTCTTACTACTTAGAAGTAACATTAAAAGTGGAAACACATTAGTTTAAAACTAAGGCGTTCCTGACCCCTAACTAGGAGGACCATGGTCCTACAAACACTCTTTTATTAGAAGAACCACATCCACGCACAATCACTCTCGCCGGAGTGTCGGAGATCCGATTTATTCCTGTTACTGTGCCGCGTAGGTGCCGCCTGATATTACACCCTGTGTATACCCTGACATGTACATAGCATGACGTGTATACTGGGCATGATATGTACATCTATCTTCGGCTCCTTCGGTCTCATATTTTTGCTCCCAGTCAGTGTTATTGGGATTAAAATATTTAATAGTTAGTTAGTTTTCCTTTTATTTATATTGTTATTTAAGTTGTGTCAGTAAATTTTATTCCAATAGTAATTAAATAATATGTACTACCTATCTATAGAATAGAATAAAATATAAAACTCTTTATTGTACACCAGAAACAAAAATAAACACAGTACAGAAAAATTACGATAGGTAAACAAGGGTAGTCGGCAATGGGCGATCTTATCGCTGAAAGCGATTTCTTCCAGACAACCTATGGATGGACAGTAAAAATCATTTTTCTACAGCTAATAGAAACATCAAAATATTGTATCTTTACACTCGTCTTATTTTCCAGTGAAAACTTAATTTTTGGATTATTTTTGCTCTTGTGCATTAGATGGCCATCTTGCTAGTTTGAGAATGAATGAACTTCCGGTCGATAGGGATGGGTGCTCCCTCTAGTGTTGTGCCAGTATATTTTACAGAGTTATTGTTTGTTTGCCTAAACAGCCAGACGCACGGCTTTTTGTTGTACATGGCATAACGTGTACATGACATGACATGTACATCAATTTTTTTCAAGCTATTTATAAAATACATAATAAATCAATTGGCGATAAATCAATATGTAGGTATACGTGTTCTGATAGTAATTAATATTTTGATAAATTAAAAGTGAAGATGCATTACCGACTCGCCGGTGTACTATCTCCGCACAAAATTTTATCAAAATCCGTGCAGCTGTTCCTTGGTGAAAACTGTACAATCATAGAGACGTTTTAAAAATTTTGACAACGAAAGTATGGCCTCCTTGAATTTCAACCTTCGAGAGTCCCAAGCCCCATCTCAAATCATCAATGAACTTCAAAAAGTTTATAGTTCTTTTTTCGACGTCACAATTATAAATTCCAAAATTATTACGAATGGCCAGTAACGTTCCACAATCGAAATCATAAAAAAGCCGAAAGGTCATATCCTACTTCGTAACGTTAGTTAATTTATTTACAAACTCACACACATTACTGGCCGCTGAGAAAAGAAAACATTAGAGTGAATCCAAAAGTGGCAGTGTGCGTCGCGCGCTTGAAAATAATCAAAAATCAAAGTTCAAATAAGGAATCCCGTCGTCCGGAAACGAATAAAAAACGCGGCAAAACTTTCAAACTTGGAACTGAATGGGACGTCATTTTTTACGTCCGTTAGGGTTGTCGCAATGAAAAATGATATAATTTATATCGGTTCGGTTGGTAGCGGCTACCCGTTTTGTGTTCGTGATAAAATACAAATAAAAAATAAAAATTTATAATATTTTTTCTCTTCTTCTACTAATTTAAAATGTTTTCTTATCAACGCGCGGCGCGCTGCGACAAAAGAACTAGGGATGTGACGTTTTTGTTATAAAATCGTCGATATCGACAGTTTAAGACTTTGTGGTAATATTCAGTGCGTCGTATTTTACAGGTGCATTAAATTACTAGAATCATAAGGACTTTTATTTTATAGTATTGGAAACTATTTTTTATCAAATAAATAGGCGGAATATAATTATAAATTACCTTAGTAATGAAAAATAAAAAAACTATTTATCAACAACGAGCGCGTTGAGATCTTTTACTCTGAGACAAACACCAACACTATCTGAAACCCAAACAAAAAACATATTTAATTAACCACCGCCGGTAAATGCAATTAAAGCTCTTAACTCATTCTTCAATCAGCTGTTAAGTTTTTGCACTTAATTGCAACTCAACTCGCAATTACAATCACTGATGTAATCGATAAAGCACACCACTGTCTCACGCACACAGCCGCACACCCGCTCACACGCACGCGCGTCTTATACACAAATCAAGCGCGCGCTCGCACTGGCACGAATGAAATATTCAAATTTGGAAGCTGATTCCGTTTATGGCTACTTAATTTGGGTGATTCGATTTGAATATTTTAAAAAGTTTAAAAGAAGTAAACGGGCATAGACATTCCAGCGGGCGACGTGGTTTGAGCTTTGCTAGTCAAACCTCTTTTTCATTTTGGCGGGAGTTTGCTACTGTGTTACTATTTCAGGTAAAGACATTTATAGGTTATAAAAAAAGCGTACTATCAAAACATAGAAGAACTCGGTTTTAAATTACTGCTGCCTAAGTACATGATTATCAAGTCACTAATGGTAAGCGCTGGGTTTTATTTCTTCTTTTTCTTTGTAATTTTTATTCATTTGCTGCCCTTTTTATCAATAATTAAGTTAGCTATTTTACCTAGCATAATTTTTTTTGGCTTTTTACTTTCATTCAGAACTGGAACACAGTATTGTTTGTACACTACTGCTTGGCGATAGAATATTTGACAATGCGATAGTGTAGTGGGTGTCGTTATTTTGTTGTTTGTTTGGACTTTATATCTATGCCTACTTATAAATATATACACTCTGGTAGGTATGAGAAGTGTAGCAGATTTTTAAATTTATAATTTATGATCTGTATCCATGTGTCAAATAAATTAATTGTTATAAATGAGTTTCTACAAGTTTTTGTTTTTATTGTTTATGCAAATTACGATTTCGAGCTTTCGGTGTAGGTTTTTTTTTATATTTTTGTTCATAAATTGGATCATAGAATAATTTTACAATTTTTTTTTATTTATTTGTTACTCATCACAAGTTAAATGCATAAATTATATTTGTGTTGTGATGTTTCTATCTACAGTAGGAAGCTTTATTTTTATTAGAAGTGTAAAGAACTAGAAAACTATGGAGCTGCATGTTGTTTTCAGAGATCCATAGTTTGATGACCACCAGATCCACGGTTTTAAATTTTTGCTCATTTTCATTGCATTTTTCCGCCATTTTTTCCCCGGATAAATATGACTACACATACACAACAGATTTAAATTTTTATCTTCATAACAAACAGGGATGCAAGTAAGAATCTAGATCTCTTTAACCAAAAAAAAAATAAACTCATGTAGCCTATCCTAGGATTAGGTGCTACTCGGTGCAGCTAGTGATGTGCGTGAGTTACAAGACACAAATGTCGATATATTGATAAAAATACTAAAATTAAGTTTAAAAAAAAAATAGTTTCCATATTAGATACCATAAATCGTGTGCTTTGAGTAAATCAAGATACTAAATTTATACTGTGGACTCTGCGGGTTCGATTCCACCGTAGGGTAAAAGTTTATGAATCACAGATAGGTATTTCCTCTGAGTTGGGTATACAAGAAACAACCAAACAACTCAAATTTATATTACACAATTATAATTACATAATTATTCATAACCAAATATTAAACATTGCATTATTAGTGGTAATAAAATATAATCTAATTACATTCAATTAAATTATAAGCTCCAGTAAAGTAATATCAATGAAAAGTTAGATAAACGACCAACTGTCTGCTTTCTGTCATAAAAAGATGTCATATTATTTTTAATGTTACAACATCAGCCAGAACGAAACTTGGAATGTCGACACTATAAAAATGTCTAGTAAATTGAGTTGAACGCTAGTTGTGGATGGCCATTCCGAAATGAACCTCATAAAACGAAAATAAACATTCAAATAGCCCCCCACTTTAACAACCGACCGCTCGCGCCGACTGACACAGAGGGAATGAGCAAAAAAGCGCTCGAGACGTTCATCTGACATTCAACGTGGGTGGAGCTTACAATTTCCCGCCTCTCAAAACGAGCCCGTCCATTGGCCCATTTAAAAATCGATTCCATTTTATAAATATGTAACCGCTTTCGTTTTTCGCGCTCCGAATCGCCTTACAACACATCGGGAAGAATCCGAACTCATTCTTATTCGAATTTCGAAAGAACTCACATTTAAAAAGCTATCATTTAGTGATGGGACGTTCTTTATCGATGAACAGTCAATTGTTTTACCGACATGTCTTTGGAGTATCTTTTGTTTTATTTAAAGGCGAATGGGCCCTAGAGGTGTGTTTTTTACAGCATTCACGACAACGAATATTTCTGTTATGTAGGTGCGTAGAAATAAACAATGAAGGTACCTTAGCTACATAGGTACGTGGGTGAAATTGGATCGGTAATAAATAATGGTGTGTTTATGATTTATGAACAGGGGAAGAAGGGATATCCAGATTATAGTGGAGTGCTTCTTCTTAAGTTTAATAGTAATGAGGTTTTACTGTAAGAGCTTGGGACAAGGTGTGTTCGTGACCTTAATTCTAGTACCGTGCGGCCGTAGAGCGAATTTCTATTTGATATAGTTTTTTTTTTAATTAATAATCATTATCTATCTATATATATATAAAGCGGTGGTAGCCTAGTGGCAGAACGTCCGCCTTCCAATCAGAAGGTCGTGAGTTCAAATCCCAGTGCAGGCACGTACCAATGTGTTTCTGTAAAACATATGTACGTAATTATCACTCGCTTTTCGGTGAAGGAAAACATCGTGAGGAAACCCACATACCTACCCGAGAATTATTTCGGAGGTAGGTATGTTATCCACCAATCCGGACTGGGCCCCCGTGGTGGATTATGGCCTTACCCTCCTCACGAAAGTGAGGAGAGACCCGTGCCCAGCAGAGGGACGTTATGGGTTGATGATGATGATGATCTATATATATCTAGGGAGAGCCTTTACCCTGCAATGGGACGACCATGGCTGAAAATTATAATAATAAATAATAATATCTATACTTTATATGTCTTTAAATGTAAAATTAATTCCTTTTTCCCTTGGCATCACGTGTGAACGGCTGGACCGATTTTGCTACTTAATTCTTTTTTTGTCGTGTTTGTTATTGTCAGGAGAAGGTTCTTATGAAAGGAAATATTAGGAAATTTGCCCGAAAAACTGGAAAATTTAGTAAAACGGAAAATGGGTCTTCTTAGAGATATTTGTATGAGTCATGAGCTTATTCCTAAGTAACATTGAAATGCAGAGTTATATTGAGGGAAAATTGGAATTACGCGGGTGAAACTACGGGGCGCTGCTAGTTATAATAATAATGTATTCAGATATATGCAGCTGGAAGAAAATGCTAATCAGCTTTAGTTAGCTTCTATTTTTTTTTTCTTTTTTTCTTACTGCCTGATTTTGAATAGAGTTACGTTGCCGGGTCTCCCCTCTTTTTGTGAGGAGTTAAGCCATAATCCACCACGGGGGCCCGGTCCAGATTGGTGGATAACACACCTACCTCTGAACTAATTCTCGGGTAGGTATGTGGGTTTCCTCACGATGTTTTCCTTCACCGAAAAGCGAGTGATAATTACGTACATATGCTTTACAGAAACACATTGGTACGTGCCCGCACTGGGATTTGAACTCACGTCCTTCTCCTTGGAAGGCAGACGTTCTCCCGCTAGGCCTACGGCGTATCTATTTTACCAATAGGTATACCTAATTATATCTTGACATCGACGTGACGCGACCGACACGTGAAAGCCTCCAACCGTGTCCGGCACGTGACCGTCCCGTGTCGTACGGCTTCGCAGCGAGGCGCGAGGCCGGAAACCTTTCATCTATTCGGCACTTACGTAATTAAAATTATTATCTGGACACTATTTTTTGACGTGACAACGTCTAATGAATCGATGAACGCCGGCTGCATGCACGAAAATGTTGACACATTGTCCCGTAACGCTCGCTGTACGCTTGCGCCGCATCTATCTCTCTTCTCCCCTTGACAGGTTAATTATTCTTGCATTTAAAAAATCTGATTACTAGTATAATTTCAAGTATTATTCTTTTATTATTAAAAAATGACTCAATTTTATTCATAAAAGTATGCAATCGTTTCATCAATGTTTTGTTATGACGTTGTCACGTTAAACTATCGTCCGTAAACTAACTTTATAGACAACCCAATTTTTTTTATTTGACCGAGTGACGATACGAGCAAGTCATTCGCCTGATGGTAAGCGCTACGCCTGCCCATAACAGTTACAGCGCCACCCAGAACTTTGCAATGAGTAATCTTGCGCGGCACTGCACTGCGCTCGTCACTGTGAGATATCAGCTCTAAAGTCTCGCCCAGTAGTTTAGCTGGAAACAGTGCCATTCAAACCGGAACACAGTAATGTTTGCACACTACTGCTTGGCGGATGAATATCTGAAGAAATTAGTATCAAGAGCTACATGCTACGATCCTGACAATTGATGAAAAAATAAGGGGTAGATACCTAAATCAATTATTTTCTATATTGTTCCCATTTGTCCCCCCATTTTGAAATACACGTTTCCGAAGCAATTCCTAAATAATTATTCCACCAACTCCATTAAGGGAAATGCCAACATTCATTGAACTCTTAACATTTTCATAACAAAAATCCCGTGGCACAAGAAAACATTTTACAATTTCATTTAGTACTATCTGTGCCCTGCCACGCTTCGCTGTGGCACATTCGCACATTCGCTGATATGTCACTGATGAAAAAAATAGATAAAAACAATCCTCGATGCGGATTATATATCATGCTAAAATTTCAGCTCGATCGGTGCAGAACTTTTTGAGTTTTTGTAGCGTACACAAACCAACATAACATTTATATATATATAGATTATCTATACGTAGTCCGCGTTTTATAAACTGTCGCCATTTTCTCGTATTTAATTAGTCTGTTTTCAGTAATAAAGAGGAGTGGAGTGCTGTCGGTCATTTCAAATCTGGCCGCCATTACTGGAATGAAACAACCGGCCTCCGGGCACCGAAGCAGTACCTATAATTACAATCGCAGTAGCGAAGGTCATTCATTATAATTATCGTTCCGTATCGAAAAGGCTCATGAACGTGAGGGGAGACCCGTGCTCGGCAGTGGGACGATATGGGTTGACGATGATGAATGGGTATGAGTAATTATTAACACGCTTTTATTAGCTTATTATGTACTCGTAAGTTAGTATGCGTCTATGTAACGGAAACTCTGGAACATGATTTAAAAACGTCGGATTAATTTGAAAATTTCCACACTTTTCAAGGACTGATAACAAAAATCAATAAAATAAAATAAAAATTCGTACCTACTAAGAAAATAAATTATAGTTAAAATAAACTAAAAAACGCGCTTTGATAGCAAGTCGAAGTAAAATGTAGAAATATAATTAATTTTATGCTAATAAAAGCGTGGGGTGCTTTTTGCTTTAAGTTATAATTATTAGTAATTACCCCTTGATATCAAGCGCCTTCCGCTTTTTTACCATAAAATTAATTATTTTTATAGAGACTTTAGTCACTGTCGCTGTGCTTCCATTGGCCACTCAGCTTTGATTGTGACAAAACATTATTCTTTTTGTTTTTGACGTATACTTACTTAATGTAATTGGGATTTTGCGCGCAAGGTGAGGTTTAATGTTGTCTTGGACAACTGTGGCGCTGGTTTATATTATACTAATGGAAAATGGTCAAAGTGGCAAACTGTCAAAATGGGAAATACATGTTTTTTTGACGTGACAACGTCTAATTAATAAATCGATGAACGCCGGCTGCATGCACGAAAATGATGACACATTATCTGGTTACGCTCGTTCGTCATAGCTAAAAAATACTGTAATGATAAGCATAGTTATACCTTTTAGATAATAAGCCACTGTAATGTTTACTTTAATAATATTGCAGCAATATTGTATTGCAGCAGTATTGTTATCCACCAATCCGGACTGGGCCCCCGTGGTGGATTATGGCCTAACCCTCCTCACGAAAGTGAGGAGAGACCCGTGCCCAGCAGAAGAACGTTATGGGTTGATGATGAATATTGTACGCCCGAAATGGGAAAACTGTTGATACCTAATTGAAATTACTTATAAGACCTTTGTACACAGTTATTACAATAAAATATATTCTATTCTATTCTATTCTTGTACGCTTGCGCCGCGTCTATCTCTCTTCCACTCGGTTGGCCTATGCTATGCGTCCGAGGAGAAGAAAGGCAGCGGCAGCGCACAACTTACATCTACACGTGAACTGTTTCGTCGACTGTTTATAAAGTGAAGTGAAAAGTTAATGTGGTTTTCATTGCCTTTTACAACGAAAAATTCTGAAATAATGGTTATTATTCTTGCATTTCAATAATCTGATTACTACGAGTAGTATAATTTCACGTACTTATTCTTTTATTAATAAAAATGATTCAATTTTATTCATGAAAGTATGCAATCATTTCATCAATGTTATGTTACGACGTTGTCACGTTAAACTATCGTCCGTAAACCAACTTTACAGACAAGCAATTTTTTTTATTTGACTTAGTGACGAGACGAGCAAATCGTTCGCCTGGTGGTTACCGCTACGGCTGCCCATAACAGTTACAGTGCCACCCATAACTTTGCATTGCATAATCTTGCGCGGCAATATCCAACAAATGTCAGAATTAACTAAAACTACTGGAACATTTCAACATGGTAACATTTCCCAACAATGCAGAAGGCGCAGTCGGGAGCCGCGAGGGCCGAAACAGCGAAATGGCAAAATAAACTAAAGCTATTATGAATATTAAATTTCACCCCAATATCATGCGTTGTTTGGTGTGGTACCTACTGTTTCATCGACCTATTTTTTTTTGAAGAATTAATTCTCAGTAGTTATTATTGAAGTAAAGTTTCTTTACGCACGCTTGACTTGGGGAGTAAGCTGGTGAATGCGTTACGAAAAATGTGATCGGGCGAGGCGGACGGAAGTTTAGAGCGAGATATAAGTTAGTGAAGATAGAAAGAGAGAGTTACGTTTCGTATATTTTTTTTAAATATCTTTTATGATTTTTTTTTAAATAATTTTTTTGTTGAAGTTTTACTTCTACTTTGTGTCACAGCACACATTTAAGTTTTTTTTATTTCAATAACATAAAGGTTATATATTTTTTATCGATATTAGAACCAACATGTCCCATCCCTACCCGGCCTACTCAAAAAACCACGATGCAGAAAACCTTTCGCGCCAATTTTCACCGCGGGGCTGCCAGTAATGAATATTTGGAACGCGTTCCGAAGCTAACAGACGCGCATGTGGTCAGATTGCGTTCGAAAACTCGAGAGCCCGCGAGATTCACGCTTGGCGCGTTGGGGACGTCAGTGTAATAATATTTCAAATATGAAACTGTTTATTTTGTTGTGGATTTTAGACAATTATTTGATTTATAATTTCTTTTATAATATTAGAAGTTAACGTCAGTTAAACGCGTGCTCGTGTATTAATTATTTAAAAAAATTAATTGATTTTAATCTTCACCATGGTCGTAACATTGTTGGCATATTTGGTAAAACCCCTGTTTTAAAAATGTAGGTATACTTAGGTACCAGATATTATTAGATTCGTTTATTTTTCAAAAAATATCATTTTGGTAAATTAACGGTGATCGTTAAATGCATAAAATATGGGAATCATAAATATCGTTTACATTTTCCAATAATACGCTATTTTTTGGAATCTCGCGTATTTCCGGTACTTTTGCAAAAGGACCAGAACCCTTGATCTTTAACCTGAGTCGAATCCCTTCCAAGGTCCTGTTTTAAGAGATCAATTTAAACTGGTCACTTAAACGTCCATTTAAAAAAGACCTCCCAATGTTTGTAAAGTTTGTTCCTGTGAAAGAAAAATCAGAGGTCACCGGTTTCTGGTATATAATTGGCGGTCGACAAAGAGTTTCCGTTCTTTTGTCAGTCGTCCGAAAAACTAATAAATTCAAATGTGGAATGTCCGATTCACACTTTTTTTTTACTTGTGTGATTAGATGAGGTTGTAAACCTTTTTAAAAACAAATAGCAATTTCTTCTTCAACTTTAGAATTTAAGTTGAGAGTACAGACAGACACTTAAATTGTAATATTGGTAGATATAGAATTGCCCTTCAGGTAAAAAATATGGTACAAAATAAACCGAATAAAACAAAAAAAAATGTTGTATATTATTTATTTCGTAAAAAAAACTTTAAAATCTTTTTTATTTTAAATTTTCCATATTACTTTTTTTCACAAAGCAAAATAATTATTCAAGCCGCTTTAATACACAATGGTTCATTATTCATTTCAGTTGGTTTCTTTTTCAGCTGATCTAGGAACGTCCTGTAAAAAATAATATTTATTTAGCTTCCTTCAAACACTAACAATAATGGAAAAAAATAATCAATTAAAAAAAAAATGGAAAACCCCCCGACACATTACGAATCATAGCTAAAAGCTATCAAGTCACCTTAAAAGCAAGAAAAAACTAAATTAAAATTGGTCCATCCGTTCAGGAGTTTCTATTTATAAAAACCAAAGTACTCCACCGATTTTGATGAAATTTCTTTGGAAGTAATCTGAAAGCCTAAACTTTTAAAAAAATTCAAATTAGTTAGAATTTAATAGACGGAGATCTGAGGTAACAAACATTTTAAAAAATACAACCGAATTGAAAAACTCCTTTTAGAAGTTAGGTACATTTTTTTCCCAGTGCGGGCACGTACCAATGTGTTTCTGTAAAACCATATGTACGTAATTATCACTCGCTTTTCAGTGAAGGAAAACATCGTGAGGAAACCCACATACCTACCCGAGAATTATTTCGGAGTTAGGTATGTTATCCACCAATCCGGAACAAACAAAAAAACACAAAAATACATAAAACCTCTTACTTCACCACAGTCTGCAGGTCAGAGGCGATGCACAAGTTGTTATGCCCCAGCCCCTGGCCCTTGTCGAACGAGTGCAGCACAAGCGGGGCGCCTCCGCCCTCCCTAGACCTGGCTACGACCCTGTGCAACTGGAATAAAAAAAATCTTTACTTAGGCTAAGAGTTGGTACATAATAGCTAGATAAAGATTAAAAAAAATAGAAGAAGAGAAAAGAAGGTAAAGAGTTTATCTATCAATCTATTCTTCTATTCTTCAAACCAAAGAACCGACTTCAAATGCATTTACTAAACACCACAGTAGTGTGAGGCAGTTGCAGTGGGAGGCCTCTTCTGCAAGAGACCGCCTGGGGAAGTAGCACACCTTTGCCAGATATTCATCCGCCAAGCAGTAAGGTGCAAACATTAGCTCCTGTTTGAAGGGCACTGTTTCCAGCGAAATTACTGGGCTTATGAGACTTTAGAGCGATGTCTCAGGGTGACGAGCGCAGTGCGCCTCGCAGGATTATGCAATGCAAAGTTCTGGGTGGCACTGTAACTGTTATGGGCAAGCGAAGTGCTTACAATCAGATTGATCTTGTTTTTTTTATCCACTCGTTAATTAGTCAAATAAAAAAAAGTTGATAATTGAATAACGTTTCTCGAATGCTTCGAATAGGGAATGAATATATTGGAATCTGATTAGAAAATTTTCCGACACTAGCGAATATCTTATCTTGGGATATTGTGGAGTTATGTAAAGACCTTGAGAGCTAGCTCATGCGGCACGATCTTGTCTCCCTTGCTGTGGAGCATCAGGATGGGGAGGTCAGGCACCTTGGGCAGGTACTGGTCCGTGGTGAATGTGAACTCACTGGAGCCGGTGAACGGCTTCACGAACGTCTCCTTGTAGTAAGGTAGCCAGGATACGCACTGCGGAGAGAAGATGGATTTTGTTCATACATATATCGACGCTAGAAAGCGTAAACGCTGTAACCATTTGACCGACCCGAAAATACTTTTTTTTACATATTTGGAAACAAACGCTGTAACCCACATTTCAACGTCCCCTAGGAACTTTAGGATATAACCAAGGTAGCAGTATTGTAGCTTTGTATGAAACACACCAAATATCCAAAATTTGCGTTTTCAGGTCGAGTGGATATTGAGTTATGATTTATTTTGCAACAAAAAAAAAGTTTTTTGCCTCTGTTGAACAATTTTGCGTTTCAAGGTTACAGCGTTTACGCTTTCTAGCTTCGATTTACAGTCACGCCTTTCTCCCGTTGGGGTAGGCAGAGGCTACATCTTTCCACACGCTACGATCCCAGCGGGAAGCAGTACACCCAACTCCCTGACACCCTCTACTGGTTTCTGGAACTCCGAACTAATAGGCTGTGTAGGCAATAGGCCATGCGTGGTGGCGTCCCATCCTTTCCGCCTTTTACTCATCATCTCGCATATTTCCTTAATCTTACTTTGTTGATAATGCGAAATTAACTGTGTCTTTTTAACCTCCGACGCAAACAACGTGATAAAATTACAAGTTTAATGCGGTCACTGCTGAACCGTTGACTTATTTTGGCTCTTTTGCGAATCTTCTCACAACGTGTGTGTTTACTGTTTACTGGCGTTGCGCCGTAACTAAACTCAATCAGCTGTGCGGGCGCACACAACTGGCGTGATAAAATTGTCAATACAGCAGTGCGGGTTCGCACACCAGGCGCGTTTTCGCTGGACGTAAAATTATAAAAACACAGACGTATGTGTTTTCAGCAGTGTTTCTAAAACATATTCGAAGACTGACGTTCTCCCACTAGGCTACCACCGCTACTATTATTGGTATACCTAACCCATATAGATTTAGTGATCCACTAATCCGGATCCGGCCACCGTGATGGATTATGGCCTAACCCTCCTCACGAAAGTGAGGGGAGACCCGTGCCCAGCAGTGGGACGTTATGGGTTGATGCTGATGATGATGATGATAGATTACTTGTACAAACAAATACCTTGGAAAAGGGATGGCACTGGATCTCCTCCATGAGGTTGTTGAAGGGCGCCTCGAGGACCAGCGCGTCTGGCGGCGGCAAGCGCTCCATGTTGTACTCCTTGCACAGCTCCGGGAGGTGGGCCGCCATGTTGGATGCAATAGCAGTGCCTAAAACAAAATCGAAATCGGTTCATCCGTTCGGGAGCTACGATGCCCACACACACACACACAAAACTATAGAATTCATAATTATTGTTACGATTATTGTTTTGTTTGTTTGTTCGTTTTTGTTGTTTGTTTGTTGTTTTTGAGTGCAATAGAGAGTTGGTATCTTATCTGGCAAAGGTGTGGTACTTCCCCAGACGGTCTTTTGCAGAAGAGGCCTCCCACTACTGGTACTTACCAAGCGAGTGTCCCCAAAGGATGAGCATGGGTCTGTGCTCAGCATTGAGCGAGCTGAGCACCCAGGAGTAGACCTGCAGCAGGTCCTCGACCACGCCGCGTTCGGTCGGACGAATCTGAGTCGAGTCGCCGTAACCTTACGGCATAGAACGCATTTATAACACCCACATTAAAAAAAACCTCATTCGTCACAGCCTCCTTGGTGGACGTGGTATTGTGCTGACTGCGAATCGTGAAGTTGCGGGTTTGAATCGCCACAGGGAACATTCATATGTGAACCACTGATGTTTGTTTGTGGGACCATTGTTACCGAGTCCCTGACTTTCTACATACAGGAGTCCTAGTTTGTTGTCAGAATCTAAGTGATATATTTATATATTTTTAAAAGTATTTATCCAGTACCTCGGTAGTCAAAAGTGATGACATGCAAATTTAGCTCCTGAAATACTTTGTACATTTGCAATCTGTGCGGCGACGCTCGATGGTTTGAATTCCCTGTAATTTAGTATAAACAATTTTATATACAAACACACAAACATCGATACGACGAAGAAGAAGAAGTATAAACACTTTAACACGCAATAATCACTGAAACATGTCGCATTTTATTTTAAATCTGAATATATATTCGAGTTATCTTAAAATATAATAAAAGGGTTGCTCCGACCAACGCCTTCGTTTTTGAATATCTGTACGTTGCTATAAAATATATGAAAGGCGTTAACCATGTTGTAATTTATCGAAAATCGAATCTAAAGCCGGTCTCTAGGTTAGAGATTATCACGTCACTCCAGAGCTTCTGACGTGGCTTAACGACTGCTATAAATTTATAAGAACTGCAATCGATGGCTTAAAGTGCAGTGCGAAGCACAGCAATGGAACGACATTTGATTGTTGCTATGAAATATACATTAGGCGTTAACCAGCACAGTACAGAACAACCGCGATACGCAATGTTGTTGTATGTTCCTTGCTATGAAAAATATGAAAGGCGTTAACCGTGACAGTAAAGAACGACGTTGTTGTGAGTTGTTTTCAGCTCCTGCCATTCGTTGGGACCCATGGGAATGTCGTCTTGCATTGCAAATACGCCTCGCAATGAACAGCAAGGTAGCAAGTGCCATACGCCTGCAATTAAGCCAAGCAGTGAGAACAGAAAGTTATTTGATACCCCCCGTGGCATAAATGGATAATGAAAGTTACCTGCGAAAATTCCCAGGATATTTCATTAAAGCCTCCACTAGTTTACTGAATCGTGACGTTGAATGCGACTATACTAGACTACTGACTAACTGGGACATTCATATGAAATATTGAAAAAAATATATTAATAAAAAAAAACTTGAATAAGAGAATCATTTACCGAGACAGACTGCACAGTTATCTTCCTTAGATTGGAACTGGACGGAGAAGTTCCTCCCCCCGATGATGTTGGAACTGGAAGGGCTGCCGTAGTTCAAGTTACGGGGGTAGTTTACTGCAAGATTTACGGTCAAACTCTTAAGGTAGTTGCCCACTATCTGGTGCTGAGTGGCGATTTGCGACAAGCGCCTCTTCTGCAATAGACCGCCTGGGGAAGTACCGCGCCTTAGCTAGATATTTATCCCAGGCGGTCTTTTGCTGAAGAGGTTTACCACTGCAAACTATCACTACGATGTGGCTGAAGCTGCAGCACGCTTGCCTAGAAGATACCTATTCACTGTTAACTTGGAACGTACCAATTAAAGAGGTACTCACTAAAATTCGAAAAGACCATCTTCCTCTGAACTGTCTTACTATACTTGAAGACCAGCGGTAGAACAGCCACTTGTACCACGAGAATGCTGGCTGTCAGAGACGCGCCTGTGGCCAGGAGTAACCTGGAAGCATCGCCAGAAGATGGACCTCGAATAGAGATTGAGAAGCCTCGATATTTTTAAAGTCCCGGGACACGAAACCGCCCCGGAACACCGAGAAGCGTTTTGCTATACGAACCTATGAATAAATAATTATTTATTATTAATATTAATTCGTAAATACTAACCCAAACACCATGTTGGCTGGTACTGTGAATGCAAAGCGTTATTTCATATTATTGTATACATAAATTGTAACCGGGTTACGCCTTTTGATTTTAGTGTTTTTCTATTCTGTATTTTTAATAATTTATTAGATTTTTATTTCATTTCATTGATTCATAAATTTTTGATTTTTATGTTGTTTTCCTAAGGTTTTTATTCGTGTCATGACAAATGTCTTTCCAAGTGACATTGTGGAAATCATAGAGTTCAAAATAAATAATAATAGTCTATATATATAAAAATGTTATGTTGGTTTGTGTACGCATCAAAAACTCAAAAAGTTCTGCACCGATCGAGCTGAAATTTTAGCATGATATATAATCCGCATCAAGGATTGTTTTTATCTATTTTTTCATCAGTGATATATCAGCGAATGTGCGAATGTGCCACAGCGAAGCGTGCCAGGGTACATCTGGTATATTATACATTTTCTTCTATATCTTGTTCTTATTCTAACTAATCTAACCCAATTTATATAAGTAAATAAAGAACATTTATAAATTGTACATCATTAGAATTTATTTCATAACTTAACATTTACATATAAATGCAATTTATTTGTAGTATTAACCTCTTGTCTTCATAGAACTTTCAGTTTCTTCATTTCAATGGAACCAATTAAAAATATCTGAAACAAAAAACATACAAAATACACCAAGAAAAATATAAACATAGAAAATTCAAGTACCTATCTATTATTATAACGAATTTTTGTATAATTTATCATAGTAATATATTAAAATTCACAGCATCCTTCTAGATTGTAGCTAGCAACACGCTAGAAGGCTAAAAACTTCTTATTAACTAGGGGACAAAAGCGTTGGTAGCCTAGTGGGAGAACGTCCACCTTCCAAGGAGAAGGACGGTCACGTACCAAAGTGCTCACGTAAAGCATATGTACGTAATTATCACTCGATTTTCTGTTTATTTCATATATTTTTTTTAGTAGGTATGAATTTTTATTTTTTAATTGTTTTGTCATCGGTCTTTGAAAAGTATGCCAAGTTTCAAATTAATCCGACGTTTTCAAGAAGTTCAAAATCATGTTCAAAGTTTCCGTTACATACATAACAAGCTAATAAAAGCGTGTTAAAATAAAATATGAAGCTAAACATCTTACTTATTTTTTCTCTGATGCCTTCAGTTTT
This sequence comes from Campaea margaritaria, assembly GCA_912999815.1. Taxonomy (NCBI): domain Eukaryota; kingdom Metazoa; phylum Arthropoda; class Insecta; order Lepidoptera; family Geometridae; genus Campaea; species Campaea margaritaria. The sequence continues at coordinate 5,460,644 of OU538814.1, forward strand.
TCCTTTCAAAATCTCTGTAAAGGAAAGTAGACGTTATTGCAAATAAATTTCCTAAGGTTTTTCTCTCCAAGATATTTTCTTTCTAGATAGAAAAAATACAAGAGTATTATTGTTATTGCAATTTGGACAATTATAAACAAAATGGCCATTTCTTTCCAGCCGTTCTCAAGGGTTACCATTTTATAAAATACATTTTTATTTATATTGCAGTGGGAGGCCTCTTCTGCAAGAGACCGCCTGGGGAAGTACCACACCTTTGCCAGATATTCATCCGCTCAGCAGTAGTGTGCAAACACTACTGTGTTTCGGTTTGAAGGGCACTGCTTCCAGCTAAATTACTGGGCATATGAGACTTTAGAGCAGATGTCTCAGGGTGACGAGCGCAGTGCAGTGCCGCGTAAAATTATGGAATGCAAAGTTCTGGGTGGCACTGTAACTGTTATGGGCAGAAGTAGCGCTTACCATCAGATGAACGACTTGCTCGTCTCGTCAATCAGTTAAATATAAAAAATATATATTGCATATAGTTATTTGAAAAAGTTATTATTGTTATTATAATCTACAATGTTTTCAAAACAGGTCCGAAATTGATGAACACTTTTTTGAAGTAAAACTTCTTTACCGACGCTTGACTTGAGGAGTAAGCTGGCGAATGCGTTACGAAAAATGTGACCGGGCGAGGCGAATGGTAGTTGAGAGGTAATTAGGTTAATGTTAAAGGGTAGGGTAGGGAGGGTGGCAGGTGACTGATGACAGGTGACATATGACAGGTGGCAGAAGACAAATGACATATTGATAAAAAAATTACAAATATCTAAAGAAGCTTTACTTCAGTCATGTGGTCTAAAACACTCCTTTATTTTTTTATTTATATAGATATTTGCCTACATTCGAACATAGAACCTGTTCCATTTTTTGAAATGAGTTTAAAAAATGAAAAAAAGAAAAAAAATGACCTTTCTTCTCTGCTATGGATTCTCTAATATGTTCAACTTTTTCTTTTATGTCGGTTTTCACATCGCTTATTATCCCTGTAAAATAAAAACGAAAATTAAAAACATGTTAGTGAGCTCAGCAGAACATTTCCCAGCAGATCATAATTAAAAGAGAGTTCTCTTCGCATGCAGGTTCGTTCTATAGTTCCAAATACTTTTCAGCGATAATTCTGGCTATTTTCCTGAAAATATACCGATTGAAAAAATGATCTGCCAACTTCCGGTAGCTTCCGGTAGCAGTACCAAGTACCTATCGCAAAAAAAATATCTATCAATAATTTAGCGACATACTTGGCTTGCTACCATAAACTTTGCTCAATATTCTATTGTCCTTATTACCTTTAATAATAGAATTGTCTACTGGGTCTTCAGTACGACCGTGTTCTCCTTCCGTCGTAGAAGGATGTCCATCCCAGACGCTATGACCGCTTCCGTAACCGTCTGAGTTGGTCCTCGGAGAACCAGCAGTACTAGAGCTCCCGTGACCTGGAGGAATCGCTATTATTAAGATCCAGCATGACTGGTAGAGAATGTGATTCAAAACCTCTTCGTCCTGTTATTTGTCTGCTGAACTTAGGTTATTAATTAATTAATTAAATTCTATATTTAAAAAAAATACTATTCTACCCTCACCAGTACTCTATACTGTACCACCATCGTCGAATTCCAGAATAGAGAAATTAACTTCAGTATCCACTGTAACGGATTCATCGTCAATTATTGGTGTAGTTGACCCATCATCAATTATTGGTGCAGCAGATCCATCATCAATTCCCGCGCTAGTTGACTCATCGTCATTGATTGGTGTTGTAAAATCAATATTAGTATCATTGTCGTCTCCCAATCCTTCAAATGTAGTAAACTCAACAGTATTGGGATTCAGGTCTATCTGTAGAGCCTGTGTAAGTATAGTTGAATTGAAATCAATTATCGGCGTAGTAAAATCAATATTAGTAACATTGTCGCCTTCCAATCCATCAAATGTAGTATTGAAATCCAATCCAGTATTGATATCAAATATTGGTGTAGTAAAATCAATATTAGCAACATTACCGCCTTCTAATCCATCAAATGTAGTATTGAAATCAAATATTGATGTAGTAAAATCAATATTAGTAATATTGCTGTCTCCTAATCCATCAAGTGTAGTATTAAAATCTCCCAATCCAGTATTGAAATCAAATATTGGCGTAGTAAAATCAACAGTACTATTGGGAGTCACAACTATCTGTCGCCTCAGTCTAATAAGTACAGCTGATTCTTCACCAACATAGCTACTACTCCATTCATTACGCGTAGAGGGCCCATCAGCGCTTGACTCTTCAATATCTCTCTCCTCTTTATATCTTGTTGGGTCACTTTTCTCTAACTCATCACTATCGCTTGCAGAACCATCATCAGAACCAGTAGTTCCATATCCATCATGACTTTCCCCAGCATCTTCACAAATACAAGAATGATCTTTCTCACCGTCTCGTGGATGTCCATCGTCAGGTTCAGTGTCCCCATGGTTGCCGCCACAACCGCAACTCCAGATGTCGTCATCATCATCATCATCTGTTCCAAGAGATGTAGGTATTAGCACACTAACTTAGGTAAGTGCCACATGTATACAATTGGAAACATCTAACCCCTTTTTGGAGTATTATATCACTAGATTTGCCAATTTTGTGGTAACAAACTAGTCTAAGTTTGGTCCTGTCAAATGATTTGTTGTCACTTTTCAATCCTATGAAAAAGAAGAGGGACGTTAATAATGTCAGAATTGTCTTCAAAATAATTGAGACCATGTCTAAGTGTAATTTTAACTTCTACCATTAATTAATCGACTCTTAAATTTCATCGACTTGTTGTAAATATTATATCTGCGACAAGAATAGAATAGAATAAAAACTTTTTATTGTAAATACACCAAAAAAAAAACTAAAACCACAAAATGTACATTTATGGTATTTGTTCTGAGTCTGGATTTTTGTAGGACCATGGTCCACGTAGTTCTTGATCCCCTTGATACATGGCCAGGGTCTATGTATTTATTTAAGCTAGTACAAAGGGCGATCCACTCGTATATTTTGTCAAGAATTAAAAATCTATTGTTTGGAAATGAAACATAATCCATTCCATCCATTGCCACCCATTAAAACTCAAAAACTCAAATCATTTATTGTAAGAAGGCAAAAATAATGTACTTTTTTAAGTCACACACACACACACAAACACACATATAGAACTAAAACACACACAGACAGTTATACATAGAGAAAAAATAAAAATACATCAAATATAATCAACTAAACCCTTAGCTACCAGTGGTCCAGGTGAACCTGCAGGAGTCCACGGGAGACTCGAAGGGGTCAACGTTGGCGTGACAAAAAATAAAATATGGTACGAAATAAGTAGGAATATTATAAAAATAATAATAATAAAAAAATAATATTAGAGAATTATTCCGCAGGTAGGTATGTTATCCACCAATCCGGACCGGGCCCCCGTGGTGGATTATGGCCTAAACATCCTCACGAAAGTGAAGAGAGACCCGTTCTCAGCAGTGGGACGTTATGGGTTGATGATAGAAAAATGAGCTGCAGGGCGTCCCCCGGAACCAGCTTAATTTAGAAAGTGGTCTATGAGAAAAAAGTCCCGGAACCTCCGAACTTAACTAACATATCCGTCTACTGCTGAACACGGGTCTTACTTAGGCATGAGACACACGAGTAGTTGAAGCGATTTCTTCTGGACGTCTGGATGGACAGATGCAAAGAGAAAAAACATAAAAACAGGCCAAGTGCGAGTCGGCCTGGCGCACGAAGGGTTCTGTACTTTGTTGCATGGGAGCCCCCCTTAAGTATTTATTTTATTCTTATTTTTAGTAATTGTTGTTATAGCGGCCACAGAAATACATAATTTGTGAAAATTTCGACTGTCTTATTTATTACGGTTCATGAAATACAGCCTGATGACAGACAGACAGCGGGGCCATAGTAATAGGGTCTCGTTTTACCTTTTAGGGTACGGAACCCTAAAAATCACAGAATAGGTTGTAAGTACATACCGCTGTTGGTAGTCGTTTTTTCAGTTGCCACAGTCACAGTAGACCGTGGCAGGGGTGGCCAGAAAGGAACCCCGTACCCAGGTGTGGCGATCCGCCGCCGGAATGATATCAGAGTTGGGAAAATGTTTAACTCTTCAAGATACCATGGCGGCAGTGACCATGAAAGGAAATGTTAGTAGTTTAGTACACATGTAAGTGGATTATTCCGGAAATCCCCTGTGGCAGTCTCACTCGAGGGGGATTCCTGGATTTTCTGTCAATCCCCGAAATCCCTCAAATGAAATCGAGCTACCTTGAGGGGTATAACAAATACCTAACTCATCATCATCAACCCATAACGTCCCACTGCTGGGCACGGGTCTCTCTTCACTTTCGTGAGGAGGGTAAGGCTATAATCCACCACGGGGGCCCAGTCCAGATTGGTGGATAACATACCTACCTCCGAAATAATTCTCGGGTAGGTATGTGGGTTTCCTCACGATGTTTTCCTTCACCGAAAAGCGAGTGATAATTACGTACATATGTTTTACAGAAACACCTTGGTACGTGCCCGCACTGGGATTTGAACTCACGACCTTCTGATTGGAAGGCGGACGTTCTCCCCCTAGGCTCCACCACTACCTAACTCACCACAATCATATACATAAATCCTGAACCTAGGGTATCAGAAACGCGAGTTCGTGGTCTCACACGCCTACTCAGACTCCGAGCAAATACTTGTGGTTGCCCTGTGCAGGAATAGAACCGGCCACCTCACGCTTTGCATTCGGCTTATCACCCAACTACGCCACGGAAGCCGTCAAAGTTCGTGCTGGTAATCTCCGCAGCAAATATAAATATAACATCTGTATTCCCCAAATTGATAATACTATGTACTACAAAAGTTCCTTTATCAGTGCTATTCGAATTTATAACCACCTACCAGCAGATTTAAAATGTTTCAGTGCTAATATATTCAAAAAAAGTTTAAAAGAGTGGTTAATATGTAAAGTCCACTATAGTCTTGACGAATTCTTTGATAATGTCTAACTTAGAACTGTCTCTAATAATTATTAAAACAATATATATTGTACATCCGAAATGGATAGACTGTTGCTACATAAATAATTTTAAGATCTTTATACATACAGTTTTATACAATAAAATTTATTCTTATTCTTATTCTTAGAGAATTAGGAACGAATGAAGTAAATAGTTCTTCTAATTAAATATTTTACTAGTAATTTTTTGGCTTATTGGACAAATAGCAAACAATAATTACTTCCATCGTAAAATGGGGTAATAAAATTAATATCTAAAACCTGTTTTTTACCTGTGGTTGTGGGGACATCTGACTGGTTCTGACAGGTTGATAGCTGGGGAAATAAACACCATCTATACTAATATATAAAGCTGAAGAGTTTGTTTGTTTGTTTGAACGCTAGGATCTCAGGAAATACTGGTCCGAGTTGAACAATTCTTTTTGTGTTAATTAGTCCATTTATCAAGGAAGGTTATAGGCTATATAACATCACGCTACGACCAATAGGAGCAGAGCAGCAATGAGGAATGTGGCAAAAACGGGGAAAATATATTGCTTTTAAGAGAGTTATTGCGGGAAAACTTGAATTATGCGGGTGAAACCGCAGGGCGCAGCTAGTCTAATATAAAATATATTACGCCTCACGGTCGCATACATGGACCATGACCCCTAACTAGGACTACCTGTATCTAGGGAATCAGGAACTACGAGGACCATGCTCCTACAAACACCTGGATTTAATACTTTTGCCAGATATTCATCCGTCAAGCAGTAGTGTGAAGACATTACTGTGTTGTAATGTGTTGAAGGGCACTGTTCAATGCAAAGTTCTGTGGCACTGTAACTGTTATGACCAAGCGTAGCGATTGCCACCAGGTATTTAAATAATATATTTCTGTTCAGTAACAAAATAAATTATATTCAAGCTTTAGGCCATGTTTTTTTTAATATATTCCCCAATTTAAGTTCAGACTTTTTGTCCTTTTACTATTTATTATAACTTTAGAGTTATAGGATAAACTATATAACACTTACCACTAAAATATAGCTTCCCATTAAAAATAAAAATAAAGTTAACTTCATTGCAACCGATTAGCGACAAATTAGGGAATTCAATACAGTTTTAATTGGATGCGCTCGCTTTACAAAAAATATATCGATTCGATAAAAAAGGTAATTTATGGAGACGTTTTCAACAATTCCAATGTACCTAACTATTGTTTTTGGCAATTAGATATCACTGGAGAAAACGATAATAAAATGTTAAGTTGCAGTATTTTAGATGTTTATTTTATAAAAAAACGTCAAGGACAAGAAATATGAAAATAAAAGCATCGCGTTCGCCATAAGTCACAGTGCCACCTAGAAATTTTGCTTAGCATAAACTCGACATATGCTTAAAATGGAATAAACAAAAACCTTTTTTCACCTAAATTGGTCACGTCACAAGCTCTCGAGATTCCTAGTGAAATGTCAAATTCAAAAGTCTTGGACTAATGTGCGAGGTGCCTCAGACAAATAAAAAAAAAAAAACTTTTAGAGACGAAAATACTACTTTATTAACCCGTTCAATTTAATAAATAAATTAAAAAATACCACAGTATAATATAATACAAACATTTAAACAATATCACAAAATATAATTATAATATAATATCATAAATATCAGTCCCAAAGAGTACATAAAATACATTTTTAGAGCCCCTGTTACTAACCATAAAATAGGTATCAGCTGTTACACGCGCCTTCATTCAGGGTAGTATTTTTTAAATATCCATATAATTATGGGCATTGGCATACCGAGAAAGAAAACAAAAAAAAAATCGAAACGAAATAAAATAAAAATAGAAGGGAGAAGAAAACAGAAAAAATAAGAAGATTGATCGATGGCATAACGAGATCAGTCGACGTCGATCAACAGCTACTCAAAAGCCATCAATTGATCGACGATCTTTCAGCTGGTGAGATAAAGGTGTCCATGTCAGCGCACGCTGCAACGCGGCTGATACAAACACTCCATCCAAACAGCTCGAAAAAGATAAAATAATTGTTGATTGTTGTGATGTTGATGGGTTGTTCAGTTAACAAATCGCCAATCGATTAGTAATTAAAATAAAAAAAACAACTAAAAACAAACAGACAGACAACATTTTCAAAAAGGTTCTATGTTTTTATTCAGTAGCTTATTTTAAGATTTCTACATGTTTTATTTTGAATATATTATGCGAATATTTTAAATTCAAAGACATTTACGTCTTTTACTACATTAATATATAAGTGTATGATTATTAAATAGACACATAATTATTACAATGATAAATCAGAATAACAGATCGACGTCGATCGTTGGCGTCGATCGACACCGATCGGTGGCGTCGATCGACGATCGTCCACCTGATGTGGTGACACCAAAGTTCGACGGCCCAAACGTCTAAATAAGTACGTTGTTCGCTGTTGTGTGCAGTTATGTCAGAATAAATGTTCTTTCTTTCTTCTTTCTTTCAAACAGAACTTTATCACTAGCTAAAATTCTACTCATTAGATTTGCATAATATAGGTAATTGCACATGTAAAACCCTAAGCTACCAAATAATGAAAACCATATTACAATTGGCTCAGTACTTTTGCGTAAACGGCAGTCTAACACAGAAACAATTTTCAAAAAGGTCACCCTTATTCTTACTCAGTAGCTTGATTTACGTTTACTAGACAGTTTATTTAAATACAACGAGTATATTAAATGCATACACAGTTTATTCTACTACATTATTATATGAGTACATATACTGATATTATAGAATAGAATAGAATAGAAAACTCTTTATTGTACACCAGAAACAAAAATAAACACAGTACAGAAGAATTACAATAGATAAACAAGATCATAGACGCATCCCTATTCCAATTACATGAACAAATCATAACAACGAATGAGGATGTTTCCAATAATCCTTCATCAAACTTCCAGCGTTGGATGTATGACTACCCTTGTTTACCTATTGTAATTCTTCTGTACTGTGTTTATTTTTGTTTCTGGTGTACAATAAAGAGTTTTTTCTATTCTATTCTATGATGGATGGCGTTAGCGTAAACTTTTCTTTACCGCCTCTCTGAACAATACATTTGCCCATAAAAGCTTTAATAAAATACGTACTAGGCACTGCGAGCTGATCAAAATGAGACCAAACACCATCGATCTAGGATATCCCACTGAGGAGTTCCGCTGTCCATCTTCCGTCTCTATCATCAAGCTCAGCCCGCTGTCACCATAATATTGTATTAGAACTTGACGGGCGTGCAGAATTCCCACTCACCTACTTTATAAATGCAAAGCGTTTATTAAAAAAATCCTCATTAAATAACAAATATATTATAACTAGTATATAAATAGTTTTTATTATTATATGGAATTACAACTACACTATGACATTTTAACAACCCACAAACTAAACAACTGTTGTTGAACTCGTTAGTTGAACAAAGTTTGTTCTACTCGATAGTTGATCAAAGTTTGTGAACAATTTTTGTTCAACTCGACAGTTGAGCTACTTTTACATCTATGACAGTTTCCTCTATATTTTTGGTTAAGAATATTTAATTCAGTAATCATATTAAACATAAGATTATTTGTTGGGATTATTAATTTGATTATAATGACCTTTCGGTTGATCTAAGGCCGGCCGTCCATCTAAGTGACGTGTAACTTGCCGGTAGTCTTGATACATTCACATTTTTACATTTTATGTGTCAAATACGGTAGCGCCGATCTCTGGTGTCAGTTATGTGAGGCTCCAAGGGCCTCTGACGTGACTTAACAACCAGGACCGATGGCTTAACCTGCCCTCCGAAGCACGGAGCGATGGAAATCCGCACATGACTTATGAAATTAAGTCACTGATGCGGGCGGAGGTTGCCAACTACCACCTACGGCACTATGTCACGCCACCTCAGCAAGGTGGGCACCCGGTCTAAGTTCTAAGTACTGATCAATAGATGACGTTAAGCGTCAAAACACTATAGACAAAACAAATTTAAAAAAAAAAAACCGATACAAAAAAGAAACCCTTCATCAACTAGAAAAGAGCTGATGACCCTCCAACGGCTGAACCGATTTTGATGATTCCAAGGACACTTTCAATCAAGTCCTTCAACAAAAATAAGTTAATCAAAATCGGTTTATCCAATTGGGAACTAAGATTCTACATACAGATAAATACACACATACAATTTATAACATCTATTTGCATCGAGGGGTAAAAAAAATCGTTACAATAGATAGAAATGTTTAAAAAAAAATGCTACGTACGGAATGTGCACTCCCTAAAATTCACACATAAACACCCACTGTCATAAAATGTCATTAACTGTGCAAGCCAATTTGTACCCAAAGTCGATTGTAGAACGGCGATATTACACTGAACATCCGGCTCGATGACGTCACACGACTCCGCTAGGGTTGACACGTCTCGTCTGTACGCGGGCTAACTACGGGCGCGGCTTTTATATTTGTCATTTGCGTCGAGAACGTGTTATCTCCTTAACGTTCAAGGCCGTAACTCGCTATGATCACTTAAATTCTGTGTCAAAGCAACCGCGTCTGATGCAGTGTCCCTTGCTGTATTTCAGTTATACATGACGGCAACTAAAGCACGTAATGACGCGAAAACACGCGTCACGTGTCACGTTAGACGCGCGTCACGGCTGACGCGCGTCACTCCCTGATATTGAGGCCGCTGGAAGTCTCTAAGGTCGTAGGTAAAAATCGCATACAGAATGGACACTCCACCCCACGCGATCCGCTTCCCCGCACCTCTACCCGTAATCCGGGGGTAATTAGGGAGGTCATTTATCATTACTCGCCCAAAAGACAACAGACAGGGTTAGTATGAACCTTCATACTAGCGGCTAGTCTTTTGTTTCGGTCGCGTAGTATCTTTGAGTACCGCACACGCATTTGGCGCGTGTACAGACGTCGTTTATATATGTGAAATGTTAAATCGAGCCTTTGTATCGAGTGTCCGGGGTATGGCTAAGCGTCACAGTTGTCTAGAAGTTTTGGTCTAGAATTAAAATCATTAATTCCCGAAAGCGTCTCGCGTCAATTGGACGTAAGCGCCTCGAGTATATGGCGTACTTTCATAAATTCCTTCCGACGAAATCCCTGGAAAAGAAAAAAAAATTGCTGTAACATTTTTGATGAATCCAGGCTATTACAATTGTGAATATAAATGGTTTTATTTACAGAAATTAAAAAAACAATAATAAGGTAAAATTAAATAGAAAACTATGACTTAAAAATGGAACAAAAGTGGTTGTCCATGAGGCAAGGTGCCAATGGTGCCATTTAGTATGTAGAAAAATATATTTCTACCAAAAACTCTCACTAATATTATAAAAGCGAAAGTTTGTGTTTGTGTACCCTTCACGCCGAAACGGCTGGACGGATTTTGATGAAATGTAGTAATAGATACTTTAGGTCCTGGAATAGAACATAAGATACTTTTCATCCCACAAAAATGTATGGTTCTTTTAGGATAGTAGTAAATGCTGGAATTTATTTATATAGATATAAAGTGAATAAAGCCCTCACCCAACAACTGTAGGCAGCTCCTTGGCCAGGCAGATGTACTTGTGTCCGAGATTGTCCTCCTTTGGGAACGGGTGGAGAGTGCACGACGCGCCGGTCTCCAGGCGGGACTCGTGCACCGCGCGGTGCAGCTGTGGGTGCACACCTTTAGAGCTAGGGACGCTTCTTGACGGTAGAGGGCGGTGTTTTCAATAGAGTAGGCAAAATAATATATGACGTAAACAAATTTTTTTTTTAAGACCTTCAGTGCTGAAAACACAACTGCTATGTTTTTCATAACTTGCCACGAGTGCAGGAAAACACGACAGTTGCGTTTGCAGCCCTGAAGGTGTTAACTTCAATAGGTCGGCGCCAGGTGGCGCTGTCCCCAGGCTACCTTCTGGCCGACGCGGAAGGGCACGACGGCGTCGTCCCGCGCGTGCAGGATGAGGATGGGCAGGTGGCGCAGGCCGGCCAGGTGCCAGTCGGAGCGGAAGCGCTGCTCGGGGTGCGTGCGGAACGGCGCCACGAACGTGTGCTCGTAGTACGGGAGCCACGTCACCAGCTGCGGGGACATTACACTTTTTTTTTAAATTTGAAATAGTAACAGGCCGAGCAAGTCGTTCACCTGATGGTCAGCGCTACTTCTGCCCATAACAGTTACAGTGCCACCCAGATCTCTGCATTGCATAATCCTGCGCGGCACTGCACTGCACTCGTCACCCTGACACGTCGGCTCTAGTCTCATATGCCCAGTAATTTCGCTGAAAACAGTGCCCTCCAAACCGGAACACGGTAATGTTTGCACACTACTGCTTATAAAAGCTTATCAGGGTTAAAATATTTTTACCAAACCTGTTTTTTTTATATCTCACCTTGGACAGCGGATGATTTCTAACCTCGTCGGCCATGTTGGTGAACGGCGCCTCCAAAATAAGTCCATTCGGTAGCGGGAGAGGGTCACGCTCCAGGATTGTGGTGCATAACTTCCTCAAGTTACCCAGCATGGATGAGGATATTCCTGTTCCTGGAAACAGTGCAAAATAGAAATTAGGAATGGACAAGACCGAGATGTTTTAGTCGGTGGCAGAACCTAGTGCCTAGCGGCAGAACGTCCGCCTTTCAAGGAGAGGGTCGTAGTTCAAATCCCAGTGCAGGCATGTACCATGGTGTCCCCACTTAACCAAGGTATGTCCCCACATATCAAAGAGTGTCCTTACTTACACAAGGAGTATCCTCAATTAAAAAAGGAATATTCCCACTTAACTAGGGAATGTCCCCACTTAACCAAGGGGTGTCCCCACCTAACCATGGACAGTCCCTACTAACCCAACGAGTAACCCCACTTCACCTAGGAATATACTCACTTAACCAAAGAATGTCCCCACTTAACAATGGAGTGTTCCCACTTAACCATGGAATGTCTCCACATAACCAACAAGTTCCCCACTTAATCAAGGAGTGTCCCGACTTAACCAAGCTATGTCCCCACTTTACCAAGGAATGTCCCCACTTACCCAAGGAGTGTCCCCACACGAAGATAGGCTTGTGCTTCGGTTTGGGGGTGTTGCTCTGCGCTGCGCCACGGAGCCACGCGTACACGCGGAGCGAGTCCTCCACCACGCCCGCCTCCGAGGGGGGCACGTTGGTGGAGTCGCCGTAACCTGCAGCCACCACAATGGGGAACGTAAGGGCCGAATGGGAAACTTATGGATAGAATGGGGAACTTAATAGCATAATGGGGAATTTAAGGGGAGAATGGAGAACTTAAGGGCCGAATGGGGAGCCAAATGGGGCACGAAAGGGCAGCATGGGGAGCTTGGGAGTAGAATGGGGAACTTAAGGCCATTTAGCAGAGAAAAATTATGGCTTAACAGCCATGTCGCGTCGTCGAATGAAAGGAGCGAGGTGAGATTTTGCTGGTACAATTTATTTCTTATTTTAAAAAATAGTCCGTGGGACCCGATAGATGGCGCTGTGCTAAAATGATAGCTGTCAATATGAGTTGTTGTCGTGCCGAAAAATTCCTACGCCATTTATTTTAATTATTATTTTCAACTCTGAAAGCTTGATACTTTAGAATTATCATTATCGCATGTTTTTTTAAATGTTTTTAGCCTTCTTCTAGGTCATCCTCTGATTAGTGGTTTAATTACATTCTGTTTCACATAATTAAATCTAATCAAAACTAAAAAAATTAACAGCTATCGCGTAACATTTAGTATTTGATCTGAGTCGGGGTGTTTGTGGGACGATGATAGATAGGAAGAAGAATAGTTCTTCTTCTTCCTCCAGTTTCCTGATCATTTATCTATCCTAATATTATAAAGAGGCAAGATATGTATTTTTGTTTTTGACGAAAACATAAAAACTACTGGACCGATTTCGAAAATTCTTTCACTGTTGGGAAGCTACACAATCAGACAGTATGGCAGTATGATGTCAGGACAGTGGTTACCGTGGGTGAAACCGCGGGGCGCTGCTAGTTTATAATATATACAAGGAATTCTAGTTAAAGGTCAAGATATATTATGAACGTGACTTGTTATTTACTTTGCTAACCGAGGTTATCAGTTCGGTTGTATTTTTTTGGTGTTTGTTTCTTCAGAGCTCCGTCATTTATCAACCGATTGGAATTTTTATTTGTTTGAAATTATATACTTTCAGGTTGGTCACATAGAAATCGCATCAGAATCGGTATAGTAGTTTGGTTTTGATAAAAAAATAAAAAACTGGAAACAATATGTCGGTGTATTCCCGTTGACCCCGTACGCCATGTCCCCGTCATGGGGACAGCGGGACGTGATTAAATTTCTTTCCCGTTGTCCCCTTACCGTAGATTCAAGTAACCGAAATTGCGTATTTTGTTTTTCTGTGACTTTTCAGTATTATGTAGTTTAGGAAATCAATTTGAATTCTGTTTTTGGTTCAAATAATTATTTATTTATGGCTTTAAAACATTTACTGCTGAAAACACAGACGTTGTTTTTCATAACTTTACGCGGGTGCGGGAAAACACACCAGTTGTGTTAGCGCAGATTACGTGCCGGCTGTGCGGCGAAACACAGACGTGTGCGTAACGCGGCGCTACTACAGTGCGGCTCACACGGACGGCACGCCAGTGCTGGAAAACGCACACGGTCCGTACCGGTACCCAAATGCAAAAAGCGGTTCAGCAGTCACCGTGTTAACACTTTGACTGCTGAGCCGTTTTGCTTGTCTAGCCACGGGTGCGGCTCTGCACACTGTGTTTTCCCATACAACAAACACGACAGCTGTGTTTTCAGCAGTGAACGTGTTAATAAGAATGGAAAGATTTCAATTGATCCAATATTTCCTTACCCCTGTAATCGAAAGCAATGGTGTGGAAGTCCATCTTCTGGAAAAATTTGTACATCATGATTCTGTGGTACGTAGCGCGGCAGTTGGAGTTCCCTGGAGATACGACAAAACCATTTACTCAGTAACGTCACTTAACGATAATCGAGCGTTAAATTCATAAATCAAAAAAGACCACTTTTTAAATTTAGCTCGTTCCGGGAGACCCCGTGCAGCTCATTTTTCTATCATCATCATCATCATCCCATATCGTCCCACTGCTGGGCACGGGTCTCTCCTCACTTTCGTGACCAGGATTAGGCCATAATCCACCACGGGGGCCAGATCCGGATTGTCTGGTTCTATGAAACCACAATGCAAGTGAAACTTTTGTCTGATAGAAACTTTTTTTCCGTAGTTGTAGTATTTGTATATGAAATAGATATAATTCACAGTTTGTGTGTGTGTGTGTGTGTGTGTGTGTGTGTGCGTATGTGTGTGTTGTTATCAAATCGTTTTTTTTGAAGTAAAACTTCTTTACGCACGCTTGTCTTGGGGAGTAAGCTGGTGAACGCGTTACGAAAAATGTGACCGGGCGAGGCGAATGGAAGTTGAGGGGAAAATAATAAAAAAACAAGTAAATAAAAAAAAAAAAGAAGAGCTAAAGATTTACTTCAGTCGTGTGGTCTAAGGCACACACGTTTCTTATTTTTTATTTGTCAGAATGACGAGACGAGCAAGTCGTTCACCTGATAGTAAGCGCTACGCCTGCCCGTGACAGTGCCACCCAGAGGTGTGCATTGCACAATCCTGCGCTCGTCACCCAGAGACATCGGCTCTAAAGTCTCATATGCCCAATAATAAAAAAAAATCATTAAAAAAAAACAAAAAAAAAAAACAAAAATTATGTTCTCACCATGGCAGTAGAAGATGATAGGTTTCTGCGAGCTGATCAGCTCTTCGTCCAGCTGATAGTTGAGCTCCTCCTTGTCTATGTCGCCTTCGAAGTGACTCTTCAGCCGCTCGTACGCGGATTGGGGGAGTATGTGCCATACTCCTGCGAAATAAACTTTATTTTTAGGGGTCCGTAACTCAAACGGAAAAAGGAACCCTTAAAATGTAGAAGACGCGGGTCTCTCTCGAATGAAAAACAGGCTATTCGGAAAGTAAACTATATATATAATCAGAAAATAACTTAGTTTGGCGAAAATAAAATAACGACTAAAAAACTACGTGGAAAAAAAGGCCTTTTTTGTTTTTCTTCTTTTTTCTAATTTCAAACTAAAAAGGTTTTCATAGGATCACTTTGTTGTCCGTCTGTTTGTCTATCTGTCTGTCAATACCCTTTTTCTCACGAACGCGTGGAACTATTATTTATTATTTATTTAATACTTTATTGCACAGATTAACTAACTAGTACAAATGGCAGACTTCACGCTAAGAGCATTTCAGAGCAGTATCTAGTTGGAATGTACATCAAATACTTGGGTCTACTCTACAGTTTGTGAACTGTGAAAAAATCAAACTTACAAGTCCATGCGATCAAAAGAAATCCCCGTTTATGTGAAATTTTTCGCGATTTCACGAGGGAAAAACCTTGATAATTTGTGGTAAAATAACAAAAAAAAAGCTAATTTATGAATACAAACTTATTATTTACAGTTGGCGCGATTAAAGATTGAACGACAAAGCTTTACTTTTAGTTAGAGCAATAATGTTAGATGCTGTCTTACCACATTCAAAGCTGAAAACAAACCTGCGATATTTTACATAACTTTCTGCGAGTGCGGGTAAACACAATGGTGTGTGCAAAGCCGCATCCGTGGCTAGACAAAAAAATCGGCTCAACAGTCAGTGTTAAGAGGGATGCCGATGTGCGATTCTCCATACAAACATATTCCTGTATTTTCTTTCGATAGCCGGTGGATGCTCGCCCGCGCCTGTAGAGGGAGGGGTGCGGCCGGTAGGGCGCTCTTAGTACGCACACAAATATAGACTATCCATTCACACATTGATAGCTCGGATGTTCGGGCGCAGCGCGACGGCAATAGTTTCTTCAAATACCTATTTTTCAAATCCGTCGACTGCCGTGTGCCCTCTTAAGACCGACAATTTTGTACGGAACCCTCGGTGCGCGAGATGAACTCGCACTTGGTCGGTTTATTCCTCATCATCACATCACACATTTACCCACTGCTGAGTCTCGCATCACTATTGTAAAGAGGATTCAAAGTCGAAAGTCAAAAATGTTAATTGACATGGGCCCCAAGAGGGCACCCATGAAAGGTCACTAACTACAACCGGCTAGGATAAGGCCATAATCCACCAGCATTTTTTTTATTTATTTGTTAATTAAGACCACAGCTAACATACCCAGTTTGATGTGACATTTGTCCACCTTAGATTGGAATTCTATGGTCAAGTTTCGAGCGCCCTCTATGCCGCTCTTCGCAGGATTCTCGAAGTCGATGTTCATCGGCCATTGTACTAGAAAAAATGAAAAAGAATTTAAAAAAAAAATACATATTGAACTTTAAATAAAAACTATAAAGAAAGAAAGAAGATTTGTAGTATAAAATTCTGTAAAGTAAAGTTATATAACCACACCATCAGCCAAGCAGTAGTGTGAAAACAATACTGTGTTCCTGTTTGACCTTTTGAAGGGTACTGTTTCCAGAGAAATTAGTGGACATATGAGACTTTAGAACCGTTGTGTCAGGGTGACGAGCGCCATGCAATGCCGCACAAGACTTTGGAATGGAAAGTTCTGGGTGGCACTGTAACTGTTACAGGCAGGCATGACGCTTACCATCAGGTGAACAACTTGCTCGTCTCGTTACTCAGTAACATAAAAAATATAGAATATGTTCTTGTAAAAAACAAAAAAAAAAACTTTTTACAAATATTCTAGAAAAATGTTAACCTAAGAATTTAAATGAATAAATGAAGTGCATAATAAGTAATAAATACTTTTGCTAATCAAAAGATTTAATTTAGCACACTAACCATGGTTTATACAAAACCTGGAATAAATTGCTTTATGCGATAAGACCACCACATTTTTTTGTATTCATGTATTGTTTCTTTTTTACTTACATACAGTAACGCCTTTCTCCCGTTGGGATAGGCAGAGACTACATCTCTCCACATGCTACAATCCCAGTGGAAAGCTGTACACCAACTCCCTGACACCCTCTACTGGTTCCGTTTCTGGTTGTGGTGGTTTCTTTTTGTGTACAATAAACAGTTTTCTATTCTATTCTATTCTATAGACAAATACCAATCAAATTTAGAGCAGACGCACCGTTTATCTGATTAGACCTTTATCAGTGTATCCTTCACTAATAACAATTAATCAACGGTTCGGATTAACTACTTTAATCTGGACTTTGAAACGGGTAATGTTCCAATTAAAGTACAGTCACTTATCTTTACTTAATTATGTACACATTGTACACGGATAGAAAAGTACTCACTGACCTAGGCTTATGCCTCGGTCAGTAAGGGGCCATCCGTCAATCACGTGATGTTTTTTTTAGCATTTTAACCAGTTCATGTTTAAGCGAAATTACTGGTCATATGAGACTTTAGAGCCGATGTCTCAGGGTAACGAGCGCAGTGCAGTGCCGCGCAGGATTATGCAATGCAAAATTCTGGATAGCACTGTAACTGTTATGGGCAAAACTGTTATGAGTCAAATAAAAAAGTAAAAAATTTGCCCATGTAATATTAACTGACCTCCAATCGAGTATATGGTATATTTCTTCTGAGCCCAATACTACATATTATTATACTTGCAAAACTGTAGCTTGATTTTTTTTAATACTTTACTGTTTTTTCTTTACTTTTTACTTTAGTGGAGCCTCTGGTGGGGAGTTGGAGGATTCCCCACCAAGCCGGTGGGGAATCTTGGACCAACATGCTGGGGATTGACCTTGGTGAGCAAGATGACCACCCAGGCGTAGAGGCTTGGATACCACCAGGGCCTATCACCAAGGCAAGATGGTGAATGTTAGCAAGACCCCATCTTGCCCCAATTTGATAGAGCCGCAGGGGTTTTAGTGGGATTGACCCCCCTCCTGATGCACAGGAATATATGTCACCAGCATTTCACCCCCTCTAAAACACAAATTTTGCCCGGCACGGGAACTAAAACTCACACATAGCAGTGAGAACATCACCAATATACACCACGGAAGCAGAAATAGGTAGGTATTTGGTCTAAGTCTAGGTGTAAGTAGGTTGAACAGTGTAGTTCCTGATTCCCTGGATACATGGAATCCTAGTTAGGGGTCAGAATCTACGTATGTGATTGTGACGCGTTCTTATTATTATAGAGAAAAATAAACAAATGAAATTACCAAAATTAGCGAAGGTCAATGTCCGTCGGAAGGTCTTGGAGTATTTGAAGACCAGGGGTACCACCACGATGTGGAAGATAAACAGGGTCACCGTGATCTCAACGCCCAGGACCAGAGTCCTAAAAGAAACACAATAAACATTAAAATAAGTATTTGGTAAAAATACATTTTTCCAAACGAGCTTTCATAAATTAAGTATTTGGTATTGCAAGTCTATTGAGTTGAGTCCAAACACCATCCATCTACTCTTAGTCACTGAGAAGTTCCTTTGTCTACCTTCCCTCTCTATCGTCAGATCAGCTTGATGTCACCATAATATTGCATTATCAATAGATCTTGACAATCATACAAAATTTCATCTCAATTGGTTGAAGATATTTGTTTTAAAATTGAGTTGCGAACAAACATAGTACATACATACATTGCAAGTTAAATAAAATCGCATAATAAAAATGTTTCCGACTAATTCACCTCTCCAACAAAAAACCAAAATCAAAATCGGTTCATCCGTTCAGGGGCTACGATGCCACAGACAGACACACACAGACACGTAAAACTTATAACACCCTGTGGTTTTTGAGTCGGGAGTTAAAAATAGTTATCATCACTGTCATGTTTTTCATAACTTGCCATGAGTGCGGAAAAACACAACTGTTGTGTTTATTGTATGGGAAAACACTATGGAGTGTGCAGAGCTGCACCCGTGGCTAGACAAGAAAACCGGCTCAGCAGTCAAAGTGTTAAGTGGTGGAATGCCAATTCTACAACCTACCCATTTCACATTTCAGTAAAATTTTTTACACTATGACTGAAATGGGGTCAGAGAAAGAGTGAAAGGTTGATTGAATTGGTGAAAGGTGCCACAAGTCTTGTCACTAGCCACTTTAAACCTGTTTTATACTAACTTACGCCAACTAATAATGTCATTTTCAGGTTTTAGGGACATTTCTAAGCTTCAACGACACCATTAGCATATTTTCTAAGTGATAGTTCAATAGAGAATCGTAGCGCAGGTGCGAAGTACTGCGCGAAAGACATCAGTTTTACGTGATCAAATATGTGATGTAACATCTTATGGGCGGCAACCTCTTTCGATTAGGCTCTTTTTTTCCAACACAACGTGACAAAATATAGCAATATTAAAAGAATAATTTCAACTTACGCAGCGACGTAGAATGCAAAGGTGAATATGACCCATATTATCTCCCACATTATGATTTCCAGCTTCTAGGCGTCCAGACATAAATAGCAAATAAATTGTAGGATTTATAAACAAGTTAGAGAGATATTATTTGGTGTAACTATATGAAATTCTGATGAAACAAAAATTCGTACACAGAACAATGAGGATGATATTCAAATAATATTTTGGCGAGTCTAGATGAGTGATTCGGTTATTAGTAAGAGACTAGAACACTAACATGCCGCTTCATCGTTTGGTTTTATATGTTAGGAATACGAGAATTTGCGAATTCGACCGAAAATTCAATAAAATTACGCGAGAGGTCGACCGAACCTTCGCGCTATTGCGGACATTCTAGATTGCTTTTTTTTTCTTTTGGTGCAATGCAGATGCAATATTGATTTTTATGACTTGACGTCTTTTTTTTTCGGTATGGCTCTGAGTGATTTGTGCATTTACCCAGTGTCAGTCAAGACGTATTAAAAACATTCGATATTTTTAGATTTTCGTTAGAAATTAATCAAAATGTCAAGTCCGAGTCAGTAGGTAGTCTATTCAAAGCTTCAAAGTCATGATTCAATAAAATGATAAGTCTGAGCATGCTATGTTATATTTGAAACTTCTTGGGAATTTTTTTGAGACAATGAAATGGCATGGTTTTTGGATTTGTATCAGTGGCTCGTATACTCTATCGAAAGAGAAAAATATTACGCATTCGAGGAAACTCAAGTTTGAGAAAAGGAACAACTTGTATCCTTTTGAATTTGCCACCACTCCAAACGTTGACGTTCGATTGACGCGTGACATTTCTTGACGTTTGAATATCCGTTCAAAAATATTCATTTGATAATAATTGTCATGGCTTGACTTGACATTGTATGATTTAACCATTTAGCTCACAGACCAAATACCTAGCCATTAGATGTTAACCAAGCCAATTACCTTTCAGACAGACACTATTTAATTAACATTAGGTAGGTAACTTTAATATGTAGCATCAATTTATTTATCAGGTTGCACAATCGTTTTTACAAGCAATTTATTCCGTGTTCTGTTTAGTCATGGTCACATATTTAGAAAAAGACACACTACCATCAGGAGCCTCTCGCTCGGACCTTTTTTTCCCCATAGTGCACAACCTTCACACTTTTGCAAGTGAACAACGAACATTAGGTATTAATTAAATAGATAAACGATTTACTAACAATAATAAAATTATGAGTCTAAGTACCTACATAAACAAGATCTTTGATGTATGTAGGTTCATGAATATGCGAGGTTCAATCCGCAACACAGCCTTATGAGATTAGTTTTTTCGAGCGCAGTGCAGTGCCGTGCAGGCTTATGCAATGCATAGTTCTGGTTGGCACTGTAACTGTTAGGGGTAGACGTAGGATTTACCATCGGGTCAACGACTTGCTCGTCTCAATCAAATAAAAAAAATATGTTGCTCATTTATTTTTGTATGGTCAGAAACATGTAGGTAGATCTTTCTACCTTCAATTAAGAACTTATACATATAAGTAGGTAGTATACACGGTTACAAAAAATATTACACTTGGAATTTAACTCTCTCCATATCAACTAAAACTAATTTGTGTGTCCGCTTTTTCCTCGGAATGTGAATTCTTTTCTTTTCAACAGTTTTCCCTTTATCAGCATCATCATTATCCACCGAAACTAGTCTTGCATTTGAGTAATATCTTATTTCTAGGAGGAATGTCGTCGTAATTTCATTCGTCAGGTTACCAGCTCTCATAATATTCCCAATAGTCGGGGCCCACAAATGATATTTACCATACGTATGGGCGTAGTTAGCTACAATATTTCCAATTAAATGCGCATCCATTTCAATCTCCACAAGTAAAATTATTTTCTCTGCCAATAAATCTGTAACGACACTATGACCAGATTTAATATTTGTAGCTTTTTTAGTTTTTTTTATCAGTAAATCAAATGTTGTTGCGTTGGAATTTCTCCAAGTAGCTTGATGTAGCACTTTTCCATAGCCAAAATTAAGAGACACGTTGTAAGCTATGGCATCATCTGGTAACCCTCCATCATTCCAAGTAGCTGCTGCTGTATTTG
This sequence comes from Campaea margaritaria, assembly GCA_912999815.1. Taxonomy (NCBI): domain Eukaryota; kingdom Metazoa; phylum Arthropoda; class Insecta; order Lepidoptera; family Geometridae; genus Campaea; species Campaea margaritaria. The sequence continues at coordinate 5,482,228 of OU538814.1, forward strand.
TCACGGGCACAGCTATTATATCCGTCTTGAACTGAAGGGTTGCCGTAGTATTATTGATATTTATATCCCTTTTTACAGTAACATTTTCTTTAATGAATTCAACTATTCTTATATTTCTCACGGTCAATTTCCTTCTTACATCTGGCCACTTATACTTTTCGAATACGTTTCCGTAAACAGTTGGGTCTTTTAGAAATAGTTCATCTGGAACTTTACCCATCTCTACTCTGACGCCTCTGTTGAGATTTTCATTTGTTATATTAAACAGTTGTATTTCCTTATCAGTCACTTGTTTTATATCACTGCCTTTATGTTTAATAATTGTATTCTTCGCGATATTCGAGGTAGTGATATTGATTTGGATTCCACCATCACATACTGTTACAAATATCATTAAAATAACATATTTATCCATAATGTTGTTGTTGACTTTATTAACGTCTGGTTTAATTAAAGAATCATGTTTGAATATGATAGTAATAACTGTGTCGTTGATCATTTTCTGTTGTAATCTTGAACTTCTTATCAAAATAAGGTCAAGATCAGTGGTTTTACAACCGTTATCGGACCTTTATTGATCTCTAGCTTAGCTGCACTCCACAGCTTCACCTGCAGTTTCCGTTTTTTCACAGAAACCCTGCATATTTTCCAAGTCTATACTTCTATATCTCATCATCATCAGCTGGAAGACGTCCACTGCTGAACATAACCTCCCGCGTAGAACGCTACAACGAGTCGTGGGGAGCCGTCCTACGCCACGTATTCCGGTCCGTGGTCGTCACTCGAGAAACGTCGTGAGCTCGCGTTTGCTGGCCATTTGTTTAGCAAAACTTATTTAGCTACTAGTTAAAGAATAGAATGGAATGGAAAACTCTTTATTGTACCTACCTTCAGCAAAAAATAAACCCAGTACAGGAAAATACTATACTCTATCCAACTTTACTAATAAGGACTATTTATACTCTTTAGCTAATCAAATGTTTTTTTTTGTTGCATAAGCAGCGCCCGCCAAACGATTTCATCGTGCCGACCCTTAACATCAATGTGACAGATAGTTTCGTCACAGTTACTAAACTCAATTTGTATTAACCCAATCACTGTCAAATGGAAATATATGGCCGCCATTAGGACAAACGCGTCGTTCAGTTGAGAATAGGTGACCTCTGACAGTGTGAGGTCTGTTTTACGTACCTTCCCGTGACTTTGATCACGGGTTAACCTTAACTACACTTATAATTATAAAAGCGCAAGTTTGTGTGTTTTTCCTCTTTTTACGTCGCAACGGCTGATCGGATTTTGATGGTATTTGGTATTATACTACCCTTGTTTACCTATTGTGATTCTTCTATACTGTGTTTATTTTGGTTCCGGTGTACAATAAAGAGTTTTCTATTCTATTCTATTCTATTATGATACCTTAGTCAGGTATTGGAACAACATAGGATAAGTACCTACTTTGTAATCTGTAGCAGTGGCGGTTCCTGTGGGATAATATTTGGTTAACGTGGGTGTAACTATGGGGCCCATCAGTGTTCACAACCTGACGCGAGGCACCTATCGTACCAGAGCCGTAGAATTATCGTATATGGACCAACATAGGTCAAAAATATCGTACAATTCAGGATAATGGCTGTAGTATAAAAAAATTTAAATGTTTGCTTGGACACATAGTTGAAAACTTTCACTACATGTACGATAATTATCGTACGGTTGTGAACACTGGGGCCCATACTCTCTTGTTTTCTTTCTCTCTCTTTCACAGTGTTAAATTCTTAAGCCGCTACTGATATAATAATAATTATTATTATCAGCCATGGTCGTCCTACTGCAGGGCAAAGGCCTCCTACCCTCCTTCCATTCCTATCGGCTCACAGCCAATTTAGGCTTGCGGCTTTCTGACCAACATCGGCGATCTGAGTTTTGGTTATTATTATAGCTAAATATATCCATCAGTTAAACCTTGATTAACATAATAGTATAACCGACCCGTCAAGTGCATATTATCTTTTGTTTGACATTGCTAGCTCACGCGACAAAACAACACTGAGTTGTTTATTTCTTCTTAACAATTTTCAACTCTATATTTTCCCTCATTAGAACTCTAAATAGCGGAACAAACTCAGGTTAACATGCCAATATACTAAGTCTCGGCGAAAAAGGATATTTAATCTAATGCTCCAAGTAATAGAGTCTTTCAAATCGGTACGGACAATTTTGTCAATGCACGAAATTATATTAAAGTTTCAACAAGAGATGGAGCCACTGAACTTTGAGTCTAATCTCGGGAACAATAGAGTCTATCACGTTAGACAAAGTTGATGCTCAGTTCAGTTGTTTGGTTTAGTGATTGAGATGCTCCTTGATCCTAATGGATTGATCTGAATGATGCAGCGTGATGATGTTAAAGGGAGGTGTGAAGGGCTAGACTAGAAGGCAGGATAAATAGTAGATTAAATATTTGACAAGGGACTTAAACGACTCGGCATAATTATAGTCTATCTATTCTGTGATTTAGTCGATGTATTGCCTGATTATGAGACTTCAAAACCGATGTCTCAGGGTGACGAGCGCAGTGCAGTGCTGCGCAAGAGATTGTCATGGAAAGTTCCGGGTGACGCTGTAGCTGTTATAGGCAGGCGTGGCGCTTACCATCACGTGAACGACTCGCTCGTCTCATCACTTAGTAACGTAAAAAAGTGCAATTGCTACAAAAAATAAAACTATTGTAATTATTTGTCCTTGCTTTTAATTGCTACATCTTATTATCACAATTTACTTAAATTATGAACACATTTTTTGTACATTTTCATTTGCTATAACATAAATAACTAATTGAGTATTTTTTATACATTTATCGATGTCCGTTTGGAGTCGCCATTTTCATTAAAAATAATCCTTTCTTATCCTATTTTTTTTTCTATTTTTTTAATGCTTATTTATAAGTAAAAACTAAGGCCGAACATAAATCGGAATGTGCCCCCTTTTAGCTCACTTTACATTGCTATCGTTTTTTCCTTTATACAAATTCCAGGTCGTTTAATTCTATTCAATTTCAAAATTTGCAAAAGTTCCAATTTTATTTTCATAGTCCAATCCATTTCCATTCCAGTTGTATAATCACAATTCCATTCGTTCTTTTACAATTTCGATCCATTATAATTTTAATTGAACTATTTCAATATCGGTGGTTCTATTTTAATTTAATTAGTTCTTTTTGAACTTTAGTGATTCAACTTCAATTTCGGTTGTCCCATATCAACTACAGGACATTCCAATCTTAGTTTCATGGTTTTTAAAATTAGTAAGGTCCATCAGCTGACCTGGCGACAGCAATCTCTGCTGCATTGTCGTCGTATCCTCCGGAGCGTGCTGATAGATCAGCTGGCTCCACGGAGATCCTGGGCTTGAAGCCACCTTCATCAGCTTCGTACTCTACCGTCTGAAATTAAATTAATTAAGTTATACTTTTGTAGTGGGAGGCTTCTTCTGCAAGAGACCGTCTGGGAAAGTACCACCCACACCTTTGCCAGATATTGATCCGCTAAGCAGTAGTGTGCAAACATTACTGTGTTCCGGTTTGAAAGGCATTGTTTCCAGCGAAATTACTGGGCATATGAGACTTTAGAGCCGATGTCTCAGGTTGACGAGCGCAGTGCAGTGCCACGCAAGATTAGGCAAAGCAGGGTTCTGGGAGTAGCAGAGTATGCAAAGCATCACTCATTAATGCTACGACAACATCATAAGGAGCAGTTCTTTGAAGTCTATTTTGAGGTTTCACTGAATATCTTTTCTTACCTGTTTGGTTCCATCAGGAAGTACCACAAAGTATGCTCCTTCCGCCCTGTCCGCCTGCCTCGTCTCCGCGTGTCCGAAGTCGCTACCAGACTCGTAGTCTTCTATCTGGTAGGCGAAGTCGTAGTTAGCAGGTTCCTGGGGAGTTAACATTGCAGTTACTGAAGAGGAAGGCAGGAAGGCTGGAGCGTCCACACATGACGCTAAGGGAAATTGATCTCTAAACGTCAGGTTCGTCCAACTAAATAGATAATATTGTCAAGGCAATGTTTCAGCTGAAACAGTCTTTCTCAGGGCACAGTGAAACATTGAGACAAGTACTCAGGTTACAATGAAATATTTACAAAAGAACTTTGGGTACTGTGATATTAAAGGACGAGAAGAAGAAATAATACAAGAAATGAAGGTCTAATTCTAGCTCAGTCCAATCATTGGTCTATGTAGGTACTTTATTGGTTGGTTTCGATGAAGAGGCCTTTGTTAACTCTTACTAGACTGGTCAAGTGTGAGCTGATGAAAGAGATCAGTGGTGGTAATGATATCTGACATTTATACTCTGTCACTCTTTCTTAAATAAGAGTTGAGTAACATCTATGGGGAAGTAAAAGGCTGATGGTCTATTTACCTGGTTCAGGAGCTCATCCAAAGCTCCAGCCCTGGCGTAGTCGTAACCCTGGCCGGATCCATCTCGCTGTTCTGGTACTCCATACTGCTCTGAAGGTGGAGCGCTACGGGAAGCAGGCAGGTATGATGATGATGGAGCGGACCTGGAACTATTATCATCATTGTACACACATGGAACACCTTGCCAGCGTCTATGTTTTCCGAAAACTATAATATAAAGAAATGAAAATATGAAAGTCTTCAAGTCGAGAGTGAATAGGTATCTTCTAGGCAAGCATGCTCCATCATCGACCGTGTCGTCACTTACCACCAGGTAAGACCGCGGTGAAATGCTTGAATATTATGCAATAAAAAAAAGAAAATTCAAGGGTTTACTTAATTAGTTTTTTTGATCTAGGGACTTCAAATGCAATTGACGAAAGTATTAAATTGATTCTCGTGAAATGTACATGGGATGAGTGTGAAGCTGTTATACGATAACGATAAATTTGAATAAAATACGACATAATTTAGTTGGAAGAGATTAATTTGTGAGCCAAAAGGGGCGTAAATGCTCGACACTTAAAACAAAATGAAAATCGTTCATTTTGAAGTCTCTTTAAAATGTGGGCAGTGACGATCATATTTGTATGGTTCGTATTCGTTCTTACCTGGGAGCAGCGTAAGAGGAAGCTATAGCATTAGTGTTCAGGTTGCTGCGGCTTGACGGCACTCCATACTCCTGAGAAAGACCCCTGGCACTAGGAGCTCCATACGTCGCCGAAGGCTCATCGGAGTAAGAGTCTGATGCTCTTGCAGATGGAGCACCGTAAGACGAAGATAGAGATCGGGAAGAAGGAGTTCCGTAAGTCGAAGATGGGGCGCTGCGAGAAGCGAAGCCTGATTTGGAAAATGGCCTGGGCGCGTCAAAGTTGGCCCTGGTTGAAGGATCAGAGAAGCCATGAGAGTCTTGGAACTGAGATCTAGCTGCCGGAGCACTACGGAAGTTAGACGCTGATGAGTGAGGCTTCTGGTTGCTTCGTGCAGCTACGACCGGGGCGCCATACTCTTCGGATGGAGCGGACCTAGTGTTGGGTACGCCGTATTCACTAGATAGAGATCTGGCTGCGACAACTGATGGAGCTCCATACTCCTGAGACAAAGACCTGGCAGCAGGTGCACCGTACTCTTGAGAGATTCCGCTTCGTGCGTTAAGACCACCATGATCTTGACCAGAGCTTCTGCCAGCTGAGCCAAATCTTTGGTTGAAGCTAACGCGAACTGTAGCAGGGGGATAGTTGGACTGTCCTCGAGCATTGAAAGAACTCCTAGCATTAGGTGCATTGTAATCGTATCCGTCAGAAGGGGCGTTGCGAGCTGACGCGAAGGCGTCAGACGGTGCACCGTATTCTTGAGACAGTGATCGTTGGTGGTCTGACGCGTGGTGGTCATGGTGGTGATCATCATGCGACGATCTTGCTCCAGGGTATCCGTCACTGAAATGGTTAAAAGGAATTTGAATGCTGTCACTGGTAATTTTGTCAGTTCTATTAATAGACAGGTTCCCACTGAAGCGACTGACATGAATATGCCTTGGTGACTTAACTTGGGTTAAAATCATTGGATTTCGATGTAGAGCATTATGACAGGTATCTATTTAGTTACCAAACAGTGAAAGCTACGTTGCAGTCGGTTCAGCAGTTCAGGGTAGTAAAACATTTTTTAATTAATTACACTAGAATACCAAAGATAGATCAATATCCATTGAAAGATCTAGAATTAGTGACATGAAATCTTACCCAACCGGTGGTTCAGCCAAAGCCATGGATACCAAACACACTAATGGTATAAACATCTGAAATGAAGAAAAAAAATCTATGAGAAACATTTTCGAAAAACATTAAGGTAGCTAAACTGAACCAGAAAATCAAACATACCTTCATGATAGACTGCGAGAGACCAACAAAAGGGTTCGAAGACAAAACAATCCTAAACTTCCTCTACCCTCGATATCTGTTCCTGTTGATGATTCTTCACTGACGATACAGATACTGAATGCTGCCATCCAAAAACCTCTGAACTATTTATACAGACCCAAGAAATCTTAACAATACCGCACCATTACACACTCCTTGAGCATTTTGCTTCAGGATGTGCCAAGCCGATTTGCGCTCAAACTTCTTGGAGATAAGGACGCGGGGACATCTTTTGTCAGTGCGTCTGGGATTCTTAAGCTTTTATTGTCCGGTTAATAGGTGATTATATGTAGTAATGAGGCGGCATTAGATCCAGTCCATTGTTCTGTGTCATCAAGGCACGCACGCTGGGGAACAGGTGCTTTTTCATTGATTTTCAAGGTTCTTCATTGCTCTCTTTGTGAGAGTATGGCGTCTTATTACGATAATCTGACAAGGTCTAATTGGAGTTGGACTCCTATTTGATTGATTTTTTGGGGGTCTGATGCTAAGTACTTTGGTAAAGATTTACTCAGCAAATAGATTTCGAGAGCTGTTAAGAGAATGAGTCATATTCAGGATCAGGTAAGGATCAGGATAAGGATCGAGATAATAATCGGGATCAGGATGAATATCAGGATCAGGATCAAGATCAAGATCAGGATCAGGGTCAGGTCAGGGTCAGGATCAGGATCCTGAACATGATCAAGATCAGGATCATTATCCAATCCCGATTCTCGACCTACGCCGATACCGACCCTGAAGCCGAAGCCAACACCGACAATCCCTTAGGTCTCGTATAAATTTACATAGAGAAATAGTAGATTGTATCAAGACTACTACTTGTGGTAAAGGGAATAAAATAATGTATAATTTAGGGCCAAAGCAAATTTTCAGAATCCAGAGCGAAGCGAAGGATTCTAGAGTAGAATCCTAAGCGTAGGGAGGGAGTCAAAGTACTTTGCTCGAGTAAGCTATGAGAAAAATTCATCATACAAGAAAAAATATTTATTTTAATTTGGATAGCCATTGCCGCGTCGGTGCGTGCTGTTATTTTTATTGCTGGCCAGGACTTTATTAAAGCGAATTGCGTTCAAACTTTTTAATTAAACAGTGATAGATAGATAGATAGATAAACTCTTTATTGAAACACCACAGAACAAAGAAAACTTAAAACTAGAACAAAACAAATTCCAAATTCAAAACTCATTTCGTCACTGTTACTAAGAGCGCTGGATTGACCCACTTTGTTCGCGGTTATTGAGGAGGCAAAGGCCTCTTTTCGAATAGATGGGATGAAAAGTAAATGACCTTTTATATTTTTTCTCAGAATTATCATTATACTAGTAGCGCTCCGCGATTTCACTCGCGTTAACTATTGTCCCACAGGAAGCTCTCATAATACCGGGATAAAAAAAATCCTATGTTCTGCTTCAGGACCTAAAATACACATACATACTATATTTCATCAAAATCCGTTCAGCCCTTTTGGCGTTTAGAGAGGACAAACACAAAAAAAACTTTCGCGTTTTTAATATCAGTGAGATACTTTATTAAGCTTTTGCTTGTGTATGTATATATACACAGTTCTGTGAATGTAATAAAAAAATGAAATTTGTGCTGGGACACGAATAGTAGAAGAAAAATTTAAACTAAAAAATTTTTTATTATAAAAAAATATTCAAACAAAATATTCAAAAAAAAACATTCATAATAAAAAGATATTAAAAAAAATACTTATACGAAACGTAGCACTCTCTCTCATTCTATCTTCACTAACTTATATCTCCCTCTCAACTTCCGTTCGCCCGATCACATTTTTCGTAACGCATTCACCAGCTTACACCCCAAGTCAAGCGTGCAGAAAGAAATTTTACTTCAAAAAAAGTCCACCCAGGTAAGTACCACACCACCGCCAGATATTCGTCCACCAAGCAGTACCTTACTTGCAAACATTACTGTATTCCGATAAGACTTTAAAACCACTGATGCGTATAGGTAAAGAAAACCCCTTTCCAACAATTTTATGGAAATTAGACAATCTCGTGAATATTGCATCAAGAAATTCAACGGGGATGATGTTTTTTTAAAATGGTAAATATACTAAATTTCAGTGTTCTTGGCACCATGCCTCATGGACAGTTGGACACCACCCTCTTTTGTTAGATTTTTAAATTTTAGTTTGAGTTTGAGTTTGAGCATTTTCTACTAGTGAACCACTCATAGTGGAGGAGAGACGGTGTAGGCGTGCATCAAAATATCTCATTAAGAAAAAAAATAATGAAAAATATTAAAGCTTAATACAAAAACAACATACATGATTGTAATATAATATAATATAATATAAAATAATATAATATAATAATATGTATAATAAATAATAATATAATATTATAAATAGAATCAATTTTTAAGTTCTGTAATACAAATCCTGTTTTTATTTGTGTCATAATTTTAAGTACCTGGTTTAGTAGGTAGTGGCTAAATCCTTACTTATATTAGACATTCGAAAGTAACTCCGTCTGTCTGTTGCTCTTTCACGCATAAACTACTGAACCGATTGAAATGAAATTTGGTACAGATATAGTCTAGAGCCTGAGAAAGGACATAGGGTACTTTTTAATGCGATAAAAGAATTGTAAGGGTTTGAAATAGGGGATGAAAGTTTGTATGAAAGCTACATTGACAGCGAGTAACATAGGCTATTTTTATCCCCATATTCCCGCGGGAACAGGAACTACGCGGGTGAAACCGCGGGGCGCAGCTAGTTAAATATAAATGAATAAAGTTGGGAGTTGGTGTACTGCTTTCCGCTGGGATCGTAGCATGTGGAAAGATGTAGTCTCTGCCTATCCCAATGGGAGAAAGGCGTCACTGTATGTAAATAATGTAGAATAGAGGCATTTTTTGTTAGTTAATTAACACCAAGAAAACTAGAGCTTTATTACATTTTTTTAAATTTAAATCTTCTATCAAAAAACTCAAATCATTTATTGCAAATAGGCAAAAATATTGCACTTTTACAAGTCAAAAACAATCTCTTATAAGTATATAAAGAAAGCAAAAACGTAACTAATGATTTATCTAATTACGGTTTGAGTTTGAAAAGGGACATTTCCCTTTCAAGTGGTAACTCATGCCCGAATCTCGCACAGGAAAAGGAAGCTCCATACTCTACCAGTGCTTCGGAAATACCCCAGTTAGAGAAGATAATAAAGATAGAAAATAATGTTAAACTATCATACACGTAATACTCAAAGTAAAACACTATTTTTCAATAATAATTTTATTTTAATATCCCTTTTAGTAACTTTCTTAAAACTAAATTAAAACTTAATTTTCAAAGAGATCATAAGAATAATAATTTTTGTCACACATTTTCAGTCAGTTGTCGATCCAAGTTAATTTCAGTTTTTTTTATTTCAGTTTCAGTTGTTCGATTGAATCGAAGGAGTGGAGGCTCCATCATCAGTAAGGTCCGCCGGCAGTTCTGGCGCTGGCAACCTCCGCTGCGTTCTCATCGTATCCTCCTGCCGCTGGCTCCACAGAGATCCTGGGCTTGTAGCCGCGCTCGTCCGCCTCGTACTCTACGGTCTGGAAGAAGACAAAACAATACAATACAATCCAATACATACTAGTCTACGTAACTGTTTCATTTTCATAGCGAAAGAGGATTATTGTTAAGGAGCAACGGCGAAAAATAGATAAGCATTCCTGTTTTGAAGGAATAAAGTGGACATAAAGGTGCAAAACTATGCATTAATGACTCTTTACAATGGATTTTCAGACACTAGTCCTGGATAAAGGATTTACTGAATTCATCAGTTGTTTACCTGCTTGCTTCCATCAGGCAGCACCACGAAGTAAGACCCTTGAGCTCGGTTCTCCTCCCTCGTCTCCGTGTGTCCGAAGTCGCTGCCAGACTCTTGGTCTTCAATCTGGTACCCGAAATCGTAGCTGGCAGGTTCCTGGAGTATCAAAAGTTATGATTAGGGAATTCTTCTGAAGAAAATCCACGTCCAACTCTAATTTTAATGAATGTGATTAACTTTTTGCTTCCGGCCATAATCACGCGTAATGTTAAGTGACTACGTAGTCAAAGATATATCTTAAGCCTAGAATAGGACTGGCTCTTAAGAACTGTGTCCCAAATATCCCAAAAGAAACTCAGCGATGGACTATTTGCTTGAAGATGCTATCTCACCTGGTTCTGAAGCTCTTCTAAGGCTCTAGCTCTGGCGAGGTCGTAGCCCTGGCTGCCGGCATCGCGCTGTTCTGGTACTCCATACTGCTGGGAAGGCATGCTGTCCCGGGCGGAGGGATAACTCGATGGAGCTAATCTAGAACTGAACAAATTGCTTGATCAAAATGATATCAAGCTTGGTAAGAACGGTTAGTTATTTTGTATGAGCTGAATGGTCTGAATTTTTGAAAGTTATCTCACCTGGCAGGTGCATAAGAAGACGCTATAGCGTTATTGTTCAGATTACTGCGACTTGATGGCACTCCATATTCTTGAGACAGACCCCTTGCATTCGGAGCCACATAAGTTTCTGACACACCCCTTTGATTAGGCGCACCATAGGTTTGTGAAACTGTATCGTGTTCTAAGGAATCCGAATTCCTTGCAGATGGAGCACGATAAGAATTGGAAAGTGACCGAGAAGGCGGAGCATCGTACGTTGAAGATGGAGCACTGCTAGAAGTAAACCCAGATCGACCAAAAGGTTTAGTTGTAAAGCTTTGAGCATTGCTTGATCTTGCTGAGGGGGCAGTGTATCCCTGAGATATGGAGTCGGTTTGGAACTGAGACCTAGCAGCAGGCGCGGAATAGTCCTGAGATATCCTTCCTGGTTGACCACTGCGGAAGTTAGATGCAGGTGCGCGAGGCTTCTGATTGCTTCGTGCAGCGATAACAGGGGCACCATACTCCTCCGATGGAGAGGATCCAGAGTTGGGAGTTCCATATTCAGTAGACAGAGTCCTGGCTGCTACAACGGAAGGCACTCCGTATTCCTGAGACAAGGATGTAGCAGCTGGAGGGCCGTACTCTTGAGAGACACCAAGGGTGTTAGCTGACTGTTCCTCAGAGAAGCTTCTTGCAGCTGGACCCGTGTGATCCTGAGCTGCGCTTCTGGCAGCTGAGCTAAATCTTTGATTGAAGCTGACGCGCACTGTAGGAGGCGCAAACGAACGAGCTCTCGGATTGAGAGCTGATCTGGCATTAGGCATGTCGTAATCGCCAGAAAAAGCGTTGCGAGATTCGAAGGAAGGTGCTCCGTACTCTTGGGACAAAGATCTTTGGTGTTCTGAATGATGGTTATGTTCTTCGATCTGTTCATGACCATGATGCTGCTCGTAAGACGATCGTGCTGCTGGATAACCGTCACTGCAAAACAAAAATTACATGAATAATGTTATTAATATATCGGATCTACCAATCCGGACCGCCCAGTTCAGGATTATGAATTAATCATCCTCAGAAGAGTGAAGTGAAACCTGTGAACAGCAGTGGGTGGTTATTGTTGTGATGGAGGATGATGATGATGACGATATAATGAAACTTTTGATTGGAAACAGATGTTATTAAACTGATGCGGCGTCAGGGAAAGAAAGTTGCAGTTCATAGTTGATAGAAAATTCTTAATGGTTTATTGGGTGATTTAATATTGAATAGGAAATAAACAACTTACCCCGCAGGAGGCTCGGCTAAGGTCAGCGACACCAGACACAACATTGGAATAAAAACCTGAAAATAGAAAATTGTAATGAAAATAGAGTCATTATTGAAGTTATAGAATAGAATAGAATAGAAAACTCTTTATTGTACACCAGAAACAAAATTAAACACAGTACAGAAAAATTACAATAGGTAAACAAGGGTAGTACAATGGGCGGTACAATGGTACAATGTAGTTATCCATTGGGTTTTGAAGATTTTGGTGTAATTTTGGTTTGGAGACAAATGAAGCCTGGTGCCCATGATTTGTTCTGACATTAATCGCTCTACTAACAATCAATAACTCGCTCTTCGGTGAAGGAAAACATCGTGAGGAAACCCACAATCCTACCCAAGAATTATTTCAGGGGTAGGTATTTTATCCACCAATCCGGACCGGGCCCCCGTGGTGGATTAGGGCTAAACCTTCTCATATAAACAATGACATTAAACAACAAAAGTATCGCAGAAAAACGTTAATATTGAAACATAAACCTTAGATACATTCAATTGAGTTGAAAACATTTTGATTTAGACCTTTTTACACGATTGAGTGACTAGGTTTGCTGGTCGTTGGGCTGATAGTAACCCAACAATTGCAGTGCCACTCAGAACTTTGTACCACAAAACTTATGCTCAACAATTTCGCAGAAACCTACAGTGCCTTTCAAACCGTAACACTACATAATGTTTGCACACTACTGCTTGGCTAATGAATATTCGGCGGCGGTGTGGTACTTCCCTTGCACAAAGACCCTATCACTACAAGATGTCTAAGACATTTCCGGTGAGAACCCTACTTGTGAATAGGGGACACTTCATCCCAAGTTAAATTTTTGGAATATTTTTACTGGTGAAATTTCCTACCTTCATTGTAATTTTTTTTTAATAAGCTTGTATGGTGTTTGTCTTTCTTTGATTAGTAGAGACAAGACGGCTGAAGGCGTAGCTATCGAATGTTGACATATTGTACTACATCCTCTATTTATACTGAACCCAACTTAACAATGACTTAAATTAGCCAAATTACGGCTTCACTTGCATTGGCAGCTTGCCAAGTGAGTTTGAATTTATTGAGTTGGAGATAAGGTTGTGTGAAGTGTTTTGGTGAGTTAAGCTTAAGTTGGTAAAGCGCTTATTGTCCAACTGATAGGCTTTGCGTACTAAATTCATTCATGCTGTGTTGGGTCTGCTGGGACTTCTTACCACGCTAGATATTTTGACTGCTGTAAACACACAAGTCTGTGTTTTTATAATTTTGTTTGAGCGACGAGACGAGCGAGTCGTTCACCTGATGTTAAGCGCTACGCCTGCCCATAACAGTTACAGTACCATCCAGAACTTTGCATTGCATAATCTCGCGCGGCACTGCACTGCGCTCGTCACCCTGAGACATCAGTTATAAAGTCTCATAATTATGCCCAGTAATTTCGCTTGAAACAATGATCTTCAAACCGCAAACAGTAATGTTTTCACACTACTGCTTGGCGGATGAATATATGGCAATATCTTATAAATATATTTTTATATATGAGTCATAAATGGACCAATTGATTTACCCTAAGAGAAAATAGCAGAAATACATAAAAAACAAATACTATACGGACGTACTATACGACTGTAGTGATCTGACAAAAAAGCTTTTGCTACCAAACCAGCTAATCTCAATAAAACTGGTTCCAGCACGTTCCCTTGGTGCACACCGTGAAATTTTTCTTCTCATAAGAAGACCGTGAAATTGAACTGGAAGGTGTACTTCTTTACCACGTGATTGTCCTCACAAAGAAAGACCAGATAAACCTTGAGAAGAACCCGACTGCTGACTCCTTGGCGATAGAAAATAATGACCCAAATCTAATGTCGACACACCACGTAAAACCCTATCAAAAGTACAAAGAGGTTTACAAACCAAACTCGTGCGGACTGGAAAACATGCCTGGGTCTTATTTCGAGGAACCTATAGCTAAAAAAGCCTTGGCAAGGTGAATAGTGAAAGCAAACGCGGTCTAGTCTGATAAAGGCATTGTTACAACTTTAGATGAGTATAAATACTTGCTCTGGTTTTCGGTGACAACATTCTATAGTGACATCTTCATTGGGATATCAAGCATTCTCCGAGAGATTTCAAAACGGAATAAGCTTTCAAGAAAATGAATGTAAGAACGGTTTTCTTAAAACAACATTGAAATCAATTGATTTGGAAATACTTACTCAAAAATTTTCTTATTAGAAACTTTTTTCTCAAGACCTATCAAATAAGTCTTTCTTAATTTACCATTGGAAGAATATTGTGTAGTCGAACGCACTCCAGTGTCGCCCAGGATTATGCAATGTAGGGTTCTGGATGGCGCTGTGATTGTTATGGGCAGGCGTAGCGCTTACCATCAAGTAAACGACTTGCTCGTCTCGTCACTTAGTCTCATAAAATAAATAGGAAGAAGTGTCCACATGTAGTATCGGAGGTCAAGACTTATTTTAAGTCACATTGCTCTCTTATTTATTGACATTAATTTCCACCATAGCGATTAATTTTTAATATTGAACTTTATTTATTTTTCAGATATTCATTCCGGTTCTTTTTTTGGTATCTCTGGTGCTAGCTGAGCCACCTGTTGGGTAAGTTTAAATAGAAACACATAAAAACTTTAAAAATCAAGAAGCATCAATCATTAAAAATAGTAAATTAAACCTCAATATCTAATTCCATATTTTTATTACAGTGATGGCTATCCAGCAGCACGATCATCTCATGATCATCACCAGTCTGATGATCATGGTGATCACCACGATCATCTTACTTCTGAACATAAACGATCTCTGTCCCAAGAATATGGACCTCCTTCCTTCGCATCTCGAAACGCTTTATCCGGTGAATATAGTGCATCAAACGCAAGAAATGGTCAAAGCACAGGAAGTCAGTCTCAGAAATTTGCACCTCCAACAGTTCGCGTCAGTTTCAACCAAAGATTCAGCTCAGCAGCTGCCACAAACTCACAGCAAGATCACAATGCTCCTTCCACTAAAAGTTCCCAAGGATATACTGCCCCTAACGCCCGAAACGGAATATCTGAACAGTATGGTCCGCCAGCTGACAGGTCACTGTCACAGGAGTATGGAGTTCCTTCGGTTGTATCAGCCAGGACTCTGTCAACTGAATACGGAATGCCTGATGCTAGATCCACACCATCACAAGAGTACGGTGTGCCGGTTGTAGCTGCTCGAAGCAACCAGGAACCTCACCAACCTGCATCCAACTTCCGCAGTGCTCAACCAGGACAGGCTTTATCGGAAGACTATTCAACGCCTGCACCTAGGTCTCGATTCGACACCAGCTCTCAATCCCATGGTTACAATGCCCCATCAGCACGGTCCAATAATCCTCAAAGCTATAATGCGCCCAAACCTTTTGCCAAATCTGCTTCTTCTTCTCAAAGCCCGTCTCAGACTTATGGAGCTTCTACAAGCGATTCTTCTGCTAATTACGACATCCCTGCTTCCCGATCTCTATCCATTTCTCACGGGGCACCTTTTGCGAGAAATTCTGACTCTAAGTCCGTTTCGCAATCCTACGATGGCCCTAACCAGCGGGATTTTTCTGAGCTATATAACACTCCTAATACCAGAAGTCTGTCTCAGGAGTACGGAGTGCCGACAAGCCGTACCAATCTAAAAACTGATGCTGTGGCGTCTTCTTACGCTCCTTCCAGGTAAGAACTCTTCCTTTACCATTGAAAACATTCTCGTTCATAGCATCTGCAGTACCAATTAGCAGAAGCTCCAGGCATAGGACTGGCAGACGTTGGCACAATATAGACCGAAGTGGTGCCTCATGTTATTATAGGCTCAGACGCGATTTGAGTTATTGCGTCATCCTGGTTACTTAGTTAGATCGTAGCATGGTCTCACGTTACTTAATATTTTACTAATCTTCCATCAATATCAGTTTTAGATCCGCTCCCTCGTCATCATATCTTCCTGCCGCCCGTGACGCCATGCCTTCTCAGCAGTACGGAGTGCCAGACCAGGATAATAAGGGTTACGAAGACGCCAGGGCCAGGGCTTTGAATGAACTGCTCAATCAGGTTAGAAACTAATATAAAGGCCCTTTAAATTCTTCTTAAATTAATTGTACCAGGAAATATTCCATGAAATATCCCAGTATTGACCGAGAAAATTAATAAATGTCATGTGTTTTTCCAGGAACCAGCCAACTACGATTTTGCTTACCAAATAGAGGATCAGGAATCCGGTAGTGACTTCGGACACACGGAGACCAGGCAGGAGAACCGTGCCCAAGGGTCGTACTTTGTCGTTCTGCCTGATGGAACCAAACAGGTACGGATTAACTAAATAGCACTAAAATTATTCATTCAACATTTAAATATCATATGAATTTCATGGTGTTTTGATTGGGCACTATTCAATTTCATGATAAGCCTATTAAATGAAACTAGCTCTCAAGAACTGCCTAAAGAATAGGAATTTTAATAAGCTATCAGTTAGTGATAACCCAAATGCGAAGCTTCCACGGGTACTTGCGGGTGTTTGTGGGAGAATGGTGAATGATCGTGACGTGACGTGACGTGTGATCGTGATTTGTTATTTACTAGTTGTTGGTCTTCTTCCAGACGGTAGAGTACGAGGCGGACGAGCGTGGCTACAAGCCCAGGATCTCCGTGGAGCCTGCAGCTGGAGGATACGACGAGAACGCAGCGGAGGTGGCCAGCGCCAGGACTGCCGGCGGACCTTACTGATGATGGAGCCTCCACTCCTTTAATGCAATCGAACAACTGAAAACCGACTTCGAACAATTGACATTTCCTTGGAACTACTCAAAATGATTGGAACCAATTTATGACTTCGAGCGCTCCAATTGATTTGGAACTGTTTAATTATTGTTTTCTCTGTGATCTCTTAATGTTAATTAATTGTAAGTGGCATTAAAAAGACGTATAAAAATTCAATGTACATAGAATGTAGGTACTTAGATTGTTATTATGTTGTAGCACTTTATTTAAACAATAAATATAATGCAACGTTTAACATTTTTTACTTTTTCCTGATAGTAGTGAATAGCAATCAATGCCTATATCAAAATTGCTAACAACGGGTGTTAATCTATTTATATACTGAACTAGCTGTACCCTGCCACGCTTCGCTGTGGCACATTCGCACATTCGCTGATATGTCACTGATGAAAAAAATAGATAAAAACAATCCTTGATGCGGATTATATATATCATGCTAAAATTTCAGCTCGATCGGTGCAGAACTTTTTGAGTTTTTGAAGTGTACACAAACCAACATAACATTTTTATATATATAGATATACACTCGTAGCTTGTAGTAATCTTGAAGACTATACATATGTTTAAATACAATTAGATAGATAAACAGATAAGTCTTTATTGGCACCAAGATGAAGACCAAGATAAAACACAGAGAGAAAAAAACATAACTTAATAATAGGTACAATGGGCACTCTTATCGCTTAAAGCGATCTCTGCCAGCGACCTTTGGATGGACAAGATAGAGAGCAGGAATAGGGTTGAGCTAGTTGACATCAGTGTCAAATTACTGGACATATGAGACTTTAGAGCCGATGGCTCAGGGTGACGAGCGCAGTGCAGTGTCGCGCGGAATTATGCAATGCAGAGTTCTGGGTGGTGCTGTGACTGTTACGGGCAGGCTTAGCGCTTACCACCGTATTCTATATTATTACAGATATCTGTTCTCAGTGGCTTCACCCACATTCAATATGATGCGTCATATATTTTTCCAGGAAAACATACACAGCCTTAAAAAAACTTTCTCAATAATAATTATAATATTACCTTCAGAACTTAGCTACGGAGGCCGCAGCCGGAGGGTGCAAAGAAAGCCCAAATTTTCTTAAACTAGGTTTATTAAAGTTCAAAATTACATATCTATGTTAAATCCTAAGCAAAGAGTGTGTACATTCGGTCCGATGTTAAGAGCAGAAGTCCTCTAAAATTACGGGGATCACAGTATATAGAGACATGGGACAGTTTTGCTGCGTCTGCGTTTCGCTGCATCGCCGCTTGTCGCACGGTGTGGTGTGGAAGACGGTGTCATCATTCTGGTCCTTGGACGGCTACATAACAACTTAAAAACAATAGAAAACTAAAACAAACTAAAACTGGAATATATAAATGTAAATAAAAAGGGTGTACATGATGGAGGTGATAGGAACCAGCCCCCTGGTCACCAGCGGCGTTGACTTAACGAGGAAATAATAACTTTTTTTTTTCATCCTGGGACCGCATGGACCCAAAGTTTCGAAGCTAAGCGGCCAAATATTATGTAGTCTCTAGATAGCGTTACGTATTTGCGTCGCTTGGCTTCTTCTGCGGCTTTCGCCGTGGCTCCAGCGTTATTACCAATACTACCATATCGAGTAGAATACATTTCTAAAAAACTACTTCTTTTTATTCGACTGAGTGACGAGACGAGCAAGTCGTTCACCTGGTGGTAAGCGCTACGCCTGCCCATAACAGCTACAGTGCCACCGAGAACTTTGCATTGCACAATCCTACGCGGCACCGCACTGCGCTCGTCACCCTGAGACATCGGCTCTAAAGTCTCATATGCCCAGTAATTTCGCTGGAAACAGTGCCCTTCAAACCGGAACACAGTAATGTTTGCACACTAATGCTTGGCGGATGAATATCTGGCAAAGATATGGTATTTCTCCAGGCGGTCTCTTGCAGAAGAGGCCTCCCACTACATAACAACTACTATAATAATATTGAATCAAAGGACAGGTATCCGTGTCGTAAGCTAATGATGAGTTAGGTGGCGGGTTCGATTCCCACCCAGAACAAATATTTATGAGAACCACAGCTATTTGCTCTGATCAGCTTTTTGCTTTGTTTTCAGGTTAGACTTCAGAGTCTTGAGCATCGCCGTAAGGCTGCCAGTTTATCGGTTTTTTATAAGATACATTTCAGAGTGTGCGGTGGACTTGCACAACTTGATTCCTCCATCTTGGTTTCCACCATCGGACGATTCAAGACGTAAGGAAACACGGCATCCGTATAAGGTTGATATTCCTCCATCCGCACGAAGCGATTTGCATCCACATTTATAATCCGAACAGCGAAGGAATGAAATGCCTTACCAGCGTCTATATATCCTGTTTTTTTTCCCCGAAATATATAATCTCAAAGTCTTTAAATCGAGAGTAAATAGGTGTCTTCTAGGCAAGCATGCTCCATCATCGACCGACACTTACCATCAGATGAGACAGCGGTCAAATGCTTGCCTATTTTGGAATTTAAAAAAAATCGGGTGTTGTGGGAGTTTTTTTTTTATATGTCTGAGTAACAACACCAGCAATTCGTTCACATGATGGTAAGCGCTACAATTGCCCATTACAGCTAGCTAAAGAACTTTCCATTGCAAAATCTTGCGGGGCGCTCTGCGCTCGTCACCCTGAGACATCGGTTCGAAAGTCTCATATGTTCGGTAATTTCGCTGGAAATAGTGCCCTTGTGGAACACAATAGTGTTTGCAAACGGACTCTTGCAGAAGAGGCCTAGTGGTAAGCCTCTCAAAACAAGGCATGTAAAAGTAGGTTGATTAAAGCTCTGAAAGAAAAACAAGTGTATTTTTACAGAGAGAAGATTAAACGACCTTGAAAATCAATGAGAAAGCACCCGCTTCATCCAAGCACCTTGATGAAGAACAAAGTATCTAACCTAATGAGGACTAACTAGCCGAAATCACGGTCAACAATAGCTCAACAATCTAGTGCACTCACAAAAGAAGACATTACATCTCTATTGCTGATTCTGTAAAGGTTAAAATCGTTTGATACACATTCAATGTAAGTGTTTCATAAAATTGTTTAAGGGAGCATTGTTGAGTTCAGAGCATGGCATATAAATTGTTGACATTTCTTTGGAAGTTATCATTCGATAGCCTCATCTTCATCTAGACAATCCTATCAAGCTCTTAAGGAAAATATTTAACGCTGGAGTTGAAAGGAAAACAGTCTATAAAATTAACACAGTGAAAGCTTTTGACGTCTTTCTTGAAATTAGTATCTTACTGCTTAACGATGAAGGTACCTTATTACTTACTATCTATCTTTTGAACGTTTATCTCACGAATGATTATCATTTAAAAATATTAAATTTTTATTAAAAGACTTGCAACTTTGTAAATGTTTAATGATGAGAGCGTTCCTAATATTCACATTGCCTTGCCGTACCATGTTTTAACAAATACTTCTCCATTTTCATTATCTCTCTGTGTATCTTCATTATCATCTCCTTTTTCAGGTGTTCATACCGTTCTTGTGTTTGATATCACTGGCATTAGCTGAACCCCCAGTTGGGTAAGTTTTTTTTATTATATCATAATTATTGTATTTTTTCTTATTATTTCATTTTAAATTTATTGATCATCTCTTAAAAGTCAGTAAATAGTAACAAAATATTCTGCTTTCAGCAATGGTTACGCGGCTGCACGATCATCCCACGATGAGCTTCACCACGATCACGGATCTGATCACCAACGATCTCTATCTCAGGAGTACGGTCCGCCATCTGACACCTCCTCATCAGCTCGCAACGCCCATTCTGATGGATACGATTACAACGCACCAAACTCTAGAAGTTCTTTGAACACACGAGGGCAGTCGAACTTCCCACCTGCTACAGTTCGTGTTAGCTTCAACCAAAGATTCAGCTCAGCAGCTGCCAGAAGCTCACCTCAAGATTCCACAGCGGCTCTTTCTGAAGAATATGCTGCCCCTAATGCACGTAGCGGAATCTCTCAGCAGTACGGTCCTCCCGCCGCCAGGTCACTGTCCCAGGAGTATGGAGTTCCTTCGGCTGTATCAGCCAGGACTCTGTCAACTGAATACGGAATGCCTGACGCCAGATCCACACCATCACAAGAGTACGGTGTGCCGGTTGTAGCTGCTCGAAACAACCAGAAGCCTGCATCTCCATCCAGCCTCCGCAGTGCTCAGCCACCAAAGGGGTTCTCTCAACTGCCTGCTAGGTCTCAGTTCCAAGCCGACTCTCAGTCAAATATGGCTTCAGCTAGATCTAACAATGTTGCTCAACACTTTGACGCACCCAAGTCGTTTTCCCGATTGGCTCCTGTTGCTCGCAATGTTCCATCTTCATCATACGGGACTCCATCTTTTCGATCTCAATCCACTGTCTCCTCTGCAAGGAACGCGAACTCACAAGGGTCTCACACACAGACTAGGGACACAGGGGACTACAGTGCGTCAAATCAAAGGCTTTCTGAAAACCATGGTGCTTCACTGTCTCAGGAGTATGGAGTACCATCAAGCAGAGCCAATCAGATGACAGATGCTATACCGTCTCCATTTGCTTCTGCCAGGTGAGCGTCTATGGTTAAGTACTGAATTAAACAATTTTACACAGATTCTTAAAAGTTTTTCAAATGTTGTTTTATTTTACAGAACTTCTCCATCATCAACATACCTACCGGCTGCGCGTAATGCTGCACCTTCGGAACAGTATGGAGTACCAGAACAGCATAGTGGTGCCAACCAGGGGTATGACAATGCCAGGGCTGGGGCTCTAGAGGGAGAGCTTATGAACCAGGTAAAAAATTTGACACTTTTAGAAATCAAGACTTGGGTACTTTTAAAAATAGTCGATTGTATTATTATTCTTAAGTAATTAGGCTCCTAAAAGATATCTAATCAAATTTATCTCTTCAGGAACCTGCCAGTTACGACTTCGGATACCAGATAGAAGACCAAGAGTCCAGCAGCGACTTTGGACACACGGAGACGAGGGAGGAGAACCGAGTTCAGGGGTCTTACTTCGTGGTGCTGCCTGATGGAACCAAGCAGGTAAACAACTGATGAATTCAGTAAAGACAACCTGAAGGAAGACTTGATATTATCTGTTGATTCAAAGTAGCTATATCTTCTAGTATAGCATAACTCCTTATTCGAGATAAAGCATAGCCTGAATGGTCTTTTACCTTTCACCACAAGCAAAACTTCAAGAGATCAGTGAAAAGAGCCCCCTCAATTCAGAGTTGGGAACTCCTGGTGTTCCTTATATCCATAGGCGGTGGTTGCCACTTGACCGCATGAAACCACATTTCTCCATAGCTTTATTAATCCTTTTCTATTACTCTGAAACTTCATTTGCCAGATTCAGATCAAGCTCTCGTCACAATCGGTCACAATCGTGATGCTTTAAAGCTGCCATATAGAGCCACTTGCTTGTTTTCGACCATTGTACAAAAAAAACTATGATCATCATCATCATCAGCCAGAAGTTGTCCACTGCTGAACATAGGCCTCCCCTGTAGAACGCCACAACGAGCGGTTTCTAGCTGTTCGCATCCAGCGACTCCCCGCGGCTCGCACCAGGTCGTCGGCGTCGGTCCACTTCGTAGGAGGCCGTCCTACGCTACGTCAAAAAAACTGTCAAAATGAAAATTAAACATTCTAACAATAGTATGTGTCTTCTTCCAGACGGTAGAGTACGAGGCGGACGAGCGTGGCTACAAGCCCAGGATCTCCGTAGAGCCTGCAGCTGGAGGATACGACGAGAACGCAGCGGAGGTGGCCAGCGCCAGGACTGCCGGCGGACCTTACTGATGATGGAGCCTCCACTCTTTTAATGCAATCGAACAACTGAAAACCGAAATGAAACAACTGAAAACTAATTAGAACAAATGCTGTTAGGAAGGTCTTGAAATTGGAACTCTGTTGAGTGTTTTTCTTCTGTGATTGCTTCGAAAATAAGTATTGAGATGTTTATCCTATCTATATAAAGGGTGACGTTCCCTAAATCACTCATTTGCGACCAGGAGGTGTTATCTCCTCAATATACTGTTAGGGGGCCGTCGATTAATCACGTTATGTTTTATATCATTTTTAACCCCCCCACCTTTGGTGATACTTGTCGAGGATTACGACTACCTCCCCCCTCTCGATTCTTAGTACCTACAAAGAATCTTATAATGTTTTTATATTATCTTTTTTACAGTTACAGAATAGCCGCTGTTCGGTTTACGACGCGCGTTTGACGGAATATAAAAGCACGTGATATCTTAATACAACCCCCTTCCCCCTTGTGATATTTCGTGATTTTTGCTAGACCCCCTCCCCCTTTCAAGCCTCACGTGATTATTGGAAGATCCTTAGGACGATAACACGCTCTTGTCCCCAATGTGCGATTAGTGTTGCCTGCATTGCCTCGTTGTATGGTTACCCATTGGTAACGGCTTGTTATTTAGGTTTAGTTATATTTACTTTGTTTGAATAATTTTAATTGTTTACTGAAATTCTTGAATAAATGCCTTATTATTATTTACGAAAACCTTTTTTAATTATTGTATATGAACCCAGTTATTTATTTCTTAGTATTATGACAATGATGTTATTGTCACCGTTTATTTTGATAATTTTAAAGTGCTGGTAATTAGTAATATTTTTGTAATAAAGAATAAATTAATACAGGTATTATCAATAACTATTTATAACACCTGTATTAATTTATTCTTTAAACAATTAAACATTCACTCACCGTGGAATTACACGGGTGAAACCGTGGGGCACAGCAAATTTGCTGTGTGTAATTGTGTAATTCCAGTTTTTCCGCAAGAACTCTGCATTTCCTAGGTTAAAAATATTCCATGTCACTGAGGAATAGTACAGCTAAGAATCAACAACTGCTGATCACGATAACACAAAAATAATAAAAACAGGTCCAGATTTTCCCAAATTATTAAATTTTCGGCCAACTTTACCAGTATTTATAAGAAGCTGTCTCAGACTTTAGGAATATTAAAAAAAATATATGATAACTGAATTGGTCCAGCTTATCAACACATTTAGCCATTCTTTTTTATTTATATCTAGATACACCGATAGATAGATAGATAGAAGATAGACAAAAAGTAAAAGGATTACGTACTCTGCCGACCCGCGCTGGGCCAGCGTGGTGGCTTATGGCGCATACTCTCTCTTTCTCTTTTTGAGCGGTGAGCTGCCAACGATGAAGAGCATTATACACTATGTGCAGTGTAAGTACGACTTTTAAATATTATACTTAAAATAATAATTAATATAAGTAAATAAGCTAATTATAAATGCGAAAGTTTGTGAGAATGGATGGATGGATGGTTGTTCCTCTTTCACGCAAAAACTTCTGAACGCATTTGAATGAAATTTGGAACACAGATAGTTTATGACCTGGATTAGGTGATAGGAAATTGTTTAAAGCGAAAAAAGTGTTGTTAATAGGGGATGAAAGTTTCATCTTTTTTATAGCTAGAAGCTTGAACATTATTTTTTAGGCTTTTGATTAGAAATAAATATAAATGACATTGAAAATTTTACCCTCAAAATGAAAATAGGGGATGAAAGTTTGTATGTAAATAGGTATGTAAGGTTTCGGCTAAACCGCTGCATCGATTTTGAAATTTTTTTCACTAATGGAAAGCTTATAATTTCCAGCGAGTAACATACTCTATATTTTATCCCCGTATTCCCACAGGAACGGGAACTAAGCGGGTGAAACCGCGAATTCAATGGAGTGTGCTCACAGTGTGGTAATATAAAACTAAAATTAAACCTTAAAAATATAACAAAAGTAGGTGTCCTTCGCCAGAATCCCAGGGTGGCATTCGGAAAAATTAGCTTGACTCCGAAAAAAAAAATACAACCAAATTGAGAACCTCCTCTTTCATTTTGAAGGGGGTTAAAAGGATACCTGGCCAAAAGGATGACGGCAGATGGACAAAAGCAGTGACGGAACGGTGGCCAAGAGAGGGGTGCAGCCTGGCAGGCAGACCACCAGCCCGTTCGTCGGAAGACCATGTGAAGTTAGTCAAAAAGTAGTGGATAAGTATTGACCACCTGGGGAAGCCACACCATTGCCAGATATTCATTCGATAAGCAGTAGTGTGCCATTGCTACGTGTGTGTGTGTGTGTGTTATGTCGTCGTTCTACGTAATTGGAAATGTAGAGCATAGAGATGTATGCATAATAAGAAGGACAGTGCCAGTATCCCAAAATGGCATTCGAAAAATTAGCTAGAAAAAAAAAAATACAACCCAATTAAGACACTCCTCTTTTATTTTGAAGTGAATAAAAGGACACCTGGCCAAAAGGGATGACGGCAGATAGACAAAAGCAGTAACGGAATGGAGGCCAAGAGAAGGGTGCAGACCGCGCTGCACTGCGCTCGTCCACCCTAATACATTGATTCTAAAGTCACAACAGTGCCCTTCAAACCGGAACACAGTTTTCACACTACTGTTAGGCGGATGAATATTGTGGACAATGGCTTTCAGCCCACTAAATTTAGAAATGTACCTAACTTTTCAAAGACAGCCAATGACCTTGAAGAAGCACCCGTTCTCACAAACCACACCTTGATTGATAAGTTGATTACAGAACAATAAACTAGAGCTAATGATGATCATAAAGCATTGACGGTGGTGAATAAAGCTTTTAGTGCTGTCGCAAAAGAACACCTGACAGTTCTATTTCTAAAGCCGTAAGCTTTGAAATCGATTGAAGAATTGAAACTGGAAGTGCTGACAAGATTGGTAGGGTACAGGCATTGTTAAAGCCGAACTGAGTACTATAAAAAGTTAAAACCTCTTGGAGAGATATCATTCGATACTGCATCTTCTTTGAGATAATATCTCAAGAAGGGGTAGACACGATTTCGATCTAGTAACTTCTAATTTAAAAGGTGTCGATAGAAAAGTTGATTTATTCAACTTGGGACTTGGGAACTTAGGGTTACTTATATAAATTTACTCACCTATTGAAAGATGAAGGTATGTATTTACTAAATGCTCAAAAAAAAGTAGAAACATGCTTGCCAGATCCTAACAGTGATATTCTGCAATTATTCCGAATTTTCATCCAAATGTTCTAATTCCATCATGGTTTCGTTTCAGATATTCATTCCAATCTTGTGTCTGGTGTCGCTGACATTAGCTGAACCACCTGTCGGGTAAGAATTTTATACAATACAGTAACGGATTGAGCAGGCCGTTCACCTGATGGTAAGCGTTACGCCTGCCTAGTAATTTGCATTGGAAAACCTTACACGGCATTGCACTCTTGTCATTGTTATTTTTTTAAGTATTTTAAAACATTATCTTCTTCAAGTTTAACATCTTACGCAATTTGTCATTCATTTCAGAAAATATATTATTAAATTTCTAATTTCAGTGACGGTTACGCAGCATCAAGATCATCTCACGATGACCATCACCACGACCACTCATCAGACCACCAAAGATCTCCATCTCAAGAATATGGACCTCCATCCGACACTTCGGCATCAGCTCGCAATGCTCCCTCTACTGGATACGAGTACAATGCCCCGAACGCAAGGAATGCTCTAAACGCTCGAGCACAGTCTCAAAAGCATACTCCAGCTACAGTTCGTGTTAGCTTCAACCAGAGATTTGGGTCATCATCTGCCAGAAACTCAGCTCAAGGTCACGGTGGTTCTGCCACGAGAAGCCTTTCCCAAGCAGCCCCAAATGCACGTAATGAAATCTCTCAAGAGTACGGCACTCCTGCTGCCAGATCACCGTCTGAAGAATATGGTACTCCATCTATTGTATCAGCCAGGACTCTTTCTACTGGAAATGGGGCACCTAACACCAGATCTTCCCCATCTCAAGAGTACGAAGGACCGATCGCAGCACGTAGCAACGAAAAGGCTAATTCAGCTGCCTCCAACTTCCGCAGTTCTTCAGCGAAAGCTTCTCCAGGCAGGTCTGCTTCTGCAACTGGATCTCAGTTCCAAACATACTCTACATCTCGTAATTTGGCTGCTCCTTCAGCAAGGTCTAATAATATAGCTCAAGGCTATAATGCACCTCAAAGATTTGCACAATCGGCTTCTTCTTCTCGCAATGCCCCAGCCTCAACGAACGGTATACCCATATCTCGGTCACGCAGTGTCACATCTGCAAGGAACTCAAACTCCCAAGACTCCGTTTCTCAAACGTACGGTGTGCCTAATCAGAGGGATAGTTCTGAAACTTATGATGCTCCTAGCACAAGAGGTTTGTCCCAAGAATATGGAGTACCATCAAGCCGGTCCAATCAGATGAACAGCGCAGTACCATCATCACATTCTTCTGCGAGGTAAGAGCAGTTTCCATTTTAGAAACAAAATTATTTTGGTAATAAGCTTTTGACAGTCATCTAATCTCCTCTTCATACCAGTTCCAGAAACTCTCCATCATCAACTTATCTGCCTGCAGCTCGTAATACAATGCCGTCAGAACAGTACGGAGTACCAGAACAGCGTGATGCTGACAGCCAGGGTTATGAACTCGCCAGGGCTAGAGCCTTAGAAGAGCTACAGAACCAGGTAGGTACCGCAAATCAATAAAGAGGTACATAACGAAGTAGCTACCAAACCCGATGACAGAATAAAAACATCACTTGATGTTATGATGTGATCGAAGGCAAATACTTCGCAATCGGTTCAGCTTCTATACTTTTATGCCAGGCCAACAGGATCCACTGAAGATGATAATAACGAATGCGATATTGGCGACCCCTGATCAAATTTCAAGAATAATGATCTTTTCAGGAACCTGCCAGCTATGACTTCGGGTACCAGATAGAAGACCAAGAGTCTGGCAGCGACTTCGGACACACGGAGACGAGGGAGGAGAACCGAGCTCAAGGGTCTTACTTCGTGGTGCGACCTGATGGGTCTAAGCAGGTATGACTTTGGGGAAACCTCCGTTAAGGAGTTCCACGACTTAGCTAAGCACTGCCTTTAATAGTTCTGGAAGCAAAAGTTAAACAAAAGACTTCCTTTACTTTTCCTGTCCATAAATATTGCCACTAATAGAACTGTGGATGCAAAAACCTTGTGCGATACTGCGCTCTGCGTCTGCGCTCATCATCATCAACCCATATCCACCCACTACTGAACAGGGATCTCACCTCTCTACCGTGTTGAGGATTAGGTCCTAATCCTTTAAGAATCTGGGTCAGGTCTGGATTTGTGGATCACATTTGTCTGAAATCATTCTGCGCGCATGGCTGATTTTAGTCTGCAATATCTCATCACCCTCCTTATTAACTGTCGTATACGGTCGATTTTCCAATGCGGAAGACTTTATATGGTTTCCTGGTTAAAATGCATCAGTATACAAAGAATCGTAACATCTCTTCTTCCAGACGGTAGAGTACGAGGCAGACGAGCGCGGCTACAAGCCCAGGATCTCCGTGGAGCCTGCAGCTGGAGGATACGACGAGAACGCAGCGGAGGTGGCCAGCGCCAGGACTGCTGGAGGACCTTACTGATGATGATGATGAGGATGAAAGAACACCTACTTAATGATAATACTTGGAACAATGCTTACTGGAATTGGAAATAAAGAAAACGATTTGGGACTGATTAAAAATGGATTGCGGATGTGGAAAAATATTGTTAAATAGTAAATATTATGCACTGTTAATATTCCAATAGTAATAAGGAACCAACGTTATTAGAAATATAAAATATTACAAAACTTTTTTGTTTGTTTAACCTACCACATAATACATTATTCTACGTATTTTACTAATGTTGTGGTTACTTCAATTATACCACAAAACAAAACCGTTGGATACTCTATCTATCATATCAGGATATGATTGACGTAGGCAACAAAGCTAGACTTTTCACCGTTTTTTCTTTCAAAGTGTCACCGACAATTCTTTCATCACCGACAAGACTTTTGTCGCCGACAAGACATTGATCGCCGATTATATGACTTTTGTCGCCGACTGTACAGTTATACACTATACATTATATCTAGCAATTGATGCCTGCCTGTCATAGTTTTCTTTCGTAACGTTAGTTGTGGCCCGCTACTTCGTTCACGGCGGTATTTTCTTCGAAGACAATTCACCACAAGAAGCGGTCTTATGTTTGGGCGCACCGCTGTCAAACAGTTTTGGAGTGAAACTTCTATATAGACGGGGTCTTAGGATTATTTATGTCACAAAAAGGCATTATAGTGCAAGAGCCCGTGAACCCCAGACCTTCGTTATTTTTTATCATTGATTCGGTTTTACTCATTGGATAAGATGTATGTACTAAACTTGTAAAAGTGAAATTCCCAATTTTTAACGACGCTATAAATAAATATTAGGATTTATTTTTTCGAGAAACGAGACGAGCAAGTCATTCACCTGATGGTAAGCGCCTGCAAATAACAGCTACCGTGTCACCCAGAACCTTCCATTACAAAACCTTGTGCGGCACTGCACTGCGCTCGTCACCCTAAGACATCAGTTCTAAAGTCTCATAAGCCCAGTAATTTCGCCGGCAACAGCACCCTTCAAACTGGAACACAGTAATATTTGCACACTTCTGCTTGGCAGATGAATATCTGGCAAATGTTCCCTGGGCAGACTCTTGCAGAAGACGCCTACCACTACAAAAAATAAGTAACTCTTGATCTTACTTGAACGAATTAATGTAAACCGTCAAAATTAAAGATGATTTTGGTTGCTAACGCAAAGTTTTTATAATTTAAAAGAATGCTTTTCAATTATATATAATAACTAAGTTTTTAAATTCCTAACATTTCATTTAAAATATGGTTAATTGTTTTGTTTTCCAATTTTATCTAGTGTATAAGTAAGTTAATTATTGTGCGCCCGAAATGGGAAAATTGTTGAAACTTCTTATTGTAATAACAACAGCATAATGTACACAATTTATACAGTAAAAATATTCTGATTCTGATTCTGATTCTGATTCTGGTAGGGGTAGGATCTATGGAAGTTGTTCCAAATTTTAAACGGAAAAACATACCTTCTTCTTAATTTTAGTTCCTAGTTTTGCCGCTTGGGACATGGTTTTTTTATTGCATAATAGACAAGCAGTCGCAGTATCGTCTGGTGGTAACTATCGACACAGTCGATGATGGAGCATGCTTGCCTAGAAGATACCTATTACTCTTGACGTATTGAGGACTTTCAGATTACAGTTTTCAGGAAACATAGACGCTGGTAAGGCATTTGTGGTGCGGATTCTAATTTTGTGCCAGAATAGTGACTTTAGTCAGTGACTGTACGGTGCATAATATCTTGCAGAAGTGTCCGATCACGCATAATGCTCAAGAAGATCCGGAACGAAATTAGACTTTTAGTTTAGTCATATATTTATTCTGTGGTTTAGTGACTAATTAGTACCTAGACTAATTAATACAAGGCATTGTCACCTATATTTGGTTAGATACGGAGCAAGGCCAGGTATCAGGAAGCTCGTGATCTGAGTCTAGCCGCGCTCGCATCCTTGAGTGACTGTTTAGTGGACAGAGGTGGCATGGAGTGGAGTTAGACTTTATTTTTTTGTAGTAGGCAAAGTTCTTATATTATTATATCCTTGTAAATAACTACACTTTTTTATTTGGCTGAGTGACGAGACGAGCACATCGTTCACCTGATGGTAAGCGCTACGCCTGCCCATAATAGTTACAGTACCACCCATAACTTTACATTGTGCACTGCGCTCGTTACCCTGAGACATCGGCTCTAAAGTCTCGTATGCCCAGTAATTTCGCTGGAGACATATTTAAAGAAAGCAATAATTATGCACAAAGGCGAGCTTAAAATTAAATAATTAAATTATGATGAATATCAGCCTGATGAATCTAATATGTATTTGAGTGTAAACTAAAAGAAGGTACGTGATTTGATTTTGAAAACACCAATGGAACGAAATGTTCAAAAGTAATATAAAATATCTTTATCCACATGGCACAATTAGGGGCTCATGATACGAAAGTTAGTTGTACATCGTTTCTAAAATAATATTTCTCACATTCTCACATTCAGCACCTAAATGCACTAACAGTTTGTTCGACTGCAACCAATGACTACTCCATAGTTTTCTCTGTGCGTTAATCCAATGACACCTTGAAAGTTCATCCATTATGTCGCTAATGAGGGTCATTTTTCACCCCCTACCCCGAGGAGGTGGTATAAAAACCAAAGTACGTGCGTCAAACTGTATCACTTGTCGGTTACCACATCGTGTTGATTAAGTGTTTGACTTGCGTATTGGATAAAGATGAAGGTATTTCGATATATTTTGCTACTAAAACAAACATTTTTGAATATCTATCTATATAAAAATGTTATGTTGGTTTGTGTACGCTTCAAAAACTCAAAAAGTTCTGCACCGATCGAGCTGAAAATTTAGCATGATATATAATCCGCATCAAGGATTGTTTTTATCTATTTTTTTCATCAGTGACATATCAGCGAATGTGCGAATGTGCCACAGCGAAGCGTGGCAGGGTACAGCTAGTAGTAAATACTTTTTCGTGGAATTAAAGACTTACGTTTCTTTCGTCTTTCTTAATTGTTTAATTACTGGGCGTATAAGAGTTTAGAGTTTAGAAACAATGTTTCAGGGTGACGAGCGTAATCAGCGCCGCGTAAGAATTTCCAATGCAAAATTCTGTGTGGTATTGTAATTGTTATGGGCAGGCGTGGCACTTACCATCGGGTGAACGACATGCTCGTCTCGTTACTCAGTAAGATAAAAAAATGGTGTACCATTTCTTGCTAGATTGAAATTTACCAACCAGTGAAAATCGCATTGCAATTGGTTCAGAGAAAGGGTTCAGTAGTTTTAAGAAAAGTCTTCTCCCGCTGGGATAGGCAGAGGCTACATCTTTCCACATGCTACGATCCCAGCGGAAGCAGTACACAAACTCCCTGACACCTGGTTATACTGGTATAATACTGTTTGCTGGAACTCCAGACCAATAGACCAATATTTGGTTCTTAATTTATTTTTGTTCCAGTCTTTTTTAGCAGTGGCACTCGTCACGGCTTTTGTGGCAGCTGAAGTACCTTCCAACAGGTAATATTACATTATAATACTATTCTATTTGAAGATATTTCTATTTAGATAACAGCATCGAAGGTGCTGCCCGTTTCCAACATAGAATTAGCATTGCCCGATACAAAACCTACATGTCACCTTCACGCGCATTGATAAATCTTGAGTAAATTGTTTTTGCTGTTTTTTTCGCGATCGTCAGTTGTTTATATTCGCATGTGACGTGACATGGGCTAATACAACTAGCTACGCCCCGCGGTTTCACCCGCGTTGAGGGTTATCCCACGGGAACCGTTAGATTTTACGAGACAAAACATACATACGTACATGACCTTATACGTCTGTTGCAGCTACCTCCCCCCACCACCAAACCGAGGGTATCCCCAAGCCAGCAGCCCCTCGATCATCGCAGCCAGGACTTTGGACCAGGCTCACGGTGACCACCACAACGGTGACCACCATAACGGTGACCACCAATACGTTGACCACCACAGCTCGACTGATGCCGGCGTCAATGGATTTGCTAGGTAAATGTAAGCAGAATCATTATCAGCATTCCACGCTCCCACTGGTGGGCTACAGGTCTTCTTCGATAGAGAAAACACATGGTATACAATCACGGCCCAGGGGATGAGGAAGGTCCCCTTTGACCTTCCGTTGGTGTTATTCATCATTCCATATACCCCAGAATTACATTCCACTCGATTGAACCATATTATCGATTCGGTTAATGCTAACCTCATTTATCAAAATCAGACAAGCATTTTGGGTGCTAGGGTGGAACATACAATATAGACATAAAAACATAGTATGTATAGTTGTGTGGTGGTAGGCCTTTTCTGCAAAAGACCATCTGGGGAAGTTCTACACGTTTACCAGACATTCATCCGCCAAGCAGCAGTGTAAAAACAGTACTGTGTTCCGGTTTGAAGGGCATTGTTTCTAGCGAAATAACTGGACGTATGAGACTTAAGAACCAAAGTCTCAGGGTGACGAGCGCAGTGCGGTGCCGCGCAAGATTATGCAATGCAAAGTTCTGGCTGGGGAGTGCTTCGGAGATACGCCCGTCAGAGAAGATAGCACCGAGTTAATATAGGCTACTTTAAATGCCTACCTATTCCCAGAAGCGGTCCTCACTCCCACGAGCACGGAGGCCACTCCCACATTCCTCAAGCCAGGTTCAGCAGCAGCGAAGAGCAGGGGTACGACCACAATGCTGCTGGCTTCGGAAGAAACGGCCTGGATGATATCAATGCTGTAAGCTTAATTTTGGCTAGCTTATATCCCTCTGCCTACCCTTTTCTAATCAGTGCCGAATTTAACACATAGCAAGAGTGGCAAACTACAGGCCCCGTGCGAATAGGGCCCGCATATTTAAACCCACTCATATTTGCCTGAGCGTAATTTTTTGAGTGAAACTTCTTAAGATGTGGTACATAAGTTATTGAATTTACTTGATGTCACAAAAACGTGAAAGGTTACAACTTTTCCTACTAAGACAATTGTTTGTTTTACCTCTTTATAGTTAACTAGCTGCGCCCTGCGGTTTCACCCGCATAATTTCGATTTTACCGGAATAGCTCTGCATTCCCGGATCAAAAACCATTTTTTTTTAGAATTTGTTTAGAACTTTTAAAGGGGAACGATTTCGTTATACATAATTTTTGCATAACTTCAACCGTTTACGCAGCGCACGCAACAAAAGCTCTTAAAAGCAATATTTTTTTCCACATTCTTCTTTGATGCTCCGCTCCTATTGGTCGTAGCGTGATGTTATATAGCCCATAACCTTCCTCGATAAATGGACTATTCAACACAAAAAGAATTGTTCAATTCCAATCAGTAGTTGCTGAGATCCTAGCGTTCAAACAAACAAACTCTTCAGCTTTATATAATAGTATAGAGTATATATATAGATAGATAACTCATAGCAGATCAAGGGGTCTTTGAAATACTTTGCTGCCCCGCGTTTGCTTAATGCGGCACTGATTCTACTTCGTACAGTGTATCCACTATTCACTACTTCCTCTTCTGTCTTATTTTCTATCCCTTTCTAGCTTCTACTGCCTATCCTCTGGTACTTACTTCTAAAATTAAACTTGATAGTATGGGGTGCACGATGGTTACCTCTCAGCTCCGTAACAGCTGAACCAATTTTGATGTAATCAAGCCTGTCCGCGCTTTAAGCTGTACTAATAAGTAGTGTGGTGTTCACTAATCTAGGGCTTGGGTTTAAAGTAAAACAACCAGATTATCAGTAAGTAGGCACACGCTCAAGAGAGACGACCGCCCGCTCTGAATGACAGATTGCGAATGAGGAGAGGCGCCACTGTCGATTGTGTGCCTACATTTATTTGTATATCACAAGTAGGTATAATAAATAAAACAAATAATAGTAGCGGAGCGATAACTTGTGCGCTTTGCAACCGAACTACACTGGGTTCGATTCCCGGCCCCCACCAAAGACAATACCCATCAATAACAGCCGTGTATTTATTTCTTCCAGACTGTGAGCTACGAAGCGGAAGAGCGCGGGTACAAACCTCAGATCTACGAAGACTCCGAGGAGGGTCGATCAGGGTACGATTCCAACGCCAAAAATTTTCGTACCAACACCGGTTACCATGGCAACGAACAAGATGGCGGATCCACCGCGCGTTCCAATGGCTATTACAACTGACTAGATTTTCTTATTTTGTTGATTTTAGAATTAGGACTAATTTTTTATAGATTTTAATATTTTTTGCTTAGTATGTGCTATTTCGTATGTATTTTATGGAAATAAATTATGAAGTTCAATTTAATACAATTTATTTTTTATATTGTATTGTTTTTCCCCAAATTTACCAAAGAGTAGAAAAAAACCCAAAAAATAAATAAACAAAACCTAAAAAGCAACAGTGGACTAAAGCTTTTTTTTATATGTATTTAAACGTTTTTCAGAAGAATTAGGTATTAAATAATTTTTCATTATTGTTGGTAGTTATTTTGTAACTTTAAAAGAAATATAAATATGCTGATAAAATGAAGACACACGCATTACTACGTACCTCAGTTATCTATAGTCTTTCCTAAAAATAAAATTAATAAATTTATACTCATTGCAAGTTCGCAAAGCGGAAAATTGGCAAATATTTGATGTTCGCTTTACAAGCCGCCTGGCCTCGGTCGACTAATTATTATACCTACTTATTGTAAATTTGCTCTCGATGCCTACTTATAATTAAATCGATTTCCGGGAATCTCAATGAATGTAAGATATATTTAATGGATTCACCGAGCACTTTTTCCTTTTTTCTTTTTTTTTCCGAGACCCTTTTTGCTTGGTATCGATAATATACATCATAAGTCAAAACTCAAAACTCAAATCATATATTTTAAGTAAGCAAAACGGCACTTTTACGAGTCAAACACAACCTTACCTACCCCAATATTGTATCTCATTATTCCTCTCCATGCACGGTTGTCTGGAAGAGATCGCTCTGAGCGATAAGACCGTTGAAAACTAACTGAACAATGCAAGATAAGGGGACCAAGAATACTGGCTGCATTAGATGGTTTTAGTCGGGTTGTTACCATCATCATACATCATCAGTCCACACTAGTCCACTGCTGGACGTAAGCCTCTCCCAATGAACGCCACTGAGCCCGATCTTTCCGCTCTCCATATCAGCTCTATGGCAGCCGTTTTCCGCAATTCATCACTCCACTTAGCCGGCGGGCGTCTACGTTTGCCTAAACGCGGTCTCCACTCTAGAACTCGGTTACCCCATCGGTTGCCGATCCTTCTAGATATGTGACCGGCCCACTACCAGCTTGCTAATCCTCTGAGCCATATTGGGTTGGTAACTTTGGTTATATTTGGCCATATTGGGTTGGTAACTCATTGCGGATCCTGTCCTTCAGAGAAACTCCGAGCGTAGCTCGCTCCATAGCTCGCTGAGCAGCTTCAAACTTGTGGACCAGTTCCACCGTGAGTGTCCACGTTTCGGCTCCGTAGGTCTTGATTAGCTACCACAATAAACCATGAAAAACGAAGTACCTTTTTGAGTACCCTACCCAAGATATGCCGATCTATGCCGTATGTAATAGTCATATTTTCAATGATCTATTAATCTGTGTCTAACGCGTGTTCCTCCTTTTTTATTGTCTATGGAAGTAGGCCGAACCCAGTCAATCAGACAATTAGGTCATCTTCCACCTCTTGCTCTTGACCTTGTCTCGTCCCTATGTGCTGATTACGGAACGTCAAACTAATCACAGCCTTTACTAATATTAGTCTAAGCAAATCAAGGCTAGAATTATTTGTTTGGGTAATTTTACAAGCGAATCTGGTCATATATAAACTGGATTAATTTTAGATGGGGCATCATTCGAGTCAAGTTCTTTAGATCTCAAAACAATATGAAGGTATTTCATTTAATTATTTTTTGTCTTCCAAATTAATTTAAATTAATTATTTTTTGATGAGAAAGTGTTTAATCTGTTTTTTGTTTAATATTTTTCGCGGTCATTGATCAGTTTATTTTTAGTGGTTGTGAAAAAATTCAGGATAAGAGGGAAATAATTTACTTCCTACATTTCTTAGTTACTTTTGTCGTAAAAGTTTTCGAACAGTTTTCACATTTCGATGTGTAAATAATTTATTAGAATAATGGCGTGTTCACATTTTTTTAAACGTCAAACCGGTATAAGTTAATAGAATGCCCCTAAAATTGCCTTTTCCAAGGAATCTTTGAATCCAGCTTGAGTCATTGTATTTCCACCCGTTTATTCTCTTTCATTCATAAAAACTATAATTTTGTACTGCGCAGTACTAAGCGACGATAATAAAAAGGAGGAAATACTACGAACATAATATAAAATTCTAATATTATTATTAAATAAACAATAATTAATTTATGTAGGTACAATTTTCTAACAAACAATCAACCCTTAAAAAAATTAGTACTCAGAAAATGTTTATTCAACTTAACAGTTCTTCTCAAATCTTCTTCGTAGGTTATCGTAGCAGTCATCCTGGCCATCGGGTCTGCCTCTGCCCTTGGATCCGGACCTTATCTGCCGAGTGGATGGAAACCGCAAGGACCGTCATTCTACCTACCAGGAGAAGTAGAGGTAAATTTGACCGTTTTAACCCTTAGGCAGTAGTTAACTAGTGGGAGAACGCCCGCCTTCCAATGAGAGGGCTGTGTGTCCAAATCCCAGCGCGGGCACGTACTAAAGTGTTTCTTAAAAAACATATCTACGTAATTATCACTCGCGTTTCAGTGAAGGAAAACATCGTGAGGAAACCTAAATACCTACCCGAGAATTACTTCGGAGGTAGGTATGTTATCCACCAATCCGGATCGGGCCCCCGCTGAGCTCTAATCCAGCTATACACGTTCGCTGCGGGGCCATTTTCGGCCGTCCCCCGCACAGAGTGAAAGAAAGTGATTTTGACTGCCGCACCAGTGAGACGTCACGCATGTGGCTTATTCGACCACATATGCAGTGAATGTGTTAATCAAATAATTATACTATAAATAAATAAATAAACTGTTATAATTGGCTTATTTGAGGAATTTGTATATCTCCAATATAATACAGTGCAATGATCGAATACGGTTGCAAATTCCATTATAATTTAAATAAGTTTGCCGATCTACTGACAAAATCCATAAAACGGCCTAAAATTTTAATTCCGCGCCATAAGCGAAACGTACCACCTTAAAAACTTCAACCCTGCAGCAATGATTTATTTTGTGAGTTAGGAATGTTGATGATGATAATCTTGAGGCTTGAGGATCTTGATCTTGAGGTGACCTCCTTTCACCTCCTCTCACCTCTCACTTTAAAGCTAGCTATTTTTTGTCTTTTACAGAAACCCGCAGACAACCCCTTAAAAGAGACCATACTCTTCGAAAACGTAGCTTCAGGCTCAGATGCCCTGCGAGAGTACGGACCTCCGAAGGTCCAAGAGGTCGCTCAGAACGTGATCAACCAGGGTCTGCCCGATGTGGTCACTGAACAGACCTTCCTGATTGTTGAGGATAGGGGAGCCATCAGTGCTGTGGTGGTGGAAGAGAGTGTGGCTTCTGAAGGTATGTAGAAAGCTTCCTCCGTTCCTAACCTACCTATGATTAAAAACTACGAACTGGTTCCACAAATACTCAATTTTTTTTATTTGACTCAGAAACATGACAAGCATGTCGTTTGCCTGTTGGTAAGCTCCCCGCCTGCCCATAACAGTCAAAGTACCACCTAGAACTTTAAAAAAATTAGACTAAACAAAATACTAGACTAATTTTAGAACTCACAAGAGTTAGAGCCAATACCTTATATTCTCATACCTGTTTGCTCTGAGCGGGAATCGAACCCACAATCCCACATTCCGCGGTCAGCTTATCACAAGCTAATGCCACGGAGTCTGTTTTTGAGAGCGATACCACAATGTTGGGAACATTAAACGCAAATTAAAATGTTGCTTCGTTACCATCTTTTTATGTTCTTTTAAATATAATTTAGCTCATAAATCAAACTCTGCTAATTACGTAATTAGATAAATACAAGTAAATCATATTGCAGTAAACGCCGAACAGAAATCAGAAATAGTGGAAGAAGCAACCACCGAAGCTCAATACGCCGAAGTAAAAGCCACTGAAACCATTGAGAGAATTGCTGACATCGAACTGCAGACCGATGTTACCACAGCTTCCTATGCTGAAGCTATCATTTCAGAGGAAGTTCAAGCTGTAGGAGAAGCCAAATCAGAAGACATTCAAGTCACCGAAGCCGAAGTTGTTAAATCAGAAGAGATCCAAGCCACGCTTGCTACTGTAGAAGAGAAGCTTGAACAAGCTGTAGTAGAAGATGTGGAAACCGTTGAAGCAGGAGTCAAGAACATCGCTGAAGCTTTGGTTAATTTGGAAAATGAAATCAAAGCTCAACAGGTAATTATATAGGAGTAGGTGAACATGCTGAATTGATTTGAACATGGTTTCACCATGGTTTTTTTTCATTCGACTACTATATTTCTAGTAAGCTTCAGTGACAGAGGAGTATCTTTTGGAGTATCTTTTTTAACGATACGCAAGATAGTATATATAGTTATGAAAAAGAAGATATTTTGTTTTACATTTAAAGTTTATAATGTTTACAACAATAACGTTTCTTATATTCAGGTGCAGAGCGTGGAAGCCACTGCTGAAGTAAAAATCAATCAGGAAGGTGCTGTTCCCGAAGGTTTTCTCGAATACGGGCCCCCTGGCTTCAGGGAATACGGACCCCCCAAAGGCGATGAGCTCCTGAGAACCGCAGCTATTGTCGAGGTAAAATGACATTAGAAAAGAAACCGATGATGCTTTAAATTTAAATTATGTTTAACTCGAGCGTCACGCGTACAGTTTAAGCAAAATAATACAAGATATTTCACAACTGAGACACGCGACGAGGTGTCAACAATTTCATACGTAGACTGGGCTACTAGATACAGAATGGACATTCCACCTCGCGCGATCCGCTTCTCTGCACCTCTACCCGCAATCCGGAGGGTAATAGGGAGGCTGTCAATGTTACACGCCCACATGTGATAGATAAACGCGCTATTCTGAACCTTCATACTTCATACTCACGCGTGTGAACAAATGTTATTTGTAATAATATATGGGTGAGTTGGTAAATAAGCTTTTGTATGGAGTGTCCGGGGTGAGCTATAAGTAAAAAAAAACATTATAGACATTGAATAAATCAAATATTTGGTTCCAGATACCGTCTAACGCCGTGTCAACTGAGAACATTGAAGCTAGGAGAAGGCGATTCTCACCCAAACTCAGGTGATATTACTTTTAAGAATTAAGCGCTAGATCTTGTTTCCTAACACTTTCGCTGCTGAGCCGATTTGCTTGTCTAGCCGCGGGTGCGGCTCTGCACACTCCATAGTGTTTTTCCATACAACAAACACTACGGTTGTGTTTACACGCGCTGGCGGCAAGTTATGAAAAACATGACAGTTGTGTTCTCAGCACTGAATGTGTTAAATCGGTTTCGATCGATTTGTCTAACCATTATGTTACTATACTATACATGTTATGTTATACTAGATTTTTTCTTAAATCTTTTATATTTCCATGTTTTCTTCAAGTCTGCAAACATTACTGTGTTCCGGTTTGAAGGGCACTGTATCCAGCGTAATTACTGGGCATATGCGACTTTAGAACCGATATCTCAGGGTGACGAGCGCAGTGCAGTGCCACGCAGGATTATACAATGCAAAGTTGTGGGTGGCACTGTAACTGTTATGCGCAGGCGTAGCGAACATCAGGTGAACGACTTGCTCGTCTCATCACTCAGTCAAATAACATAAAAAAGTTGACCCAAACAGACAGATTCAAGAAGCTATTGAATTTTATTGATTTTAATTAGTTAATTAAAATGATTTGTTTTATTTCAGAGTACAAAAGAAGATAAGCATTCACTAATACGCCAAACTAACAAATCTCTGACAACGACAGAAATCTCTTAAAATGGACTTTTGCCAAACACTACACATACTTACAAGACCATATTGGCAATTTGTAAAATCTAATTAAACTTAATTACTACCGTTGGAGACGTTCATTAACGAAAACTAATATGTTCGCCGCAAAATATTCCGGAACTCCTTGCCTAAGTC
Organism: Campaea margaritaria; assembly: GCA_912999815.1. Classification (NCBI taxonomy): domain Eukaryota; kingdom Metazoa; phylum Arthropoda; class Insecta; order Lepidoptera; family Geometridae; genus Campaea; species Campaea margaritaria. The sequence continues at coordinate 5,522,828 of OU538814.1, forward strand.
TGTTTCCCGGTAGTTTTTTGTATCACACCTTTGCCAGATATTCATCCGCCGAGAAATAGTGTTCAATCATTACTGTGTTCCGGTTTGAAGGGCACTGTTTCCAGCGAAATTACTGGGAAAATGAGACTTTATACGAACGTCTCAGGGTGACGAGCGCGGTGCTGTGCCGCGTAAGATTATGCCATGCAAAGTTCTGCGTGGCACTGTAACTGTTATGGGCGGGCGTGGCGCTTACCATCAGATGAATGAATTGCTCGTCTCGTTACTCAGTCAAATAAAAAAAAAGTTACTGCCTGGGAGTCTTCAAGTCGCGTGTGAATAGGCTACTTCTAGGTAAGCGAACACCATCATAGACCGCATCGTCGCTTACCATCTTGTACATATAGAGAGCAAACGCGAACCTATTTATAATTAAAAAAATAGCATTAAACTGCAACAAAATCTAGACAAGAAGACATGTTTAATGCTTGTTAAAAATTAATGAACGTTTCTGAATATAGTTCTAAAATGGATTTAAGGTCTTGTCAATCTAAAGTAAGGTATCATGTTTGTGAAAAATGATGAAATGGTGTTACTTAATTCTACTAAGATAAAATATAATAATAACCAGTAGAGCTTATTATAAAATGTTAATTGTGTATTTTAAGGAATTATATAATCACTGCCCTATGTTATTAAAATATACTTGTTAAAGGCATTCCCCCTTATTACTAAAACGTTGCTTAATACTGCGCATTACAATACTGTAGAGCGCAGTTTTTCGAAATGTTCTTTTTTTTATGAATAAGGGAGAAAAATAATTTGTAAATGCTCACGCATCGGATTTTATGTTGAATTTAATAAATGCTCTCGCAAAATTATTTAGTTCCTTTTATTTGCTTTCCGCCATAATCGAAATCGCAGTTTCCATGTTCGTTAAGAGTAGTGTGCAAAACTTTACTGTGTTTCGGTTTGAAGGGCACTGTTTCCAGCGACATTACGGGGCATATGAGTCTTTAGAGCCGATGTCTCAGGGTGACGAGCGCAGTGCAGTGCTGCGCAAGATTTGGAAACGCAAAGTTCTGAGTGGCACTGTAACTTTTATAGTCAGGCGTGGCGCTTGCCATCAAGTGAACGACTTGCTTGGTTCGCTGCTCAGTAGTAAAAAACATAATTGTTTTAATTTTATAGAAAAATCGTAGCTTCTTATAATCGTGAAGATAAATTTATTATAGGTAGGTACGTGGAATTATCTTGTTTAGGAATAATAGAATACTAGCTGTGCCCCGCGGTTTCACCAGCATAATTCAAGTTTTCCCGCAATGACTCTCTTAAAAGTAATATTTTTTTCCCGTTTTTGTCACATTCTTTATTGATGCTCCGCTCCTATTGGTCGTAGCGTGATGTTATATTATAGCCTATAACCTTCCTCGATAAATAGACTATTCAACACAAAAAGAGTTGTTCAATTTGAACCAGAAGTTCTTGAGATCTTAGCGTTCAAACAAACAAACAAACAAACAAACAAACAAACAGCTTTATATAAAAAAGTATAGATGAGTATTTCACAATCAACACTTAGTAGTAACACTTATCGAAACCAATTTGTGGCATTAACAAGAAATTATTCCATTTTCCTCTTTGTGATCTAATGAAAATGCTTAGATTTTTCTTAATGTAGGTACATTTTTACTGTTCGCGCCACTTACATTGGCACTCATAATACCTTCCTACCTTCCTATTCCTATCATTTCTTGGCGACTATCTCTGTCGCTCATATCGTGGTATCCACGAGAAAACTGCTTGCCGCCGCAAGTAGTCTGCGATCGACCCTCGTCCTTCGCGGCTGCCGCTCTCGCCGAATCCAAAGTACTGGATCTGCTGCTCCTCTGTGGTGGTCCACGTGAATTCGACGCGCAAATATAAACAAAACCCGCTATAAACCCGCCGCGTAAACGCTCCTTGCCGACACGCACCAACCGCCTAAAATACAGTCCACTACATCGATCGTCATAACATCCTGAAGGAACAAGCAGCTTGGAGACGGACCCGAACCGAGGTGATTGCAGTTGCATGGAGACCAGGTTAGTCGCCAAGTTCCTTTGTACTACTCTTCTACCAGCCATCCTTCCCCCGCCATTGGAGGCGCGCTCAGCCTATACAGCTTAGCTGCCGCGCTAACATATTGTTGGTCCTCCGCCGCCGGATCTTCTTTGGTCCTCCCGCTATTCTCTGACCCCTCTTAGGCCTCATATAGTCCTCTTTATAACCGCCCGCAATTTTATATTGGTATTTTTACCAACGATAATTTCCTATAATTATCGTGTTCCCGCCCGCAATTACAGTTCAGATAGTACCCTGTACTATCCTACTACGCTCTTATATACTTATTTCGTGTATTCCGCATTCCTAAATAGTAAAAATAACGATTTTTCCGTAATTCTTAATTTTTATTAAAAAGTGAAGGTATTCCTAACGACCGCCCGTGCGTCTCCGCGTGGGTATTCAATACGCCGCGCGCGCGGCAGGTAAATGCTGTAGGCAGTTGCAGTAAATTAGGAATTTCATACTTTATCTAGTTTTTTATACTTTGTTAAGATGGCTATGGCTACTCGTTCAAAAGACAAAGATAGTGAAGTATACGAGGACGCAAAAGCGCTCGATACGTTACAGATCGAACGTTTGACCTTGATAGGTAAACGTGACATTATATTTTCTCGCTTACAAGATATTTTTAACCGATCTTTAAAGGCTTTCACTGATGATACTGAGAAAGATTTATTTCTATGTGGAATGATCTCGTTAGACCGCTTACGCTCCGATTTCAATGAAATTGTGAACAAATTAAATGTCACCGAGTTGACTCTCAACGCTTCGTACACGGTAAACTACCAATCTATAAACGTCTTCGAAGATATGTTTTGCCGTTGTCAGTTTGTTTATAATAAACTTAACCCGCCTTTAAAAACCGCTGATTTCAATGTTGCCCCGCAACGTAAATCCATCAGAATTCCTGAACTCGATTTGATGGTCTTCAATGGAGATCCGATGACCTGGAGAATATTTTATGAGTCATTCAAACGCACGATTCACGAAAATCCCGATCTCACTGATCACGAACGCGTCCAATATTTAATTAATAAATTGTCAGGCCGGGCCCTTGCAGTTTGTTCTGGTATCGTACCTAACGGTGATAATTATCCGATCATATGGCAGACGCTCGTCGATAAGTATAACGACAAACGTAACCTAGCCTCCGCTTATCTTGATCAAATGCTTGGTTTTAAATCTTTTAACACCGCGACGAATAAAAACTTAGAACTATTCCTAGATAAATTCTGCACGGCTGTGTCAAGTTTGAAGTCTCTCAAGCTCGATAACATGTCTGATTTTATTTTACTATCGCTCGCTTTGAAGAAAATAGATTCAAGTACTGCACGGTCGTTTGAAATGCACATGCGAGGTAAATCTATGCCTACATACAATGAACTTTTAAAATTCATCCGCGAACAAAGCAAAATATTGGAACGCACTACGACCGATTCTCTTAGCCGCAGTGATAACAGGCCGCGTACTGCAAGGTCTACGCAGTCTTTTGCAGCATCATGCGTCACTCACTGTCCGCTTTGCAAACAAGCCGATCACGCTAACTTATATAGATGCCCTGCATTTGATAAGCTTTCTATCGACGACAGGTACACTTTTGTAAAACAAAGCAAAGGTTGCACTAATTGTCTAAGCACTACGCATATAAATACTGCTTGCAATTCTAAATTTAATTGCCGTTATTGTGGATGTAAACATCATTCTATGTTATGCCGCAAAGTATCATCTTCCCGTGAAGACAATCGCCCGTACCCTAGCGCTCCGTCACAGGCGCACGCGCCGCCTCCGCGCGCGCGAACTGGCAACTTCTCCGCCGCCGGGGATCACATGCCGCCTTCGGCATCGCCGCCGCCCGTCGCGGGCTCCGCTAGCGCTCAGCTGACGAACTTACCTACAACTGCTTATCAGTCATCACAACAACAGGTGTCGCTGTGTAATATACGCCCCGCTTCGCAGCCTAATGACACTACTTGTTTACTGGGAACCGTACAAGTTTATGCTACGGATTTAAATGGTCGCCGCCATGTAGTACGCGCCTTAATTGATTCGGCTTCCCAAAGTAACTTTTTAACTTCAAAATGTTGCGCTAAATTAAATTTAAAATGCAATAAGGTGACGAACACCGTTGTTAAAGGGATAGGTTCCGCATCTAACCCAATCAAGGGAGCAGTTTCTGCTACTTTATCTTCCCGCCTAAATGATAATTTTATTGCAATTGACGCCTATGTTATCGACCGCATAACAGACAATTTACCGGCAGTGAAAATTGACGTATCCTGCCTTTCATACCTGAACTGCCTGCCTCTGGCAGACGACAGTTTCGCTTCGCCTTCCGAGATCGACATACTTATAGGCGCGCCGCTCTTTTCTGAAATATTGCTATCAGGCCGCGCCGCTGGTCCGCCTGGTACTCCAACCGCTTTTGAAACCATTTTTGGTTTTATCGTAATCGGGACCGCTCCCGTTACTCCCGCTCATGTTACTCCCGCTCATGTTACGCCCGCTCATATTGAAACCGTTGTTTCTATCACTGACCCCTTGGTTGAAGATAGATGCCGCTCTCATATTTCCCTTTGTACCTTTACGGAAGGACCACGTTTAGATAATCTTGTCCAACGCTTCTGGCAGCTTGAAGAGGTGCAATGCACGCCGACTTTGAGCCCAGACGCTATAGAATGTGAACGCATTTTTACAAATAACGTTTCCCGCGATCCTACGGGACGCTATTCTGTAGCGTTGCCTTTCTCCCGCGATCCCGCGACCTCTCTGGGTAATTCTTACCCTATCGCTAAAAAACGCTTCATGTATCTCGAACGTAAGCTCGCCGCGACACCTGCTCTGCGCTTAGAGTACGATGCTATAATCAAAGAGTACATTCAGAAGGGTTACATTTCACTGATCGACAATGATAGTCCTTTTACTGGATATTACGTGCCACACCACGCCATTGCGAGACTACAAAAAACAACAACTCGATGGCGTATGGTGATGGACGCCAGTGCTGAAACTGACTCAGGCCTCTCCTTGAATCAAGTTTTATATACCGGGGATAATTTACAAAACGATCTTTTTACAATCCTCTTGGATTTCCGCCTCTACCCAATCGCTTTTACATCCGATATTAAACAGATGTACCTACAAATTTTGATAAATAAGGACCACCGCAAATATCAAAAATTCCTGTATCGATTCGATCCCGTTTTTCCGCTTGATACCTACCAATTCAACCGCGTTTGTTTTGGTCTACGTAGCAGTCCGTTCCTTGCAATGCGAGTGTTGCGACAGCTGTGCGCCGCCGACGGTGCCCGCTTCCCACTCGCAGCATCTCTTATCAGCGACAACACATACATGGACGACGTGTGCTACTCCATGCCTACTCTGTCTGCTTGTTTACAACTCAGAGACGATCTCCGCGAGTTGCTCAAGGCCGGGGGCTTCGATCTCGTCAAATGGGCTAGTAACTCACCCGCGCTCCTTGACTCCCTTCCCGTCTCTGCGTTAACGGAATGCGTTAAAAATGCGAAAAATGCGTTAACGGATCTTTTAAATTCCGACGAATATAATAAGTCTATCTCAGATGAGTTATCAGCTAATCGCATACACTGGAAATTCAATCCACCGCGAAGTCCTCACTTCGGGGGGAATTATGAAATATATGTGAAAGCGTTTAAAAGTCATCTTCATAAGACGATCGGTTCACAGTTACTCACGTATGAGGAAATGTTAACCGTACTCACACAGATAGAATGCGTTATCAATTCTCGTCCTGTAACGTTATTGAGCGAAGATCCGTCTGAGCCGACCGCGCTGAGTGCTTCACATTTCTTAATGACCGCACCGCTGAAGCATTTGCCCGCTTGCACGGTTCCCGATGAACCTGGACACTTATTGAAACGGTACGCTTTATTGGATCAAATGGTACAATCATTTTCCAAACGGTGGAAGTTGGAATATCTTCACTTACTTCAATCTAGAGGAAAATGGAATACACCTTCGAATCCCATTACAATAGGTTCTATTGTTCTTATTATCACTGATAATATTCCCCCGCTATCCTGGCCTCTCGGCGTCGTCGTGGCCACTCATGTCGGCGGCGATGGCATCTGTCGAGTAGCGTCAGTAAAAACGGCGACCGGCGTCTACCAGAGACCCGTCGTCCGTTTATGTATCTTACCTACCCAATAATTTAACCCCTTGCTCCCCGGTCAACCGCTATGTTATATTTAACCCGTTGACTGCTTAAGAGTTTAACTCTTATTTTTATTTTTTTTATTTCCCGCTTTCTTTTAAAAACCAATGGTTTTTAGGCCGGGGGCAAATGTTCGCGCCACTTACATTGGCACTCATAATACCTTCCTACCTTCCTATTCCTATCATTTCTTGGCGACTATCTCTGTCGCTCATATCGTGGTATCCACGAGAAAACTGCTTGCCGCCGCAAGTAGTCTGCGATCGACCCTCGTCCTTCGCGGCTGCCGCTCTCGCCGAATCCAAAGTACTGGATCTGCTGCTCCTCTGTGGTGGTCCACGTGAATTCGACGCGCAAATATAAACAAAACCCGCTATAAACCCGCCGCGTAAACGCTCCTTGCCGACACGCACCAACCGCCTAAAATACAGTCCACTACATCGATCGTCATAACATCCTGAAGGAACAAGCAGCTTGGAGACGGACCCGAACCGAGGTGATTGCAGTTGCATGGAGACCAGGTTAGTCGCCAAGTTCCTTTGTACTACTCTTCTACCAGCCATCCTTCCCCCGCCATTGGAGGCGCGCTCAGCCTATACAGCTTAGCTGCCGCGCTAACATTTACCATAAATAATAATAATAATGCGTCACAATTACATACATAGACCCTGACTCCTAAGTAGGATCGCATGTATCTAGGGAATCAGGAACTACGAGGACCATGCTCCTCGTACACCCAGACCCATAGCACATACTTGTGGTACACAAATGTTTGCACTGTGCTCGAATCGAATCCGAAACCCCACGCTTCGTCATAAGATCATCACCCACTACTACACGGAGGCCTTCAAAGTTATGTACATAGATTATATTTAACGGATACGAAAGCTCTGGTATCGTCAGCGACTGATCAAGGGTTCTGACCGCCCTAGGCTTATTATGAGGACCAAATTGTTTCGGTTTGTCTCAAATTATCTCGGTCTAGTTGAAATATGTAGGGTAGAGCAATGATGCTAGAATTATAGTGTATGCGAAGACACGATTTCAGCCCCCCCCCCCCCCCCATCCTCGTGCTCTAGGCTGCAGCCTAATTAGCCTAAGGGTTAATCAGGCCCTTGGTATGGTTCTTCATCAAAGAGAAAGGTTAATAAAATCCTCACCCCAGCGCCTGTAAAATACTAAATATTGCGATAAAACACACAAACTCTTTTTGCTCAAATGATTTCGAAAGGATAAACATAAACTAAATCAATGATTTAACTTGATTAAAATAATGAAATTACGGTGTATCAGGATATTATCCCACCTGTAACCAACCAATCCATAAAGTAAAACCATGTCCAGCGGCACACCATGGATGGGTGTCCGTAAGCTCTACCTACTTGTGGTATTGGTATTATATTACTGTTTAAAAAAAAGGTAATCGTCGCGACCACAGATCTCGTCGCGACAATCCATACGAGTTCTATCAACAGCTTTATCAATATGGAAATACCTATTATACATATAAAAATAATAATAAAATTATAATGCTAAAATTAACTACTTTTTACAAAAATCACAGTCATAATCTTCTCGATAATAATTACATTACGCCAGGAGACAAAAGCCTTATCTTACTATTTTTTTCAATAGATGTCGCTTTTAGTGAGACCCGGTGGAAACTTGACAGTGACAGTAATAAGCTTATCTCGAGTTGTCAAATTATAGTTGCCATTTTAATCAAAATACCACAAGTGATGGGGAGATAAAAATACAATTACTATAATAACTAGTAAAAAAGTAGATTTGTGTAAATATACGTTTGGTGAAGTTATTGATGCTAAAATAAGGTTTTATGAGTATGTAACGTTACTTAATTATTGTTGTCTGTAAACTTAAATATTTTAAGTGGCAACTCAGAATGCACATACGTCATTTTATTTTTATTTTGAATCAGTCAGCCAGTCAGTTAGTTCAATGTTCGGTTTGATCCGGTGTGTCTTGTGTTTGTTTACGTTTTAGTTTTTCAAAGAAACTTTTAATCATCGTCTTTTGTTTACATTAATTGAACTAATATTATATGCTATTAAAACATACCGTTCGTTGTGAGACACTGTGATATTGTGTGATAGTTGAGTGTCGCTAATATTTTCGCAACTAATTAGTCATCTCTCAAAGTTTTGGTTGTCTTATTTTGTGATTTATCTATAGGTGAATAGTTATTTTCTGAGAACTTCCGTATCGCCGCACTTGATCCACAACTATGTGAGTACAATTTTAAACTATTGAACTCCAAATTCAAATATTCGAAGGTATGTATTTTTTTTAAATAACATGGCCAGTTACAAAATTGAATGGGTGGTGATTCTGGTTTTTGCCTTATTTGCTTGCGATTGCAAAATTTTTTCGGCTAGTTGACCTCGTTTGTCGGCTAAAATCTGTATGCAACCTTTCCTAAAGATAATGATCTTATTGCCTAAGTTCAGTCTTAGTTTAGAAATCATTAAAGTTAATTACCCACACTGTTCTTACATTACTTACCATGGTTTATTTTAAATTTAGTTTTAGCAACTTGTTTCATTTGTTTTTTAACATGCTCGGTCTGTATTATTTCAGACAGAGGTAAGTGTAAATAGGTTAACTTATTTTGGTGTGTAAATAAATTGTTAGTTTTGCCTTTTGTTTTCTTTATGTCACGTGGGTGATATGAGGACTACTACAGAAAAAAAAAAACAAATCAAATTGAATATTTTTTTGTATACTATAATATATAACGTCCATAGGTCAAATTCTACTATTAAGTTTAGTAAAAAAAAATTACAGACGTCAGAAGCATTACCACAAATTACAATGACAACTTATCGTGCAAACAGAGTTGTCACTTTCATTCTGCCTGACGATGTATAAAACATGACATTTCTATTTGAATTAAATAATGGGTTTCCTGTGAACGAGACCATATGACACAAACTTTAAAATAAAAATAATAAGAATTAAAACAGACAGACTGAAAAAGTGGTCCAATAAAGGTTCCGTTTTCCTTTTAAGTTATAGAACCCTATCAAAGTAAAATGTGGATCAATTCCTGAATAATCTATTACTTTTTCACATTTCTACATAATTTATAGGTAATTATTACGTGAAGTTTTTAATTCCGCATTCCACTAACTCGAGATGCAGTTGGACCCAACCGACACACACCTAGTAAACTCATACTTAACTGCATTCATTACAGTGGGACAGTCAACACCAAGTGGCATGTGAAAATGAAATCCACTCAACGTCAGAGTAGGTTGCATCTCTAAATAGTTTTCTTAGGACATTTTTAACTACTTGAGTATTTAAAAATGTCCTAAGAAAACTATTTAACACATAATTTTTTAATTTTTTATTTTATTTATTGTTCTATTATTTCCACATGTTAACTATTATTTCAGAGGAACTATTAATTTTTACAGGATATCAAGAATCATTATGTACACAAATGGTATGGAACCAAGAACAATACGGTATACTTATAATGGTAACATATATGAAAATCAAATTACATTTTGCCCATACTAAAAACGTCAAATGATTCCAATTTTCATTTGTGTTTTATAATATGGCTGCAGGGGCTAAAGTATCTATCTATGTATGAGTATACCGAAAATCATCAAAATCCATACGGCCATAATAATATAAAATTGCATTAGGGCATTTATAAATAACTAGCTGTGCCCTGCCATGCTTCGCTGTGGCATATTCGCACATTCGCTGATATGTCACTGATGAAAAAAATAGATAAAAACAATCCTTGATGCGGATTATATATCATGCTAAAATTTCAGCTCGATCGGTGCAGAACTTTTTGAGTTTTTGAAGCGTACACAAACCAACATAACATTTTTATATATATAGATTATTATAAGCGCAGAAGACTTAATAGCTACAGGTACAGGTATTAAAGACTTAGGAGAACCTAAGAGTTCTAGCCCATTACCAGTTGACAGGGCTTACTAATAAAAAATAAAAAATGCAACCAACATGGCTATAGGTGCATCAAAATTTTTGAATGTAGGACATTGTTAATGTAGGTATTTTAAAGTATTTTAAATAACTTTTTTCAGAAAAACTTTATTTTGTTGCAACTCGAAATTTATGATGGTGGATTTTTTATACTTTCTAATTCAGTCTTTACAGAGATATTGAAGAATTTTTGTGAGTTAAGCACTTATACTTTTTATTTGTAGCGGTATTGAAGTGAGTCGACTGTGTTACTTGCTTCTCTCATTACTCAGTACAAAAAAAAGTCTCATAAAATTCAGACTGTTGGTTACCCTCCTCTCAGTTCCCACTCAGTTCTTGGATGCACCAAATGTGTGGAACATGTGTGGAACTAGGCCGAACAGCAGGATGCGTCTCGCATTATAGAATACTACCTACACCCTGTGGTTTCACCCACCATATTACTTTTGAAAATTCCTAAAAATGAACACTTTTGTCAAACCCATTTTACTTTTTAGGGGTTTTAGAATAAAAATTACGCTGATCGTTTTTTTGGTACCTCGTAAAAATCTTGACACTCTCCGAATACACTGATTGTGTGAATTAAAACATGTATAAATATTATTTATTTACTATGCTATGGTAAATTATAGAACTTCTGTAGGTTAAAGCTCGAGATATTGTGTCCAAGCTTACTAATACGACTGCATTTCATTGTCATTATTGCTGAAATTCATAATCGTGTAGTAAGTACCTATTGACTGTCACGTGGACTGTCACACACAAACACACACACACACACACACACTTATTTATTTTGTGCCCTAGTTCATAATCAGTGTCCACTGGGTCTACTGAATCAGTTGCAAGGTTCGACAATGCAAGGAATTGCGATGCAATGGGAATGAGGCGCCATTGTTATCTCGAGACGTCGCGTCAACTGATACATTTTACAAAGTACCGACGGCAAAAAAGTCATCTAGAACCGTTTCAATTTTGCTTGTTAGAAATATTTTTAAAACTTGCTTCATTAAACCTTTAAATTTACAACCATTTAGTAGTGGGAGGCCTCTTCTGCAAGATACCACTTGGGGAAGTACCACACCTTTGCCAGATATTCATCCGCCAAGCAATAGTGTGCAAACATTACTGTGTTCCAGTTTGAAGGGCATTGTTTCCAGCGAAATTACTGGGCATATTGAGACTTTAGAGCCGATGTCTCAGGGTGACGAGCGCAGTGCAGTGCCGCGCAGGATTATGCAATGCAGAGTTCTGGGTGGTGCTGTGACTGGACTGTTATGGGCAGGCGTAGCGCATACCATCAAGTGAACGACTTGCTCGTCTCGTCACTTAGCCAAATGAAAAAAAAAACTATTTGTGTACAGAACTGTCATGCTCTAAATACTGCTAGATTATATCACTAGGTACTTTCCTAAACTTAAATACTAAGTGGTCTACTTAAGTTGCCGACGTTACATATCCTAGAAATAGTTCAGGCGCCAATATACTGCCTTGTGGCAGTTTAGAATCAATATGCCCACGCAGTTTGATAAAAGAGGTATTTTGTTAGATTTCTACGTACTAGCACAGATTATATAGCACTAACGTGTACTAGGTGCGTAACTACATAATATTTTGTTTTCTAAAAGTAATAATTTATCAAAGCCTATTGTCAGAAACTTTACAACCAATGTCTCAGCGTGACGAGCGCAGTGCAATGTCGCTTACCATCAGGTGAACGACTTGCTCATCTCATTACTCATTAAAATGTAGAAATAAATCTTGGGAGATTCCAGGAAACCACCAAGTTACGTGTCTCTCGATATAGGATCCATTGTGGATGCCCGACATCGCCTGCTGTCAACAAAATATTCCGTTTGTTTACTTTATACAGACATCTAAATAGAAAGATAACTAGTTACTCCAATAAATAGAGCCGTCAAAACAAATTCGCGCTAAAAAACATGCGATGCAATCTAAATTCGACGCAACCGTGACTCTTTCATTTGAAATTCAAAAGTCACGCACGCTCTATCGTCGATTGTCACTGCTTGGAATAATGCTATTTTAGACTTTCTCGCCTTTTAAATAAAGCTTACTGTACTACAGACATAGAACCAGTAAGAGTACAGCCCTCCAAATTCGAACGGTCAAACAAAAAATTCGAGCGTGGAATGATCGTTTGTCATCGTCGGTGGGAAAACGCGGGAAATTCGATTCGGCCAGCGACAATGCGAAATGGCGGGAAGGTCGTGATCGATTGACAAAAAAAACACGGCTTTAGTTACAGCAAATGTCTGCATTGCATTGTGATTCCCCAATAGCAAGAAGACTTCAAAGAGTACACAGATAAAGTGGAAAATGAAAGAAAGATTGCGAAAAGCGACAGAGCTATATCTAAAACGGCTGGCTCAACACCACTGCATACTGAATTAGGTGATGGGAATATAATTAACATGCCAATGATGATACAAATATCTAAATCTAGTAAAAACTGGTTGGAATCTCCATATCTATTCATTCGAACCCAATAAAATATTAAGACGTACTTAATCTAATCAGAAATCTTAATTTTGGCTTGATAAATTAATATGGTTATGTTAATTGATTGAATTTTGATGAGCGCCTGCGATAAGCAAATCTCTAGATGAAAATAAAGGCTACCGCTCTCGCTGTGACCAGATTCATATTCAAACTCATTGATTTAGTAAATACATTTATGTATCACACATACATTGTGAGATAATTCACTTTAGTACTAATAGGAGAATTCGAAGAATTATGAAATTATTATTAGAATCATGACGAGTGGAACTATAAAGAATGCTTTGACACAATCCGACTCCTGAGGTCTATTTTTTGCATTCTTTGGAGCATTTTGACCACTATATTTTCGAGATAAACATGCTAAGCCTACCATGGGACGGGTTCTCGAGGAGTGCTGCCGGAACACCCCGATAGGCGGCGCCTGATTTTCTTCTTGAGGATGGTAGCTAGGTGACACATCTTGACTTCAGTGTCCTGTCACCGAGCTTGTTTCTAACCTACACCCAGCGGCGTGCGATGCGAAGACGGAACTAACTAAGCAATCATAGCCGCATCATCGATTTGCTCAATTTCAGAACAAGCCAAAAGTTTTGTCATTATATTATTGGCTTGCAAAGGAAATTTCCACGCTAATTTAAAATGTTGAATTAACAATGTTGAAATATTAGCTCTCTAATCCAGTCTCTACTTTGTAGATGACCTAACGATTCCTAGAACAGTCCAACAGAATGTAAATATAAACGTTCCAGCATCGTTGTAAAACGATATCGATTCAAAGAATCGAATCGAGCACACATGCCAAAATCGACACGAGTTGTTATGTAACAAGGTGGTCTGGAACTGTTATATTTAATTAAAATTGGTTACAGTACAGTTCACCACAAAATAGAGTAAGTGAGCCTTTTACTCGCATGCCCAAAAAGTTTTCACTTTAAAAGGAAATTCTTTGAAAACAACAAACTCTTAGCCAGAACATTGTGTCATGCACTTTCAAATACCGAGTACAGGACTAAACAAGTCCACTATTGAGGCAGTGACCTGGTGAATCACTGTTAATCTGTTCAGTTTATACTGCGACACAATTTTGATCTTATTCCTCTCTGGATAAAGCTGGAAATCGTGATCTAGGAAGCTGTGGATAGGATTATGTAGATTGGGTAAGTAGATGAGTCGGTGTCACACAATGGGATCCAGTCTGATTGTGAATATAATAAGTATATTGTTGAAATATTTATCCTGATAACCTTTTAAAAATACGTATTATACGAGCAGCTGATCAGTCGTATTATACAGTCAGCTGATCTGATGGATCCAGTTGTGTACCTTCCATCTCTTATTATTGCATTATCAGTGGAACTTGACGGCATGCTAAATTTAAACTCAATTGAGCGACGGAAACTAGGTCAAACATGGCTTGCAAGATTGTCCTAACAATACGGACAAGTGACGTTAAATTAAAGCTAGTAAAAACCAATTTGATGAGTCGAGCAATGCAAGCCTCGTAATAAATAAAACTGTACAATCCAACTGGGTGGCACTTCAATTATTAGCATTTCAGCCAAGTCTTAAGACTGAAGATTACTTAAGAAGCTACAAAATTTCGTCAACACTTCAAAGATATCAGTGACAAGATTTAGAGCAGATAAGTTTTTTAACATAATAGCAAACAAAAACAAGATAAAGTTCACCTCGTTGTATGCAAATATGTTTTACCTACATTGACGATACTGTACCCGGTGGGGGCGGTATTAAAGACCACCTACTTACTATATTGTTTTTATGCAGACTCTAGCAATAACTCTGCCGTTTTCACTAATGCGATGTTTGCTGATTAGTTTTCTCAATTTCTTTTCTTGTTTGTCCTAACGAATTAGCATTACAAATAGTTTCAAATGAAAGATGTCGAAAGCATATTGAAAGCCCTGTCAACTGGTAATGGGCTAGAACTCTTAGGTTCTCCCAAGTCTTTAATACCTGTACCTGTAGCTATTAAGTCTTCTGCGCTTAAAATAATCTATATATATATATAAATGTTATGTTGGTTTGTGTACGCTTCAAAAACTCAAAAAGTTCTGCACCGATCGAGCTGAAATTTTAGCATGATAACATATATAACCCGCAACAAGGATTGTTTTTATCTATTTTTTTCATCAGTGTCATATCAGCGAATGTGCGAATGTGCCACAGCGAAGCGTGGCAGGGCACAGCTAGTATGTTATATATTTGGTATTTCGTTGTATTTTATAGTATTTATGAAGGCACTTGCTTGTTTAATTAATTCCCAAATACAGTCTCGTTGATGTTTTAACGGTATGATTGAAGAACCTCCATCAATCCAAACTTTCACATGTTTTGAATAAGCATTTGTAGAGTATTAGTTATTTAATCGGCGATGGGTGTTAGCGTTATAGTTTTGTAATCTTCGCCTTCAACATTGTTTACCTATCGTCTGAATTCTACTAAATGCGAAACGCAGTCGAGCGTTTCCGAGATAGATTTGAATCTAGGCTTTCAATTTCGAAAACGTATTGGCTACCAATTGGCCAGCATCTCCCACTGTTACCAAATCCATTATTGTCCATTATGCAAGATGAACAGGCATGTAGAATCAAACGCTCCGTGGAGGATTGTCTGTTAGATATGGCAGGTCGCAATCATGTGTAATGTTATGTCATTAGGTAGGGTCAGATTTGTCAGCAGTCCTCTATCTTCTTCATGTCGATGGTTCGATTTTTTCCAAGCGTCCGGGTCGACATTGGTCGCCTAAAGATTGGAATTTGGAATAATTATATCTCACAATATGCTTTAGCAATATGCTACTTAGTCTTGATATGTTTTATATTTTTTATATGTATTTGTATGCATATATATCGATTGCTTGGAACGGCCGCGCCTCCCTTGCTTCAGGTCTTTGTATAATGCTTAATTATGATGTAAACCTGTTTTTCTCAACAAATTCTTAAACCAATATATTATCTCTTTCGTCAAGAAGGGAGATTTTAACTAAGAAGACACAGAGACTTATACTAAGAATAAAAATTATATACATAAAAAATATATAGGCAGTTTTTTTACTGACCTTACATCGCTAACTGGCATACCTATATCAATATTATAAGACGAGTGTATGATATCTGTAAATTGTCTAAATTACCCATACTGCTGATTGTCGGACACTTTCTAATGTTGTGTTATGTGTGGGCTAAGGCAATAGAGAAAAGAGTTTGGGAGTAAACACTACCAGTTTTACCACAAATTTGATCCGTTTTTTAAAATGATACATAGATAAACTCTTTGTTGAAACACTTCAGAACAAAGAAAAACGGAAAAAAACCCCGGAAAATTTGGCAAATCCCGAATTTTTCAGTCAGAAATATGATATTTATAATATAATCTATGTTGCTGTACCTTTCTTTTAGATCGTTATTCTATTGTTTATATGTTTATTTTCGTACCATATTAATTTTTCTCTTTTTCTTATTTCCATATTTGTTGTGAGGTACAAATCGACCTCAAGTGCTGTTAGGGGCCGGTTAGATATTGTGTGACTAAAGTCAGTGTAATGCGTTACACTGGTTATGCAGGGTTCGCGATACCTATCACTTTTACCACAGACTAGCGACCCATCATTATGCCAAGTGACTCAGCGCTTTAGGTACCTACCAAACCTAACTATTGTCCGACAAAAGCGTGTCTGGTATATGTACTCTTGTTGACTTAATTTAAAATCTACCTATTTATGTTTGGAAGACTAAATTTATGTGATTTTGGCGGGAAAGCGAAATTGTGACGTTGTCAATGTCAAAAACCGCGCCGTTTCGTGTTCTCTGCAAAACTCTTTAGAAAATTCAGTAAAACGCCCACGACTTTACTGACTCGTGAGTTTGAGTAGACTACCTACTTACTCACTGGGACTTTTCATTTTCACTATAATAATATTGATTGAAAATCCAAATATTTTGAAATTTCGAATACTAAATGCAGTAATCGTGCGGAGCCAAAACGAAAAAAAAAAAGTAGGGTAGTAGTTAATCTATTCTGTGGTTCTAGTAACTATTACACATAGCCAAAGAAGCCGACTGTTTTAACGTTGAGATCTAGATTATACGCGGATTTTATTTCCCATAAAACCTGTTGATTAGATTATTTAGGTGTACCCAAATATTTATTTTCGTCAAATTAGTAGAGTAGGTGATTCGGTCATCGAAATAGGCGAATACAATTTGTAGTTTTAGTTGTGATTTCAGTGTTTCCTATTTCAAAGGCCACTGCTACTAACCTGATAGTGTCGATTTATCTAGGCAATCGTGAAGTTAGCCGCTAAAGCGTTAAAGTATTCGTATCCTCACTAATCACACTAATCTTACTTCATAATCATCAACCCAAAACGTCCCACTGCTGGGCACGGGGCTCTCCTCACTTTTACTTAAGCACATAAAATAATCATACAAACCTTCGTAATATCTTCCGTGCTTTTGGATGGAATCAACTAGGAACGGGAAATGAAAAAGCTTTTTAAAGCATTTATAAAAAATATCCACCGTTGCGTAGTATCGTACGTAAAGCAATCACTTGTTATCAACGTATATTGGTCGTATAAAGTTTTTATATCCCTATTAGGGATATGAAGGCTATCATAAAGTTCTGTTTTGATTAATTTTATTGTCTGTTCTGGGACTGGAGCCCACTGACTGAACAGCGGTATGACAATAGTAGATTGTATCATCATCATCATCAAACCATATCGTCCCACTGCTGAGCACGGGTCTCCCCTCACTGTCGTGAGGAAGGTTAGGCCATAATCCACCACGGGGCCCAGACTCGGATTGAATTCAATTGAGTTGAAAAAATGCCTGCCAAATTTCAATGACAATACAATATTATGGTTTCATCAAGCTGTGCTGGTGATAGAGACGGTAGAGGATAAAACTCCTCAGTGGAACAGTAGACTGATGGTGTTTCAGCTCATTTTGATCAGCTTGCAGTACCAAATACGTTTACATAAAATGTAATTTAAAAAAAAAGTGTGTCGATACTGAGGTACTTAGGTCTATTGTAAGTACACTGGATAAAAGACAAGAAGTCTTGGTGCTTTCTTCTCTGACGGGCGTATTTCCGAAGCACTGGTAGAGTTAATGGAGTTTCCTTTTCCTGTGCGAGATTCAGCCACAAGTCACCACTTGAAAGGGAAATGTCCTTTTTTCAAACTCAAACCATTACTTTAGGAGATCATATTTTGACTTAATTTTGTTGTTTTAGCCTATGTATTAATCATTATATATGTAATTATTAGAGATTTATATTTATGACGTGTAAAAGTGCAATATTTTTGCCTATTTATAAATAAACGATTTGAGTTTTGAGTTTTTGAGAAATAAACCGCATAATTTTACTACTAAAATGATGCGATTTATTACTCCTTACTTCAGTATCGATTACATTTAAGTATAATAAAGTATGTATAAAAAAATATAAGTACAGGATTCCGATTAAGCAGTTACTTTTGTTTATCTTTTTTACTTTCGCAATAAACCGGCTCTCCTTTATATGGCATGGGCGAAGTGTATCAGTAAGGACACTCAGATGATTCCGACTTTTTACTAATATACAGCACAGCTGCCTGACACCGCAACCTAATAAATTCTCTACAATAGTAGACTGCCCCAACTGCTCAGCAGTGGGTTGATTATGATAATGGTGAGATTTAGGTTTAAATTTTATTTATTCTCATAAATACATATATAATGTTGAACCCATTCACTGCTGAACCGTTTTACATTTGTTGTATGTTTTGCGAATCTTCCCACAATGTGTGATTATCGTTTACTTGCGCTGTGTCGTAACTAAACTCAATCAGCACACAACTGCTGTGATAAAATTGACAATACAGCAGTGCGGGTTCGCACGCCAGGCGTGTTTTCGCTTGCCGTAACATTATAAACAAAAGTGTGTGTATTCAGCTGTCAACTAGCTTTACCTTTTAAGAAAGTTTGAACATTTGTAACGACTTTTGTTTTCAACTGTAGCACTGTACGTGGTGCTAGTGAGACTCCTTACTGTTTATACGTTGTGCCACTTGTACTGGTTGTATCGCCAAAGACGGTTAAGGTACGTTACCCTGCCTCTGGTATCAGTGATGTTTTTTATACGTGTAGGTGGAGGTTAAGAAAGGTCTCTTGTATTGTGTATTTTGCAAAGTGAACAATTTGTGCATTCTGTTGCTGAAAAGCATAGTTGTACGAACTAGTTGGTAAGCGTGATTAGTATGAATTTGTAAAGCCGTGTCTTCTGCGCGTGGTTTTGTCTACACACTACAAAAACAACAAAACAACACAAAAACCTGTACACAAAACATTGAAATTTTTGTCATTTTTTTTTAATGTTTGATAGTTTCATATTAAACCAGATATTAAGTTGTCAGAAATGACAATGTTTTGCGTAGAGGCTTTTGTGTAGTGCGTAGAGCAAAACACATGCAGGGGACACGGCTCAAAACTACCACAAGGTTTTCTTGTTCGGAAATTGTATCAAAAGTCAAAAGACCGCAATTTATCATAAATTTTCCAAAAATGTTTCACCCACATTTTGCTTTTTTTGGCAAACAAGGCGAAACAAGCAAAAACCCAAGCCATCAAAAAATATTTTACAATATATGAAATCGGCAAGCTTACTTATGAACTGAAATGAAGAGCTCTATAAAAAAAGTTGTTCAAGAATATAAAATCATCCAAAAATGGAGCCTATATAGCCAGCCCGTAAGGCGGCGCGCCTGATTATTATTTATATCCGACAAAAAAGGCCGTAATAGACGTTTTATGGAAACAGGTTAAATTACACATCGTCCCACAAACGTTCCACAGCTAAATTATATAAATTCTTTAGCGATAGGTTAGCTAGGGGAACCCTTAAAGAGTTCTGAAGCAATTAATATGAAAAAAATGTTTAAATAAAGACCCTATAAACTACGGCTAAATCCCATAGACCCTTGTTGTCGATTAAAACATATTAAAACAAAAAAAAACCGACTAAAAAACCACAAATAGGCACTCAAAAGCGAAAAATCTATTATTATAATTATTAAAAGCGCTACCTAATGATCTATTTGAAGTCGGTGCCAGCCAAGTCTAATGGGTAGGAGATAGATACTACTTACTACCTACATAGTATCTATCTATTACACTACCTACTTCACCAGCTTTCATATAAAAAAAGAATCATCAAAATCGGTTCACCCAGTCGAAGGTTCTGAGGTAACAAACGAATTGATAACCTCCTCGTTTTTTGAAGTCGTTTAAAACTGTCATCTGTGAATTCCCAGGGAATCCACAACAATTTAAATTTCAATAAGATCGCATTAGCTGTGCAACGCGATTTGCGATGTGACGTCATATTATATACGACAATATTGTATAAACGATGGCGTAACATACGAGTTGCGGTTCAGTTTTAGGGCTTACAAAAGTCATATTTTACATTGTTTTAATTTTATTGTAAGTACTAAAAATCAATTTCCTTCCATGGACATAATAGATTGAAGGACATTAATAAAGAAGAACCGCGCGAAATCAACGACAAATCTGTCTGTCAAGAGCGATACACTAAATTAACGAAATCTATGCCACAGTGGGCTTCAACCTCGGTATATTAGTGGGTCAATGTTGTGTAACTGCCACAGACTATACAAGAGTACAAAGACGTATTACTGTGAGATCATAGGCCTCAACGAAAATGGAGATTGGAGAATAAATATCGCTAATTTGTGACAAGAACTTTTTTTTATTTGACTGAACGAGACGAGCAAGTCGTTCACCTGATGGTAAGCGCTACGCCTGCCCTTAACAGTTACGGTGCCACCCAGAACTTTGCATTGCATAATCCAGCGCGACACTGCACTGCGCTCGTCACCCTGACACATCGGCTCTTAAATCTCATATGCCTAGTAATTTCGCTGGAAACAGTGCCCTTCAAACTGGAACACAGTTTGCACACTACTGCTTGACGGATGAATATCTGGCAAAGGTACTTCCCCAGGCGGTCTCTTGCAGAAGAGGCCTTGAGGTTATCTCTTCAATATACCGTTAAGAAGATACGCGGTCTTGTCGCTATTGAGCGGTATATTTTATGGTTTTATCAAGTTTTGCTTCTCATTATATCTCTCATTTATGACAAGAACGTATTATCCATGTAGCCCATATTCCATATTTGATTTTGGTGGAAAATAAGTGCATGAGTTACGAGTATACTTGAAGACGGAGCCGAAGCTTCAATGGCCGGATGAGCAGATAGAAAAATATCGAGCAAAAAATCACGTTTGCTGTATGGGAGCCCTCTTAAATATTTATTTATTTTTATTTATTTATTTTTTTCTTTTTATAATTTTTATTTTTTATTTATTATTATTTTTTTATGTTTTTTAGTATTTGTTGTTATAGCGGCAACAGTAATACATCACCTGTGAAAATTTTAACTAACCACCACGGTTCATGCGATACAGCCTAGTGACAGACGAACAGACAGACATCGAAGTCCTATTAGGGTCCTGTTTTACCCTTTGGGTACAGAACCCTAAAACAGATAATTTAGTTATGATATAAAAGCGACATAGACATGGCAATGGACGATAACGCCTCCAATACTACACCGCCATTGAGGCATAATAAATCGAAGGTCGAACCTAACGGGTGTGAGTTTGTTAATGAGATTTTGAGATTTGTATGTGGGCTGTTCTATGGTTTGCAGTGTATTATTAGACGGTTATGAAACAACCCAAGGTACAGTTGCAATATGGCGTCTCTCTGTGTTGTGACCTCATCACGCCTTATCTACTGAACCAATTTGGATAAAATTTTGCAGAGGCCTAGTCTGATATTAGGAAAAGGACATAGTCAACTTTTTATTCCGAGAAAATTCATTATCCCGCAGGGAACTTGGAATAATTGAGCCACAGGGTAAACCGGTTGGTGAAATTTTGGTGCGATCATGCCTGCATAGCAAGGCCGCGCTCGTGCCTCTTTCTCACGATTCTATTGAAGTAACCCAATTATTTAATTATCTTCACTACACGGTGCATAATGATGTAGACGAGGATGACCTTAATTTCCATCTCATTGTGTCTGCATCGCCATCTGTCATAGAGTATTCGAGACATCTTACACGGTCGTCGACAGTAACTCAACTTTTGATGTAACTCTTCAGACAAAGAAACAATGCAACTATCACTATTTTTTTTCTAATTAATTACTTTTCTTTGTCTGTGCTTTATTGTCTAAATTCAAATGAAGAGTTTTCATTGACATCTTCATTCGTGAATTCGGAATTTAAAAAGCGGTTGACGGTGCAATTTTAACGGTTGTCAATGGCAAAATATAAACGTAAAGATCCAATCTAAAAAAAGTATGTGTGGTCAATTTGACCAACGACGTTTTCAGTGTGTTCGCTGTGCTATCAATCCCATATAATTATCTTGATTAGTATCATATATCGTGATACTACAATTAGTGATTAAATAAATAACTTTTTTTTTCTTTTCTTTCAATAAGGAATTTTCTATTCTATGTCTATTCTATTCTTTCTAGAGGCACGAAAATTTGACATTATCAAGCGTACAAATCGATATCCCATACTGTTATCACTGCTGCAAGATCTAATGTCGTGTCTATTTAAACCCTCATTTGTTAAAGTATATCAATTTAAATCGTTTTGACAGGCTCGTTTTATGTTTATTGAAACGTGGTCAATTGTAAATATATTAAGTTAAAAATAGGGTCAATAGGCAATGACAATAGAATTAAATTCAATAGTCGTGTCTTCGAGATAAGACGTAGGAAAATATGAAAAAGTTGAAGTGGGGATTGGGAGATCGTTTGGCTAGAAGGGAAGGAAGGTGGTGCATGGACTATAGCAGTGACGAAATGGTGGCCAAGACGTGGTCGGAGACTAAGAGGCAGACCACCTGCCTGATGGTCAGACGACGTCACTAAGGTTGCAGGAAGGCAGTGGATTCGTCTAGCGCAGGGCCGAAATGGCTCGAGGAGGCTTATACTTAGGGTTGCCATCCGTCCGGGTTTCCCCGGATTTGTCCTAGTGTTTAGGGCATCCGGAGAGCGTCCGGGAGGTGCTGCATTTGTAGTTCGGGTTTAAAAATTTAAAATTATGATAAGAGATGACTAAATGTAATTGTAAGGTCTGAAAATAAATCAAAAGGTGATTTATGACATTTTCAACTGTTTGTTATTATTACACTGACTATGTTTAAAAAAACCTGTTGACATGTCCAAGTTCTGCGGTTGATTGCCACGGGACTTGTCATTTCCATACGAATGACGAGTCCCGTGGCAATTAAACGTCAAAATGAAACGAACTCGACCTGATCCGCACCGTGCTGCATAGCCCCCCTGGGCTCTAGAACCCGGGGTTTTCAGGCGTCTTGTCCTAGTTGCCTAATTTTTTAAATGGCAACCCTACCTATACCCAACAGTGGGTTGATGTGGGTTGAATAGTCGTGGTTTAGCCAGATTATTGTTGCGGTATCTAATTATGACGAAAGTCGAATAGAACGATTTGATTTTTGATCACATTGTTAACAAGGCGCGCCTCGCGGTTTCTCCCGCGTAAACTATTATCATTATCCCACAGGAACCGTTCATTTTTACGGAATAGAAAGTATCCTGTGTTCTGTTTTATTAATAGTAGGTATATAATATATTTGTATTAGTATGTATGTTTATTATATTAGGGTATATATTAGGTTTATCTATTACTTTACTATGTATTTAAATTGATTTTGTGTATAATATGTATCTTTTTATTTATTTATTTTATTCTATGTATATAAGGAAAGCCACCGTCCGATGTACTAATTACTCCTCTCCGTGCATGGTTGTCTGGAAGAGATCGCTCTGAGCGATAAGACCGCCCATTGTGACACTAATTGTAAAATTTGTTTTGTTCTAATTTTAAGTTTTCTTTGTTCTGTGGTGTTTCAATAAAGAGTTTATCTATCTATCTATACCAGGACCTAAATTTATACTATTGTTTATTATTGTATTTTTGTACTAAATTTCATCGAAATCCGTTCAGCCGCTTTGGCGTGAAGATGGAAACAAACACACACACACACTCACATACGTAAACTTACCCATTTAGAATATTACATTGCGAGATAGTATACGCGTTTAATATAGTAAATAGAAGGTATCAATATTGAGACCCTTTGCTATTTTGATGGACATCAAGATACATTTTTGGAACATTAGCTCGAATCAATAATATGGAATAAAAAAAAAATATCATAACTGTATTCAAATAACTAGTTATAATAATAAAATATACCTAACAAAAAACAAAGCGTGACGTAATAAATATTGAATTTCCCCCATACATAAGATAATGACATCATGAATTTTTAAATGACTGTATTAATTTAATATATTTTTTTGTGCTTTTTTGATGAATTCGTGCGTAAGATTTTAATGGCAATAATATCTGACATCATTCCGTAATCGTTTTCCGCGATGTTATTAGACAAATGAAATAATGTATTTAAAACCAAATATATAAATTTATTTATCATTCATCTTCATTCAAGTTCATCGACTTATACCTGACTTTGACATTATAAAACTTGAATTCACGAACGTGTCATTAATCAGCTCTGTGGGTCCACCCCTTATTTCGTCGTACTTGTAATTTTAATGTATCTCTTCGTGTTAATTAAATAAATTGCAGAGGAAAGAAGGAAATAACTTGAACCATATTTTGTCTTCTTCAAGTAACTGTTCCTATATTGTTTTTTTCAAAAACCTGTTTATATATATAAAAATAAAATCTATCAAATTCATAAAGTCTTATCTGGGTGTCTGATCAAAGTAACACGTGACCAAAATGCTGGCAGCATTGTCATACCAACAACGTGGCAATGCTGCCAGCATTTTGGGAACGTTGCGTACTGCTAACGTCTTTTTAGATTAGTGCATGTTTTATAGTTTATTATTGCTTATTATTCAATTATTTGTGTTTTATAATTAGTTTTTAATAATTTGCAAGAAGAGCACTATATTATAAATTAACATAGTTTTTTAAAAGTTTCAGTTAGGAATGTGGAAAAATTATAAAAACCTGTATACTATTCTACAGGTATAATACGTCTACCTATTCGAAAAAGGACACCAGGAAAATACCTTAAACAATAGAATAAAGCACCTTTTTAGGTACAATGTAAATACCTAAGTATGGAAAATATTGCGTCTCTCAATGGTTATGTTTAGGTATTCTATGGTCATGTGCGAAACTTCATATTCTTGTCACGTACTCAGGTACCTACAGAATAAGTGTGTGAAGATGTGAGAGACAGCGGGTTTGTTCTAGAGCATTCTAGAATCATTATTATCGTCATAAGTATAACCCATATCCGGCAGGGGTCCGTCGTCTATCAGTGGAAGCTAACTAGTAAATATCTATCTATATATTTAAAAATGTATCTCTATTTCCCTTGGTGGCGTCAACACTTAAGAACAACTTTACCGATTTGGCTACTTTTCTTTTAAAATGTTCGTAATAGATTCGATCAAGTTTTTACGCAAAAGAAAATACAAAGTTGAAGAAACCTAGTAGAAATGTTTTCTCATGTTTATCTCTTTTCTTACCTTCATCAGCATCAGCTCATATCCTCTCAGTGCTGAGTACGGGTCTCGCCTCATTTTCATAATCCATCACAGGGGTTTTCGGCTGGTCCCGATTGTTCGATTAATTTTTTTTATTATTTTTTTTACATCCGCTCATAACTTGACCCTTACCATGAAAAGGTCTTACTAGTGACGAGAAGTGACACGAGGACAATGCAGTGTTTACATACTAAAACATATTTAAATTGCTAATTGCCTAAAACGGTATGTTGAAGTGTTAATATTTAGGACATTTTGATTCCGCATATGCATTATGCCGGTTGAAGAGGTTTTATTTTTCACCCACTGTGTTTGCATGGATGGATGTTTGTTTAGGTGAAATCTTGTAAGTAAATTTTGACCCAGTTCCCATTGTTCAATTGAGTTGAATTTTTTCATGCCTGATTGTTTTAGACATAGGACACTTTTCTTATCATTATCATATCATTATAATCATCCAGGAGACGTAGCTAGTTCTAATTTGTATCGGCCAGCTTGGAAACTAAAGTGGCACAGCGCAAAGTTTCACCCAAAACTGTCCATATTAGCCCCCTTAAACCGTACGAAGTGCTGTTGAGTGCTTTCACTCAAATCCTGTACTAACTACATGCCCTAACTGTGACGTGAATGCCACGAGACTCGTCAAATCCATGCAAAACTAATTAAAAAATCAACAGTACTTTGCAGAATAATGGTCCAACAGTTCTGAACCATACGTCGGCACGAAAAGATATATCGATTATCGCTACAAATCGAGAGCGATGTTCCATCACATGGAATTTATTAAAACATGTCTTATCTCTACTATTAGGTATACTATTCCCGAAACATGCTATAATTGAGCACGATCGCCAAACATGTAGAATCATTGCATAACATGAATCTAGCCTCCAAGGTCGTTGCTCGTTACCTATTCTCTATGACGGTACTGTTATTTATTCTGTACCTGTATGATAATATTTCTATCTTTAGTCTGTTCTATTCTATGCCTAACACCTGTTTTCTATCGATCTATCTAGCTATTCAGCTCATATCCCTCTCCTATTGAGTAAGTAGCCTTTGGCCCTCCTCTGTCTCACTCCATTTGTTCTGGTTCATTGCATTCCGCCGCCAGTCAGTTCAGTCCTGCGTGCTTGGCGATATCGTCTGGCCAACGGGCTGGACAATCTGCTATGTTGTCTATGGAAGAATTAAAGCGAACCGCAAATCTATCATAGGTTTTATGTGTTATGTTGATAGCACCTACAAATACATTAACTATCGCAAGATAAACGTAACTGCCCTTCTTGGCAGTTGGAACTAATTCAACATTTTACATGAATAAGTTATCGAACCCACTAAATAAATGAAATACTTTATCAAATTTTATGTTCTAATCGAACTTGACCTCTTGAGAGGTCGACTTCGCGTTAGAAACGCGAATAGCACGGACGTAATAAGGATTTCGTCTTGGGGGAAAACGCACTGTTACTGAAGAACATGCTATTTATTTTATGCCTCTGCACAATGACTGCAACGTTTATATTTAACGCAACTAAAATAAACTAGTAGCTCCATAAACATTTAGTTAAACAGTTAGCTGGTAACTTACAAGTAAGCCACGAACTGCAATGTCTGCAACACAAGGACGAGTCTCTATGAATTTATATACAAATAAAAACGAAACTTAGCAAACCTAACTAAGTTACAGTAGCATCAGCCACTAATTAATAATCAATACAGCTAGTTGTATCTAAAACGATGTTTCAATATGGAGAGCGGCAGCGTTAAGCCCCCAAGCCCCCCTCGCTCCGTCCACTTGAAATAGCATGCAAAAGTATAAACAATGAAGTATTTTCGTTGCACGCTCACGTAACGCTGAGGCGGTTCATTATAGAACGAGATATATTGAGATAGCAGCGTATCGACTGACGATAGATCCGCCTGAAAATAGATGAAGTTATTGGATCGATGATCGATACCATCCGGGTCTTATTTAAATATGCCAATTGGCTTAATTAAATTACTCTGAACAGTTTCGGAATATTCTGTAGTCCTTCTTATGGGAGTTGAATGCTAGCGAGCTACCGCCACCGTGTCCGGGTGTTATTTATGTTACTGTCTGTTACCCTGGACTTCGTTCACGGTCGTAATTTTTTTATGATATGGTGATGTTTTAAAAAAATCGATCCATATCATGATTCGAAGAAGTAATGAGCAGTGCCTATGCACACTAGGCAGGCACTTAGATTGCATTCAACATTCATTCATTGTTTCAACCAATACCTCTCATATTAGGATACAAAGGTTTGTAATTAAAGCATTGCCGCGACAAAAGATCAAGCAATCCTTCGCAAATCGTATTTCTTCACCGATATGTGCGGCTAGACGCTCTATAAAGTCGTTGATGCAAATTATAGTATCATCAAAGTACAACATTATTCTAAAACGTAGCTCTACTATGACTAAACTTGGAATTTTCTAAAGTCGGATTCTTCCTCCGTACCGGCTAAGTTCCGTCCAGGACACAGCTCGGTTAGAGACACTGTGGTAAGCCAGAAACTGGCATAATAGCATAATTATCAACCAGTGAATAACCATTCCTGTAATCCATTACAGAATAATTTAACAGTACAAGACACCATAGAACGCCACTAACCACGTTTCATAAAATTAATACCATTAGGATTTAAGATTATTAAATTAAATAAAGCTTGCAAGTTATACGAATACCTCCACTGTACTTGCCTAAGGCAATGTTTAACCACGATTAACTTGACGCATATTCTTTCTTTTAATATGCATCTACTGAATCTAAATTTACACCTCATTATAAACACTTACTCATTCTGTGGCCTGCAAAGCGATGCGCCCGCGCCGTACTCGTGTCGAAATGTAGGAAGTTGGCAGACTGACACAATTTTATTTATTTAGCTCGAGACACCAGCTAGTTGAAAACTGAAGTTTATTAGGTCTTCGACCCGCAGTAAAAGTAACGTGACCGATTGAGGAGCCTTATTCGATTAATGGCTTAGCCACTTTTTTGCGACACGTTCCGTTTGATGTTTTAATGCCTTGGTAGGGAGATGGGAGTGGTGATCTTGCAATGCAATTCTAGGTGTTTCATGCAATACCCTTTGCAATTCTGATGACTGATTTCATTATAGTGTTGATAGCACATTGAGATAAAGTTTTACATTTATAAAAGCAACAATTTATCCAGCAGTCTTTTAGGTGACTCAAAACTCTACAAAAGCATTAGAATCCTACAAGGCTAAATCCCCGTTATCCATATCCAAATCGGCCTTAATACCTACCTACATTTATACCTATTTACAGTTATATAACCCATTCTTATATCATGGACTTCCTTTCGCTTGCCTTGCATCGCGTGACGCATGTTAATAAGAGGCTGATTAATGCTGATTATAAATAAGATTGGGATCGATACCTTGTTATAAGAGTTGGGGAAAGTCAACAGGAACTGGTGTTCCGGTGGTTAGCTCTAATGGAATTCTTAGAAAAGTCCTAGGAAACCCTATTTGTAACAAAATAATTTCTTCCACAGCATGCCAACCCTATATCAAAGGCGATGACGTGGCGCACACTGATTAGCCCGCCGGCGTGACGTCACCGCGCTTGATTGGTGGAAGATGTCTGGCTTGCAGGCTAGGACCGAAGACACCATCAATGGAGTCGATGTGAGGGAGTCGGGAAGTGCACTAAGGTAAGGAATTGTGTTACGTTTGTTAGTCAAGTTCAAAATGGTAGTCATCAAGGCTATCCATCTCGCCCTGTGTTGTAACTTGTTAATGAGTGCGAATGAGAGAGATATAGCAAAGCCTACGAAGAGGAGTCCTATGCAAGGGTCACCAAGTCCTATTAGTGCCGTAGATACGATAAACTCAGAGCAGGATGTTGTAGCGGTATTCAGACAGACAGATAAAGGGATCTGGTTGCGTGACAGAGCTGAGAACAATGTGTATGACACGTAACAACATTGAAAGCTAATCAGACGCCGTGAAATAAAATTCCTACACTTATGTATTATCCTACTTTGGCATAGTAAAATTCCGCGTCCTCAATATAATATAACTAACTATGATTTTCCATTAACATACTAGCTTTAGGAAAACCCATTTCCTCAAATTTCTTAACAATCCTCATGCAGATAGTCAACAATTATTCGCTCCGTTGACCATCCCCCGGATACTGAGTAGGAACACCGACGTAAACCCTATTTATATGTAAATTAAAGACTAGAATCGTTTGCATTGAATAATCGAATTATCTAATCTCGGACGATGTTTTTCTTAGGAAGTTGGTCGGTAGAGAAATTTAAAGTTTGATCAGAGATAAAAGTTAATATCAGTTGAGTGCGTTAGTGTAGAGATTCGTACATTTGAAGGCATATAAATAAATGGTCTGAATACGACCTAAAAGTAGTAAGAAAATGTCTTTATAAAAAAAAATATAACCGTCCAATGATGGA
Organism: Campaea margaritaria; assembly: GCA_912999815.1. Lineage (NCBI taxonomy): Eukaryota > Metazoa > Arthropoda > Insecta > Lepidoptera > Geometridae > Campaea > Campaea margaritaria. Next base: position 5,552,751 of record OU538814.1, read on the forward strand.
TACCTAAGGAACAGCTAGAAACTGCTCGTCGTAAGTTCAGCAGTGGATGTCTTTCAGCTGATGATAATAATAATGATAATGGATGGATGGATAACTCTTTATTGACAGTGAGATATATAAAACACGAAAAAAGACCTAGCTGAGAAACCTAAAGGTCCTAAGGGCCTATGGAAATCGGCTTGGAGGAAAAATTGTGCAATTCCAACACATTGATCTCTCAAAACGAGGTTAAAAGCATTGTAAACAGTGCAATGACTAACCAACGATTGTAAACACTGCAATCTATGTCAATATGTCTTTGACCTCAATGCTCTATTCTCACTTACAAACTGTTGACTATTCTGTGGCAGCCCTATGGAGCGTGATTAGATTATCTTTTAATTACTTGTTAATTTATCTTTCTATGTCATAACGATTTGTTAGATAGTGGATATCTACGAATTATTTTTAGGTGAAGTTGAGGTAGAATAGGTAACCGCCCGCGGAAGTCCACTCTCGCACCCGTAGCCCCGACAACAAAGGCGTCCCGGTGGAACACCCTGGGGTTTAGTGGGTATACCCGTCAGACTGGCGGGGGAGTCCCACATAACCACCCGGCCCTCACCCGGGTCTGGTGGTATGCGTAACGCATTCCCCAGGAAAAGAAAAAAAAAAGAATAGGTAACCGCGGTAACGAACGCGTTGAGGCGCGTTGGTATGGTCAGATCCCGGTCAAGACATACGAATAATTGTTTTGACATTTCACACATATAAATGACGTTTGTACATGCGTAAAATGCGTGTCTAAGTACTCAAACATACTACGCGACCAAAACAAAGGACATCCCACTAGTATGAAGGTTCATACAAACTGTATGTCTATTACATTTGGGCGTGTAGTATTGACTGTCCTGGGAGGTGCATGAATGCGGTTTGCGCTGGCTGGAGAGTGTCCATTCTGTAGGCAGTAATATATTTATTCTGTGACAATGTCTCGCATGCCATTCAGCTAGACATTCCTCAGTAATCCGACATGACAGACAGATCTGTGTCGGATCCAATAAGTGACGTTCCATCGAAGGTTAAACACGGGAACCCTTTCAACTGCGCCACGTGGAATGTGGAGTGGTTGCATTAGGCCGACAGTCCACTGAAGCGGAGATGGGTCGTGACGTGAACAACCGAAGTTATGTTTGCTGATTAACGAAACTGGTTCGTAGATTCTGATGTCAAAAAATCTGCCTATAGGTACCTTAAAACTTTTAATAATATGCAGACTAAAACAAAAATCCAGTACTGCGAGCTGATTAAAATGAGCCTGAACACCATCAATCTAATGTTAGTCACTGAGGAGAACTGCTCCTTTCTTCTCTAGCATTAGACCAGCTCGCTGTCACCATAATATGGTATTTTCATCAGAACTAAACAGGCACGTAAAATTCAAACTTAATTAAACAACGAAAACTGGGTTAAAATTAGCCCACAAGATTTGACCTAAGTAAACTTTCTAAAGCTTGTAGGAAGCAGTAAGAATGTGTTTTCCACGTCCAGTCGCAATGGAATGTTAGTGAAATTATAAACACATATAAAATTACACATGAAACATTATAAAAAAGCAGTAAGACGTCAGAAACAACCTCCCATTATAATGCTATTAAAGAACAATCAACGCACAAGAACTGGCAACATTACCTATAATTGGTTTTTACTGGCAAGGTCGCAGGAAATTAGAGTTGGTGCGACAGATCTTGGAGTTAATTATTAACTAGTTAAGGCACAGACAGACAGCCGCGTTTTTGATCAATGTTAACTAGAAATTGCAACGCGTCACAGATCCTGAAAACCATGCCGACGGCCGTTGGAATCAGGAACTACGAAGACCATTTCCCCGTAGAAGGATACATATATGTTATCCCAATACCGCTTACACCTATTTAACGTCATCGTCAGACTATATTCGTCCACTGCTGGACGTATGCCTCTTCTGGTGAACGCCACTGAGCCCGATCTTCGGCTCTCCTCATCCAGCGTCACCGGCCAGCGGGCGTCCTACACTACGTTTGCCTGAACGCGGTCTCCGCTCTAGAACTCGTCTACCCCATCGGTTGTGGGTTTTTCTAGAGATGTGACCAACTCACTGCCACTTCAGCTTGCTAATCCATTGAGCTATGTCGGTTACCTTACCACCGAGCTATGTCGGCCTAATGAACACCGGCATTATCCAATACGATTCTGATTCACGATTGTGAAAGATCTCCAAACCCGTTAATGGGCTTTAAGCCGTCAATTAAAATCACTAACAGACGGACGCCCTACTTTTCTCTAACCCCAAATAAACAGCATCCTAGCCAGCGGCGTATTCAGGACTCGGTCTTGGGGGGCGGGATTGCGTATGTTAACTTCACTCCGTACGAATAAATATTTGTTTGTAGTTCGCACCAGAGGTTTTTGCCAGAGGAATGGAATTATTTGATTGCTGATACTTCCTAATAAATTAGAAAAAGTCTATTACAGATATCGTTCTATAAGTTAAATATGATGCTCCTCTGATAAATTCGTAGACTGCATTTTCACATCTGATTAGGGTATCGAGTAAACTTTGGTTGTCACTCCCACAGTCTCACAGGCCTAAGAGAAGAAGAGAGGGGTTGGAGCTTGCTAGAACACATTTTAGACGCGAATTATAACTGACTAACCTAACGTCAGTTAGGGACAAACCCCTCGACTCGCCTCAAGGATCATTGTTTATAGCGGGCGGATAGCCCCTTTATTGGCCCACCCTGACTACGTCCGTCCACAATAAAACTATCATAGGGGAAGCGATTTTTCAGAGAAGACACATCAAAGTGGTTTTATTGTATACAAAATATAAGATTAGGAGCGGTGCATCCAATTTAATCTTGCATATTAACACGAAAAATTCTTGCGTGAAGTTAACTTTACGTGCCCAATTAATTTTTAAATTCTCAAGATTATGATTTCGTTAATAGATATATGATAAGGCACACATTACACCTCAAAATCTGAGGTCAATCATGAATTGGCAAATTGCTGTCGCAGATCTTTTATTCCATTTTCGGATTTTTGACGGCTTCCGTGACGTAAGTGAGCGATGAACCGACTGCGAAGGGTGAGGTTGCAGGTTCAATTCCTGCACAGGGCAAAGGTTGATGTGAACTAAAAGTATTGCTCATAGCTTGGATGTTTGTGGGAGCATGGTCCTCGTCGTCCTTGATTACCTAAATATAGGAGATTCTAGTTAGCATCTGTATACGAGTATGTGGGGACTCCCCGCCTGCTCGCACGCTCCTACCCGTCTGGTATGTGGCCTTGGTGAGCCATGTCACCTCCCCACAGGCCTGGATACCACCCGGGCTTACTGACAGGGCAAGTTAGAGAATGCTAGGGCGACCCTGTCTTGGCCCACCTCGGTGGAGGACTGCTCACGGGGCGGGGACCAGAATTCATTTTAATTTTAAGTTTGAACGTTAGGAAGGTTCTATTGTCAAAGCATCTATATATAATCACAGAATCAAATGTACCAAGATTATCTTTTTTAATTTCAAATTTGCATTTCGTCTATTTTTTAACTGACTGAGCGACGCAAAGGAAGGTATTGTGTTTGTCAGTCTGTTTTTTTATTAAGTTTTGCTCCACGTATTAATATATAGATTATACGGAATGTGCCGTCCATAATCATTAACCACAGATAATCTAACTGTTCCCTTAACAGTCAACAATCAACAGTTTAACTTGTGGTTTAACCGGGCGGCGACAATTAAGCTCAAATTGATGCAACTATGAGAGGTCGACGCCCGGACGGCCGTTTTATTCCTGGTTTAGTCATAGAGTAGCTAAACATGTAGATGTGACATTTTATTTTTGACATGTTCTTTTTGCATCGGGTCTTTAGAATAGAATAGAATAGAAAACTCTTTATTGTACATCAGAAAAAAACCCATATCAAAAAAATTACAATGGGTAAACAAGGGTAGTACAAGTCGTTAGGGTCTTTAGTAGTATTTTTCATTTTATATCACTATGGCCAAGTCCATGTAGCTATTTCGTAGTCCTGCTGTGACTTAAATTCAGGACTAACTACTTGCCTAAACTGTGTCACGACACATGTCAAATTAATACACAATTGATCAACACACCCTACATTAACTGAACATTACCCTATGGGGAATGAATAAAATGAATGAATGAATGAAATGAATGAAAATGTGATTTATTGCCTCAACAAGAACAACATAACTTAATATAAATTATTATAGACAAAATCAAGGCAAAAGGGGAATCAAGAAGTTCTGATGTAAGACCGTAAAACCTATGGTAAATCACGTCAAAAGTTTGGTGACGTCATAAAAGATCATGCTTAATTATTATTACTAAATTAACCAAAGACGTTCTTTGATGTTCTTTGATGATGTTCTTTGTGTGAATGAGACCAGGCGGAAAGGATGTGAAACCACCACGCATGGACCCTACACAGCCTATTGGTCTGGAGTTCCAGAAACCAATAGAGGGTGTCAGGGAGTTGGTGTACTGCTTCCCGCTGGGATCGTAGCATGTGGAAAGGTGTAGTGTCTGCCTGTACCAACGGCAAAAAGGCGTGACTGTACGTTTGTAAGTTTACCAAAAATTCCAAGAAAAAAATATTTTTTGTTTAAGTAAGGTTTCACGCAATGTTTCACCAGTAAATTCAATGTAATTTTGTATCGATTTCTTGAAAATGTCTTCGCAACATCCGTCTAAAACGTTACAAAATCTATCTGGAACTCGCTACATTACTTTAATTATTCTAAATAATGCATATCAGCTAATTTTGTAAGTGTACTAATAGGATAAATCGGCCTAGGTACCTACTAATACTTAAGTACACTATACCACACATTATACTTATATATTTATTTCACTTCTAGGTAATAAAGAAAACAGTAAAGAGTACACAATACCGTAGTAAGTAGTGGTTATTCTACCATCATCATCATCATCATCACCAACCCATATCGGCCCACTGCTGAGCACGGGGGCCAACCATGACATCTTATAGCGATTCAATTGAAGACCTAAGCTGAACCGCGTCGCAGAATCGTACCGTGACTTCTTATTTTTTATGTTGCTGCCATTTTCAACCTAAACTGGATCCAGTTTAGGTTCAAAATGGCTTATTAGCGACTCAATTTAGGTTGCTGCCATTTTCAACCTAAACTGAATCCAGTGTAAGTTGAAAATGGCAGCAACATAAAAAATAAGACGTCACGGTACGATTATGCGACACTGTTTAGTTTAGGTCTTCAATTGAATCGCTATAAGATGTCACGGTATGCCTCCAGGTCAAATGAAAAATAATTAGTTGTCTGTAAAGTTGGTTTACGGATGATATTTTAACGTGACAACGTCTTAACAAAACATTGATGAAATGATTGCATACTTTTATGAATAAAATTGAATAATTTTTTAATAATAAAAGAATAAATACTTGAAATTATACAAGTAATCTGATTTTTAAAATGCAAGAATAATTAACCTGTCAAGAAGAGAAGGGAGATATATGCGGCGCGAGCGTAACGGGACTAACGGGACAATATGTCAACTTTTTCGTGGATGCAGCCGGCGTTCATCGATTTATTAGATTTTGTCCCGTAACAAAAGAAATTAAGAATAATTAAAGTATTTTTTTTAATTATACTGACTTTTATTTGCAAATATTTTATCACTGTTCATTAAATTAATATGTTAACAGTTCATTTGTGTGTGTCATGTTTTAAAAATCTTAATGTGCGGTCCGTTTTGTGTTAATTATTTATTCATTAATTTAAATTAATTCTACTTTTATGCAGTTGTAAACATGACATCGATTCATTCAGCTTTTTTATTTTTATATTTAGAACCAAAAAAAAAAGACCTCACCAGAATAGACAAATCTAGAAAGACCTGTTATTGCGTTTTACGTTGCGAATATTTTACTTTGATTTGTATTTTTTATTATAAATGAGTTCATTCGCCCATTACTAGGTAGGTACCTATTATTTTTTATTTTTTTATTTGTCTGAGTGACGAGACAAGCAAGTCGTTCACCTGATGATAAGCGCTACGCCCGCCAATAACAGTTACAGTGCCAGAACTTTGCATTGCATAATCTTGCACTGCGCTCGTCACCCTGAGACATCGGCTCTAAAGTCTCATATGCCAATTTCCCTGGAAACAATGCCCTTCACACCGGAACATAGTAATATTTGCTCACTACTGCTTGGTGGATGAATATCTGGTAAAAATTTATGTCTGTCGAATCAGTGTTCGCTTCTGTTCATTAGCATAATCTGTGACCTAGTGCAAGTGCCGTGTCGAGACAGTGACTGGCCTTGTTCACATGCACACTAATTTGGGTGTAAATGTATATTATTTGTGATTCAACTGCAGAGAATCTGTTATTGTCGGTTTTCTAGATACTTACCTTTCTACGTCTCTAATGGCTCATATTCTTTTTTTTTATTAATAATAAATAGGTCGCGTTTGACCACTATCTCAACTGATGTCTAAGCGACGATGCGCTCTACGATGGTGCACGCTTACCTAGAAGCAACCTGTTCACTCGTGACTTGAAGACTCCCAGGTTGTAACTGTCGGGAAACACAGACTCAGGCAAGGAGTTCCACTCCTTCATTCTTCATTCTTTGGTTGGTATGAATTGAAGAGCCATTTAGAGATGATATTTTCGGAGAATTTTATGGGTGGATTTGATCCTATAAATTCACATACCAATATTTTGATAATCTACTTTCCTAAGCCTCTCGGAAATAGTTTAATTTCTTTTATTTTACTAAGTAACGAGACGAGCAAGTCGTGCACCTGATGGTAAGCGCTACGCCTGCCCATAACAGTTGCAATGCCACCCAGAACTGCATTGCATAACCTTGCGCTGCACTGCACTGCACTGCTTTTCTATCAGTGGAAGTATTACCAAAGATAACGTTTTCACCCGCGGAATTCTCGTTTTCCCGCAGAATGACTGCATTTTCTCGAGATAAAACCGCTTATAGCTAAAATGTAGCTTTGCATTTGTGAAAGAATTTTCAGAATACATAAACTGTTCCGGGGATCCCCTACAACCATACAAACAAACTAACCAACTCGGAAACAAACATGATCACTACTTAATACTCCTAGCACTTCTTCCTTTACTTTTGTTCTTTCCTGTTATGGTCGGAGGCGTAGCGCTTACCACCAGCTGAACAACTTGCTCCTCTTGTTACTCAGAAAAATAAAAATCTCTTTATAGTATTCAACGGATCATCCTTGATTCTTACGTAACGTCCTTTGGAGTAACCTGTGAATGCCCCTTTATACATGTACATGATCTCATCAGCTATACCTCATAGCTAGGGTTGCCATCTCTAAAATTTGACAACAAGGACAAGACGCGTGAAAACCCGGATTTTAGAACCCGGGTTCTGGGCTCTTAAATGCTGTTGACATGTCAAGAGGGTTTTTAAACATAGTCAGTGTAATAAAACACAGTTGAAAATGTCATAAATCACTTTTTTTTTTAAACCTGGACTACAAATGAAGCCCCGCCCGGACGCTCCCCGGACGCCCTCTAAACTAGGACAAATCCCGGGAAACCTATACGGATGGCAACCCTAGTCATAGCATAACTTATAAGAAGGGACGGTATCTTATGATTGTTATGAATGTCCGAAAGTACCGGATAAAAAAACAGAAATACCACTAAAATTCTAAATGTGAAAGTGTGTGTGTGTTGTGTTTGTCCTCTTTTCACGCCGGAAAGGCTGAACAGATTTTAACATAATTTGGTATACTTTAGGTCCTGGATTATACTTTTTATCCTATGAGATAATGACTAGCGCGGGTGAAAATGCCGAGCGCAGCCACGGGTGCGGCTCTGCACACTCCATAGTGTTTTCCCATACGACAAACACAACATTTGTGTTTTCGCGCTCACGGCAAGTTATGAAAATCCAGAAACAAGTTAATAAACCAGTTTACTTCATAAATAGGAATTCTGTGATTTAACCGCCTATAGATAAACACTCTATGATATCATCTCGTCTCCCGCAGCACAAAACAAACTCTACGCCTCAGGGTCTAAAGCCTAAAATCGTATCATCAAAAAACCTTACATACTACGAAGTATCGAACACAATCGAGTAACTGTGAGTCATTGGCGAGTTATGCGCTATCTTATCACGTACTGATAACGGATACATCTTGTGGATGTTAAATAATTTCTTATATCTATAACATAGAATATAGTACAATAGTGTCGATTTATCTAGGCCATCGTGCATCGTGATTTATCTAGCCAAACAACAAACATAACCTGACACGTTACTGCGGACTGCCTGACCAGTTTTTGCGGGTCATGTTATTGTGGTTTGTTTTTGTAAATTTGTAGTAATTAGCAATAAATATTATTTTATTATTATTATTTACTTTTCTTTTATTATTTGCATGAAACTCGGCCTAAAAGAATTGCAGTGGAACTAAAAACATTACATTGCAATATCTTCCGCAGCACTGCAGTGCGCTCGTCATTCTGATACATTCATTTCTAATATGTCCTACTAAATTTTAAGGACATTCTCAGACCTAGTTTAAGTCCCGTTAGATATAATGTCTCCATTGTTTACTTCTGAGATGACTCAAAGAGACATGCCTTTATTCAAATTAGCGTAAAGTTCAAAATTGAATCTAACAATAATGCTTACTTTTACAGACTTGCTAAAAAATTATGCAAACTTCAGTCTTACTGTATTTTACTGTACGATTTAATTTGCAGTGCAGTTGGTCAGGATCGAAAGTTTAGATAAGGAATTTTAGTGAAAACAAGACTTCCTATAATTATAATACTGGGACAGTTATGAATGCACTTTGTTAATGAGTTCGTAATAATATGAAAGGGAAATCTTTTAATATTTTTTATCTTCAAAAATTCAACCCGAATCTAATATGAAATAATTCAAAACATTTTCACTGAAGAATCAACGATAATATTAAAATTTCCTCGCTTAGTCGACGCCGCTGGTGACAAGAGGGCTGGCTCTTTTCTCGCACGGAGAATAGCTAATGTTATTCAACGTGGAAATGCAGCCAGTGTTCTTGGCACCATGCCTCATGGACACCCACTTATTAAGTGCAAGCATTACTGTGTTCCGGTTTAAAGGGCACTGTTTCTAGCGAAATTACTGAGCATATGATGCTGGGTACAGACCAAGCGAACATAAGGGAGCGAATGCCTCAGAACGAATGCAAAAACTAGTGTGGACGTCCTGGCGAGAGCGAGCGAACCCAAACGGTGGCTTTCGCTAGCCCTGGCTTGCCTTCGGCCGTGCTCCTGCTGGGTACAGACCAAGCGAGCACGCGCGAGTGAATGCCACCGAGCGAATACAAAATACTGGTGTGGACGTCCTGGCGAAAGCGAGCGAAACCAAACGGTGGCTTCCGCTAGCCCTCGCTTGCCTGCGGCCGTGCTCCGACCGGTTGTCGGTACATCAAAGAAAAATGGAACGTACGAACGAGCGCGGTGTGTACGGACAGGCGAATGCTCATTCTGTCGCGACGGTTGCACTGAACGGACGTGTCGTGTTCACAATAATTTTGATTTTTATACTACGATCGCGATGGAATGGCCTAACTCAAAACTGCTGATGCTCATAAATGATAGATGCTGATGTATAAAAGCAGAAACCTAGGTTACAGGGCCTAGTCAGTGGGATATAATATAATAATTACGAGAGCAACTTGAAAATACGCTTTTTTGTTTGTTGAGATATCTTAATGATTTTGGTGTCAAATCAAAGGACTAGGTCTAAAACCATTTTATCCATTTGAATCATGTATATCGGTACACGCGTTTAGGAGATACTTAAGGATTAATTTGGAGGAAATATAAATCACCAGATTTTTTTATGTTATTGTTTTACGAACTTTTTAATAATAATTAGTACCTATCTAGCATGTATGGCTCTACTATCCATAGCATCTAGGTAACCTAAATATTAAAAGTTTGTTTTCATTTGTTAATTACAAATGACTAGTAGCAGCTAGTGATGTGAAAAAACAACCAGTCGTTATTCAAATAAAGCATTACTATCAATTTTTCAAAACGATATCTTTCACTTTTTCACTCACTTGTTAATGTACGAAACGGAACCATAGTTGTTATCAAACATTTGTGTGTTATATTTGCTGACGATGCAACTATTTACATGAGTAAATTAAACCTAAGTCCGAATGAGTTTGAAATAGAAATTAACAAATCTATCGAAGCAGTTGTGAGCTGGTTAGAAAATTTAAATCTAAATGTAAATGTTGATAAAACGAAATTAATAGAATTTAGAAATTATAGACAAAAATCATTACCGTTAAATGTTCTTGTTAAAAAAACAAAAGTCGATATTGTTACAGAAACCAATTTTATTGGAGTTACTATAGACACAAATTAAATTGGAAATCTCACATTTCTAAATTTAACACAAAACTTTCTCAATACATATATGCTGTTTCAATACTAAAAAACGTATCATCAAAAAAAATTGCTATAAACACGTATTATGATTACGTTTATCCTCTTTTAAGCTATGGGATTATATTTTGGGGTAATTCTGTAGAAGTAGAAACTACTTTTCTACTTCAAAAAAGATGTCTAAGATGTATATTTAATTTAAATAGTACTGAAACACTTCGTAATGTTTTCATAGAGAATAACTTCCTTACACTTACTTGTATTTATATCTATCAAATTAGTATATTTGTCGAAAGCAATTACGAGTACTTTTATAAAACAAAATCCAACCGATCCGAAATTCTAAGGACCAAATACAAGCATAATATTTAAATACTTCAGGCCAATAACACGTTGTATCATAAGAGCTCTTACTTCACAGCTATTAAAGTTCATAACAATCTACCTCTTGACGTTAAGATGCAAAGTGGACCAGATTTCAACAAAAAGTTAAAATTTTGGTTGCTAACGCAAAGTTTTTATAATTTAAAAGAATACTTTTCTATATAATAACTACTTTTTTAAATTCCTAACAATTTATTTAAAATATGGTTAATTGTTTTGTTTTCCAATTTTATCTAGTGTATTAATAAGTTAATTATTGTGCGCCCGAAATGGGCAAATTGTTGAAACTTCTTATTGTAATAACAACAGCATAATGTACACAATTTATACAATAAAAATATTCTGATTCTGATTCTGATATCACAACGCTATAATAAATCTCAGTTTACTATAAACTCTATGGAATGGCCTAACTCAAAACTGTAGACTCATAGAGCTGTTTAAGCAGAAATCTAGGCTGTGGCAGTGAGATATAATAATTATTATAATAGGTACCTATATAATTACGAGAGCAACCTGAAAATACGATTTTTTGTTTGTGGCGATATCTTAATGATTTTGATGTCAAATAAAAGGAATAGGTCTAAAACCATTTTATCCATTTGAATTATGTAAATCGGTCCACGCGTTTAGGAGATACATATGGATTAGTTTAAGGAAAATGTAAACCACCAGAATTTTTGATGTTTTTGTTTGACGAACTTTTTGATTAGTTATTCTATTCGCATTTAGCATGTATGGCTCTACTATCCCTAATATCTAGGTAGCCTAAATATAAAATTTCACTAGTTCAGTTGAATTTGACAACTGGAATAAACAGCGGTCTTGATTTGTTCTAGCAATCGCAGAAATGCAATATAAATATCATGATAGGTGTACACGAAGAAAAGTTTAATAACGTATAGTTACCGACTATAATAATCGTTTCAAATCGTTTGGTTATTAAGCCGTATGGTAACGACACATCACTAGTTCGCCGTGGTTCGCCCAACTCTGCATGCGTTCGTTTGGTGTGGACACAACAGCGAAAGTGAGCGAGTACGGTACCGATCGGTGGCCACCAATTGATGGCCATTCGTTCGCTTATGTTCGGTTGGTCTGTACCCACTGCAACGGTGTGACTAGTAGCAGCTAGTGATGTGAATAAAAAATCAGTCGTTATTCAAGTCATTACTATCTATTTTTCAAAACGATATATTTCACTTTTTCACTTGTTATGTACGAAACGAAACCATAGTTGGTATCACAACGCTATAATAAATCTCAGTTAACTATAAACTCTATGGAATGGCCTAACTCAAAACTGCTGATGGTCATAGAGCTGTATAAGCAGAAACTTAGGCTGTGGCAGTGGGATATTATAATAATTATTATAATAGTTACCTATATAATTACGAGAGAAACCTGAAAATACGATTTTTTGTTTGTGGTGATATCTTAATGATTTTGGTGTCAAATGAAAGGAATAGGTCTAAAATTATTTTATCCATTTGAATCATGTAAATCGGTCCACGCGTTTAGGAGGTACATAAGGATTAGTTTAGGGAAAATGTAAACCACCAGAATTTTTGATGTTTTTGATTGACGAACTTTTTGATTAGTTATTCTATTCGCATCTAGCATGCATGGCTCTACTATCCATAGTATCTAGGTAGCCTAAATATAAAAGGTTTGTTTTCATTTGTTAATTACAAATGACTGACTTTAATATTCATTGTGTATGTAATCAAATCAATAATTCATACGCATCAAACATAAGATAGATTACGTGGTCAAGTGCCCATACTTGACCACGTAATCTATCTTATGTTGTCGCCCTGGTATCCCCCAAAATAATACTCCGTTTACTTGAGAAAATAATTTGTATTTTCTAATACGAAGGTTTATGAACGCACTTTACAATTATCTTGAACGCTACTTAAAACGACCTTAGGTAGGCGGGACGGCTCATTTGACGGAGCCATCTAGCGGGTGGCATGTGAACTACGTTGACTAACATTGATCTCAAACAGGCAAAGACGATGGATATTATACCTAGTAGCAGCTAGTGATGTGAAACAACAAGTCGTTATTCAAATAAAGCATTACTACCTTATCTATTTTTCAAAACGATAATTTTTCACTTTTGTTCACTCACTTGATATGTACCTACGATAAGAAACCATAGTTGTTGTCAGAACGCTATAATAAATCGCCGCTAACTATAAAGTATCTACTTGAAGTTGTCAACGTAGCTGGAGAAAGTGAATAAGCCAGATAGAGCGTTTTGATGCGTGCGAGTAGGAGGGCTATACTCCATAGGCTACAATAATATGTTCAGTTGAATTTGACAACTCAAATAAACAGTTGTCTTCATTTGTTCAAGCAAATTAATGCAATATATGTTAAATGTCACGACTAATTGAAAAACACGAAAGAAAGTTTTAATCCCATGTATTCGAAAAGAGACATTTTGCTTCTGGATAAGTGCGAGCAAAGTGGGTTATTCCCGGGCACTTCATTTTTAGAGTTTTTTCAATAAAGAGTGGTAATAATATAAATGAATGAATCAATAAAAAGGAGATTTATTGCCAAAAAAAATAAAAATTAATTATAAATAAATATTTTATTTGCTTTTCTTTTATTTTGTTTTCTAAAATATTATTCACTTTTTTTTTATTATATATATATATTTTTTTATTTTTTTTTAGTATGATGGTATTAAAATTTTGTTTTCTTTTTGTTACTTTTTATTAAATTAAATTAAAGTACTCAAATTTCTAAAATGCAAGAATAATTAACCTGTCAAGAAGAGAAGAGAGATAGATGCGGCACAAGCGTACAATGAGCGTAACGGGACAATGTGTCAACTTTTTCGGCTGCATACCGGCGTTCATCGATTTATTAGACGTTGTCACGTCAAAAGATTTTTTCTCGTATGATGAATATTTTCTCATACCTTGGGATGAAAAGTATCGTGTACCACACGGTAGCAAAATTATTTAAGCTCGAGCGAAGTACTTTGACTTCTACTACTTCTACTATAGAATCCTTCGCTTCGCTCTGGATTCAAAAATCGCTCTCGCCGTAATTACATTATTTTGTTCCCTTGTGGTACAATCCACTATTATCGTATAGTTGTTACCTACTACAATAATCGCACGGTTTTGATAGTTTGGTTATTAATCCGTATGGTAACGACACATCACTAGTTCGGCGTGATTCGCCGAACTCTGCATGCGTTCGTTTGGTGTGGACACAACAGCGAAAACGAGCGTGTACTGTACCGTTCGGTGGCCACCAATTGGTGACCATTCGCTCGCTTATGTTCGGTTGGTCTGTACCCACCATGAGACTTTAGGGCCGATGTCTCACGGTGACGAGCGCCGAGTGAGACAACACGTCACAAGACGAGTTTTGTGCCGCGCAGGCTTATGGTGGGTACAGACCAACCGAACATAAGCGAGCGAATGGTCACCAATTGGTGGCCACCGAACGGTACAGTACACGCTCGTTTTCGCTGTTGTGTCCACACCAAACGAACGCATGCAGAGTTCGGCGAATCACGCCGAACTAGTGATGTGTCGTTACCATACGGATTAATAACCAAACTATCAAAACCGTGCGATTATTGTAGTAGGTAACAACTATACGATAATAGTGGATTGTACCACAAGGGAACAAAATAATGTAATTACGGCGAGAGCGATTTTTGAATCCAGAGCGAAGCGAAGGATTCTATAGTAGAAGTAGTAGAAGTCAAAGTACTTCGCTCGAGCTTAAATAATTTTGCTACCGTGTGGTACACGATACTTTTCATCCCAAGGTATGAGAAAATATTCATCATACGAGAAAAAATCTTTTGACGTGACAACGTCTAATAAATCGATGAACGCCGGTATGCAGCCGAAAAAGTTGACACATTGTCCCGTTACGCTCATTGTACGCTTGTGCCGCATCTATCTCTCTTCTCTTCTTGACAGGTTAATTATTCTTGCATTTTAGAAATTTGAGTAACTTAATTTAATTTAATAAAAAGTAACAAAAAGAAAACAAAATTTTAATACCATCATACGAAAAAAAAATAAAAAAATATAAATATATAATAAAAAAAAAGTGAATAATATTTTAGAAAACAAAATAAAAGAAAAGCAAATAAAATATTTATTTATAATTAATTTTTATTTTTTTTGGCAATAAATTTCCTTTTTATTGATTCATTCATTTATATTATTACCACTCTTTATTGAAAAAACTCTAAAAATGAAGTGCCCGGGAATGACCCACTTTGCTCGCACTTATCCAGAAGCAAAATGTCTCTTTTCGAATACATGGGATTAAAACTTTCTTTCGTGTTTTTCAATTAGTCGTGACATTTAACATATATTGCATTAATTTGCTTGAACAAATGAAGACAACTGTTTATTTGAGTTGTCAAATTCAACTGAACATATTATTGTAGCCTATGGAGTATAGCCCTCCTACTCGCACGCATCAAAACGCTCTATCTGGCTTATTCACTTTCTCCAGCTACGTTGACAACTTCAAGTAGATACTTTATAGTTAGCGGCGATTTATTATAGCGTTCTGACAACAACTATGGTTTCTTATCGTAGGTACATATCAAGTGAGTGAACAAAAGTGAAAAATTATCGTTTTGAAAAATAGATTAGGTAGTAATGCTTTAGTTGAATAACGACTTGTTGTTTCACATCACTAGCTGCTACTAGGTATAATATCCATCGTCTATGCCTGTTTGAGATCAATGTTAGTCATCGTAGTTCACATGCCACCCGCTAGATGGCTCCGTCAAATGAGCCGTCCCGCCTACCTAAGGTCGTTTTAAGTAGCGTTCAAGATAATTGTAAAGTGCGTTCATAAACCTTCGTATTAGAAAATACAAATTATTTTCTCAAGTAAACGGAGTATTATTTTGGGGGATACCAGGGCGGCAACATAAGATAGATTACGTGGTCAAGTAGGGGCACTTGACCACGTAATCTATCTTATGTTTGATGCGTATGAATTATTGATTTGATTACATACACAATGAATATTAAAGTCAGTCATTTGTAATTAACAAATGAAAACAAACCTTTTATATTTAGGCTACCTAGATACTATGGATAGTAGAGCCATGCATGCTAGATGCGAATAGAATAACTAATCAAAAAGTTCGTCAATCAAAAACATCAAAAATTCTGGTGGTTTACATTTTCCCTAAACTAATCCTTATGTACCTCCTAAACGCGTGGACCGATTTACATGATTCAAATGGATAAAATAATTTTAGACCTATTCCTTTCATTTGACACCAAAATCATTAAGATATCACCACAAACAAAAAATCGTATTTTCAGGTTGCTCTCGTAATTATATAGGTAACTATTATAATAATTATTATAATATCCCACTGCCACAGCCTAAGTTTCTGCTTATACAGCTCTATGACCATCAGCAGTTTTGAGTTAGGCCATTCCATAGAGTTTATAGTTAACTGAGATTTATTATAGCGTTGTGATACCAACTATGGTTTCGTTTCGTACATAACAAGTGAAAAAGTGAAATATATCGTTTTGAAAAATAGATAGTAATGACTTGAATAACGACTGATTTTTGATTCACATCACTAGCTGCTACTAGTCACACCGTTGCAGTGGGTACAGACCAACCGAACATAAGCGAACGAATGGCCATCAATTGGTGGCCACCGATCGGTACCGTACTCGCTCACTTTCGCTGTTGTGTCCACACCAAACGAACGCATGCAGAGTTGGGCGAACCACGGCGAACTAGTGATGTGTCGTTACCATACGGCTTAATAACCAAACGATTTGAAACGATTATTATAGTCGGTAACTATACGTTATTAAACTTTTCTTCGTGTACACCTATCATGATATTTATATTGCATTTCTGCGATTGCTAGAACAAATCAAGACCGCTGTTTATTCCAGTTGTCAAATTCAACTGAACTAGTGAAATTTTATATTTAGGCTACCTAGATACTAGGGATAGTAGAGCCATACATGCTAAATGCGAATAGAATAACTAATCAAAAAGTTCGTCAAACAAAAACATCAAAAATTCTGGTGGTTTACATTTTCCTTAAACTAATCCATATGTATCTCCTAAACGAGTGGACCGATTTACATAATTCAAATTCGTATTTTCAGGTTGCTCTCGTAATTATATAGGTACCTATTATAATAATTATTATATCTCACTGCCACAGCCTAGATTTCTGCTTAAACAGCTCTATGAGTCTACAGTTTTGAGTTAGGCCATTCCATAGAGTTTATAGTAAACTGAGATTTATTATAGCGTTGTGATATCAGAATCAAAATCAGAATATTTTTATTGTATAAATTGTGTACATTATGCTGTTGTTATTACAATAAGAAGTTTCAACAATTTCCCATTTCGGGCGCACAATAATTAACTTACTTATACACTAGATAAAATTGGAAAACAAAACAATTAACCATATTTTAAATAAATTGTTAGGAATTTAAAAAAGTAGTTATTATATAGAAAAGTATTCTTTTAAATTATAAAAACTTTGCGTTAGCAACCAAAATTTTAACTTTTTGTTGAAATCTGGTCCACTTTGCATCTTAACGTCAAGAGGTAGATTGTTATGAACTTTAATAGCTGTGAAGTAAGAGCTCTTATGATACAACGTGTTATTGGCCTGAAGTATTTAAATATTATGCTTGTATTTGGTCCTTAGAATTTCGGATCGGTTGGATTTTGTTTTATAAAAGTACTCGTAATTGCTTTCGACAAATATACTAATTTGATAGATATAAATACAAGTAAGTGTAAGGAAGTTATTCTCTATGAAAACATTACGAAGTGTGTCAGTACTATTTAAATTAAATATACATCTTAGACATCTTTTTTGAAGTAGAAAAGTAGTTCCTACTTCTACAGAATTACCCCAAAGTATAATCCCATAGCTTAAAAGAGGATAAACGTAATCATAATACGTGTTTATAGCAATTTTTTTTGATGATACGTTTTTTAGTATTGAAACAGCATATATGTATTGAGAAAGTTTTGTGTTAAATTTAGAAATGTGAGATTTCCAATTTAATTTGTGTCTATAGTAACTCCAATAAAATTGGTTTCTGTAACAATATCGACTTTTGTTTTTTTAACAAGAACATTTAACGGTACATAATGATTTTTGTCTATTATTTCTAAATTCTATTAATTTCGTTTTATCAACATTTACATTTAGATTTAAATTTTCTAACCAGCTCACAACTGCTTCGATAGATTTGTTAATTTCTATTTCAAACTCATTCGGACTTAGGTTTAATTTACTCATGTAAATAGTTGCATCGTCAGCAAATATAACACACAAATGTTTGATAACAACTATGGTTCCGTTTCGTACATTAACAAGTGAGTGAAAAAGTGAAAGATATCGTTTTGAAAAATTGATAGTAATGCTTTATTTGAATAACGACTGGTTGTTTTTTCACATCACTAGCTGCTACTAGTCATTTGTAATTAACAAATGAAAACAAACTTTTAATATTTAGGTTACCTAGATGCTATGGATAGTAGAGCCATACATGCTAGATAGGTACTAATTATTATTAAAAAGTTCGTAAAACAATAACATAAAAAAATCTGGTGATTTATATTTCCTCCAAATTAATCCTTAAGTATCTCCTAAACGCGTGTACCGATATACATGATTCAAATGGATAAAATGGTTTTAGACCTAGTCCTTTGATTTGACACCAAAATCATTAAGATATCTCAACAAACAAAAAAGCGTATTTTCAAGTTGCTCTCGTAATTATTATATTATATCCCACTGACTAGGCCCTGCAACCTAGGTTTCTGCTTTTATACATCAGCATCTATCATTTATGAGCATCAGCAGTTTTGAGTTAGGCCATTCCATCGCGATCGTAGTATAAAAATCAAAATTATTGTGAACACGACACGTCCGTTCAGTGCAACCGTCGCGACAGAATGAGCATTCGCCTGTCCGTACACACCGCGCTCGTTCGTACGTTCCATTTTTCTTTGATGTACCGACAACCGGTCGGAGCACGGCCGCAGGCAAGCGAGGGCTAGCGGAAGCCACCGTTTGGTTTCGCTCGCTTTCGCCAGGACGTCCACACCAGTATTTTGTATTCGCTCGGTGGCATTCACTCGCGCGTGCTCGCTTGGTCTGTACCCAGCAGGAGCACGGCCGAAGGCAAGCCAGGGCTAGCGAAAGCCACCGTTTGGGTTCGCTCGCTCTCGCCAGGACGTCCACACTAGTTTTTGCATTCGTTCTGAGGCATTCGCTCCCTTATGTTCGCTTGGTCTGTACCCAGCATTATGCAATGCAAAGTTCTGGGTGCCACTGTAACTGTTAAGGGCAGGCGTATCGGTTACCATCAGCTGAACGACTTGCGTAAAAAAAAAAGAAAAATGTAGTATCCATTCTTTCCGCACGGATCACCATTCTCACTTTCACCGAGAAAAGAAAAGATTGAAATATTATAAAATTGTTGAGAAAATCCAGTAAGAAAGCGATATTCAAATAGTTCGTTAGGTAACTGTTAAATTGTCCCTAATAACTATCATTATCGAAAACGACAGCTAAGAAATGATTGCAGCGTTAGCACAGATGGTATATGTAGTGCCGCGGAAGTCCACTCTCGCACCCGTAGCCCCGACAACAAAGGCGTCCCGGTGGAACACCCTGGGGTTTAGTGGGTATACCCGTCAGACTAGCGGGGGAGTCCCACATAACCACCCGGCTCTCACCCGGGTCTGGTGGTATGCGTAATTGCATTCCCCAGGTAAAAAAAAAAAAAAAGATGGTATATGTAGTACTAGTTACGACCCGCGGTTTCACCCGCGAATACTATTATCCCACGGGAACTGTAAATTTTTACAGGATAAAAAGTATCTTATGTTATATATCAGGACCTAAATATTAAATTTCATCAAAATCCGTTCAACCGTTTCGGCGTGATGAGAGATCAAACACACACACTTTCGCATTAGTAATATTAGTGAGACTCTCCGTACACAGAATGGACACTCCAACAAGCGCGAACCGCTTCCGCGCACCTCTACCCGCAATCGGGGGGACAATCGGGAGGCTGTCAATATTACACGCCTCAATGTAATAGACAAACGGTTTGTATGAACCTTCATACTAGCGGGTTGTCTTTTGTTTTGGTCGAGTAATATTTTTGGCTACTTACACACGCATTCGGCGCGTGTAATAACGTCATTTTGACATGTGAGTTATCATATCAGCTTTTGTATGGAGTGTCCTGGGTTTAGTTAGGTACTTTTCCCTATTTTTTATTAGTGTGTGCGTTGCTATGTTAAAATGTTGGCAAAAATATGGTTTCTTTCTTTTTCAACAATACAAAAAAGCACGCACGTCCATTAATTCCTCGTCAGCCAAACCTCTAGATTCGTTCACATTTGAAACCACAAGAACCGGACCACGTAGGAAAATAATGTCTTTCCATTATCTATCTATTTTTATTAAAAAAAGCAGTAAAAAACAAAAAGTTTGTACTGTACATTGAAGATATATTTAATTTTTTTATTTTTATTTCATTGAGTGACGAGTCGAGCAAGTCGTTCACCTGATGGTAAGCGCTACGCCTGCCCATACCAGTTACAGTGCTACCCAGAACTTTGCATTGCATAATCCTGCGCAGCACTGCACTGCGCTCGTCACCCTGAGACATCGGCTCTAAAGTCTCATACGCCCAGTAATTTCGCTGGAAACAGTGCCCTTCAAACCGGAACACAGTAATGTTAGCACACTCTTCTTGGCGGTCTCTTGCAGAAGAGGCCTCCCACTACTACGCTGTTACTATATTCATAACATAAGCATACACGAGCTTAAAGACTACAATTGAAATTAATATGACTCTTCGGCCCACATGTGTTTGTCGGAAAGATTAATAGAATTGGAAAGTAGCTGTTACTATAAATCGACCCGAACCATAAATAACAATCAGGATGTCAACCGATGGCAATTACAACGGTGTCCCACATCGTATTACGGCTAAAGCTGGGTCCACATCTGTAACCGTGACTGTGACTGTGACCGTCACAAATACACTTGACAAAACATACGTGGATGCGTTTTGTTACGTTCATGGAGTCACGGCCTAAAGCCGCGCAGCGATCCACGCCTGAAAGGGTCGCGATAAAATGTCACATCGCTCGTCCGTGTATAGCGTAGCGGGTACCGTGGCACGGTGACGGTCAAAGATGTGGAATCAGCTTAAATTGTACCGCTCTTATTAAAATTGTTAAGCTCTATTGAAAAATGATTGGAGTTCTTGGAAGAAATTGTGATTGAAATAGGCAGGGGCCTTGAAACCCAATGGTTTATATGTATTGTATATATAAACTATTATAGTTCGTTAAGTGTTAGTTGCAATATTTTCGCTTTTGCCTCTGGTAATCTCTAATTCCAAGTCCGCCTCCCAGGGAGAGGGTAGTGAGTTCAAATCCCAGTGCAGGCACGTAACAATTTATTTATATAAACAGCATAATTATGTACGTAATTTTCACTCGCTTTTTGGTGTAGGTAAATATGGTGAGAAAACCTACATACCTACCCGAGAATTATTTCGGAGTTAGGTATGTTATCCACCAATCCGGACCTGGGCCCCATGGTGGGCGATGGCCTAACCCGACCCGTGCTCAGCAGTAGGATGATTTGGGTTGATGATGATGATGATCAATATATAATTTAATTTAATTCGTATTACAATGTATACAGCACATAAGAAAACAAACTGTTTGTTTATTATCATCCATCAATTATTGCTGTAAAGATTTACTGACGCTATAACTTTGACACAATTTGTGAATTCTGACGTCACATTCTTTGAGCAGTCACAAGCATAGATCACACCTAATATAATAAGCCATATCTAATGACATCCGTAACTCTAGCATGTAATCTAATACTAGGTTTAGTATTACTTATGTAAGGCGATAGGTGTAACATTTTGTTGACGTAATTTGATAATAGGTGGCGTTGATTTCAATTAGTTTAGTAGTGACTGGTGTGATTTACTAGAAGGTTGTGTCGATTACCATATAACTTGATTTTACACGTTCACTGCTGAAACACATCTGTTGTGTTTTTTATAACTTGCCGCGAGTGCGGGAAAACACATCTGATGTGTTAGCGGTACGGGAAAATACGACGGTGTGTGCAGATCCGTAACCGTAGCCGATTTTCTTGTCGAGCCACGGTTACGGATCTGCACATACCGTTGTGTTTTTCCATACTGCTGACACAACAATTGTGTTTTCCCTTACTCGAGGCAAGTTATAAAAAACACAACGGTTGTGTTTCAGCAGTGAACGTGTTAAAATAGTGGCTGTAAGTGTTATGAGCAGGCACAGCGCTTACCATCAGGTAATCCGACTTGCCCGTCTCAGTGACATGAAAAAGGTAGTAAAATATTCAAAACATCACCATAACGACACACGTGCGTTACTATTTCAGTTTTGTTTCGAAGTCCATAAAAAGTTCAGATTTAAAACGCAATCTATTTGGAATTCTATCTTGGTGGTGTAAGGTTTAGAACTGCGCGGTGATGTAGAGTTACAGGAATAGAAGGAAAGCGCGTATCCTGTTTATGTGACAGACAGAATAATATTATTATTTATAGCTATAGCTGCAGCTAGGGACCCGCCTGCGGTTTAGCGGCAGGTGGTGAAGATCAGGAATTGATTTATTTTAGGATTAGCCTTCTGCCAAGTCTCATCAAAATCTGTCCAGTAATTACCACCGTGCTGCATCTTCGAAAGGAAATACAGAAACACAGACGATAGCTAAAAATTTTTTTTTTATTTCCATATTGATTTTTATGTTTAGCTTTGTTGTTAAATTAGCGGAATCACCGTTTTTTTATATATATAGTGTATTTTTTTATCATATATCGAATTCTGCCGCCCCCCTAATGTGACACGATCCAGACTACCCGACTATTGACGTGATTACCACACGTCAGAGATCCTTGCTCAAGTGATGGAACCCAGACTGTCACGGTTTGCCACGCATCACTGGTAGTACGTTTTGCTCATGGCGGGCAAATGAAATTTAAAGTTCTTTTTTGGCTTTGTTGCTAGACCTGGACACAACTTTTTTTTATAGGTGAAATTAAATTAATGCATTTTGCGACATTAGTAGATAATTTTTTACCATATTATGTCGAGATATTTAATAGTAAGATATTTAGTAGTTAGGAGTGTTAAGTGTTAAACTGACGACTGAAGTGTTTATTGGCCTATTTGAGTTTTTACGTGCATATTTGATAAATATTACTATGAAATAATGTGCAAAATCAATCAATGCCTAGTTAATTTTTTTGTAATTTAAATTTCCTGCCATATACGAAAACAAAACGTTCCACCTTAAGTGATTAGTAATATTTTGTCATTAACACTTGAGGATATTGAAAACAGTGTGGGCTTCGTAACATAAAAGGCGGAGTACTAGAATTGAACTGGGACAAGTGGCCAAGGCCAAGAGTGAGTGCACGAGCTTTTTTGTCTCAGCCATCCAAATTTACGTATTTTACTCAATTGTCCATACAAAAAATACGTAAGTCTTATTTCAAGAAAAAAATATCGTGTGTTGCTCTTTCTTTATGTATGCTTTATTATGATTTTGTAAAGAAAAAATCTATTGGTACTTTAACCGTGCTGTTAATGGAAAGTGTGGCGCTTACCACCAGACAAACCAATTGCTCAACTTGCTACTCACTACTTAGTAACATTAAGGTTAAAACCTAGACTAACAGAATGACTCAGACAAACCATACCATTCCTCAAAAACATATCACGCACCGAGATCTCCAAATTGCCAGTAAATTCCAATAAACAGCTTATAAATCCCGCACTAAACGGCGAATAGCTGCAGTAAGTAAACGCGCCGAATTCCCGCATAATGCGCACCAGTCGGGTAAATAAACCCCGAGACTGCAGCGCCGGCTCGCGGTGACCATCATGTACTCACACTGGAGACATAATGAGGACTACATACAGAATGGACACTGCACCCTCCGCGATCCGCTTCCCCGCCCCTCTACCCACAATCCGGAGGGAAATTGGGAGGTCGGTCAATATTACGCGCCCAAATGACAATAGACAAACGGGTTAGTATGAACCTTCATACTAGCGGGTTGTCTTTTGTTTTGGTCGCGTAGTATCTTTGAGTACACACGCATTTGGCGCGTGTACAAACGTCATTTATATGTGTGAATGTCACGTCAATTATTTGTATGGAGTGTCCGGGGTGTGACGAGACTTGTCGGAGTCAAGCGGTCCAGCCAGGTTCGCCAGTCTTTTTGTAACCATGGTCAATGGAACTGATCAAAACGTCGAGGTTAGTCAAAATCTAGCCTCGTCTATAGTCAGGGAACTACAATATGAGTTTTGTTCACAATCATGACGTTAATTGACTGCGACTTAAAACCGCAAAATATTACGTGAAAAAAATATTCAATAAAAAAACTAATGACAAATGCCATTGGATTACACCATCGCACTCTAGCTTGCTAATCCAGTCACCACGATGTTGCAACCAAATCAGCCCATTGGTTGAAACATTAACACCTTCAGTGCTGAGAACACAACTGTCGTGTTTTTCACAACTTGCCGCGAGTGCGGCAAAACACAATTGTTGTGTTTGTTGCATGGGAAAACACTATGGAGCGTGCAGAGCCGCACCCGTGGCTAGACAAGCAAAACGGCTCAGCAGTCAAAGTGTTAACACGAAAGGAGAATTATCATGGTCACCCCAGTAAAGGGCGTAGCCGCAAAAAGGGCAAGGCGACGTCGGCGCCACTGAAAATAGACTCCGTCGCTTCCTCGCTGAGAGAACTGGCCCTCGGGTGCATCGTCTCATCATCTCTGTAATGAGACGATGCTGAGACGAAAAAATGGAGACATATAAAGCCGTTTACACAAAAACCTCTACACAAAACCTTGTCTATTTTGTAAATTCAAAATGATTCATGTTTTCATTTCAAACGAGATATTTATGTTGTCATATTGTAGTTTTTGAATAACGTTTAGTTTTCTATATCTTTTATGATTGGCATGCCGTTCTTATTATTATGCAATAAGTAAAACAAATAAATAAACAAACATCCAAACTCTCGCATTGCTACAACTTATTGGATTCATATCGAAAACTCCTTTGAGGAAACTTGGACGAAACATAGGAAATACCTTGAACGATCGTAACTAAAGCAATAAAACAAACAGACCATTAGCAGTATACTGGCACAACAAAGTAAGAGGTACAGTATAACGTCTTCATACAAACGGTCAAAACGCCCGCACACCGCGCGCCTTTATAGATAGATATATAGATAACTGTTTATTGATACCAAAATTAATAAAACACAGAGTGAAATAAAACTTAATAATACGTACAATGGGCGGTCTTATCGCTAGCGATCTTTGCCAGGCAACCTTTGAATGAACAAGATAGAGAGCAGGAATAGTGTATTTGCACGGTAGCCTGATATTGGCTTGTTAGCCACTTGCTGTGGCTGTTAACCCTTAAATGGACGATTTTTGTTTCACGTTTTAAAAAAATATATTTGTGTAATAGACATGTATTACTTACTGTCTAGGAAAAATGAGTAATGCATAAAAATATTGGATAGTGCCAACATTAAAAAAAAGTACAAAATTTGTTCAGAATCAAGAATTAGTTGTCAAAATTAACAAAAAATTAAAAGAAGGTCAATTTTATCTGTGATGTTTAGTATGTTGTTTAAAGACAACATTGTCCATTTAAGGGTTAAGTCGTTCTCACTTACAATTATTTATAATCAATATCTTCTGAACACTGCAAGCATTTAAAAAACGGTCATTTATGATTGATTAGGTATCGTATAAATAGCAGTTAAAGGCGTTTATTTTAAAATTACAGACGGTCACTTATTGGTATAGATTTGGCAAGAACACTTCCAAAGCCGTCCTAGTTTTCGGAAAGTCAACAGTGGGAAGCCCTATGGCGCGTTTGCGTACTGAGCGGGCGTTGGTAAGACTGCTGAGATGTTATACTGTTCTTATTTCTACTGTGACATTGGCAAGTAACGAGTTATCTAAGCTAGTTGCCTTACGAGTGAGGCTTAGACCTCTATGGTATCGGCTATTCTTAGTCTGCATTTTAAGTATGGATTTTAAATTAAATATCTGAATCTATTTTCCTATTCATGTGTTGTGCTTACGTTAAGTATTTGCAAGTAAAGGTTTATTCAATTATTTTCAAGCAGGGGCGTCTTAATCCTACATAAATACAGTGACTCCTTTCTCCCGTTGGGATAGGCAGAGACTTCACCTTTCCACATGCTACGATCCCAGCGGAAAGCAGTACACCAACTCCCTGACACCCTCTACTGGTTTCTGGATCTCCGGACCTGTGAATAGGCTGTGTAGGGAGCCCACTATTTTCCCCCTTAAGAAACGCAAAAATTATAAAAAAAATGTTACCGTTACTTTCCTTCATTGTGTGCAGAATGGACATCTCGAAAATCCTCAGTAATATTTTACTAAAACTTTATAAAAAAGGTTTGACGTTGACAAATAAAAAAAATACACACTATTTCCATTTGGTACATTTTCTTCGACACGATTCTCCCTCACGAAGAACTAACCACATGTTGTGTTCCATTCCAGGGTGGCGACGAACACCCCCCACCTGGTGAGCCTGGGCACGGGCCGCCTGAGCACTGCGGTCACTCTTCATCCTATTAAACAAGGTCAGTTCTCAGATATTATCCTATCCTTACGCTCGTATTCGAATTCGAATTACTAGATATAACTTACCAAAGCTAATTTGCATTCACACACTAAAATACGGCCTCCGTGGCGTAGTGGGTGATGACCCAACTGCGAAGCGTGAGGTTTCCGGTTCGATTCCCGCACGGGGCAAAAATTTATGTGGACCACAAGTTATTGCTCTGAGTCTGGGTGTAGGGTCTTTTACTGCGTAGTGTTTTTTTTTATGTGACTTAGTGACGAGATGATCAAGTCTTTTACCTGATGATAAGCGCTACGCCTGCCCATAACAGTCACAGCACCACCCAGAACTCTATATTGCATAATCCTGCGCGGCAGTGCACTGCGCTCGTCACCCTGAGACATCGGCTCTAAAGTCTCATATTATGTCTTTTACTATAGACGCAATGTGTCTAAATTCCAGGTCGAGTGACGATCGGGTCTGATCCGACATGCGATATCTACGTGGTGGGGACAGGCGTCGCCAGCGTCCATTGCCGAGTAGAGAACTCTCACGGGGTCGTTACTTTGTATCCAGTTGCTGGAAGCACACTACTGGATACACTTCCAGTGGACAAGCCCACTAGACTATCTCAAGGTAACTTTAGGGTAACATTGATCATGAATCACGGTAACCCTGAACATGACTCTGTCTAATGTAAAGATATTGAAACTCACGGGGTCGTTACCTTGTATCCCGTGGCTAGAAGCACCCTTCTAGATACAGTGCTAGTGGACAAGCCCACTAGACTATATTAAGGTTGGTAACTTTAGGGTTAGTTTGATCGTCAATCAGGGTAACTTTGAACATGACTACGTAATGTAGATTTTGACAGTTCAATCTTGAATCTTCTTGATCCTAATGTTACTTCTTACTTTGTGATGTGGTAGGCCACATCACAAAGTAAGAAGTAACATTAGGGTTATGTTGATCATAATAATCTAGTGGCTTAACGACTGCATTTGCGCGGGAGCGACGGCTTAACATGCTCTCCGTAGCACGAAGCGATGGAAACCCGCACATAACTTTCGCACTTAAGAAAACTTCAAAAGCAAAGTCATTGGCCGAGGATCAAACCTGGTGTCATTCGATTGCAAAACGCACAAGTTCAACACCAACACCATCTCCCATGACTTAGGGTAACGTAGAAAACGTTGTTTGTCGAATGAGGTAATGCTGGTCCCCGGTGTCAGAGTCGAACATATACTATGGCGAAACAATCCTAGAAAATAATCATGCAGTAACGCCTTTTTCCCGTTTGGGTAGGCAGAGAATACATCTTTCCACATGCTAAGACCCTGACACACCTCTTTCGCTTCTTCCACTTTCATGAGTCCCT
Organism: Campaea margaritaria; assembly: GCA_912999815.1. NCBI lineage: Eukaryota > Metazoa > Arthropoda > Insecta > Lepidoptera > Geometridae > Campaea > Campaea margaritaria. The sequence goes on from OU538814.1 coordinate 5,580,735, forward strand.
TCATACACGCTCGCCGGTTATAGGTGCTTTTGACTTGGCCTTTCTTTAGTACGTCCTCGATTTGATTGTGGTTCGTTCGGCTACGTCGACCCCTGCCGGCTGCCCCATTCATACTAGACCCATAAACCTGTTTTGTCAATCTTCCTTCATCCATCCTCTTTTGATATCTAAGCCATAGATATATTTGCGTATTTATTTGATAATGTCTTAATTTTTCGGGTTCCAGGAAGCATGCTGACCATAGGGCGGTCGAATTACCTTCGGTTCAACCATCCGGCGGAGGCCAAGCTGATGAAGTCTGTCCTGCCCTCAGCGCACGTCTCCATGGCACCCACGCAGTTCACGCCCAACGACCACTGCCTGACAGGTAAAGGGAACATCTACAACCCTGTTTTTTTTTAATTGATTGAGTTACGATACGAGCTAGTCGTTCACACGATGGTAAGCGCTACGCATGTCCATAACAGTTACAGTGCCGATGGCCATGCCACGGTCCTACAAACACCCAGAATCGGAACAAATACTTATGGTTCACTCAATGTTTTGCCCTGTGCCGGAATCGAAATCGCAAGCAGTCGCCGTCGGCTCGTCACCCACTACGCCACGGAGGCTCTCATCAGAACTTAACAGGCATGCAATTGATTAAACAAAGAGAACCGGGCTAAAATTTTTTATCCAAAAAGACATCCATCCAACATTAACCCATCGAATTAAGAGGAACCCATGCCAAAAATTGATTAAATTAGAATTATTGCCTATTAAAATTGATTAACTTTGATTCCAGGCTACGTTACCCACACGGACACCAGCAACCAATGTTACCAGAAGCAGGTCTACAAAGACTCCCTCTCCCAACTAGACCAGGAGCTGGACATGACTCTAAAAGAGATGTCCAGAACCAAACCCCCTGTAGCTCCAAAAAAGTACCGCGACTTGGACTTCTCTGACTCCAATTCCGACCAAGAAACCAAGCCTAAGATGACCAGCATTATGGCAAAAGTGTCCAAATTCGAATACTACGCGAAACAACACAGAAATGTGGGTAGAAGTCAATTCTACACTTCCACAGACAATGAAATCTCTCCCAAAGTTTTTAGTTCAAACTCCTTGACCGTCAATACTCCAGCCAAAGACGTTCTTGGTGGAAAAACTGTGCCCAACTACATGAACAAAATGAAACCCGACAAAATAGTGTTGTTGAACGAAAACAATTCAGTCGATGCCAAAAGTTGTTCCTACGCCAACGTTGCTATACGAAACAACACCAAAATAGGGGACATAGTTAAAAATTTCGACGACAAGAAACTACCGAAGAAAGTGAACAACGACCAAGTAAAAGACAACGTTTATGGCAAAATAAACGTTGACAGGCGATTAGACGAGAAAAGCAACCTAGAACATAAAGAATCGAAGTGCAATCTAGAAGCTTCTACAATAGAAACGGTTGAATACAGCAAAGAGCCGAGGTTAGAGACGAGTCAGTCCAGAAATGAGTATTCTAGAGAGACGCAGAATGTTCTAGAGCCTTCTAGAAGTGAATATGGGAAGGTGAATGGCAAGATGTGCCTTCCGTCGCCTGCTTACGACAGGAATCCTCAGTATTCCCCAGTGTATGCCAATAGTCATTATGATAGAGGGTTCGACGCTGAAAATATGAGAATGAAGGTATGTATTCCATTTAATTCTTAATAGATACGACTCGCAGCTTTACCCTCTTAAAGTCTGGCCGTGACTGGATGGACTTACCCAATTCCTGCCTTTTGGAATTTGGAAACAAAACTTTAATTTCAGCAAAGTATTAATTTGAGTAGAAGTATTTTAATTCCTATTTTAAAACTATTAAGAGTCATATTAGATTGTCTGACGTAGCCACAGACTCCTCAATAATATTGTCATTTAGAGTCCGGTTGATACTGTTCTTTGGAAATATCATTATTTTCCTTATCTACTTGGCTTCGCCTTCCTCTATTAATAATCAAATATGTATTTTAAGGGTATTAAAATAAGGTAAATATTTATTAAAATAATCATTGACGTAAGTTATAATGTTGCACGAGTTCCAGTCGGCCTAGTCGAAACAAGAACACATAAGACCTTATCACCGCGGAAGGCAGCCTTAAGAACTTGATAAAGTAGTCATTAATATTAAACATTATTCTTATCAGATAGAGAACGGCGTCACGATAAGCCATTGCGGGTTTCAATGCGGCAAGGCTGGTATTATTCGGAAAACGTGTGTTTTCTCTCTTAGAAGTCAGTGGTGAATCTTTTTGAAGCTAGGTGTGCATCTTTCGAAAGTTAGGGGTGAATCTTTCGAAAGTTAGGGGTGAAGCTTCTCAAAGTCAGTGGTGAATTTATTTAAAGGCAGTGGTGAAACATCTTTAAGTTAGGGGTGACTTTTCTTAAAGTTAGGAATGACTCTTGTTATAGTTCGGGTTAACCTTGTTAAAGTTAAGGGGTGACTATTCTTAAATGTAGGGGTGACTCTTCTTAAAGTTAGGGGTAAATCTTCTCAAAGACAGTTGTGCCTGTTCTAATGTTGGTGATGAAAAGCGATACTGAAGTCTAAAAATTAATACACTTATCTGGCTTATTAGAAGTGATTATTGCGTGATGTTCTTTCAAAATATTGTGAATCAAGTTAATTTATTGAAAGAATTTTTTTTTGGTTCAGTGCTTGCAAAAATATCTCACTGCTGGCGTTATAAAATTTTATAACCAGTTTATTATTATTATTCGCTTTATTTATTTTACTTCTTAATTATTTTTTTAATTATTATTATTATACACAAATATGTATACATAAAATCGATCTATCTCGTCTGCTCACTTTACCTTTTATCTGATTTTCCTCATAAAGGGTTGGATTATGAATTAATTATTTTATTTTAATAATAAATGATTGTGGGGATAGCTGCCGGTCTAAAGTGCCAATAATAATAAATACCATCGTAATCTGCTGCGACCTTGCCGATTAGCAGATAAATTAATTCCTACCTTCTTCGCTTGATATTATCCAAAAAAAGTCTAGAATTCATAGATAAATATGTATAAGTAGGTATAAATAATCGGTTGTCGGTAAATTTACAGTTCACGCGCAATTCATACGAAAGTTCAGGCGCCTCACGACAAACAGTTAAATCCTTGATTTTTCTTCCTATATGTACTTGATCATAATAGAAATACATAGAAGAAAAATATCCACGTTTCCCCCCTAGTAGTAATAGGTGGAAAAAAAATCCATTCTTCCCTACCAGTAGGGATATGTGGAACTGCCGAATCCATCCAGTTTAAGGCCTGTCCTGCTAACCGTCACCACCAATATCGCTCAGCGTTCATAAGTCGACCAGAGACATTTATCCAAAGAGATCGGAACAATTTATTTGCATTTATGGGAGTTTATATAGTTCAGAAGGTCGTGAGTTCAAATCCCAGTGCAGGCACGTACCAATGTGTTTCTGTAAAACATATGTACGTAATTATCACTCGCTTTTCGGTGAAGGAAAACATCGTGAGGAAACCCACATACCTACTCGAGAATTATTTCGGAGGTAGGTATGTTATCCACCAATCCGGACTGGGGCTCCCGTGGTGGATTATGGCCTTACCCTCCTCACGAAAGTGAGGATAGACCCGTGCCCAGCAGTGGGACGTTATGGGTTGATGATGATGATGATATAGCTCCATCTCATTCTCTTTTTCTCTCATTCTCTTCAGTCTATTTATGAGTGACGTCACGTCACGTTTGTCATTATTTATAAGTGTGTGGTGCCAATCTAGGCCGTTCAGTTTAAGGCCTTAAAATGAACTGCATGGAATTAGAATAAGTACTTGGTTGCCAAGGTCAATACCTAAAAACGTGGGTCATAGACATAGAAAACGGTTGTTTTTATTGCCATAATCTAGGGCGATTTATAAAACGTCCTTGGCCATATACAACTATTAAAATTTTAAATGCATGCAAACTAATTAAATCGATTTTTAGCAATGTAAAATCTTTGAATCTGTGTGTTTGGAACCTCCGTCCTCGTAGTTCCTGATTCCCTAGATACAGTGAACCCTAGTTAGGGGTCAGGGTCTCACTACGCGTTATTCATTTATAATAAGATCAAAAGCGCACTTTTATTATAATTATAGATATAGTTATTGTTTATTGTTTATTTCCTCTTAAAAATATCTAAGAATAAAGAGCTCATTCTCATCCTAATAAATTCACTTACGCATTTTAACTTCCGAAATGTAAACCTTAAAGTCACACGTTAAAGCCCACTTTCCAAACGTTTTCTTAAACACGTTTTCCCTTACGTCACACGAACACGACCTTTAAAGTGATGGCGATAAAGTTGAGTTTTAATCGATTAGTTATGAATACCGATTATTGTTTATAGTAGGTAGGTATCGATTACGATCAAGGCTTACTTTCATTTTTTTAATCTTACGTCAACTTGCTTATGGTATTCGTGTGTATTTTGCTATGAGCGGTAGAAAAACTGTAAAATAAATTAAAAAGTTAAAAAACATACCAACAGTGAGATATTTCTGGGATTAATAATTAAAAAATGTCATAAAAATGTGTTGTTGATGTAATCTGCAGTGTAGTGAATTAATAAAAAGTGTTTAGAAATTTTCCAAAGTTATGTTAACTCGCGATTTAAAATAACTTATGAGAAATATTAGAAAGTGATACTTAATGAGAAACCAAAAAGAAATATTTTAGATTTTACAACGGATAATATTCCTAAACAGTTCCAATTAGAAATACCACAGAGTATAATACCTGTCGAAAATAAAAAAAAAGTGCCAGTGATTAAAGAGTCTGTAAGGAATGTAAGATACTAAATCCATCAAAACAAAGATACCAAAATGACAATGAAACTAAAAAAAGAACCCACACATAAGCAATTACTTAAACGCTTCGTGGGCACTGTCAAGAAAAACACCTTAGCACTGAAAGAGCTAAAACAAACACTCGATACCAACAATCGACAAGACAACATCGATAAAGTAATCGATATCTCGACGAGCGTCAACGAAAAACTCGACGTAGTCTACAAACTACGAAACGATATCAAAATATACAAAACAATTAACACCATATTAACAAATCACTATATTAAACAAACTAAGGACCATGAGAATAATATTGACCAGAAAATAATCAAATTGGAGGAACAAATCAAGGAATCGTATGAGGGTTTGAAAAAGGAACTTTCCAAGATGGCGTCGGTCAGTGTTGCCAGTCAGAATAATTCTGTTTTGAATAATATCGGATCGCCGATTCAGAACAGTAACGTTTTTCTACTTGGCAACGAAGTGAAGTTAAACGATTTGTACGTTCGAAATCAGATTTACAATGGGATCATTAAGAAGATAGATAAATTATTTTGTAGTATGGTAAGTTTCACTAGTCTTAAGGGTCATATTATTATTATAAAATGTAACGGCACTGGCTGTAGTGTGGCTTCCCCAGGCGGTCTCTTGTAATTGCAAATTCATGCATGAGTCAAAGTCGGTACGGTCAGCAAGAACAGCTTTTCATAATTACAATAAAAAACAGCATGGTCATAAAAACCGGCCAAGTCGGCCAAGCACGAAGGGTTCCGTAATTAGTTGTATGGGAGCCCCCCTTAAATATTAAATTTAATTATTTATTTTTAAAGTTAATGTAGTAACTAAATATACTATGAATATTTCAACTGTCTAACTATTACGGTTCATGAGATACAGCCTGGTGTCAGACGGACAGACAGACAGCGGATCCATAGTAATAGGGTCCCGTTTTACCCTTTGGGTACGGAACCCTAAAAACGGACTAATTAAACAAAAAAACTATTGCATTGATTACATCAATGTCCCATGACATGTAGAAATATATGATTTGCCACGCTTTCTAGACACGGTCGTCGATTACTACAAATATGTGTGAAGCAGGCACCTTCATCTTCAAAACTTTCTATTCAATTTCACCCTTAATGCAATAACAATACGGCGAATGTACAATTTAATACATATCTGACTTTAATATTGTCTTCTTTGGATATCAAAACAGATATTGGATTTCCAATTAGATTTTAATCAATGTACCTTGTCAATGTAAAACTTGATATCAAATATTGATTTTATGTAACCGATGAGGAAATCGATAGCCTATCAGGGCACGGGGCATGACGTCACACGCTGGTGAACAACTCGGGGTCGCTATGGGTTACTCTAGTATCTTAGTTCCTACGGGGTCCTCAATCGAGGACCAACGTCGTCGGGGCCGCGGATGATTACGGTCAGTTCTCCCGTAGCCCCGACAAAAAGCGTCCCGAAGGAACAGCCCGCGTAAACCCGTCAGATTAGATGGCGGGGAGTCCCACATAACCACCCTTGGTCCTCCCAGGTCACCCTGAGACATCGGCTCTAAAGTCTCATATATCCAGTAATTTCGCTGGAAACAGTGCCTTTCAAATCGGAACACAGTAATGTTTGCACAGTACTGCTTGGCGGATGGATATTTGGCAATGGTGTGGTACTTCCCCAGGCGGTCTCTTGCAAAAGAGGCCTCCCACTAAAATATTTCTTTACTTCTTTTACTCAGTAATATTTTAGGATGATGAAAATCAGTCAGATATTCGAATTGCAGTGCCATCCATATCTAGAAATTACAAAATCTTGCGCTGCACTGCAATGCGCTCGTCACCCTGAGACATGAATTTTTAAGTCTCACATGCCCAGTAATTTCACTAGAAATAGGACTCTTCAAACAAATCAATTTAAAAATCTATTATTTTCTTCTTTCCAGGCGTACCAGGAAAGAGTTAAAGAAGAGGAGAAGAAAGAAGCAGAAATGGAAAGACTTGAAGAGATACTGGACATCTTCTCTGAGTACCAGAGGCAGCTCACTTCAGGTAAAAAAGATCATTCAAAAACGATGCCGTCAAAAATACAATTTTCATTAATGCACAGTAAAAAGAAACATGAGTAAGTTATCTTGATAGATCGGTACTAAACGTGGTATACAGCACGCACACAGAGACAATTATTCCTACTGGCTCATGGCCGTAGTTACAGGCGCCTGTATAAATTTCTCTGTGTGCGTGCGTACAAGCTAGCAAATGTACCAGCTGAATTTGAAATCGTAGTATGAAGATAACTAACTTGTAATTATGTTTCTACTGTGATTAAGGTCAGCAATGTCCTTCGAGAAGTCATCCAAGACATGTACATCTTATCGTTGACTTTCATAACGATGTTTATATATATCTATATGAATATATCAATGAAACAAATTTAAATTATGGTGTACGATTCCAAAATCCATCAATTCAGACCGAGCCCCCGTGGTGGATTAAGGCCTAACCCTCCTCACGAAAGTCAGGGGAGACCCGTGCTCAGCAGTGGGACGATATGGGTTGATGATGATTCCAAAACAGAAATAAATCTGCTAATTTGGACATGTACTGAATTGTTTTGTAGTGGTAGGCCTCTTCTGCAAGAGACCGCCTGGGAAGTACCACACCTTTACCAGAAATTCATCTCACTCTCTTGCCTCTACAGTAATATACGAAACGTAACTCTCTCTCTTTCTATCTCCACTTATATCTCCCTCTCAACTTCCGTTCGCCTCGCCCGATCACACTTTTCGTAACACTCTCATCACGCAATCACTAGCTTACTACCCAAGTCAAGCGTGCATAAAGAAGTTTTACTTAAAAAAAAACTGAATAATAATATGATAACGTGTTATTTCCAGATTTTCGTGCTGGCATACCCATAACGCCTACTGAAAAGCGGTCACATAACAAAATCATTACCAATGGTTCCTTGCCGAGAAGTGTCGCCTTCAATAACCCTAATTTTGTAAAAACTAGCGAAGGATATTATAAGTAAGTAGAGTTTTCACAAACGTTTAAACTGTGACAAAAAAGACACTTGTCGGAAGTCCACTAATTCCATCCTCCCTTCCAGGTTTGATACTAGTCATTCCCATAGCAATTCTCTAAGCAAATCTCTCCCTACACGAAACGTATCCAGTTATGAAAACTTCGACGTTGCAACCCCTACCGACCTGACCCCTGAAGTGACCCTTGGCAATAACTATGAAAACGTTGGCCGCATGGATGAAATTGGCATACCAGTATTCGATGACCCTAGTCCTGTTAATGTAAGACAAAACCAAAGTGGAGATGTTAAAGTACCAGCCACGCCGTCTCAGAGTCCGTATGAAAACGTTTATGCCAATAGAAATGTTTATAACAGTTTTAAACCTAAGTCTCCGAACACTAACAGTCCTAGGACTAAGATTAAAACTACGTTTGCTCATAAGAATCTACCGTCGCCTCAGTATTTCATATTCCCCACTCCACCTCCCGTAGACAATAAGCAGCCTAACTTTACTGAAAGAGACGGAGGTGCTTCTAGAAAAGAAAAGATTGATAAAGATGATAGTCCAGAGAGAAAAGAAGTTGGCAGTGTTAAAGAGAAATTCGGTGGGATAGAGAAGCAGCTGAGTCTAGAAGAAGAAATACCGATGATAGACGATGCAGAATTGACTAATGATATCGAATTCCGATATTCCAAGATTATCACAGATAAAGAAGATTCTCCGAAAGAATTGCAGAAGAATCAGAGCTTTGATGATGTTAAAAAAGAACTGATGGCTGACATTCCAGAACTAGAGGCTTTCGAGAATGATCTTAAACAGAATAAGAGGGAGAAGATTATTAAAGACATCACAGAAGATATCAAAAAGATTGACGTGGACGAGTTTACGGATAACTCTGTGCTTGATATTAATATTGAAGATTTGAAAGCTAAATATGAGAAATTAAAGGAGGAGAGACGGAAATTGGTTACGGAAATTCATGAAGTTAAATGCAAAATGACTGAAATCAGATCGCAAGAAGATGATATTTTGAGAGAGGTAAGAAAAGCTATTTTAATAATAAAAATATTACTTAGTTAGATACTCTATTATTAAACACTATTTTATTTTTTCTCAAAATCTAGTTGGAAATGGAAAAAGCTCTGATCAAGGGCGAGTACGACTCAGAAATAGCCATCCTGAACATAGAACAGAAGAAGAAGACAGACCTGGTAGACCAGGCTAAGAAGATCGAAGAAGAGATCAAGCAATTAAAAGAAGAGCAGGAGGCGCGCCAGAACGAGATACGAGACAGAGTTGAGGTGGCTACTATGAAGGTGGAAAAGTATGTATTTTTATCATCATCATCATCATAATTATTAAAACCCATAGCCTCACTGATGAGGTGATGAGGATTATGCCATAAATCCACCAGGGAACTCCTTATTGGTGGATCACATATCTCTGAATCAATTCTCGGGTATGTTTGTTTCACTGTTTTCCTTTACCCATAATCGACTGACAATTAATACATATTTTTACAAGAAACACATTGAAACGCGCGCGCTCTGGGATTAGAACTCGCAATCCTCGGCTTATAAGCTGAACGTCCTTCGCTGCTTGACTAGAAGTATGAAAAAAAGAAAGATATTTATATGACTCAACTATCTGCTGAGCTCGGCCGCCTTATTACGAATTTCACGACAGACTTGCGACAAACGTAACTTAATTAAGTGTATTTCTCTTTTAACAGACTAGAAAAAGATTTGAAGACCAACGCAGCTACCTTAGAAGAACTTCAGAACGCCCAGGACATCCTCGACAATGAGACCAAGATATTTGAAGATTTAGAATTCCAGCATTTGGAGGAAGAATCTGAATTGTAAGTATTCTTCGTCATACCTACGGTAGCGTTAATCTGCGCTGTGGGTAAGAAACCTTGGCCCCGAACTTTCACTGTCCTCCTAGTACGTGTTATTTGGTGCAAAAGTATAAATAAAATAAACATGCGGATTCCATAGAATTAGGTCAGATATTCTATTCAATACTTATTTCTTTTCCTTTTATAAAACGTTTCCATATTACGAAATTCTTAAATCGATTTAATTTCTAATCAAAATATTTCAATCTTGAATCGAAACATCGATCCGAAAAAATATAACATAAATAAAGATCGATATAAGAAGAGATTCGATAAGGATCTAAGAAAACACAATAAACCCAAAACTATTAAATAAGATAAAATAATAAAACACAATCAAATAGAGAAAGAAGAAGATCTCACTAGAAATGTTGTTCCTTCCAGATTATCAAACAGAGAAGACCTCCAGAACGACATCATCCTGCTTACAAAGAAGATTGAAGCCCAGAAGGCCAGAATCCTAACCCTCAAATCAGAAGCAAACAACAACCTAACTTCCGCTTTAGACGAAACTAAAGTACTACACGCTGAGTACGTAAAACTACTAAATAACGTAGAAGAACTAACATCTAAGGTACAAACCATAGAAAAGGAATTAAAGCCTATAGTAGCTAAGTTAAACGAGATTGAGAGAGCTCAGTCTCCAGACAGCGCATTCTACACGGACCAAACTAGAACTAAATCCGGTGAATTCGGGTATTCCCCGCAGAGCAGTGACAGCGATGACATTGACATTAAAAACTTTGAAGAACACACTAAGGAAATCAAAGACAAATTCAACTCTATAGACCAAATGTCACAGTCTATGACAGTGGATATAGAGAGGAAGTTAGTTGATAGAAGCAGCGAAAGTCCCTCTAAGCCTTCGAAGGAAAAGAAGGGGTTCTGGGAAAGGAATTTCGATTCCCTCAAACGGAAAAAGAAACCGAAATCGCCGGAAAAGGTAGACGTAATGTCTCAAAGTTTCAACGAAAACCTTTTCTACAACAAGGAAAGTATAGAAAGCGAATCGTTCGACAGATTCAACAGCCTACGGAACTCCAAAAAGAAAGAGAAGAAAGATACAGGACCAGTCAAAAGCAATTCGTCGTCGAAAATACCCACTTTCGCCGCATTAGGAAAGATTATAAAGAAAGACTCCTTCGGGAAGAAATCTAGGGAAAACGAAGAAGACATTAAAATTAGATACATTAAGAACCCTAGACCTATAACAATAGAGAACAAATACATCAAAGCGAAATCATTATCCCCTGACAAAGTTAACAACCAAATTGTCGAAGAGACAACTGAAGAAGTCGGAATTGCCAGTGCTGAAAATTCCCTCGAAAGTTGCCACTCCGCTAGAATCCTGCATAGGAAAAGCTGTGGAGACGAACCGGGGCTAAAAGATTTTATTCGCATGTCTGATAAAATTCCTTCGCAGGACGATATAGACAGAATTTCGAAGGTTACCATCGATGCGCCATTGCTTTCCAGCGATACTGACATGAACTCTTTGGGAAAGAGGACGTTGGATAGTTTAATGGAAGTTGAGAGGAAAAGAATGGAGATGCTCGAAGAACAAGGTAGGCATTTGATTTGTAAACCTTAATTCCATTATCCAGTATTTACAACTCGCTACTCTCGCAGCTTCATCCGCGTAATTCCTGCTATCCCGCAAGAACTGTTGAAACTTGCACTGAGGAATTCCTATTAGAGAAAAATTAAAATCTGCAGTGCTATTCTCTATGTAGAACTGAATGTTCATGCGATTGAATGAAGTTTCATGCGATTTGACGTTTAGAATTAGACTGATTCAATTAAGGCACAGAATACGTGCCTTAACTATGTACGTAATTGAATGAACGAAAACCTTTTTTGACCACAGACTAGGCAGGGGGATAGAGTCCATGTTAGAGATAAACCACAGATGACAAATAAAATAGCCACGTAGATAATAAATAAGGATACAATAGCATATATATATAATCGGCCTTTACTTGTAACTGATGATGCTTATAACCTGCTTTAGGGCTGAATCTAGCTGTTACACATAATACCGGTCATGGTTTTGAAAACTCGACGATCTATTTTAATGTTCGTAATGTTTCAGGTTGTCAAGTGATTGAAAACGAACGAGAAAAGATATCCGAACTGAAGCGACGGGCCCAAGACGAAACCAAGAAGCTCTGGGACCAGAGACGAGAGAAATCCATAGACAGCGATCTCTACAACAGTCTCATTGACGACCAGAGAGAAAGCGGAGACTTCGACCGGTCGGGCAGCGAAAAAATCGAACGAAACGTGACATTCGAACGAACGGACAAAGACCGCTCAGTCAGCTTCGAAAGGTCAGACGACCGAATGGTCACCTTCGAATCTGACAGATTTGACGGCGACAGATATAATCGTTCGATCGTCGAAAAGTCAGACAGGTCCGAGTTCGACCGATCTGTGATCGAGAGACTAGACTCGTTTGATCGTTCGATTATCGAGAAGCCTGATCGAGTTGACAAGTTCGAGTTGAACGAAAGGTACCGAGGCGCGGTCGAAGATTCTAGTCTAATAGATGACAGCTTTTTAATGGCGAATTCTACTATTTTCGAGGAGAGGTAAGTCTATTTCTTTACTAGTTGTTGCCCGTGACTTTGTTCGCGTTTTACGTTTTGTTTCAACTCAATTGAACAATTATCAGTTCGGATACGACTCTGGCGCCACTTATTCTACATTGATGGTAGTATGGACGCAAGTGCTAAAAACCACTGAACAAAGTTTCAACTCATCATTATCATCATCAACCCTGCTGATGTGTCACTCACCTTATTTTCTCGAAAAGGATTAGGTTATAATCCACCACGCGGGGCCGGTCCGGATTGGTGGATAACCTCCGAAATAATTCTCGGGTATGTGGGTTTCCTCACGATGTTTCCTTGACCGAAAAGCGTTTGATAATTGCGTACATATGTTTTCCAAGAAACACATTGGTTCGTGCCCGCACTGGGATTTAAACTCACGACCCTCTCCTTGGAAGGCGGACGTTCTCCCCCTAGGTTACCACCGCAACACAGAATGAGCATAACTCAGTATACGTTTCAACTCAATCGGTTGAAAAATACACGAAAGCTTTAAAAAAGAACAAAAATTAATTCAGCTAAATTACATTTTCACATATTTTTGTACCTACATCTGTTTTATAAATATATCATTGTATTAACATGTATCATAATTAAGGTACTAAGGGATAAATTGTTACATGATCGCATAAAGAAAATAACGATGTGTGTACGCAACAAAGGGTATCAAATTCTGTTCAGCTTTTTCTACACATTGGTTGTTATTCTTTTTTAGGCCGCCAAGCAGTAGTGTGCAATATTACGAAAATTCATAACATGTTCTGACTAATAGCTGAAGTCATGTAAAAACCAGACCGTAAAAAATCAAAATATCCAAACTCTTTAAGCTCAAACAAGAACAATCCAAAAGCAACCTTACGTCTCAAACCTTACGTTTCAAAATCAAATGACGACATTCTCCAAACACCACTTAACAAATGGAGACAAGAATCAGCCTTAACTGTGAGACAATAAAGTTTAAAATGCGATGTAAACTTTCTGACCTACAAAATGACTACTTGACCAACATAGGTAGGCCTCAATTCTGATAAGATAACCTATTCAGTGTATTCGCGACTTTTGTCACTGACAAGCGTTTCTCGAGTGCTTTTTTATCGATTGAGTTGAAAATAGTGAAATTACGTTAATTGAAGGAATTGAATCGAGGATTTTGATATACCGTACGATAGCTTGACTCTATAAGCTGTATGTGTCTGTATTGGTGGCTTAAATACGTCAAATTCCACTGACTTAAGCGATGTCGCCCTTTGATTAAGAGTTTAAGCGTCGCGTTGTATGCTAAGAAATTTAAATACAAGTTATATAGTCAAGTGTTAGTTTGTCGAATGAAGCAATGCTTGACTAGTGTCAGAGTTCCTTAGGCCGCCCAAGGGCCTCTGATATGGCTTAACAACTGCTATCAATACATAACAACCTGGACCGACGGCTTAACGTGCCCTCCGGAGCACGGAGCGATGGAAATGCAGGCGGGGCTGAGGATCCAACCCGCTGTCATTGGGTTGTAAATCGTAGAAGATACCGCTCGGCCACCACTCTTAAAACACCAGAACAAAACGCAAAACAAGAACAAAAACCTATAACAAGAAAAAGAACATAAAACAGGAATACCTACTGGAAACGTTGTGAAAGTTTGTTTTGAACACACGCAAGCGTATAACAAATATTAACCAGACACACAAATATTTATATTACCATAACAAAGTAAAGAACTACTAAACCACAAAGTAAAAGTGCAGAGTGAAAACGCGTCGTTCTCTTAAAATATTATGTTTTTATTTTTCTAATCTCAGGAACAAAGAAAAAAATTCAAAATATGATTATCTAAATAAATGAGAACTTATAAAAGGAGATTACCATATCCTGACATTCATAGCTGAATCTCGCATAGAAAAAGGAAACTCCACTATCTCTTGCAGTGCCGCTTAGGTAAATTTTAACATAATGCCAACGCTGACGTCTCACCGGTAAATCAAGGTCAATCAAATATATTCAAAAATATTCGAAATAGCGATGCTTTTCCAATAAAAGCCGTTGTTTTGTGATCAGTGAGCCTATTCCTCAAAATGGCCTTGCAATCACAATCTTTAAAAAAAATGTACAATGCCCATTCAGGATGCGTGACAAAATCCCAAATTCAATGAGTAATTGGTTCAATGAATAACTCATCATTCAATCAAGCCGATGAATACTACTGAATGCGGCTCAGGGGCGCAGCAGTAAAGTTCCGGGGGCAATCCCCCCATTGATATAAATTGACCAATAAACCGGAGAGAAATTAATAAAGCGTGTGTGTCAGCTCTGAGGCACGATTGGAGTTTACTCCCTACATTCGATTGCCATAGTACGTCATCTTGTCACTGTCAGTCTGACTGACCTTCGTTCACTCAAGCAAACATCATTAAATTTATATCTGTCATTCAGTATTTTATTAATTTCACTGCTCATATTTCCTTACATAGGATACTCGATTCGTTCGATCGGGCCCTATATATGAAAATCGATTCTTATGGAGTAAACTTTAAAAATTCAACTAAATTATGTATGACTTTTGTCTTCATATTATAGGCATTATTAACAGTTTATTTGTATTATTATACTTATAACGACATCTCGACTTTTTTAGAAAGAACATAGAGGCAAGGTTTATTATTCATACAAAACGTACTATTGTTAGAATAGAAATCAAATGCTTAGCTGTAATTCTAAACCAGTTCAAGAAATCCTATTCAGGGGTCAGAATCTGTAGCGTGATGGTGTATATATGTAACTCTTATGATTTTTTTCGCAGTCGTGTTCCCCCCCCCCTTTGTAATACTGAGTACGCCCCAGGCGGTCCCATTTGTACAAATGGTACAATAATAGCCAATCGTCAACGGATAATTTACCATGTGTTCTGGACAGAGCTTCATTAAATCTAATACGATGACGTAACCGATGAAATTAAAAAAAAAAAAACGAAATGTATGCTGGGACACATAGTAGGAGTAAAACTTCCAAACTCACAAAATTTAAAAAAATATTCAAATATTATATTCAAAAGACGAAACGTGACTCTCTCTTTCTATGTTCACTAACTTATATATCCCTCTCAACTTCCCTTCGCCTCGTTCGATCACATTTTTCGTAACGCATTCGCCAGCTTACCCCCCAAGTCAAGCGTGCGTAAAGAAGTTTTACTTCAAAATGTCGAAAGATGTAGTCTCTGCCTATTCCATATATATGTGACTGGATGTATAAATGTGTGTATATATAAAAAATCAAGTTCATTTGCCATTCTCGGTCGCTGATATCACAGTCTGATAAGGAACGCTAATATAATTTTATTCAGTTGTAAATTGTTCGGAATGTCTCTATCAATACATAGCTTATTATTAAACTCACTGTGTTAATTAAGATGTTTGTGGAGGTCAAAACTGGCACGTCAATCTCGGCCAGTGTTGCCAGGTGTCACGATTTAAAGGGGTCTGATGACACTCCCCGACTTGCCCTTGATCGGGACGCCGAATGTCCCGATTGTTCCCGATGTACGTGATCGTGATTATAAAAAAAAAAACACAGCCACCAACTTTCTAGTCACAATAGATTCTAGACTATACTGTCATAATACCTATGCAGATCTAGTAACCCTATATCGAGGTCTAGATTAGTAATCATAACTAGTAGTGAGCAGTTAATAAACAATGCGACGCGCAAGGACCGCCTTATAGAGCCGTCTGGGTGTACAGGATGTTTAAGTTATGTTATCTTCTTCTTTTCTGAAAAAAAGAGAAGAAGGAAGAAAATTTACTATAGCTTTGCTGACCAACGATGCAGGGTGCGATACTCTTCCTCCCATTATTTCTCGTAAAATTATTTGCGGATTGCCGCTTACTGCACATAAAATACGCTGATTTCAGTCGTTATCGATTGATAACCGTCGTTAAATCATGTCAGAGGCCCTGGGGTGCGGGCCAGGTAACCTCCACGAGTGCCCGGCTGTTGTTCGTCCCTCTTGATGCGTTGCATCCGGAGGGAAGGGCAGCAGCTGGGACGGTGCACCCTGGGGTTCGGTCAGCAATTCTCCTAGGGGAATTGGTGGCCGTAGCAAATAACCTGGCGAGAAGAGGTCCTTCGCGTGTCCCTCTGATCAGCAGAGGGCACAGCGAGGGACCAATAACGGGGACTTTTGGGCCGCGGATCGGGGGTCCAACGCCCAAGTTAGAAGTCCCGAGCTGAGGTGTGGCCCGTGTGTTCCGGGACGCACCCAGCGGAGAAAGAGGCCCAAGCCTCACGTGGCGAGCCCGGGAGGGCGCCCGCAGAGGTGGTCGCGGAAGCGCCGTGCGAACCCGTGACCACCTCCATAATGCGGAGAGGAGAACACCCCGGGGTTTTAGTGGGTAAACCCCGCCAGACCAGCTGGCGGGGGAGTCCCACATAACCACCCCCCCGCCCCCAGGGGCCGGGTGGTATGCCTAATGCATTTCACCGGGAAAAAAAAAAAAAAAAAAAAAAAAAAAAAAAATGTCAGATGCCCTAGGACGGCCTAACAAACGACACGTGAGGCCGGGTCGACGTCATTCGATAAACACATCCTAACTTAATCTTATAAATGCAAATGTGAGTTCGTTTATTTGTTTGTTACGCTTTCGCGCCTAAAATACTAAATCGATATTATAAATTCTTTCACCCATAGAAAGCTACATTATCAGCGAGTAACATAGGCTGTATTTTATCCCCGTATTCCCACGGGGACAGGAACTAGGCGGATGGAACTGCAGGGTAAGCAGCACCCACATAAAATACAACATATTAGCGATATAGTATACGTTTTATCACGCTAAACTGTACTATACGCGGACGAATTCGCGGGCAAAAGCTAGTAATTTATATTTTTACATTTAAAGCAAAAACGGGGTCTGATTCGCGCTCAAACTAATAATAAAATATAAATATGTAAGACAAACATTGACGTTTCGTTCAAAAATCACTTCCTTCATTTCTCTTAGAAAGTATGAAGAAACAAAAAAACACCAGGCGCGAGTTGCGAGGAGCTGCTGGACGCGGACAGCTAGCAACCGCTCGTTGTGGAGTTCTATGGGGAAGGCCTAAGTTCAGCAGTAGACGTCTTCCGGCTGTTGATGATGATGATGATTCTATTTAAATCTTTGGTTTCTATTCCATCTTTGAAGCATCCTGTATATGTGTCATCGCATATGACAAACGTCCGAGTTTGTAATTGAGTGCACAGATGTTTTAACTCACCGTTACTCCACTGTCGGTTGTTCTGTTTTTATTATACGAACATAATTAAAAAATTGAATTCTACTACATAAAAGTGAAATGTAATGTAGTTTATTTTTACGGCTTAACACGTTCACTGCTGAACCGTTTTATTTTTTGGCTCGTTTGCGAATCTTCACACAACGTGTGTGTTTACTGTTTACTGGCGTTGTGTCGTAACTAAACTCAATGGGCTATGCGTACACAACTCCTGTGATAAAATTGTCGATACAGCAGTGCGGGTTTGCACGCCAGGCGTGTTCTCGCTTGCCGTAAAGTTACAAAAACACAGACATGTGTGTTTTCAGCGGTAACCGTGTTAAGGGTCCTAAAATTAACCTCATGAAGTACAAATCTCTAAAATGCCACTTATAATATTTAGACGTTAACGTCCTAGTCTGCGTAATATGTTCCTTGTAAAATGAAAAAGCTTTAAACTCAAACTCAAATCATTTATTGTAAATAGGCAAAATATTGCACTTTTACACGTCAAAAAAAATAATATCTTATACATAAGTATAGAAATACAAAAAAATATAAGTCAAATTTTATGATCTACGAAACTAATGATTATTATCTAATTATGGTTTGAGTTAGAAAAAGGATATCTCCCTTTCAAGTGGTGACTCATGCCTGAGTCTCGCACAGGAAAAGGAAAACTCCATTGACTCTACCAGTGCTTCGTTAAAAAGTTCTTCTTTAAAAGTTAACAATGTTGAAAGAAACAATGCGATAAAAAAGTGATAAAAAATTACTTATGTGATCGTTATCTGTGAATCCTGGAAACATTTCGAAAATGTCGAAAACGAAACAGAAAAAAAACTCTTTATTATGTTGGTAAGTGTATGTAGAAATACTCAGCTTAAGGGCTTAATTTGATTTTAAAATCTATCAAGCTGTTTAGGTCGAAGGACGCGCCAAAAGAACATAATTACTTACATACGACCGAAAAACATAACCCTCCTTTTGGCAGTGGGGTAAAATAAGTAGAATAGAGTAGATAAGAATAGAATAGAGTAGAAAACTGAAAACTCTTTCTCTTTCTTTTTTTTTTATCCTTTTTTTAGTTACTTTCGTACTTAAAAAATCTAAAAATGTTCCGTCGTCTCCAAATTTTCAAGGGCTCAAATCCCTACTTATATTGTAAATGCGAAAGTAACTCTGTCTGTCTGTTGCTCTTTCACGCCTAAACTACTGTACCGATTGAAATGAAATTTGGTACAGAGATAGTCTAGAGCCTGAGAAAGGACATAGGCTATATTTTATCCCCATATTCCCGCGGGAACAGCACCCACGCGGGTGAAACCGCGGGGCGCAGCTAGTGATGGATATATTCGTAAAAAAATATGGTAACCTTGAAGGATTTATTATTTTTAATATGATAAATACGTATTTTATTAAATATGATAACACATGAGTCGATTACCCAGAACCTTACTTTGTCCAAACTGGTACGTGAACTTGGATTAATGCCAAATACATAACACCGCTCTTTTTTGTTACAGTTCCGGTCTTATGTCATCATCTATTGAAGAGGTAAGTGCACTAGTTTTTATATTATTATAACAGGAATCGCGATAAACATAAAAATTATCTCCCAAGGACAATAATATTTTTAGTTGTCCTAAATTTAATATTAATTATTTTTATTTTTCAAAGCAAATATCACTTATATTATAATGAGAAAAGTTTGTGTGTGTGTTCCCGCTTGCCACCAAATCGGCTCAAGATATTTTGATGAAATTTAGTATACAGATACTTTAGTTCCTAGAATAGAACATAAGGTACTTTTTATCCTGTTAATGAATGGTTCCTGTGGAATAAATAACGCGAGTGAAACCGCGAGGCGCACCTAGTAATGTAATATGGAAAAGTTAGATTTTGAAATAGACCACAAACGTATTTTTCCAAAAAAATTATTACCCGTTTTGTATTCTGATATATATATGTATATACAGGGTGTTACAGAATGACCCTATAAGTACTCAGCAGGCTTGTTTTGATCAAACATGTGAATTTTTTTACGTGTTCAAAAGTTGAATATACATAGTATTTAAAATTCCCATACAAAAGTAAATTATATTTTCTTAGAAAATTGCGACGACCTTAAATGTTTGTTTACCTACTATCGCACCACACCTAAAAGTGGGTAGGTATGAATGTCTAACCATGTCTGTCGGACAGTCGTGCGCCGGAAATACTCGAATACCCTGCCCCGATTCATTATAGGGTATTATGTAACGCCCTGTAGATAAAAAAGGCGAATTCAACGTTTTCATTTACGTTACAAACGATTGTATTGGACAATAAAAACCAATATATTTCCATAAAAACACAAACATAACTAAGCGAAAACATTCCTTAAAACCGCAAAAAACAGTTTAACCACAAAACACATTTACTAATATCGTAAAAACTACGTTCGGTACAGTGATATGCATAAATGCTTATGTATAAAATGCTCTAAATTGAGAACAAAGGCATTTCTCGTCTCATACGTCAACGCTTGGTCTTAAATATGTGATTTCTTGGTAACAGATAACTAGGAATCGAAGTTTTCACTCTATTGCTCGTTATTCTTCACCGAGTACAAAACTAGCAATTCATTAACTATTTCTCAAGGCATTATAACATAAAATTTTTGAAAAAATACTTTTAATAATATAAGAGTTTGCGTCAGTCTTGTCTTTGTCACGTTCACTGCTCAAAACACACACGTCAGTGTTTTTGTAATTTTACGGCAAGCGAAAACACGCCTGGCGTGCGAACCCGCACTGCTGTATCGACAATTTTATCACATCAGTTGTGTGCGCCTGCACTGCTGATTAAGTTTAGTTACGACGCAACGCCAGTAAACAGTGAACACACACGTTGTGTGAAGTTTAGCAAAAGAGCCAAAAATGGTAAAACAAATTAACAGTGAAAGAGGTAACTATGTACAATATACAATTATACATCTATCTATATCTATATATATAAAAATGTTATGTTGGTTTGTGTACGCTTTAAAAACTCAAAAGTTCTGCACCGATCGAGCTGAAATTTTAGCATGATATATAGAATAGAATAGAAAAACTCTTTATTGTACACCAGAAACAAAATTAAACACAGTACAGAAGAATTAATATAATAATTATAATCCGCATCAAGGATTGTTTTTATCTGTTTTTTCCATAAGTGGCATATCAGCGACGTGCGAATGTGCCACAGTGAAGCAATGTTAACATTTCAATGCTTTTGTCAAAAATAGACCCAATTTTTTAATGCCGTTGTCGTTTAGTATTTTCAAAGACATTATTTCAAAGCAACATTCATTCAATCTCCCATTTAACCCATTCTCGTCAACGTTCAAAACATTAAAATTCCATTTGTCCCAATAAATCGTCACACGCGTTCATACGAAAATAACCAAGGAAGAGACTTAACGGATTGCCCATAAGACTTAATAGAGCTTTAGAGTAGAGTATAAGATTTAATGAAAGCTTAAAATAGTTTTTCTAATCTGGTTTGGCATATTAAGCCAGTTGAAAAAATCTCGGCTAGTATTATGATGGTAAACATTGTTGTTCTGTCTGACGAGAATTTACGAGAATTTATTATCCGCTTTTTGTTAATCTCTAACCCCCTTATTTGTAAAAAGTTATCGAACGTCACTTAGTACTGCGCAGTACAAATTTGTAGTAGATGTAAATTTATGAAACGTCACATAACTTTTTATGAATAAGGGGGTTAAAAAAAAAACTAAAGTATGATATGGTTGGTGGTTGGTTGGTTGGGTAGTATACAAATAAAAAAAAGAGTGTGTGTACTTATGTACACGCGTTAGAAGTTATACTTCTTTGGCATATGGAAAAAAAAAACTAAAATGCAGTAGTGATTAACGATAAATATTAAAAAAAGCAAGAAGCAAGCATTATATAACTAAATTTTTTTACTTTTTTTTCACAATTTCACAGTGAACACAATACCGGTTTGTCTCATGAAATTAACTAAGCAGAGAAATTTCTGTTGAAATTTTTCCTGAATTTTCTTTGCTATAAACCTCACGGAGCCCGATACCTTTCCAACGAATGCAAAACCGTGGAAATCGGTTCGTGCGTTCTAGAGTTATAGCGTCAGGAAGGAAAAAAAAATTCACTCTCATCATTTTTCTCCATCGCGCCAAAAGAAGTATAACTTCAAAAATATGATAAATAAACAAAATAAAAAATAGAGTAATAATAATAATCTTCTAAAAAATTATAATAAAGCAAAATATATCGGTCAATTTGATTTCGCATCATGAAAAAACTACTAAACCGATCACAATGCAGTTTTCACTGTTTTAATAAAAATAGTCACTACACTACACTTCAGAGATATGAAATAACTAACAAAAAATATATCTAGAAAATAGACGCTCCTCTTTTTAATTCGGCTAAAATATGATCAAAGAAAAGAAAACTGGCTAAGCCCCGGAAATACACTCATTAAAGTCATTATAGAAGACAGCAACCAAATCTAACCAATGGTGGAACTCATTTATTTTCATTTAAAAACACCACAAGTAACCCTTTTCAATCACTAAAATCATGAATACCTTGTAGACTGTCTCCAAGACTGAAATTATAGATTTACTTTATAAATAAAACTCTTTGATACCTTTTCGTCTTAAGCCGTGTTTTCATTGAGACGAACAAGGGAACGAGCAAGGCAAATGTTTGTTCGGTTCAGTGTTCGAAAGATATATGAGCATAATTCCTTCTTTTTATTCGTATTCAATGTTTTTTTTTTTATAAAAGACTACGACTCACCCTTAACTAGGTTTATTGAATTTTCTAGGAATAAAATCTGTGTAGCTATTGTTGATCCGGGAATATAACATAGGATACTTTTAATCCCGTAAATATTGGTGGTTCCTGTTGGATAATTTTAATGTGAGTGAAACCGCGGGCCGCAGCTAGTGAGTCATAAAAGTGTCGCTATTTATTTATCTGCGCATTTCTTTAGACAAATTACTCGTTAACATTGCGATAGAACGCGAGTTCACAGTTGACTTAACACGTTCACTGCTGAAAACACAACTGTTGTGTTTTTTATAGCTTGCCGCGAGTACGGGAAACAACTGTTGTGTTAGCGGTACGAGAAAACAACGGTGTGTGCAGATCCGTAACCGTGGCTAGACCAGAAAATCGGCTCAGTAGTCAAAGTGTTAAAATTGTTCGTCAGAATGTTCGTTCAAAAGTAAGCATTAAGTAAACCATGGCTTAAAAATACCCGATTCCAGCTAAGACAAATGATGATTTCCCTTACAACTTCCAACCAGGATGTTCTTATTAGCGCATCCTTTAAAATAATGTTCTTCTGAGCTATTTCCAGAAATAGCCAGTTTTGACTTGAGCCGGTGAAGGAAGAAATATTTTACGCGTAAAGGAACTTTGCCTGACTTTTTCCGGTGGATAGATTATTTTTATTTTTTTTATATACAACTGAGACGAGCAGGTCGCTTACTTGATGACAAGCGCCACGTTTGCCCGTAACTGTGGTGCTTAGTCTGACCTGGCACTGCACTGCGCTTGTCACTCAGAGGTATTTGGTTATTACGTCTCATATTACCAGTAATTTAGCTAAATATAGTGCCCTTCAACCTTTATCTGTGAAGAAAGGTAAATATTCATATAACGTTAAAAAGACGTATTTTTTAAAAATTCTGTTTGAACTATATATTTATTAATTGAAAAGACTTTGTCACATCCTGTAGAAACAAAAAACATAGAATCAACAAACAAAGTAACAAAATTAACAATTATACTGTCGATTCTAAAAACATAATAATTTTAAGAAAAGGAAAACTAAATAAAACTGTAAAATCTAACAAAAGAGGGTTGTCCATGAGGCACGGTGTCAAGAACACTGGCTGCATTTCCACGTTGAATAGCAATAGCTATTCTCTGTGCGAGAAATGAGCCAGCCCTCTTGTCACCAACGGCTTCGACTAATCGAGGAAATAATTGCTTTAAAAATTTCCTCGTACTTGGACCCCATGGACCAATGACCACATATCTTGTTTGATAGGAAAACATCAAACATTGTAGAAGAATAATATTTACATATATTTTTTTAGAGATTTTTGGGTAGCGTGTAGACCAAAACATACAGGAGACACGGCTTTAGGCATTCATCTGATAGTGGTATCAGAATCTGAAATATATTTATTGTTAAAATTGTGCATACAAAGATGTCCATAGTAATTAACAATGTTGGTGAACTTCAGCCTTAATACGTAGCTAATCTTATCGTGTCCATATCGTTAGCTATCTAAATTGCGAACTTGTGGAATTCATTAACTATATCTAGAATTACGTTATCGACCACTTTAAGGCATACCTCGTGAATTGCCACTGTTTACCTAGTAGAGTGACTGACGTGTGTTTTACTAGGCTTTGTTGAACCCATAAACTGATCGTCCTTTGTTTTAACTCCCAAAGTGACTGTCATTTGTTTTAACTCCAAAGTGACTGTCATTTGTTTTAACTCCCAAAGTGACTCTAATTTGTTTTAACTTATAAAGTGACTGTCGATTGTTTTAACCCCCAAAGTGACTGTTATTTGTTTTAACTCCAAAGTGACTGTCATTTGTTTTAACTCATAAAGTGACTGTCGATTGTTTTAACTCCCAAAGTGACTGTAATTTGTTTTAACTCCCAAAGTGACTGTATTTTTTTTCACTCATAAAGTGACTGTCGATTGTTTTTACTAAATACTAAATGGTTATTAAGTATGTCGAAAAAGGTAAGTTATTTATTAGTTAGTTAGTTTTTAGTTACATACACTCCCAAATAATAAATCTTTGTTCACATGGGCCCCAAAAGGGCACTCATGAAAGTAAATGAATATTCCACCGCATCCTGAAACTTATTTGCTATTAACAAAATACACATTGAATTAGTAAACATAATTTGCTATTTTTTTTATATGAATCTCTAAATAACATTTTCAATCTGTCCAAAACACCGCTCGCAAAATATTTACATCACAGTACATAAATTATTGTCAGTTAGCTTATAGTACAGAAGAGTGATGAAATTTAAAATAGCTATAAATTTTTAAACGGACTACACTCATAAATCAACCGTTTAAAACCTAAGTGCTAAAAATATGCACGTGCGTATTAATTAGGGTGCGTGCTGACTATGTTTTCTGTACATATAATACAGGGTGTTACATAATACCCTATATAGAACCGGGGCAGGGTATTCGGGTATTTCCAGCGCTCGTCTGTCCGCCAGACATGGTAAGATATTCATACCTTCCCACTTTTAGGTTCGGTGCGATAGTAGGTAAACAAACATTTAGGGTCGTCGCAATTTTCTAAGACATGCATAATTATACTTTTGTATGGGAATTTTAAATACGATGTATTCAACCTTGGCACACGTAAAGCGATTCACATGCTTGCTGAAACAAGCTTGCTGAGTACTTATAGGGTCATTCTGTAACACCCTGTATATATAGAAAAACTGCTCTAAGGCGTAACACAAATCAATGCAGTGCGATATGCGGCGCGCTGTATGACGCACTCGTCACCTTTTTATACAAAATTAGCTGCGCCCCGCGGTTTCACCCGCATAATTCCAGTTTTCCGCAATAACTATCTTAAAAGCAATATTCTTTACCCGTTTTTGCCACATTCTTCATTGAAGCTCCGCTCCTATTGGTCGTAGCGTGATGTTGTATAGCCTATTACCTACCTCGATAAATGGAAAATTCAACCCAAAAAGAATTTTTCAATTCGGACCAGTAGTTCCTGAGATCCTAGCGTTCAAACAAACAAACAAACTCTTCAGCTTTATATATTAGTATAGATGTATCATGCTACATTGATCTATCTTTCACCTAATGAAACAATGATACAAACATATTTAAAAGTAGGTAACAAAGCCATATTAAAGCAATCACAATGGGAGGACTTATCGCTATCATCATCATCATTATCAACAACCCATATCGTCCCACTGCTGAGCACGGGTCTCCCCTCACTATCGTGAGAAGGAAAGTCTTTCAATATTAAGATCTATTTAAACATATGTCGAAGGACGTCTCCCTTCCAAGGAGGAAGTCGTGATTTCATATCCCAGTGCGAGCACGTACCAAGGTGTTTAGTTCAGCAAAGCATATGCACGTAATTATAGGCTCTAAAGTCTCATATGCCCTGTAATTTCTCTGGAAACAGGGCCCTTCAAACCGGAACACAGTAATGTTTGCACACCACTGCTTGGCGGATGAATATCTGGCAAAGGTGTGGTACTTCCCCAGGTGGTCTCTTGCAGAAGAGGTCTCCCACTACTAATTTGATTACGCTTTTCGTTTAAGGAAAACATCGTGAGGAAACCCACATACCTACCCGAAAACTATTTCTGAGGTAGGTATGTTATACATCAGTCCGGACCGGGCCCCCGTGGTGGATTATGGCCTAACCCTCTTCACGAAAGTGAGGGGAGACCCGTGCTCAGCAGTGGGACGTTATGGGTTGATGATGATGATGATAATATTTAGGAAATAACACATTCTTGTCGCAAATGAGCGATATATGCAATAACATTATAGGATTAGAATAAAATGAGAATAATTTTACAAATTTTATCACATATAAACATCTCTAACTCAATTTACATTGAACTATTCCACGCGAACATTTTCACGACTGGAGAAAATAGACTATTTCCTGTTGAAACGTAAATTTTGCGGTTCTTAATTGCAAGACAAATGAGATGGCCAATAAACGTTTTGAGATACTTACTGTAGTCATTTGCTTTGTCGGGTGCGATGCCAAGTATGTGGGATAGGATATTTTGAGCTATTGGACCGAGAGGGCACAGTTATTGACCATACCAGATCGAGTATAGCATGAGACATGTGGAAAAGATAATACGTCGTAAGATAATACGAAACACGGCATCTGTATATGGTTGACATTCCTCCAATCCGCACAAAACGATTTGCATCCATTTTCAATTAGTAATGGGAGGCCTCTTCTGCGAGAGACCGCCTGGGGAAGTACCACACCTTTGCCAGATATTCATCCACCAAGCAGTAGTATGCAAATATACTGTGTTCCGGTTTAAAGGGCCCTGTTTCCTGCGAAATTACTCGGCATATGAGACTTTAGAGCCGATGTCTCAGGGTGGCAGTGCAGTGCTGCCTAAGTTCTGGGTGGCACTGTAACTGTTTCGGGCAGGCGTAGCGCTTACCATCAGGTGAACGACGTACTCGTCTCCTACTCAGTCAAATAAAAA
The DNA here is from genome assembly GCA_912999815.1 of Campaea margaritaria. Taxonomy (NCBI): domain Eukaryota; kingdom Metazoa; phylum Arthropoda; class Insecta; order Lepidoptera; family Geometridae; genus Campaea; species Campaea margaritaria. The sequence continues at coordinate 5,607,651 of OU538814.1, forward strand.
AAAAACGAACAGCGAAGGAATGAAACACCTTATTCCTTGTTTCCCCATAACCATAAACTGGAAGTCTCAAGTCCACGGTGAATGGGTATCTTCAAGTCGAGTATGCTCGATCGTCGACCGCGTCAACGCTTACCATCAGGTGAGACTGCGGTTAAATGCTTGCATTTTAAATACGAAATATTTGAACGTAAATTTAATATTCTTTGCTAACAATACAACCCAACAGGCGTAACTCATTTGTCCAAATGTCCCAACTCATTTGTCCCGTCTGGACACATAATCCCATGTGTATTGCTAGCATCCGTGCCAAGACGTTGGATCAACCAACACCCCTTAATTCACTTAATTCAAATAAATTTACTGGAAATAACAAAGAAGTTTTGGCGGGACACCGAAAATGTGACGTTGTTGGTTTTATATTTGTTTATCCGTTTAGCTGATGGTAAGCGCCTCGCCTGCCCATAACAGCTACGGTGCCACTCAGAATTTACCATTACAAAATCCACACTCGCTCGTCACCCTGAGGCATCGGCTCTAAAGTCTCTTATGCCCAGTAATTTCGTTAGAAACAGTGCCCTTCGAACCGGAACACAGTATTTTTTGCACACTACTGCTTGGCGGGTGAATATCTGGCAAAGGTGTGGTACTTCCCCAGGCGGACTCTTGCAGAAGAGGCCTCCCACTACTATAACGTTTAAAAAAAAACGTTGAGTAAAAACAAACAATTAAACTGAGTAACAAACAGAAATTACTAGAATAACATATTAGTAATAAATAAGATAAGAACTCTTTATTGTAGTCTATGACATAATATCATCATCATCGTCATCAACCCATAACGTCCCACTGCTGGGCACGGGTCTCGCCTCACTTTCGTGAGGAGGGTTAGGCCATAATGCACCACGGGGGCCTGGTCCGGATTGGTCCGTTCCTATGAATCATAGATATAGATAATTTATATTAGCGCGAGGTTTCCTTTTACCTGTGTATTAGACTCTGTAGGAATAATATAACATTTACCTAACACTCCCACTCGCCCACGGATCGAGGAAACTAAAATAACATTTTTAATTTTGTCTTGGTAAACTACCAGTATAAAATGACCAGTAGGTCATCTTCCTACAAATAGTACATAGTGTATTTACACTTACTTATTTGCTATGTGGTATCTGTTTTTTTATAGATATCAGTAAGACAAAGGGAATAGTAATTGGCCACGGCCGGCCAAGTAAATTGTGGTTGAAATTCGACTTTTTTTTTGCGAATGGCCATTGACAGAAGGTGCATTCCATACAACGCCATCATTTTTCAATGGCGAAAGCTTGATTAAAGATGTCTTGAAAATGCCTCTTTGAGTGACGCGAAGACGTAACAAAAGGAAAGATACAAGAGGTACATAATTTCAAAATAAAGACGGATCTACGCGCACAAATAACAGAAATTCAATATTACGCAAATTAACACACTTATTTATAAACATTTAAAAAGCATCACTGTAAAAGAAGTCATTCGCCTGCATTTCTCACAATCGTATGTAATATTATAATTTATCTATGAAGGAAGACACTCAATTCATAAAACATTAAAAAAATACTACAGAAGTAATTCCCTTCCATCCCTTACAATCGTTGTTACGTACGGAGATGCACTACTGGTCTATAAATATACTGTGGCAAAGCCACGAAAATTGAGCTTGAAGCCGGCAGTGCGTCGCGAGTCTTGCTACCGATCAAGGGCGGGATTTAAAAATATAATTGTGAAGTGAAAAAAGGCGCGAAAATAATAATTCTAAAGTGTAAAAGGCTCGATATGATTTTTTTTTTTTTACTTTCTTGTGGTTTTATTGTGAATCATATAGTTTTAGAGTGTGGATGGGTAAACAACGGTACAACCGGATTTTTCAATTTCATTTTTTTTAAGATAAAATCAAAATTTTAAGGTATTTGTACAGGTATAGAGAATGGAGCCCTAAATGATGTAGGGTTGTCAGAAATACAGTTTTTTTAGATAAATCATAATTTCTGAATTACTTCGCATAAACAATGCACAAAGTAATTCCAATCACTTCTTGAAAGCGAATTCCTGACATATCAACTCCCAGACCCGATATAACTTCTAATTCAGGATTATGCAATGCCGTGTTTTGGGTGGTGCTGTGACTGTTATGGAGAGGCGTAGCGCTTACCATCAGGTGAACGACTTGCTCGTCTAGTCACTCAGCCAAATAAAAAAAAAAAAACAATCTGCACATGCATTTTTAGACATATTTAGTCCCGTTGTGACATAGAAATTTCAATAAAAAATCCGGCCTTAGTAGCGTAGTGGGTGATGAGACGATTGCGAACCGTGAGGTTGCGGGTTGGATTCCCGCACAGGGCTAAGATTTGTCTGAACCACATGTGTGTATTTGCTCCGAGTTTGGATGTTTGTAGACGCACCGTCCTCATATTTCCTGATTCCCGAGATACAGGGATTCTTAGTTAGGAGTCAGGATATATCAAAGTGCCCGTGACATGTTAAAAATAAAAGGAAAACATACTAAAAACCTTAGGTTTGTACTGTAGTGAACGAATCCACGACCGATCGTCTGTAATGACATTTTTTGGGCACTTTTGCGAATCTTCACACAACGTGTGTGTTTACTGTTTGCGTCGTAACTTAACTCAATCAGCACTGCGGGCGCACACAACTGTTGTGATAAAAAAATTTCAATACAGCAGTGCGTTTTCGCTTGCTGTAACATTATAAAAAACAAAAACGTGTGTATTATCAGCAGTGAACGCGTTAACATTAATGACCGCAAGGTTTACGTCTATCGCAAGCTAGTCCTGAGATTCGTAATAATCCAGCCGGTAACACACGGGCATAGAAGCTGAAAACTGGTTTACTTGGTACATATTTTTATTCAATTAATCCTCTTTACCTGTAGGTAGCCATTTCCGCACTAACTCCAGGAATATTTCTCACTACCAGCTCACAGCCATGTTGCGTGTAGCTTCGTATAAACATGAGAACGCAGAGATGCGTCAATGCTTATCAAAACAACGCATATTTCAAACGCGTAGTCATAATTTGGTAAACACGGAAGATTTTAGAGCAGTGCTTTGGGGTCTATAGTTTTGAACGTGTTTTGTTTGTATGGCCTAGTCCTATATGAATTATTACACACGTACGTGATTGCGGTGGGAATGAGGAAATCCGCAAAAAACCTAAAGTCACTGACGTAGCTCGTCAAATTAGGCAGGTTGGGGAAGAAAGGTTGTCGAGTGGCGACCGCGAACCGGAAGACGTAGCGTAGGACAGCCCCCAGGAAGTGAAACGACTACCTGGAGACATGGTGCGACTCGGGGAGCCGCTGGATGCGAACAGCTAGCAACCGCTCGTTGGGGGAGGCCTATGTCCAGCAGTGGACGTGTTCCAGCTGATGATTTATGTATTTACTTATCCAAATAAAACGGGACCTTTGAGAATGGGACGGAATAATATGGACCAGGGTTTTTAAACTTTATATTAGCAACCGCGTTAGCGCTTGTAGGCTAATGGCTGTTAAAGTTGGACAGTTCTTCTTTGCAAAAACTTTAAAATAAGTTTTTACTCTTTCACGAACTGTATTCCTATTTACTGGACCCAGAAGGATCTATTTCGCGTACCGATATCAAAATTTTATTTTGACTGCACTCGACGTTTCGATCAAGTTACATTGATCGTGGTCACGAGGAGTCACGTTCACGATGGAGTGGTCACGGAAAATATACGAAACGTAACTCTGTCTCTTGGTATCTTCACTAACTTATATCTCCCTCTCAACTTCCATTCGCCTGGCCTGATCACTTTTTTCGTAACGTATTCACCAGCTTACTCCCAATGTCAAGCGCGCGTAAAGAAGTTTCACTTCAAAACCTGCAAAATCATACACGCACGACACAGTGACTTTACAGCGATTTGCAGCAAAAACGCGATTCCACTTATTAAACGTAATTATACTGATGGTGAGCGCTATACCGTGCGGTACACTGTGACGTTTCGTCAGACGGAAAGATCATCATCGGGATCAACCTATATCGGCCCACTGCTGGGCACGAGTCCCCTCTCACTTTCGTGAGGAGGCCATAAAATCCATCTCGGGAGTCCGGTCCGGATTGGTGGATAGCACACCTACCTCCGGAATAATTCTCGGGTTGTCTCAAATGTTTGTCAAATAATGAAAATAGAATAATTTCCGGAAGAAATAGTATTATCGTTTAAAATTCAAGAAATGTGGTAGAACTTTACAGAATCTATGAAAAATCGTAAATTAATTGTGACAAAGACATTGAAACAAGTTAATTGAAACAGCAAATAATAATTGAGGACAACCGTTGTCAACACCTCCTCGGAATATAAAGTGCTTATTTTTCCGTTTCCCAATGTTTTCATTTTGTTCCGAAAAACAAGAATTATTATATTTTAACTACAATCTGACCTTGTCATGATGATGAAGCAGTTGAAGGTTGTAAACATGCTCAGTCTAGAATGGGACAGGTTCTCAAGGACTGCTACTGGAACACCCTGAAAGGGGTTAAGGGGTCTACCCCTTACCCCTATTCTAGCAAGCTAAAAGTCTACTTTTAGCTTGTTTGGTAACTGGACAGGCAAACGCTAAAGTCTTAAAATTACTGTGTTCCGATTTGAAAGGCACTGTTTTCAGCTAATTTGCTGGCCACATGAGACTTTAGAGCCGATGTCTCGGGATGACGAGCGCAGTCTAGTGCCAAATAAAAAAATAATTAAAACCAATTCAGTCAAATAACAAATAAAAAATGTATCGCCAACATTTTCTAACGATGTTTTCCTTCAAAAACGTCTTATTTCGTGATTCCAATGCAATTCCATTCCAAATGCAAGGAAGTTTCAGTAATACCACAGGTAAAATGTCCACACTTTACTGAACCGTAATGCTGTCTCCAACCTGACAAGACTATCTCACCTGATGCTAAGCGACGATGCGGTCTACGATGGTGCACGCTTACCTAGAAGTAACCTATTCACTCGTGCCTTGAAGACTCCCAGGTTGTAACTGTCAGGAAACACAGACTTAGGCAAGGAGTTCCACTCCTTTCCATATCAAGGTTGTTTTATGAAATTGGTGAAACTTTAAATTTAATTAAATATGATACTGGTTAAACTAAAAATAGGTTTGAAGCCAAAACCAAACAAAAAAGGTCTCCATTGTTTACAGAAAGAAAAAAAAACAGTTCTCATTCTTCACTAGGTCACAAAACACAAATCATTGCAGAAGTCAAGGACCTAGTTTTTTCAACAGTTCAATGTCGATTGGCGACATCATTTTAAAATTACATTAAAATAGAGTGAAATAAAAAGATGTCGCTTGCAGTTTGTGGCTGTAAAGTCGACGGTCGAATAGCTCTACCAAATTATCTCTTGGCATACGTTATTGTAGGCAAAGAGCTAAAACCGTTTTTTGTTATTTTTTTTTTCCAATATAATATAAGGAATTTTTTTTACTCTTGTCTACGATATAGAGTTTGGTCAATTTGGACTCCAACTTTTGTTAAATTTTAATGGTGTAATTTAGGTTTCTGTTCTCTGTATTTCATCGATCTGTGAAAAATATTTTAAAATACCGGACAAGTGCGAGTCGGACTCGCGCACGAGGGGTTCCGTATTTTGTTATATTGGAGCCCATTTTGTTGTATGGGAGTACCCTTTAAATATTAAATTTATTTTATTTTAATCATTTATTTTTAAAGTTAACAGTGAAAGATATGGTAGTCTAATTGGCCTAGACCGTTCTAATTAATGTGAAAACAAAAAATTTTTTAGGTTATATTAAATCTCCCATTTACTCACTACAAATTGATCTCTATTTGTAATTATCTAGCTCTCTGACTACTGCCACATATTAAAGTATTTTGATAAATGCTGTGGAAGCAAAATTTATTGTCTTAAAAATATGCGCGTGGGCAGCCGAGTACAGTAATTTTAGCGTTTGTGGAGAGAACAGACTGTGCGTCTGGCCTTTGGAGAAAAGATAAATAATCTATGTATATATTGTACGTATATTAACATTACTTGTTTGCATCGCCAACCTCTGACGCTTCATTATTTCTATCCATTCAAAGGTTAACTGGAAGAGATCGCTTCTAGCGATAAGTCCGTCTATTGTACCCATTGTTGATTCAGTTAAGTATTTCTACCTTGTGTATTTTGTGAACTGCGTGAAAAGCGTGCGCTCATTCAGCAACGGACTGACCGCGTTCGCACGGTTTTCTTAGCCATAGCTACGGACGACCCAAGTCAATACTGACCGTTAGGATAAATCTACGAATAAATGCGGCCTCACTGTCATAGCTGTAGCTGATGTACTGGGAGGCCTCTTCAGCAAGAGACCGCCTGGGAAGTACCACACCTTTGCCAGATATTCATCCGCCAAGCAGTAGTGTGAAAACCATACTGTGTTCCGATTTGAAGGGCACTGTTTCCAGAGAAATTACTGGGCATATGAGACTTTAGAGCCGATGTCTCGGGATGACGAGCGCAGTGTAGTGCCGCCCAAGATTATGCAATGCATTCTGGGTGGCGCTGTGACTGTTATGGGCATGCGTAGCGCTTACCATCCGGTGAACGACTTGCTCGTCTCGTCACTCAGTCTAATAAAAGATAAAAAATAAATGGCCGTGCCGCTTACTACCAAGCTAACAACCTGTTAACCTAACAACGAACAGACTGAGAGATAAACATAGTTTTTAGAATAACGTAGACCAAACACCTGAAAACTATGACGCAAAGGAACAAAAGCGTTTCATCATAGTAAACGAGGCGATTCTCAGTAGAAATGATTATATTGTATTCGATGCTTTGAACGCCAATTTTTGACAGCGAATGAAAGGGATTATGATTCACTTTCATAAAACAAACTTTGACTTTCGGTGTGCGAGCAGCTAAATAACACTTTCACTGCTGAGCTGACTTTCTTGTCTAGCCACGGGCGCGGCTCTGCACACTCCATAGTGTTTTCGCATACAACAAACACCACAGCTGTGTTATCCCGCACTCGCGGCAAGTTATGAAAAACACGACGGTTGTGTTCGCAGCACTGAAGGTGTTAGAGAGCGGTGCTCTTTCGGGTGGTGATGAATTCGTTTCCACTAGCACTGCCTCAGAATACAGAAAGAACTGCAATGCATGAGGGAACTGCGTAAAGAGCTTAAATGAATATAGAATTTACACGCTGTCCCAATATTTATCAATTCATCTTAAACTTACCTAGCACCACCTTTCCCTTACCTTTACCTTTTTTAACTTTAAGCCTTTACAAAATATAAAATATAAATAATACGAGCAATAATTAAAACGTATTCTGTAAATATTTCAAGCGTCTACATGTTGCCGTTATCAATATAAAAGAGAAAGAAAGAAAAGAAAGAAAAAACATTTATTCTGACACAACTGCACACAACAGCGAACAACGTACTTAATATCGAGCAAAAACGAGCAAATAAATCACGTTTGTTGTTTGGGAGCCCCCTTAAATATTTATTTTATTATATTTTTTAGTATTTGTTGTTAAAGCGGCAACAGAAATACATCATCTGTGAAAATTTCAACTGTCTAACTATCACGGTTCATGAGATACAGCCCGGCGACAGACGGACAGACAGACAGCGGAGTCTTAGTAATAGGGTCCCGTTTTACCCATTGGGTACGAAACCCTAAAAAGCAACCTCTTCAACAAAAAAAATTGAAGAATACTGACTAAATACACCAGTACAGTAGCCTATAATTAGTTTATGTCTAAGAGATGTGAAACATTTTAAATCCGTCATCCCGGTTCTGACCTTCCTCGTCGCTTTAAGTGTATCCCATCAATTACCCCATGAGATTTGTTTGGCACTGAAAGCTTCACAGTTGTTTATTTGTTGTTGACTTGTTGTCACATTCAAATAGAATGAGTCAGGATACAGGTCTCACCACGAACAGTTAAATCCACCCAGTTTAAGGCCTTAAACTGAACTGCCCTGCTAACTGTCACCACCAATATCGCTCAGCGTTCATAAGTCGACCAGAGACATTTATCCAAAGAGATCGGAACAATTTATTTGGTTTTATGGGAGTTTTATTTCCATCTCATTCTCTTTCATTCTCGTCAGTCTATTTTTGAGTGACGTCACGTCACGTTTGTCATTTATGAGTGTGTGGTGCCTATCTAGGCCGTTCAGGTTAAGGTCTTAAAATGAACTGCATGGCATTGAATCAATGAAATCAATGAATAGTTTGACGTCACTGAAGATCACACGGCTATTTAAGAAAACACGATATATACTAGGAATTGTGTACACTTGTTTTCCATGAACTGAAAAGAGATGCCACGAGAATTCGAATTCACGAGAAATTCACGAGGTTCAAAAATTGTATAATGTTATTTCTCGTGATTTTGAATAAAAAAAAAATCTCTTAAAAGAGATTTTTGTCATTACAGTCGGCCTCAGAAGCAGCTGAACATGTCGCAATTTAAAATTTAATTTTACACACTTAAAATAAGATTTATTTATTTAATACTTTATTGCACAGATTAACTAACTAGTACAAATTCGACAAAGAAGAAATAAAAAAAAAATAGAAAAAAAAATATATAAAAAAATTAAATAAAAAATAAATAGAATAAATAAATAATAAATAGAATTCAGTAGTAAATTACCAAAATTTTAAATTTTAATTCCGAAAACGTTAGCTTTTTCTAAGTAATATCATGCGCAAAATTATATTTTTTTCTTAGTAGATTAGTATTTCAAAATTATGTAGTAGTACTTAGTAGTTAAGCTACTTCTGAGGCTGACCGTACACATTTCTTACTCTGCAGATTTACCCATTGAACTTTACACAACCTCGTTCAAATATAAACTGAACCAATTAACAGTTACCCAATTGGACCGTGTTCATTCCCTTTACAACAACAAACGCCAATCACTTGAACGAAACGAAAATGAGTTCTCTTTTGCAAACGGTATTTAAGGAGACAGTCGATTTTTAATTTTAATTGCCAGCCCTACGCAGCCTATAAGTTAAAACGATACAAGTATTAATGCAACCATTTTATTTGTAAATAAATAAACCAAGTATGTTCAAAATAATGTAGTAATTGAATAGAATAGAAGATTCCGGTTTGAAAGGCAGTGTTTCCAGCGAAATTACTGGGCTTATGAGACTTTAGAGCGATGTCTCAGGGTGACGAGCGCAGTGCGCCGCGCAGGATTATGCTATGCAGAGTTCTGGGTGGTGCTGTGACTGTTATGGGCTGGCGTAGCGCTTACCACCAGGTGAACGACTTGCTCGTCTCGTCACTCAGTCAAATAAAAAGTTAAAAATACCTAGTGGCTCCATTCTCGATACCTACCTTAATCAACCAAATACCTAACTAAAAATAATCAAAAATATGATAAAGGTCTATAAAATTATTAAAAAATCGAGTAGAATAGAAAAATAAATTAAACCTACATAAAGAAACCTCATAAGAAAAGCGATCTAACTTATCGCTGTAAATAAATGTCAAGAAAGCATCTCAAGTGAATATATCAGAATTAACTTATACTTAAATAAAAATTTATAATAATTAAACAAGTCTTAAGGCTAAGTGAACAGTGAGCTAACGCAGTGTTTAAAAGTTAACTAGTCAGTGACAGTATGTCTGTCTGGTTGACTCTTATAAAGAGTTCGCATTGGGGACTTGGATGTCCACCGAAACCTGTGTTTGTAAGTATTGTTAATAATAATATTATGAACATGAGCAAATACTTTATAGCACAAAATTTTACGCGGCAAAGCTTCTTTTCGGCGGCAAACCGAACTGTCAACTGTCAGTCGCATCTGGCGTCACCACAGAGTATCGCCGCTAGAGATGTCTCTTGGCGCGGCGAATCGATAATCGCCGGTGACAGTGTTAAGAACGGAACGATACAATATTATGGGAACAGCGAACTGATCGGATTACAGAGACTGAAGAAAGACAAAGAATATCCTCAGTGACTTTAGATTGATGGTGATTCGCGCTCATTGTGATCAGCTTGCAGTACTGAGCATGTATTTTGTAAGGCCTAGTAAAAACTGTGGCTACGTTCCGTGTGTATTTATTATTTATGTTCAATACCAGATAAAATGCAAAAAAAATAATAAAAAATTACATCTCCGTAGAGTTTCTCGGTGCTATCTTCTCTGACGGGCGTATTTCCGAAGCGCTGGTAGAGTTAATGGAGTTTCCTTTTCCTGTGCGAGATTGGAGATGCATGAGTCACCACTTGAAAGGGAAATGTCCCTTTTCAAACTCAAACCACAATTAGATAATCCTTCGTTTAGTAGATCATATTTTGACTTACTTTTTATTTTTCTCTATGAAGTTTTTGACTTGTAAAAGTGCAATATTTTGGCCTACTTGCAATAAATTATTGGAGTTTTTAAAAGCATTAAAAAAACACGAATTAATAACCTCCTTTTTTGAAATCGTTTAAAAAAACCTCTTTTGATTAATTGCCTTAAGTTTGTAACAAAACCTCGCCTCCTTGTCCACAGCTTCAAGTGAGGAATTCTCGCACGGAGTCGACCGAGGATGAAAAACGCAGCGATGACAGCCGACCCCTCAGCCACGCTTCCGACTTCAGCCGGGACAATATCCGTAAGTGTAAAGCAAGAGACCTTCTGCAAGAGAGCTTCTGCAAGAGACCGCCCGGGGAAGTACCACATTGTTGCCAGATATTCATCCGCCAAGCAATAGAGTGAAAACCATACTGTGTTCCGGTTTAAAGGGCACTGTTCTTAGCGAAATTACTCGAAATCGAATAAGATTATGATTCGATTCAATTTTCCATCAAGGCATTCCGAAAGGCCTGACAGACCCTGAGTGACTAACCGATTTAAATCGTAATAAAAAACCGCCATTTCCTTTTAAAACATATTCATTTTGAATACTTTTGCCAAACACTCGACAATCTATAAAAAAAAATACATAAAACAGTGACAGCTCATCTGTACTGAATAAAAATCGTAAATTTACGGCTTGCCTTGACAGAACTTATAAAATTAGAAGCTATTTAAATTTTATTTACATGGTTACCTTCAATTTTGTTAGTGGAACTTAAAATGTTGTAAAGTGGTTTATATTCAAAGGTCATATAAATATCATAAACATAAGTCTTTAGAAAGGAGTCTTAAAATAAGATTTTAATATACCCTATAAATATATAAATAATTGTATTCTTTTTTATTTTACTGCGAAAGGAGATGAGCAGGTCATTATTGCATTGATTAAAAAGCTAGTGCAAATTGTGGACTTAACAGTAAGAGCATTTTCTACCAGACAACCACCCCTAGTGGAGGAGAGAGGGGTGTAGGCGTACATTAGAAATACTATACGAAATTAATGGAAAGATAAAACAATTGTGATAACTACCAATTCCATTCCCATCATATAATATAATAATAATAATATAAAAATATAATATAATAATATCATTCAATCTGCTGAGATCGGGCGCAATATGAGTTAGGAGAAGCATGCCCAGCACTGCCGGCTCTAGACCAGAGGTTCCCAGACTTTTTTTCTCATAGACCTATTTCCAAATTCAGCTAATTCCGGTGGACCCCCTGCAGCTACATTTCTCCCATATTCCTATTTATTTCCTACGATATATTATTTTTGTCACGACAACGTAGACCCCGTCTCCCGTCTCTCGAGTCTCCCGTCCACCTGGACAACTAGGGAATGGGTCTAGATGATGATATAGGCACTAATCTACTATTTCAATTGCAGTGTCCCTCAGTAACGCACCGCGTCGGAGCCGCCGCGGCGTGGCCCCCTATAGTGACTCCCAGCGCCCCCTCACGCGGTACCTGCCCGTCGACAGGGACGACTTCGACCTACGTCGCCACGTGGAATCCGCAGGTACCACTGAGCGTTAACCACTCAAACACTCCACATAAAGGGAGACTGACTTTAGAGAGTGACTCCCCTCAGGAAGTAAATCGCTTCAGAGATAGAGTGAGACGCATCAGAGAAAAATTTCCCTTAGAGAGAGAGATTTCCCTCGAAGACAGACTCCCCTTAGAAAGTGACGCATCTAAAAGAGAAACTCCCCTAGGAGAGACTCTTCTTAGGAATTAACTCTCCGAGAAAGACTCCCATCAAAGAGCGACTCCTCTCAGAGAGTAATTCCCCTCGTGAGATGAGAGGGATTCCCAGCAGTCCCTTACGCCGTACCCAGGCTTCCCGTCGACAGCGACGATGGACACAGCTCTATTTAAAAGTTCGTTCGTTCTATTGTTAAAGAGTAACTCTAAATGTGCAATAGAGTTTCTTACTCTACGTGTCGATGATCCAACGCTAAGGGCCTCACTACACAGGCCCTGAAGGAATCCGCTGTTGTGAATCGCAATTAATACAATTTAATATGAAAATTGTATCAGCCACACTACACGAACGGTTTCCCGCTTTACACAACATTCATATTAAACTGTATCTAGTGCAGTTAAGGTGCAAATTCCTGTGACGGTAAAGTCTAATAGAGGTCGGTTAGAAGGTATTAGCGGGTAGAAAGCACGACACCAAATGCTGTATCGTCTATGCAGAAGCACCACGGTTGTATTGTGATTGACCCTGGTTATTATATCCTCATGCAATCAGGTTGGACATGCATAATGGGAACGAAGGTTTGAATTTGGAGTGGGAGACTGTTTTTTTTTTTATTTGACTGATTAACGAAACGAGCAAGACGTACACCTGATGGGAAGCGCACACAGAACCCTGCATTGGATAATCCTGCGCGGCACTGCGCTGCGCTCGTCACCCTGAAACATCGGCGCTAAAGTCTCATATGCCCAGTGATTTCGCTGGAAACGCTGCCCTTTAAACCGTGTTGCTTTAACAATTATATGTCCACAGGGCATCAGATTGAGCTCTGCCCCTACGTGACTGTGACATCGACGTCGTGCCGCGGGTACCTGCATAAGTTAGGAGCCAAATTCCACACATGGTCCAAGAGGTGAGAATATAATTTATACCACCCCCCGCCTCACGCGCGTTTCAACTGTTTTTTTTCAACTTGACTTAGTGACAAGTCGTTCACCTGATGGTAAGCGCTACGCCTGCCCATAACAGTCACAGCACCACCCAGAACCCTGCATTGCATAATCTTGCGCGGCACTGCACTACGACATCGGCTCTAAAGTCTCATATGCCCAGTAATTTCGCTGGAAACAATGCCCTTCAAACCGGAACTCAGTAATGTTTGCACACTACTGCTTGGCGGATGAATATCTGTCAAAAATGTGGGTACTTCTCCAGGCGGTCTCTTGCAGAAGAGGCCTCCCACTTCAACTTTATAATTTTATACTTACCTAAGTATCCCTTTACTGTATTTTATATACCTACCTTAGAAGAATAAGAATAAGAATAAATTTTATTGTCTAAAACTGTGTGTATAAAGATCTTAAAATTATTTATGTAGCAACAGTCTATATCCATTTCGGATGTACAATATATATTGTTTTAATAATTATTAGAGACAGTTCTAAGTTAGACATTATCAAAGAATTCGTTAAGACTATAGTGGACTTTACATATTAACCACTCTTTTAAACTTTTTTTGAATATATTAGCACTGAAACATTTTAAATCTGATGGTAGATGGTTATAAATTCGAATAGCACTGATAAAGGAACTTTTGTAGTACATAGTATTATCAATTTGGGGAATACAGATGTTATATTTATATTTGCTGTGGAGATTACCAGCACGAACAGATTGAGTATTAAAAAAACATTCTGTGTTATCTTTAAAAAAAGTACATATGTCTAGAATGTATATTTATTAGTAGAATTATTAGAATTATTTTTTATTAGTAGATTATGTATGTGTGATTCAGTAGTATCCCAAATTTTTTTCTCGTTTTCCCGAGATCAAAGTAAAAAAACTCTTGTAAAATAACTGGTTGTCTGGAAGAGATCGCTCTTTGCGATAAAACCGCCCATTGTGACACTAATTGCAAAACTTGTTATGTTCTAGTTTTTAAGTTTTCTTTGTTCTGTGGTGTTTCAATAAAGAGTTTATCTATCTATCTATCTAATAACATCCATCCATCCATCCATTGACTATTCAACTATAGATAAGGGCAGTGGGACGATCATTTCTATTTAAAAAAAAAATATTCACTCCTACTAATATATCAGAAATCTTTTAATAAATATCGCAGAGTTTGGTCGGAGCGGAGACTCGTAAAAAATAGATAATGAAATGAATGATTCATACGACGAATATAAAATTCCCTTAAACCTTCAACGGACGAAAATAAAAAAAAAAATTACATAAATAACGTCTTTAGTATATAGCATATTTTTTATATCGTTATAATTATGTGTTCGCTGCCAACTGGTTGTGAGTTAACGCTCTTTTTTTCCGTTTTTACCTAGCACCATTTAATTGTCATTTAGGCAGTGTTATATAACGTGACCCGTTATTATTTATTGTTATATTATATTTAAAAAATATACCTTTTTAAATTTTTCGTAGTCAGTAGTCATAATGTCAGGTCCCAGTCAGTGGGTAGTCTAGTCAAAGTCACGATTCAGTTAAGTGGTGGGTGCTTTAATGAAACTTCTTGGTGTTTTTGGAGAGGACACAAAATGCCACGTTTTTTGGATTTGCATCATTTGCCCACACTCATACACGTTTCATCATCATCATCAACTACCCATAACGTCCCACTGCTGGGCACGGGTCTCCCCTCACTTTCGTGAAGAGGGTTAGGCCATAATCCTCCACGGGGGCCCAGTCCGGATTGGTGGATCACATACCTACTTCCGAAATAATTCTCGGGTAGGTATGTGGGTTTCCTCACGATGTTTTCCTTCACCGAATAGCGAGTGATAATGACGTACATCTGTTTTACAAGAAACACATTGGTAAGTGCCTGCACTGGGATTTGAAATCACGACCTTCTGCCATGCCTACCGGAGAATTATTTCGGAGGTAAGTATGTGATCCACCTATCCGGATCTGGCCCCCGTGGTGGATTATGACCTAAGCTTCCTCACGAAAGTGAGGGGAGACCCGTGCCCAGCAGTGGGACGTTATGGGTTGTTGATGAGAGTTGGTGCTATCATATTTGAAAAAGCATGTCATCCAAGTAAACGAAATTGCGTATTTTGATTTCCTAAGACTTTTCAGTGGTGTTTATTTGAATTCGGTTGACGTTTTTCCTATTGACAATTAACGACTCTATTTTTACATTTCAGATGGTTCGTTTTTGACAGAGAATCGAAAACGTTCGTTTATTATTGGGACAAGAGTGAGAAGAAGCCGAGAGGAGGCGCTTACTTTCAGGTAAGATAGAAAACCAGATAATAAATCATCATCTTTTTTTTGTTGACTGAGTGACGAGACGAGCAAGTCGTTCACCTGATGGTAAGCGCTACGCTTGTCCATAACAGTCACTGCGCTACCCAGAACCCTGCATTGCATAATCTCGCGCGGCACTGCACTGCGCTCGTCACCCTGAGACATCGGCTCTGAAGTCTCATATGCCCAGTAATTTCCAATAGTTACCCATAGACAAGCATTTGACCGCAGTCTCACCTGGCAGTGGAGCATGCTTGCCTAAAATTACCTTTCAGTCTCAACTAGAAAACTTTCCAGATTAGGGTCATCCAAAAAGTACGTCAGACTAATTTTGTGATTTTTTTACCCCTCCCCCGTCCTTTTCACACTTGATCACATAATGTGTGACCTCCCTCCCTAGTGTGACGTCACATATTTTGCAATTTTACATCTAGAAACTATTATAGTAAAATAGCAGTTTCGAAATTACTTTTATTCGGCACTTGAAATGTAACGTCACAAAATTTAGGACCCCTTCCACCCCTTGTGACATAATGTCACACTTACCCCGTCGACTTACCCCCTTATCCATAAAAAGTTATAAAACGTTACTTAGTACTGCGCAGTACGAAATTGTATTATACAATTGTAAAGGTCACACAAATTTATATTAATAAAGGGGTAAAGTCAGCTTAAAAAATCATTAAGGTTGATACTTGACAAAAACCGTACAAAGCTTGAACTTAAAAAAAAAGTTTTACAAACTCTTATAAACCTATCCACAGGTAATAGAAGAAGTATACCTCGACCATGGCAACACTTCGCGATCACCTTCCCCCTCCACCACCTTCATAGTGAAGACTCGCCAGCGCCGGTACTGCCTCATGGCTGCATCGGGAGCCGCAGCCAGGATCTGGATCGACGTCATCTTCACTGGAGCCCAGGGATACACCGAGTATTTAGAGTGATGGATAACTGTAAGGGAAATCTGAGAATTGTACTATACTATCTGGCTTAGCCAAGGACGTTTAATATACTCTATGGACCCGGCCCGCATCTGACTCGCCAACAAAAAGTTCTGGCAGTTTCGATGAGGGTCGCGACACAGTACACTAGTGCGAAAAACAAAGACCCATTGAAGAGTCGGTCATGTATCAATGAGCCTGCATGCTCCTTTGGTTAGATCTTTCAAAGGTTTAGCAGATGCTGTTCCCTTTTGGTAGACTCGATCACTTATCAGGTCCAGGTTTAGTGGTTGTTGGGACAAAGTCGACATATTTTAAATATGAGTAATTTAGGACCAAAAATGTAGCTTTTGTTTTGTTAACTTTATTTCAGCGCCATCTGTCGGATTTTAGGCAAGACTAATTTGTTTGGATGATATCTTTTCCAATAACCTTTCATAAATAAAGCCATCATAGTTCTAATTTTACGCTTGCTAAAAGAAAATTATATAATCCTACATTTTTTTCCAATAATATTGAGTATGGTGCATTTCTTGCACTTTTGCTTTAGAAAAAGGAGTGTCAAAGAATTAAAAGACAACTTTGTAAAAAGAGGGTACTTAGAATAAACTTCATAAATAAATAGGCATAAAAAAACATAATTTTCTATGAAAAATTATAAATAATGTATGAAGTTATTCAAGCTACCTCAGTCTTGACTCTATTAACAGAAATAGTGTGACCATCTCAATATTTATCTGTAAAAATTCAGTACAAATAATGTATTGACTATTTCGTGAAAAATAAATGAATATTGTTTTTGGCGTTTGTATTATTAAAGGGGAAGGTTCTTATTTCGTCTCTAGCGAGGGTTAGAGTTTCTTGGAAATTACTGGACCAATATATTATTTTTGTTAATAAATAACAGCCCATATAATTACGGCAGCGAAAATAATTGACACATGAATAGAAGTTACTAACCAAGTTAAGCTATATCGTTATGGAAATCTCTGTTCATTCGTTACCAGCTATAAATTAAATGACATTTAGCAAGGATACGTTGGGTAGTTAACTAAAATTCATTGCTGTCTACACTCCCAGCTGAAGCTATGTTTATTTCATATAATCGAAAGCTTAATCGATATTTTTTCCGATAATCGAGTTATTTTCGACTAAAATCGGTCAACGATTTTTAAATATCTGCTAAAGCCAAAGTTATTTTTGTGCTCGAAAAATACACGTTACTTGTTAAATTATATATTTTTAATTTTTTATAATACACACTTCGGTCGGATGTTAATTTATTTTGTATAATTAATAATTGTTTTTACAGTATTATGAAACTTATTATATGTATTCTAATATATCTATGACTGTATGCTATTCCTATCTTGTAACATTAGTAACGTACTTACAAAATATATCCTAAATATACATTTTACTAAGGAGAACCTCATCAGCTTTTCTAGAAGTAATTTCTATAAATCTTATAATAGTTGGAATTGTGACAATATTTACCTGTGCCAGTTATAATTATTATATGTCGATTTGGTAACTATTTTTATAAACATATTGATCAGATTATACTATATCGGTGCCTTGTAAAGACTGAACGCTAGGGTTGTCTAAATATTGTTATAAGCCTCAAATCTGTAAATAAGCATGCAAATCTTTTTAAGTATGAAATTGTTACATATATTACATAAAATAATATTTTAATCATTTTCAACTATAAGTCAACAATCATGATTATCATTTTAAATCTGTTTTAGGAATTCATTTACTTCCTGGAAAGTCTAAACTAAATAATATTTTAAATATGCACACATGCGCTTTGATAAGGAATTAATTTTTCATTTAAAGAAATTATTTTAGCTAAAAAATATTATCTATTAATCTACTTAATTGTGTTCTAAGTCTGTAATGCATTTACAGAGTATAAATTAATATAATTTTGCATGAACTTTACAAAGAATGTGATGGAATTATACTTTACAAACGTAATGTTACCATTTTTATTAGACTCAGTGTTGTTTTTTAACGCTGGCAACTTTGTCAATTGGAAATACATCTGATTAGAAGTAACAAGTAGAATTTTAAGATGAAATGTACTTTTTTTAGGAAAAGAGTCGCTTTGTGGGTTGCTCGAACTATAAAACTTACAGTATTTGACAATAAACTATGGCTAAATAGGATTTTTAATGAAAAAAGACCTAATAAGAAAAAAACACTACGAATGGAGGTGTAGAGATTAGTTAGGCTGTGATTATTATGATTACACAGACTCCTAACTATGTATATTGTCGTAGTTTATTTTTCTTTGTGAGCATGGTGCCTTAGTTTTTATTCCGCCAAATGTTCCAATGAGGCTAATTGTCAAGTACTGTATTTTTTATCAATTAATTATACATTTTAATGAGTAATGCGTCTTAGTTTTGTATTATGGTAAAGGAGAAGACTTCATAAACAAACTGTAGAAAACATTTGGAAGTACAAACGCGGTGTTGTTCTTCATTATACCAGTGTATAAAAAATTATGCTTGCATATTTTAGTTAGGTTAGTTGTCAAATGGCTGATACCAATTTTAATCTAGTTTTTAAGGTCACATTATGTATTAACCAGGCGAATACCTAATAAAGTTTATTGTACGAATGTGTGCTCTTATTTTACCCATCTACTATTATTAAATAATATAGTTATATTATTAATTAGTAGTTACTAAAAAGGATTATTGGAACTCATACAAGTAAAGAATAGTACAATTCGTCGCGTCGGCGTCGTCGTCGTTCCAATTTAATTCTCAATTATTATATTTTTCCTAACGAAGAATATTTGAGAAACGGAACGCATTCTACTCATGTCAATTTGACATTTGTCGTCAGTCTGTCATACCCATGGGGAAGGCCTAGTTGTTACAAAGTATCGATATTATTGAGTAGTCGCGACTAATCTATAATATTGAGATTACAAATAACGAACATTGTTTTGGGTTTATCAATGTACGTTCGCAAAAACATTTGACTCGTTAATTTGATACTAGGTTTTTTCAAGTTAGAAGGCGAGATGTCAACTGATCAATTTTTACCAAAGTCTATTGCTTTCGAACTGTACTTTTTATTCATATAAATACCAAGCGTAGGAAGCAATAAGACAATAAAAAACGTGTGCAGTTCACACGCGATAGAAGTGAACCTACAAAAACTCTCACGATAAATTCTATAGATGGAAGTTTTTTCGTTCCATCGCGTTTCAAATCACATCGGGGATAAACAAGTATTTCACTTCACAAAAACAATATCACTGACATGTCAATCTGTTTACGCCAGTTACCAAATTGCTCGCTTATCAATGTAGTTTTTTATCCTGTAATAATTCAGTACCTAACGGCTATCCCAAAGAATCAGTTTATCAAAAATCGATTATCAAAAAATCGATTCTTTGTCCGAGTCGGACGGAGTCACTCTCTACCTCTACGAATACGAAATACGAAACGAGAAACTTTGTTTAGCACGGCTTGCATTGTTAAACTTACATTTTTACCAGCTACTTTATTATTGCATTGTATTTAAATCGTCAGCAATTATTTATTGAGTGTGATTGTCTCTACAATATCAAACCTACTAAAGTACATAGTTAACTTGACTAAATATTCGAAGCGCCGTTTTCGAATACACTTGTTGCTGAAAACATGGAGATAATTAAGAAGATCCAGCATTTCTTTACTTACTGGTTTGTGAGATACCTGTTGGCGACGGAGCTGTACATGGTGCAGACTTGGGAGCGAGTCGTAATCCGTATCCTTTTCAAAAAACTAGGTTGTATTGGAACATTGAGAACTAGGTTAGAGGTCAGTCTCAGAGGTGGAACCGTTTTTCTTATTAACCACTTGAGAGTTTGTAGAGATCACAAATTGAGGTCAAGAAATTGAGGTCAGAATGCCTATAGTTGGTTAATTTGATAGTAGTTCCTGAGTATTAAGAACTGAACACAAAATTAACAGCTTTTTTAATAAAGATTCATCACTGCTAACTAGTCCCAGGGCTAAGGTAGCCGCGTATGTCTATTATCGGAGATTTCTACTTCTTTGGTTAGAGCTCCATCAAGGTCAGTCCAATTACTATAGCTGTAAAGGCAATCTATGCTATTCAGGTCATGTTTTCCGATCTTATTTGGATGACTTTCAAATTGGAAGGCAATGTATGATTGAAACTTGTGTGGTTCACCTGCATTTCACGATATTCACTCACGAGATAATGCAGCTTCCTATTAGTGAAAGAATTTCCAGAATCAGATCAGTAGATCGGAGATCAGCTCTGAGAATGTCACAAACAAACTTTACCACCTTTTATTACTTATATAGAGTACAGAAGTCTAGCTAAGCAATTATTGCACTTTACATCAAAGGAATTACCTGATTTATGGTCTAACATCATCTCAATAAAGAAAAAATGAATTATATTGCTACAAATAAAAATTTATGTTTGAATTTTCATCCTCTATGCTTTTCTAAACCGTTTTTTTTCTGATGATCTCTGGTAGGGTCTTCCGAGGACAACCACAAGGGTTTCTCGCCTAAAATAACTAATAAATATCTAAAAAAATTGTGTTATATCATGTAATTATCCTAAAATCGTGGATATTATCTACAAAATCATAGAATTAAGTCAGATGCAAATTATTAATTTAATTTTATTTCAGATGATAAATAGAATTCCTTTACTCGTGTACAGATATACTTTTCTTCGCGCTGTTTGGAGCCTTCTATTACTTCAACTATTCAATTGTTACAAGTGGAGTGGCACAACTGCGGAACAAGACCAGTCATATGGAACTTATATTGTGAGGCAATGAATGTGCGTCAACAGTTCACAGGTTCCCGAATCCCTAGATACAGGGAATCCGAGTAAGGGGTCAGGATTTATGTATGTGATGGTGACGCGTTGATATAATGTATTTATAAAATGTTTATTAATAGTCTTCCTATAACAATGATAAGATTTGAGATGTAATCCAGTTCTATAGAAAAGCGCTGACAGATTAGAGTCCGTTTTCTATTGAAAGTTAATTGTTCCAGTGATGCATTTACCATGATTTGAAGCTCTTTCATGTTTCTCCAAAGCAAAGCCGTTGATTTCTGTACTATGTAATTTCTAGTATTGTAATCTTTGTCATTTGATATTGTTATCTTTGTCTGAGTAATATATTTGTTTTCTACAAAGAAATTGTCTTGGTTGTTACAACTACTTGTTTTTATCTGTGATGTGTTTATAATTCTATGTAATCAATATGAAAATAAATAATGTCTTGATGTGAACATTGACTATTATTGACAGTGACCACATCCCTCTATTGTTGGTTTCTTGTTTATTAGATGTTTGTACCGAAGCGCTGTCACCATGAATCGTGGCAGTGATTTTCTGTATATGAGTGATTTTCATTTCAAAACTGGTCAAATATAAATATGCCAAGTAGTTATCTATTTCTTCCATTTCACTACTACTGCAGTTAGATGTTGGTGAAACTTTCCTTTTCATGTCCAAGATTCCCCAATTGTTTACTCTATCATGTTTTATTTAATTTTTTCTTAGCTAAGGCCTTAACACTGACTGCTGAGCCGATTTTCTTGTCTAGCCAGGTACGGATTTGCACACACCATAGTGTTTTCCCATACAGCTAACACCACAGTTGTTTTCCTGCACTCGCGGCAAGTCATGAAAAACACCACAGTTGTGTTTTCAGCAGTGAACATGTTAATAGTTTGGCTTGCAGCTGCATTATACTTACCTAGATAAAGAAAATGTTGCTTTTCTTACAACAAACATTTCAACTTACATTTCTGGGAACAAATGATTGCTACGTTATTCATTTCAGTACTTTATTCTGATTTAAACTTTCAAATAACTTACAAAATACCCATTCGCATTACGGAATAGTTCAGGGACCTTCATAGACATTTCCTGTAAATGTTCCACTCCTTGAGTAAACATACTCTTGGAAATATCTGATGTGACCACTGCAGGATCGGATATCCAAGATTCCACTTCAGCATTCAATGATAACTCAATTTTATACAGGATCTTGGTTAGAAAAGTGGATTGCAGTTCAATTTTGTCATCTAAAATAAGTTCACCCTTATTTCTCAGGACTTGTAACTCTTTATCCATCACCCAAATGAGTAAATATTGCTTTTTCGATGAAGACATTTTGCATTCCAGCAGTATTTTGCACATCACTGTATATTGGAATCCGAGGTCAAATTCTTTGATGACATTTTCAATTGTATAGATGAAATCATCTTTGGGTATATCACCCACAGAAGTTTTGTGGGTAAATACACGTTTTTCTGAATCATTATCTTGGATAGTGACTTCTGAATTGAATATCTTGATGTTTTCTTTGTCTTTCAACCCGAGCCAAGCCAAGCATCTATTGCAGTGGTAAATATCTCGTTTTGAATTGAATTTGTTGGTTTTTTCGGAGAGCATGCAATTGTGGACTACGAAAAATGTAAGTCTATGTAAAAAGTCGTTTTTGTTTGGCTTTAAAACTATATCAGTTGGAGAATTATTCCCATTCCCATGACAGTGTCCATGGCAGAACCATTCGGACATGTCTAAATTTGCTGATGGCAATTCTAAAATCCTATTAAATTTTATTGCACTATTAGAAACTATATTGGAACAGTTTGCACATGTTAATTTCACTTCACTGTCAACTTCAACGTTAATCTTTAAATCTGGTCCTTTGGTTGAGTTTTCTGTAGACTTAGGAGCTAACAGTTCCTTGTAGAAATTGCCACCGTCTTTGGGTTCAGTCAAAATCCTGAATGATATTGTGTTTTTATCAATCTTGAGACATGACATTGAGTTTGGTATAATTCTGCAATATTCTAGAATCGGTATTACTGTGCTTACATCTGATTCGTCTTCCGAACAATCCGATAAGCTCTCTATTGAAGATAAGCTATCGTGGCGCTTCTTAGTTTCATTATATAAATTAAGCACAATACAATTGGTTTGTATACTAATTTTCAAGTTGCAATTTTTGCTAAAATCGATTCCTGTGGTGATATAAACATTGCAACTCCTCAATCTCGAACGTAGCTCCATAAACACATTCTGGACCAGCATTTTATACAAAACAGGTCCTTACGAACCTCACTCAGTGCACTAAAGTGTTACTTGTCAATATTTTCTGTAATATTCTTGACTCGTTGAATATGGCCATTGGTCTCATAGATGTTAAAAATGTTGTCCATCTCACGGATGGTGAATGGTAATGTCGCTTTTTTGTAGTAACTGCCCATCATTTCGAGGTTGTTAATAACCGTGTCGAGGAGATGTGACTTTTCTGCATAGATGCCGGGAGCCTCGTGACGTAAGTATGTAAAATGGACGTGGAGGTGGTAGAATGATGGCTGATAGTGAAGATACACTCGGAGCTGGCTACCTAGCACGTTGTACTTTTCGAGTATCGTTTTCTGAAATATTTAAAATTACTTGAATAAGTTCATTGGCAGTTTGACTAAAGGATCTTAAAAGTATCCTATGTTCTATTCCACAACCTAAAGTATCTGTACAAAATTTCATCAAAATCCATTCAACCATTTCAACATGAAAAGAGGACAAACACAAACTTTCACATTTATAATATTAATGAGATACACGGACAGACGTACCAGATACAGTTGTTTATATCAGTAATACTCATATGATTATTAACTTACCTTTCCTTCGTCCCGAATCGTTTTCAAAAGCGGCAAATGGCTCTCATCCAAATCCCGCAAGCTTTTCAAGCCTCTCTGCCTTACTATGGCCAGTAGATACAGGGTCTCCTTAGTTATTCCGTCCCATTTGAGGTCGGGAAGTAAAACAAAGCCTTCTGTGTCTGACTTGTTATCATGCACAATGCGGTCTTGCTCACTCTTGCCTGCAAGAATGTTGTAGATCCACTGGAATGGTAGAAATTGGTTTATAGCTTACATCTATTCTGATTGTTTCAATTATAGTGCCCGGAGATGCATTGGTTGAAACTTTACGAGACTGCATCAATGCTGTTTCATACAAAATAGGCAGATCTATCGCCAAAACCAATAGTTTTAAAACCTTCACTGCTGAGAACACAACTGTTGTGTTTTTTATAACTTGCAGCGAGTATGGGAAAACAACTGCTGTGTGCAGATCCGTAACTGTGGTTAGACAAGAAAATCGTCAGTCAAAGTGTTAACATCTCTCAATATCAAGATTTTCTGAAGAATACATAAAAATATATACTATGATTTGTTGTTTGGTTGCAAATCTAAGTGATCACCATGAAATGTAATAATTTGCAATGTTTATTTAAATATTTACCTGCAAATCAAACTGTTCCTTAATAATATAAGGCAGCGTCAATTTCTCATACAATTCTGGAGTCTCTAACACTATGTGCAGCTCTTGCTGAGTGAATTTGGCAATGTGCTTTTCAGTGGCGGGATAAACTATTGTTGTTTTGACACCTGGAAATTTTTAAAGTGGAATTTATTATGTGAGCTGAGCTCTTAGATGTAAAGGAGTATTTTAACACCTTCAGTGCTGAAAACACAACTGTCGTGTTTTTCATAACTTGCAGTGAGTGGGAAAAACACAACTGTTGTTTGTTGTATGGGAAAACTCTATAGTGTGCAGGCACTTGGCCAGGCGAAGCAATGACAGGTGGAGTAAGGCAGTGACTGAATGCTGGTCGAGACAGTGGTGATGAAGCATTGGACCTGGATCTGATTGGCACAGGACAGGGGCAAATGGCGTAGTAAAGGAGAGGCCTATATGCAGAGGATGCAGGCTGCAGATGATGATGATGATAGTTCCAGACCTCATGGAAATGTTCACATATTGCTAAAAAGACTGCATATGCATGTACTTAGTCAGTGAAATATTGAAAACAAAGCCTACTTAACAATATTTGTACGCACCATCAGACAAATTGCAAGCTCCATTTGTCAAACTGTAATAATTAGGATACTAAATCATAATTTGCCAGAAAATTCATCACCAAGGATAAATATTCGAGAAACAAATCTAATCTTTCTAAATTACAATAAGGTTGTTGTGTTGGCAGCAAATAATTTCTAGGAAAAACCCATTAGTTTCCTAATTAGTGTTTGTATGGTCTTGTATTCATATTTAGAAAAATGAGTACAATAATAGCTTATTGGCACTTGTGATAAAACAAAAGAAGTTGTAAATACTTCTTTGTCTGTGACATATGGCAAAAATGACGTAATTTGGATCTTCAGTAACAATAAACGATAGGAGGAAATTATAGTGTTAATTATAGTCACGCGTAAATGAATGAATTACTCACGACACGGAAGAAAATAAACACTTATGACGACCAACTAAATAAATGACTCACGAAAAGGAACTCCTTGGTTTTGATTCGAATTTCGAAAGTGAATGCAGAAAAGGCGGGCAAATAGAAACACTTTAATTACGTACCGTTTATCGCACGGCGAGGGAAACACTCGCAATTTTCGTAAATGTCGTTCTGGAAGAACGAACGAAATTTCGTGTCTATAGAAAAATAGCCCTCGTCGTCCAATTCCTCTTCCTTGAAAGCATTTTTTTCCAAAATAACCAAAGCTGCTCCACTTGTGTTCCTAAATTTTCCTAGCGCACAGACGGTCTTCCTGTTCGTGTTATTGCTCAATATCTTCTGTAGGACAAAGTCTTTGATTTTGAAATGAGTTTCACTTACACTATTTCCATTTTCATTGTCAATTTTAGGTTTTTTACAACTCTGCGATTGGGATTCGTCGCTTGCGTGATTACCGTCGGACATTTTGTAACGATGTTGCCAGTTGCTACAAAGAATAAGAATTTCATTAATGTTTTCACTAAAAAAATTAATAACAATTGGTTAAATTTAATTTTATTATTTTCTACATTTAATGTTCTTTTCTTTTTCAAAATTTTTTTTGCTTTTGAATTTGAAATAAAAAAGAGTTCTTAAATTAAATAATTAGAAAGTTTCAGGGGAAAATATGATGTTGATCTTGTAAGTATTTTTCAAACTTGTGTTTCTTCGTGTGTTTTAAATTATTATATTGATTTATATTGATAAAAAGCTATAAGTAGCTATTTTTGAATAAGTAGATAGAACATAACATAAAATCATCTTCACACGTATAAATCCAAAAAAGTGGCAAGCCAAAACTAAAAAAGAAACCAAAGAAGTATGACACCAAGGAATGACAGCTAAGTTGTTTTGTGTTGTGACTAGATGGCGCTTATCTGATTAGTCAGTTTAGTCACCCAAGCGAACTTTTGTTCCTTGATGAGACAGGATGACTTCTATATTGCCTTGCCTTACTAAATCGCGCAGGCGTTTGGTAATATCTTGATACGTAATATTAGATTACCTCAGTGTAAAGAGTACCTACATAGGATTTATTAATAGACCATGGTATTTTTACCCTATAATTCAAAATCTAATCTGTGGTTTTTTATTTTTCTAGTATGTTCGTGAGTAACAACAAATTGCTAACACTAATAAGGCCTTCCATTGCACAACACGTTTGTTAAGTTAAGGTATATTTTTATTGTTGTATGTTCATGTTTCTTATACCCAAAGGCCTGTCCAAGCTTCCGGTATTAGCATAATGATCGACTGTGGTAACATTATGGGCTCGCAACGCAGTGCAAACGGCCAGGCACAATTGGTCTTTTGTCGGACTCCAGCCAGAGGGCGAAGACCAATTCATCATTCTTCGGACTCCGGATGGACACTGATTGTAATTGTGTTGTATTGTCGTTGGACAGCTACATTAATTTGACAGTTATTGTTTAGAGGCTGGGGGCGTCAGTGCTAAACATCTCCACTAGACATAGGTGTATTATCTACAGTTAACAATAATTATTATTATTTATTTCGGACACACAGATCCACAGTGAGACATTTTAGCATAGCATAACAAAAGAGAATAATAGGAAAAGTAAGAAATTAAGGTAAAAGTAAAAGTAAATCAAGATAAACTTAGTCTCCCCTCCACCCATATTGCCTTAACCGCAGATTGGATAGGCAACATGGTGTATGGCTACCATTATGGTGGTCATACACCGTGCTGCCTATCATAAAAACGGCATGACGCTACAAGCTTTATCCAATCTGCAGTTCGTTCGAAAACACCACACAAGTACAACTGTCATGCCAATTCACGCCCACACACGTTCAGTTCTACTTGATCTGATCAGCAGCGGTTGGACGATAGGCAGAATGGTGTATGGCCACCATTAGTGAGTGACGGTAGATTGACGGTGTTACACTACGTTTACATAATTAAGTATCTATTCAAAACTTTTCTACACATATTAGTCCAAAATTCGCTCAATAATGTTTAACCAACCAAAAAAAAACTACCGAGTATGGATAACTACCAAACTATTTATATTGTGTGCTGTAATGTTGGTCATATGTACTTATTATTTGGTACCATGGAGGTATCTATCCTCCAGGGTCATTTCAATTAAGATCCCATGACATGGACGGAATGATACGGTTCAGCGGTATTTTTATATAATTTAGCTCCAGTTAGACTAGAAAAGTTAATTAATTGAAGGAAGTTGTCGTGTAAACAGAAGTTTAATAAAAGCAAGATGATGAATGTTTAGTTCTTTGATGAAAAACATTGTCCACCTTTTTAAAGTGAAAACTTCTTTATGCCAGTTGTGATTTGAAATTCGATGCAGCGAACACGCGCTAATAAAAAAAGACAAAATATACATTCATCTAGATAGACGATTTCACGTGCGAGAGAATAATATTTTTGAATGCTTCTGATCGAAGTTTGAATGTATAAATTTTTTTTATCGCGTATTGAACTGTACAGACTGTACACATGTTTTTTTTCTACAAAGTTTTATTATGTTTTGGTTTTGCATGATTTGTGCATTTAGTTGATGCCAGTAAAAGTATTGTGTGTATGTATCCAGGTAGGTAGTAAGTAGGTATGTTTAGTGTGGACCCATAATAATATGTAAATAATGTTAATTTCACCTACAATGACTTTTATCTAAATCTATAGCCCTCCTAGATATCTACTATTAATTATCATGTATATACCTACTCTACGCAAGTCCTGCAAGTCTAGAAATCTATTTGTATGAGGAAAACTTTAATGAAATAATAAAACTAAATACTTAATACAGATTACGTATATACTTAACTTATTATGTCCATTCAATATAGTTTTAATTGAATGGTTCTATAAAAGTCGAACCATTGCACTATGGACTCATTTGATTTTTTATTCGTTTCTTTTCGACCAGTATCACCGGTCTAATTTCTATCACAACATCATAAATAAAAGCGCCTCGTTAGTGGCCAGTATCAAAATAACGCAACAACGTTATTAGTTGTAATATAAATAAAATTAAATAACGTTTAACGGGTTATCGTTGCATGGTGTCTGATTAGAGACGATGACGATTGGTTTAATAGAAATGTGTTGAAAGCGGGGTTAGAAGGGCTAATGAACACGTGATAGGTGTGAAATGTCTACCTTTTGGATAGAGTTGTTTCTATATTAAAAGTTTTGTTACTTTGAGTAGAGAGATTAGATTACAGAATAAGTATAATTTAAGCCATCCTAAGTAGGTACTTAGGACTTACCTACTAGACCATTCTGTCTGTAACTAAAGGTAATTATCCATAGACCACTCAAAGCTAGAAATTCGTTTTTCGGTTCAGCCATACCTACCAGGGAACGGGAACTACGCGGGAAAAACCGCGAGGCGCAGCTAGTATAAAAATAAATAAAATAATAATATATTAAGATCTAGTAAACTAATGATTAACTGATTACGGTTTGAGTTTGAAAAGGAAATTTCCCTTTCAAGAGGTGACTCATGTCTGAATCTCGCACAGGAAAAGGAAACTCCATTAA
Organism: Campaea margaritaria; assembly: GCA_912999815.1. NCBI lineage: Eukaryota > Metazoa > Arthropoda > Insecta > Lepidoptera > Geometridae > Campaea > Campaea margaritaria. Next base: position 5,636,879 of record OU538814.1, read on the forward strand.
CTCTGCCAATGCTACGGAAATACGGCTAATTTATTTAATTAAAGATTAAGATTAAAAAAATATATTACACTAATAAGAAACTGCATCATCTCTGAATGCTAAAGCCGAAAGGCTACATTTTATCCCGGGAAAATTCTAAGTTGCAGCGGGAAAATGGGAATTACGCAGATAAAACTGCGGGGTGTAATTAACGATTCAAAAAATATGTCAGATATTTAATTTTTAATCAGCTACCAACTATAATACTTTAAAAACAACGGTAATAATTATTTTCAAGACATAGATTCAACTTTTTAATTATAATCATAAAACTGAATAATGTAGAGGGACGTGCTGGATTCTCGCTATAAAAATAAATATATATAAAAGTTAATAATATTAAAAAAGCCATAAAAGAGCCACGGTGTTATCAATTTACTTAATAGATCGTTAAAATATTTCGTCGTGACTTTATATTTTTAATTTTGTAACTTGTCATATTTTCTGGGCATAATACTTTCATTGTACATCTGTCAAAAAAAAAAACGTTTGTTACCATTCTGTATTGATAATTTATGTGTCTATGGACGCTTCGATTATTTTCTTTAATCTTAGAGACGAATGAGTTTAGAGGGTACCTACTATGTGCCTACTAGGTCCTACGGAAGACTGCTACGGAAGGCTGGAGGAAAACATTATTGATGACATGACATGACATGCCATGGAAAATGATTCGAGTTTGAAAAAGGAAATTTCCCCCTCTAATGCTGACTCATGGCTGAGTCTCGCAAAGGAAAAGGAAACTCCATTAACTCTACCAGGGCTTCGGAAAAACGCCCGTCAAAGAAGATAGCACCAAGAAACTCTTCATCATCATCATACAACCCATATCGTCCCACTGCTGAGCACGGGTCTCCCCTCACTTTCGTGAGGAGGGAAACTTCACGAGGATGTAGTTTTTTAGATAGGGATTGATACAGGCTGATCTATTTCCAACAAGAGAGCTGCACTGAAAATTTGAACGGACAAAAATGACCTCATTTTGAGACCGGAAACAAAATAGATAACTTTAATGTATAGATAATCAAATTAAGTAGCCTCACTCATAAACTTTCACATTTTTAATATTACTAGCTGCGCCCCGCGGTTTCACCTGCGTAGTTCCCGTTCCCGTGAGAATACGGGGATAAAATATAGCCTACTAGCTGCGCCCCGCGGTTTCACCCGCGTAGTTCCTGTTCCCGCGGGAATATGGGGATAAAAATAGCCTATGTTACTCGCTGTAATGTAGCTTTCATAATAACTTTCAGCCCCTATTTCAAACCCTTACAATTCTTTTATCGCATTAAAAAGTACCCTATGTCCTTTCTCAGGCTCTAGACTATCTTTGTACCAAATTTCATTTCAATCGGTTCAGTAGTTTAGGCTTGAAAGAGCAACAGACAGACAGAGTTACTTTCGCATTTATAATATAAGTAAGGAAGTAAGGATGTTACTCGCTGATAATGCAGCTCTCCATTGGTCAAATAATTCTTAAAATTGGTTCAGTGGTTTAGGCGTGAAAGGTTAACAAACAAAATCTCATATGCATTTAAAATATTAAGTTAGGATATACAGGGTGTCCGGTAATGAGTGACCCCTCACACGCACCTGCAGGATTATCCACTCATTACAGGATACCCTGTATAAAGTAGGATTTTATAATGCAATTTTATTAATTTGATGGGACGGTACTTCTCAAAAAAATTGCCGATTTCATCTGCCTGAATATTTTAAGTTGTGGTAACTTTGTTTTCTGATTTAGGGCAAAGTAACTCTTAGGATAGTTGAAAGGGCACTAGCTGCATCGAGGCCAATATCCTACACAATAGTAAAGAAAGATGGAGAACTCGAATAAAAGTTTGTAATTGAATTTTCTAATCAAAAAACGAACGAGAAAAACGGCAATTTTTTGAGAACTATCTGGTAACATAAACGAAGAACTGAATTCTTCTAACTTATTATGTTAGATAAATAAAAAAGGCATGCAACTAAATTGTTAATATGTAATGAAACGTAACATTAAGTTATTAAGAGAATTTGTAGAGGTCTGAGGTAGGTTGGTTCTATAACTGACATCAAAATTTCATAAGGCACGCAAACCTACCATCGTCATTAAGGTAGGTACCTATGTAGTATTTACCCTACTATACTTTGTAGTGGGAGGCCTCTTCTGCAAGAGACCGCCTGGGGAAGTACCACATCTTTGCCAGATATTCATCCGCCAAGCAGTTGTGTGCAAACATTACTGTGTTCCGGCCTGAAGGGCATTGTTTCCAGCGAAATTACTGGGCATAAAAGACTTTAGAGCCGATGTCTCAGGGTGACGAGCGCAGTGCAGTGCCGCGCAGGATTATATGCAAGGCAATGCTCTGGGTGGCACTGTACCTGTTATGGGCAGGCGTAGCGCCTACCATCAGGTGAACGATTTGCTCGTCTCGTCACTCAGGCAAATAAAAAAAAATCCTTAAAAGATTCAGTAAAACACCCACCACTTTACTGAATCATGACTTTGACTAGACAACCTATACCTACTAACTGGGACTTGACAATTAGAATAAAATTTAAAAAAAAAACTTGATAACTTGACTGAATGCACTAATTGTGCGGAGCCAAAATAAAAAAAAAGTGTTATTTAAAAAGCGAGCAAGTTCGCTTCCTTGCAAGTTGACAGTTGCGAGTTACAGTAATGACTAATCTTCATAGTTATTTCTTCTCTTGCATTGAATTAAAGGTGATACCATGAGATACAAAATTAATTGACTGAATACATTGTTAAGTTTCGGACACACTGAGTTTCATGGTTAGATTTTACGTTCAACGAAAGAACTTCCCCCGCCAACCGCGGCGCGGCGCTAGTTTCGATATTATGATAAATCATAATTTTTTTCTTCTTCTTTGTGTTCTAAAGCTATTGTCATGTCAGTGGTGTTTACTTGTGATAAAAATAAGGGAAACGTACTAAAATATTATTTACAAGAAAACGGATTGTCACATAAACTTGCTCTATTAATCCAGCCAGTAATGGTATGCAGTGGTAGGTCTCTTCTGCAAGAGTCCGTCCGAGGAATTACCACACCTTTGCCAGATATTCATACGCGAAACAGAAGTGTGCAAACATTACTGTGTTCCGGTTCGAAGTGCATTGTTTCCGGCGAAATTACTGGGCATAAGAGACTTTAGAACGGATGTCTCAGTGCAGTGCCGCAAGAATTTGTAAATTCAGGGTGGCACTGTAGCTGTTATGGGCAGGCGTCGCGCTTACCATCAAGTGGAACGACTCGTCTTGTTACTTAGTAAAATTAATAAACGGTTTCAATTTGTTTGTTCCCAGTGTCCCACCAGCCTTACAGCAACAATCATCCGTTCCTCCGGGCGCATGCGCGAGCGATGACAGTCCCAGTTCAATTTCCCGCCAAGACGCGCGCATGGGTAACGAAGCCCGCGGCAAAACATAAATAAAAAAATAAAAAAAGGTTTCATTACGTGATATAAAAGTTACAATTTATGACAAAAAAGTTTACTTGTTATATTGAACGTTTTTTTAAGAACTAATATTAGGTGATCTGTGATTTAAAAAAACATTACAGTGCGTGTAAAAACATAAATTTAAGTGATTTTTTACGTATAACTAGATAATATAGGTAGACCGGTATATTTTAAATTAAATTAATAAAAATCTTAAGGTTTTCAATAAAATATAAAGCTACAGTTGCTAAACTGAACAGTGAGTAAGTTACAAACAAAAATAATTTAGAAATATACCATAGTAGCCCCCACCAACTTTCTTTTTAATATTTGGCATCGCAAGATTTGTGCATACAGCCAGAGTCAAGTATGAAACTTATTTACATAGTTTGCTTAACATTCCACTTAGTATAAGCTGTGGCTCAATGTCGCTTTTTATTTAACTAAAACTGTATAAGTTAAAATCCATAAAAAAACCCTTAATTAAAGACCATCGGACCATAAATCCTCGTTAACTGATGCGGAGTGGAACAAAGAGAGTACCCAAGTACCTAATTCGACAGTACTTACTACTTAAAAAGTCGTTCCGCTTAAACACTTTTGGTGTGGAACCCTAAAAAAAACCTACCAAGCAATGAGTTCCTAAATAGTTAAATCTTAAATAAAACTTAAAAGCAATCTGTGAGTCAATATTTTATTTAAAATGAAGAGGGTAGTTTAATAAATTATACAGCCCTACGTAACACAATAAAAAAATAGAAAATAAATTAAATCAACATATAATAAAATAAATAACCAGTACGTATTATTAGGTCAAGTAGATAATTAAATGAAAGGAAAATAAGTACAATTAATTCGTTAATTTATTACTTTTTAGCATTCCCAAACCAATCAAAAATTACCCTTTTAAACGACTTCAAAAAAGGAGGGGGCTATCAATTCGTCTGTATTTTTTTTAAATGTTTGTCACCTCAGATCTTTCCACTGCGTGAACCGATTTTGATGATTCTTTTTTGAATATATAATAAAACAACAAAATCAGAAAAATGAAGACTTTACTCGGGTTAGTGCTGGCAATACTTCTACAAAGTGTAACCAAGTGCGAGAACCCGTTCAAGAGTATACCAGTCGTGGTGAAAAGTTATGAGAACGACACCGTGCTTCTGCCGTGCTACGTGCAGGATACCGATGGTACGTATCATCATCGTCATCATCATCATAATAACCATCATCATCAACGCATATCCACTCACTGCTGAGCACAGGACGCAAACCATGACCTCTTATAGCGATGCAACTGAAGACCTAACGCGGTTCAGTTTAGGTCTTCAATTGGATCGCTATAAGATGTCATGGTAGGCCTCCAGGACCTCAGAACATAACTCAAAAACTCAAATGATTTATTGCAATTAGACAAAAATAATGCGCTTTGAGCGATAAGACCGCCCATTACCTACCGTTACCTATTGTAATTTTTCTGTACTGTGTTTATTTTTTATTGGTGTGCAATAAAGAGTTTTCTATAGCCTATAGCCCATATCATTGTAGTTAATCGAAGAGTGCAAAAAAAAAAAAAAACAAAACAATAAGAGTGCAGAGCTTCTACAAAAATCTCGTAAAAAGAAAGTTCAGAATAGAATAGAATAGAAAAACTCTTTATTGTACACCAGAAACAAAAATAAACACAGCACAGAAGAATTACAATAGGTAAACAAGGGTAGTACAATGGGCGGTCTTATCGCTGAAAGCGATTTCTTCCAGACAACCTTTGGATGGACGGTAAAAAACATTTTTCGATAGTAGGGTGGGTGGCGTACTTAAAGTATTTAACAGACACAATACATTTAATACTTATGTTTTAATAAGTTCAGTTTCAATTGTTCCTAATTTGTTTCTAGAAGAGTGATGAAGTTTGTGAGGGTGGACGGATGTTCGTTACTCTTTCACGCAAAAACTACTGAACGGATTTGGATGAAATTTGGCACACGTATAATTTATAGCCTGGATTGTCACATAGAATATTTTTTTATCCCATACTAATCAACAGTTCCCGTGGGATAATACTCCACGCGAGTGTAACCGCGGGGCGCAGCTAGTATCTTTAGTACAGAATAGAATAGAATAGAATAGAATAGAATAGAATAGAAAATACCTTATTGTACACCAGTTCAGAAATACACAACGAAAAAAAAAGGAAAATAAAAGAAAAATGCTTGCTTTCTTTTAAAAAAGAAAAACTTTTCTTTTATTATTTTTTTTGCTTGCTTGCTTTGAAAGGAAAATATGAGATGTACATACCTCAAAAATATATTATATTTCCTACCATACGAACGATCTACGCGTCTTATCCCTCCATAGCAGCCATTCTTAAATAGTCGAAAATTTAATCCATAGTAAAAAAAGGACACATTCACTCCCAAAAAAACTCGTAATGTAAGCAGTAACTATATTAACCCTTACAAATGCAAGCTATCAATCATACAGACAGACAGACGCATTTCTTTATTGGTTTACAAACCTTTTAACATTGCATTTGCATTTAAATGATAGGCCTAATAATGTCCGATTGAGTCTTTATTCATTTGATGCCGTTTCACAAGTCACTGATAGTATCTATCTTCCTGCTAAAATCGTTTAAGAACTTATACGTAACTTTAATACCACGAAAGTTAGCCAGACGTATGAGAAATGCTTAGGATAAATTATAAAAGACATAATTTTTGCTATTTATTTATTTGTAACACAAAGCAAATTACAATCGTTGTAACTTATGAGATAGTTAAAGTAGTGTTTAAAATCTGGATTGTAGTCCAGAATAGGCACATACAAACAATTTATTAACATATTGAGCGTACAGCACAAAGTACTAAACTAAAGCCATATAATAAAAACGATATGAGAATATAAAATTATTAATTTGGCACGTTGTCCTAACGAAATAAATAATTAAAAAAATAACAACAAAACTATTTGCTAATACAACCTGACTTTAAATATAGAAAAAGTATATAGAAAATATAGAATTAAATATAAATATAGAAAATTCTAGCTAGTGTCCTCAATAACCCTACTAGTATAGGGATTTACGTCTTTTCCTATTTAGTATTTGTCTAATTAACTACACTATGAGATTTAATTTTTTTTTTTTTTAATATCGATAGTCTCCAAGTATAACATCTGACTATGTTATACGGACTACGTTGTTACGATGGTCTACTTAAAGTTATTTTATTGTGTGTCCATTTTCTCTATTCTGTATTCTAAAAAGCGAGACTACTGTATTTTACTCCATGGTTCAAATTTAAATAATAATTGTTCAAATATTTTACCTTTTTACAATATAACAATACAATATTATCACCATAAAGCTAAGAACCATAATGCCTTTTTTATATAAAACCAAAATGATAGCTTCGATTGTAACAAAGAGATATTTGTAGAATAATTTAAGTTTTCACAACACGTCTTGCTTTAGCTTATTGTGAGGCAACCTATGATATATGTTTTTATTATCTTATATCTTTAAATGAGCTATCTTGTATATACATATATATAAATTGGAATCTCGGAATCGGCTTCAACGATTTTCATGAAATTTAGTATAAAGGGGGTTTCGGGGGCGATAAATCGATTTAGCTAGGAATCATTTTTAGAAAATGTCATTTTATTTGTTTTAAAAAAAAAAAAATACCGAGCAAAGCTCGGTCATTCAGGTACTAAGATCTTTTTATACACACAGTTTTATACAATAAAATTTATTCTTATTCTTATTCTTATACCAAGCTTCTTGTGTAACAGGCCTTTCGATTTTAAACTTATCGTTATTTAATGTACAATTTCCGAAGGTTCGTGAACAAAATTAACCTTCAGATAATATTTATTAGCTAGTGGTGGAACAGGCTCCCTAACAGAATAACGAATAGTTGTAAGCTTTAATGAAATTCGATGTTATTGAAATGAGTACGCCTCCGCAGCCGGCTGTTTATGTCATTTTATTGCCTAATTTGCAGGTGTATTTTAATAATATTAAATAAGCCGCAGTACCAATATCTTAATTAAAATATTAAACATAATAATCTTATTTAATTATGTAAACTTGGCATCAAAATTTGTCCAAATTAGAGATGGAACGTGTAGCCGGTAACAGGACACTTTTACGTCTCTGTTCTATCCGGCCATTTTAAATTGAATTGGCTCATACCTATGGTATTTACACCAGTTACTTATTAGTAATTTGTTACAAATACATACACATCCCATAGTAAATTAACTTTTTTATCATGTTAAAAATCGAACGTGCTATGTCGCAGCCATTTTATTTTAACACCGCGCCCCACGGCTTATATTAGAATTGTGGCTAATAGTGATGCTAATATTGGAGTTTACTTCCAATTTTGTTCACGATGGCATTTTCTCAATTCATTACTACTAGAAGGCCTTCGTGGTGTAGTGGGTGATTGGCTTACTGTGAACAGCGAGGTTCGATTTCCGTACATTGTCATGGCAAATATTTATGTGAAACACAAGTAGGTATTTGCTTTGTTTGGGACTCCGGTCTGTTTAGTAAGACCATGATCCTCGTAGTTCCTGATTCCCTAGATACAGGGAATCCTATTTAATCCTAGGAAAGCAAGAAGGCAGTAGAAAAAAGTATGACTAAAATAATAAAAAGAAAAGAAGAAAGTAAGATTCCAAATGAAGTAAAAGAAGAGTAGGTAATAGACGAGTAGTTAAAACTAATATAAAAAGATAAATTACTTTGCCGGATAGTCAGTTTTGGTCGGAAATTCGGCCAAAACGGTATTCGTCGCATCTCTGACAAAACATTTTTATGTTAAGTTGGTTCAAAGTGTTAATTATCATAATTTCAAGCGTCGATTCGATAATATAGTAACATCGATTCGAAAGGTGAAAGCCTAAACCGTTTTTCATGTGAGAAAATTAAGACGCCCACGCTCTGTTTTGCTTTGACGCCTAAAATTATAGTTATTATCTATTTGAGTTAAATAAATTATGTTAATTGCAGTCGGTAAGTTTACCTGTACTTATAGATGTACGTAAGTCGGTAGGTCGGACATACTGGACAAACATTTTTAATGGAAGATCAATCTAAATAATTATATTACCGGTGCTTATGCTTTGAACAAATTTAGGGCCATTTTTTTTTCATTTATTTCTAAGATCTATTCCATTGGTAGTACGATTTTGAATTTCTCAACAGTCAGATAGAGAGAGTATTCTGCGGAATAAAATCTGGCGCCGACTTCAAATAGATGAGTGGGTAGCGCTTTTAATAATTATATTAATTTATGTTTCGCTTTTGAGAGCCTATTTTTGGTTTTGAACTCGGTTGTTTTTTTTTAATATTTTTTTTTTCTTAAATTTTTTTTTATTCACAATGTTGATGACTTTTTGTTTTTTTTGGGGTTGGAAAATGTGTCAATTCAAATCAATATAAAAAAATTGTATTTTTAATTTTTGAATTTTTTTTTAATGAGTAATTTGACATTGTAACAAAGAATTATTAGCAATAGCATCAGAATTACCATCAAACGAAAAAATTGCAATCAGCAACGGCCACAAAAGGCCTAAACAAAGACGCGATATAAATTACTGAACAAAGCTGAACGTTGAACACAAAAGTGAACACAATGCCGCTACACATTTATGATGAACACGTACCGTTGGACACAATGACAAGTATGGAGTTACGTATAGGGAGATTAAATCTAAAACTCCATGGGGGGAGAAGGACTGGCTGGGTTGTTGGTAGCTTACATTTTTTAGCGTCAAGGCCGCCCTGCCCAGCAATTATAATATATTTTTTTGTTAACTAAGGTTTAGCCAAAATTAAAAATTAAAAAAAAAAAAAAATTATGTATGTAAAAAAAATTCACAAAAAATATTTCATAATTTTTTTCATTTTTAAATATTTGAAACGTATCTTTCTCTCTCTTTCGATCTTCACTAACTTATCTCGATCTCATTTTTCGTAACGCATTCACCAGCTTACTCACCAAGTCAAGCTAGCGTAAAGAAGTTTAAATTCAAAAAGTGAAAATGAATTAACTCCTCCTTTATCAAACGAATTACCTATGACTCCTCTCCGTGCATGGTTGTCTGGAAGAGATCGCTCTGAGCGATAAGACCGCCCATTGTGACACTAATTGTAAAATTTGTTTTTTTCTAGTTTTTAAGTTTTCTTTGTTCTGTGGTGTTTCAATAAAGAGTTTATCTATCTATTTTAAAGGAGCTTCCACGACCTCCTTTCTTCGCGCACGGCGCCGGCGGCGGTAGCTTGTTATTTTGTTAGGGACCGGAAGTACGTAGATTATATCTTTGTGTACCAATTGGGCGCTTGTATTGATATGGACCCTCTTGTATGGGGACTTGATCCTTTTGTAAGGAGGGGTCCAAAGTCCAAGCTTCAGATATTTAAAGTCAACAGACCACACGTTTGCCAGATATTCATCCGCTAAGAAGTAGTGTGCAAACGTTACTGTGTTTCGGTTTGAAGGGCACAGTTTCCAGCGAAATTACTGGGCATGTGACACTTTAGAGCCGATGTCTCAGGGTGACGAGCGCAGTGGAATGCCGCGCATGATTATGCTATGCAAAGTTCTGGGTGGCACTGTTTCTGGTATGGGCAGGCGTAGCGCTTACCATCAGGTATATGACTTCTTCGTCTCGTCACTTAGTCAAATAAAAAAATATATTGTTTAGGCCGTCAGATTAGGCTAGGCACTGCACTGCGTTAGTGCAGTGCCGCGCAGGATTGCTGCGAACAATAGGGAAAAGAGAAATGCAGTTCTAGAAATTGTAGTCAAAAGTTGAAATGATAATGGTGTTGTTTCGAAACCTGTTCAGTACAAACTTTTATACAAGACTAACCGGCAAAAATTAAAAAAACAGTATTTTATGATTACTATCGATTATTTATGATTAAGTACACTTTGTATAAATAGTAGTTTCCACTTAAGCTTTGGATTTATTTTCAAATTACAGACAGGCGCTTTAGTTTAATTATTGTTAAGAATAGATTTACATACTGATTAATTCTATCTCTAATACTCTTCTATTTCAGAATCCCAGATCCGCGTGAAATGGTACAAAGACGAAGCTCTATTAGGCGATAGTATGGACATGCATACACTACTGCCACCTCGCGTCAGACTGCATGGCAACTTCAGTCTGCAGGTCGACTGGCTGCAACCAACTGACACTGCACTCTACACTTGTGAGGTAAACTTGACGCCATTGCCTGTACGGTTCATTAATCTACCTGAGATTAGCTGCAACCGACTGAAATTGCAGTCTACGTTAGACTATGCCGATGCCTGGAGACTTCAGTCTACAGGTTAATTAGATGCGACCGATACTGTCTTGACGGCATATCTTTCACGGCCACTTCTTTATATAGGTCAACTGGATAAAACCAACTGACACTGTATTCCACACTTGTGAAGTCAACAGTCTTGGTTACATGTATTGCAAACACGCTGCGTCATACTGCAAGGCAACTTCAGGCTGCAGGTCGACTGGCTGCAACCGGCACTGCACTGTACACTGATGAGATAAACTGTGATAACGACGCCTGCACGGCTACTTTATTATTTAGGTAGATTAGCTGCAACTGACGGACACTAAGGTAGGCTATCTTGACGCATAATCTGTACTGAATGGTGACTTCAGTCTGCAAGTTGACTTCTTTTACTAAATACTTGCTTACTAGCTGTGTCTGGATTATCTCGCGTTACCACGGGTTGCAGTTATGATATTTTCAAGGAATCTGAGCATAATGAAAATATTATGTAGTCGGAGGTCTCTTCTGCAAGAGACCGCCTGGGGAAGTACCACACCTCTGCCAGATATTCATCCGCCAAACAGTAGTGTGCAAACATTACTGTGTTCCAGTTTGAAGGGCACCGTTTCCAGCGAAATTACTGAGCATGAGACTTTAGAGCCGATGTCTCAGGGTGACCAGCGCAGTGCAGTGCCGCGCAGGTTTATGTAATGCAAAGTTCTGGGTGGTGCTGTGACTGTTATGGGCAGGCGTAGCGCTTACCATTAGATGAACAAATTGCCCGTCTCGTCAATCAGTCAAAAAAAAAAATGACAAGCGTTTAATGCAATAAATACCGGTTAAGGTTTTTGAAAGTCTGATTTTTAGTTATTTTTGATGCTGACTGTACATACAAACAAACATACAGCGTTTGTCTTTTATATTAGTAGTTGGGAAGTGAGATTGCTCACGTGATAGGCCGAGTCCACTAGTAATAGCGCCTTTCCGCGCTCGCTTTGTAACGGATGTCAACGGGAATTCGTGAAATGGCAACGTCCGTATTTTTTCGATTCGTTACACAAAAAACGTTAAAAATACGAGTGATTCATACAAAGGAGCAGTACTTTGCTGATAGAATCGGGCGTCATTTTGTGGAAATTAGTATTTAAAAATCGGCCATGTGCGAGTCAAACTCGCGCACGAAGGGTTCCGTGCTTTATTGTATGGGAGCCCCCTTAAATATTTAGTTTATTCCGTTTTTTAGTATTTGTTGTTATAGCGGCAATGGAAATAGATCATATGTGAAAATTTCAACTGTTTAACTATCACGGTTCATGAGATACAGTCTGGTGACAGACGGACAGACGGACAGCGGAGTCTTACTAATAGGGTCCCGTTTCACCCTTTGGGTACGGAACCCTAAAAATCAGTGGTAGTGTAGGGAGAATTAAGTGAGGAGTAAACGTGTTTGTGTCCTGGGTAAGGTGTTGGGGCATTTCGCACCACGGTGCAAAGGTTTCTCAAGGTTTACAATAAAAAATCACAACAATATCATAAGGATTGTTTTTGTTGTATGAATGTTTACCTATGTTTGTTAATTGTTTATTAGGATGAAACTTGGCTTAAAGGGATAGTTATGTGCCCAGCTTTACCTCATGTATGTACAGCGCAAGTAGCTAAGGTACCTCGCGCGGAAGACCGCCGCCAATTCTTAGAAACGATTAACTAAATACGTTACAAGATCCAGTCACCAGGAGCCCCAGGCCTCTCGGGTGGCGTGACTTCTCACAATCCCATTACTTATAACGTTAAGGTGTCTTCATTAATTATTAAGCACTAAGGTTTATCATTTCAATGCGTGACTTCTCACGATCCTATGGTTTATGCTAAGGTTTCTTTATTAGTTTAGAAGGAATATTTTGACAATTCTTCTTTCTTCTGTTGGGATGTATCTTTAATGAAGTCTTTTTATTTAAAAATACCGCTTAAGTCTTTAGAGCTGATGTCTCAGGGTGCTGCGCAGGATAGGGTATGTCGGGCCCCCGTGGTGGATTATGGCCTAACCCTCCCACGAATGTGAGGGGAGACCCGTGCCCAGCAGTGGGACGATATGGGTTGATGATGATTATGTGGTGGTTTTTAAAACACCGTCGCCGGCTCCCGTCCCTTGAGTAGATCGTATTCTGGATTAACACATTCGTGATATTTTTTATTCCAGAAATCGTGGGCATAACCGCGTAAAACAGGTAGTATCACCCTAATATTAAAAATGCGAAAGTTTGTCCGTTTTTTTGTTCTCTCATCACGCCGTATTCGACTGAACGGATTTTGATGAAATCTAGTATATAAATACATGTATCCAGGAACAGGACGCAGGAACTTATCCCATAAAAATGTCGGTTCCTGTAGGCTAATAGTAAAAAAGGGTGAAGCCGCGAGGCATAACGAGTAATGACATAGAGGCCTGAACCTGATTGGTCACTGAGACCGCCTCCACTGTTTCAATTGAAAAGTATTGCAAAACAACGACAAAGCAGTTTGGTAGCATATAGCAATTACATTGGAGCTGTGGCTGTTTCTGTGGCGGCATCGCCCTTCGATATTAACTAACTAACTGTAGGCAATTGGTGTTCCCAATAGTGACGTGGAGCGCTTTATCGATAACGTATCTAAATTAATGAGTCCAGGCGGAACGGATGGGACGCCACCACGCATGGACCCTACACAGCCTATTGCTCTGGAGTTCCAGAAACCAGCAGAGGGTGTCAGGGAGTTGGTGTACTGCTTTCCGCTGGGATCGTAGCATGTGGAGAGATGTAGTCTCCGCCTATCCCAATGGGAGAAAGGCGTCACTGTATATGTCTTTTTGAATTTTTGAAGTAAAACTTCTTTGACTCAGGCACGAGTCACCACTTGAAAGGGAAATATCCTTTTTCTAACTCAAACCATAATTAGATAATAATCATTAGTTTCGTAGATCATAAAATTTGACTTATTTTTTTTGTATTTCTATACTTATGTATAAGATATTATTTTTTTTGACGTGTAAAAGTACAATATTCTGCCTATTTACAATAAATGATTTGAGTTTGAGTTTGAGTTTGCACGCTTGACTTAGGGAGTAAGCTGGTGAATGCGTTACGAAAAATGTGATCGGGCGAGGCGAAGGGAGTTGAGAGGGAGATGTATGTTAGTGAAGATAGTAAGAGAGAGTTATGTTTCGTATATTTTGTTAAATATTTTGTGAAATAATTAGTTTTTTTTTTTATTAATTTTTAGTTGCAGTCATACTTTTACTATATGTTCCAGCACACATTATGTTTTTTGTTGTATGTGCCATTTTGAGAATTGTCCATTTTAAGGCCTGATTTTTTTGAGTTGGGCATTCTGCGCTAGTATTATATCTTTTCAAAAGACTTAAACATAATATCTTGTTTGATTATTTTTCTTCAAAAAAGATGTTTTGTGTACAGATTTTAGTGTAGTGTGTAGACGAAAACACGCGCAGGAAACACAGCTTAATCAAAACATGTTTTCCTTCACCGAAAAGCGAGGGATAATTAGCTCCAAGCTAAGGTTTAAAATGCTTGAATGTAACTGTAATGGGCAGGCCTAGCGCTTACCATCAGGTGAACGACTCGGTCGTCTCGTCACACAGTCATGTTTTTTTTTTAATGAATTGCCCTTTAAATATTCGAACGAACGTAGTTTGAAGGTTGAACTAATAATGAATTACTTTTAAATATTCGAACGAACGTAGTTTGAAGATTGAACCATTTATCGATACGATAGAGACACAAGTGTTTTCTGTCGCATCTCTATGATCACTTATAGTCACAGGAACAGCTCACAAGAATGTCCAATTATGCAATTAGTCAATTCGGACAAACTCTTTTGTATGACGGTCGGACAGACCTTGTTTCTCGTGTTTTATACGTAGATAACGGATTCGTTTAAAAGTAACCATAGAGTTTTTTTTTTATAGGTGTCATTTTTGAAGCAAAACTTCTTTAGGGAGTTTTTAGACTTGGGGAGTAAGCTAGTGAATGCGTTACGAAAAGTGTGATCGGGCGAGGCGAACGGAAGTTGAGAGGGAGATATAAGTTAGTGAAATTAGAAAGAGAGAGAGTTGCGTTTAGTATATTTTATTTGTTTTTTTTTTTTAATATTTTTTTTATTTCAAGTTTTACTTGTTTATCACTCGCTTTTCGGTGAAGGAAAACATCGTGAGGAAACCCACATACCTACCCGAGAATTATTTCGGAGGTAGGTATGTGATCCACCAATCCGGATCTGGTCCCCGTGGTGGATTATGGCCTAATCCTCCTCACGAAAGTGAGCCGTGCCCAGCAGTGGGACGTTATGGGTTGTTGATCTGTGTGTGTGTGTAGAGTTTTACTTCCACTATGTGTACCAGCACACATTTCGTTGTTTTTTTAAAGTTTTGTAATAGTTTTTAATAAGAATAATGATAGTTTTTTTATTTATTTGGCTGAGTGACGAGACGAGCAAGTCGTTCACCTGATGGCAAGCGCTACTGCTGCCCATAACAGTCACAGCACCACCCAGAACTCTGCATTGCATTTTGTCGAGTTAAAGTAGTTATGTAGGTACCTACTTCTCAACAAGTTTGTTTATTCAGTAGCCAATGATATGCTTTTATTATATTTAAATGGACGCGTAGGATACCAATGATGTAATGTCACAATTGTAGCTCTACTGGGTTATATTATAACTAGCTGCGCCCCGCGGTTTCACCCGCGTAGTTCCTGTTTCCGCGGGAATATGGGGATAAATATAGCCTATGTTACTCGCTGTCAATGTAGCTTTACATTAGTGAAAGATTTTTTTAAATCGGCCCAGTGGTTTAGCCGAAACCTTACATATTTCCAAACATACTTTCATCCCCTATATTTATTTTACCCTCCCAATGGTAAATTTTTACAAACTTTGAATGTCATATTTATTAATATCTAATCAAAAGCCTAAACTTCCATACAAACTTTCATCCCCTATTTCAAACCCTTACAATGCTTTTATCGCGTCAAAAAGTACCCTATGTCCTTCACTAGGCTCTAGACTATCTCTGTACCAAATTTCATTTCAATCGGTTCAGTAGTTTAGGCGTGAAAGAGCAACAGACAGACAGTTTACTTTCGCATTTATAATATAAGTAGGGATTAACTGACTCCAAAAAGAAGAGGTTGTGTATTAAATTGTTTTTGTTCATGTAAAGCCGTGTCTCCAACGCATGTTTTGGACTACACGATACACAAAGCATTGTAATTTAAGACAATATATCTGGTTTGATATGAAAACATTAAACATAAAAAAAAGAGTGTGCTGAGTGACCACGCGACTGAAGTAAAACTTCTTTAGTTCTTTTTTTATTTATTTTTTATTTTATCGATACAATTAATAATTAATTACTATGTTTAATCATAATTATATTATCATTTATCACTTAAGCGGTACGCTTGCCCATAACAGTTACAGTGCCACCCAGAACTTTGCATTGTATAATTCTGCGCGGCACTGCACTGCGCTCGTCGCCCTGAAACGTCGGCTATGTCTCATATGCTTTATTTAGTAAAAGGCTGAAGAATAATGCTAAGTAACCAAAATTATTCATCCTTCAAAAGTTTTTTTTTATAATCTCGAATTTTTCGATGGTTACAAAAAAAAACATCAGAACAAAAAATTGGATTATAACGGCGTGCTAAGCGTTTTATGGCGTCTTTTTGTTGCTCCTCTCCGTGCACGGTAGTCTGGAAGAGATTGCTCTCAGCGACAAGGCCGCCCATTGTGACACTAATTGTTAAATTTGATTTGTATTAGTTTTTAAGTTTTCTTTGAACTGTTTTTTCAATAAAGAGTTTATCTATCTATCTATATATTTAAGTATTTGAACGTGGGAGAGACTTATGCGCATTGCCTTAAAAAGTGAGGAAAAAAAAAATGTTTTTTTCTATGACGTCACATCCCAGCAGATAGTCGATAGGGTGGTCTGCGCCGATGCACTAATTGGACTGAGTTAAGTTAACTACCCTTTTCCTGTTCATTTGTCGGCTAAGAACTGATGCCGGGTAATTAAGCTTCTATAATAACGTTAGTAATAGACTATAGCCATTTATTTATTTTCTTGTCTTGTCTCTAAATAAGTACGTTGTTCGCTGTTGTGTGCAGTTGTGTCAGAATAAATGTTTTTTCTTTCTTTCTTTCTTATTAGCTACTAGCTGCGCCTCGTGGTTTCACCCGCTTCCGTAGAAATACGAGGATAAAATATAGCTTATGATACTCGCTGATAATATAGCTTTCCATTGGTGAAGGAATTTTTAAAATCGGTTCAGTGGTTTAGGAGTGACAAACAAGCAAATAAGTAAACAAAGTCACATTCGCATTTATGTATAAACCACTAGCTGCGCCCCGCGGTTTCACCCGCGTAGTAATATAGGGATAAAACATAGCCTATGTTACTCGTTGTCAATGTAGCTTTACATTAGTGAAAGATTTTTTAAATCGGCCCAGTGGTTTAGCCGAAACCTTACATATTTCCAAACATACTTTCATCCCCTATATTTATTTTACCCTCCCAATGGTAAATTTTTACAAACTTTGAATGTCATATTTATTAATATCTAATCAAAAGCCTAAAGCTTCTTACTTCAAAAATGACGAAACTTCCATCCCCTATTTCAAACCCTTACAATGCTTTTATCGCATCAAAAAGTACCCTATGTCCTTTCTCGGGCTCTAGACTATCTCTGTACCAAATTTCATTTCAATCGGTTTAGTAGTTTAGGCGTGAAAGAGCAACAGACAGACAGAGTTACTTTCGCATTTATAATATAAGTAGGGATTCGGCCACGTGCGGATATTTTTCTGTGTGATTTTAAAAACCGCAGTTCTGTAGAAATCGTCGATCGATGATAGATGATGAATGATGTAGAAAATACAGTGTGATTTATTTTAATTATGTCATCACATCACGTCGATGGGAAGATGAGATTAAAAAAATCATATTTTGCAAATTGAAAAATGGAATAATTTTATCAAATTAGTGTATTGTCATCGGTCCTCAATAAATCTACAAAGTTTGAACGAAATCTGGCCGTTTAAAGTGGGTCAAAATCGCGCTCAAAGAAGTCGGTTACAAACATACATACAGGTGAAGCTAATAAAAAGCTTGTAAAAATTACAGGCTCAAACTGGTGCCAAAAAGCTCAAAATAGAGAAATTTGGGCATCCTTGGAGGCCTTTACCCATAAAGGGGTTCTTGACTTAGATCTAAGTTAAATCAGGAAGAAGGTAACATTAAGAAGGTAACCCAGTATTTAAGAACAAATAAAGGATTTTTTTATCACATCACGTCGCATCACGTCATTTCACATGGAATTAAACTGTAATTAGTCAATATCCACGGAGAATGGAGACTGCTGCAGATTTACCATGGAAAAATTTAGGTACGTTAGTTTTTATTTTTATTGCAGAATAGGCAAGCATTTGACCGCAGTCTCACCTGTTGGTAAGTGTCGACTCGGTCGAGGACGGAGCATGCTTGCCTCGAAGATACCTATTCACTCTCGACTTGAAGACTTTCAGTTGTTAAGTGTAGATCGTCATAAGTATAGAATATCAGAAGGCTTTATCTTGTCGTTGCAGATCATACGTCCGGAGCCATGGGGGAAGATACGCCAAATCCACGCTATTGAAGTCCAATGTAAGTACCTACATAAAAAAAATGACCTCAACAATTCAGGAGAATTGTTAGATTTTTTAACACCACCGTTCATCATCATCGAGCAATGATAGAAATAAAATATCACATCATCTCACGACAGATCACAAAACATCACATCACATTATATCACATCACATCACAAGGGCACATTTATTTTTGTTATATTTTGGGTTTTCCTATGCTGTTCCAAATAAGCGTTTATTCATCTACATCTAAGAGGCGTATTAAATTGATTTAAGCAATAAGACCGCCTATTCTACTACGCTTTACTACTTACGCTACCCGGCGCAAAACGACAGGGTGCTATAAATTTGACGTGTCTGTACTCTCTCTGTGTGTGTGTGTGTCTGTGGCATCGTACCTCCAGAATGGATGAACCGATTTTTCTTTATTTTGTTTATTTTTGGTGGACAATATAGGGTTTTTTATTCTGTTCTATTCTGTTCTGTTCTGTTCTGTTCTTAAGTATTCATCCTGAAGGATCTCAGTATAACCCAGAGTCGCTCGAGCGTGTGCTTACAGAGAGTATTTCAGCACTTCAGAAATTAAAAGTGACAGGAAAGGTGGAAGGAAAGAGATCTAAGGGTCGAAATCCAATAAGATCGCCTGACCAAGTGTTCAAGCAGTTGGACACAAAGATCTATGTGGCAACCCAGTGTGTCCGAGACCGTTATAGATGGCTACAACTAGTGCAGGAAAAAGTGTTTCGCATGTCACAATGCTCAGCAATAAGCAAATGAATCATCATCATCATCATCATCAACCCATAACGTCCCACTGCTGGGCACGGGTCTCTCCTCACTTTCGTGAGGAGGGTAAGGCCATAATCCACCATGGGGGCCCAGTCCGGATTGGTGGATAACATACCTACCTCCGAAATAATTCTCGGGTAGGTATGTGGGTTTCCTCACGATGTTTTCCTTCACCGAAAAGCGAGTGATAATTACGTACATATGTTTTACAGAAACACATTGGTACGTGCCTGCACTGGGATTTGAACTCACGATCTTCTGATTGGAAGGCGGACGTTCTCCCACTAGGCTACCACCGCTTGAGCAAATGAATAAAGAAGGAAAAAGAAAGAAAGAAGGTGGATTCTGAGTTTATCAATATTATCTGATTCCGTGTGTCAAATTCCAGACCCGCCGACAGTAACAACGGTCCCAGAGGACGGATTCCTGGAGGTAAAGAAGGGTGACTACGTGGACATCGGCTGTGAAGCCACCGGCACCCCGCAACCCATCGTCACTTGGAGGAAGAATGTACGTATAGGCATAGAATACCAAAGGAGCAGAAGCTTCACTCCGCCAAATCACTCAACAGGTTCACTGCCGAAACCACAGATGTTTTTTACGCGGGTGCGGGAAAACACATTTGTTGTGTTAGCGCAGCTTACGTGCCGGCTGTGTGGTGAAAGGCGAAACAGAGACGGGTGTGTTTAACGCGGCGCTTCTACGGTGCGGCTCACACAGACGGCACGCCATGGCTGGAAAACACACACGGTCCGTAACGGTGTCTTAATGTAAAAACCGGTTCAGCAGTTAACGTCTTAAATAAATAACGACTCTTCCTCCGTCACAATAGATTGCAATTCAGGGGGGTCACCACGTACTTATTCTTATTCCATGCAGTTGATTTTAAGGCCTTAAACTGAACGGCCTATATTGGCAACACACATTCATAAATGACAAACGTGAAGCGGCGTCACTCAAAAATAGACTGCAGAGAATGAGAGCTATATAAACTCTCATAAATGCAAACAAATAGTTCAGATCTCTCTGGATAAATGTCTCTGGTCGACTTATGAACGCTGAGCGATATTGGTGGAGACAGTTAGCAGGGCAGTTCAGTTTAAGGCCTTGAACTGGATGGATTTAACTGTTCGTGGTGGGGCCCAAGTCGCACAGCGCCAAATAACTTCAGTTATATTCACCTACAAGATGCCTCTCTTTCTATCGCATAAGTCTATCTCTTTCATGACGTTAGGGATGACGCTTCAAACGTATTTCAGGGAGAGCCGATGCCGTTGCTGGAACACCGCTCCCGGATGAGGTTCCGAGCTGAACACCGCGCCCTGGGAGGGGTTTACGAGTGTATAGCGAGGAACAGCGTCGGCGATCCCGTAGTGGGGCATATTACTGTCATTGTGCATGGTGAGTGGGGACATGCATGTGGTGGGTTAAGTGGGGTGCTTGTATCCCGGGCCTGGGCCGTAGGTGGCTAACGGCTAACGACTAACAACTAACGACTAATGGTAGAGTTGGGGGTAGACGGCTGACGACTGACGACTGACCACTGACCGACCGACCGACCGACTGACTGTCTGACCGACTAATGGTAGGGGGTAGGTGACAAATAACTATTTATTATAAAAAAAAATAAAAAAAAATTAATTAATAATATTAAATGATAATAATATACTTCTCGATACAATAAAAAAAAATTAAGTAAAGAGCTACAGTAGTTTTACTTCGGTCGTGTGGTCTAAAGCACACTAGTCTTTTTTATTTGTAACGAGACGAGCAAGTCTTTTGCCTGATGGTAAGTGCTACGCCTGCCCATATCAGTTATAGTGCCACTTTAGAAACTTTAGAACTTTGTTTTGTATAACCTTGCTTTTCTTTTTGGGGACAATATATCTAGTAGGTCAATCAATATAGTTGTGAGTTTATAAGTTGAATCTTTCCAGATGCTCCCGTGGTGTCAGTGGAGAGGAGTTTTGTTCACACAGCGGTAGGCCTCCGCGCGGCGCTCGCGGCGCGAGTGGAGTTCGCCGTCCCACCAGCCAGGACTTCGTGGTACCGGGAGGGGCGCCCCATCAGGACTGACGACAGGTAACACGATCTATATTTCTGTGTTGGCAGCTGTCAAGTTTGAAAGCATGGTCTCTATTAAGGGAGGCAACGCACCGGCAAAGCCCCTGGCGCTGCTGATGTCCATAGGTTGCAGTGATCACTTACCCCACCATTGTCTCTCCCAGACTCCAACAGGCTCTAGGCCTAGGGGGGTCTGAGGGGGGAGGGTCTAAGCTCTTCAGTCAGCTGTTCCAATGTTCCAGGATAGTACTGATAGTCCACGACAACGTGCACCAGCTGATCTTCCGTTCCGTTCGGAAGACTGACTTCGGGAATTACACCTTCAGGGCAGAAAATAAACTAGGCATGGCGGATGTATCGTTCAAACTGACAGGTAGGACCAACTGCTTGCTAGTTCCTTTCTTTTTTTTCTTCTTCTTCTTTCTTCCCATTCAGTCACTGTAATCCGCTGCAACCTTCTTTGTCAGGGGGTTTGCCGGCGAAGTTCTTTAAATTTTCCGAATTGAATTGAAATTTACTAGACAAAAATGTACCCAACACACACCTACCCGAGAATTATTTCAAAGGAAGGGCAGTTAACCACCAATCCGGACCAGACCCCCGTGGTGGATTATGGTCTAACCCTCCTCAGGAAAGTGAGGGGAGACCCGTGCTCAGCAATGGGACGGTATGGGTTGACGATGATGACGATGATGAGACAAAAATGTTACTGGATCGAAACGTGCGAAAATTTGATCTTTTTGTCTAGTAAATATGCATTCGTTTTTCCCAAGGGTTCGAGAAGTTTTTTCCCAAAGATTGTAGCAGTGTAACACGTTGGGTAAATATACACAACGAGTCAAACTGTGTTGTTAATTAGTGTGACTCATTGGGAACCCACCCTGTCACCGCTTTTACGTGTAATAAGATGGAAGAAACCAAAATAACCGACTTTTTAAACCTTTTGTTTAGTTTTGGACTTATTAATCTACTGTTAATTGTATTTTCCAGGTGTGCCAAACGTGGCTTCTTTCAAAGTTGACCCCGCGTTGAATAAAGCGACTTCTACCAGTTATGCGCTCATTTGGGAGGTGGATTCCTACTCTACTATTATTGGTAATTTCAGTTTTGAGTTTTTACGGGTAATAAAAAATGTGACGTTTTTGTTTTGTTTTTTATATATTTCTCAAACTTGTATTCTTTCTGGGGCATATAATAAAAATCCACAAAACACGGAGGATGGAAGAAAATACTTCCAGGAAGTTTCAGTAAAGTATTCACCACTTTGCTGAATCCTGGCGTTCATTGCGACCTGGGACTCATTATTTTTACTAAAATTTGACTTTAGTTTAATCCGAAAACCCGTGAAAGCAGAATTTAAAATCCTAAACAAAGTTACATTTTCGATATCTCGCTAAAACTTCACTAATGTTATTTGTTTATAATATACCAAGAGTTTAAAAAAAAAGTATAAAAATTATCTAAAGAAAAAGTTCAAAATTTTTATCTGTATACATTTTTTTTAAAGTGGTCATTTTGAGAACTGTATAATTTGACAAATAGGCTATTTTGCCAATAAATCCTACTGGGAATACTATTTTCAGAATACAACCTGTGGCTCCGTCCGTACTATGGGCGGCTGGTGACTGAGGAGCCCGACGCCTTCACCACCGAGGCGCCCGCCAACCGCTGGAGACAGGTGGTCGTGCCTGGCGACTCTAGCGATGGTAACTTTATTATTACTACTACCAGTACTGATTTGTTTGTAGTGTTAGGCCTCTTCTGCAAGAGACCGTCTGGAAAAGTACCTACCACACTTTCCAAGCAGTAGTGTGAAAACATTACTATGTTCCGGTGCTGTGTAATCCTACAGACTGCGCCAATACATTTCCTCTTGACCCAGTTCTCGTGATTCCATTAAGTTGAAATTTACCATGACTGTCAAGTGTCAATGACAATACAATATTATGGTGACAGCGAGCTGATCTGATGATAGAGACAGGTGGACAGCGGAACTCAGTGGCTGACAGTAGATAAGCGTTTGAGCTCATTTTCATCAGCTTGGAAAAACAATTTGATAAAGTATTATCGATTCTATTCTTGTAGGATCAAAGCGTGTTATTATATAACAGTGTTTTCTCGTGTAGGTCCAATTCACAGCGCCATTTACACAGTACGCGGGCTTACTCCGAGCACAGTTTATGAAGCTATTGTCACTTCGAGAAACAGGTAAAAAATTGGTTTGCTGTAAAATTGGTTTACGAACGATATTTTAACGTGACAACGTCATAACTAAACATTGATGAAATGATTGCATACTTTTGTGAATAAAATTAAATCATTTTTAATAATAAAAGAATAAATACTTGAAATTATACTAGTAATCAGATTATTGAAATGCAAGAATAATTAACCTGTCAAGAAGAGAAGAGGGATAGATGCGGCGCAAGCGTACAATGAGCATTACGGGACAATGTGTCAATTTTCTCGTGCATGCAGCCGGCGTTCATCGATCTAATAAACGTTGTCACGTCAAAAAAAAAAGATGAAATTTGGATAAACTCTCTTACTACAACACAATATAATATTAAAAATTAATTAGTCTTCATATTGAATAATGTAAAAAAAATATTGTAGGTTTGGCTGGAGTAAGCCTTCGGCGATTCTACATTTTGCTACAGAGCCTGGAGGTAAGATTTATAATTATATTTCCTAGAACTTGCAACTTATTTGATAATAATTCATGTTACCATCAAGTTATAATTGCGTGTTAATTATAATAGTTGTGAACTAACTACAAAATAACTGACGACTTCCGAGGCACGATGAGCCGACTGTGAAGCGTGAGTTGGCGGTTTCGATTCCCGCACAGGAATAAGTTGTGTGAACCATAGGACCCGTGGTTTGTGAGACCCGTGCCCAGCAATGGGACGTTATGGGTTGATGATGATGAACCATAGGTTCACTTTGAGCCTGAGTATTTCTGGGACCATGGAACTCGTAGCTCCTGATTCCAAGGAAATTAGATAGATAGATAAACTCTTTAAATAAAAAAAAATAAAAATAAAACATCTTAAATTATTGTTGTCAGGATTGCGACGTGTTATTTTTTATAAATGTTTTTTTTTTTGTCAGCGGGTAGAACAAAGCCTTCCACTACCGACTACACAGATATGACCCCTATTCTAGAAGAATTTGACTTGGAGCCGCACAATATATCGCAGGCACACGTATTCGGCCACATGGATGAACTGACGTCCGGTGCGACGCGACGGCCGCCATCTTGGACGGCCATCTTGATTATTGTGACCGTGATTGCGGGTAGTTCTAGATAGAGCTGAGAAAATTACTTTGTTTTTTATTTAATTTGTTAAAAAACTTGACGTAACGTTGAGATAACGTTATAGACGAATTACGTTTTATAGCTAAGAGCGTTATTTTTCCATTAATAAAATGACAATTAATTTATATTGATTTAAAGTCAGAATAAACGTGTATTTATACAATTATCATTATATTAAAATTCATTATTTGAAAATCACAGTTATACATATAGCTATGTTGGTATTTCTGTAAAAATTCTATTTTATATAATTTTTAAACACTAATTCTATGGTTTCTGTTCTCTTCTATTTTTGTTTATTTTTTTTTATATAGCGCAACGTGCAATGCGACTGGTATTTGGAAAAAAAGCACCATATTTTTTTTAGTTTTTTAATTTTAGGTGAAAATAAATCTTTGAATATAATTAATGTTGATATTTATTATTTAATTATGTTTTAATAGATAGATAGATAGGATTTTTAGTTTTAAAGCTTGACTACTAAAGTAGATAAGTGTTTATAGTTTTAGTATTTTAAATAATTTTATATGATAATATAAGATGCCTCTGAGCGTGTTTTCTACAAAAAAGACGAAGTACTATAAGTTTATAAGTTACTATAAATTTATTAATGAAAATGTAAATTATATGGAATTTTAACTTAAGCAAAATTGTATTTTAATGGTACATTAGATCTAACTGTAACCTAAACTCTTCAGTAGATATATATTTTTGTAAATATCCTATTATAAGTTAAGACTATTAAAAATATACATTTTATAAAATTAACTTATATAAATATCTATATTTAATTTTTTTAAACAATTAAAATTATTTACTTTTATAAGTTTTTTTTTATTAACCTACAATTAGATTTATCCTGAATACTTTGATGGTTTAGTCTATTTTAATTTATAGTATAAAGATAACTATTTCGATGGACGAACGCCTATTTAATTGATATTTTAAAAAACATTTTATTTTGTGAAATTATTAAAATCAGTTAAAATAAACGCGGGGGTAAAATAATACAATACCCTTTTACGATAATTAATGACATATATTTCATTTTTTAAACAACCATTCATTTTCATTACACTGTATTTGTTTTACAATAAATCATAATGTATTTAATGCTTACAATATATATTTATTGATACTAAAACATTGATAAATTGATTTTTACTCTTAATTACATAGATTTTGTTTTACTTTACTACAGTAAATATCGCGTCTCCATATTTCTAGTCATATTAAAATTTTTCAAATAAAAACATGCTGTCTATAGATATTTTAAAAATTCACATAAGTTTTGTATTCTTAAATCGTATTTAAAACACTTATTACACTCACTTACAAGTTACAATATTAAAAATTTAAAATACGGAGTAACAGTTAATTATACGCACGAAATTGGACAAGGCTTTTGCATAGAGCCTTGTTTTCTTTTTTAATCTGTTCATCTATTTTTATTCTCCACTTTGCTGACAGTCGGAACTGTATGGGAATCAAAAATTATCAACATTTCCGCAAGTGAGCCCTGTATCTCGCGGAAATTCAAGAATTTTAAATTTGAGCCAATTAATTATTTTTTTTGTTGGTGAAATTTTGAAGCTCTACGCAAGACGCCCTCGCCATTTTCATGTTTTAATTAAGATTTATAAATTTACAAAAAAGATTGGTCGGTTCATAAATAACAGAAAAAGGCGAATTAATGGGGATGAGAAATACTGATAATTAGAAGACTAGATTATTAGCTTCGAAAATTAAATAAAAAAATATAAGTAAGTATCAAAAATGATTGCAAACATTTCACGAAGGTATTAAGCTATTGTGCTAGTGGCACCAAACAGCTTTAGCGAACCATTTTAATACTAATAATAATAAATACGTTAGTTGTTTAAAGTGACATTACGATTAATATTCAAATTCATATTCACATTACACTTTTTTTTTAATATAAAAAATTACAACTTCAATGAAATCAAATGCCACGGTCCTAGGTAACAGAATTAGCCGTATTTCAAAATAGTCAAAAAGTGTTAAAAAAATAATATAAGCAAATATAAAAAGTTGTACCTTACTCTATCCAATGACAATAATCAATTTCTTACAAAATTTAATTATTCTTTGGATAGAATAAGCCACTGAAAAAACATCAAGACTTTAGACTTTTAACAATGTCGACACAAAGGTTGAAAGCGGCAAAATTATATCGTCAACTTATTTTTAACATGCTAAAAAGCGTACAACGTTGAATATAATAACAATAATGAGATATGTTAAACTTTTATTGAATAAAATTCGACATGATTACACACAGATGAATAAAATTTGCAAATATTTAACTCATACGAGATTTTAACAATTAGTGACAAAACTAAATTTTCTGTCTTGGAAGACATTTTAGAAACAAATATGTTATTCATAAGCACAATGTCTTAAAACGTGTTCGATGATCGACAACGAATTTCTATTAAAACAATTATATATCATTTTTACTCGATTTAAACAATTATTTATTGTTTAAATTCAAGTATTAACGTTACTTTTATGGCAGGTCGTATCTGCAGCGAAATCACCGCTAACTTCGAAATACACGTTAACAGCGTGTACAAGTTAGTTAGAAAAAACACATTCGCATTTCTTGCTAGTTCTTCACAAAGTCGATATTTTGACACTTCACAGTTCCCATCACATGTTCAAAATCACTTTCCGCAAAATGTCCCATCACTGTCACTCGAAAGTGTCCTTTTCACTGCACTTTTAGTGTCAAATGTCGCTTGTCAGTGTCTTTCGCCTCGCACGTATTACGAAAAAATTGCGAAACACCCATTTAACTACAGTAATTGTAAATGAAATACAGATATACATATTTTTTAATGATAACTTATCTCTATTTATTTTTATTTTCAAGTACTTTTTATTCTTATACTGTAACGACGAATTTCTTAATTATTTTTTAAATAGATGTTAAATTAAGTAAATAATTGCATTGGAAGGATTTTAAATTAATTATTACTATTGCTGCTTAAGCAAAAATGCCCATATAATAATACTGTAATAATATTAAATGATCCAGCATAACACACTAGTTCTAAAGTCAATATTAAAAATGAGAATGCTGACTTTAGTGTTAGTGATTAATGTCTGTTTATAAACTGCTAATCACTATTCTTTTTACTTCTTCTTCTTCTTCTTCTTCTATTTTTCACTATTTTTAGTAAATTAATTCAAGTGGCATTAGAATTTTAAACCATCAATGATGATCTAACCCAATACTGTCTATTTAACATTACTAAAACAAATTGAGGAATTATGGCATTAACGAGTTAATAATTATTAGCGTTTCTTAAATTACATTTTGAGTCGGTGGCAGTTACAGCTTCAGTTAAGTTTAACTATATGAAATTCACATTTAAATAACAACATCAACTTTGCATCTTTAGCTTTCCTCCGAAATTCCCATTTATTTTGTCAGAGAGCTGTCACTTGTCAGTTGTCAGTGACAAATGTGTGTCACTTTGCGTCAAAGATGCTCCTCAAAGGATCTTTTCTCAGTGACATATCACTTCGAATTCCCCACCCTAGCTCGATATTTTACCTCCACTGTCTCACATCTACTTTAACTATGAAGTGGAAGTAATGGGAAAAATCCATTTATTTAATCCAATTGATTTAAGTTAATGGGAACGGGTCAACTTCTTAATTACATTTTTAATAAACCGTATTGTGTTAGCGCTAATTGGGATTAGATTTTACTTAATAATTATTTTTTTGTCGTTTGTAGATTTCACATATAAATGAGGCAGTGTTTATTAAGACGCATTTCCCGCTTATTTTTAATGTATCGAACCGATATCCAATCACCAAACAAATCACGTTTTTAGTGTCCAAGCCGATGTTGACATTTACATAATGTTCGCTTCCATCCAGCTAGATCCCAATTATCACCGATTGCGCCCTTGCTACCCATTTTGATGATCCAATTTGCATAACCCGTTGGACACATCGGTCTCAAATTCCAGTAGTATTTTGTAAGGTATGGCCACGTGACCTGTCAATTTGCGACGTTGGATGTGTTTTGGTTTCAGAAGTGGCATCACCGCGGCTACGTGTATTCTTTACTACCAGCGTGTTCATCTGCTTCTATGTTAACCGAAGAGTCCTGATGTTTATGGATCCAGATCATCCTGCACCGTCGCTCGAGCAGTCAACCGACAGATCGCGTCAAGTTTGCTACCAGTAGTCGACAACCGAATGTCAACCGTCGACGGTGTTACCACAAAGGCCGAGCGTCCCGTTTTCTACCGACCACCGATTTCTCCGCAGTTCCTACCGGCCTTGTACAGCGGCCACCCAGATGTTACCACGAACACAAATAAATATTGTTCTACGTTTTCCCACACAGCCACCGACCGCTAGTTAGTCACGACTCGTGCTACATGCAGACGCTCCTACTGGAGGCCCACGTATTCCAACATCAGCCTGCGCCCCGAGCGCCGGCGCCTAGTGGATGGGCGCGTGGTGTCCGCCGGCCAGCTCGTGCCGCGCGGCGGCGCGGCGCGCGCAGCGCAGCGGCGCGTAGCAGCACAGGCACGGCACCAGCAGCGACAGCAGGGTCACGCCCACCCAGCTGCAATGTGTTAGGGGAGGTTTGACACCTTACAAAATTATCGTAGCCTCTGATGATGACGGTTGCAATAAATGTCAAAATAAGGTTTTTTTTTTACGTTTCTAGTTATTTAATCTCAAGAACAAAGATTATTATCTTTATTCTATGTAGTATATCTAGTTCTGTTCTGTTTAGTATCCTTGTTCATAATAATGAGCTAGATATACTTTGAGCTTAATAATAAAAATAATAATCTTTGTTCTTGAGATTAAATAACTCGAAACGTGAAAAAATCCTTTTTTTGACATTTATTCCAACAACGAACGCTTGAAAACGAAAGGAAAAGGTTACAAAACGGGAACACTTCTGCCAACAGCCGACTTCTTTTGAGGTCGATGCACAAGTAACTAATTAAGTAGCACGTAAGTAGTAAGTAGCTTGGACTACAATACTCACTAGTATGTACCTATTGATTTAGTGCAACGATGTATTTCATCGCAAATAACTGGCGACATAATAAACGTGGCGTATTCTCTAAAGAAAACGGTCCTGGAACACCTGGCATTGATTATTGAGAACACCAAAAATAGTATATGAAACCAGTCCAAACAAAATTAATCCCCATTGTATAGAAATTAAGGTACCGTTTAGCGCAGGCCTCGTCGGGCGGCGCACAAGCGCAGGGGTGCATTGCGAAGTCGCCCTCCGCGTCCGACATGCAGTGGTACAACATGCACTGAAAAATATACGACACTATTATTAAATAATTGTACACAACATTATAATAGAAAAATTGCAAACTTACAACTTATTTTGAACTAGTAAAATTAATGGAGACAACCTTAACTCTGATCGCGTATCTTAGTAGGAAAAACCCTACTTCGAACGAATTAAATTAATCGGAACGATCCAACTTGAACCTCATGGAATTAATGGGAACAATCCAACTTCAAACTCATGGAATTAATGGAAACAATCCAACTTCGAACTTATGGAATTAATGGGAATTAGTCTATTTCGGATCGAATCTACCTCTGATTTATTAATGAGTAACTGTTTCTAAAAATATTAAAAGACATCAATATCTCGAGAACAGTGCAGTGCCGCGCAAGCTTTTGTAACCGAAAGTTTTGGCACTGCAATTGCATTAGAATAATTATCCTAAAATGAAAGTATGAATTTAATCGTAGACTGCGCTTTTATCTAGTTAGGCTGTGGTACTACGAAGTCGCGTGTTGTAAAGGTTGGTACCCACCTGCGCACACTTGATGCAGGTGACGGCGTCGATACAGGAGCGGAAGCAGTCGGGGGCGAACTCGCAGGCACCCGCGCGGTTGGCGCTCTCCAGGTACCACTCGTGGCAGTGCCTGGGGGGCAGACGACATTTATCATTTATCATCTGTGGAAATCTATTACACACATCTCTTTTTTCGAAAAGTCATAATTTACTAGCCACGCCCGCGGTTACCCGCGTTAATTATTATTATTAGTTAAGTATTGTGAGGCTTTAGAGCCGACGTCTCAGGGTGACGAGCGCAGTGTAGTGCCGCGCTGGATTATGAAATGCAAAGTTCTGGGTGGCACTGTAACTGTTATAGGCAGGTGTCTAGCGCTTATCATCAGGTGAACGACTTGTCTCGTCATTCAGTCAAATAAAAAAAAAACTTGATCAGATCAAGAAAGACAGTAGCCCCACCGACCTGCACTTGATGCGTGCCTGGAACGGCTCCGCCGGCTTCTTGTCCGGTAAAGGCGGTGGCCCGCTATACGTACACTTCTTAATCGAGCCTGGAAACAAAAGAGTTCGATGAGGAACAGATTCGATGCGATACAATATAGTTCTCTTCTATAGAAAGTACATTTTTGAGCTATGACAATCATCGATTAGGGCAGAAAATAGTCTCGATGAGCTATCGAAGACAATAAACGGAAGTTCGATAATTTCGGACATTTGTGATGGTGACCGTAGCAAAATACTCGTGATAAAACACAAGTGTCAACGGGTTTTGTCACTGGTATTTATTAAGGACGCCGAGTCACTACCTTGTCTCACGCAGCGCTCCACTCAGGGGCCTGAAGGGGCCTAAAAAGTCACAGCCGTCACTATATTCAGCGTAGCAACCGTGACACAGTCACAGATGTGTACCTAGCTTAACACGTTAACTGCTGAACCGGTTTTTACATTTGGGCATCGTTACCGTTGTGTGTTTTCCAGCAATGACTTGCCGTCTGTGTGAGCCGCACTGTAGTAGCGCCGCGTTACACACACGTCTGTATTTCGCCGCACAGCCGGCACGTAAGCTGCGCTGACACAACTGCTGTGTTTTCCGTTTTCCGCGGAACGTTAAAACACAGACGTCTGTTTTAACGTTTGTAAGTTTTATTCTTTATGTACCTTGAGTATTTCTGAACTGGTGTAGAATAAAGTATTTTCTATTCTATTCTATTCTTAGTTATTCTATAAGTACCTGAGTCCCGTTTGAGCAGCGGCGGCTTGGAGTCCGGCGAGCACTTTTCAGACGTAATGATGCCGCCGGGACCCACCTGCGGGTATGTGTACTCGTGCACCTGAACATAACAGCACTTCGTCATCTATAAGGCCAATAACCACTGCAGCTTAATTATGTTTAACATAAACCCATGAAATTTCATAGGACACCTATTTTAAAGGATAATATACGAAACGTAACTCTCTCTTTCTATCTTCACTAGCTTATATCTCCCTCCCAACTACCGTTCGCCGCGCCCAATCACGTTATTCGTAACGCATTCACCAGTATACTCCCCAAGTAAAGAAGTTTTACTTCAATAATAATATTTTCACACTTCTTCGAAACACTTGCTCTTCTCGTCACTCATCATCAACCCATAACGTCCCACTGCTGGGCACGGGTCTCTCCTCACTTTCGTGAGGAGCGTTAGGCCATAATCCACCACAGGTTCGGATTGGTGGATAACATATCTACCTCCGAAATAATTCTCGGGTAGGTATGTGGGTTTGCTCACGATGTTTTCCTTCACCGAAAAGCGAGTGATAATTATTAATTACATACATATGTTTTACAGAAACACATTGGTACGTGCCCGCACTGGGATAAAAAAAAGTAGTAATTTTTTTTTTTAGACTGAGTGACGAGACGGATTTGAAGTCACGACCTGCTGATTGGAAGGCGGACGTTCTCCCACTAGGCTACCACCGCTTGTCCCTAATTATGTAACTCCAATAAAAATAAAAATGGCGTTCTTTTGACATTTTACTCGTGTCAAAAAAACGTGAAATTAATCCTATTTTCATTTTCATTCAATTTACATAAATAGGGCTGAACTGTACGGTTTAAGAGATGTAAATTTTGACGTCGTATGATTTCCATACAGGTTACATGGTATGGTGGTGTGTATGTGTGTATGTGTGTGTGCGTGTGTATGTCGTGTGATGTGTGTGATGTATATTTTTGTCTTGATTGATTAAAGTGGAGACAGACAAAATCCTAGTTAGGAGTCACAAATTGAAAATACCTAAATTTAACAAAAAATTCAAAATAAAAATTTAATAAGATGGGAGAAATGATAAGGCACTTACAGCGGAGAGATGTACGTAGGGACAGCGATCTGGGTCTGCGTCGACCACGCCTAGTTTGTCGTCATAGTGCGCTTCAAACTTCTTCAGCGATTCTGAAACATAACAAACAATAACTCAATGCCCTTTGTCTCGTGATAAGGACACTTTCTAAAGAGAACTCCTCCCTCACGGCTTATTTAAAAATCATATAATATAATATTATTTCGGCAAATATCAACAATCCAATTGTTGTTGTTATTCCAACTGGAATAATTATTCCAATTAATCAATTCAAAGTAATAAATAATAAATAATAGAACTATTGCTTTAAAATCTTTTTATTTAACAAGATGCAATTTTTTATTAATGGTGCATCTTTTACCAATATTCTTCGGTGATTTTACTTAAGCTTGATTATCTATAAACTGTAGGAACTAACGATTTCTCAATCGAACAATTGTATCCACATTGAAAAGTATTATTTTGTTTTTTTCGTGTTATTTCGACGGAATATTTAACTAACTACCTCGTTCTCGTAATTACTTACCAGATTTATGCCCATTCTTATGACAACCTACCCACCAGACTTATGCTCATTCTCATGACAACCTACCAGATTTATGCCCATTTTTATAACAACCTACCAGTTTTATGGCCAATAACAGCCATTCTTATAACAACCTACCAGACATATGGCCTATAACGGCCATTCTAGTGACAACCTACCAGATCGATGGTCGGGCAGTGCGATGGCGCAGAGGATGGGCGTCTGGTCTCGCGTGTCGGTGCGGAGGCGGCTGGCGCTGGAGTTCTCAGAGCTAGAGCGAGAGGAGCACGGCAGATTCAGGCACTGGAAAGGTATAAAGATTTTTAATGAAAACACTGCTACATAACAACTCTTCTCTGATGGGCATATTTCCGAAGCACTAGTAGAGTTGATCAGTTACAATGCTGTAGCAAGTTTATAAAGTTTTTTTTTAATGTTTTGGCTTGGCACGATTGCATAATACGATGTG
This sequence comes from Campaea margaritaria, assembly GCA_912999815.1. Classification (NCBI taxonomy): domain Eukaryota; kingdom Metazoa; phylum Arthropoda; class Insecta; order Lepidoptera; family Geometridae; genus Campaea; species Campaea margaritaria. The sequence continues at coordinate 5,670,695 of OU538814.1, forward strand.
GTATGAAGGTACAGTTAGACGGTGAAGGAGGGATGAAGAGAAGACCTTACCTCGAAGATGTTTTGCTCTTCATCATCGTCTTTAGGCGCTGGGTTGTGTTGTTTGTAGGCGTGAAGCGACGGCCACGCCCCACCCAGACCTGCCACAAGAAATATACAATGTGTAGGTGACTTTATATTTTCCTGTTAAAAATAGTAATTAAATAGTTTCTTTTAATACCCTAGGTATATGAGTCTCTAAAGGAGCTATTCTCATAAAGTCGCAAAAGACCGATTATATTCCATGACCTATCTCAAAATTAACAGTTCTCAGAATGGCCAATTATTTATACAAAGACCAATTATTCTTAAAACGTCAATTCTTAAAAAAGGCCAATACTTAAAAAGGCTTATATCAAAAGGCCAATACTTAAAAAGGCCAATTCTCGAAAAGGCCAACTCTCAAAAAGGCCATATCTCAAAAAGGCCAATTCTCAACAGGTGCAGTTCTCAGCCATCACCAACTTTGAATACCCTAGGTATATTGATACAGCAATACTCACCATGAAGGAATCCAGTATACGGTAGAGGAGGCAAAAAGAAAGCAAATTAGATAAATTAGTTCACGACCCACAATCATGATATAAGAAGATTGATGGTTATACATTTTGAACTGAACACAAGTAGACATTCTTCTTCGGTAATATTTTTAGGGTGATCCATGGTAGAAACGGATCGAATGAGTCGACGTCGATGGACAGATTTGATCAGCGGAAGCTACCACACTAATCGATCAGCTTCAATCAATTGATTTGGTGACGCCCAATAGTAGCAAATATAGTTGTGTATAAATTACTGGGCATATGAGACTTGAGAACTAACATCTCAGGGAGACGAGCGCAGTACAATGCCGAGCAAGATTATGTAATGCATAGTTCTGGGTAGCACTGTAACTGAAATGGGCATGCGTAGTGCTAACTATCAGGTGAATGTTTTGCTCGTCTCTTGACTCAGTGACATAAAAAGGACGTTAAAGTTAGTTTTGAGGTGGTGATTACTCAGTTGGCTCCGCCGTTGGTATGGATTCGAAACCAGCAAACCGCAAATGATAAGCATAGCTTCAGATGAAGGAAAACTTCCTAAAGCTTAGATAGAATTTTGGGACACCACTTGGGACGTTCAAATCTGGAAGAACGATTTGCAAAAAGCCATTAAACTGCAATCAATTGCATCTGGGAATTATTGGAGAAGCGCTTGTCTGTCACACGATTAGAAGCGTTTCTTTATCACACAATGCAAAGCGCTCATCAGTTTTACAGTGAGAAGCGCTCATAAGTGACAGAGAGAAGCGCTCCACCTAACTCCAGAGTACCAGAGATTCCACTCACCGTCTAACAACTCTTCGACAGCGGTGCGGACGCCCTTATCGAACGCGCGTGCGTCTGCCGCTGTCTGGAACGTCAGCCCGAAGCGCTTCTCGTCCGTCACCCAGTGGTGGAAGGTGGGCATCACCTTGTTGTATTGGAAGTCCTTCTTTATAGTGCATTCGAGGACCACCTGGAAAGAGGTTATAGGGAAACGCTATTATAACCTGTTTTGGAAATATTTAGTCCCCTTAGATATTATTCTCAACCTGTTCAGGCGATGCGCCACAGTCGTACCGCAGCGTCGAAAATGTGGCCGGGCATAAAATTCTCCGTGGCACGAAAATGTTTGGGTTATGTTGACCATAATAAAGAACATTTATTCTGACACAACAAACACGCACACATCGAAAGACAAGACAACAAAATGACACACAGCGAAGATAATAGTGTACGCAGCAAGCTGGCGCGTAGTGATGTCAGGAAAGGCTGAGCTCGGCATAATGCTGCGGTCAAACCACAACGCTGATTTTCAGTTCAAGCCTCATATCGTGTTATAGCTGTAACTACTTCCATTCAGTGCCAGATTAACCCTATCGAGGCCACTTTACTTTACCCTTTTCTTACTTCTTAATATATATTTTTCCTATTACAAAAGTCCAGTCGATCATCAACCAAGCAACTCGTCGAGGTTTGAAACGAAGAAGGTAGTATAACATACATATCGACGTTAGAAAGCGTAAACGCTGTAACCCTTTGACCGACCCGAAAATACTTTTTTTACATATTTGGAAACAAACGCTGTAACCCACATTTCAACGTCCTCTAGGAACTTTAGGATATAACCAAGGTAGCAGTATTGTAGCTTTTTATGAAACACACCAAATATCCAAAATTTACGTTTTTAGGTCGAGTAGATATTGAGTTATGATTTTTTTTCAACAAAAAAAAAGTTTTTTGGCTCCTGTGAAGAATTTTGCGTTTGAAGGTTACAGCGTTTACGCTTTCTAGCGTCGATATTCTCAAAAAAAAATATGTTAGATGAAACGTTTTTTTTTCTGTGTGCGTGGCCAGCATCAGCCGCATCGAATAGGCCGCCGTGGGCCTTAGGCGGTGCGAGTCCGTAGGCAGTTTCCTAATCCGCCTTATGGATAATCCGGGCCTGTTTCCAATAACATCCCCCCCCCCCTCACCATATTATCGCTGATCCTCTTCCCGTGGATGTAATATTCGTGCGAGGGTGCAGACGCAGACGTGGATGTGTCGCCGCTGCATTCACTGCCGCCGTCTGCAGGAGAGCGTTACGAAGTTACGTGATGTACAAGGTGACGTATAAATTTATGATAAACAGGATGATATATAAAGTGATAATGTACAAATTATACAGGATGGTTTTTTTCTTTTCGAGTCATTGGTCACTCATTGGACCTACACACCACGTGCTTCTGTGACGCAATAAATGAATTTGAATTTGAATTTGACGTTAGCTAGGAATGTAGCCAACCCCATCGCGTTTTCTTAGGCTGCGGTTAATTCTTCCAATATACAGGATTTAGGAGCTCGAGGAGCGTGACAACAGGCTGGCATAGTTGGTCCACATAATGATGATAATATATATACAGGTGGTGCATAAAGTGATGGAATACAGATTAAGGTGGTACTCACTGGATAGCAAAATGAGGATAATTATATACAGGCTGATGGACAAAATTATGCATACATTGATGGAATACAGGATGATGTAAAGGTGGAGAGCAAAATTATGAGAATTATATACAGGATGATGCACACAGTGATGGAATACAGGATGATGTAAAAGCAGTACTAACTGGAGAGCAAAATGATGATAATTATATAAAGGATGATGTAAAGGTGGTGGTGGTGGTTCACTTGGCAAGGCGGGATGACCAAAGATGGACGAAGGTAATAACGGAGTGGTGGCCAAGAGGACCGCAACGCCTGCGAGGCAGACCACCAGCCCGATGGTCGGATGATATCGCCAAGCACGTCGGGATTGAATGGATGAGACTGGCACAGGACCGGAACAAATGGCGTGAAACAGAGGAGGCCTATACCCAGCAGGTGGATACGGGCTGAATAGATAGATAGATAGAAAGGTGGTACTCACTGGAGTGCGGGTGGCGGCGCTTGCCGACCATGACGTCGGCGAGGCCGCCACCGCCGAGGGCCACCCATCCCCCCGTGCCCTCGTCGCGGCACATCACCTGCGCTCGCACGCGCACCAAGTAGGCACTGGAACAACACAAACGGAAGCTTAACATTGAACATCTTTGGCGAAGCTTTTCTTGATACCTTCTGGTTTTTTTTTTTTTTTTTTTTTTTTTTTTTCGTTTTGTGCGTTAGTGTTTGAGTGAAGAGTTTTTGATGTATTTTTGGCATTGCTAATCAATACATATTTTATTAATTTGTGATACAATGCTTTTTTACTTGTATAATATATAAATACTAAAAAGGTGTAATGGGTAAGAATAATGAGGGTAAAAAGATATAAAATCTAATAACATTTTGCTTTATGGTTTCCGTGGCATAGTTGACGAATGGCGGTTGCGGCTTCGATACCTGCGCAGGGTAAATATTTGTGGTATTCGTTCTAAGTCTGGATGTTTGAGGGACCATGAGAATTCGTAACTCCACCAGATAGCGGGAATCTTAGTAAGGGGTCCATAAAAAAACGAAAGAGACGCAACCGAACTACTAACATCGCTTAAGGCAATGTCTTCCAGACAACCATGACTTACACTTCATCTACACTGTTATTCTCACGCAAGCCTCCCGAAACAGTACACTGCCACTTCAACATTACGCCAAATTGAAAAGAAAAACCAATAAAATATTTATTATCTTATGCAGAGCGCGATAGACACACGTGTGTGTTCCGTGACGTCCGAAACACTACTGAATTGATTGATGACAAAACAGGGATGAATCTGGAAGCCACCTTATACGTAAAATCCTTTCACCGCCCAAACGTCCACTATCGATTTGCAATGCACAAATATGTTGCTATGTTACGTCGTTATTGGATGTTGAGTTCCAGGTAAACCTAAAATGTTACGTCCCTAGGATGGACAAGCTATATATAGCATCGACAGGGGCGGAGTAAGTGAGACTTTGGGGGCGAGTCGATGCTGTAATACTTACTTACTTCCGGTTATTTACCCCTACATTGAATTAATAAAATAAATTACACACACGATTAGGTGGACATTCGCCCCAATAGGGGGGTAACTGAGTACGACCCTTCAGTTTCAAGGTTACTCAACAATTCGTATCCGGTATCCACCCTGGGTTTCTGGTTGCACCGTATTATGCATCACTGCACCCTGATTTGGCTCAGTGAGCCCTGGGGGTGTCAACTAGAGGGGTTGGTATTGTATTTCTGGCAAAGATTAATCTGTAATTTCAATTGGATTTGTTTAGTATAATAAATAATAACGCATAGCGATCACATACATAGATCCTGGACCCTAACTAGGAGTCCCTGTATCTAGGGGACCATGGTCCTACAAACACCCAGACTCAAAGCCAATATTTGTGGGTCACACAAATCTTTACCCTGTGTGGGAATGGAACCCGCAAGCTCACGCTTCGCAGTCGCCTCGTCATCCACTTACGCCATGGAGGCCGCCTGCTCGGTAAATTCAGATTGTTTGCGGTACGAAGTCCGTTTCGTTACGAATGCGGTTTTAACATATACTACTTCAGTCGGATTATTCCAGAAATCCCCCTAGGCCGTCCCCCTCGAGGGAGTATTCCAGAAAATGTTTTCCTGGAATCGTCCCTAATTATTACACAGTATATTTTTAAACTCAATTCTCTTACGCGGTCCTGCACTGCGCTCGTCACCCTGAGACATCAGTACTATCTCATATTACCCCCAGTAATTTCGCTGGAAGCAGTGCCCTTCAAACCCCAGACTGGAACACAGTAATGTTTGCACACTACTGCTTGGCTGATGATTATTTGGCCAAGATGTGGCAAGATATTTTAGTTGGACTACAAGGTTGAAATTTGTTAGGTAAAAAAAACGACTTCACTCACGGCACTCCGTCCATCTTGAAATAGAGGGGTGAAAAAATAAAAAAAAACACGTTTGAAGTTGCGACGCCTTACCTTTTGACGTAAACATATTCTTCCTCATCCATTTAGTAAATGTTTAACAATTAACCACTACTTCATTGAAACTTAATTTGTCCAATTTACGTCACAGCACGTCGTTAATGGCACCACGTTATCAAAACCGGTCCAGCTTAACATTTCACTTATTAGTTATTTCCAAAACCGAACTGCACACACAGATAGATGAATTATTATTAAGAATGTTGTCACAATTTATGTTATTAACTGAGAAATCTTTATCAAAAATGGTCGTTCTCTAACGAATAACGTGCACATTTCACTGGTACCTAGTATAGACACCCAAAAACTAATATTATTGAGAATACGGATAAACCTATCAATTCACAATTAATTTCATTACGTAAGTTAGTATCTAACTAATTAAGAAATACTTTATTTTTTAACCTTGGTTGGATGGATTGGGAACTTGCAATGCCCACACGAGGATAATTATAATTAATAATGCAAACCAAATAAATAAAAAAACAACGACAGCTATGCGTTTGGGATGTCCAAATTCAAACTGCCCTAACATAATAACGCTCGCAAATTATGTCGTGACTTCATAAGGAAATTATCCACCTACCTATTTGACCTCACAGATTCGATGGCTTCAAGGTAATGACTCACTAATTACTGATCAGTACAGTCTGCCGACAGTTACCCACCTAATAAGCTATCCTCTTTCGACGCTAGAAAGCGTAAACGCTGTAACCTTAACCATAACCAAAAAACTTTTTTTGTTGTAAAATTTTTTTAACTCAATATCTACTCGATCTAAAAACGTAAATTTTGGATATTTGGTGTGTTTCATACAAAGCTACAATACTGCTACCTTGGTTATATCCTAAAGTTCCTAGGGGACGTTGAAATGTGGGTTACAGCGTTTGTTTCCAAATATGTAAAAAAAGTATTTTCGGGTCGGTCAAAGGGTTACAGCGTTTACGCTTTCTAGCGTCGAATTATATAGGTAAGTATGTTTCCTGCTACAAATCAACTGGAATGTAGTGTCTAAATAAAATTTTGTTTTTAAAATCTATGTTTGTCTGTTTTTGTAGTAAAACTTCTTTACGCACGCTTGACTTGGGGAGTAAGCTGGTGAATGCGTTACGAAAAATGTGATCGGGCGAGGCGAAGGGAAGTTGAGAGGGAGATATATGTTAGTGAAGATAGACAGAGAGAGAGTTACGTTTCGCATATTTTTTTAAATTATCTTTGATGGAATAATTTTTTATTTTATTTTTTTAAATATTATATAGTTGAAGCTTTACTTTAGCACACATTTCGTTTTTTTTAATCGTAAAGTGCCCCCTTTGTTACCTTTTGCCTGCGAAACGAAAAGTACCTTAGTACAGCTCCAAATTTAGTCTAATGTTGTAGCAAATTTTAATAAAATACGCGGAGTAACAAACAAACATCAAAACTCATCATTTATTTGATTAGTAGATAGGTAGGTTTCGTTTTTAAATCGACCAACTATCAATATCCGACAGCTCATAATTGATTGATGCCCCATTCCTTTTTATGTTTGAAAGTGACTGATATGGTAAACTGCAAAATTGCAACAAAATCTGTAAGCTTACAAAACATTGCTTCGTTATTCTACACTACTTAGGCACAATACATGATTATTGTGAGTTATGTCAACCTACTGGTACTTACCTATCTCAAATGAGTCAAGTTCTATGTACCTACAAATTTGTAACCATAATGAAGAAATTGTGCGCCTAATATAAACTGGTCGACTAACATGAGCTGCTACACATTAAAAGAACCTAATTTAATGTTTTATTTTGTTCCGTCGACATAAAAAACCTAAATTTTGACAACTCAGGGATCAAGGACAGGACTATGCAAAATATTGATGAAGCAAGAAACAAAAAGGGATTTCTTATTTAAATTTCGAATTTTATGTGGGACGAAGGAACGTAATTCAACTATTTAAATGATTTGTCTAAGGTTTGACAAGTCCAAGGATGGGCTCATGCCAAACGTTTAGCAGCCAATTGTTTTTAATGCGCGAAAATGGCAGTGATGATGTTATCACATTCCCAATTAGTAAAACAATGAAAAGAGCGACACAGCTCATAGTTTCGTTTGACCCCGAAAGGAGTTGCCTACTTTATTGTGAATGAACGGCGAAGTCATTGATTATAGCTACACACAGGACATAAGGCTGACCTAGGGGCGGCGGTCGCACCCTAATCGCATGCATTTTAATCAATCAATGCGACATTTCATTGACATTTTACGGCCTGCCGAACAAAGCGCTGAGAGCTATAAGCTCACAGCGAGACATAAGTTACAATAACGTGTGGAATGAAAAATGGCCGGGGTAAGGCCCTACCTAGATCCAGCAGGGCGAAGCACAGGACGAAAGAACTGAGTAACAAACACATTACTTACTTTTCAGATGCCTCGGTCATGATTCGACACGTCGAATATCCTAATTTCTACTCGCCACTTCACAGATTTCACCATTTTTAAGACATAAATACATCAGATTCACTTACGAACCGTTCTTATTTCGGCCCTTTGTTGGGCCTCAGTGCGCTTGCGTCAATACAACAGTCCGGGCGGGTTGTTCAATGAACGCGGCGCGGTCGTGCGACAGGTGGCGTGTCTGTCGCGCAGAATTCCGGGAGAAAAGACACGATAGGCCGGCGCCGCGCACTGTGACGTTCTGACCAATAGCAGCGGTCGTCACTGCGCACTCACCAATCGCAGCGCTAACTAGACAAAAGGGCGATTTTGGCGGGGTATTTGAAACACCACACGGCCGGTAGCCTTATTTTTGCACCCCCTTTGAAAGATTATGATATTTTTTTATTTAATTTTTACTTCCCTTCAATCCAATATAATTTCACACGTAACACCGATTTTTCCACTTTATTTCCCACGAATTTTATAATTTTTGGTAGACGCGGGGTGGAGTGCGGAAGTAGGTCACGGCGGCCTCGAGGGTTCGACTGTTACTGAATGGAGCGGAGCTCGCAATGGGCCCATCCCCGTTCATGCAGCCTTCCATTGAAAAATAAATAGGTCAGATCATTGCAACGTGACCTAGATGCAGGATGTTGAGCCATTCACAGAGGCGCTTGCATACGGGCCCCGGGTTCTATTTTTAGATGCTCTATATTTGGGCAGGTCATTCGCAGCAGACGTAGATGCAAGCCTCCGTAAACTAGGTTACCTGATTCTCTTTGTTAATAGCGAGTTGCAGTGACGTAGGTGGTTTGCTGTGACGTCAGAGCCATGTTACACGGAGGTATTAAAGTTTTTTAAAGTTTGCTCATTTTTATTTTTTAATAATTTTTTAAACTACTATTTAAATTAATTACTAATTAGTATCAATAGAAACAAATAGAATTAACTGGTTTTTCAATTGTTTGGTAATACTGTTTTACTTTACTCATTTTTAAGATAATTATTTTTGCGTTTCGATAATTTTCAAACAAAGACAAAAAACAAAGAAAAGATCATTTTCTTAGCTTAACAAAAAAGGTTAAAGCTTAAGTTGAAAAGGTTCAACCTAATTCAAATGCCTTCCTTTTTTTTTTCGGAAACAAAAAAGTGGTCATGGATTTCTTTGGACATTTTATTAGTGGTGCATAATATTTCCAGTTTCTCTACGTACAGTATCGAGGTCTTATCAAGTTATCATAGATTATTGATTGTTGACCCAATTATTTGTGCAGGTAGCTATAGGTTTTTACTTCATAACTTCGGGGGAGCGTTTGCGACTGAATGGGTATGACCTACATTAACAATTTCTCTTTATTGATTGATACGTATTGAATGGCGACATCCAAATTACTTTTTTAATGGACTATGTTGCAATTTCATAATGACGTAAGTAAATAAGAATACATTTGCGTCATTTTTAAATCTTTTGGATATCTTAATAAGTTAGTTAAGTAATTAATAACAATCACGGTTTTATTGTTATTGTAACTTGACGAGTTTCTTTTTAAAACTTTAGTTTGTAACTTTAGGTTTATTAGGTTGGTAACACATTGTTTTCTTTTTATTTTGTTAGTAATTTAGGTTTGGGACTTTTTAGTGAGCAGGTAGGTTTTTTTTTTGTTTCAGAATTAGGCTCTTACTTGACCGCAACTTCACCTGATGGTAAGTGATAGTTAATGATAGCAGATATCAAAAAGGTGAGTTTTAAAGTAAATAATTGCATAAGTAAACATGACTTAAAATACAATACAATAATTCTTTATTGAACACTATAAAGCTTAAGTAGACACAGTGCAATAAACTTTTAATAAACAGGTGATCATGGTATCACTTACAGCAATTTCTTCCAGACAACCTTTGGATGGACAGGAATTAAGTCTTAAATGTAACTTACTTACTGACGAGTTATTTACTGATGAATTTTTGTTTTGGATAAACGACATGCTTGTTCTATTGGACAGCCACGGTGGGGTAAATTAGTGATCAGCCAACTCCAAAGCGATAGCTTGCGGGTTCGTTTCCCGGGCAGGATTTTTTTGTAAGTACCATGGAATAGAATAGAATAGAAAAACTCTTTATTGTACACCAGAAACAAAAATAAACACAGTACAGAAGAATTACAATAGGTAAACAAGGGTAGTACAATGGGCGGTCTTATCGCTGAAAGCGATTTCTTCCAGACAACCTTTGGATGGACAGTAAAAAACATTTTTCGATAGTAGGGTGGGTGGCGTACTTACAGTATTTAACAGTCACAATACATTTAATACTTATGTTTTAATAATACACATACACACTATACTCAATAAATAATAAAAATAATTGACGTTGACTCAACGATCATTGTCCCGATAGTTGTTTCGGCGAATGGCCTTGTAGCGAAGAGCCTCGACCAACACCTTAAGAGGCTTTCGCTAGACGGCTGGATTAAGGGTCGGATGCACGCGGCAGTACTCCTCGACACGGCGCGTATTGTCAGGAGGTTCCTCTCTCTGCAGCCCTAACCATCGGTAGCCTGGGCCTTGCTCCGCTACCGGCGGTATCCTAGGTTTAAGTTTCTTTTATAATATTTTTACTAGTTAGACTGTATTTTTATTAGTTTTGTAAAGCATTGTAAAAGAAATTTAAATTTAAGAAGTTAAATAAATATAGTGAATAATAATAATATGAATACAATAATAATAATATACATAGATCAATATCTATGTATATTATTATGATTGTATTCAATTCAGAGCCAATGCTCTGAACCTAATTGTTTACAGAGCAAGTCCTCGAAGTTCCTGACTTCTTAGACACAGGGAACCTTAGTTAGGTGTCGTGAAACTAGCCAGTGAACGTGACGCGTTCATAATTTTTTTTTTCTTTTGTTATTGTATCTCACTAATCTCACTAACATTATAAATTACTGATATATCAAAGTTTGTGTGTATGTTTGTTCCCTCTTCACGTTTAAATACGATAGGTACTCTTTATCCTGTTATTTTTTATTTATTTTTTTTAATTTATAATGCTTCTTATCAATAAGTACATCATTTAAATTACGATCTAGCCTGAAAGACTAATGAGTAATTTGCGTTTAACATAAATTGCTAAGTAGAGTTATTGCTAAGATTGTGTCCATTAACTCATTTCTTACTGTCTCCTGTCTCCTGTTAAAATGGTTATTTTTTTATATTTGACTCACGCACTCACGCCAAGCAGTAGTGTGAAAATAATACTGTGTTCCGGTTTGAAGGGCACTGTTTCCAGCTAAATTACTTGGAGAAAGAGACTTGAGACTTTAGAGCCGATGTTTCAGGGTGACGAGTGTCGTCACTACGACACGTCCAAGTCGTTCACCTGATGGTGAGCGCTACGCCTGCCCGCAACAGTTACAGTGCCACCCACAACTTTGCATTGCATAATCCTGCGCGGCACTGCACTGCGCTGTGAGTTTGTTAATAGATTCGGGATTAACTTTTGAATAGAGAAGAAGAAAGAGAAAGGGAGTTATATTTTTTTTAAATTAAACACATTATATTTAAAACAATATTGATAAATAAGTTTTTAACACGTTCACTGCTGAAAACACAGCTGTTGTGTTTGTTGTATGGGATAACACTATGGCGCGTGCAGAGCCGCACCCGTGGCTCAGCAGTCAGTGTTAATGCAGTAAATAGCGGTCATGGTTTTTTAAAATTGTCAGTTATATTTGCTTTTGATGTTGACGAATGTACCTGTGCTCATTTGGGCACTGCAAACCTACCTGGGACCCTCTCCGGGACCTCTGGGTCCTTATTGAGACCTCAATCTCAGACATCCTTGGATTGACAAAATAGACAGGGGTTGGTTCTAACTCAACGAAATTATATCTTAAAGTACTTATGCTAAGTTTAAAGTAAAAAAAAGTTAAGGAAGTCATCTTCATCCTCATCATCAATCCATAACGTCCCACTGCTGGGCACGGGTCTCTCCTCACTTTCGTGAGGGGGCTAGGCCATAATCCACCCCGGGGCCCGGTCCGGATATCTGAATAACAAACCTACCTCGGAAATAATTCTCGGGTTTATGTGGGTTTCCTCACGATGTTTTCCTTCACCGAAAAGCGAGTGGTAATTACGTACATATGCTTTACAGAAACACATTGGTACGTGCCCGCACTGGGATAAAAAAAAGTAGAAAATACTTTTTTTTTTCTTTTTATTAGACGAGACGAGCAATTCGTTCACTTAGTAGTAAATAAGGAAGTCCCATAATAAAGTTATGTCCTATAGATTATAGGGTATGGCTTGTTGAGTGGAAGGGGGTGTTCCTCTGTTAGCCTACGTACTGCGCCTGCCCCATGGATCCATGACCTGCATCTAGGTCATCTGATTCATGACGTCAGAGCTGTTTCGCAATAGCTAGGTCTAGATAGGTATCCTATAGCCGAGGCCGCAGTTCAAATAGCTTCTATGAATGGATAGCAATTTCAGTTAGGCGTTGAAAGTTTGATGCAGGTAGATTTATGCTATTTTCTATTTTAGAAGCTAATTTAGGAATGGAATAGGGTTGTTTTTTATTAAAATTAATTATTAATTAAACTAAAAGTTCCTTATGTAGAAAAATAAAGCACGTTTACAAGTTAACCACTTAAATCTCATATCTATAGAAAAAAACACAACAGTGGTCAACGCTTAACTATTGAATTTGTAAGAACAATTTAATTCGGCAGTTCCACATAAGGCAGCTAAATTAAATTAATTTGTTTAAAACAAGGTTCCTACAATTTTAACTGAAAATGGTTTGAGTTTTAAAAGGGACATTTCCCTTTCAAGTGCTGTTTTATGGCTGAATCTCGCACAGGAAAAGGAAACTCCATTTAAACTCAACCAGGGCTTTGGAAATACGCCCGTCAGATAAGAAAACATTATGAAACTCTACGGAGATGTAATTTTTTCTATGAGTTTATTGATTTTTACATACAAAAGGTACAGTATAAAAATAATCTATTAACTGTGTATCTATTAAGTTTTTACAAGTGATTTTGATATGGTGTATAATTTGGTTTCCTATTTAGGGCATACTTACATTATTATTTAGTATCTAATGTTGTATCTAAAATGTTTTTTACTGTCCATCCAAAGGTTGTCTCGAAGAAATCGCTTTCAGCGATAAGACCGCCCGTTGTACTAGCCTTGTTTACCTATTGTAATTCTTCTGTACTGTGTTTATTTTTGTTTCTGGTGTACAATAAAGAGTTTTTCTATTCTATTCTATTTCTATTCTAATGCACCGGGTGTTTGTTTCTTGGAATCTTTAGACCTTTATATGATATCAGATAATGGTAAAGTAGAAGAACTAATCGTTAATTGAAGAACTTAAATGTCCTACTTTTTTTTTCAATTCATTTCTTGAGTCTTTTTTTCATTAAAACCCTTTCGAAGCCACAATTTTAAAGCAAAAATTCAATTAGTATCGGCTCATCCGTTACGGAGTTACGATGCCACAGATGCCTTTTAACTTATAACACCCCCTTTAAAATTTTGACTGCTGAGCTGTTTTGCTTGCCTAGCCACGGGTGCGGCTCTGCACGCTCCATATAGTTTTCCTATACAACAAACACAACAGTTGTGTATTCCCGCGCTCGCGGCAAGTTACGAAAAACGCGACAGTTGTGTTCTCAGCACTGGAGGCCTACCATGACGTCTTATAGCGATTCAGTTCAGGACCTAAACTGAGCCGCGTCGCATAATCGTACCGTGACGTCTTATTTTTTATGTTGCTGCCATTTTCAACCTAAACTTGATATAGTTTAGGTTGAAAATGGCTTATTAGCGACTCAATTAAGGTTGCTACCATTTTCAACCTTAACTGGATCCAGTTTAGGTTGAAAATGGCAGCAACATTAAAAATAAGACGTCACGGTACGATTATGCGACGCGGTTCAGTTTAGGTCTTCAATTGAATCGCTATAAGAGGTCATGGTATGCCTCCTGAAGGTGTTAACACGTACACTCTTTACGCGCGTAACTAAACTCAATCAGCTGTGCGGGCGCACACAACTGGTGTGATAAAATTGTCATTACAGCAGTGCGGGTTCGCAGCCAGGCGTGTTTTCGCTTGCCGTAACATTATAAAAACACAGACGTGTGTTTGTCTTTAGCAATTAACGTGTTAAATAAACTTGTAAAATGATTCGGATCCAACGAAAACAAAGAGGTATTATTCGACAAAGTTTATTAAAAACATTGTATATTGTAGAATAAAATACATTTTGAAATATTAACACTTTCCTGTACGATAAATAGACAATATAAAACTTAATTTATAATTATACATAATTATTAACATTATAAAAACTGGTGTATTAGGTTTTACAGTAACATGGTGACTAATGTACTGCCCTTTAACATCATCATCAGCCCATATCGGCCCACTGCTGGGCACGGGTCTCCCCTCACTGTCGTGGGTTGGATTGTATTAGACCAATCCACCACGGGGCCCGGTCCGGATTAGTGGATAACATACCTACCTCCGAAATAATTCTCGGGCATGGGGGTTTCCTCACGATGTTTTCTTTATTCTTTTTACCGAACATATTATGTTATACAAGAAACGCATTGGTACGTGCCCGCACTGGGATTTGAACTCACGACCCTCATTGGAAGGCGGACGTTCTCCCACTAGGCTATACCCTTATATTTGTATTAATTTTGTGAGAATTTAAAACTTACAACACATGGTATGTTCACCTGATGGTAAGCGCTACGTCTGCCCATAACAGTCACAGCACCACCCAGAACCCTGCATTGCATAATCCTGCGCAGCACTGCACTCCATCGGGATAAAAAGTACCCTATTACTCAATCCTGGTTATAAACTATCTGTGTTCTAAATTTCATTGGAATCCGTGCAGTAGTTTTTGCGTGAAAGAGGAACAAACATCCATCCATCCATCCATCCATTCTCACAAACTTTCGCAATTATAATATTAGTAGAATAGTTAAGCCAGTCATAGGGTGAAGGCAGACGTAGTGTAGGACACCGCCGGCAGGTGGAGTGAGGACTGCCAACGGCTGGCGGAGACTGGATGAGGAGAGCCGAAGATCGGGCTCCGTGGTGTCCACTAGGAGAGGCCTACGTCCAGCAGTGGACGAAGGCTGATGATGAAGTCTACAAGTTCTCGAATTCTGGAGGAGGTCCCTTGGTGGCTTGTGCCATGGCCGCCTTGGGAAGGTCTTCCCCTTGGTTCATGGCTGCGTTCAGGAGGCGCTGGAAATAAATAAGGCGTCAACAGTTAAATCCATCCAGTTTAAGGACTTAAACTGAACTGCACTGCTAACTGTCACCACCAATATCGCTCAGCGTTCATAAGTCGACCAGAGACATTTATCCAAAGAGATCGGGACAATTTGTTTGCATTTATGGGAGTTTGTTATAGCTCCATCTCATTCTCTTTCTCTCTCATTCTCGTCAGTCTATTTTTGAGTGACGTCACGTCACGTTTGTCATTTATGAGTGTGTGGTGCCAATCTAGGTCGTTCAGTTTAAGGCCTTAAAATTAACTGCATGGAATAAGAATAAGTACGTGCGTTTTGAGTTTAGAGTATTAGTGCAGCGATGAAAATCCGCATATAACTTATGAAAAAGTCATAGGTGCTAGGTTTTGAACCCGGCGACGTCGGATTGCAAAGCGCACCAGTTACTTAGAAAAGTGTTAGGTACTTACAATATGCTCTAAGCCCTGTTCGTTGGGGCGGCTCTGGGAATACACTAGGCTCTGTTTAGTGGTTTGGACTGCCACGGGACTCTTTAGCGCTATGTTCTCTGCTACTTCTAGAACATGCTTTAAGGCACTGGAAAGATACATTCTTTATTAGTATAATAATGTGAAAAAAAATAAAAAAAATTATATTTAAGAATTAAAATGAATAAAGTGGATAATATTGATAATAATAAAATTATCACCATCATCAACCCATATCGTCCCACTGCTGAGCACGGGTCTGCCCTCACTTTCGTGAGGAGGGTTAGGCCATAATCCACCACGGTAGCCCGAGCCGGGTTGGTAGATGACAAAAGCTCCGAAACGATTCTCGGGTATGTGGGTTTCCTCACGATGTTTTCCTTCACCGAAAAGCGAGTGATAATTACGTACATATGCTTTACAGAAACACATTGGTACGTGCCCGCACTGGGATTTGAACTCACGTCCTTCTCCTTAGAAGGCATTCTCCCACTAAATATAAAATTTTTAATTTTTGTCTACTTAGAATAAAATTAATTGAGTTTTAAGTTTTACTAAAAATACCTGCTTTTATCCGGAAAGACGCGGCTCACCATGCCGATGGCGAGCGCCTCTTTAGAGTCGAACCTCCTCCCCGTGAAGCAGAGCTCCCGGGCTATAGACGCGTTCGATACCACCTGGAAAATACCATAATTTATGAGGATACCCGCTCTTCATCATCAACCCATATCGGCAGCGACTGATCAAAAGTTCTGACCGCCCCAGGCTTATTATGTGGACCCCCCCCCCCCCCCCATTGTCTTGGTCTAGTTGAAATATGTAGGGTAGAGCAATGATGCTACATTAATAGTGCATGCGAAGACACGATTTAAGCCCCCCCCCCCCGATCCTCGCACCCTAGGTTGCAGCCTAATTAGCCTAAGGGTTAATCAGGCCCTGCATATCGGCCCACTGCTGAGCACGGGTCTCCCTTTACTTTACTTTCGGTAATAATTGTTTTCTTTTTTTCACATTGGGACATCCTCAGCGTTATGACACCCACAGCCTTACGACACCCTCAGCGCCTTGACGCTATCAGCATCGTTACATACTCAGCGCCGAGGCACCCACAGAACTGCATCACTTAGAAGCGCTGTGGGCGCGCGAAACCCTCAGCACCGTGAATCTTTCGACGCCACAACACCCCCACCTCGAGATGACTGGTAGAAAGTACTCCTTGTACATTTCCATTGTGTGCTAAAGAATAAATAAATAAATAATTCCCCCAACGCCCCAACTCCCTCAACGTTTCAACGCCCTCAGGGTGACGATGACCACAGCGCCATCAGCTTTGCGACTAGGGTGAAACATAAAAAATATGCAACATATTATACAAACAACAGGGTCAGGGACAAGGGTCTTGACAAACAGACAGATGGACGGACAACAAAGTGATCCTAGGGTTTCTTTTTCCTTTTGAGGTACGAAACCCTAATAACAACAAAAACCTTCTCAGCATCTGGTATTACCTTAGGAAATCTCTGCAGTGTTCCTACGTCCGCTGCCAAACCGACATCCACTTCCTTGATCTGAAACCACGAATCTTCAGTGCAGTATCTGGAATATTTTTTAAATAAATTAATTAAAATATCTCACTAATTAAATTATCATAAATGCGAATGTTTCTATGTTTAAAGTTTCTGTGTGTGTGTGTGTGTGTGTGTTTGTTCCTACTTAACCTGTCCTTTTTAACTATATCCGATTAAAACTAAAGATTCCTGTATAAAATAATAAAAGCAGGTGAAACCGGCAAGCACACCTAGTAAATACATATTTATATGTATTATAACGCGTTATAACATGTCTGTCTTTCTGTCTATTTGCCCTTTTTTGGGGCTAAACGGCTGAACCAATCCTGATAGAATTTGATATGGAAATATTTAGATTGAACACAAGAAAGAACAAAGGATGGTCTTTAACGAAAAAAATTACACAATAAAAAAAACTGATTCCAGGAACACAACTTGGCTAAATATGCTCCCTATGAGTCGAATAGACTATGGACTCGAATAGAATAAGACCAAGAAAAAATTAAGGAAAGGGGGAAGGGAAGAACGGGTGTTCTGGGTGGTGCTGTGACAGAGTTAGCGCTTACCATCAGGCGAACGACTTGATCGTCACGTCATTCAGTCGAATTAAAAAAAGGGGCTACCTGATATCCGCTGCTGTGACCAGATCGACCCCAGCACCGACGCAAGCGTTGTGAGTGACCGCTAACACTGGCTTCACACACTCTTCTAGAGCCGAGATGCCATCCTGGACAGTAGACATATAGTAGATATATAGATAGATAAAGTCTTTATTGAAACACCACAGAACAAGGAAAACTTAAACTAGAACAAAACAAAATTTAACAATTAGTGTCACAATGGTATCACTTTGTTGTATGGGAGCCCCCTCATGTATTTATTTTATTCTGTTTTTTATTATTTGTTCTTATAGCCGCCACCAAAATACATCATCTGTGAAAATCGCAACTTTCTAACTATCACTGTTCATGAGATACAGCCTGGTGACAGACAGACAGACAGCGGAGTCTTAGTAATAGGGTCCCGTTTTTCCCTTTGGGTAAGGAACCCTACAAATACAGCAGTTATCAATTAATAGCAGCCATTAAGTTCCAGAGATCCTTAGGCATCCTCCATTGTATTCGAGATTGAGCAGTCCTTAACTCACCTGAGCATATTTGATAAAGTGGTAGTGGAATCGAGCCTTCCTGGCTGTGTCGGGGAGCTCATCTGCTTCCTGTGCCATCTCTACTAGACTTGTGAGCTCTATGCCTAGAATAGAAGTGAGAATAATGTGAACAATATAGAAAAAAGAAAGAAAATAATCAACCTATGGTCAGGTTTTCGTATAATCTCAACTCTTTTTTACCAGACAACGATAAAGCCAAAAGGACGAGTTATTGTTGTTAGCAATGAAATTAAATGAAATGATTTTATTTCACTAAAATAGATAAATTGATAGATGATATCCTGTATTGACACCAAAATGTATAAAACACAGAGAATAATTGACGAATAAGGTATGGGTGTGTATGCAGGGCTTTGTTTACATCAGTTCCACTGTAGCGTCTAAGCTCCTCATTTACTGCTGAAAACATACATTGTGTTTTTGTAACATTACGGTGCCGGAAAACACACCAGTTGTGTTAGCGCAGCTTACGTGCCGGCTGTGTGGCTAAACACAGACGGCACGCCATTGCTGGAAAACACACATGGTCTGTAACGGTGCCCAAATGTAAAAACCGGTTCAGCAGTCAACATGTTAATTAACAATGGTGTCAATCGATTTGTTATTAAGATTGGAGTGTCATAAGGTAAATTTTTGTTATTGTTGTAGTGGGATGTCATTTATATTAAAAGTACCTGGATGACAGAGCTTTGCTCGGTATATTGTTTATAAGCGTTTTTTTCCAAGATCGTTTAGGCATTTTTAAGTGAACGCGTTAAGAAAACACAAATAATATAAATAAACAATTAATTTTCTTAGTCAGGAAGATGTCAGGAAGAGTCATATTTTTCAGTTATATTTGGACTACTCAAACGCCTCCAACGCTTTGTTATTTTTCTTCCAAGTTTATGTTTAATTTGATATAACACGAATAAAATGACATTTTCTAAAAATGATTCCTAGCTAGATCGATTTATCGCCCCCGAAACCCCTATATACTAAATTTCATGAAAATCGTTGGAGCCGATTCCGAGATTCCAATTATATATATACAAGAATTGCTCATTTAAAGATATAAGATATCTAGAGTCGAATTTTAGCCACCAACTGGACCGGGCACCTGTGGACTCCGCAGACCACCGGAGTGGGCCGATATGGGTTGATAATGATGATAAGTCTGGTTATAACAGATTTTAGACTATTGCGAGAATGTTTATGAGTCAGTCAATATTTTTGACACAGCAGTTTCCATTGTATCGCTATGGTGGAGGTACTATAATAGCTTACCCCCAGTGAAGTGTTTTCCTTGACCAGATAAAATTATAACTCTGCATTCAGGGTGGTCGTTCAAAGCATAAAAACAGTCCTTCAGCTCTCTGAAATTAATATGTAATTAATTAATATTAAAATGTTTTACTGTGACATATCGACGCTAGAAAGCGTAAACGCTGTAACCCTTTGACTGACCCGAAAATACTTTTTTTACATATTTGGAAACAAACACTGTAACCCTCATTTCAATGTCCCCTAGGAACTTTAGGATATAACCAGGGTAGCAGTATTGTAGCTTTGTATGAAACACACCAAATATCCAAAATTTACGTTTTTAGGTCGAGTAGAATAGAATAGAAAAACTCTTTATTGTACACCAGAAACAAAATTAAACACAGTACAGAAAAATTACAATAGGTAAACAAGGGAGAGAGGTAGATATTGAGTTATGATTTTTTTTTCAACAAAAAAAAAGATTTTGGCTCTGGTGAACAATTTTGCGTTTCAAGGTTACAGCGTTTACGCTTTCTAGCCTCGATATAAATTTAATTTTAGAATATTATAGAAGACGCTATTATTTTTTAGTAAACACAGATTTGTTTAACGCGGCACTACTACAGTGCGACTCACACAGACAAGACACCATTGCTCAAAAACGCACAGTCAAGTAAGTTAATGTAGAAGCATTACAAACAACTACCTATTTAATTAATTTAGTTAGGTAATTAGGTACCTCATACATAAAAAGGTAAGGTAGGTGACAAGGGGTGCGAGGGGTCGTTGTTTCGAGATGTCATATTTCAAAATCTAGTGTTAAAATGCCAAATAAAGCTAATTTCGGAACTGCTGTTTTAATTTAGTTATTTCTAGGTGTTAAATTGCAAAGTATATGACGTCACACTATTCTCACAAATATGAGCAAGTGTGACAAGGACGGGGAGGTGTCAAAAAGTCACAAAATTAGTGTGACAGATAAATATTAATGAATATTAGACAAAATTAGTGTGACTGTGTAGATACAGGGAATCCTAGTTAGGGGTCAGTATCTATGCATTCGATTGTGACACGATGCAAGTACGAAGTCAACGCAATGCACAGATATTCATCCGCCAAGCAGTAGTGTGCAAGCGTTACTGTGTTCCGGTTTGTAGGGCACTGTTTCCAGCCAAATTACTGGGCGTGTGAGACTTTAGAGCCGATTTCTCAGGGTGACGAACGCAGTGAAGTACCATGCAAGATTATGCAATGCAAAGTGCTGGGTGGCACTGTAACTGTTATGGGTAGGTGTAGTGCTTACCATCAGGTGAACGACTCGCTCGTCTCGTAACTTAGTGTAGTAAAGAAAAAAACATTGTTTCAACAATAATGATAATAGATAAACAATACTTACAACCACATAGCTTTGCTGAATGTGTTCACTTTTTGAGGCCTGTTCAATTCCACATGGTAGACATTTTTCTTTGGCACGGACACCGCTAAAGTTTGATACTGTGGTAATTCTGTATTCGACGAATATGCCCTTAGGAATGCTTCTGAAAATTTGAGAAAGTACACATGAGATATGGTTCACTAAGCCGAGACAGATATATAGGTAAATTACCAAGCATATTATGTTAGCCAAAAAAAAATCATTGTAAGCTCCGCTATTTACTCATGAAAGTTGAATATAAAATTTTAAGAGTGAGCTAGTTTTTTTTTTTACTCAGTAACAAGACAAATAACAACAATATTGAACAATCATTGAATTTGTGATTCTTTGAACAATACTAGGATAGTTTCATCACTGATATTTGATAATAAATTGAATCACCTTTTGAAAACTAAATTGGGACTACATTTTAAGATACTTTAATGCCTGTACACAAAAATAATTTAAAAATGGTTAGTATAATTTTATTTAGAATGATGTTGCTAATGAGAAGAAGACAGAAACATGTTGCTTAACTCATTAGATTTTTTAAAACTAGATATTGGGTTAAATTTAAAATTATTTCTTTCACTAACATGTCTTGTGTAATAGTTTTTTCACTTACTTGCTGCAATCCTGGACTGATTCAAAACTACATTTTTAATTAACAAAGCCATTGGTGTAATATAAACAAACGAATCGCCAAAACGAAACGAAAAAAAAACAAATGAAATTATTAAATCAATGAAATAATTAAACGATCAAAGTTTAAAGTCCATCTAAAAATTCAAAAAACGAAAACAAAACTTTAAAACTTGATATCTTCGATCGACCGACTGACGACTTGCTGTTGCTTTGTTTGACATTTCCACTTTCCACAGCCGTGAGCCGCTTGCTGAAAAATCGGCCATCAATGTCTTGTCATGTGAATGTCAACTGTTAATGTCAAATCAAACAAAGTGTCTACTAGCACAGATAACCAACACAGACCTGTAATCTATGGGCAGCACTGATAATAATGTCAGTTGCTAACGTCAACTATAACATTGTTTTTTTTTAATGCAACCATTTCATTAAGCGGATTGCATAAGTTCACACCGCTTCGTCTTTCATGATTTCATGAATAAATTAAGACATAAATTTATCTAGTACCAAACCAATTTGTTTTTGGGTTCTCCAATTACTACAAACCAGCAACCCTATCCGATGAACTCTCTCAAACTCTCTGATAATCACCATATTATCTGTTATGTACCTAAATGTATTAAAATAATAACTGATTTTAATTTAATCACAAATAAACCAATTTGCATCATTTTGTCTTGTGCCATAGAATAAATAATTTTCTTGTACCCTGCACAGTAATATCTATTTTGTGCCTGTATTAAGTATTTAATATTATTAGGCTGTGTTAGTATTCTGTGCTTGTACCAGTAGGTCTCTAATCCTAGGTAAGTACAAAATGAATGAGACCGCACTATGACAACGTAGTAAAACGTAAGTCGTTAGCATCTAATACCCTATTAAAATGCCAATCACGCGCCAATACGGGACAATGTACCCGAAATTGTAAGTGTGATTTAAATATCTATCAGGCAGTATGAGTCAGTTTACTGTAGCCATGATTTCAATACCTATCTATCTATTTAAAATACTTTTTTCCATTTTGACGTTTTGGTATGGCATTATCATAGCAATAGTTGAATTCGCCTGTTCTTTTGGTCTAACTTACTATGTCCCGCTTTATGAATATTATGATGTCGTAAGCGGCAGACTACCAAAAAAATGCAAGTAATGTCACGCGAAAAAAAAATTTGTTATAGATAAAGAAAAAAATACACTATGATTTATTCTCTATCTTCACAGTAAGAAGAAGAAAAAAGTGTTTTCATTTCGAAGACTTAAATATTCTGTTATCGTTTGTTTTACGTTGTTTTTATAAGCTTACCGTGAGAAGCCAAAACGTAAAAAAGTAGTTTAAATTATTGTTTAAAAACCATGGCCATTCTACTCATCACCTATTCTCAATTCGAAATATGACATCACGAGAGATCGACCGCAACTTTCCTAGACTTCAAAGGATGCCTATATAGGCCCTAGGACCTAAATAGACTGCTATAAATCTGACAGTGACAGCCTTTGTATGGGTGAGGTGAGTTTGCGACCTACTTTTCTTTGGGATTGATTGACGGGTTAGTTTTTCTTTATGTTTTCTTTTTAACTCTTTATTTAAATTTATTTAATTTCTTTTATTAGTTTGTATACAATACGAGATAGTTTAATAGTAATTCTTCGTCATAGAATTGAAAATTTTGCAGGAGAGTGAACAAACTCTTTTTTTCATCTTTTTTTTAAGTAAAACTCCTCGCTTGACTCGGGGAGTAAGCTGGTGAATGCGTTACGTAAAATGTGATCGGGCGAGGAGAACGGAAGTTAGTGAAGATAGAAAGAGAGAGAGAGAGTTAAGTTACGTAGTCTTATTAAATATCTTTAATTATTTTTTTTTGGAATAAGTAGTTATGGAATATAAATTTTATGTGTGCCAAATTTTATCCAAATCCGATCAGGCGTTTTTCATTTCAACATCTAAACATATTGTGGGAGGCCTCTTCTGCAAGAGACCGCCTGGGGAAGTATCATACCTTTGCCAGATATTCATCCGCCAAGGACGTTACGGCATGGGACATGCGGCAGTTCCTATAACTTCATTCATTAGTCGAAGTAGGTACTTTGAAACTAGACCTATTTCCCTTTTAACTGCGTAATGTTATCTCCCATGACCTTTGCTATTAACAGATACATGGAGTCTGTAATGGATACGGCAATTACCGCACTCGAACCCTTCATAACTCTAGAGCAAAATTGACTTTACACTATAGCCCGTGCGTCTTTGCCAGATATTCATCCGCCAAGAAGTAGTGTGTAAACATTACTGTGTTCCGGTTTGAAGGGCACTGTTTCCAGCGAAATTACTGGGCATATGAAACTTTAGAGCCGATGTCTCACGGTGACGAGCGCAGTGGAATGCCGCGCAGGATTATGCTATGCAAAGTTCCGGGGGGTACTGTTTCTGTTGTGGGCAGGCGTAGCGCTTACCATCAGGTATACGACTTGGTCGTCTCGTCACAAAATCAAATAAAAAAAATGTTTAGGCCGTCGGTAGCACATAATAGATAGTGTCGGCAGTCCGTAGCTGTCGCCACCGAAAACCTCTTCTAGATTTCTCTGACAAGCGTATTTCCGAAGCACTGGTAGAGTTAATGGAGTTTCCTTTTTCTGTCCGAGATTCAGCCATGAATTACCGCTTGAATGGGAAATGTTCTTTTTGAAACTCAAACCACAGTTAGTTTATTATTACTTTATTAGGTTTCTCGCGTGGCGGGGAACGACCGTGCAGTATGAGCCTAAAGCTAAATTCACATTTGTCTGACGTGTCGTGTCCAAAGAAAACACACAGTCAGTGACTGACGTGTCGTGTCCAAAGGCAACACACAGTCAGTCAGACACAACACGTCAGACAAATGTGAATCTAGCTTAACACCTCTGCCCGTAATCTTTTGGGTAATTGGAATGACAGTCAATATTACACGCCCAAATGTCACAAAAGAAAAAGAAATGACAAAAGAAAATGATTGAACCGTCATATTAGCGGGTTTTCTTTTGTTTCGGTCGCGTAGTATGCACTTACCGTACCGTAAACTGGATCCAGTTAAGGTTGAAAATGGCAGCAACCTAAATTGAGTCGCTAATAAGCCATTTTCAACCTAAACTATATCCGGTTTAGGTTGAAAATGGAAGCAACATAAAAAATAAGACGTCACGCGGCTCAGTTTAGGTCCTCAACTGAATCGCTATAAGACGTCATGGTATGCCTCCTGGAATTAAAAGATGCTGCGGTTGTTAATGGTGACTTTAAAGAGTCCTTATCAAAGTTTTCACAGCTCCGCGTCGTTTATCATTGCACAAGACGCATTTGTACAATTATGACATTAACAAGAGCGTCCTATATATTAACATTGACATTTACACAGTCGTTGTGACGCAGATAGAAGAAGTTCACTGAAGATATCCTCATTTGCTACGAGTTGCGCCCTACGGTTTCACCTGCGTTAAGTATTATCCCACAGGGACCGTTCGTTTTTACGGGATAGGGGCCGTCCATTAATCACGTGGTTTTTCGCTTACAATCAGGTGAACGACTTGCTCGTCTCGTGAATCAGTCAAATAAAAAAATCATAAAAGCTATTAAACAGTTAAGTTAACCGCCGCCGCCGCGGGCCGCGCCCGCCTCTGTATGTTTGCACCTTACTATGAGCTGTAGGAAGACGACACGTGACTAGTTTTGCATATATATAGATCTGTTTACTAGTTTTATAGGCGCATGTGAGTCATATATAAAGGTACCTACCCAACGAAGGAAGTGCCTACATTTTTACAACACTGTTATTGAAAGGTTTGTCATATCTATACTAATATAATAAAGCTCAAGAGTTTGTTTGTTTGTTTGAACGCTAGGATCTCAGGAACTACTGGTCCGGATTGAACAATTCTTTTTGTGTTGTATAGTCCATTTATCGAGAAAGGTTATAGGCTATATAACATCACTCTACGACCAATAGGAGCGGAGC
Organism: Campaea margaritaria; assembly: GCA_912999815.1. NCBI lineage: Eukaryota > Metazoa > Arthropoda > Insecta > Lepidoptera > Geometridae > Campaea > Campaea margaritaria. Next base: position 5,696,377 of record OU538814.1, read on the forward strand.
AGCAATGAAGAATGTGGCGAAAACGGGGAAAATATATTGCTTTAAGTTATTGCGTGAAAACTTGAATTATGCGGGTGAAACCGCGGGGCGCAGCTAGTCTATTAATATACGTACTATCTAAGTTTCTATCGTCTATCTGTATATCTGATCCGTATCTCTATTCACAAGCGTCGGAAAGTTTTCGAATTCGATTCCGACGCACTCGTTCCCGATCCGACGCATTCGAAAAACGACTTTGTGATAGTCATTTTGTGTGACGTTTTTTGAATGCATCAGATCGGGGATGAATGCGTTGGAATCGGATTGATGATAAAAATGCCATTACCTTAGAAGCGGTTTTTTTTTGTGAACTCTGGAAATTTAATTATATTGACATCTGAAATACTAATACCAATGAAATTTTCCAACAATATTGGAATTAAAATTAATTACTATACTAGCCTAGTGGGAGAACGTCGGCTTTCTATGAAGAGGGGTCGTAAGTTCAAATCCCAGTGCGGACACCAATGTGTTCCTTATAAAAATATACTGTGCGCAATTATCACTCGCTTTTCCGTGAAGGTAAACATCGTGAGAAACCCAAGTATGAAGAGAGTATGTGTGATCCACCAATCCGGACCAGGCCCCCGTGGTGGTTCATGGCCTAATCCTCCTCACGTAAGTGTGGGGCGACCCGTGCTGAGCAGTGTTTAATTTATGAAGATGATGCGTCAGGCTGGACCCACACGTGGCCCCGTTCACGAGTATGACTGTAGAGCGACCATCATTAATTTATAAAAAAAACCTATTTCTATTTCTTTTACTATTATAATGCAAATTGACCACACTGCGGTTTTCTTTGGCCTTACGTGTCTTGGTTTAAATAAGCTCAGTCTATTTAAAAATATGACTTGTATCTATTGTTGCCGAAGCCTTATTTTCAATGATGAGTGCATGTTGAATGCACTTAAATTTTCCTACGGTAAATATTAATATTGTTATATTATATTAATATGGATGGATAGATGGTAAATATTAATATGGATATGATGTCAGTTCAGTTCACGCAGAGCTGACATGACTGTGACAGGCAGTGTTACATGAACATTTAAATAATAGATAGATAGATAGATAGATAAACTCTTTATTGAAACACCACAGAACAAAGAAAACTTAAAACTAGAACAAAACAAATTTTACAATTAGTGTCACAATGGGCGGTCTTATCGCTCAGAGCGATCTCTTCCAGACAACCATGCACGGAGAGGATAATAATTATACCTGTATTCACTGACTTTTTTGACTTTTCGTTTATTTTACTGAATTGTGACGTTGACAGTGACTTGTAGATTAGTCTGATTGAATGGGTACCGCCATAGTAGACTCTGCCAACATGTTGATAATCATTTTTAAAACTATATCATCATCTTCATCTCATATAGGTAAGTATGTGGGTACGATGTTTTCCTTCACCGAAAAACGAGTGATAATTACGTACATATATTTTACAAGAAACACATTGGTACATACCAAGCAGTAGTGTGCAAATATACTGTGTTCCGGTTTGAAGGGCATGTGTTCAGCGAAATTACTGGGCGTATGGGACTTTGGAGCCGATATCTCAGGGTGTCGAGCGCAGTGCAGTGCCGCGCAGGATTATGCAATGCAAAGTTCTGGGTGGCATTGTGACTGTTATAGGCAGGCGTAGCGCTTACCACCACGCGAACGACTTGCTCGTCTCGTTTTTGCTTTTTATTATTCTGTGCTAGCGTGCTAACTCCACTTTATTATAAAAGCTTTTGTACTTCGCTTATTTTATTACCTTAATCAAGAAAACAGAACTTATCAAAAGTTGGTATGCAATGCATTTACTCTATATTTTACAAGGAAAAGTCAACCTAAACTGAAGTTGCTAAAGTGTATTTTTGTTTGACCGTAGGTGTAAAAGCTCCGAGCTTTGGTTGAGCATGTGTGTGTGCGTTTAATATTGTGATAGTGTATGTGAAATCAGGGTGTAGTGTTACGGGTGAGGATGGGTGTAAGAGTATCGATGTGGTCGTTGATAACTTTAGAAATAAATAATATAATTATACTTATAATACTTATAATACTTATAACTTATAATCCCTACTTATATTATAAATGCGAAAGTAACTCTGTCTGTCTGTTGCTCTTTCACGCCTAAACTACTGAACCGATTGAAATGAAATTTGGTACAGAGATTGTCTAGAGCCTAGGAAAGGACATAAGCTACTTTTTATCGCGAAAAAAATATTCTATGGGTTTGAAATAGGGGGTGAAAGTTTGTATGGAAGTTTCGTCATTTTTGCAGCTAGAAGCTTGAAATTTGAAGGTTGTAAAAATTTACCCTTGAGGAGGTAAAATAAATATAGGGGATGAAAGTATGTATGGAAATATGTAAGGTTTCGGCTAAACAACTGGGCCGATTTTAAAAATTCTTTCACTAATGGAAAGCTACTTGACAACGAGTGACATAGGTTATTTTTATCCCCATATTCCCGCGGGGACAGGAACTACGCGGGTGAAACCGCATGGCGCAGCTAGTATACTTATAAATAATGAAAAATTATAAATAGAATATAAAATAAAACCTAAGGTAAGTTAGTATGAAACCTATAGGTATTATGTACTATTAAATTCATCCATCGCTCATATAGCACAAAATTCACGAATAAATTAAAATGACATGAAGAAACACTTTTTTTTTTAATTTTAATTAAGTATGTAAATAAGTGGCTACAGTAAAATTATGTTGTTTTTAATAAATAAATATGTTTCGCAATGTAGAAGGTAATTCAGTAGGCTGCTAATAAAAATAATTTATGTACAAGCTTCCTAACTTTTAAAATGATTACCAACAATTATTTTGACAATGGAGGAGGTATTATTTAAAATAACAATATTGGCAATTAAAAGAAATATGTTATTTTCTGTCATTCCCATACTTATTTTATTGTGTCTTTTTATCTATCGAGAAATAAGTAGGTACCTACTAATTATAGTAGCCGTAGCATTTTAATAACAATAAGGTTATTCGTTTTTTTTTTTCAAACGTCCTAATTTTTATTGCAATATAACTTTAGATGAATATAATGAATAATTAAAAAAAAATGGTTAAAAATATGCTAAGAATAACTTTATCGATATCTGTCGTTGGCATCACTATGCCTCACGCACACACGCACAAGCGCGCCGTATCTACGAGAAGGATTGTATGCTGTTTTCGTATACATTCGTTCGGAAAGCGAAGCGTTGGAAAATAAAAGTTTGAAAGCCGCCTCAGTTCTGTTTGCGAGCGCGGCAGCATAGACGCGTTTCACGATCGCTCGGTACGTTCAAAACGAACTTTATTTCATACAAAAAATAAAACTCGAATGCGCCGTTTTTTTTCTAATTTCAGTTTCGCGCTTATTTTTAAATTCGTTATCTGTGTTTATTTGTGGCCAGTGTTAAGTGCAATTTTTGAAGTGTTTCCTTCGCTGTGCATTTTGTGTTTTCCGCGTAGGAATAGAAAGGTTTATTTTGATTTAACACGATGCGGCATATGCGTTTGTGTCTTGGTTTATTTATTATAGCGATAACTAAAATAGCCGTGGAGCGGTAAGGGATTTATTTTAGTCTAGCCGCTGCAGCTACAGACCTAAATTTCTCTCTTTTGCGTGTAAAATAACACTGTCCATTCGTAACATAAAACTTTCCTTTGCCATCAATATGTAGCTTGAACATTAAAAAAAAAACTGTCAAACCAATAGTGACGTTAAATGAGTTTTTTTAATCACTGACTCGGCGATGACGAAAGAGTGTTTCGTTATTCTGCCTAGATTTTTTTTAATGGACAAAGTTCGTTGAAACTGTTTTATTTTGTTTCTGGAATCCTAGTAAAGGAATTTCCTTAGTATATTCCGAGCGTGTCTTGGACGTAGGCGTCGAATCGTGATCGGGCGGTCATTGTTCCGATTTGCTTGATAAAGGGATTGAAGAGAATTGTAGAGAGGAATCGAGTAGAGTACACTATTCGAATGATTCGTACAAAAAGTACAGTAGGTACTCTTTCGAATGATTTCTACGATAGAAAGTAGAGTAGCCCTACTCTTTTTTTTTACAGAGACCGGTGTTTTATTTCATTTTGCGTTACAGTTTCATTTTCAATCAGTAATATTTAATATTCTTAAAAAAAAAAGATCTGAATATAAGTTATGTAGTAAGTACGTTTTAAATCGCTAACTTAAAAAGTTAATTATCTCTCTACCACAGTTAATTATCTTCTTCTAATAAAATAGAAAAAAAAAACCGACTTTCTGTGTCTAAAAATTATCGTTTTCGCCAAAATGTATGCCAATGTAACGTGTACCTACATTTTCATGTCAGTGGGCGTCGTGATATTGACATTTATAAGAATATTCAGATTATCTAATTTGTTTTGCGATATCACGTAATCTGGGCAAATTTCACTATCATTATCATGTATGAAATAAATGATAACGTTGCCTACAAATTATTCTTTATACTAGCTGTACCCTGGCACGCTTCGCTGTGGCACATTCGCACATTCGCTGATATGTCACTGATGAAAAAATAGATAAAAACAATCCTTGATGCGGATTATATATCATGCTAAAATTTCAGCTCGCTCGGTGCAGAACATTTTGAGTTTTTGAAGCGTACACAAACCAACATAACATTTTTATATATATAAGATTTAAGACATGAAACACAGTAGATTTTCTTTTGTTAAACTTCTGTATTCTTACAAGCCCCCCTCTTGCCCAGTTTTCCGTACGTCTCGAGAAGTCACCGACCCATCTGCTGTCAGTCTGGCGACCTACATAAATGTTTTATGTGTATACTTACGCTGTCTTAAGCTAGGTTCACATTTGTCTGACGTGTCGTGTCGTGATGCATCAGATAGGTATCGGTTTCATACATTTACACAAGCCGTCACAACACACTGCATCAGAGAAATGTGAACGCTACCATATTAAATGTATGAAACCGCTTCTGATGCATCACGACACGACACGTCAGACAAATGTGTCGGCGGCTTTACGTTCGATGTGGAGTTTTTCTCACTTATTTTACGTTTGGCACTTGGTAAAACATTATAATCTTTGAAAATATTGAGTAATTTTTATTTTTTACTTTATTAGGAACACTGGTTGTACCCAGCACGAGTTGCAACGGCTCAATATAAAGTAAGAGAGTGGTTTTTTTTTTAATTTTTGGGGAAGGTATCCTCTGAATACTCATCATCAACCCATAACGTCCCACTGCTGGGCACGGGTCTCTCCTCACTTTCGTGAGGAGGGTTAGGCCATAATCCACCACGGGGGCCCAGTCCGGATTAGTGGATAACATACCTACCTCCGAAATAATTCTCGGGTAGGCATGTGGGTTTCCTCACGATGTTTTCCTTCACCGAAAAGCGAGTGATAATTACGTACATATGTTTTACAGAAACACATTGGTACGTGCCCGCATTGGGATTTGAACTCACGACCTTCTGATTGGAAGGCGGACGTTTTCCCACTAGGCTACCACAGCTTACTACCAAAACTGAATACTACCAAAGTTTTATCAAAATCGGAGAATCCAGAGGGAATATACACACACACACTTCGATTTTATGTATTACTATAATTATTATACCTAGAAATATATTTTATCCGTAGACTTTACTTTCAAGAGTTACAGAAATTACTTCATACAATTAAAATTAAAACGAAAATACTAACTGCAATAAATGTATTTAAGCTGTAGATTATTGTTATCAAAATTTTAACGACAGAAAGCGAACGAAACAAGTTTTAAATTACTCACAGCTATAAAAAGTCTTTAGGTAAAGGTAGACAAACACAAAATAAAGAAACCTACAAAAACAAAGCCTGCATAGTGTTAAAATACTTACAGGATGTGAATAATAATGCAAAATTGCAAATATTATGCAAAACGACCGCTATAGTGTGATTAAACAACTCGTTTCAATTATCTTTGACCTTGACATTTGTGACATAACGTAATTTTAATCTGTGGCTAGGTATATTTAGTGGGGACATTTTTGGAAGGAGTTTTTTATCGATATCGCTTTTCAATGTGACTTCACTATAATTTTTAAAATTAAAAAAAAGGCAATATAGGTACGGGCGTTTTTCGACGTTTCTTATCGTGTTGTGACTTTGTTCGTTTTGCATAACCATTGTAGGTAGTACCTACCAACATTTTCTGTCCAAAAAGGAAGTTAACCAAAAATAGTTTGGTGATTCATTACATTTTCGAGATGATTCGTGTACCTATCTCTCTGATAAATTCTGTTTTGATTGAAATATTGCAATAACTCTTGCTCTTAAAATGGTATAATAATATAGAAGCCGCATTTATAGCCATTAGCCACAAAGAAAAATGAACAGAGTGTGTATCCAATTCAACGACTTACCTAGGAACTTGGTACTTACTATAATTACAAAACGTGCGTAAGTACATGAATCTATATATATAAAAATGTTATGTTGGTTTTTGTACGCTTCAAAAACTCAAAAAGTTCTGCACCGATCGAGCTGAAATTTTAACATGATATATAATCCGCATCAAGGATTGCTTTTATCTATTTTTTTCATCAGTGACATATCAGCGAATGTGCCACAGCGAAGCGTGGCAGGGCACAGCTAGTAAAATATAAAAAAACAAACGTATAAGTTAACCTAGACACGATATGGAACATTTATTGTTACCTATACTATTTAACGATAAGATAAAACTTAGATAAAATCGATAACTCTGTATCTACCATACCATAATGATTATTAATATCAATGAAAATGTAGAGCAAAGTTCTGTATCGATTTTTATCGAAGAAGTTGCTCTATCTCGATACTTATATATATTTTTTTAATATATGTCATTTTGTATTTTTTTTTTGGCTTCGCATCTTTTATGCATTTAGCAGTGTAAGGTATTAATTAATTTCATGTTTTTGTTAAGCTGTTAAAATGGTTTAAAGGCGTAATGTAATACGTATAATGTGAACTAGTGGATGGTATATTGTAATTTTTTGAGTGTTTAGGTGAAAACCAAAAAAAAAAAACTTTACCAGAAACCTTTCGTCGTTCGTAATGGAAACTTGAATCAATAAATCATAGGCTCACGAGATAAAAAAATACAAATCCTATTAACAAACTATATCACCCCGTCTATTCGTATTATAATTTTTGAAATATAATTCCCTTCATTTAAAATTCAAGGTCCCCTATTTAAATTTCACACCTTTGATTTTGTAAGGTAATGGATATTTTTTTACGTTCTCGAGTTTCGACTGACATTGTGAAGACCCTAATGTTTGCTAAAAGGGCTTTTATCAAACGAGGTTTTATTTTCAAGGTTAGCTATTATCCCACGATAATAGTCAGCTGTGTTTTTTTTTTGTATGCGGACTTTTTGAAGCGGTCTGGTGAAGTTTTGGCGGGAAACGAAAAATGTGACGTATTTGTAGGACCATGATCCTCGTAGTTCCTGATTCCCTAGTGTAGAAGACGCAAGTCTCTCTCGAATGAAAAACAGGTTATTCAGGAAGTAAAATATATTCAGAAAAGAACTTAGCTTGGCGAAAATAAAACAACGACTAAACAACTACGGAAAAAAATCCAAGGCCTCCCGCCTTTTTTTTCTTTCTAATTTCAAAAATAAAGTCTTCAAACTAAAAAGGTTTTCCTAACCAAAAAAAGGTTTCGTTACACTAAAAAGGTTCGTGTCGCTTACACCTAGATACAGGGAATCGTAGTTAAGGGTCAGGATCCATGTCTGTGTGATGGTGACTCGTTATTATTTATTTATGTCATCATCATCATCATCATCAACCCATAACGTCCCACTGCTGGGCACGGGTCTCTCCTCACTTTCGTGCGGTGGGACATTTCGTGGGGAGGGGTGGGGGATTTATTTATGTAGGTACGAGTATTTGTATCAGATACCAATTCAATGAATTGTTATTGCATTGAAAACGAACGCCTTATCGGCGAATAAAACTGACAAAGAACAGATGTTACATGTGTTGTTAATCTAACATTACAGTTATGTATTTTCAATGCGCAAATTATTAATGTATTTCTTTAGTAATCGCCATTTTATATGACATGTGGCGGATATACATAGAGATTAGCGCATCACAAATATTAACTATTGTAGAATTAAAGAGACATGTTTTTTTTTAAATTTGTTTAGAGGTAACCCACATACCTACCCGAAAATTATTTCGGAGGTCGGTATGTTATCCACCAATCCGGACTTGGCCCCCGTGGTGGAATATGGCCTAACCCCCCTCACGAAAGTGAGGAGAGACCCGTGCCCAGCAGTGGGACGTTATGCGTTGATGATGATGATGAATAATACTTAGATTACCTTTATTTATAATACCTACTTAAAGAGTAAAACAAAAATTTAAAGGTCATTCCCATAGATCCACAATGCATTGTTGTCGAATATAAAACATTCGAAAAAAAAGCCTGCCCCTTCACACGTAATGCGTTTCCGGCATGCAGTTACAAAACTCTAAAAAGTGACCCTCTCTGAAAACGGTGCGTCCCAATTCTTAACACGAGAAAAACTTAACTGTCGGTACTTGACCTGGTATCCAACTTTAAGCTTGATAAAGTGAACTTTACCAGTTAACACAAGAAATGTATAGTACACTTAATGGTAAAGGGTTTTGTGAAAATAATTTAAGTGGTAAGCCAATCAGTGTGCGCAAACGTTACTGTGTTCCGGTTTATAGGGCACTACTACACATACTGCACACTACTGCTTGCTTGGTGTGTTCACTATGAACAAGAAAAATTACATTGATTATTTTTAGAATCACTTTTCCGCACATATCTACGTAGTTTATCAAATGGACTAGACAAAGAAAATATTTTCTCACAGTTGACAATTCGGATAATCGCGAATCCGTATAACGGACAATTAAGTATCTAGTTACTAGTAAATACTTGTTACGTTTATAGGTACTTTTATACTGTGAAAAGATTAATTTACTTCATTTAGAAGCTGCTTTATAACCATTTACGCCACGATGTGGTCGGAAGTACCAGTTATGTTAATATTCGAGCTTGAATGAACGGTCCTCGAACCTATTTAGCATTTTCGAATGTCCTACACTGTGGGAAGAAAGGAGTTGAGAGCTTTCGATATAAACCGCTAAAATGAGGTTTAATTCGTATTATTTTTGATCTCTAAAGCTGAGTCTACATCTGTGACCGTAACATGTACAAGTGTGGGCGGGTTTTGTCACGCGAATTTGTCAGTCACGACTTAATGTCACGCTGCTATATCATTAACGGCCTCCTCCTAGTAAAATGTTACAGCCCTCGTCCATATTCAGCGTAGCAGATACCGTGACACGGTCACAGAGTAACAGACGTGGACTCAGCCTAATGTGACATTAACTTGTTTATTTCAGTATATTAATATTATTACATATTCTATTGGGTTTTTTTGATAACGGGCACAAATGTAAATAAATGATCGTTAAACAAAACAAAACAATTTAGAAAAGATTAAACAATGTTATGCACCTATGGAATAAGCCTTTATTTTATTTTTATTTGACTCAGTAACTAGACGAGCAAATCGTTCACCTGATGGTAAGCGCCCCTGCCCATAGCAGTTAAAGCGCCATCCAGAACTTGGTATTACAAAACCTTGAGCGGCACTGCACTGCGCTCGTCACCCTGAATCGGTTCTAAAGTCTCATATGCCCAGTGATTGCACCATTAAACATAGTACGAGGGTGAATCAAAAAGTTCTTAGAAGTGCATATATATGAAACCTTTTTGGATCAAGTTCGATATTCAAATTAAAGAGTGTCTATCACACTATATTTATGCAGACTGTCACTTGTTTTTGTCAGTTCGTTCGCATGTAATAAATTTTTTTGTGCAACGAGTTGCTAAAAAGTCAAAATTATGGATAAAAGTGAGTTACGTGCGGTGATAAAATATCTCAGTTTGTAAAAAATGTCTACGAAGGAAATTTTTTTGGACATTCAGCAGACATTAGGGGGTGATGCTGTACCCTATTCTACGGTTGCGTACTGGGTGGCTGAATTTAAAAGAGGTAGATCAAGCTGTAAAGATGACCCGCGTTCTGGGCGGCCTTCAACCTCCGTTACAGAAGAAAATGTCAAAAAGGTTGAGAATCTGGTTTTGGAAGACAGAAGAATGACTATAAAACATATAGCTGAGATCCTAAAGATATCTTTTGGTAGCGTTCAATCCATTTTAATTGATTCACTGGGGTTCAAAAAAGTGTCTGCAAGATGGGTGCCACGAATGTTAACCGACGAAAACAAAAAGCGACGTTTGGAAATTTCCAAGCGTAATCTCGAAATGTTCCAGCGTGATTCGGATAATTTTTGCCGTCGTCTTGTCACCATGGATGAAACGTGGGTCCACCATTTTGATCCTGAAACTAAAAGACAAAGCATGTCTTGGAAACGACCATCCTCTCCATCCATTAAGAAATTTCGAGTTGCTCCTACCGCTGGCAAAGTTATGGCCTCTGTGTTCTGGGATAGTGAAGGAATCCTTTTTATTGATTACATGCCAAAAGGCCAGACGATTACTGGACCCTATTATGCAAATTTAATCCCGAAAGTGCGTGAAGCGATTAAAGAAAAACGTCGTGGAAAACTGTCGTTGGGCGTGTTGTTCCTTCAAGATAACGCTCCTGCTCATCGATCGGAAGTTGCGCTCAACGCAATCCGCTGTGCTGGCTTCAATCTCCTTGACCACCCACCATATTCTCCAGACTTAGCCCCAAGTGATTTTCACTTATTTCCAAAATTAAAAGAGGAAATTCGTGGAACAAAATTTCACGATAATGACGCGGTTATAGCTGCCGTAGAGGACTTTTTCGAGAGTCAAGAAAATAATTTTTTTTCACAAGGAATAAGGAAATTAGAAACGCGTTATTCTAAATGCATTGCATTGGAGGGAGATTATGTAGAAAAATAAAATATTATTATTTAAATCTTTGCATTTTTTAATATTGATTCCAAGAATTTTTTGATTCACCCTCGTATAAACTTCGCAGAAGTTTATGCCCTACTTAAATAAGTTAAAGGTTCTTATTATCTAATGTCCATTCGCTTACAAGGACTAATATCGAATCGAGCCATATCGACCACTATTGATACGTTATCAGGTGAGATGACGTCATATACTCGCCAAGTCAAGATAAGCGATAACACAGGAGGCATACCATGACCTCTTATAGCGATTCAATTGAAGACCTAAACTTAGAAAGACCCTAAGCTTAGAAAGCATTCCCATCACCTACATAATGAATCTCTACTCCTCGCAATTCATAACTAAATGATCGATTCCAATAATTTTGAAATATGGCGGGATCATTGGTCACTGGAGCGACTTTCTTGCCCTGATAACAAGCTCTTTCATTATTTATTGTACGCTTATCTAATAATAAATTATGAATGAACTGATTTGCTAATTAATATTACATGAGAGACGCACTGGCCACATTCCTTTGCATAAAATTTGCAAGGCGGTGATACATTTTTGTTCACTTTTTATAAGTAGATAGATACCTACTGTTTCATTTCATTCATTCATTCATTCTAAATCTATTGTTCATTCAATATGGTCGCCATCAATGAGAGTAGTTTAATATGACCTAATTTCTCTGACAGTTTGATTTTACAATCATTTCTTACATTATGAAGTAATTCAATGATATTTTCAATCTAGAAATGACGCTGCTCGTTTTGTATATAATTTGAAAGTGTCAATAAATACAAGTATAAAATCATTTTTGATATCTAATCCATTATTTAGCGCTTTTATATTTATCTAGATACTAGCTGTGCCCTGCCACGCTTCGCTGTGGCACATTCGCACATTCGCTGATATGACACTGATGAAAAAAATAGATAAAAACAATCCTTGATGCGGATATCATATCATGCTAAAATTTCAGCTCGATCGGTGCAGAGCTTTTTGAGTTTTTGAAGCGTACACAAAACAACATAACATATATATATATATATATATAGATTTAGTATGTTTTTGACACCGCCAAACAAAATCATTCAAAATAATATTTGATACAGGCTTAATGCACAAATCTTGCGAGGCCAGAACACAAAAAAAAATACCATGACATCCGAACCGATTTAGTTTGCTTTACGTCACCTTCCTAAGATTTAGCTATACAAAATTGGTACCACTGATTATCCTTTACTATTATAAATGCAAATATGAGTTTGTTCGTTTGTTTGTTACGCTTCCACGCCTAAACCACTAAAACGATTTTAAAAATTCTTTCACCAATGAAAAGCTACATTATCAGCGAGTAACATAGACTATATTTTATCCCCGTGTTTCTACGGAAACGGCAACTACACGACGCAGGGTGCAGCTAGCATTTAAATAAATATCGGAGACCATGACAAGCTGCCGAATCCCATTAGATTTCACTGTGACATTTTGCGACTCACTTCGTGCCCTCTAGTGACGTCACACGTAATTTGGACCACCATAAACACTGATATAGGTCAGTGGTTCTGCGTGTCCGTCCGTGGACAAACAATTTAAGCAAACGAGCGAGCAAACACTGGCAATGTACATAGTATATCGGCGACGTTGCGTTGTCACGTTCGCTTTCTGTCGCATGTACCTAGGGTTGCCACTAATACTAGTGTTTAGAACCTTAGATTAGGAACCGTGGCTTTATTTGCAGGGTTGCTATTTGATAGCAGCTGTCGCGAACATGAACAATAAACACAAATCAAGGTGATTACAGTGACAGTTACAGTACAGTTTATAGATATCAAGTTTATCTATCAATTGAAATAGAAGTAAAATCACCAAAGCAGTTTGGTAGAAGATGCACCATTAATAAAAAAAATAACCTAAAAACATAAGTAATTTGGAAAAAAAGCAATAAAACAAATTTTGTTCTTAGTGAATGGATTAATTCGAATATATATTTATCTGATTTTTAAAGTGAGGGAGAAGTTCGCTTTAGAACGTACCCTTTTGACAGGACAAAGGGCCTTATCAAGAAATGTCTTTGTCATTAACGAGTTGGATCGCAACAAAGATAACTAAATATTAAACATATACAAATATTAATTAAAAAAAAAAAGTTTTATAATATTAGCAATTCCCTGTTCTAAAGTCCAGATGCAAATCATTTCCTGTAGTAATTATTTTAGTAATTGAGAACGAGGCAACCCTAATAATGAAAGAAAGAGAAGGAAAACTAAAATCGTGACTAGGAATCGTGTTCGTGCGTGACTTAATCTCGGAATTAACAGAAAAAGGTTTCGTTGACCAGATTTTAAAATTCCTCTTGTAAAACGTTTTGTAAAAGTTCTGATATGGAAGAGAATCGGTGCGTCGATTTCTCTTGTCGATCAATGTGAGACATCAGTAACAAATGGGACAGTTTTTCCTAATTGTGGCACTTTTTAATAATGCCAATACACTAGTAATGTCCATATAGATCTCGATATTGTAGTGGTAAGCCTCATCTGCAAGAGACCGCCTGGGGAAGTACCACACCTTGGCCAGATATTCATCCGCCAAGCAATAAGGGAATACAATAAGGGAAACAGTGACATGCCACCACCGACCCACCCTTGCAATTTCACAGTCCATTGGAGTTTTTATAACCACCAGGTGCAAATATAAATGACGCAACAAAAGTTGATCAAGGGTTGTTTAAATTTTTGCCAAAAAAACTACTATGAGTGGTGGATGTAGCAGTAGTGTGCAAACATTACCGTGTTCCGGTTTGAAGGGCGCTGTTTCCAGCGAAATTACTGGGCGTATGAGACTTTAGAACCGAAGTCTCAGGGTGACGAGAGCAGTATGCCGTGCAATGCAAAATTCTGTGTGGCACTGTAAAAAAACAATTTAGGAAAAACCTGGACCAGATTGGTTCAAAGCCGGGATGAATGGCGTAAGAGGGAGGAGGCTTGTGCCCTGCAGTGGGTCAAATGCGCTGTCGATGATGATGATGATATATGAAAGTTTATTTTTCGAAAACAATGGGTTGTGGATCTAAGCGACAAGCCAGACTGAAGAGGTGCCGCTTGCAGCATGACTTCACTCAATTAGCAACACCGGATAAAGATTATAAAACCCCGGACATTTGGTCGAAATGCAGACTTTTTCAAGAGACTTATTTATAGGTATAGCCCTTACGACTTACTTAGATGATCTCGGCGTCCGGGTTCTCCCAGGACGCTGCTTGAAAACCCCGCCCGGACATCCCCGACCGGCGCAATCCTGGGAAACTCGGATGGATGACAGCTCTACATTCGATGCCTTTTGAACCCCCGACGCACAAACGACGGGATGCTATAAGTTTGACGTGTCTCTCTCTGTATGTGTGTCTGTCTGCGGCATCGTCGCTCCCGAACGGATGAACCGATTTTGATATTGTTTTTTTTGTTTGAAATGTGATTCATACAAAATATGTCAAGGTGTTGTCGCACCGCTGGGATCTGGCTCACGGTGCATTGATTTGTCGTACGATAGATGGAAATACCATTACCTTTATTGCACAAGCTGCAATTTCATACCAATTCACTAGCTCTACCACTAATAAAAAACGAGCAAAATGGGAAGATTAGCTAATAATACAACAATTGCGTTCGGAATCTCTACCAACCTTCGATATCTCAATTAGGTAAGTAGGTATTAATGACATAATACCTATGAAGGTCGCTCAGCGAGAGCAATGACTCGTAACCGAATCCAATGCCGAGCTATTGTGTTTTTGTACAGTCAACTGCAAAAGTAAATGACGATTAGGCAAGTTTTAAAAACCATGACCGGTATTTAGTGCATTACAACGCTTTATGATAATTATTTTCAATATAATCTGATTCCTTAACAATGAAATAACTCATTTATAACCACCTACCATCAGATTTAAAATGTTTGAGTGGTAATATATTCAAAAAAAGTTTAAAAGAGTGGTTAATATGTAAAGTCCACTATAGTCTTGACGAATTCTTTGATAATGTCTAACTTAGAACTGTCTCTAATAATTATTAAAACAATATATATTGTACATCCGAAATGGATATAGACTGTTGCTACATAAATAATTTTTAAGATCTTTATACACACAGTTTTATACAATAAAATTTATTCTTATTCTTATTCTTATTATTTGACTCGATTTTCCGACTTTCCGATTCAAAAGATTCAAATTTGTTTTACTAAGCAATCACATCACATACGATGACATACGTAGATTCTGACCCTTACTAGGATTCGCGTTATATAGGGAATGAGGGAATTAGGTTTAACAAACACCCAGATTCAGAGCAAATACCTGTGTTTTTAAGTTTTTTTTGTTCTGTGGTGTTTCAATAAAGAGTTTATCTATCTATCTATCTGTGATTTACACAAATCTTGGTGTGCGGGAATCGAACCCTCAACCTCATTCTTCGCAGTGGGCTCACCCATCATCCACTGCGCCATGGACGCCTAATCACTTGATCAGTGAATCAAAAGTCCGTGGACCTAAATCATTATCATGGCGTCATTATCTGAAAAAGGTTTTTATGAAGAAAAAAATTGGAAAAGTTCCCAGAAAATTGGAAAATTTGGAAAAACTGAAAGAGCTTTTTCTATGAGTGTTTTTTTTTATGAAATCACGATTTCACCTTTGATTTTTTTTGCTATCTTTAGTTGATTATGTTCAAGTGTGACATGGGCTGTTCTTAACTTGGGAAATGAAGTTGTGTCACCGAATTTTTATGCTGACTGTACTAGGTAGTACGTGATGTCAGTCTAGTCTAGACGTACTAGGAAGTAAAGTTGACATTGAATCGGTTAGGCCTAATTACTTTAGTGATCGCCAAATACTATGTGATCACATCATTAATTTAGGCAATTTATTTGTTTTCGGAGTTTTTTTTTCAAGGTTTCATTGCGTAACTTTTAAGTATGGCGTCATTTGAAAGGTTAAAGAAACTTTGTTAGCAGCAAAATAACTAAAAATTAAATGAGATATTTCTATATACGTCTCCAATTAATTATTTTTTCATTATTATCATCATCATCAGCTATTGCGGCCTACTGCTGAGCACGGGTCTCCCCTCACTTTTACTAGAACGATTTCGCCATAATCCACGGGGCCCGGTCCGGATTGGTAGATCCAATACCTCCGAAATAATCTCGCTTATGTGGATGAATAATTATTTATTCAACAAAGTAAATACTAAATACTAATTTATTAAGTATCAAAATTACTCAAACATGCGTTTAGTTTTCAACGTTGATAATAGATGGCGCTATACATTTTGCGACAGTCAAATATTTTTCATAAATTTAATATAACAAATGGATGTAACTCGTTACCTAATAACCCCTAAATTGCTTAATCAATTTTATTGAAATTTTGCATAATTATGGATAGTGTAAAACTGTATACCGATCAATTGCTTATATATGTCATGTATATGTGTCAGAGGGCACCGCGCTGGTACAGTGTTGTAAATTCTCAAAAGCCTTTTATAATTTGAGTTTCGTAATTCTATCGGCTGATTCTGATTTATTAGACGTTGATGGGTGCTGTACAATATTTTGTAAGTATTCATTAAATTAGTACGGCGGTCTTTTTAAGAACTAAGCTGATAGGTCAATTCCAAGAATGCAGTAAAATAAATTGAATAGAAACTTATTTAGTTTAAAAAAAATATCATTCCTAGGTATGTCCCCACCTATTCATTTTCATTAATAGGTAATCAAAAATATTAGAGAGTCATCTAGAGAAATGAACTTGATAGATTTCTATATCTAAAGAGCATAGATCTCTATGAATTTATTGAGGGAATTATTGGAATAATGTGCAAAATACCCCATGGCCATAAAGAAAAACAAATTACTAATAAACACCCCAGATAAGTCACAGGAAAGCAAAACACGCAATTTCATAACTTGAATGACATATTTTTCCAGTTATTTTGATATAAAAACCAAACTACTTAACCGATTTTGATGAAATTCTATAGGATCAATCAAAATTCTTTTAAAAAAATCCAAATCAATAGTGATCTAACCCAAAAACAAGATGCATTAGAATCGACATCCTTGAGCTCCAATTTTCTCTGTCAGAATAAAAAATCCTGTCTTCCCTCCGCCTCTCACCACGCAATATATCGACATCTCAAAAACATCCCAAGAACCCCCTCCACGCGGCCGTAACGCTTTTTCGTAAAAGACAAAAATCTTATAAAGAAGAAAAAAGAAAGAAAGAAAAAGAAGAAAAAAAGAATAAAGAAGTTTCACTTCAAAAACCTGTATATCCACATCTCCATTATTAAGTACGTAACATTACTGACGATCAAGCTAATTTCCACACCCGCTACTTCTTAAATTTTGTACCAACTACCAAAATTATTGATGAAGGCGGAATTTTAACTACAAATTCAACTACCTCTTGCCATAATTAAACTCGTATAGGATGGGAAACGTAAACTAGAAACCGGTTGCGGAAAGATGCAGGCAGCAGATTGTGCTTAGGAAATCAACAACCGTAGTAATAAAATTATGGTTCAAGATCTAGAAGGAAACGCAGTGGAGATAAATTACGAAAACATGGCACGGCCGAATTCTTAGTTTGTAGTAGCAGGCCTCTTCTACAAGAGTCCACCTGGGGAAATACCGCACTGCCAGATATTCATCCGTCAAGCAATAGTTCAATAATTAAAAAAAAACGTGTGTGCGTTAGACCACACGACTGAAGTAAAAGAGATTCGCTATGAGAGAAAAAGAGAAAGAAAATGTGTGCTCGCACCTCTCTCTCTTGCCCCTACAGTAACACACGAACCGTAACTCTCTCTTTTTCCATCTTCACTTACTTATATCTCCCTCTCAACTTCATCGGTCACACTTTTCGTAACGCTCTCGCCACGCGTTCACTAGCTTACTCCCCAAGTCAAGAGTGCGTAAAGAAGTTTTACTTCAAAAAGCAAAACATTTGTTTGTGTGATTTCATGTCCTAGTAGCTGGACAGATTTTGATGGAATTGTACACAGAGAGGATACTTTTGTGACGGTCTCTGTGAAGCGTGAGGTAGACAAGATTCTCGTACAGGGTAAAGATTTGTGTGAACCGCAGGTATTAGCTTTGAGTCTAGGTGTTTGTAAGAGCAGTCCTCGTAGTCCCGGATTTCCTCAGATTATCCTATTTAGGGATCGAGATCGAAGTATGTGATTGTGACGCGTTATTTATTTATGATCCCGAGAAAACGAGAAAAATTATCGCGAGAAAACGAGGAAACTGCAAGTTGTAAAGCAGGTCCCTCACCTTTCCAAGAAATTCTTAATCCCTCACTTCCACTAACTTCTTGCCTACTTTTGTTTACAAATCTGCCCAATCCATCTTGTCTATACCCCGTGTAACATGTCAATGCCATCATTTACATCTAATTTCCTCCCTGAGCCCTCAGGGCAGATCAAAGAGGCAGGAAGCCCTGCACTAATAAATTAGGTTATTTTTAACTGGGTGCCCAGTTTTGGTCCAGCCAGTGTTGGGAGTACTGCTTCCTGGCTGAATAGATTGGTTACATTTAAAAAGTTATTGATTAATTTTAGATCGATTGGTTTCGGAATGGATGGTTGAGTGGTGTACTGTTTAGTGTATAGTTATGATTAAATCTACACTAAAGCATTCCTTAATTTACACGTTAAATGCGTTACTGTTGAATCAAATGTCAGTTTCCACCAATTCTGTTGGCACCAACTATTTAAAAAATTTTTGCAGCTCCGACAAAAAAATTCGCTGACAAATTTCGGCACTGCAATGCGCGGCGTTCGTTATCTTAACACGTTGAGATTTTTAAGCCTCATTATGCTCATTAATTTCACCAAAACATTACCCTAGAAACTAGAATATAATACTGTATTGAAACTTTGCAAACGACTGCTTGGAGGTTGAATATCTGGAAAAGGTGTCATGCTTTCTTAGGCGGACTTCGTATCGTGTTATCTCACGCTCGAATTCAATAAACTAACAAATTATGATTATTGTATTTAGTTGACTAGTCATAAAATAGAAATTTTAGTAGTTCAAGATACAAGAGTCAAATAGGTAACTAGGTGCAAGATAAAATTTGTATGGCAATACTTAACTTACTTTACTTGAAGCGGTGGTGGCCTAGTGGGAGAACGTCCGCCTTCCAATCAGAAGGTCGTGAGTTCAAATCCCAGTGCGGGCACGTACCAATGTGTTTCTGTAAAACATATGTACGTAATTATCACTCGCTTTTCGGTGAAGGAAAACATCGTGAGGAAACCCACATACCTACCCGAGAATTATTTCGGAGGTAGGTATGTTATCCACCAATCCGGACTTGGCCCCCGTGGTGGAATATGACTTAACCCTCCTCACGAAAGTTAGGAGAGACCCGTGCCCAGCAGTGGGACGTTATCGGTTGATGATGATGATGATGACTTAACTATTTTACCACAGAATGTACACAGAACTATATAGAGTATATCCACTCGATACTCCGCGCGATTCGCGTCCCTCACCTCTACCAGCTATCGTCGGGACAATTGAGGGGACAGTCAATATTACATACCCAAATATTTTTTTTATTTGACTGAGTAACTAGACGAGCAAGTCGTTCTCGTGATCGTAAGCGCTAAGCCTGCCCATAACAGTTACAGTGCCACCCAAAACTATGCATTGCATCCTGCGCGGCACTGCACTGCGCTCGCCACCCTGAGACATCGGCTCTAAAGTCTCATATGCGCAGTAATTTAGCTGGAAACAATGCCCGTGAAACGGGAACACGGTAATGTTTGCACACTAGTGCTTGGCGGATGAATATCTGGCAAAGGTGTGGTACTTCCCCAGGCGGTCTCTTGCAGATAAATTATGTAGGTAATAGACAAACGATTTGTCTCAACCATGCCAGCGGGATGTCTTTTGTTTTGGTAGCGCAGTGTGTTTCTGTATTTCACACACATTTGCCGCGTGTACAAACATAATTTACCTAAGTATAGGTGAGTTGGCAAATTGGGTCTTTTGTATCGGTGGTATAGAGTGTCCGGTATGTGCTTCTAGCTAGGATATTCGTTGACTAGAATGCGATTAGGCACGAACTTTGACAAGATCGTGATTTCTAAGGAATGGGTACATGTTTATCAGAAGTATTTCTGTAGAGAGAAATTCTATTTAAGGAAATGGGACCACTATTCACGTTTATGTAGAGCCTATAATGGCATAGAATATTTAAGAGAATATGACAGACACGTGAAGCAGTTTAAGTCGATCTTACGTGTGGCGAATCAGCGCTTTTCGAGCTCAAATGTGAACACACAGTCTTTCAACAAACGACCCATCGCCAATAGGAATTTGCAACCTTGAAGGTACAGTGTAAGCTAATTAAAAACCAGTGGGAGACACTTAACTGAAACGGGATATTTACCATTTAGTATGTACTAAGTTACCCACATATCTATCCAAGAATTATTTCGGAGTTAGGTATGTTATCCACCAATCCGGACCGGTCCCCCGTGGTGGATTATGGTCTAGCCCTCCTCACGAAAGTGAGGGGAGACCCGTGCTCAGCAGTGGAAGGTTATTGTTTGATGATGATGAAGATGATGAAGTTTGTTTTGAGTTTCCGAAATATTGACCGCAAAAAGCGTGATAGAAAAGAATAAAAACAACTACCCTCTCGCAAGAACATTGTTCTATATGCAGAATGCCCACTTTGCGCAGGAGCGCAAGCCGCAATCGGGCGGACAATAAAGAGGACAACCAATATTACACGCCCAAATATAATAGACAAACGGTTTGCATGAACCTTCATACCATCGGGCTGTCTTTTGTTTTAGTTGCGTAGTATGCTTAAGTTCATACACATTTAGCTTGAGTAAAAACGTCATTTGTATATGTGGGCTGTCATATCAGCTTATTTGTATGAAGTGTCCGGGGTGAGGCATTGGTTTACTTTTGGTCATGGCGCCTGTACAGTGGCGAAATATCGATAATTTAAACCAAACATAATAGGTACGTCACAAATATTCCGTTTTCAATTATATTGCAATGGGAAAAGTTCCACAGACATCTTAAATCCAAGGTCTTTCATCAGTTAATGTCCGAAGTCAGCCATTAAGTCCAGGAGAATCATCATAAAGTCACACATCCATTTCCTCAGTTATATTGCTAATGCAGAATCTTTACAGCGTATAATAAATCTGATTTTATTGCGAAATGTTAAAGGATTTATCCTTCAACCTACTTTACGAGTGGGGGGCGTCAGTGTTGGAAGGATTTTCTTGTTTATTTTAGGGATCCGTACCCAAAGGGTAAAACGGGGCTCTACTAAACTAAGGCTCCGCTGTCTGTCTGTCCGTCTGTCACCAGGCCGTATCTCATGAACCATGATAGTAAGACAGTTAAAATTTTCACAGACGACGTATTTCTGTTGCCGCTATAACAACAAATACTAAAAACTAGAATAAAATAAATATTTAAGGGGGCTCCTATACAATGAACGTGATTTTTTTGCTTGTTTTGGCTCGATATTGATAACGGTTACAGGTAGACGCTTGAAATATTCACAGAAAATTCACTTTAAAAATAAATAATTTTGCCGTTTTAATAGTTCCGAACGGAACCCTTCGTGCGCGACTCCGACTCGCACTTGACTAGTTTTTTAATATTTCTCAGGTTTTTTTTTTACTTAGCAGCTTGGGAGGAAACTGTCCATTAGTCCCATAGTTCATCATTATCCGTCCATTTATACAGATTAAGTTATCATCATCATCAGCTTATACTCGTCTTCTGCTCGACGTAGGCCTCTCCTAGTGAACGCCACTCAGCCCGACCTTCGGCTCTCCTCATCCAGTCTTATCTGCGCCAGCCGTTGGCAGTCGTCACTCCACCTGCCGGCGGCGTCCTACACTACGTTAGCCTAAACGCGGTCTCCACTCTAGAACTCGTCTACCCCATCGGTGGTCGGTTCTTCTAGAGATGTGATTTATTGATGCAATGCTGCAAAAGTACGCAATGAGTATATTTTTCTTTCTTTTCGTAGAATGTTTTACGGAATTAGACTAATCCTTTTTACCCTAATCGATCATGAAACTAAATAAATCCTACTCATTAATTTCCGTTGATTTTCGTATCTTTGAACTTTTAAAAAAGTTTTAGAAGCTTTAAATTTAGCTAGTGTTGCTCTAACTTTAGTGTTGTCACTACATTCATGAAGAGATTCAGAGTTTTTGTTCTGTTTTTATTTTTATTGAGATTATTTATTATACGGAACCTTATTCCTTTTCACTGAAGTCTTACTTGACTTCTTTGTAAGCAAGTAGGTGTCATGTTTAAATCATGAAAAGCAAGACGCGGTGTCTGTAAATATGATCTGTTGAAATATGACGTCTTTGGTTACTTTGGTATATTTTAATTGAAAGCATGGACTTTTTTAAGTGGATTAAGACATGATGGATGGATGAAGGACGTATTATTTAATTTAGTTTAGTTACTAGGTCTATTTCTGGACTAATTTTAAGTTTTTGGTACTATGTAAGCAGTACTTTGTTACGGTTTGAAGGGCACTGTTTCCAGCCCTATTTCTTTCTTTCCAGCAATGTGCCTAGCAAGATTTTGCAATTGAAATTTTTTAAGCATTGATTTGGAAAGTTATTTTATTTTATTAGGCACCTTAGCTGCGTAAAACGAATTTATAACACATAATGCACAGCGATGTTAACATTTAAAAACGATCCCATTCGAGTTTTTTTTTTTAACTTTGATGTTTGATATTGGATTTATTATTTTTTTTTTTTTTACAGATCCCGAAACTAAAGTGCCTACAAGATACGGAAGTGCCTTCAGTGACAGTGATTATTGTGCCTAAGTACCAGTGTTAGTGTTCTTATATTTTAGTGTAAAATTAATAGCAACACTATGGAGTTAAGAAATTTGGCGATTTTCCTCGGGTTGGCGGTTTTAGCTGTCTCCCAATGCTCAGGTAAGGAACTTTTTAAATATTTTTTTAACTTTTATTTTATTTTTGTATTGGTCTTTGCGCGAATTAGGTAATTTTTTCTCTAGTAAATTAATAAATAATTTGAGAACGACTGTAATAAATCGGCAATTTCTATTTCTAATATCCGTTGAGGTCCGTGGAAGGTTGACGAAGAGAAAAATTGGAAAAGTTGCCCGGAAAATTGAAAAATATGGAAAAATTGCAGACATTTTTTTTTATATGAACGCACGATTTGTTGTTAAATTTTTTTGCGATCGCCTACTATTCCTATGTAACATAGTGGTATTTAACCTGGGAAAAACCACACCCCAAAACAACCAAAACTGGAATTACGTTTGAAAAACCGCGATACAGCTAGTATTTTAATTATATTTTATCACAAACTAATATTTGCTTAAATCAGTTAGCACTGCAGTGCAGTCAATTTAAAGACAAAGCTTTCTAACGAGAAAACAAAAAGAAAAAAAAACTGGTTGAAAATAGCCAAATGGCAGGAAGTCAAAAAACTAAATGAGTCAGGTCTCAGAATAGTAAGCGCTAGCGGTTCTAGGTCACCCGAGCAGCGAGCTACATTATTATACAAAGGGTTTGGTCACAGTGATAGAGGGAAACGGATTTTTAAAGTCTAGATGAAGTGGTAGGGCTCTTCTGCAAGAGACCGCCTGGGGAAGTGCCACAACCTTTAGTTACCAGTTTTTAGTTACCACACCTTTGCCAGATATTCATCCGCCAAGCAGTAGTGTGCAAACATTACTGTGTTCCGGTTTGAAGGGCACTGTTTCCAGCGGAATTACTAGGCATATGAGACTTTACAGTCTCAGAGTGATAAACGCATTGCAGTACAGCGCAGGATTATGCAATGCCGGGTTCTAGGTGGTGCTGTGACTGTTATGGGCAGACGTAGCGCTTACCATTAGGTAAACGACATGCTCGTCTCGTCACTCAGTCAAATAAAAAAAAAAGACGATTAATTATTTAAGCGGTGGTAGCCTAGTGGGAGAACGTCCGCCTTCCAATCAGAAGGTCGTGAGTTCAAATCCCAGTGCGGGCACGTACCAATGTGTTTTTGTAAAACATATGCACGTAATTATCACTCGCTTTTCGGTGAAGGAAAACATCGTGAGGAAACCCACATACCTACCCGAGAATTATTTCGGAGGTAGGTATGTTATCCACCAATCCGGACTTGGCCCCCGTGGTGGAAATGGCCTAACCCCTCCTCACGAAAGTGAGGAGAGACCCGTGCCCAGCAGTGGGACGTTATGGGTTGATGATGATGATTATTTCACTTTGTTTAAACACTTTCTAAATACATAAACTTAAATTGCTTTTCGTCTGGCAACTTTCGTGGTGAATTTTTTTCATCATCATCAATCCATATCGACCCACTGCTGAACACGGGTCTCCCCCCACTTTCGTGAAGAGAATTAGGCCATAATCCACTACGGGGCCCGGTCCGAATTTTCCTATACTAACAAAATAATGACATACAAATCGCTTTCCGCCCACACTGTGACCGCAACTTTATGCAACATAATAACGATAAAAAACGATATTTACTTTGGTGAGGCCGCAGTGTTTTTTACTGTACGCAAGATTGCATTACGTACCTAGATACGTGTCGAGTGAGTATTATTTATAGACAAGTTGCGCCCTGCGGTTTCACCCGCGTAGTTCCCGTTTTGTCTCACGGGAACATACTATCGGGATAAAAAGTACCCTATTACTCAATCCTGGTTATAAACTATCTGTGTTCCAAATTTCATTAGAATCCGTTCAGTAGTAGCAGTATAAAATAATAATGACTTTGTCAAAAAAAGAGATTAATCAAACTCCACCCTGTCGTACCCACCCGTGTTTGCCCGGCTCTAGCCTGCGAACCTGCACAAAAACCGTCATTCCACCCGGCCCCGCTGATAATGCTGCTTTTTGTAAGAGTTTAGTGTTTACTTTCTCACGGCCGGCAGTGTACGAATCTGAACACAATCGTGAACTACTTTTTATTAAATAGAATAGAATAGAATAGAATATCTTTTAATATTTTGAACTAAAATATGTGACTGTGTATAAAATTGTAAAATGTATATATATATATAAAATATGTAACTTTTTTTTTTTTCATTTGACTGAGTGACGTCGACGACGTTCACTTGATAGTAAGCGCTACGCCTGCCCATAACAGTCACAGCACCACCCAGAACCCTGCATTGCATAATCCTGCGCGGTACTGCACTGCGCTCGACACCGTGAGACAACGGGTCTAAAGTCTCATATGCCCAGTAATTTAGCTGGAAACAGTGCCCTTCACACCGGAACACAGTAATGTTTGCACACTACTGCATGGCCGATGAATATCTGGCAAAGGTGGGTACTTCCCCAGGCGGTCTCTTGCAGAAGAGGCCTCCCACTACAACTGTCAAACTAGAGCGTCTGTCAGCTATTTTTTTTTATAAAATAGGGTTTGGTTACTTGCTAAATGAGGACGATATGTTTCAAGACACCCTACCCTAAGCCTGATTTGGGACCGGCTGGAACATTCTCAAGGACTGTTGCTGGAACATCTCGTAAGGACCAAATAATATTCTGCTTAGTAGATTGGGACTAGAAAGAATCAAATACAACCATGTCTGAGAGAGAAGAGCTGTCAGTTGTCTTTTTCAAATTCAATTAAATCTCCAAGTGTATTCGTTGAACAAAATGAAGAATGAAAATTACCCTGCTCCAGTCTCAACCATAAACATCACAACGGCATTTGATTACCATTCTCACTGACAATACCTGTCAAAACGCATGTCGAACCGGCTGTCAACATGACACCTGTCAAAACCTTTTTTTTTTCATGGCGCTTCGAATTAAGGCTGTGGCACCGTTAGGTTCTTTTTAATGCCGACAGCAGGCTATGATTTGGTTTTTATATGTGTAAAGGAAGGCTCTGAATAGAAATAAGTTTGTAATTTCCGTTGTATTACAATATTCCTTGAGTTTAATGACATAAGCGTTTTTCCTCCATGGCGTTACATACTTAGGTATACTTACTTTGTTGCCTGCGTTACATAATAATAATAATGCTACTATATTTATCGTTAAAGCTAAGAAAATGAGTTTTTAATTATATTTAGAGTATTTCAAGCGTACGTTAAAATGATTATTTAATCTAAAAATGCTACAGAGTATAGAAAAATGGTAGAAAATAAGATCTGTTACAGATCATACACACGTAAAAGAAATCAAAATAAATATGTACTTCCTTACTTATAATATAGTAGTGGGAGGCCTCTTCTTAGCCAGATATTGATCCGCCAAGCAGTAGTGTGCAAACATTACTGTGTTCCGGTTTGAAGGGCACTGTTTCCAGTGAAATTACTGGGCATATGAGACTTTAGAGCCGATGTTTCAGAATGACGAGCGCGGTGCAGTGCCGCGCAGGATGATGCAATGCGGTGTTCTGGGTGGTGCTGTGACTTTTATGGGCGGACGTAGCGCTTACCATCAGGTGAACGACTAGCTCGGCTCGTCACTCAGTCAAAAAAAAAAGTAGTATAATAAATACTGTATTTACTAGAACAAAAACAGGTCTAATTCCCGCAAAAATTAACATCATCATCATCATCAACCCATAACGTCCCACTGCTGGGCACGGGTCTCTCCTCACTTTCGTGAGGAGGGTATTGTACACCAGAAACAAAATTAAACACAGTACAGAAGAATTGCAATAGAAAAATACAAAAGGAAATAGGAATTACAATAGTTAATTAGAATTACACTATTTTGCCAAAATTGTTTCTTACCTACAATTTAATCACCATACACAATGTTCTCTTATCCTTAGTAGCTTGATAAGCAAGCTGCAATTAGCGAAATTTTCATTATTATTATAAGTTTTAATTACTAGTAGGTACCTACATTATTTTTAACACTACAGCAAAGCCAAAAGCAATGGGATTGTTTTAACATTCTACCACCATCATCATCATCATCAACCTTTAAAGGCCTGCAGCAGATCACGGCGGGGTTATTCAGCACGGTGCGGATCAGCTCGAGTTCGTATCATTTTGACATTTGATTGCCACCGGACTCGTCATTTCAATACGAATGACGAGTCCCGTGGCAATCAAACGTCAAAATGAAACAAACTCGCGCTGATCCGCACCGTGCTGAATAGCCCCGCGGGTCTCCCTCCTCACTTTTTGAGGAGGATTAGGCCATAATCCATCATAGCAGTCTAAAATGTATTTTTTTTTAATTCTCGCCAAAGGCCCCGAAACACTGTACTTTCATTAGTGTTCCCATATTTTTTCTTCTCCCATTCCACTGAGTTACTCACCGTTTCGGCGAATCCTAATGTCCAATTCCATGGTCACACCCCAACCTGACCCAAACTGCGATGGGTTCAACGACCCCATTCAATTAATTACTGAACATTACCGTACTGCATTTGTTATTAAGTTGATGTGGGAAATGGAGGAGGTGGTTTTAGGAATACAAAATAACAGAGGAATTACTTAACACGGTGACTGCTGAAAACACCATCATCATCAACCCATAACGTCCCACTGCTGGGCACGGGTCTCCCCTCACTTTCGTGAGGAGGGTTAGGCCATAATCCACCACGGGGGCCCAGTCCGGATTGGTGGATAACATACCTACCTCCGAAATAATTCTCGGGTAGGTATGTGGGTTTCCTCACGATGTTTTCCTTCACCGAAGAGCGAGTGATAATTACGTACATATGTTTTACAGAAACACATAGGTACGTGCCCGCACTGGGATTTGAACTCACGACCTTCTGATTGGAAGGCGGACGTTCTCCCACTAGGCTACCACCGCTTCTACACCATACTGTTTTTTTTATTATTTTACGCCTGGTGTGCGAATCGGTACTGCTGTATTGACAATTTACATAAATACACGTTGACTGCTGAACCGGTCAGTAGTCAACGTGTTAAAAATTTGTCTTAACTAACTCTGTGACATAATTAGTGTAATTAATTATTCTGCTCAACATTGCTGTTGTCAATTATGTGGTACCTACGGTAAGATGAAGGAGAAAAACTTATTACTAGGTAAATGTTGGTGTGTACTTTTACCAAAAATTATATTTTTTTTTATATAATTTTTTTTTTTTGGTAGATTTAAAAATTTAAACTACAATCATCAGGATCTAATAATCAAATATAATCAAGTTAATATTAAACTTAGAATTCAGGATTTTCAGGACGTTCTGGGTGACACTGTAGCTGTTATGGGCACGCGTGGCGCTTACCATCAGGCGAATGACGTGCTCGTGTCGTCACTCAGTAACATAAATTAATATTTTTGTTTACAGTAAATGTCATGTTTTGACAGCTGTCAAACTTTCGGACATTTCAAAATTAAAGGGATTTAATACTATTTGTTGTACCCAGAACAGTAGAAAGATATGAAAATATATTGATAAGTACCTATGTATAACTAAATATCGACGCTAGAAAGCGTAAACGCTGTAACCCTTTGACCGACCCGAAAATACTTTTTTTACATATTTGGAAACAAACGCTGTAACCCACATTTCAACGTCCCCAGGAACTTTAGGATATAACCAAGGTAGCAGTATTGTAGCTTTGTATGTAACACACCAAATATCCAAAATTTACGTTTTTAGGTCGAGTAGATATTGAGTTATGATTTTTTTTCAACAAAAAAAAAGTTTGTTGCGATTCAAGGTTACAGCGTTTACGCTTACTAGCGTCGATATATGACCAGAAGGTAAATTACACAAAACTCACGAGTTCGCAGATGCAATTCTGGTATATCAATCAATATATTGATAAAACATTAAAATGTATATCACCTAACTGATTACGATAAAGTTATCCATAACAGTGCGATGACCCATAAACGTTTTTCACTATACAGGACATTGAAAATATCTAAATGCGAGATTTAAAAAAATAACCTAAATGAAGCCTGCGGTCAAAAAAAACAATAAAAAACGAAATTTATCTTTTTAACACGCTTTTATTAGCCTTACGTGTATGTTTAGTATGTAACAGAAACTTTGAACATGATTTTGACCATTTCATTTGATTTCTGACGATTCTCATGAAACTCTATCTGCCACATCCAAGTCTAAAAGCTCGCACCTCGTTGTAAATCTCGCCAACAGGTGGGGAGCGTAATGTTTTCGAAACACGCACGTTCTGGGCATTCCTTAATGTCGATAATAACTACTGATTATGTCTAATTGGCGTCTAGTGCTGCTATCTTTAATTAAATCTAAGCTTGTTGAAGGTAGACTACCTAACTCTCGACAGGTTTGCGATAGACGTAAAGGGTCCCCGAGACGGTCCATGTGCAAAAAAAAAAAAACCACTAGAAAACGCCATTATCAGGGGCCTCACCACAAACAGTTAAATCCATCCAGTTCAAGTCCTTAAACTGAACTGTCCTGCTAACTGTCACCACCAATATCGCTCAGCGTTCATAAGTCGACCAGAGACATTTATCCAAAGAGTTCGGAACAATTTGTTTGCATTTATGGGAGTTTATATAGCTCCAGCTCATTCTCGTTCTCTCTCATTCGCTGCAGTCTATTTTTGAGTGACGTCGCGTCAAGTTTGTCATTTCTGAGTCAATCTAGGTGTCAATCTAGGCCGTTCATTTTAAGACTTTGAAATGAACTGCATGGAATAAGAATAAGTATGTCGTTACCCCCTGATTTTAGCGGGAAACCGAGAATAGAATAGAATAGAAACTCTTTATTGTACACCAAAAATAAACGCAGTACAGTATGACGAAAGAAGAGAGAGGATGGATGTTGAAGAAGAATGGAGAGGAGGGAAAATGAGACGAGAAGAGAATGAGGGAGAATGTGACCTTTTTTACGTTTTATTTTTATTTGACTAAGTGAAGCCGTGGTAGCCTAGTGGGAGAACGTCAACCTTCCAATCAGAAGGTCGTGAGTTCAAATCCCAGTGCGGGCACGTACCAATGTGTTTCTGTAAAAACATATGAACGTAATTATCATTCGCTTTTCGGTGAAGGAAAACATCGTGAGGAAACCCACATACCTACCTACTCAAGAATTATTTCGGAGGTAGGTATGTTATCCACCAATCCGGACTTGGCCCCCCGTGGTGGAATATGGCCTAACCCACCTCACGAAAGTGAGGAGAGACCCGTGCCCAGCAGTGTGAGGTTTTGGGTTGATGATGAAGTGACGGGACGAGCAAGTCGTTTACGTGATAGTAAGCGCTACACCTGCTCATCACAGTTACAGTACCACCCAGAACATAGCATTGCATAATCCTGCGCGGCACCCTGAGACATCAGCTCTAAAGTCTCAGCCCAGTAATTTCGCTGGAAACAGTGCCCTTCACACCGGAACACAGTAATGTTTGCACGCTACTGTTGTTGCTGCTTTTGTTTGTTTACCACAACGAAGTTACAGGGAGTTAAAAATAGACAGAACGGCTTAGAGAAAATAATGGTACGGCCATGCCTTTGTTTGCTCGACTTGACTCGACATTGGGTAAACGATACTATGGGTATATTGTATTTATTAGTCTATTATAACGTTATATATTTAATTGTATTATAGTAAAATAATCTATCACTAAATATCTTTTAAATATACTTTTCTCTGCTCTCTCGTTTTGCCACACCACCACCATTTCAGTTACACCTCCAGGATGACTGGTGGAAAATGCTACTTAGCATTAAGTACTCCTTGTACTCCATTTGTGTGCTAAAGAATAAATAAATAAATAAATAAATCAATAAATAATACAAATCAAAAACCGTGTAATTTCGTGTTCTTTCCAAGATTTTAGTAAACTTTACCTAATCGTGACTTTGACTAGACTATACTGACTTTGACTACATTTTGACTATTAAATACAGAAAATCTTGTAAAAATACAATTCACAATTGATCGCATCTTTTAATTATCATTTTC
The DNA here is from genome assembly GCA_912999815.1 of Campaea margaritaria. NCBI lineage: Eukaryota > Metazoa > Arthropoda > Insecta > Lepidoptera > Geometridae > Campaea > Campaea margaritaria. The sequence continues at coordinate 5,727,353 of OU538814.1, forward strand.
GAGTGGATAAATATCCAAATCTATAACATTTACAATGGGATTATGATAACTAAAGTAAGATACGAAATGTTTGAGTTCTATTTTTTCAATATATCTTGCAAAAACTGCATCAAATAAAATAAAATACTATCTAAAAGTCAAATTGTAATTGTATTGTATACTACGCGCATGCGTTCGAGTGCCACGCATTCACTCTCGCTCTGTCTCTTTCTACTCACCCACCCAGGAGCGTTAAACGTTTAACGCAACCTTGTTGGAAGTCGCATTAGAAGTATCACTTCAAAAAGTTTTATGCACTTGACACTGGCTGAATGAAATATTGGTGCGGAGCCAAATCGAAAGAAAAAAATACGCTACTAACTTCAAGAAGTTCAAAAACAGCCATATATTTAACCATACTACTACTAAGGTAGGTAAGGTACCTACTTACAAGACTTAAGTAACCTTATCTATGGAATTGCAACACTTAAACAGGTTTAGCCGCATTCTAATTTAAAATACGGGTTGACATTCGTTCTCGGTTACTTAACATTAAAAATTAGTCAACCTTCACTTAATGACATTTAAAAAAAAAACTAGTTCCACTTGCAAGACGTTCGCCTGATGGTAAGCGCCACGCCTGCCCATATAAGTTACAGTGCCATTCAGAACTTTGCATTGCAAATCTTGGTACTGCGCTGCGCTCGTCACCCTGAGACTTCGGATCTAAAGCCATGTAATTTCGCTGGAAACAGTGCTCTTTAAACCGGAATACAGTATAGCGGAAGACACCGGAACATACCGGAAACGGGATATACATTGTTGTGGAACTTGGAAAATTTATTTGTCAACAGTAAATAAGTGACGAACCAATGGGAAGTAGCCTTAATATTCTGTAAAATGTCTAATCGTAAGGTGTAAGGCAGATAGCAGCTTGGCGTGCGGCGCTGTCACTCGGTACATTTTTTATAATAATATGACATGTAAAAAACTTTCAAGTTACGTCTTGTAGCGTGCCGTTTGCCGCGCCTCTTTAGTCTGGCTTGCCGTTTAGGCGAAAGAGATTGATGCAGAGTGGCCTGCAGTGCGCCGCGCGGCGCTGTCACTTTGATCAAAATATATCAAAGTGACAGCGCCACACGCTTCGCTGCATTACGGTGCCGAGGGCAGTCCAGTCCCGCGCATGATCTCGCAAAGTTGGTATAGAAGCATGGCGCTTATCACCAGGGGACCGGATTGCTCGTAAACACTTCAAGTTCTCTCATCACTCATTCAAAGTCATACAATCACAATTGAATGAATGTATTAAACTGAATGAGGTATTGTTCTCCCGACCCCTTATGTAGTAATGTAATCAGTTATGATTTTTTAGGAACTGATTAAGCGGTGAATTTAGTAGTACTCGGAGGCCAAGGACGTCTAGGCTTTGTGTATGAACTAGCTGCACCCTCATATTCACCCATGTAAACTTCATTTTCCCAGGATAAAATAGCCTAGTACTGTAGCTTTCTATTCGTGAAACAATCAGGTCATGGGTTCAGGAGAATGCCGTCTACAAATAAATATATCAACAAACAAAGTTTACCTCTTTATAATTAAAAGTCTAAGTCGTAAGACAGTAAAGTAGTGGAAGACCTCTTCTGCAAGAGACCGCCTGGGGCAGTTACCTTTGCCAGATATTCATCCGCTAAGCAGTAGCGTGCAAACATAACTGTGTTCCGGTTTGAAGGGCATTGTTTCCAGCGAAATTACTCGGCTTTTGAGACTTTATAGCCGATGTCTCAGGCTGACGAGCAGGGTTATACAATGCAATGTTCTGGGTGGCACTGTGACTGTTATGGGCAGGCGTAGCGCTTACCATCAGGTGAACGCCTTACTTTACTCAGCCAAATAAAAAAAAAGTAATACGGATTCAGATTGGAGGTAGTGGGAAACTGTAATAAGTGATCTGAAACATGTTACATAATCTGTAGCTACGTGAAGAGAAGCACGACCTCAGAGGCATCTCGCTTTACGTAACACTTGGGCCTGTGTGGTTTTGATAGCACTTGACTGATAACGGCATATCTTTATGATATCACCTTTCTTAGATAAAAACATTGTAGTTCTATTATTCTGATGGTAAACTTTGGACTACACAGCAATGCAATTCATCCGGGCAATGCCACTAGCATTTTGAGCATACTGTCAAATTGTAATGGGTTAGAAAACATTGGGTTATTATTGGTGTTTCAACGGTTTTCTGTTCTTCTTTTTTCTGTTCCTTTATTCTTCTTTTGTTTTCTGTTTTCTTCTTTTGTTGCGTTGTGTTAACAGTTTTGAAAATTACAGCATAACTTACTGAGGTTTTCAATCCGATATCGTTTTATAATACAAACTTTTACTCGTAAGGTTAACTAGTTCGCATTTTTTACTATTTTATCTATCTATCTATGGATGGATGGATGGATGGATGGATGTACGTTTAGACTTAAGGCTTAGGTCAAACCTTGCATGTCAAAGTTTCCTGTAAATAGATAGCTTTAAACGACTTGATACAGGCGAAATGCACTAATCGTGCGAAGCCAAAAAGGTAGTTGACATTTTGGACGTCTGTCAGCGAGCTGGTCTGATAGAGACGGAAGGTAGACAGCAGAACTCCTCAATGACTATCAGTAGACTGATGGTGTTTAGGCTCGTTTTGATCAGCTTGCAGTACCGAATACTTATTATATGATTAATGAATATACTTGCATTTATTTTTCTACAAAATTACTTAGTTTAAAAATGCATTACATGAGCAAAATACATTGTAACCAAGGTGCATATTAAAACTTATCTACGCTCTATTTTCACCCAAGACGGGAAGTCGATTTAAAATAGTGTGTTATCGTCAATTTCGTAAACTTTGATAGAGATGGTGCCTTTGGGGGGCTACCATTGGTCTTTCATTCGAATTCGTGTATAGATACATTATATTGCTATGTTTTTTTTTGTTAAATGCACTTTCTTTGATTGGTAATGCAACAGATGTTAATAACATTGAAACAAAATTGGAAATAGCCAAAGCTTAAGTATTGCAACATTAATTATCTTTCATATGAATTTTTAAACATATATGTAAGTAAAAAAAATGCAAAAATTATGCTTAGTTTGCAATGTATTTATAAATGTCCCAAATTCAATTAATTACAGAATTTAAAAAAATCACTTAGCAATATTAGCGTTGAAATGAATAGCATAGAAAACTCGTTTATTGTACACCAAAAAATAAATAAAAACAGTACAGAAAATGAGTGCAATGCAACAACACAATAAAATTACAAAACAAGCCACATTTGTTGTTATAGTACATTATTAGTGTATTTCTTTAATAAAAAAAATACGCATTTGTTCAAAATTATTACAATAAAATATACTATATTCTTTAAAAAATAGGTGTAGCGATTTAGTTGGACAAGTAACGCCATACCATACCATAATTATATATCAATTCTGTCTAGAGTCTCAGGTGACCTGACCTCAACTACGTTTTAACTCGATCTCAACTCGATCCGTTCTCATAGTAGCACCCCTATTACATCACTACTGTTTTATGAAAGAACACACATTGCTGTAGCATTACCCAATATGTGCAGTATGTACACAGACTGAGAAATTTTGATAAGAACGACTCGATTAATATAATTAGAAACAACAGTTGATAACAACTTAAGGTAGTTGCTTGAGGTCCCTAGCACCATTTATCTCAAGAGATGGCGCCACTTGTGAAAATTTCAGGTTTTTGTTCATCTTTGCATTGTTACATAGAAGTTAATTTTGCGTGCTCCTTTTATCGATTTTTACTTCATTATTAATTATTTAAAGTTTTTTTTTTAAATAATTAGCGGCTCGTTCGAGTGGAATCACCACCATCAGACTCTGACATGAGTGTCAGACAATGTCAGGCTGCCCAAGCGTTTTTGAAAATGTATGTCATGTAGGTACGATCGGCCTCAACAGTAGCTGAATATTTACTTTAAATTTCATATTCTATGAAAACAAAATGTTTCAAACATTTTAAATATGAACCGTCGTCCTAGCGTGTTGTCTTTTGTTTTGGTCGCGTAGTATGATTCTGACACACACACATTTGGCGCGTGTACCAACGTCATTTACCTATGTGTGAGTTCTGAAATCAAAATTTTAATATCAACTTTTTGACGTGACAGCCGCGTCTAATAAATCGATGTACGCATGCGCTTGCATTGTACGCTTGCGCCGCATCTATCTCTCTTCTCTTCTTGACAGGTTAATTATTCTTGCATTTAAAAAAAATCTGATAACTAGTTTAATTTCAAGTATTTATTCTTTTATTATTAAAAAATGATTCAATTTTATTCATAAAAGTATGCAATCGTTTCATCAATGTTTTGTTATGACGTTGTCACGTTAAAATATCGTCCGTAAACCAATTTTACAGACAACCAATTTTTTTTTATATGGAGGGTTAACGGTAAGGCCTTGGCAATGGTCAAAGCTTCGTGGAAGTTATGTTGACATTGACAGTAAAAGTTATTGGCGCCATATATCAATTAAGAATCTTCGTCTTCAAGAATCAGCATCATTTCTCCTGATTGGATCGGGCTGCAGACTTGATTGGTTAATTTAGAACGTTGCTGTAAAAGTAGGAACTTTGGACATTCGCGTAAAGGCCTGAATTTTACAAATGAAATAACCTTAACTCATTTATTTCACATGTAAAAATGTTTTGAAACTATACCATTTTCATTTTGTTTACCAGAAATACTATAATCATTACTACAGTCCTAATAATAAGGTAAAAGGTAAAATAATAAGGTTACATTATTATTTGGGCTTCTGTGATAATTACGGTGAATTATTTTTTGTAATTGTTATTGCTAATTAATCAGTCCTTTTGATAAAACTTTTATATCTTTTTGATGAAAATATCGTTTACACAAAACACACACAGTAGAATTAAAAAACTTCTTCTTTTTACTTTTTTTAGAAGATTTCTAATAAATATAATGAGATTAATATTCGTATAAATCACACTGTTAAAATTCTACTTCTTTAATGTATTATTACCGTTTCAACGTTATATTTTTGTACTATAAAAAAAACACATCATAATTAAAAATAAACATAACCAATAAAAATATGAAATAAACAAACATAAGAAGGTAAGGTATCATCTATCAATAATAATTACACATGCTTCGAGCTAGTATAAATCATGGTATGAACTATACGAATTGATCTGTCACGGTAAAGGTTGGCCCCCACCACAGAATAACGAGCCGGGCCCCCACACGGTGGTACGGAGGGACGACCGTTTTAGCTTGCTGCGATGTTATATGTTTGGTTTGTAAGACAATAAGTATTTTATTAAAATATAGGTTTTGACGTAAACTGATAAATATGAGGTGCCTAACATTAATACGTTAGGTAGTCGAATCCCTCCATTTTAAAGTCACACTTAATAATCTCAAATGGACAGCCCACAAAAATCCCAGAGATCCATAAAACATTAATCATCATCATCAACCCATAACGTCCCACTGCTGAGCACGGGTCTCTCCTCACTTTCGTGAGGAGGGTTAGGCCATATTCCACCACGGGGGCCAAGTCCGGATTGATGGATAACATACCTACCTCCGAAATAATTCTCGGGTAGCTATGAGGGTTTCCTCACGATGTTTTCCTTCACCGAAAAGCGAGTGATAATTACGTACATATGTTTTACAGAAACACATTGGTACGTGTCCGCACTGGGATTTGTACTCACGACCTTCTGATTGGAAGGCGGACGTTCTCCCACCAGGCTACCACCGCTTCCAACTTCCATAAAACATTATCTAAAGAAAATAATGTGCTCAGTAAACACGAACATGTCGTGTACCAACAATGATCATAAGACACTGCACACGTCACACGTCATCGCTATTTTAGCAAAAACAAAATCTACAATTCAAATCACACACACATGTTGTCAAAGTTCAACTGCGGAATGTAAAGGTGTATTCACATAAAGTTACGTATTCTAATAAATAATTAATTAATTTATTTATTTATTTACATTAAATAATTAATACGGTATAACCAATTATATTAACTAATAGTACACATCAAAGCAATTATAACATTCAAAATTAGAATTAAGGTAATGTACAGTGAAATAGAAACAAGAATAAAAACATCAAAATAAAATAAAATATTCAGACTTGCGTACTTATATAATACTAGCTGTGCCCCGCGGTTTCGCCCGCGTAGTTCCTGTTCCTGCGGGAATATGGGGATAAAATATAGCCTATGTTACTCGCTGTCAATGTAGCTTTCCATTAGAGAAATAATTTTTTAAATCGGTGCAGTGGTTAAGCCGAAACTTTACATATTCCCATACATACTTTCATCCCCTATATTTATTTTACCCCTCAAGGGTAAAGTTTTACAAACTTTGAATGCCAAATTTATATATATCTAATCAAAAGCCTAAAAAATAAATTTCAAGCTTCTAGCTTCAAAAATGACGATACTTCCATACAAACTTTCATCCCCTATTTCAAACCCTTACAATGCATTTTTTGCAATAAAAAGTACCCTATGTCCTTCCCTAGGCTCTAGACTATCTCTGTACCAAATTTCATTTCAATCGGTTCAGTAGTTGAGGCGTGAAAGAGCAACAGACAGAGTTACTTTCGCGTTTATAATATAAGTAAGGAAGTAAGGATGTCAATAAATTTTAACTAGAATTCAATTGTTTATAGATTTTGACAGAGATTAACGACTTCATAATGACTGTATGTACAATTTATTAATTATTTTTAATAACACTGGCCTACACTCATTTTGGTGTTTAAGATTTTAGACCTGATTTTGGGTATATTATTTGAGCTGATACGAGAAAACTAGTCACATTTTTCATATCAGCTCTTGTTCATGAGTACTAAAGTATACAGAATACAAGCGAATTTGCGTGTCATTAATCGGTTTCATTTGATCTTTCATTATATACTCACTGTATATGTAACAAAACATATCAGTTTTGTCTTAATTTTGTGTTAAGTGTTCGTGTCTCAGCGTCTCGTGTGTGAGTTCTATTCCTGTACCTTGTGAATTTCTGAACTGGTGTAAAATAAAGTATTTCCTATTCTATTCTATCCACGCTACTGAAATAAATTGAAAAAATAAATTGAAGCTATGAATTTAGCGTTAATTACCATCAAAGTTGCGTAGAAACCATGAATAGCTGTTACGGGCAGGCATAGCGCTTACCATCAGGCGAAAGTCTTGCTCGTCTCATCACTCAATCAAATAAACAAAAGCTAAATATAAGTTTTACAGTTTGTTATATCACAATCATCTTTGAATGTGTAACTTACATTATATTTTTTACTTACGATAAGTAACTTCAGTTGCAGCTTATATGTATTTAAGTTGTTCCTCAGTTATTCACCATTTTTGTATTTAAAAGTTTTTTTTTAGTCTAAGTTTTTTAAATTAAAAAAAAAAAAATTGACACACAATATTAGTGAGTAAAATAATTATACTATGTGAACCCACCCTAACGCGCCGCGACATACTGTTTACATTACCAACATAATTTATACTTAAAATTTATTCCCGGGCATAATTCAAAATGCCGGTAATTCTATTTATCCAGCGGCTTACAGCTGGCGGGGTGAGTTTTGTTTTAAAAGCCAAGCGCGTTGATATTTTAATGTCCTGAACGAGATTCCTGATGGGAGATCGTTGAGAGAGTGAATTATCTTGGGTTCAGGTAGGATGAGATAGGTCATACATACCTATAAGTCCACAGTTTAAAGGTAACCGTTGTCAGTTACAAAAAGGCCACTGGGCAGCCTGACACGCTCTGACGTCAGAGGCTCTCATATGACGAAAAAATAACAAAACTCCTTCTAACTTTTTTTTTTGTTACTTGGTTCACGTGACGCATAACTAAAAATATATATTTCCCCTCGTCCATTCGGTCTGTGGGCCACGTACGGTTTGAAGAATGGTTTACACCAGTCACCACTTACACCGAAGTGTAACGAAACAACAGTAATTTTTGTTCGGTCGGAGTTTCGGTGGGAAACAGAAAACATGATTCGTATTAAATTTGTTCTCAGACTTGTTTTCTTTTTAATTTGTGGCTTAGTAAAGCGACGAGCAACTCATTCACCGTACTGAGTGCCACCCCGAACTGTCCATTAAAATATCTTGCGCGGCACTGCACTGCGCTCGTCGCCCTGAGACATCGGTTCTAATGTCTCATAATTTCGCTGAAAACAGTGCCCTTTAAACCGAAACACAGTAATGTTTGCACACTACTGCTCGGCGGTTGAATATCAGGCAAAGGTGTGGTATTTCCCCAGGCGGTCTCTTGCAGAAGAGGCCTCCCACTAACATGGCTAAAACATAAACATGGCTGGATGCCGCAATGTCTTCATGTTGGCATTATTCAAAATAGGACACACATGATGTTCTCTCTAAAACTGCCAATTAAGTTAAAAAGCATCTACCACTTTTATTTTGGCAAAGCTATATAATGGATTTTTAAATACATAATTTTTAAGAAATGAGTATAGCAATTTGGAGCTAAGTGTTGCTGACAACAAAAAAATATATAATTATACACGCTAATGGCTTAATGTTAATAAACTAACACGTTAATAAGTGAGACAATAAATAAATATATCTACTAAGAATAACGTTACAATAATAAACAGGAAACCGGTTTGCAATCCGAGTACGGTGTAACTGAGTCCACTTTCAAATAAGTCCATGCTTAAAAAAACAAAAGGGTGGCAAATCGTTTCTGCTAAATTACTGACTTGCCGACTCTGAGCAATTTTCAGTTTAATCTTAAAGTATTAAGGTACATTTTTGAATTATGGCGAAGGTTTTTAAATATACGAAGAGTGATTTGCGGTATCTTTTCGGTCGCTTCCTTTGAAAGCTCCAGGCAATTTTGTAGGTACTTTTGCTGAATGAAGTGTTGACCAGAGGTTTTACGTCATGGTATGAAGTAATTTCATTTATTTATATGCAACTAGCTGTATACCCTGCCACGCTTCGCTGTGACACATTCGCACATTCGCTGATATGTCACTGATGAAAAAAATAGATAAAAACAATCCTTGATGCGGATTATATATCATGCTAAAATTTCAGCTCGATCGGTGCAGAACTTTTTGAGTTTTTGAAGCGTACACAAAACAAACATAACATTTTTATATATATAGATAGATAGATAGATAGATTGTCACTATTTTAGGTCACCAATTCTAGTACAATTTTATAGTAAAACTAATGTTGGTGCCAATTCTGTTAACACAAACTAAACCATAATTAGATAGCTTTAAAGAAAGTATTTATTTAACAAGTGACTAACAGTTAAGTAGATTGATGGTGTTTGGACTCATTCTGATCAGCTTGCAGTACCGAATGCTTGTTTCATAAAAGCTTATTTGGAAAAATATATTTATCAACAAAAAACTTTTTCATTTGTTATGATGACATCAGTTAGAACCTCATCAGTTTGGGTAAACATTTTTTATATATGTGTTTGGAATGTATAATTTATTATTTATTAAGTCAATATTTTTGTCCTTCGTTTTATTTGTCTAATTAATTACCTACATAAATATTAGCTGTCGTAACCCCTCATTCTATTTACCTAGATAAATGAATATCAAGGCTCATACAAAAATATTAGCTATATTTCCTGTAAAATATAATAAGATATAAATATAAATTAATGGCAAAACATAATTCTTTCAAATAAACTTTGTAATAAAAAAATATTAAAACCCAGAAGACCGGTGAAGTAATTTAATAGTAAGTGAATAATTAAAAATTCAAGCCATATTATTCAAATGAATCTTTTTTAAATAAACCTTACGAGATCTCGTTTTATATCAGTGGCTATTTAATTGTAAAAAAAATCTATTAAAAACCCAAATATAAAACTGAAACATAATAATACAACTAAAATAATTAAATACGATACTAGAGCCGTATAGAAATTAACTAACCACCGCTTAATAACCACAAAAAACAGTGACAAACTCTAATTATAATTTTTATGCCACATTATGACGGCATAAAACAAAAAAAAAAGTTAAATTAGACCCGAAAATAGCCTCTTATTCCGGTCGGAGAGGTGTTACAAAAAGGGTAATTCACCCCATGTAAAATAATAAAATTAACTAGGGTGGTTGGACAGCCCTTTTGCTACCTTTCACTGCTGAGCTGTTTTGCTTGTCTAGCCACGGGTGCGGCTCTGCACGCGCCATAGTGTTTTCCCGTACAACGAACACAACAGTTGTGTTTTGCCGTACTTGTGGCAAGTTATGATAAACACGACAGTTGTGTTTTCAGCAGTGAACGTGTTAACCTTATTGGATAACGTAATGTAACGCAATACTCTTGAGTGAACACAAGGTGTAAAAAATTTGCCATAAAATATCTTTCATCGCATGCGCTGCGGAAACTATTGGTGACAGAACAAAAAAATGTTCTACAATATTAATTAACATATCAATATCTACAAAAAACTTCTATTGTAGTTATGTTACTATAATTCTTAATACGACGATATCAATATTCTCTGCATGCTTCCAGAACATTCATCGCGTTCAGTTCAACTGCAGACTATTTTTTATGACTGCGGCAAACCCTACCTCACTGTATAAAGAATATTTACGTGATCGTTCAAGAGTTCTCATTCCCATTCCGGACCCGTTTCCGATCTGCATGACAAACAAGTCTCTTGAGCTGGGTCCACATCTATGACCGTGACCGCAGAAAATACGGGTGAAAAGACACCAAGGGTTTTGTCACTGTCGGAGTCATGACTTAATCACACGCAGTCATCAACTCTGGGGCTTCCTAAGGGGGTTACGGTACAATGTCACAGCCCTTGTCAATACACATAGCAAGTACCGTGACACGGTCACAGATGTGGACCCAGCTTTATGACGTCACAGACAAGTAATACTCGCTCTGCAAAGTGCGATTCGACACGCATTCTTTCATCATGAATCAGTGGAGGAAATAATGTTGTGAAAGCTCGATTATATATTTTTTTCTGTTATTGGGTAACGAGACGAGAAAGACATTCGTCTGATGGTAAGCGCCTGCACTTAAGAAGTAGCGTCCAAATTAAGAAAGATTTTTTATCAAGGGATTTTACGACTTTGTTAGTAACTATCGTACCTGTAAAGGTAGGCCTCTTCTGCAAGAGACCGCCTGGGGAAGTACCACACCTTTGCCAGATATTCATCCGCCAAGCAGTAGTGTGCAAGAATTACTGTGTTCCGGTTTGAAGGGCACTGCTTCCAGCGAAATTACTGGGCATAGGGGACTTTTTAACCAATAATATGTCTCAAGGTGACGAGCGCAGTGCAGTGCCGCGCAAGAATATGCACTGCAGAGTTCTGTATGGCACTGTAACTATTATGGGCAAGCGTAGCGCTTACCATCAGGTGACTGACCTGCTCGACGCCTCACACAGAAAAATAAAAAAATATATCACCCTAACGACTTCTTTCCACACATTTCATCACCTCTATTTAAACTACTATAGCTCAAAATCGTAACCCTTTCCCCCATTACGTCAGTCGTCGAGCCGTGAAAATTAATTTGACGTTTAGATGACAACTGACAGCTGAAACGTTCGGCGATGATGCATTGGGGAGGGCGGTAGGATAAAAATATAATATAACAGTAGTGGGAGGCCTCCTCGTGCAAGAGACGGCCTGGGGTAGTACAGGTGCGGTACCAGATATTCACTGTGACTGTGTGACAGGACGAGCAAGTCATTCACCTGATGGTAAGCGCTATGCCTGCCCATAATAGTTACAGCAAAAACTTTACAAACAAAAAAAACGAGTGAGCTTCGACCACACGACTGAAGTAAAACTTCTTTAGCTCTTTTTTTATTATTTAATTTTTATTTTATCAATCATGTATCATTTAATATTTATTTATCTCTCAACTTCCATTCGCCTCGCCCGATCACATATTTCGTAACGCATTCACCAGCTTACTCCCCAAGTCAAGCGTGCGTAAATCAAAAACAAAATCGGTTCATCCGTGCCACAGACACACACACACACACAGACACGTCGAAATCAAACACCCCGTTGTTTTTGCGTCGGGGGGGTAAAAAGGAGGGAGTCATAATGATTTCATAGATCGTAGACATTACTTCTAAGAAAGCGAACAAACATGCTTATCAGATGGTACCTATTTAATCTCTTTTAAAAGGTGTAAGAGAACACTTACAAACATTATTATCAGCTGAATAACGAACCTTCCTAGAACTGTAGCGATATAAGTTTATCTTAATTATTATACAATTAGCTGTGCCCTGCCACGCTTCGCTGTGGCACATTCGCACATTCGCTGATGAAAAAAATATATAAAAACAATCCTTGATGCGGATTATATATCATGCTAAAGTTTCAGCTCGATCGGTGCAGAACTTTTTGAGTTTTTGAAGCGTACACGAAACCAACATAACATTTTTATATATATAGATTTATTGAGACTATGCACTCATCCACATATCCTATTTAGACCTTGCTATCTAGGACGCTGGAACGACGAAATGGGCTTCCAAAGGTATTCCAAATAAGAAGAAATCCCACCAATTTAATGGAAGAACAAAATTACTGGGCTGAGAGTTTAGAGCCGATTTTTCGGGGTGACGAGCGCAGTGCAGTGCCGCGCAGGATTATGCAATGCAGGGTTCTGGGTGGTGCTGTGACTGTGACAGCCAGGACAAACACACAAACGTTCGCATTTATAATATTAGTGAGATTAGTAGATTTTGTTTTCTTCAATACGAACAACACAATGCCTATCACCAAGCTTCCACCCTCGCGCGTCTCTAGGGGTGGCACGCGCCTAATTGGGTAGTAGCCAGGGGTGCGCTATCTTTATTTTTATTGCTATCGGTTGTTCATCGGATTGTAACTGTATTGATTAGATTAGGGTTTTTGTACAGTTATATATTTTTCTTCGTGTCGTTCTTTCCACATTTGTAGGGTTCTTTACCTCGAAAGAAAAAGGAACCCTATAGGATCACTTTATTGTCCGTCTGTCCGTTTGTCTGTCTAGACCCTTTTTCTTAGGAATGCGTAGAGATATTCATCCGCCAAGCAGTAGTGTGCAAACATTACTGTGTTCCGGTTTGAAGGGCATTGTAAGCGCTGCGTCTGCCCATAACAGCCACAATGCCACCCAGAACTTTCCAAATAAATAGAAAGGGATAGAAAGATAGATTTAAGATAGAACAAAAGATGCTTAAAATATTAATTTCCCGCCATAAGCTAAGCGTACCACCTTAACAACATAACTTAAAACAGCTGCCGGCCGTGAAATTGTTAACATAAACATAACGAGGTTATAAATACAATTTAGTATTGTTTCTCACGCGAGGAACACGTCATCCCTGTCACTCGTACTGTGTTAGAGCGAGACAGATGCCATTAAAAAAAACCCATTCATACTAATTTCATGTAACCCATTTATCTTAAAATCATGCGGGTACAATGTCATATAGAGTTAAGGGGCGGTACTTAATAACTAGATATAATTAGAGGTAGAGGTCACACGATTATTAAAAAAAAACACGTTTGTTGTATGGGAGCCCCCTTAAATATTGATTTTAATCTTATTTTTAGTAGAATAGAAATACATCACCTGTGAAAACTTCAACTGTCTTACTATTACGGTTCATGAGATACAGTCTGGTGACAGACGGACAGACAGACAGCGGAGCCATAGTAATAGGGTCCCGTTTTACCCTTTGGGCACGGAACCCTAAAAATAGACTTAAATATAAAGGATTTTTAAGACATTCAGAGGTAAGGAATAAAACTAAAATTCAAATCATTCATTGCAATCATTTCACAATTAAGTCTCATAATACATAGAGAAAATAAAAAAATATATCAAATATAATCTACTAAACTAATAATGGTTTATATTTAATGGTTTGAATTAGAAAGGAAAATTCCCTTTCAAGTGGTGATTTGTGGCTGAATCGCACAGGAAAAGGAAACTCCATTAACTCTACCAGTGCTTTTGAAATACGCCCGTCAGAGAAGATAGCACCAAGAAACTCTACGCGAGTGTCTTCCCTACTTCCCTCATCATCATCAACCCATAACGTCCCACTGCTGGGCACGGGTCTCTCCTCACTTTCGTGAGGAGGGTCAGGCCATAATCCACCACGGGGGCCCAGTCCGGATTGGTGGATAACATACCTCCGAAATAATTCTCGGGTAGGTATGTGGGTTTCCTCACGATGTTTTCCGTCACCGAAACGCGAGTGATAATTACGTACATATGTTTTACAGAAACACATTGGTACGTGCCTGCACTGGGATTTGAACTCACTACTTCCCTACTTATATTATAAATGCGAAAGTAACTCAGTCTGTCTGTCTGTTGCTCTTTCACACCTAAACTACTGAACCGATTGAAATTAAATTTGGTACAGAGATAGTCTAGAGCCTAAGAGAGTACATAGGGTACTTTTTAATGCGAAAAAAGCATTGTAAAGGTTTGAAATAGGGGTGAAAGTTTGTATGGAAGGTTTCGGCTAAACCACTGGGCCGATTTTAAAAATTCTTTCACTAATGGTAAGCTACATTGACAGCAAGTAACATAGGCTATATTTTATCCCCTTATTCCAGTGGGAACAAGAACTACGCGGGTGAAACCGTGGGCGCAGCTAGTTTTTTATAAATGCCCATTTGTTCGAATTTGCGGTTCGCCCCTCTGTGGCGGAAGGCAGTGACGAATTGTCACAGTGTTAACAACTTAGCCCTTAGATAGATATACACCTCGCGTTTTTCAAGCGGGGTTGAATACTCGAAATAGATTTAAACCATTTCAAAATAAACTTAAAAGAAACGCTACCGTACTTTATAAAGGCTATAAATTATTTCACCGCACCGCACCCTGTGTCCCCTATGCATTGCAATGCAATTCAATTCATGTAGAATTTTAGCAACGAGTGACCTCCGGATGTGTATTTGGGTGTTGGTAGAGTTACTATTGGAACTCGATCGAGTTCGCTATTGAACTCGTGACTTACTCGACAGTGACTTTTTAAACATTGAAATATTATTATTTACAACAATACAGACAATACTGTGTTCCGGTTTGAAGGGCACTGTTTCCAGCTAAATTACTGGGCATATGCGACTTTAGAACCGATGTTTCAGGGCGACGAGCGCAGTGAAGCGCCGGGCAGGATTATGCAATGCAAAGTTCTGTGTGGCACTGTAACTGTTATGGTAAGGCATAGCGCTCACCATCAGGTGAATGACTTGCTCGTCTCGTTACTCAGTAAAATAAAAATACTAAACCGGGTTTTATTCGTGCTCCTACATCGAAATATATCTATTTTAATCATTTTTGTTTTTGGCCGTTTTAGTCATATAATTTGATAGAAAGCAAGAAATTCGAGTAAGATGCCAAATACGAAACATTATTTAAGCAAAATATATTATGGAAAGCGTTGAAAAGACGAATGGGCCGAAAAAAAAAAACGAAATAAATTAAAATTAATGTTGGCTTTATAGGTAACTTAATAATATTCTACTTCTGAATCGCCACTTAAGGCTCGTGTTACACGGTTATTTTATTACGTGTTAAAAAATCTCAATCAATCTTGAATTTACTGTGCATAGTAAGCCTTAGCGCCGATGTCTCAGGGTGACGAGCGCAGTGCGCCGCGCAGGATTATGCAATGCAAAGTTCTGGGTGACACTGTGACTGTTATGGGCAGGCGTAGCGCTTACTATCACGTGAATGACTGGCTCGTCTCGACACTCAGTGACATAAAATAAAATGCAAATGACGTAAAACTTAAACGTCATTTGTGCTGCTGTCAAGTGCAAACGACTGGACAGATATCAGATATTGTTGAATTTTTCAAGATCATTTACACCACGAAAACCCCACATCCCATAAAACTTGCAAATCTGTGTGTAATGCTTCTTTGACCTTATTTTAACTTAAGTAAAGCCTATTTAAAAATTTTTGCTACGCTGTTGCATTACTGATGAAGTAAACAACCTACAATAAAATTAAAATCGAAAGAGTTTGGACGCACTCACAGAAAACGATACCGTTAGTGATAGTTTATTTATTTATTTAATACTTTATTGCACAGATTAACTAACTAGTACAAATGGCGGACTTAACGCTAAGAGCATTTTCTACCAGTCAACCACCCATAGTGAAGGAGAGACGGTGTAGGCGTGCATCAATAGTTGATGCTAATTCGACTGCAAAACGCGTGGTTCCAAGTTTATTTATAAAGATCACGATCACGTTCCAGCTGTCCTCTCTATGCGACATCCACAATCGAGTTCCGATAGTAGGCAGCCGGCTCCAATTTTCACCATTCAATTTAATTGGCCACAATGAGCCGTGCCGGTTTCTATTTCACTGCGGTCCCGCATTCGGGTCCACTGCAAGCGTTAATTTCGATAACTCTATTTAGACAGAAGTCCGTTCTCACGGTAAACATTTGTTGGCATAACAGAATCACAAATTAATACCACGAAACACTGCTTTAAAAAAAAAAAACTACCTACATATTTTTGTTTTATTTGACTGAGTGAGTGACATGACTAGACTTGCTTGAAAATAGGGTAAAAATGTCTTGAGAAGTTTTATGTACTTACGCATTTATTAATTTGGTTCTTTTTTTGTTACAGGTAAAACTACTTTCGAAGAAAAATTATCTGCAATAAGATTTTCACGCGACACAGTTCGAAAATGGTAAGATGGAATGGGATTTGAACTCACGACCTTCTGCTTGGAAGGCGGACGAAACAATTACTGAAATACCCTTAAGAATGCAATCAAGTAATAACTTCACTATAGCTATACCCACCCTTAATTGCCTTCGAAACAGTTAAATTTCAACCTTATTTAGTACAATATAGAATGCACATTCGAATGCACAAAGGTTAATAGAATTCTGTATGCTACAGTGAAACTATTAATTTTGGCACACCCGTTACTTACCAGTTCACTTTCAGTAATAAATCAAATTTATACCAATCTGATATTTATTGCTAGGCTGCTAGAGTCCAAAATAGCTCTGCTCACTTATATGAAAATGTTTTGGAAAGTATATTTAAGTGATGCATTTTATAGCGAAGCAATAAAGT
The DNA here is from genome assembly GCA_912999815.1 of Campaea margaritaria. Lineage (NCBI taxonomy): Eukaryota > Metazoa > Arthropoda > Insecta > Lepidoptera > Geometridae > Campaea > Campaea margaritaria. Next base: position 5,744,524 of record OU538814.1, read on the forward strand.
TCAATATAACTAAGCAGCTCCGTTGTATATTTTAGGATATTGGTAATTTAGGCCACGTGGCACATAAATGAGGGTAGAATGCTATTAACTCGTAGCAATCGCTCTTGACACAAATAAATATTTGTAAATCCATCAGTTATGGACATTTCTGCGGGTGTTATGTAGGATTTTGTTTTCATATGTCTCATTTATTTTAATTTATTCCCGTAGTTTCTTTTCATGTTGATAATTCATGTCAACCTCCTTATAAAATAATGAGTCTAGTTTTTTACTGCTACAAAAGGTGAGAAGTTATTTAAAAAATGAAAAACAAAGTGGTTCAAACTTTTTGGTCACTATAATTCAGGTCGTTTAGGCATTTTTAAGAATTTTTAGGTTAGGTTGTCAGGGGGTTGGTGTAATGCTTTCCGTTGGGATCGTGGCGTGTGGAAAAATGTCACTGTATGTATGAGGCACTGGCAACACATCGGCAATGCCTCTGGCGTTGCAGATGTCCATAAGCGGCACTTATCAACGAGTGGGCCACACGCTAGTTTGCCACCTATTGTATAAAAAAAAATTAAGTCTGTATTGTTAAAATTGGTTCCTAAGCATAAAAAAAACTCAGCCAGCTGATAAGCCAGTTTATGATCACTTATAAAATAACTTTCCCGAAATAGCGTAAAACGTTAGTACGCTAATCGATTTCATTAACAAGTAGTTACGTTACGTTACGATAACTAGTAACGTATGAGAGATCAAAATTCGTGAATTGATGATTAGCGATTGAAAGATGTTGTAAGATTTAGCTACCTACGTATTTGGATGTTGCCATGTTTTGCGAAACTAGTTGTATAAGGTAAAAAGTTTGGTAGAAATTGTCAAATCCGTTTTATAGTTTTTTTTAAATTAATTTGATGTTTCTCGTAAGCGGTGGTAGCCTAGTGGGAGAACGTCTGCCTTACAAGAAGAAGGACGTGAGTTCGAATCCCAGTGCAGGCACGTACCGATGTGTTGATGTAAAAACCATATAATTAAATACGTCATTATGACTCTCTTTTCGGTGAAGGAAAAACATCGTGAGGAAACCCACATACGTACCCGAGAATAATTACGGAATTCGGAGGTAGGTATGTCATCCGGACTGGTGGATTATGGCCAAACCCTCCTCAAGAAAGTGAGGGGAGACCCGTGCTCTAAATAGGCTTTCTACCATTTCTGACTCTGCCCACTCGTATTGCAATAGAAAAAAGGACAACATTATCATGAAAGGGCAACATTATTATAATACTTATAATGTATTCTAGACATTACTCATAATTTCTGATATCACAACAAGCCAGCGACATTAGTATTCATTGCAACTAAACAGAATAGCAAATCAACTCGAACGGTCTTCCATTAAGCAGTTAGTTCCGCGTTCTTGACTCATGCACACTCATACACATTCATACAAATTCATACACATTCATACAATGTTATACAATACGATCCATACAAATGTATGACTTTAATTATGTTTACTACGGACTCGATTAAACGATGTTGTTGATTAAAACAAAACGTCCTACGTTTTGTTTTAATTACTTTTATGATGCCATTTGTTTTTACCCCACTGCTCGAAGGAGGGTTATGTATTTCGCTCTTTTGTATAATATATCTATACTAATATATAAAGCTGAAGAGTTTGTTTGTTTGAACGCTAGGATCTCCAGAACTACTGGTCCGAATTGAACAATTCTTTTTTCAAAGTCATAGTCAAAGTCTAAGTCAATATTGGGGAGATAGCACTTTCTTGTCGCAAATGAGCTAGGTATTTCTTAAGCGTCCTACAGCCTAAACGGCTTGATGGATTTTGATAAATGAGGTATCACTGGATTTGTCAAAATCACGAGACTGACATAGGATACTTACATTGGCAGTCAGGTTGCTTTTTTTAATAAATATTTAATAATTTAACAGGCAATTGAGTGTAGAAACCAACACATTTATAAAAACTAGAGAAGTTTAAAAATATCTGATTGAATCTTATTTTACAGACTGAAAATTTTTTAATTAAGAAATACAATTGAGTGTGAATATTAAAATGTCAAATCAATTATTTACTCTGTGGTCGAATAAAGACTAAAGACCCGACAAAAAAACGATTCGTTCAATTAAAAAAAAGTTAAGAGACAAAAAAAAAAATTTCAAAAGTTTATTAAAATTTAATAAATAAACTGTTACTAAAGCGATATTCATCGAAAACCTCAAATTATGTAGATAGAACAGAAACAACGGGACCACCAATAAAACAATTTACAGTTTACAGTTCAAAAGCGTAAATTACACAATAAACTTTATCAATGAAACACAGCCACAACAATTTAGTTTGAAGTGACAATAAATTACGTCAAGTGCACTCCAAAAATAAACCATGTGAGCAATTAAAAATAAACAATACGCGTAGTAGAAATACTGAACAATGTCAAAGAATAACCAAAAGTATAGTAGAGAGGCCTCTTATTAATGGCGGTCAATAGAGCATTGCAGTTTGTTTTTTTTTTAATCTGTGGTTTGGGCGGGAAACCCAAAATGTAAAGTTGTTGATTTTGTATTTTTTCTCAAACGTGTGTTTCCTTGTAAGTTAATTTGTATATTGGTAGACTTGGTAAATAATATAAACATGAAAACTTGCCATTTCGTGTTCTTTTCAAAACTGCCCGGAATGTTTCAGGGAAGCATCCATTACTTTAGGTAGATATTGAATCTTGTCTGACTGACTAGTTAATAACGTGACTGACGTTATTTTAATGGTCGCTAATACGAAATTTAAAATACTACTAATTAATCTTGATTTTTAGGTAGTTAACTAATTACAAATGCGTCTAATAATAAAAATTACTCTGTAATTTTTCTGTGCTGAACGCATTCAGAATTTGGAATGCGAGAGTCGTCGGCCATATTTCAATTTTGTACCTTTTTCGAACGAAAGCCCGCGCTTTTTTGTCTCGTCAAGAGATTTATGACTCACTTCCGACGTTTCGTCACGCCGCGTTTAGTTTTTACTTGTTTTTGTTAGAATACAAATAAGTATGTCATCATTGAATTAGAATCACGTGCATTTAAATTTAGAGTTGGACCCCCTTGTTTTCTATTTTTGAACGACACATATTAGTGATATAGAAAATTGGTCTTTAAATATATGTACATTAATACCGATATTAAAATAAATTTGTAGTCCTGTCATGCGTGTTTCGAATATTAATATGAATAGAAAATATGGTATTCCAGGGTTGTTTAAAGGCCCAAGTCATGTCGAAACTACTAACCAGCTTCTATACAATATTTGCAAACAACCGTATATAGAATGAGGCTGCTATTTATCAAGGGCCTAATTTCACTGATTAAATGTATCAGAATAGTATTAAACTATAATGTATAAAATAATACAAGCCTATATATAAATCAATATTTTCAATGACTTTAAAAACTATCGTAACAACACCATTAATTGAGCACATAAATATTTTTTTTAACTTGCAACTCCATCGTTGACCGCCATTGTCAAAGGCACCTACAAAAATTAAAAAAAATAAACTTTAGAGCTGTCAATCTAACCCAGATTCCCTATCGAGCGAGTATAATCGATTGAATCAATCCACAACAATCGATGTCGCGCTCTACTGAACGCAGATCCGATGATCTATTCATATGGAAATCGATTTGTTTACAGCCATTTACATAACTACTAACGTTTTATGGAACCAATATTTTAGCATATTTTGGTAGATCCGATGCAATTAATAGTCTTGTTTTTTTTAATTAATTCTAAAAATAAAATTGAAGTGTCAGTTAATTAAGAATAAATGCCAAAATTTAAGTGAATATATGATATTTTTTTTTACGATGTCTCATTATAAAATAATCGTTTTGAATCTGTCTGTTTATGTGAAACTTTTATCGAATAGGATCCGACACGGCTCATAGGGTTTTTATAAAAAATTAGGAAGTTATAAGACAAAAATTATCGTGTATGTTCCATTTGGATATCTTGCTGGGTTCAAGAGATATTTATAAGTATCTACAAACATTTGTAAGCGTGAATAAAGTCGCGGCCACAGCTTATACTAACTATAATATAATTAAGTAGTCCGGTATATTTATAGCTTTAAGAATAAGCACTGTTTTGCAAAAAATCTTCATTCTATTCAAAAAACTCAAAACTCAAATCATTTATTGTAAATAGGCGAAATATTGCACTTTTGCACGTCAAAAATAATATCTTATACATAAGTATAGAAATACAAAAAAATAAGTCAAAATATTATTATCTACGAAACTAATGATTATTATCGAAAGGTTTGAGTTTGAAAAAGGATATTTCCCTTTCAAGTGGTGACTCATGCCTGAGTCTCGCACAGGAAAAGGAAAACTCCATTGACTCTACCAGTGCTTCGGAAATACGCCCGTTAGAGAAGATAGCACCGAGAATCTCTACGTGGATGTCATTTTTTAAATTTTCGTCATTCATTTCGAAATTAGTCAATCAATCAATCAACAACCCATAACGTCCCACTGCTGGGCACGGGTCTCCCCTCACTTTGGTGAGGAGGATTAGGCCATAATCCACCACGGGGGCCCAGTCCGGATTGGTGGATAACATACCTACATTCGAAATATTCTCGGGTAGGAATGTGGGTTTCGAAATTAGTATTCTAACCAAATTTCTACTATGGATGTCTATCGAATTTGAATTGAATAGTTCGCGGAAACTTTGAGCAACTAGTAAAATATTCTAAGAAGGTACGAAGAATTTTCGTAGTTCAAAAATAATATTAGGACTGTGGTATACTTTAATGCTAAGCGTAAAGTATAAAAGTTGAAAGCTTTACTATGGTCCTCCTTAGTTAAAATAATAAAGGTTTGCTCCGAGTCTGTGTGTTTGTAGGAGCATGGTCCTCGTAGTTCCTGATTCCCTAGATACAGGGAATCCTAGGGAGTCAGAGTCTATGTATGTGGTCATGTCGTTTTCTTTATATTTTAGATTGCTTTGGGTTGGTATTAGGTCTCGGTAATAAATTTTATTGCACTACTAACTGTACCCTGCCACGCTTCGCTGTGACACATTCGCACATTCGCTGATATGTCACTGATGAAAAAAATAGATAAAAACAATCCTTGATGCGGATTATATATCATGCTAAAATTTCAGCTCGATCGGTGCAGAACTTTTTGAGTTGTTGAAGCGTACACAAACCAGCATAACATTTTCATGTATATTAATAGAGGTTTTGCTCAATATTATTCTAGGTCTAAAGAGGCCCTAAGCGTAATTTTAGTATTACATAATGAACGCATTAATTTTTTTTTTAATTTTATCGTCTATCGCGACGAGCAAGTCGTTCGCCTGATGGTAAGCGCAACGCCTGCCCATAACAGTTACAGCGCCACTCAGATCTTTGCGTGACTTTAACTTTACACCTTCCTTTACTTTTAATAAATACATTGTATGTATCGTGTTTATTAAATACTGTAAGTACGCCACCCATCCTACTATCGAAAAACGTTTTTTACTGTCCATCTAAAGGTTGTCTGGAAGAAATCGCTTTCAGCGATAAGACCGCCCATTGTACTACCCTTGTTTACCTATTGTAATTTTTCTGTACTGTGTTTATTTTTGTTTCTGGTGTACACAATAAAGAGTTTTCTATTCTATTTTATTTCATTTACTTAAAGAAAAGAATATGCAAAAGCATTTAAAGTCCCTGGATTATAATTGAAACGATCTTACTGGAGAATCTCATTTTTAGCTCTTAGCTTCGCATCGGTGGACACCAGCCTTATACGAATTACAAATAGTCGAAGTTCATTACTTGAATTGTCAATGTATATTCTACGTGGAAACATTTTGGTATTTAGGACGTTGAATATAAATTACTGTTTTCTATTAAGCCGTTTCTTTTGTGTTCATGAATTTTGACATATTAAGATTCCTAAATAAAATGCTACGTTTTTTTTACGCGTCTCAATCACATATATAGATCCTGGAGGCATACCATGACACCTTGTAGCGATTCAATTGAAGACCTAAACTGAACCGCGTCGCATAATCGCACCGTGGCGTCTTATTTTTTATGTTGCTGCCATTTTCAACCTAAACTGGATCCACTTTAGGTTGAAAATGGTTTATTAGCGACTCAATGTAGGCTGCTGCCATTTTCAACCTAAACTGAATCCAGTTTAGGTCTTCAATTGAATCGCTATAAGATGTCATGGTAGGCCTCCTGATCCTGATTGTACGAACTCATGATTGACTTTTGATTTTTTAACTATCTTCCATTGTTTATTTTAATGTGTGACATGGGGTGTTTTTAACCTAAAAATGCAGTTCTTGCAGAAATATTGGAACCAGCGAGCCGTAACTAGTTGGAAATAAAAAAGAAAGACTGAATTAAAATCTAAAATGTAACTATTTCAGTACTTAATCTAAATACGCGTTGCTAGGGCTGTCTAAACAGGAGGCCTACCATGACGTCTTATAGCGATTCAGTTCAGGACCTAAACTGAGCCGCGTCGCATAATCGTACCGTGACGTATTATTTTTTATGTTGCTGCCATTTTCAACCTAAACTGGATATGGGTTAGGTTGAAAATGGCTTATTAGCGACTCAATTTAGGTTGCTTCCATTTTCAACCTTAACTGGATCCAGTTTAGGTTGAAAATGGCAGCAACATTAAAAATAAGACGTCACGGTACGATTATGCAACGCGGTTCAGTTTAGGTCCTGAACTGAATCGCTATAAGACGTCATGGTAGGCCTCCTGGGTCGGCCCACTTCCACCGACACCCGAAATATAGGTGCGAGCTTTAACGGTAGTGTTTCAGATAGTGAATAAATTCTTGATAATTATAATCGGGCAAATAAATAAATTAACTAGGTACTACAATTTACTACTAACTTAAGAACAGTTGGACAACCTATAAAGCATTCCAAACTCAGAGATAACCCAAATGTCTATATTATTATCTCTACCAATTGGCAGCATACCTAAGATGCTGGCGGCATTGCCCCATTCAAATGCAATGCCAACACAATGAGCCAAATAAGTAATCATTAATTTGCAGTAAACGTTAGTTCTAATATCTAGCTTCTTATTCTATCTCGCGTTGACAATAGCTAATATTGCCATAGGCTTGGTTTTTGGAGTTTTTTGCTGTATCGTACCATAATATAAAATAAAAAAAAAACTACATGTAAAGTACGACGAACGGGCTTATCATTAAAAGCGATCTCTTTTAGCCAACTCTTGTATGGATAGAAACAATGGAGCGTCTGAAGAAATACCGCTAGTATTTTAAAATTCAGGTTTAATTAATGTTTCCTTGTTATTTTTTTATTGTGTGAATATATTTAAACGGCATAGTTTTAGCTAGATTTAGATTTTATTTTGTACGCGAGCGCCGAAGAATAAGTACTTAATAATGTTAATTAAAGTAGTGTTTATAAATCAAAGTGTATAAGCGAGACCGCACGCTGGCAACAGCCACTATACACATAATATGGCTAAACAATTTAAGAAAAATTTAGTATATAATTAAAAATAATTAAGCTTTTAATGACCCCCTAATTTTTATAAAATTCAAATGAATTAAAATTGAATTTCTAAATACTAATGCGCAACTTACACCGAGAATAGATAACAATTTCTTATTTACGTATTCACCGTGTCTTTTTCAACAACCGATAGCAATTCATAACCGATATTTCTTAATCAATCACCGTTATCATTCAGTGATTGATCTGTGGTCCACTTTTTCCCTATCTGAATGTCCAAGTCAATGGATAATCCAAAGGAAAAAAAAAATGTCAAAAAAAATGAAATGTAATTTGATTTATTTCCTCTTAAGAACGAACATACATAACAAATAACCGAAAATACACATAATATAAAATATAGCTATTATGTGTTGTGTGAAATATTATCCAGTATGAAATATGGAATTAATATACTTGCTTGAAATATCAAATACGAGTTTATGAGGATATAATATATTTTTTTTAAATATATTTTAATTTATTAATTTTTTTAATCTCTGTTTTTTTTTGTACATTTTCTTTGTGTGCAATGCGTAGGTGTCTCTTTTTAAATTGGGTATTTCACACAAAATTTGCTTTGCAGTGCGACACCACTAATGCAAAATGAGTACTAGCTCGATGTGCGAAACTCTCTTTTACCCAAACCAACGATTTTTCATTAACCAAAAAAAGTGCCGATTAGTTATTTGCAATCTTCAATATCAAAGTATCAATTCATGTAGTCGCCGTACCAAAAATCAACATGGCGGGTTGCCTAGCAACGGGCGGCGTCAAACTGGCGCCATTTTTGGGGAGAAATGTCTATAAAGATTGTAAGGCTTGGTTTCTGCTTTCCATAATATTATGTTGGGGGTGAAAATTGTATTGACAGGTCGGCTACTAAGTGGGAAGATTATTGAATATTTCATATCGAGGTAATGTTACAGTCACAGCACCACCCAGAACCCTGCATTGCATAATCCTGCGCGGCACTGCACAGCGCTCGTCACTCTGAGACATCGGCTCTAAAGTCACATAATATGCCCAGTCATTTCGCTGGAAACAATGCCATGCAAGTGTTGTTTCCATAGATCCATAATTGTATGAATACCAAACGTCTTTTGTTTAGTTCCACAATTTAATACCTCCATCAAATCCTAACTTTATCTTTAATCCCTTTAGATTAAGTCCTCTATCTCTTAAACCTTCCTAATCCAGCCACCATAGAGATCTAAGATGGTGGCCATGGCGTGACGTCATGACGCAATGCTCTATGAGTCAATGAGGCCCACGCATTACGCCAAGGACTAGAGTGGATGTTGCGTTACCATGTGCAGGGCCGCATTCACCCTATCAGGGCCTCTTGGCAATGCATATTTGGGGGCCCAGTACTTTTACCCTTTTCTTAATTTTTTTAATACATTTTTTCTAATTCAATTATATTAATATTATTATAAATGCGATGCGTGTGTTTGTCCTCTCTTCACATCGAAACGCCTGAACGGATTTCGATGAAATTTAGTATACAAACACTTTAGGTCTTGGCATAGAACAAAGGATACTTGTTAAAATGTACGGTTCCTTTTTTTATTTTACTGAGTGATTAGACGAGCAAGTCGTTCACTTGATGGTAAGCGCTACGCCTGCCCATAACAGTCACAGCACCACCCAGAACCATGCATTGCATAATCCTGTTCCTGTGGGATAATAGTTTACGCGGGCGTTTCTAGTTCATAATAAAAACAAATAAAAGGAAATTATGCATGTTTCATTAGCCTTAAATAAAAAAGCGCTTGAGTAATTTGGTGGTAAGTGTCGAAGTGGTCGACGGTGGAGCATGCTTGCCTAGAAGATTTTCACCCTCGACTGAAGACTTCCAGATTATAGTTTTCGGGAAACAAATACGATGGTAAGGTGTTCCATTCCTTCGCTGTTCGGATTATAAATGTGGATGCAAATGGCTTGGTGTTTTTATAGTTGTGGTTATTCTTGGTGCATGCATATAGCTCGGGCCCCTAGTCGACGTGGGGCCCCTAGGCAGTGGCTTCCTCTACCTAATGGTTAATCCGGCCCTGTCCATCTGTTAAGTATGGCCTACGGCTGCGTAATTCTTGAAGCATCATTTTCGGTGAAGGAATACATCGTGAGGTAACTAACCCACATAACTACCTAAGAATTTTTTCGAAAGTATGTTGTCCACCAATCCGGAGCGGGCCTCATGGTGGATTATGGCCTAACCCTCCTCACGAAAGATGAGGGGGACCCGTGCTCAGCAGTGGGACAATATGAGCTGATGATCATGATGATGGAATACATAAAAACCTATAGTAGCAATTTCAAAAAATAAAAACACAGTCGAATTGAGAACCTCCTTCTTTTTAAAAAAAACCTCACTTTTAAAAAACAACGCTTTCTGAGAATTATAATTAAGCATAGGTAGGTAGGTAAATATTCCGACCGAGCACCGTTAGTATCCGTTCCAAAAAGTTTTATGATCAATTGTTCAGCACTTGCCTTCATTGTTTTAATATAAGGTTTACGACTTATTTCACGCAAAACTACCGACCGTTAAAATATAGTTGGGCTTATTGTTTTGATCTCTATGCGTGACTGGCTTAGGCTTTTGGCTTCACTTGCAGTTTTGAGGATATCCATACTAATATTATAAATTCGAAAGTTACCCCACGCGTCACCCCCTTATTCCGGTCCTGTGCGAGACGTATCCACTGCTTCCCGACTTATTTGACAAGGTCGTCCGACCAACGGGCTGGTGATCTGCCACCACTACGGTGGTACCATCCATCTCTCGGCCACCATTCCGCCACTGCTTTTGTCCATCTGCCGTCATCCCTTCTGGCCAGGTGTCCTGCCCATCTCCACTTAAGCCTTATGCCTGAGGGCGAACGTACCCAATAAAATGCTACCATATTAAGTACGTCATACACTACACCTATTAAATTACAAAATTTGACAGGTAGGAATTTTACGTCAGTTTGACGTCCGCTTACAGTCATTTTAGACGTATCTGACGTCATTTTACTACGCCGGGAGCCTCCGCAGATGACGTCAATTTGTCACAGCCATACGTAAAGAGACGTGGCTAAAACGTACATTAACGACCCTTAAAAATTTGGCGCTAAATTGACGTCTGTGGGACGTACATAATCGACGAATAAAGTACTGACCATTTATTAAGTCATTTATTCGTCTAGGTTGGATTTTCCTACCTGGGAATTTAACCAACAGACACAAATTATGTTGTTATTGTAATCAAATGTTGGATTTAGGGCTGATATAATAACAAGCTTCCTAATTATATCGAATGGTCGATCGGACGTCCCCTAATTATGTTTATATTGTATTTAATGAAGATTTTAGATATAAATATGACGTTTGACAGATGGTGCCGTGACGTCATCGTGTTGTGTTTAGAGGGTTGATAATTAACTTAAAAAAATAATACATTTGGAAATGAAAATAATAGAAGCAGCTTTTTGCCATTTCATAAAAAAAATATTGTTTATTGTGTTTTATTTATTTATAAAATAACTTAATTATTGTTGTTAAGTTTTCTATATGTGGTGTTTCAATAAACAGTTTATCCATCTATTATAGATTTTAGTGGTAATGAAAACAATTATTTAGTTTTCCTGCGAAATATTACTTTGTGTATCTTACCCGACTCCGCCAGAAACAGGGTTCTTTGATTTGTTTAGAAATGTCAGTTTTGATTTTTGAAAAATGTTTATCGCCCCTTATTTCTAATACAAAAGGTTATGCACTCCTGAAATAAATCACGGTGACTTAAAAAAGCTACAAAACTACCAACCATTGAACTTTAAAATTTTAAACCTAATTACACCCCGGACACTCCATACAAATAACTCTTTTGACATTTCACACATAATAAAATAATAAAAAAGACGTTTGTACGCGCGCCTACCGCATATGTGAGCACATTGGGTGCTCACATATATGCACTATATATACTAGCGGGTTGTCTTTTGTTTCGGTCGCGTAGTATCCAATGATAATGCGACCGAAACAAAAGACAACCCGCTAGTATGAAGGTTCATACCAATTTCGCATTTGTCATTTAGGTCTGTAACATTGAATGACCTCCGTATTTCCCTCCGCATTGCAGGGAGAGGTGCGGGGAAGCGGATCGCGAAGGGTGGACTGCCCATTCTGTATGTAGGACCATATCTCTTCTGTGACAGAATACAAACAAATCCATTTGTACTCTTCAGTACTATAATCGATAAGTAATCGGATATCTGTGTATCGATAGCGATCTGCTGATTCGCAGCTGCCTGCAACGGTGTTGCGGTTACTCTGTGAATTCGGTTATAAGGTCGAATGTCTAGCTGTATTTTTTTTTTAATTGTAGCTACTGGGTTTTGTGTTCGACTTTGGCTCTTTTGGCAAAAAGACGAATTCTTTTTTGACATTCACTTATTCACACAAAATGACATTATTTATCTAACATCTTTTTTTTAATAACATCTTTGTAACTTTATTTTGAATAGTCATGTTGTGTCAAATATTTTTAACATATTAATTCCTTTTTTCGGCGGAAATGCGGTGGTAGCCTAGTGGGAGAACGTCCGCCTTCCAACCAGAAGGTCGTGAGTTCAACTCCCAATGCGGGCACGTACCAATGTGTTTCTGTAAAACTTATGTACGTAATTATCACTCGCTTTTCGGCGAAGGAAAACATCGTGAGGAATCCCACGTACCTACCCGAGAATTATTTCGGAGGTAGGTATGTTATCCATCAATCCGGACTGGGCTCCCGTGATATATTATGGCCAAACCCTCCTCACGAAAGTGAGGAGAGACCCGTGCCCAGCAGTGGGACGTTATGGGTTGATGATGAATTCCTTTTTTCGCATCACTCATCCCTATCAAGGAACGTAACTTTTGTTATTTAAATTAAAATTTTGTTGTTTTTGGAACTTTTAGGGGTACGTACAGAGGGTCCATAAATGGAACCCCGTTGCTGTGTCAATCTGTCTATCTGTCTGTCACGGTCGTGTTTATTAGTAAGTAGCCTTTTGACCGCAGTTTATTAGGTAATTAATTAAATTAGAACGGATAGCTGTAGTCCGTTATTTATTTTTGATAAAAAACTATATCCGTTCTTTTAAAACCACACGGTTTCCAATTGATTAGTTTTGGTTTGAAAATAAGTGTTATATGTGTCATTCTCATTACACATTAAAATGAATTGGTTACTTGGTTAGTCACTTAGGACAAAACATGTTGCTTCCCGAATTTCAATCGTAGGTAAAAGTGTTAGAGTAACTTTTTTCTTGTACTTATTAATTAAATTGATTAGCAGCAAAATAAACCTAGTTTTTTTTTTAAATTGGGATTTTTAACATATGATTTCAGTGTTTATCAACATATTTGAGCGATAAAGTGCATTAGTGCTAAATATTTCAACATAAAAACGAAAATAATGATTTGCGGTTGGCGCGAAATACAGTCTCTTTTATATTAGTGACCCGGTGTAGCTCTAAAAATGAAAAAAAAAACTGTTTAAAAATTTAAATTTCCCGCCATAACAGAAGCGAACCTTAAAGGAGGATCTTCTCTTGTTATCAATAAAAATTTATTATTTTATAAATACCTCGAGTTCACGACAAAACAAACATTCACGAGTTGTAAGTCGTAATCTCAAAACTTTGAAGAATTCGCTCGTTATTTTCCGATGAAATAAAAATACGATAAACGTTATTGTTTTACGAGCTAAGGTACAGGGTGTTGTTTTTATGCTGCCACCTGGGGAGTGCATTTTTGGGTCACACCGTAAAATCTTAAAGTTTTTGTGAAGAACAATCAAAATTCCTCTTTTTTTAGTCTTCGGTGTTTTTTAAGTTATTGTGGCCAGTGTCAACCCCTTGTCTGTTATGATTAAGTGGTAAATTTATTCATCATATAAGCTTTTTTATGTTTGCTAGATACGAAGAAATTATTAAAAACTTAAATGTCTAGCAATTTAAAAAAAAAACTTAAAATTAACAGCAATTAGTTAGATTTTGATGATTGCTAAAATTGCAGTTTATCTAAATCTAAGTCCAAGTATTTTTTATATTACTACAGTACTTTGAAGGTTAAAAACTGTTTTCCCGTTCACATAACTAAAATAGTAAAAAATGTTATTTTGGTGTGTAAAATGCGACTTCCGCTACTACGTAGGTCCAAAGTTGACAGATATCGTAAATTACAGAAAAAAAAAGACATAAAAAACCCATCAAAACCTAAGTAGGCATTTAGCGAGAACAATTCACGAGCTACTTATCAGATAAAACCATAAAAAAAAAATTACAAACTTTCGCTGGGGACATTTCCTTTTTTATTCTTTGAGAGGTTTGGTCGAAAATCGCGTAAAATCACCGAAAACTGCCTTTGTTTTATTTCCTTTAAGTTGTCGATAAAATTGGAAACAAACAACGAAGTTTGCCCGTTTCTTGTAATCTTTCCCTAAGTCTTTGGATACAAAGAAACCGCGGGTTTTGTTTGAGATTCTTTTTTTTTCCAAATTCTTGAGGCACGATACCTGGCCGAAAGGTGAAGACAATTCAATCCATTCTCCTTTTTAATTTTAACCCAATCTTTATTAAAAAGTGGTAGAGTTGACTTTTGCCTGAAATTTAATTTTGACGGTGGCACGGTGTTGCTCGCGTAATAATTCAGTTTGACTTTGGCGCCATTTTAAATTATAATTTTAATATTTATAAAGGGATAGTGAGGCGAAGGGCCGAATCATAGATTCATTGTGTTTTTTTTTCACTGCCCTTTATCATGTATTGCTATCAAATTACTAAACTTTAGTCATTCTGTTATAGTTGAAGCTTTTGGAATCTATTTCCTATTCATGCTATTACTCATTTATAATGCAAGAAAATATGCTTTTCAAAATTAATATTGTAATAATTTTATCTACTTTTTACCTTAAACTCACTTTTTTTAAAACATTTATAAAGTGTTTCTTTGAATGACCTACCTGACCTATTTAAATGTCTATTTTTAGCTGATAATAAAAAAACTGTATTTTGATAAATGATTTGTAATATTAAAAAAAATATTTTTTATAATAATATTATGGTGTCTATTTTTGTCTGCCCGTTCTGTAGTATTTTTAGATAGATAGATAGATAGATAGATAAACTCTTTATTGAAACACCACAGAACAAAGAAAACTTAAAACTAGAAAAAAAAAATATTACAATTAGTGTCACAATGGGCGGTCTTATCGCTCAGAGCGATCTCTTCCAGACAACCATGCACGGAGAGGAGTAAGGAGAGGAGATCTATCCTTGGAAATTTTCTAACAAAACATCATCCCTCCGTTTCCCGGACCTATATCCAGCACACAGACTTTGAAAGCTTTACCTATTTGTATAAAACTTTATAATTTACAAAGGCCCATGTAGAGCCTTTATACCCAACGGTAATTCCCCGAAGTGCCCAATGCTGGGGCTTTGAGACATGCTTTGTGAAGCACAAAGGCCGACTGTAAAGGTGGTACAATAAACTCAATGAATTTGAAATGTGTAATGGTTTTGGGTGGCTATGATTTAGGTCTGGAAATAAGGACATTTTTTTTTTTTTTTTCGTTTTCCCGGGGAAATGCATTAGGCATACCACCCGGCCTCGGGGCGGGGGGGGGGGGGGGGGGTTTTTTGGGACTCCCCCGCCAGCTGGTCTGGCGGGGTTTACCCACTAAAACCCCGGGGTGTTCTCCTCTCCGCATTATGGAGGTGGTCACGGGTTCGCACGGCGCTTCCGCGACCACCTCTGCGGGCGCCCTCCCGGGCTCGCCACGTGAGGCTTGGGCCTCTTTCTCCGCTGGGTGCGTCCCGGAACACACGGGCCGCACCTCAGCTCGGGACTTCTAACTTGGGCGTTGGACCCCCGATCCGCGGCCCAAAAGTCCCCGTTATTGGTCCCTTGCTGTGCCCTCTGCTGATCAGAGGGACACGCGAAGGACCTCTTCTCGCCAGGTTATTTGCTACGGCCACCAATTCCCCTAGGAGAATTGCTGACCGAACCCCAGGGTGCACCGGCCCAGCTGCTGCCCTTCCCTCCGGATGCAACGCATCAAGAGGGACGAACAACAGCCGGGCACTCGTGGAGGTTACCTGGCCCGCACCCCCTGGAAATAAGGACATGAGTCAAGAACAGACATATCCGTGACGGTAGCGAGTATCTTAAGTTGTTATGAGAAAAAGAGAGAAGCTCAAGGTTTTTTTTTTAATATTTTTTTGTCTTTCGGCTTTATAACCAGTGTCGAGTATTCCCGTATGAATGTAGAAATTCCTTTTTAATAAAATATAATAAAAAACGATGTTATGTACAACAAAATAGGAACTAAAAAGCGATAAATAACTAAGTCACATAATATTTAATTCATAAGACAAAAACGTAAAAATGAAACAGAAATAAAAAAAAAAACCACCCTTGTTTACTGTGTTTATTTTTCTTTCTGGTGTACAATAAAGAGTTTTCTATTCTATTCTATTCTATAATACAAAAGTAGGCTTCTGAACTTATATTCTTAGATCGGGAAAAATAAACAGATATTATATTTAAAAAATATCCTCTAAAAATGCCAAAATCTGGCAACACTACACCAGCACGCTTCTAAAGAGATTTATGTCCATTTTCGGGAACAGCCGCCCGCGCAGGTGACAGACAGACGCACGCGTGCAACTATTATTTATTTTATATAGTATTATTTTTTTATATGCATTTGTATGCGATATTGAAGCGGTGGTAGCCTAGTGGGAGAACGTCCGCCTTCCAATCAGAAGGTGGTGAGTTCAAATGAAGCGTGGCAGGGTACAGCTAGTAAATGTATAAAAAAACAACCCTAAAACAGCTTTTTAAACAACAGACGGTAGATAGCAACGCTTTATGTGAAGATAACGATAGAATTATGATTTTTAGTGGCATAACTAGCACGTGAGTCGGCGTCGTTAAAATATTAAAAACAAAAGAGGTTATGCCATGAAGATGTCTATGGTAAGGTACGGTACAGGTAAGTCGAAAAAGGTTGAATTTGAAATTTAACTTTAATTAAATTAAATTTAACTTTTGACAGGAAACCGTAAAAGGAGACATGAAAAATTAGGAATGAAATAAAATTGAATAATTTATTCGCCTAAAATGTGAATACAATTAAGAATTTGATCTAATTGGAATGTTTTAACACATTTTGCTAATAGAAATATATATCATGCGAAATTTGCAACATTCAACGTATGCTTTTAATGGACAGGTGTCGCGCTTACCATCAGGTTAACGACTTGTTCATCTCATCACACAGTAAATTTTAATATTTTTAATGAAATTTAAGTAAAACATATACCACTTTATCATTATTTCTATAAAGTACATTTTTACGTCTAGATGTTTAACAAAGTTAAGTTATGTTAGTCCTTTACAAACTTAAAACCGACGAAAAAAATACTTAATTAAGTTACCAATTTGAAAGTGTAATAAAGTAATTTACATGACAAAGTCCCAAATAAGCCCACTTGAAATAAGTCACTTTTCAACTTAGAAGCAAAAAAGTATGTAAGTTTTCTTTTTTATTTATTAATTTATATTATTATTTAAGTTGTGTCAATAAATATCTTATTTATTTTTAAGAAAAAAAAAACTATTTTCAATAGGAAACCACTTCTGTGCTTAACTCGACGAACTTTCTCATAGGTGGTCTTTTGTCTATTTTTTATTTAGATAATTTTGTTTCATTAGAGGCGATCAATTTAATTATAGAATACTAGTCTACTTTGTAGTGGGAGGCCTCTTCTGCAAGCGACCGCCTGGGGAAGTACCACACCTTTGCCAGATATTCATCCGCCAAGCAGTAGTGTGCAAACATTACTGTTCCGGTTTGAAGGGCACTGTTTCCAGCTAAATTACTGGGCATATGAGACGTTAGAACCAACGTCTTACAGTGACGAGCGCAGAGCAGTGCTGCGCAGGATTTTGCAAAGTTCTGGGTGGCACTGTAACTGTTATGAGCAGGCGTAGCGCTTACCATCAGGAACGACTCGATCTTCTGTGACTACTAGATTTCGTTGGTGGTCTCCCAAACATAACCCTTTGTAATTTAAGACCATTATTATGTTCCGGTTCGACACAGTGATTTTTAAGCCGTCTCAAAATAGAACCGCCCTAAATAGGTACAGTTTATGATGGTTTGTGCTGGTTCACTTTTGAGACAGACCATTTTTGATACAAATTCGACACGAAGCTGTTATTTTTTTTCCGGATTTGATGAGATTATTAGAGTAATATCGTGATTTGGGGTCATTTGAGTCAATTGATATGTTTCGGAATTACGCATTTAGTTGTATTATTATTGTAGTTGTTCGTGATATTAGAATATTAGAAGTTTAAAATCAATTTTAATTATTTCCTCGTTTAG
This sequence comes from Campaea margaritaria, assembly GCA_912999815.1. Taxonomy (NCBI): domain Eukaryota; kingdom Metazoa; phylum Arthropoda; class Insecta; order Lepidoptera; family Geometridae; genus Campaea; species Campaea margaritaria. The sequence continues at coordinate 5,762,509 of OU538814.1, forward strand.
TCGACGCCGCTGGTGACAATAGGGCTGGCTCATTTCTCGCACAGAGAATAGCTATTGCTGTTCAACGTGGGAATGCAGCCAGTGCTCTTGGCGCCATGCCTCATGGACATCTCTTTTGTTAGATTTTAAGGTTTTAGTTTTAGTTTTCTATTTAATTTTGAAGCGGTGGTAGCCTAGTGGGAGAACGTCCGCCTTCCAATCAGAAGGTCGTGAGTTCAAATCCCAGTGCAGGCACGTACCAATGTGTTTCTGTAAAATATATGTACGTAATTACCACTCGCTTTTCGGTGAAGGAAAACATCGTGAGGAAAAGCTATATTCTATAGGCTATATTTTATTCCCGTATTCTAACGGGAACGGGAACTACGCGGCTGAAGCCGCGGGCCGCAGCTAATAAAGTTATAATTTCAGAGCTTCAATCAGTCAAGTATTCAGTATTCTAGTCAATTCACTGTCAACGTCACGATTCTGTAACGTACCTAATGAACAATAAATTTACCACAGAATATAAATATATGCCCAGAAACAACAAAAAAAAATAACTTTTTTGATTCGTCTACCTTCTGCTCCAATTAGTTCAAAGTAACAGACACTGAATGCACAAATAATTCGCAGCCAAAACATAAAAGATATGGGACGTCGAAAAAATTTGCCACGACTAATTTTTTTGTTATCCTACCTGGACATTCTCGGAACTGACCACCTTTATTTATCTGATGTTGCATACAAAGTGCCATTTCGGCAATCTATTTGGTACGGGCGATTTTGTACTTTAAGAAGGGCCTGTTAAGGGCGATGGTTACTATGTTAAGGTTCGCCTTAAAGCTGTCGAATGTTATTGATTTTCGGAGAATTCGGTACCTGTGACGTCATCTTTCCGATTTAAGCTACTGCTTTGTTTCTGTCTAGACAAGATATCAAAATACGAAGGAAAACTTCTGTAGCTCTTTTTTAATTTATCGATATATTATTTATCACCCCCTTCCCTCTAACCTTATTAACCAAATTTACCTCTCAACTTCCATTCGCCTCACCCGGTCACATTTTTCGTAACGCATTCACCAGCTTACTCCCCAAGTCAAGCGCCCGTAAAGAAGTCTTACTTCAAAAAAAACAAGCCATGATTCACGGCCCCGATAGAAACAAAGGTGCTTTATTAAGTGTGAAACAAGACATTAGTTGATAAAAGTGATAAGCGGGGCCGGAGGCGACCCCTAGTTCAATAATGAATTATGTGTGCTGGGTTCTGGGAACTGTGGAGTATCTTAGAACAGAAAACAAGTTTTTATTTTACATGGATTTTTACTCTTAACCACACCTCGGACATTCCGTACAAAAGCTTGTTTGACAACTCACACAGACACACACATGTCCGGTAATGAGTGGACAATTATTTTGCATAAAATTTTGGAAAAATAACTCTAAGCAGTTGTAGCGATTGGAATATTTGAAATTGTCAACAATTTATTTTTTCCAACTTGGCATTTTTTGGAGCCAGTACTTGAGTATGTTGACACCCTTGTATTGAGGTAGCAAACGTTAAAGAATGAAAAATAGAAAAACTATTAAAGCAGACAATTATTAGGTGAAATAGGTACGTAGGCCTTTCTGTTTAATAATCTGGTTCCGTGACATGACAGCTTACTAGCATGATAGCTTATGGGGTATTTTGTAACACATTGTATATTCGTACTAGCTGCGCCCCGATGTTTCACCCCCGTAATTCTAGTTTCCCCGCAATATCTCTGCATTTCCCGAGTTAAAAACCACCAGTTTACTTAGGAATAGCTGGAGATCGCGAAAAAATCAAATGTCAAATCGTGTGTTCATACAAAAGTTTCTAAGAAAAATTAACTTCAGTGTTTCCCAATTTTTTCAATTTTGCGAACAACTTTTCCAATTTTTCTCATGATACGAACATTCTCCTGACAATAATGAAAACTATAATAAAAAATAAGAATTAGTGTAATCGGTCCAGCCGTCCACGCGTGATGCCTTGACCAAGGGAAATGGGATTCTTTTTTATATACATAGATAATAACATAAGATTGAATAGAAAACTCTTTATTGTACACCAGAAACAAAAATAAACACAGTACAGAAAAATCACAATAGGTAAACAAGGGTAGTACAGTGGGCGGTATTATCGCTGAAAACGATTTCTTCCAGACAACCTTCAGATGGATATTAGATAAGTTAGATAGTAAGATCTTGATAATCTTATAGTGATTAATGACCAAGTTCGTCTCCTCTTTACAGGTAAACAATCATCCATGACCACATACCGCTCGAGAAGTAGTTTCGGCAGCAGGTTTGTATCCAGCGCCATCAATGAATGTTGGGGCTTGAAGCACAACCAAGACACTCCACACAAATCGGCTGATTTGATAACTAAACATAAAAATGACATTAGCACACGCGCCAAATGCGTGAAATCCGCAAACATACAACGCGACCAAAACAAAAGACTAACCGCTGGTATGAAGGTTTATACAAACCAGGGGGCACACCATGACGTCTTATAGCGATTCAGTTGAATACGTAAACTAAACCGCGTCGCATAATCGTACTGTGACGTCTTATTTTTTAAGTTACTGCCATTTTCAACCTAAATGGATCCAGTTTAGGTTGAAAATGGCAGCAACCTAAATTATACGACGCGGTCCAGTTTAGGTCTTCAATTGAAGCGCTATAAGATGTCATGGTATGCCTACTGCTTACATTTGGGCGTGTAGTTGACTGCTATCGGTCCCGCTGATTGTCCCCTGATCGCCGGGGTAGTAAATGCACGGAGTAGAGAGTGTCCATTCTGTACGTAGTACCATATTTATTCTATGTTAGTGGAATACTCTTAATTCTATGGTTGTCTTAAGCAATCGATTAGTAAACATTCTTGGGCATTAATATCTGCTCACGGATACGCAATTTAACAGTTTTTTAAGTCAACAAATGTGAAGTAAACACGTAATTATGAGTAATATCTAAGTACTACCTCGTTTACCTATTGTAATTCTTCTGTACTGTGTTTATTTTTGTTTCTGGTGTACAATAAAGAGTTTTTCTATTTCTATTCTATTCTACTAAAACTTTGAACGGTTCTCAAGGACTCTATCGGGTGAACAACGGGGTTAGGCGATTTTTCTACTCTTAGGCAGTAGCTGACTAAGGGACTCTATAGTATAGAGCCTTACCACAAAGATTTTTAGCTATGTTCTCCTGCATTAGTAGCTTATGCTCGCTTTTGCGGTCAGTTGGTTTCGAACCTACACCCTGCGGCGTGCGATTCGACTTTACCAACTAAGGAATCGTGAAACAACTATAATTAGTATTAATAGTAAAAGCAACTATATATGTTAATTATATATTTCTCACTAGCTGCGCCCAGCAGTTGCACTCGCGTTGAGTGTTATCCCTAGGGACCTTAATTTTTTATGGGATAAAAATTATCTTCTTTATTAATCCAAATAATAAACTATATGTGTGCCAAATTTCATCCAAATCTGTCCAGTAGTTTTTGCGTGAAAGTGTAACACACTTCCTTCACATTTTATAATATTAATAGGAAATAGGATAAGATAATAATCATGTTAAGTCTTTCTTAATATATTTCAGTCTGTTGGATGTTTGTTGAGTAAGTTTCGACAGTTTTCAATTCTTGATCAATTCAGTTTAATTTATTGTAATCTTTCAATGGCAATGGGAGAAATCGTCAAAAATTTGACCGAAAGAAAACCATGAAGGTATCGATTACCTTTTTTTCATTACGTTTACGACTTATCAAACAATCTTAAGCATCTGATTAGCTAAGACCAGTTTTAAATTACACACACACACCTACATGAACTTATAAAATGGAGGAAGACGCGTCGGCGAATTCTAATACGAACGTGAAGCATAGCAATGAGGAGGCTTTTTTTTAAATTATATATAGGTTCACGTTTGATCACTATCTCACCAGATGGTAAGTTACAATGCGGTCTACGATGGTACACGCTTACCTAGAAGTACCTTATTCACTCGTCCTTGAAGACTCCCAGGTTATAACTATCGGGAAACACAGAGTCAGGTAAGGAGTTCCACTCCTTTGCGGTACGCACAATATAAATGTGGAGGCGAACCGCTTACTGCGTACAGATGGAAAATGATGGAAAATGGCTAATGTGTGTGTGTGTGGTGGCGGCCACAATTTCTCCCTTTAAAGAAAATGCTGTAATTAAAACATACGTAAGTACTGCGAAAATTCAAATAGGCAAAGATTAAAATATTAATAACTCATCATAATTACATACATAGATTACGACACCTATAACTAGGATTCCATGTATCTAGGGAATCAGAAACTTCGAGAAACATTGTCTCACAAACACCTCAGAGCAAACACTTGAGTTTCACACAAACTTTGCTCTGAGCGAGAATCGAATCCCTATCCTCACGCGTCCGCAGTCAACTCATCACCAACTACGCCACGGAGGCCGAAAATAGTAAATACGCCGAAGGCTAATTTGAAAACAATTTAAATTTTCATTGGCACCACAGAATTTGAATGTGTGCGTGAGCTTTGTGTATTCTAAAGGACCGGCATATCTCAAGCGCTTCAATTTCTCGTGTAGGTCCACGCCACCTTCCTTCTGTAATAGATCCATGCCCACACACACATATGTACGAGTCATTGTGAAAGTGATTCATTGGACAAACTCTAAGCTGGGAAAACTGAAAGTGGAAATCTGTTGTTTAAAGTTCGGCTGTTTAACCTTGGTTAGTGGAGCTTGGTGAGAAACTGGGGGATTGCGAAAGAGCAGGGCGGTGTAGGGCATGGTGGCGGTGCGGAACCATGACACAACAAAAAACAAAACAAAAAAAAGTTCTTTTAAATTCTATTAATGTTACGACTACTTTTACCAGTAATATAATTGATGATAATTATGTACAAATGATGAATGGCACTGCCACTGTTATGGGCAAGCGTGGCGCTTACCATCATAGAATACCCTGCTCATCTCGTTTTTCATTATATATTTGACTCTAAAAAATACAATTCTATACTCTACGAGTATAAAGTTAGTAGGACTTAATCTCCGGAAATACTAAACCGGATCTGGATTTTTTGGGACTCAATTTAATTCCGGGAAAACGAAAAATCCCTGCGGGAACACGGGAATTACGCGAGTAAAACGGACGGCCTCCGTGGCGTAGTGGGTGACGAGCTAGTCAGCTCGTCGCTCGTCGTCGTTTGCAGTCGCAAAGCGTGAGGCCACGGGTTCGACTCCCGCATGAAGATTTGTGTGAACCACAAATATTTACTCTGTGTCTCTCTTCGTACTTCCTGATTCCCTAGATACAGGGAGTCCTAGTTAGGGTCAGGATCTATGTACTTATGAGATTAAGCACTTTTTTTACAAAAAAAAAAAGTAATGCCGCGGGATGCGGGTCTTGTTCAGAAAGTGTTCAATGATACCCGACATGAGCAAGGGTAATGTTAAACACCATGGTTTATGGGTTCGAGTGTATAGAGCCGACCGGTCTACGAGACCAACCGGTCTGGTGGGCGGAATGGCCTCATAGACCCCCGGTTACCATTGACTGTTAATAATCGTCTGCATATGGGAACTGATAATGTTCTAGTTGTTAGAAAGAACAAAAATAAAACAGTTTTAGAGTCTTTCTCTTTCATACATTGAAAGAAAAAAACAACAAAAAAAAAGAAAAGAAAAAACCGGAACATGTTTGCTCACTACTGCTTGGTGGATTAATGTATTATTATTAAATATTATTATTCACTATATTTATTTTACTCCTTAAATTTAAATTTCTTTTACAATCCTTTACAAAACTAATAAAAATACAGGCTACTAAAAATATTATAAAAGAAACTTAAACCTAGGATACCACCTATTATTATTATTTCTATTTTTTATTAAATATACTTTTCTCTGCTCTCTCGTTTTGCCACACCACCACCATTTCAGTGACACCTCCAGGATGACTGGTAGAAAATGCTACTTAGCATTAAGTACTCCTTGCACTCCATTTGTGTGCTAAAGAATACATAAATAAATAAATGTGTGGTACTTCTCAGGCGGTCTCTTGCAAAAAGAGGCTTACTACTACAAATGGTGTAGCTTTCCGTCAGTATTAGACTTTTCAGAATTGGATCAGCAGTTTCAGACATTAAACGTAACAAAATAACTTTACATCTTTCTAATAATATTAGAGTAGACTAGCTGCGCCCCGCGGTTTCCCGTTTTGTCCCACGGGAACATACTATCGGGATAAAAAGTACCCTATTACTCTATCCTTGTTATATACTATCTGTGTTCCAAAATTCATTCGAATGCATTCAGTAGTTTTTGCGTGAAAGAAGAACAAACATCCATCCATCCATTCTCACAAACTTTCGCATTTATAATATTAGTAGGACATTATATCTGATTGAATTATTATTATCATAAGTCTGCATCTTCATGTCCCATCAAAAACAGAAGTCCATCTCGGTTCTCCACCATAATATCGTATGTCAGTCTGTACATGATACCATGATAATTTTTATATGAGCTTCTGTCACAATTCTTGATTTTATATCGCCTATAAAATGTAATCTTGGATCGTGCTCACACAGAATCATCTTTTGAATGTCACTTGCAAGTTAGACTGAGGATATAACGTAAGCGGAGCGATAGCGGATAGGAAATGTACTAATGTAGTGGGAGGCCTCTTTTGCAAGAGTCCGTCTGGGGAAGTCCCGTTGCCAGATATTCATCCGCCAAGTAGCAGTGTGCAAACATTACTGTGTTCCAGTTTGAAGGGTACTGTTTCCAGCGAAATTTCTGGGCATATGAGACTTACAAGCCGATGTCTCAGGGTTACGAGCTCAGTGCAGTACCACGCAGGATTATGCAATGCAAAGTTCTGGGTGGCACTGTAACTGTTATGGGCAGGCGTAGCGGTTACCATCAGGTGAACGACTTGCTCGTCTCGTCACACAGTCTAATAAAAAATAGGCTGTCTGTAAAGTTGGTTTACGTACGATATTTTAACGTGACAACGTCATAACAAAACATTTATGCAGTAATTGCATACTTTTATGAATAAAATTGAATCATTTTGTAATCATAAAACAATAAATAAATACTTGAAATCATACTAGTAATCAGATTTTTAAAATGCAAGAATAATTAAACTGTCAAGAAGAGAAGAGAGATAGATGCGGCGCAAGCGTACAATGAGCGTAACAGGGCTAACGGGACAATGTGTCAAATTTTTCGTGCATGCAGCCGGAGCTCATCGGTTTATTAGACGTTGTCACTTCAATAATTATAATTTTTTATCTCTAACCGCTACCGCTACCGCTACCGCCGTCGCTTATCAACCGATCTTGCCTTTATAGCATTTATGTTTTGTTCCCATTGTTGCTATGACGGTGGAATTTTATCAATGGCAGTAATATTACCGCTGTGATCTTTGACATGGCGTGGGTGGGAATGAAGAAATAAATATCGAACAAGACGTTGTTCTTGGAAGTTTATTACTCGATCAGGGTGGTAACCACGTACTTATTCTTATTCCATGCTGGAGGCCTACCATGACAACTTATAGCGATTCAATTGAAGACCTAAACTGAACCGCGTCGTGTAATCGTACCGTGGCGTCTTATTTTTTATGTCACTGCCATTTTCAACCTAAAATGGATCCGGTTTAGTTTGAAAATGGCTTATTAGGTACTCAATTTAGGTTGCCGCCATTTTTAACACATTAACCAATATTTAACTTTTTTTGAATATGCAATCATTTTAAATCTGACGGTAAGTAGTTAAGTTTAAGTTTTCTTTGTTCTGTGGTGTTTCAATAAAGAGTTTATCTATCTATCTATCTATCTAAGTAGATAATTATAAATTAAACTGATAAAGGAACTTTTGTAGTACATATTAATATTAATTTGGAGAATACAGAAGATGGTATAACAGGATTAACTTAATAAGCAACAGATAAGCCAGTTAACTAAACTAAAACTAACTAGCCCCAAGCTACAGAAATAAAACAACTACTGCCCATTGATTGATAGTACAAAACCAGCTAACGAAGCGTCAAATTTATATTACCATACATGCATCGGACTGTCATGAATATTGATCAGTACTGATCAAACTGAAGATTTATCTCTCTTTGGATCTGTTAATAAGAAGATAATTTTGATATAGACAGGTTACTTAAGTATGGTAGCTGGTATCCTAGGGGGTAAACTGAGGGGGGGGTGAGGGGCAAAGGGAGCAAAAGTGTGAAGGCAAGGGACACCGATGACGTCACCATCAGCATAATACCATTTAGTGCCCTTGCCGAAATAAAACTGTGGATTTCTACTGTGATGTAATGACGTACGACGGATAACTTTTTTGAGTAGGTAGGGCTTGCTTGCCGCTTGGGTAAGTTTTAACATAATGCCAACGCTGACGTCGACACCGGCAAATCAACGTCAATCGTATCCATTAAGAAATATTCGAAATTAGCCATTATTTTTCTATAAAAGCTGTTGTTTTGTGATCAGTGAGTCTGTTCCTCAAAAAAGTTATGCAAATAAAAACTTAAAAAAAAAAAATTAACAATGCCCATTCAATTTTGATTCGTTCAACTTTCTGTGAATTTGTAGAATACGAGAACTGCCCTTCAGAACAGCACTGTGGTGTATTTTCGGTGAATATCAAAAGATTATCATCATCATCAACATCCCATATCGTCCCACTGCTGGGCACGGGTCTCCCCTCACTTTCGTGAGGAGGATTAGAATAATCCACCACGGGGGCCAGATCTGGATTGGTGGATCACATACCTACCTCCGAAATAATTCTCGGGTAGGTATGTGGGTTTCCTCACGATGTTTTCCTTCACCGAAAAGCGAGTGATAATCACGTACATATGTTTTTACAAGAAACACATTGGTACGTGCCTGCACTGGGATTTGAACTCACGACCTTCTGATTTGGATCAAAAGATAATGTGCGTAATTATGATATTTAAATCTCTAAGTATCTTTTTATTTTCAAATCAAGAAGTCTATTATATTTCAATTTGAAATTAAATTCTATTCAACGATACAGTATTCAAAAGGAATCCTCATCAGAAACAGACTTTCAAAGGTTGATTTCTGTATCATGAATGGATTAATAGGCTTATTATAAATACGAGGTAAATTAAATATTAAAAACGAACAAAAAACACATCAAGTTTGTATGGGAGCCATTAGAAATGTTAATGACGAGGGCGCCATCTTCTGTCTCAGTTTTTTGTTAAGATTTAATACCTCGCTCTGTCACACTTTATGTCTATGAGAACAATCAAGGTGTATTCAAGTTAGAAGTGAATAAGTATCTTCTAGGCAGACGTCATTTACCTTTATCCAAATCATCGCTTCCCATTAGGCAAAATGTGGAAACTTGTTTTAGTTAAACCGTTTGACTTAGTGTTGTTTGACTTAAACCGACTAAAACCCCCCAGGAGCAGTCCTCCGCCGAGGTGGGGCAAGACTAAATTGATTTATATACTATCAAAAAACCACCATCATCAACCCATGTCATCCCACTGCTGAGCATGGGTCTCCCCTCACTTTCATGAGGAGGATTAGGCCATTATCCACCACGGGGGCCCGGTCCGGATTGGTGGATAATATACCTACGTCTGAAATAATTCTCGAGTAGGTATGTGGGTTTCCTCACGATGTTTTCCTTCACCGAAAAGCGAGTGATAATTACGTACATACGCTTTACAGAAACACATTGGTACGTGCCCGCACTGTGATTTGAATTCACAACCTTCTTCATGGCGGACGTTCTCCCAAAACCAAGCAATGTGCTATGTGTGTGTGTGTTTTTGTAATAGTGTCATCATCAACCATATAGGTTGATTACAATTCACTGGTGTACAATAAAGTTATTTCTATTCTATTCTATGTCTAGCTACACAGTCCGTCCGTATTGCTCCGTAGCTAAAATATCGATTCAAAATCAGTTCTAGGTCATGTCTGCATCAAAAACCAGAACTAATTACTTATTCTGTGGCGAGAATAAAAAAGTCTACCACACATCCTCTGAATAAGATACCATCTTGTCGGTCCATCAAAGGACGCTGTATCTTTTGAAGTGTCTCTCCCTTTCACACTCAGGAGAAGGATGTCGCTATCTCTTTCTAGAGATATAAAGTGAAGCCATCTGAAGAGACAAAGAGGTGATTTTACGATCTTTTCACCTGACGAAGTGACAATGCTATTAAATAAAGGTTCCAGGAAGCACGACGATAGTGACTTTTTAGTACTTTAACTACATTTTTTTTTTATTTGACCGGGTGCGAGACGAGTCATTCACCTGATGGTAAGCGCTACGCCTGCCCACAACAGCTATAGTGCCACCTTATTGCCACTCAGAACTTTGCATAGTCCTGTGTGCCACTGCACTGCGCTCGGCGCCCTGAGATACCGGCTCTAAAGTATTATAATTATTATGCCCAGTAATTTTTATCCTATTAAAGGTAAGTACGTAATACGTACGTAATTATCACTCGCTTTTCGGTGAAGAAAAACATCGTGAGGAAACCCACATACCTACTCGAGAAGTATTTCGGAGGTAGCTATGTGATCCACCAATCCGGATCTGGCCCCCGTCGTGGATTATGGCCTAATCCTCCTCACGAAAGTGAGGGGAGACCCGTGCCCAGCAGTGGGACGTAATAGGTTGTTGATGAAAAGTAAGTATCTATACATTTTATAATTTTAAATTAAGCTTTGTTTATTCCAAGAAAGACATACACAAACAATCTATATTAGGTACACTTTGTTACGCTTTTGTCTGTATCTATCCAGTTCTGTGAACCTATATTTCCCAGCGTCCCCACTGCTGGGAGAGTTAGTGGGGCAATTGGGAATAAAGAAAAATTCACGTGATAGAAAAATTCCGCATTACGCATTGACTGCATGAATGCATCTATTTTCAGTATGCACATAATTACGTTGGCATGCTTCCATTTGGGTTACGAAACTCTTTGAAATATATACGAGACCGACATTCTTTAAAACATTCGTGATAACAGTAACTGATCTTCGTGGAAGAAGCCAAATTATCCAATAACCCGGAGCCGATGTCTCGGGGTGACGAGCGCAGTGCAGTACCGCGCAGATTTATACATTGCAGGGTTTTGAGTGGTGCTGTGACTGTTATGGGCAGGCGTAGCGCTTACCATCACCCGATGGTAAGCGCGACGACGGTAACGACTCATCACGTCACTCAGTCTAATAAAAAAATAAAACGTCTGACAGTTGTGTAGACTGCAGTGGAGCAAAAACATCCTTTGCGCCGGCTTCTGTCGGCTGGGTCCACACCTGTGACCGTGACTCCGTGACCGTGTCACGGCACTTGCCACGCTGAATATGGACAAGAGCTGTGACATTTTACCGTAACTCCTCCAATAATCATTGAGTAGATCGCTTGCTATGTGACGTTAAATCAGTGCTTTGTAAAAGTGCTACATTTAGCTTACTTACAAAATACATTGAATTTTAAGCTTTCATAGTAGAAGCTTTTTAACACGCTCTTAGTACCTTCACTTGCATTTATCTATCTATATTATGTAACGTAATCTTTAAAAGTTAATTTTATGTAGGGGAGACCGGGTATGGTTGTCACACGGATTGGTTGTCACATCGGCCATAACAAACACCCGAACGAACGATAGATAGGCTGATAGGTATATCGATGAACTCATTCGTTTGTTCAGGTTTTTGTTGTGGCCGCTGTGACAACCAACCTGTGTGACAACCATACCCTGTCTGCCCTATTGAGGACCGATGACAATACAATAATAATAAAAAAATATAAGAATAATAAAAAAAATATAAAAACCAACTTCATTACAACATAAATAATTTGTACAAATTTATAGGTCCTTGATATCAAATGTCAAATTATAATCGTATAGTAAAAAGTATCCATGTTTTTTTTACCATAAAGTTGATACTATTTGAACTTTTTATTTCGGGTTGCTATTTAGTTTTTTTTTTTGTAATCTATATTTTTTTTCATTTCTAAACTCCGATTGAAGATGCGATACTGCTTGTGACCTATATTGGAATCTTGTTATTGGCTATATTAATGGATACGGAAGCTTTTACTGTGATTGTTTTTATCTATTTGGGTGAAATGTCGTGACTTTTGCTGATAAAAATGCAAAAGAGAGTACTGTTTTAATAATCAGATACACACCATCTCTGTATTCTCTATTACTACATCGTTGCACACAAGTAATCAAATAATCTTGATATATTTTATACTAGCTTAAGCTTGCGATATCGTCTGCGTAAACCAGTATCTTGCAATAACAAGTATTCTATGTCCTTTCCCAATTTAACCTCACCAAATTTAATCAAGATTAGTTCAGCCGTTTATCCGTAAAAGGGGAACAAACAGACAGCTACTTTCACTTTTGAACCGACTTCAAAAAAGGAGGAGGTTCTGAGTCGGAGTCGGAGTCGGAGTCGAAGCTCCGTAACATCCTTAGTCAGTACTAGGGATGTTACGGAGCTTCGACTCCGACTACGATAAGTCGAAACATCCGATTGATATTACACCTCCGGTTCCGACTTCGGCTCCGACACCTTTAAATCGGAGGTCTTGCTACTTTTATAGACAATTAATTTGATTTAATTTGCTAACTGTTATTGAAAACATGAATATTTTTAGCTCATGTCAAGTAAGTTTATTATTGTTTAATTTAAATTAAACAGGCTGATTGACTAATGTTTGCACTATTTTATTTTATGAGGCCTGCCCTTAACACATCTCTCAACCACCACCACCTCTGACTCCGACTCCGGCTCCGGCAAACCAAATTTAAAAACTCCGATTCCGACTTCGGTTCCGGTTGAACCACTTCCGTAACATCCTTAGTCAGCACCATAAAACCAAAACCGAAACCCGCAAAGGCCGATGGTATCACCCAATAACCCTTTCACACCTACCGACCCACTGCACTATAAGCCTATAATTAAAAAGGCTAGCACACGTGCGCATACGCAAAGTAATGTAATTAGTACAGTCGAATGCACAAGTAGGTGAAATTATCGGCAGGGTCAGGCGTAAGGGTGACCATTTCCTGTTGGATTTTTGGTGGACAAGGTACAGGCGGATAGCGATTTTAGGCTGCGGAACGAGCGACGTCCCCGGTGGTACTTTTTTGACCGTAGAACTCGAAATAGATAAGCTTATAAGTGCACTGAATAACACACGCGAGAGATTTCATGTACCGACTGCAAAAAAGGATTCTCGAACAGAAATCTTCGGAGTAGTGGGAAGCCTCGTCTGCAAGAGACCGCCTGGGGAAGTAAGATATTCATTCGCCAAGCAGTAGTATGCAAACATTACTGTATACCGGTTTGAAGAGCATTGTTTCCAGCGAAATTACTGGGTAGATAGATAAACTCTTTATTGAAACACCACAGAACAAAGAAAACTTAAAACTAGAACAAAACAAATTTAACAATTAGTGTCACAATGGGCGGTCTTATCGCTCAGAGCGATCTCTTCCAGACAACCATGCACGGAGAGGAGTAATTAGGACAACGGACGGTGGCTTTCCTTTTACGGTGGCTGGTATATGAGACTTTAGAGCCGATGTCTTTGGGTGACGAGCAGTGAAGCAGAACAAATGAAAAAAAAACTGTCCTCCCAAAAAAACCCCCGACTGCGCAGGCAATTTAGCATGATAAGTATAACATCTAAATTTCATCCAAATCCGTTCAGCCGTTGCGGCATAAAAGGGGGACAAACACACATAGATCCACACACACTTTTGCACTTATAATATGAGTGTGGTGCGAAAAGAGAAACCCCTTTTTCGGATATCATGGATGAAGACGCGGGTATAGCATAAAGCCTGCTACACATTATCGTGCACGTTGCAGTGAGCATGAGTCGCAATGTGTGATGGGCCTAAGCGGTATATTTGTGTGGAAATGCAGTATATTGAATAGAACTCTTTACTTCTGACACTTGAAACCCAGACAATTAACACTAGACTTGAAGACTCCTACACTGTAGAATAAATATATGCGCATAGACGTCAATGAGAAATTCTGACTGGATTGGATATAAATAATGAATCTAACTCAGTTCCATTCAAATATTTCAAGACTTCAAAACTGGACACTCATGGCCATAAACTTAATGATAAGTACATAAACTGATTACTATGGTAGGTAGTCGCCAGGTGGCGCTTAACACGTTCACTGCTGAAAACACACACGTTTGTGTTTTTATAACGTTACGGCAAGCGAAAACACGGCTGGCGTGCGAGCCCACACTGCTGTAATGTCAATTTTATCACACCAGTTGTGTGCGCCCGCACTGCTGATTGAGTTTAGTTACGACACAACACCCTTAAACAGTATACCCACATAACTTGTGTCAAGATTCGTAAAAGAGACAAAAAAAGTAAAACTATTCCAGGAGTGAAGCAGTTTTTATTTTTACAATACTTACTATTTTTCCATTTAAACACTTTTGACTGAGTAAAGTTAAAAATTTTCACTGTGGGAAAATCAGATACAGTTTTGGAAATCTATTTAATAGAAAAGACTTTCACTGGGTCTAAATCACTGAACTGTCTTAGAATGCTACTTATAAAAGAAAATAATTATCAAAATTGATTCAGAAGCCTTTTTGATACACACAAAAAAAAATACAGTTGAATTAAGAAATAAACCACAATTTTTGGAGTCGCTTAAAAAATAAGTGGATCGCGCGGGCATCGCCGCTGGCAACAGCCAGTAGTACAAGCCCAAAATGCTTTGTCACTTTCCACTAATTTAGATGTAATCTCCACAATTATATCTCCATTAATTCATACATATTTAAATAAAAATTATTATAACGCAGGAAATGCAACACTGTTCTGTACAGAACATTAACCATGCAGAGTATGTTTTTATTTGTTTGTACGTTTGTAAGTACTAGTTGTAGAGGATGTGAGATCGGAGAATTTTTTTATAGTATTTAGGGTAACAACAAATTCTAGTAGAAATGAAGGATTTTTGATTATATCTTCAATGTAGCTTTCAATGCTAAAACTAGATGGCGCTACCAACTTTATGGCAAACTTTTTTAACATTAGCTATCGACGCGCACTCTATTCCCGCTCTCTGTCATGTCCATCCAAAGCTTGCCTAGCAGAGATTTCTAAGCGATAAGACCGCCCATTGTACCTTTTATACATTTTGGTGTCAATAAAGAGTTATTATATCTATTTAGCTATCTAATTCAAGGTTTTCTAGAACTATATTGTCCTCGGCCACCTCACCAATGATTTCTCATAAGTTATGTGCGGATTTCTTTCACTCTGTCCTTTGGAGGGCACGTTAAGCCGTCGGTCTTGGCTATTTTTGATTGAAGGCAGTCGATAAGCCACGTCAGAGGCCCTTGGGCGGCCTTATCAACTCTAACACAAAAGCCGGCATTTACTAATTCAGAATTAACTATAATTCCATAAAAAAAACCTGTATAAGTACCTACTACAGACATTAAGCTACTTGGTGCGGCAATATGACTTACCAATACATTTTATTGGGTACTTAAAATGCTATAAAAATACCCGCATTTCAATATTACGATAACATCGCATCAACGAGTTGCATTATTATTCAATGTTGCCATACGGGTTGGAAATTTGCATTTGATTCTTCGAAAATAAGCCCAGTCGTACGGTCACCCTAAACTTTGACATTAATTAATTCTGCTACAGTATGCCAAAAAAAGAAGCTCAAATTGAAGTCTTCAAACTACCCGACCCTGTTTCTATAATAGTAAATACGTTTTGTTTTTAACTTATTTACATTAAAACACTAATATAACACATAGTTATTCAAGTAAAAGTAAATCTTATAATATTTTTTTTATTTTTTTATTTTATAATCAGTGGAAATAATTTCAAATTGGAAGGCAATAATGTTTACTCACAACTGCTTGGCGGATTTATATCTAGCAAAAATGAGGAGGTACTCTAGCAAACCTTTTCTATACAAACAAGTGCTTAAATGAGGATTCCAATACAATATCTCATAACACCTTTTATCACCTTAAACCTTACCACACAACAAAGCAATAGTACAGTCAACCTCAAAAATAAATGGTGACCAGACAAGTTTAAAAAACCACGACCGGTATTTGGTGCATTAAACGCTATCAATTTTATTTACAGAAATTAAAAAACAATAATTAGATAAAATTAAATAGAAAACGAAAACTATTATAACTAAAACTAAAACTTAAAAATCTAACAAAAGAGGGTATCCATGAGGCATGGTGCCAAGAACACTGGCTCATTTCCACGTTGAATGGAAACAGATAGTATTAAGGTATTATTTTCAATATAACTATGATTATTTTAAAATGTCACAACTCTCACTGAAACCTGTTAAAATTCGAGGGTAAAGGGGGGGAGTGACGTCATTTATAAGAAATCAGATTATTATATACATAATAGAAAATAATCATAAGTCTTTAACGCAATAAACACCGGTCACAGTTTTCTGAACTTGTCTGACCATCATTTATTGACGTGAGAATGTCTAATAAATCGATGGACACCGGCTGCATGCACGAAAATGTTGACACATTGTCCCGTAACGCTCATTGTCCCGTTACGCTCATTGTACGCTTGCGTCGCATCTATCTCTCTACTCTTCTTGACAGGTTAATTATTCTTGTATTTTAAAAATCTGC
The DNA here is from genome assembly GCA_912999815.1 of Campaea margaritaria. NCBI lineage: Eukaryota > Metazoa > Arthropoda > Insecta > Lepidoptera > Geometridae > Campaea > Campaea margaritaria. The sequence goes on from OU538814.1 coordinate 5,779,260, forward strand.
TTACTATTATAATTTCAAGTATTTGTTTTTTTACTATTAAAAAATGATTCAATTTTATTCATAAAAGTATGCAATCATTTCATCAATGTTTTGACGTTGTCACGTTAAAATATCGTCCGTAAACCAACTTTACAGACAACCAATTTTTTTGATGTCGACTGTACCTACAACCACGGCTCTAATAGATTTATAATGAGCTTACAATAATACAAAAAGCCCTTTGGAACTCTATTCGTGCTCTGTTAGGTAAAAATATACGTTTTGTCCCGGGTTAATAGTCCAGCAAATGTGGTCACATTAGGTTTTGAATAAACTCTTACGGGACACGATAACCGTGATCGCCACACGCAGGGCAAAGGCCTCTCTTCACTCTTTCTTATTCATCCCTTCAAAATTTTAATTCTATACTGACCACACAAATTTTTATTTTTTCATTGATGAGTGATGAGGCAAGGAAGTCGTCCACTAGATGGTAAAAGCTATACCTGCTCATAACAAATACATTGCCACCCAGAACTATGCATTACATAATCCTGCGCGGCACTGAACTGCGCTCGTCACCCTGAGACACCGGCCTAAAGTCTCATACGCCCAGTAATTTCGCTGGAAACAGTGCCCTTCAAACCGGAACACGGTAATGTTTGCACGCTACTGCTTGGCGGATGAGTATCTGGCAAAGGTAGGTAGCAGTGTCGACGGATCTAGGCCAACGTGAACACAGGCCCTCGGAAAGTTTGCGCATGCACAGTCACGAAGAAATGTTTTAGTGTGCCGTGCCTTGGAACTAGTAGGAAATGCCAGGCGACCAACCCTAACTGTCCAAATCCTAACTCGCTTCCAAAATACGAACACTTTGACGCTTTCTGCGGCTAACTTCACGGTAGCCTAGGTATATCAACACTGCTGTACTTCCCACGCGGTCTCTTGCGGAAGAGGCCTCCCACTACAAATAAAATATTAGTAAAAACAATAGCCACCACACTGTCCTTAGGAATGAGTATTATTTCCGTTTCCAGATACATACAGGGTGTAAACAACCTGATCTAAACCAGACTAGGATACATCACAAAAACACGTCAAAGGAAAACCACTAGAGGAAATAGGTGTCGACAGCGCACTTAGGAAAATTAGGTTTACCCAAGCTATAAACAAACAAGACCTAGATGTCTGGATGGGAAAACATCGGCTGAAGGCGGGGCAAGTCAGGTAGGGATATTAATTAGGTTTGGATTTAATAAATGTGTGTGTGTTGTCTGGAAGAGATCGCTCTGAGCGATAAGACCGCCCATTGTGACACTAATGGTAAAATTTGTTTTGTTCTAGTTTTAAGTTTTCTTTGTTCTGTGGTGTTTCAATAAAGAGTTTATCTATCTATCTATCTATCTAAAGGTCCGGACAGGCAGAGGCGGTGGGGGGCACGGTGATGATTCATAATATTATTAGAAAACTTGAAACTTTCAATAATGGAAATATTTCTATTGTAGTACAAGAATTGTTTTTTTTATTCTTGTGGTCTATCTCACTGATATAATTAATGTGAAAGTTTGTATGTTTGGCCTCTCTTTATATCGAAACGGCTTATGATGACGAGCGCAGTGCAGTGCCGCGCAAGACGATCCAATGCAAAGTTCTGGGTGGCACTGTAACTGTTATAGGCAGGCGTAGCGCTTACCATCAGGTGAACGACTTGCTCATATCGTCTCTCAGTCAAAACAAAAACAGAACAAGAAAACTGCAATAAAATAGCGAGAACTACCACTTCACAGAGCTAAACAAATCACTAACAAATTGCCCGTCCAAATATTTATTTAACATCGTTGCTAAAAATTCAAAGTGGATCAAAGACCTTTGGCCTATATTTTTATTTTAAAAGTGGTTGAACGACCCCATTCATATGGGAACTTCTAAATGAGTATGGTGTTGATATTTTTATAGACAAGCCGATGGTGCCGACGTTTTGTTATTCAGTCTCACTCAATGGGTTAGATATATTTGGTGATTACTCTAGATTCAGATGAAAACTAGATCGCCTAGGATTTATGCCCTAGTTTTTAGGTTAAGCTGGTTTTGCACGTGGCTTAGATATGGATCTTGCGAAATAGGTCTATCACTTAGCTTTAGACGTAGTAGCTCCATGTATATAAACCTTATGAACCTATATGAACATTCCGTGGAGCTTAGTTTAATAGTACCTTTTAAAAACATAATTTTAACAAAAAAATATGTGTTTAGTTGCTTGTAAAAAAAGCTCGACATCAGAAGTGGGATTCAACATAAAAAATTTATTTTCATTGTACCGTAATTTTTTTAAATAATAATTTAAAATTTAGACATTTTATACAATTATGTAGTGGAAAACCTCTTCTGCAAGAGACCGCCTGGGGAAGTATTCATCCGCCAAGCAGTAGTGTGAAAACAATAATGTGTTACGGAGCACTGTTTCCAGCGAAATTACTGGGTATTTGTGACTTTAGAGCCGATGTCTCAGGGTGACGAGCGCAGTGCAGTGCCGTGTACGATTATGTAATACAAAGTTTTGGGTGGCACTGTAATTGTTACCGACAGGCTTAGCGCTTACCATCAGATGAATGACTGGCTCGTCTCGTCACTCAATCAAAAAACATATTTTTTTTTAATTTGATACCCAAATGCCAATTAAAGTACAGCGCCATCTAGTTCAAATGCTGAGCATAATTAGTACAACTCACGCCCAAGAAACATCACTCAATACAATTAAAACAATAAGACAGCCGTCCCCATCATAGGTAATTGATATAAAAGCTAATAACCCCTTAAAAGTACAGTTCGGGTCCGAATTGACCCCATTGTGGGGTCAAACCGTGTGCAGTCGCCTGCAACGCCATGTGTAAGCTTTAAAAACGTCGCGTGGCCAATGTGACCACATTTTAGGAGAATGTGAAGTGTAAACTGACTGAGGTGGTTATATGAGGTGGTGATTAACTAACTAGTACAAATGGCGGACTTAACTCTAAGAGCATAAAAAAAAAACTAAAAAAAAAAAAAAAATTTTTTTTTTTTTTTTTAAATTTTATATTCGTTTTAGTTTATAAGTTTCCATTGTTCTGTGGTGTTTCAATAAAGAGTTTATCCATCTATCTATCTATCTAATAATAAATATATTTTGTTCCAGGTAAATCCCAGCTGTCCGCAGTGCATGGTCACCCTACCGTCTATCATTATTTAACACTATTCGACACGGTACGCGGGCATCGGAGGTGTGGTCACAATTACCCGTCATTCTTCCAACGCTGGGGTCAATTTGGACCCCTATAAGGTAATGACGTGTGGTTTGAAAGCATTTTCAATTTTGATGGCAGCTCCAATGAAAAAAAAAATCGTGTTGATGACTCAGGCTTTGTGATTTGAGATTGGCTGTTTTGAATGGAATATCGTGAGGACAAGAGGTCAAATGTAAAATTATTGCTTGAGCTTAATTTTGATGGTATTTTTTATGGTGTGGGTGTTTGTGGAAGGTCCTTGTAGCTCCTGATTTTCTAGGTAGGTACAGATAAATCCTGAACTCACGATTTGTGTTAAAGAAAGATAGTTAACTACTTAGATGAGATAACAACTCTTAATTGCACTCCAAGACATACAACTATAAAGAAAAGTAGGGACACTTTTTAATTAAGAAATTAAGTAGGTGTATAGATGACATTCTGTCATTTTCCTCTGAAGAAACGCATGTCAAGTTTAAAATGCAGGAGTCAGGAATACTTTGGGTTCGAAACCTAATCTTCACCGCCACCGCCACTGTATTCAGTTTGCTTATACCAACCTTTACTTACATACAGCTGTTACTATAACAATTAACACTAGACTTGAAGACTCCTACATTGTAGAATAGTTATCGATAAACGAAAATTATTTCAGAGGTAGGTATATATAGATAGATAAATCATCATCATCAACCCATAACGTCACACTGCTGGGCACGGGTCTCTCCCCACTTTCGTGAGGAGGGTTAGGCCATATTCCACCACGGAGGCCAAGTCCGGATTGGTGGATAACATACCTATCTCCCAAATAATTCTCGGGTAGGTATGTGGGTTTCCTCACGATGTTTTTCCTTCACCGAAAAGCGAGTTAATTACGTACATATGTTTTTACAGAAACACATTGGTACGTGCCCGCACTGGGATTTGAACTCACGACCTTCTGATTAGAAGGCGGACGTTCTCCCACTAGGCTACCACCGCTTAGATAGATAAATAGATAGCTAAAAACACCACAGTCACAGTCGGCGGACTTATAGCTGAGAGCGATCTCTTCCAGATAACAATGCATAGAGAAGAGCAACAAAAGTATGTAAAGATGGTGTGTTATCCACCAATCCGGGATTCTATTCCTATTGGAGGATTATGGCCTTATGCTCCTCACGGAAGTGAGGGGAGACTCGTGCTCGGCATCGGGCCGATATGGGTTGATAATTATAATGATTAGTTAGTTACTACTTAACGTAATTACAAAACCTTTCACCTACTTTTCAAGACCTCTCTTCAAAGAGCTGTTAACCGTTATAGCAGTAACGCAAAAGTCGTTATAACAGTTCCTGAAAAAACAGTTAAAAACCTATAAACTGCCAGTTACCCGACAAAAGTTACGCTGAAATTAACGCGCGGTTCAGAAAGCTGACCTAATTAGGGAGTAATTATCTCTTGTGAGCGTTTCCAGGGTCACGCGTCAAAATAATATGAAACACGATATTAGGCAAAAAATGGCGTGAACTGAACGGAAAAGGAACTAAGCCGTAGGCGATTTTTTTTCTATATTTATTCTTTAACTTGGCTTATAATGAGATGGTCATGGTAATTCATTTAAGAATAATAAAAATGTTTTCTAAAAGTCTTATTAATCTATGTTAGATAACTGTTCAAAACAAAAAAATCAACACTTAAACTTATGATATACTAGCTGCGCCCCGCGGTTTCACCCGCGTAGTTCCCGCGGGAATATGGGGATAAAATATAGCCTATGTTACTCGCTGTCAATGTGGCTTTCCATTAGTGAAATAATTTTTAAAATCGGTGCAGTGGTTAAGCCGAAACCTTACATATTTCTATACATACTTTCATCCCTTATATTTACTTTACCTCCTCAAGGGTAAAGTTTTACAAACTTTGAATGCCAAATTTATTTATATCTAATCAAAAGCCTAAAAAATAAATTTCAAGCTTCTAGCTTCAAAAATGACGATACTTCCATACAAACTTTCATCCCCTATTTCAAACCCTTACAATGCATTTTTTGCGATAAAAAGTAGCCTATGTCCTTCCCTAGGCTCTAGACTATTTCTGTACCAAATTTCATTTCAATCGGTTCAGTAGTACAGGCGTGAAAGAGCAACAGACAGAGTTACTTTCGCATTTATAATATAAGTAAGGAAGTAAGGATAAGGATAAAGTAAGGATATGATATACAAATAAATGTAGGCACACAATCGACAGTGGCGCCTCTCCTCATTCCCAATCTGTCATTCGGAGCGGGCGGTCGTCTCTCTTGAGCGTGTGCCTACTTACTGAAAATCTGGTTGTGTTACTTTAAACCCAAGCCCTAGATTAGTGAACACCACAATATAATAGGAAAAACTCTAATTACGATCCTACTAATATATTAATATTATAAAGAAAGTTGGTGTTGTGTGTGTGTTATCACGTCTTATCACGTCGCAACGTCTGAACGGATTTTGATGAATTTTGGTGGTATTTAGACACTTTACATCCAGAAATAACACGTAACATATTTTTATCCCATAAAAAAACCGTTTTGCTGTAACAAACGGTTCCTGTGGGATATTAGTCAACGCGGATATGAGCGGCGAGCAGTAATACATTCATATTTAACATATTTTTTATAGTTAATAGGAATTTAAAAATCCGAATATATTTTACATGTCACAGATCAAAACTCAAACAATGTCAAAGAAGTCATATTCTGTAACCCAAAACCAATGACGTGTAATGTTATAATGGAAACCAACACACGCGTTTGCACAACTGGTCTAGAGTTACAGCACATGTGGCAGATACGACAATGTCGAATTATTTCAGGATTAAACACACAGCTTATGCGTCAGAAACGGACTAGCTTATAATAATGTTTACTATCCACTATCCTCTATTATTAAATTTCCAGTTTTCCCGCAAGAGCTCATGTCACTTGGGAATAGCAAAGCGAAGAACTAATAAAAGAAACAATTGAACCTCGCGGAATAAAAAACAAATGAGTCAAATCATGAGTTCACAAATACATAAACCATAGAAGATAACCATAGAAGTACGTTCATTTTTCCCAATTTTCCAATTGTCCGTGCAAGTTTTCCAATTTTTATTTCTATTAAAATTTTATTCAAAAGGTAAACCGGTCCAGCTATTTTAAGTGATGCGCTTACCAACTAACAGTATTACAATTTTATGATTATAGATAGAAGATAGATGATAAAAAACAATTGAATTCGTTATCAATTAAATGACCGAAGAGCTAAATAAATCGAAAAGTGAATGGTAAAATTTTAGGGAACAGACCAAGAGGCCGAAGACCGAAGCATTGATCTGACCAGGTGTCAAAACAGCTGGAAATGCTAGCCAACGTGGCACTTCAGAGAGCTGAAGATCGGAGCAGGTGGAGACCACTTCTGGACTTAATTGATAGGAGTCACAATCCTCGACAGTAAGGTAACGATTGAGGAGGGAACCTTCGCAGAAAGTTAAAGTGCCTATGAAACGAACGCTTATACCCTTGAAAATCTAATAATACCTCCATATTTCGTCGACAGCGGATCGCATGATCGACTCTTGCTTCCAAAATTTAATGGTAAACATATAAATTATCGTTCGATCGCCAAGGTTATGGCTGTTACGACTGTTTTTCGATGCTTTAATCCGCCTCCTGATTACGTAAAACCCTTGCAGCACTCAACACGCGATCAGTCGCTAAATGCAACTCCCGCCTGTTGCAGAATGCTCTTCGGCCATGGATTCTAGCGCCACTAGCGACAGGACAGCAATAGATGGAAGCGAATGAACGGAAGTTTTGTTTTGGCAGTTTTAGTCATGTTTTACGGCAATGATCGAGAGATTAACGTCTATCGCAAGCCTGTCGTGAGATTCGTAATAAGGCGGCCGGTTGTTTGATGGTACAGCTGTGCCCAGCGCTATCCTTGTCCAAGGTTTCGTCGAAATCAGTTCAGCCGTAGAGACAAGAAAGCTATCATCGTTTCACTATTCCACGTAAAAAAATATCTAATAGGGTAGTTGTTTTATGAAGTGGTATTTGGGTGACGTGTGATAGAGTAGTGAGAGAACATCCGCCTTCCAAGGAGAGGGTCGTGAGTTCAAATCCCAGAGCGAGCATGTACCAATGTGTTTCTTGGTGAAAGTAACGACAAGATGTTCCAGGCTATTGGGAGAGTTACGAAAAACACAGGTACATTCGGAGAAATAAGCTTTACTTTACTAAGATTTCCGTAAGACCTCTGTTTTTGGCCTTTTTGCTGGAGTGAATTTAACTAGCTCCTATATAGAGTAGGTAGGTAATTACTAGGCATATGAGACTTTAGAGCCCATGTCTCAGGGTGACGCGCGCAGTGCAGTGCCGCGCAGGATTATGCAATGCAGGGTTCTGTGGTGCTGTGACTGTTATGGGTAAAAGAGGAGAAAAATTATTTCCTGTTTCAGTTAAGTTTGGCTTAGCTTTCGCCCCCGACATTACTTTTCTATTGGGTCACCGACCAAAACTCACACTCTAATGTGAGCATACGCACATTTATGACCATTCAGTCGTTAAACACTGCGTTACGAGTATTCCCGTAATCTGACGTAACATATATTTTGTCTGTGGCGAACTGCCAACGATGTAACTCTGTTTACTCTGACGAGTCGGTCTGAAATAGTATCCTAGTTTAGATAAGAATGATCTAGGTAGACTTTTTATCCATCTTGCCCCACCTTGCCGGGGACTGCTGACGGGGGGTTTTACACACACCCCCCTCCGTCACCCCCGTGGCATATGACATTTCCCTCTCTAAAAAAAAAGTAGACATTTTTACAAGATTTTGATTTTTTAATAACAGAGGCCCGCGGTATCGCTCGGATTTACTATTATCCCACAGGAACGGTCCATTTTTATGGGATAAAAAGTATCCTATGTTATTTTCCAGGATCTTTTAAATACCTTTTAAAAAAAAATTGATATTCACTCCTTGACCCGTTGTGAAATAAACTGGGAATTATTTTATACCACAGGAATCGTCAATTTTAACGGGATAAAAAACTACCCCTAAACAGTATTCCCTGTATCTAGGGAATCAGGAACTACGAGGACCACGTGGTCCTACGAAAACCCAAGCTCAGAGCTAATACCTGTGGTTCACATAAATCTTCATCATCATCATCATATGCAGCTCGTCCAACCCACTGCAGGGCATAAGCCTCCTCCCTCTTACGCCATTCATCCCGGCTTTGGGCCGATCTGGTCCATGTATTACCCATAAATCTTAGGCCGGAAAAAAATAAAACGGCGGCTAATTTAAATTTTTTTGAATATGCTACTCATACTTTGCACCTCGATCTTGTTTGATTTGGGGGGCATTTTTGGGACCTCGTACACGCCCTTCCCAGGAGCGTTAACCGTTTAACGCAACCTTGTTGGTAGTCGCATTAGAAGTTTCACTTCAAAATAAAACTGTCCTATTTTTCGAGGCTAACATGCAACATATTAAAAAGATTATCTTATGTAACTCAAAGCGTATGTGCATAATAGAACAAAGGGATGAATTATGTGAGAAAATGGTAAACAAAACATCATTAAGTTTCTAAACGGAACATTTCGTCGTGAAATACGGCATAAAAATAATATAAAACGTGTAAACGCACACTGCGTGGACTGTGTGTGGAATAAGCAATGTAGAGTAGAGAATGTACAGAGATTTTTTTTTTGTCACTTCATAAACATCAATCTTGTCAGTTTGAAAGTTTTTTTTTTCAGTTACGTTAAGAGTACGCTTTATAATCTCTGATTCTTTAACTAGTTTATACGCTTTTTTCTTCTTTCAATACATAATTAAGACTTTAGTGTGGTGTTGTATTTAAAAAAAAAAAAAAAAAAAAACTGTAAAGCCACCGGAATACGCCATTTAGATTCAAACACTCATTTTCTCAAAGGCCAACCAAGTACCAACCAAATATTAAGACTACAAAAAAATGTTGCGCAGCACTGCATAGCGCTCACACGACAATTATTTTTTTTATTTGCGCAATAATAAAAGGCATACGTTCCAAAGCGCACGGCGAGTCAGAAAATTATATAAAAAAAAACTATCTTTCTTCTTTACCAATATAAACAAGACCCTTTTAGACAATAAACATTTGAAATCATTTACCAACACGCTTTCAACAGTAAACTGTGGCTGGCTCAATTGAAATATGTATACTTCTCGACTTATTATGATTGAAAGCTTTGCATTGCTCCAATTGCTAATAATAGTGCATTCACGCATCGGCGATGCATGAATGGCGTAATGAGTGGGTTGGTTTTGAAGGATAGGATATTATAAAGAATTTGCAGTTGTTTATCGATTTGCGCAGCTTTGCAGTGCAGTGCTTTTGTCAATTTTAGAAAATAACTAAATAAATTTAAAAGCTAACAAATTAATAGAAGCTGGTTTTAGAAAAAAAAATGGGTATTTTTGGCCGCATTTTTTTTTATTGTTACCATTATCATGTTCCATCATAATTTTTTACTGGGGGGAAAGGAATTGTTTTTCCTTTTAAAAAAATCAAGAAATAATTATCTCATCTAAATTGGATTGGCCATTTTTTTAGTTAAATAATTTGGAAACTGGTCCAATTCAAATAATTATTGTATTTTCACTAAACATAATTGAAATACTTTTTTGTTTACTTGTCTGAATTCGTAACAAACAAATCAGTAAAATAATATTTAAAAAAAAAAATGCAGGGCAGTTTTTGGGCACTGCCGATAGAAGTGAAAAGTAAGTAACTTATGAATTGCTCGAGCTATTAGATTATTATTTTCGATTTATATTTGGTTTATAAAAAAGATTTTATGATCATTAACAACGACTAATAAACACTGTAGGCAGCCTTTTCTAATGAGGTTTAATTTATAAGAAGTACCTTCTTGATTTGTAATAAGAACTTGTTGTTTAACACACTTTTTTTTTCTTTTTTTTCTTTTATCTAAGGAAGTTTTTACTTTAAAAACATTGTAAAGTCCCAAGACGCAAGTAATCTCTGCCAGCCCCTACTCTGTCCTAGAGTCGGTGGCCAGACAAACATGTCGGAATGCACTTTTTTAACACTTCCTTCGCACTTGTGTTGACACTATGTGGAGTATGTAATGTTTACTCTGCCAGGTTGACAGTTGTACCACTTGTACCCAACGGGAGAAAAAAGAAGTAAAAGTTTTCTGGTAACCCCGACAGGGAGTCTGGTAGAGTTGACCGGTGACATTTAGTAGTTTCCCTTACAATACGTGGTGCTTTTTAAAGGTCAAAGTGAAGTTGATTGTAAAGATTCCGTTACCAAATAATCCAAAAAGGGCTTTCTAACCCCTAATACTGTCTTTGGTCATTATCATCCGCCTATATTCGTTAAAATTTTTGAAGTAAAATTTCTTTACGCACGCTTTTCTTGGGGAGTAATTTCGCTAGATTAGAATAGATCCGAAAAGAGCTTTCTAACCCCTCGAACAGATAGATAAACTCTTAATTGAAACACCACAGAACAAAGGAACCTAAAACATAAAAAAAAACAATACTGCCTGTCGTCACCATCATGAGCATCCGTTACAAATTCTTAAAAGTCAAGCATTAAAACCACCTTCCATAAAATTGCCACTTCATTTCAAAGTGATATTACCAATTTAGGTAAAAATCAATCATTCATGTATTACCCAACAAAGAAAAACAACAACTACCAAAAGAGTCGTATTTCTTACCATTAAACTGTATTAAATCAGTAACCTACATATTACTGTCACATAGACCTATATCCATTAAAGTAAGAACTAGAAATAACAACCCTAGCTTACCTTTATGGAAGCAAGTCTTACCTTGATTTCTGTAAGCCATTTAAGGTAAGCTAGTGAGGTGCCCGTGCCTAATATCGATAAATGGTTTGTTTTTTTTTTGTTAAAATACTGGCTGGTCAGACAACATTCTAATTGACGCCTTTTAGAAATAAAGCGTAATGTTATGGTCGCTCTATATTTTTTTAATAGCTTAATATGATTACGCATGAAATTAAGCTGTAAATTTATGAGACAATGATTACGCATGAAATTAAGCTGTAATTTTTTTTTACTTGCCAGTCAATAATCTAATTTAATTTCATTGTTGGGAGAAAGGTTACAAATTTTAGTTTTTTTTTCCTTTCTTCCATTATCGATAGAATAGATTATTTTATATATTGTACCTTATGTGGCATAAAAAATGAATTTATTTAGTTATTAAATGTACACTGACGAAAATTTAAAAAAAATTACATCCCTGTAGAGTTTCTTGGTGCTATCTTCTCTGACGGGCGTATTTCCGAGGCACTGGTAGAGTTAATGGAGTTTCCTTTTCCTGTGCGCGATTCAGCCATGAATCAACACCTGAAAGGGAAATGTTCTTTTTCAAACTCAAACCATAGTCAGTTAATCATTAGTTTAGTAGATCATATTTGTTTTTTTTTTCTTTATGTAGTTATAAGTGGCTTAAGTGTTTGACGTGTAGAAGTCCTATATTTTTGCCTATTTGCAATAAATGATTTGAGTTTTGAGCAAGAAAAGGAAAACTCCGATAGGGCTGGGACATTATGTGATTAAAAGTCCATAAGGATGGTGATAGCAAAAATGAGACATTACATCGAACTATCGATAAAATTAAAACCTTCCCCCTTCCCTACGATTGTCATATGAATGCTGTGACATTATTGAGTTTCCGCTTATGTGCGGATCAACTGGAAAGTGAATAAGTAGGTATTTATATATATTAATTGCTAATTGAAAGTAGTATGTCCATTAAAGTGCCAGGAATGACCATTGAAGCCATAACCAAGACCAGCTATGGTCTCAAGGAAATTGGAAATTAAGAAAAGAGTAATTTGCTTGCTGACTAGTTTTTCTTTAAAGGAAGTAGTTTAAATGTCAGAGAAGGTGTTTTATTGATGATTTTTCTTGTATTATTTTTTATTTATATTTTATTTATGACTGAGCATATGCATATGAGACTTTAGAGCCGATGTCTCAGGGTGACGAGCGCACTGCCGTTCCGCGCAGGATTACGCAATGCAAGGTTCTAGTTGGCACTGTAGCTATTGTGGGCAAGTGTAGCGCTTACCATCAGGTAAACGACTCGTCTTGCTCCTCAGTAACAATATAAAACATCGTTATCAACTCATATCTGCCCACCACACACCTTCCTACCTCTACACGAACCTCTATGGTAACGCTTTATCAAATTCTCATCCATTAAACATTATTTAAAGGCGTATTTGAATTCAAAAATGCCTGAACCAATATGATAAATAGGCCACAGAAGTGACCACTCGAGACATAAAGGGGTCTATACACGACGCGTGCCGGAACACACGCCGGCACACGTGTTGCATCGCACATGCCTCGTAGGCAGTGGGACAGTGAGTGAGTGTGGTGAGTAGGTGGGAAAAGGCCTTATTATATTGACTTGTACGACTTGTAGTATATTTATATTGTCTTTTAGAGGACTTTAAATCAAAATCCTTCAATGCAAATAGGCATGAATAATGCACTTTTCCAAGTTATACACTAGTCCTATAAACATAGAGAATAATTAAAAATAAGTCAAATAATAATATGATCTACTAAAGGAATGGAAGCGGTGGTAACTTAGTGGGAGAACGTCCGCCTTCCAATCAGAAGGTCGTGAGTTCAAATCCCAGTGCAGGCACGTACCAATGTGTTTCTGTAAAACTTATGTACGTAATTATCACTCGCTTTTCGGTGAAGGAAAACATCGTGAGGAATCCCACATACCTACCCGAGAATAATTTCGGAGGTAGGTATGTAATCCACCAATCCGGACTGGGCCCCCGTGGTGGATAATGGCCTTACCCTCCTCACGAAAGTGAGGAGAGACCCGTGCCCAGCAGTGTGACGTTATGGGTTGATGATTATGAAAGTAATGATTAACGGACTATGGTTTGAATTTGAAAAATGACATTTCGCTTTCAAGTGGCGACTCATGCCCGAATCTCGCACAGGAGAAGGAAACTCCGTTAACTCTACCGGTGCCTCGGAAATAGGCCCGTCAGAGAAGATAGCACCGAGAAACTTTACGGAGATGTCACAGTCGACTGTGAGAAGCCGAGAGCCATAGTTTCTTAGAAATAATATGCGTTACGATGACATATCTTAGATTCTGACCCCTAATTCGGATTCCCTGTATTAAGAGAATCAGGAACTACGAGGACCATGTACCTACAAAAAATGACAAGATTCAGAGCAAACACTTCTGGTTCACACAAATGTTTGCCCTGTGCGGGAATAGAACCCACAACCTTACGCTACGCAGTCAGCTTATCAGCCACATAGCCTGTCAAAATTCATAACACCACTTTCTTACGAGTTTCTTATTTATCATCGCTGTATATGCAACAAAACCGACAAGATTATAAAAAAAATTGTTACCCAGTTATTTCAGCAAAATTAATAAAAAATCTCTAATTCATGAAAATTTTCATACATTAGCTCGAAGTAAAGTCTGTAAAATGCTATGAGTCATACAACAACACATAAAAACATTGCTTACAGTTGTGAGAAACATTTATCTACCGGTTCACAACGAGAGTGCGTTTCCATTGTTACTAGCGAGACGGCAAAATGTAACAGAAAAATTACTGGACTGAATAAAAAAATCTTCATGGTTATTTTGATAATGATCTTTTAAATAATGTAACCTATGATGAGGTTATGTTTTTTTTTAATATTAAGATTACTGAATAGAATAGTATTATGACTAGCCACAAAAATGTATCAGAAATGCCTTGTCTAGACCTGTAAAGAAGTCTTTTTCTTTGCTAAGTAATGGGATGAGCATGCCGTTCACCCAGCCGTAAGCGCTACGTCTGCCCATAACAGTTACAGTTGCCAGAACTTTGCATAACACAATCAAACAACATTAGTTCGTATTTGTTAACGGTTTTGTGGTTTGTTATTATTGAGTCAACGCCATCGATTGGTTAGAGAGGTTTTGGTAGGTTTTGGAAGACTCACTAGACTCAATTCGAAACTCCAAGACTAGCGACCCTACTGGTTTTTTTAAGTATAACTTTTAAATCGACGTATGTGAGTAATTTTATGGCAATTGTCACAGTCATCTGTTGCGCTCGACCGTCACGCGCCATGATGTTTACCAAACGAATGAAGTCGCGTGTCTGACGGGTCGGAATGAGAGATAAATAAGAAGTAATAGTTTCATTTCTTACGTGTGTACACTATTACACACACACTATTTGTAAATCGGAGTTCGAAGTTTGGACAAGATCAAGTTTTTTTGCAACACTAGTCGTCCACTCCAAGTCGTACCGTCCTGATGAATGGACACGCGCGCTCTGTAAATAACGTAGTCTCAGCTCCCAAAATACGCGACACAGATATGAAAAACCGTCTGAAACCCGGTCAGTATGCAGTTGTATAGAATGTACATAGTAATTACTATGTAATTATAGTTTCTACATATTTTATGTATTATGTTTTGCGCTTATAGGCATGACGCAAATACTGGCAATGCAACGGATGTGGATGAAAAGCCAATGAATTACGTTTTCATGAGCAGTGAGATAATAAAATTTCGTGTATATTTGAATGTTTGATATGTATGTAGCTTTTTTTTTTCATGCGTATGTCGAAAGCATTTTAGCTCCAATTGATCTAATAGTCATGTAAACACCAGGCCATTTTGGTCAATGATGGCACAACAGATGGTGTGACCAAATTGAACCAAAGGAACAGCAGCAACATCTTTATGAGCCGTTTTGCTTGTCTAGCCACGGGTGCGGCTCTGCATGCGCCATAGTGTTTTCCCATGCAACGAACACAACAGTTGTGTTTTGCCGTACTCGTGGCAAGTCATGAAAAACACGATAGTTGTGTTTTCAGCAGTGAACGTGTTAAATTAGGTGTGACCAATATGCCCCCAATATAATATAGAAGAAGCGGTGGTAGTCTAGTGGGAAGGTCGTGAGTTCAAATCCCAGTGCGGGCACGTACCAATGTGTTTCTGTAAAACATATGTACGTAATTATCACTCGCTTTTCGGTGAATGAAAACATCGTGAGGAAACCCACATACCTACCCGAGAATTATTTCGGAGGTAGGTATGTTATCCACCAATCCGGACTGGGCCCCCGTGGTGGATTATGGCCTCCTCCTCACGAAAGTGAGGAGAGACCCGTGCCCAGCAGTGGGACGTTATAGGTTGATGATGATGATGATGAAACCGTTTTGCTTTCATTAGATCTTTTGCGAGTCTTCGCCTGTTTACTGGAGTTGCGTCGTAACTAAACTCAATCAGCAGTGCGGGCGCACACAACTGGTGTGATAAAATCGTCAATACAGCAGTGTGGGCTCGCACGCCAGGCGTGATTTTCGCCGTAAAATTATAAAAACACAGACGTGTGTGTTTTCAACAGTCAACGTGTTAAGAAACAAACAGTTTACACCAAAAGCAATATAGATATAATTGGAATTGTTTAAAAGGACAAAACGATCAGGAGTTGAAGGCCTCCTGATTGGTAACCCGTATAATTAGACCTACCTTTAACCAGACACCCGAGCCGATGGCAAACAAATCGAAAGACATCAAAGTCTATGGTATTTATAGAATACACCGTTTTCCGTTCATAGACAAGATAGAATGTCTTGGGTGGGTGCCAAGGCGGACGCTCCTTGTCTATGGATATATTCGGGTTAGGCGTTACGCTTTTTGTCTATGAATTCATTAAGTCATTGTTAAATTGAGGACGATAGTGTCAGCTGGAATCTTAGTATCTACTATACGTTAGAATAACTCGCGACAGAAATATAGAAACATAAAAACTGTAAATTTGTGATGGGTTTCTGTATTTTTCTAGGTTATGTAGAAATGCTTGTTAGGTTCGGTGGTATTTAGTTAATGACAATAGACGCATTTATTGGACCCACCTGTCATTTTATTATTGACTGACAGCTTTAGCCTAGGTTTTTACTGGATAAATTTTGCCTAGATTATTTTCCATGGTACGCATATTCTATTCCAGCGAAAAATTTCTCTAAAATCAGTTCAACCGTTTGGGAATGAAAGCCACACATACAAACAAACACTTAACTTTTTAATTTCAATAATAATAATAAAACTACAAACTACAGCAATTACTTACTAAAAACTTTTTTTTTTTATATTCAAGCGCAGTGCAGTGCCGCGCAGTATTATGTAATGCCAAGTTCTAGGTGGCACTGTAATTGTTAAGGACAGGCGTAGCGCTTACCATCAAGTGAACGACTTCTCGTCTCGTCACGCAGTCAAATGAAAAAAAATCTCTAATAATTATAGGGATATTAGACAGGTGTCAAAACGAATCTTAAAATTAATCACCCCAATATACAATAAGGGAAACAGTGACATGCCACCACCGACCCACCCTTGCAATTTCACAGTCCATTGGAGTTTTTATAACTACCAGGTGCAAATATAAATGACGCAACAAAAGTTGATCAAGGGTTGTTTAAATTATTGCCAAAAAAACTACTATGAGTGGTGGATGTAGCAGTAGTGTGCAAACATTACCGTGTTCCGGTTCGAAGGGCGCTGTTTCCAGCGAAATTATTGGGCTGAGACTTTTGAGCGAGCGCAGTGCAGTGCAGTGCCTTCAAACCGGAACACAGTAACGTTTTCACACTACTGCTTGGCGGATGAATATCTGGCAAAGGCAATGAATAATGGAAGGAGTCGCAATATTTTTACTCGCGAATAGCGAAAACGCGAACATGGGAACCGCGAGGAGCTTTTACTGTTCTGCCTATAATTTTACGCTTCGCTATTTCCAAGAGTACTTACTTACTTCAAGGCCTCTTGGAACTGATTAAGGGCACTCCACACTAGGTGACGGCATTAAGTCATTAAGACAAATAGAAGTAGGCACGTCCAGTCGTCGGCTGTTGACATATGGTGGGATTGAACTTGTGTCACGGTTATCGTAACCTAGATGAGCGACCTCGGATTAATGATTCTGGTTATTGTGAATTTATAGGCAAGTTTTTGTAGTGGGAGGCCTCTTCTGCAAGAGACCGCCTGGGGAAGTACCCACAACTTTGCCAGATATGCATTGGCAAAGCAGAAGTGTGAAACAATACTGTCTGGCAAACATCACGAATTATCCCATGGGGGCAACAAAAAGGAATGGACATAATGGACGACCCCCTAGAAGGTCGTTCAGCGAATCATGTTGAACTTTGTTTTGAAGATATTTTTATTTTCGTCCAATTTGCGAACCAAATTAAAAAAAAAAAACTCAATGTCTTCATATTTTCGATTCAAGATGCCAGCAAACTAAATATGTTCGTCACCAACTCACAGTCTAAACAAATTATATCATTGTTCAAACAAATAATCACCTTAGTGAAAACTCTGTCCCAGGTGTGATATTACGTGGGCCTATTTGCTATTACGCCGTTATTTGCTTAGATGACATTTGAAGGAGTTAGTTACACTACCTAAGCTGACTAATGTACGCATTAGCTTTTCACAAAAGGTGTATAACGTCACAACTTAATTACCTTCCTACTCTTTGGCAGCTATTAATATGACTTGGTACGAAAGTTTTCTAATGAACAAGCAGCGGCCCGCGGTTTCACCCACGCTAGCTGTTTTCTCACAGGAAACAGAAGTGTCTTATTCTATTCCAGGACCTAAATTATCTATCTACATAATTTAATTTAAACTGGAACCCGTTGCGAAGTAAACCGGAAATAATTTTATAGCTTAGCAACCCTTAATTTTTGCGGGATAAAAATAACTTTATTTGTTCCAGGACTTGAAGTATTTGTGTTCTAAATCTTATCAAAATCCGTTTAGCTGTTGGAGCGTGAAAAGAGGACAAACTTACAATGCACAGAAACACAAACTTTCACATTTATAATTATTAGTGGGATTTAATTTGTAATTATAATTAAGCTAGCTGCGTCCTGCGGTTTCACCCGCGTAGTTCCCGTTTTGTCCCACGGAAACATACAATCGGGATAAAAAGTACCCTATTACTCAATCCTGGTTATAAACTATCTGTGTTCCAAATTTCATTCGAATCCGTTCGGTAGTTTTTGCGTGAACGAGAAACATCCATCCATTCTCACAAACTTTCGCATTTATGATATTAGTAGGATTTTTGTGCATTTCGAGTTGCCGATAAATTTTGTTACAAAAAATGTAATAAAAAACATTACAAAATAAATAGCACATTCAATTTATTACAATCAAAAAACGTCAAACAATCTTCAAAGGCGAACAGAAATAAATTTCACTAAAACCGTTCCCATTTCACTATTAAATAATTGATCCGCTTATATATTGCAAAATAATAAAAAACGAACGTGGAAAACCAAACAGTTTTATCGAAAACAGATGCCTATTCGATTGCTTTTGACGCCCACTATAATCTGACCTGTGTTATTGGTTGACTGGGCTACCACTTACCAGGTTTATCTCTGGATAAAATTGAGGATTTTTTGTTACCAACTAACGAGACGAGCAATTCGTTCACCTGATGGCAAGCGCTACGCCTACACATAACAGTTACAGTGCCACCCAGAACTTTACAAGGCGTAATCTTGCGCGGCACTGCACCGCGCTCGTCAACCTGAGACATCGGCTCTAAAGTCTCATGCCCAGTCATTTCGCTGGAAACAATGCCCTTCATACCGGAACACAGTAATGTTTGCACACTACTGCTTGGCGGATGAATATCAGGCAAAGGTGTGGTACTTCCCCAGGCGGTCTCTTGCAGAAGAGGCCTCCCGCTACTATTATCCTATGGATCATCTGTAGTTATGAAACCCAAATGAAATAAGAACTTATGTCGGAATCTGTCAACAACACATTAACCACGGCGGCGCTTCCATTGAGGCGTCAACAGCCGGAAACCCACAAATAGATCTATTAACCCGATCGTTGTGATCCAAATTGATCCAACTTTGACAAGCTTTTCAACTCACTGTGTTAATACGGACGCTGATTGGGTTAAATCTTGAAAGGAAATATGACCCAGTTTATGTAATTCAATTGAGTTGAAATCCGTGCGCGTCAATAACAATGCAATTTTATGGAGACGGCGAGCTGATGTGTTAGAGACGGAGGGTAGACGACGGAACTCCTCCGCGACTAAGAGTAGACTGATGGTGTTTGGGCTCATTTTGATCAGCTTGCAGTACCGAATTAGTGTTTTATACAAGTTTCTCTGGATAAATATATTTTTTGACGTACATTTTTTTGGGAACTAGCTGCGCCCCGCGTTTTCAGCCACGTAATTTCAGTCTCACGCAAAACCTCTGCATTTCCAAGGATAAACAGTCCATGTTACTTGTGAAAAGTGAACTGAAGATTGCGAAATGAACCAATGTCAAATCGGGAAAAATCTCACCTCACAAGCCCTTTCAGTTTTTCCCAATTTTTCCAATTTTCCCTTCAATATTTCCAATTTTTGTTTCCATAAGATTTAATTTCCGGAATACAAAGAATATTAAAAAAAATATATTGCTAAAATAATCCAGCCGTTCTAGAGTTTTCCGCTCAGTTACACATAATTGTTACCAATTTAACCATTCATTTATATTGTGTTTCGATTTGAAGGGCATTTCCAGCGAAATTACTGGGCTTTTATGAGACTTTAGAGCCGATGTCTTAGAGTTTTGAGCGCAGCGCAGTGTCGCGCAGGATTATATGCAATGCAGAGTTCTGTGACTGTTATGGGCAGGCGTAGCGCTTACCATCGGGTGAACGACTTGTTCGTTTCGTCACTCAGTTAAATAAAAAAAATTATATAGATCGCGCCAACATCTCACGTTCATCTCACGTTCGATTTCGATCGTATCGATTCAGTGGTCACTAGTAACCCCCCGTATCTAGTTCCACTGGCAGTTTGTTTATATTTGAACCTAAACTCGTATAGTCCAGGAAATTAGGTTTTTAGGTTGAAACGTTATGTACGCTACATTGTGGCCACTAAACAAGTGGGTGTTTATGAGAGTAATTATTTTCGTGTGAGCGGAAATTACGATTACTTTTTTTTAGATTCGAGTCACTGAAATAAAGCAATTGAGGTCTGCTTATTTGATGTGATGTTATTTTAGTTTGTGGAATATTTAATTTGATGTAGGGCGCGGGAAATGTGATATTTAAATGAATGTGTGGACAGTGAGAACTAATATTATAACTGAATGATTCCATTATTGCCATCCTCTTAAATAATATTTTTTTTTTATAAAATTATGGCAAACAACCACTCGGCCCACCTGATGGTAAATGGTCACCGTCCTGCCCATAGATATTTACAACGCCAGGGGCATTTATTTTTGATTAGACATTAAACACACACATACATGTCGACGCTAGAAAGCGTAAACGCTGTAACCTTGAAACGCAAAATTGTTCACCAAACTTTTTTTGTTGAAAAAAAAATCATAACTCAATATCTACTCGACCTAAAAACGTAAATTTTGGATATTTGGTGTGTTACATACAAAGCTACAATACTGCTACCTTGGTTATATCCTAAAGTTCCTAGGGGACGTTGAAATGTGGGTTTGTTTCCAAATATGTAAAAAAAGTATTTTCGGGTCGGTCAAAGGGTTACAGCGTTTACGCTTTCTAGCGTCGATGTGTACATTTTAATGGGTAATATTCCCCCAATTCTACACACCAACACACGAAGAAACACAAGTTTTAGAAAAATATACAGAACAAACAACACCACATCATTTGCTTCCCGCCAAAAATCTCCAGCATTTCCTTAAGAACCATTATTTCTTTTTATTTAAGGGTAAGCTTTGCTTTCATGGCCCTACCACAGACGCGTAACCGCCGTTTCTAGCACGTGACCCGTTTGTATGGGCTTTATGAATGGCCGCTGTATGAGTTTTAGATCGACTATTGCGTAACTGTTGCGCTAATGTGCCAGTGAATTGTGACGAGCGACGGTTCCAAGCTTATAAACGATTTTGTGCCTAAAAAGCAAATTAAATAGGTTAAACAGGTTAATAAAAAGGTTATGTGGGACTCCCCCGCCAGCTGGTCTGGCGGGGTTTACTCACTAATACTCCGGGGTGTTCTCCTCTCCGCATTGTGGAGGTGGTTACGGGGACGTACGGCACTTCCGCGACCACCTCTGCGGGTGCCCTCTCGGGCTCGCCTCCTGAGGCTTGGGCCTCTTTCTCCGCTGGGAGCGTCCCGGAACACAGCCGCACGGTCCGCACCTCAGCTCGGGACTTCTAACTTGGGCGTTGGACCCCCCGATCCGAGCCGTCTAAGGGCCTCTAACATGGTATAATAACCCGTTATCAAAGACTACCATGACCTATAATGGCTATAATTGAATATGGGAAGCTAACAAATAAAAACAAATTTAATCACCATAGAAGGCACCGCCTTAAGCTCAATCACACTCCGGACACTCCATACAAATAACTGATTTGATATTTCACACAAACATAATAATATAATTTGAGTAGGTCTACTCTAAGATACTCCGCGACCAAAACAAAAGACAATCCGCTAGTACGAAGGTTCATACTAAGCCGTTTGTCTATTGCCATTTGGGCGTGTAATATTGAAAGACCTCCTAATTTCCCTCCGAATTGCGTGTAGAGGAGCGGGGAAACGGATAGCGGTAGGCAGAGAGTGTCCGTTCTGTATGCAGAACTAAGTATTCTGTGGCTAAATACAAAGCAGTTAAGCTATAAATCAGTAAGATTTAAACTAATTTTCTATGAAACATAATCTGATTGTCATGTATTGAGTTTTATGAGTAATTTTACGGCGTTTACTTTGAATATATTGGTGCAAGGTGGATCAAAGGCCTCTTATAGTATTATGTGAGAAATTTTATGATCTCTTTGACACGGAAATAAAAAACAAAAAATAAAGATAAACTTGAACATAGACCCGTAATAAGACGAAGCTACATCATATATCCCCCACTTTTAATTACGTAAAGTGTTGTAATTTACCAAATCGCCTCTGTAATGTCAATATAGCGCCCACAAGCGACTCGCCATGATTGAAGTTTGTTTGCTTTTCTCACAGAACCCCTGCTTTGCTAAATTAGAAACATAGTTGCGAAACGTTGTTTGAAAACCATGCGTTGTAAAAAACACGTCGGAACTATTTTTTTTTTCCATCATTAGAATAGAATAGAATAGAAAACTCTTTATTGTACACCAGAAACAAAATTAAACACAGTACAGAAAAATTACAATAGGTAAACAAGGGTAGTACAATGGGCGGTCTTATCGCTGAAAGCGATTTCTTCCAGACAACAACCTTTGGATGGACAGTAAAAAACATTTTCATCAACCAAACCAAAAGATTTTATTACAAACTAGCGGCCCGCCCCGGCTTCGCACGGGTAACTAACGAAGAAAATGAGAAACAATCTTCCGTTCACAATACGACCATGTAATGAAATCTCACCGACTGTCTTCTGTCTCACTCACTTTTAAATATTTCCGTACGATTTTTTTTATAATTTTTTTTACAAACCTTGTCCTGACAATAACAAATACATAAAAGAAAGATTTATCCAATTTGGTGCAGTCGTTTGGAAGTTATGCGCGTACAAACATTTCGGTAATTCATTTTTATTTATATAGATAGATTGAAACACCAATTTATCATCATCATCAACCCATAACGTCCCACTGCTGAGCACGGGTCTCCCCTCACTTTCGTGAAGAGGGTTAGGCCTTGATCCACCACGGGCGCGTTCTAATTGGTGGATCACCTCCGAAATAATTCTCGATTGGGTTTCCTCACAATGGTTTCTTTCACCGAAAAGCCAATGATAATTACGTACATGATTATCTTATATTATCACTAAGAAACACATTGGTACGTGCCTGCACTTGGATTTCAACTCACAACCTTCTGATTGGAAGGCGGACGTTCTCCCACTAGGCTGCCATCGCTTCGCTTTTAACATAGCTACCTACTGTTACCGGCGATTATCGATTCGCCGTGCCAAGAGGCATCTCTAGCGGCGATACTCTGTGGTGACGCCAGATGCGGCGGGGACTTGACAGTTCGGTTTGCCGCCAAAAAAGGGGGAAGCTTTGCCGCGTAAAATTAAACTGGGTTGACATTATTTGCTCATGAGATTATTGTATTCATAACACTACCTAATAGTAATAGGTAATATTTCAAACTAAAATCGAGAACACGATTTTTTTTTTCTAAAATGTATTTTTCTTTATTACAGGTAAATAAACACATTCTCCCAAGTTACAACAACATGGAACAAACAACAACAAAGCGTGTCTTCCTGATGCGCACCTTCAATGGGTGAGCTTGATTATTCATATCGTTTGTCACGATTATACGCACCTTTGCTTCATTAGTCGGTGTTGCCAGACGGGTGTCTTAGAAATTCCTCTAAAAACTCACAAAAAGGGGATAATTGGGGGGGTCTGGTAAACGCACCCTATTCGCCCGACAAAACATAATTATAATTATAATATTTTGGCATTTTATCGTCATTTAAGTACTAGGTAAGTTCACAAAATTTGGAATAATGTTATGGTTACATAACCAACAACTCACCCGGGGGCTATTTAATCATCCAGTGAGATTAAAAATTTAACCCTCTGAGCGTCTTCCAATCACGAATGAATGGGCTATTTGAAGTTATTTAATAATATTATTTTATTGTACAAGTTTTTTTTTTAATTTACAAAAATGTATCATAATTTTAGTCATGAAACAGATATTCAAGAAAAAATTAAACTTTAATAAATATATGGTAAAAAATGCTACTTAGCATTAAGTACTCCTTGTACTCTTTTTGTGTGCTAAAGAATAAATAAATAATTAAAAGATACCTATTAATAATTATGTATAATATTTCCTCAAACTGAAGGGTAGTTCTCCCAACCTAGCAACACTGGCTCTTCATTCATTAATATGCCACTCAAAGCCATCCATACCAACATTTCCCAACAGATACAAACTTCGCATATTAATCATTTAAAAAAAATAGTCAATGAAACCTCTTCCATCTTCACTTTGTTGATACATTTTAATCTACATAACCAAACTTACCAGACCCTAGATCTTTAGCAAACTTCTTTGTATAAGGGTTCTATTAAAAATTTACACTACAAATCAATAACAAAAACTTCTTGATCCCTAATTCATAAGCAAATATTCCCTGCATGGGTTCTTCTAACACTGGTCCTTATTATTGATGGATACGCTCATCACCAATTTTTATTGATCTCTTCCTGCTAGCATTCTCTATTGATTGACAGGTCTGGTTAAATTAGTAGACCAGTGAACGCAGAACTGTAAAGTTGCATGAAATATACTGGAGCGTGGTTCTTAGTACAGTGGTCGTATTAGCATAAGATATGAATCAAGGTGTGAGTACACCGAGTAATATAATGAGATACATGGAACGCCTATGAATGATTAGGTTTTTAATATCCGTTAGTAGTTTGTCGGAGGTATAATTAATTAGATATATTATTTAGATAGCAGACAATTATTTCTAGATATTATATTACTGCTTTGTCTAGAAAATCTACTCATAATTATTATTTTTATTTAATTTACTATGATGAAATTTAGTATGCAGATACCTACTTTAGGTCCTGGAATAGAACATGGGATACTTTTTATCCCGTAAAAAGAGACGGTCTCGTGGGATATTAGTGGATTATACTTTTTTTTATTTATTTTATTGGTTTTTATTAATTTTATTTGCAACTCCATCAAGCCTTTGGCATAGGATGTGCCAATTAAACATACTATACACCAAAACAATGCTTTCATAAGGAATGCGGTTAAAAAATATCTCGGCAAATAGCTCGGCGTCATTCCAAATTCGAATCAAACAGTGATGTGATATAGAAATTCGTTATTCCCGGAATCGAAAGTTCGCTGCATCTGTAAAATCAATTCAAATAATTGTTTCTTACAAAAATACATGGCTTCCTGATTGACAGACTAATTTCTGTACTTCCCTGTCTTTATTTGGGAAAACCATATTATAACTTCTACTATAAAAACTTTTTCGTCCAAGTTTAAACCTTATCGGGTTGTAATAAGGTTTAAAACATGGATTTTGGTGAAATAAAGAGTTTGGAAATATGCGCGCCACCGTTTTGTTAGTGTTGTAGGTAAAAATAGCATTGAATGGGAGGTATCGAATGAAAAGGAATATCGATGTTTCGGCTTATACGTTTATTTTTAACGAATATCCGGTTGTGTTTATTGAAAAAGCGATGTTATCTTTGCTTCGTGCTACTTGTTTCCGATTTTTATTTCTTTTAATTGAGTACATGTGCCTACATCTCAAGTGTTTTCAATTTGAAGTAAAATTAGCGAGAAACAAAATTATTTTTATATCTATATTTAAAACGGAAACATTCACTTAGATAAAGTGTTTATTTTATTTATGACTTTTAATGAGGGTAATTGTTTGTTTTGTCATTGGGGTTATATTCAATTATATCTGTGACGTCACATATTTTGCAATTTTACGTCTAGAAAGTAAAACAGCAGTTCGAAATTGGTGTTATTTGGCATTTTATCACTTAGATGTATTAGATTTGGAAATGTGACGTCACGAAAATTAGAACCCCTTGCCACCTCTTGTCACATAATGTCACACTTCGTCACCCCCCCCCCCCCCCCCCCCCTCCAAATTGGATGGTCCCCAACAAAAAATATGTGACAGAATAGTACACCCACAATTTAATTCAAATAAATAAAACTCATTCATAACAAGCGCTTTGAATGAATGAATGAATGGTAATTTATTACGTTCAACTAACCAATTGATTTTTTATTAACGTCTGTCAACAAACTCTTCAATTAAATCGATATAAACATCGTCACGTCCCCGCTCTAGTAGGTCATTACCCCTAACCTAAAACAATATGGGCGCGGGAAAGACGCGGGAATTCGGTAAATTGTTGCCAAGTCAAGTTTCTGCCCGGGACACTCTGAGAGATGTAATAGAAAAATGTTATAATATTGTTGTTGTTCTTGACGCACGCTTGACTTGGGGAGTAAGCTGGTGAATGCGTTACGAAAAATGTGATCGGGCGAGGCGTACGGAAGTTGACGTATCGTATATTTTTTAAATATGTTTTATGACATTTTTTTTTAAATAATTTTTAGCTGATTTTTACTTCTATTGAGTGTCCTAGCACTCATTTCGTTTTTTTTTTTAACACAGAAATTGGTCTGTTCGCGCACAGATAATTAAAATATGTAAAACTACAGTTTTAAAGTTAAGTACCTTCCTACCTACTAGGTATAAAGTTAGGGTTTTCTTTTTTGTTTCTTATTTATTTTACACATTTCGCTGTGTCCGCAGGCTTAAAAATACTTACTAGATATTTAATTACCAACGATCTTACTTCCTTTGTAAATCTTGTTCAATTTTGTTCTGTGCTTAGAATAATATTATAACAAAAGCAAAGACAGATAGGTGAAAAAAAAATTTATGCGCATACATTATTTTGCACCGTTGCGCTGTTGAATAGTATTAATTTTTTGTTTTTCAATTTTGGAACGAATTTGGTTAGAAGTAAATAAGTACTAATTTTGTATATGGCCATCAAAAAACTCTTATAAAAATTTAAAATTATGATGAATTATGTAATTTTAATAATTAATTTAATATTTGATTATTGTATTCTCTGCTTTAGGTAATTATCATACAAAATAGCTTCCACATAATTTTGTTAATGAAAGTACACAATAGTGGTATTTTTTAAAAACTGATTTACTTACTGAAATATCTTTTTAGAACTCGTACAATTATATCGAGCAGTGTGTCTTCAGCCTAATGAATTCAAAATAAGACTGCCTTAGTTCCATTAATTAATTTGAACATAGAACAGAAGTCTGGCTTCTTTTTTTTCATTAGTAACGAAGGCATAGACAAAAACCGTTTTTATTAATCACGTAATTAGGAAGAGAGGATCTTTTTGCTTTTACCTCATTAGTAGGTTTATATAACTTTTAAGGATTCCGAATAATTTCCAATTAAAGTGGGTCCCACCCATGGGAAAGAAGCAAATCATTTATTAAAAGGGAAAATGTTGGTGTCTATCCATCCCGTCTATCGGTTTGTTAGTACTATGTAGGTACCTTTGTTACAGTTTTAATACCTTTTTTTTTAATATTATTAAAATTCTCCACATTAAGTTTGTTGATTTTAAGCTTCTAAGGAATTTAATTTTCATTAAATTTTAATATAACATATTTAAAAAAAAATGATTGCTGTATTTGGTTTAATTAAATAAGAAATATACTTTTTTATTTGATTATCATGCATTTTTAAAAATCCTTTGTTCTAGGGAAATAAATGTCCTTTGCTACGGCTATCTCGAAATCTAAACGCGTGGGCAATACAAGGTACGCCTTTTGGGTTTGCTTAATGAACCCAACTTTTCTTTTTAACGTCTCGTTCTTTTATAGACATTTCTGTAGGCGGAATACAAGTAGAGTAGTTACAGTGTTATTTTGGGTTAATTTCTTGACATTTCATAATGGGTTTTGTATATTTTTTTTACAGTAACAATAAAAAATAAACAAAAGCCAAGCCGCAGTCAACATCTCGATTCAGTTAAGTGGTGGATGTTTTGCTTTACTGAAACTTCCTGTGAGTTATGGACATAATGCGATATTATATGACGTATTTTTGGATTTTTATCGTTTGCGTGGGCAAAATATTATGTGTTCGTTAACGTGTACTAGTGTGGTTAATTGACATAAACCGTGCGTAATGCGATTTCGTGCTCTCTCCAAAAATCCCAAGAAGTTTCAGTAAACCATCCACCACTTAACTGAATCGTGGCTCTATGACTGTCAGCTTTAACTAGGCTACCAACTGACTGGGATATTCGACAGTTTGACTTGAAAATACATAAATCTCGAAAATTACTACCTACACTTAACACTGACTTAATTTAATGCACTTATTGTACGAAACCAAAATTAAAAATAAAAAGGTTTTTTTTGTCTACATAATGTCAAAATGGTGTCAATATAAACTGTCATCCACTTAACCCTTACAACGTAAAACTCATTGAAGTTAATTAACCCAAAAAAAAAAGTTAGGCTATTAATTGATTTACTTCGTAGTTTCAAATTAAATAGGTCACTTTGTGGCATTGTGTATAGCTACCTGATAATACCCACTACACGTGTAGATTGGATTGGTGAACACATTAACACGTTTTGTGGTCGGCGAAGCGTTAAGGCAAATTGATAGCTCAAAGGGAAAGCTTGAAATGCTTAAAACCTTTGTAAACTGTAGCTTTATTGTTCAACTGGCATAAGCACGCGGTTTCGCCCGCAATGTTCCCGTTTTTTTTGTAGGAATATCACCATTATTCTAAAATACGTATTCGCTACTGTAAGCTGATCAGAATGAGTCCAAGCACCATCAATCTACTGCTAGTCAATGAGGAGTTCCTTGTCTACCTTCCGTCTCTATCATCCGATCAGCTCGCTGTCACCATAATATTGTAGAATAGAAACTATTTTTTTTTTCCATCATTAGAATAGAATAGAATAGAAAACTCTTTATTGTACACCAGAAACAAAAATAAACACAGTACAGAAAAACTACAATAGGTAAACAAGGGTAGTACAATGGGCGGTCTTATTGCAAAAATCAATTTCTTCCAGATAACCTTTGGATGGACAGTAAAAAACATTGTATTGTCATAGAAACTGGACAACCATGGAAAATTTCAACTCAACCCAACAACGGGAACTGGGTCAAAATTGACATGCAAAATTGGATCCGAACACATCCATACAAATTTATCACTTACATACAAAATTACAAACATTTTAAGTTAAAAAAACCGTGCCTCGTTTACACGGTTGGTTGAACCGACTAGCGATAAGGGCAATTACAATTACTTTGCCTAATTAACGGCCAATTGTTTCACTTGAGGCTTGCATTCGAGAGTAGAAAACGGTACCTACTTTTTAGCGATGGGCGTTTCCGAAGTCTTTAGACAATCGAAATGATTGCATTCGATTTAAAATTACAATCGAGTATAATGTGCCTTACCTTACATGCATAAATTCCGTAATGCCCACGAGATTCCATTTAGTAAGATTCTAAACTCTATTCTCCTTTTTAGTACAATAATATTATTTATTGACACCATAGTAATATTCACCATGTTTTATGCAAATGAATAATTTGATTTCAATAAATATGTAATACAAGAAACAATAAAAATAACCGTTGCATTACACAATCGGCGGTCTTATCACTTACAGCAGCACAGAAACAGAACAATATATGAATAATTAATAATAAACATCTCGCTTACAGACTGAGCAATCGAGATCTTATTCGATTGTTCCGAGTCGACCGAAACCATTCGGATTCACAATTTGACTGCGAGAGAAAATAATCGAGATGTTAGAACAATCGAAACAATCGACTAAAACATTTCCGACTCGCCCATTGCTGGTTCTTAGTTAAGTTAGTCAACTTAAAACAATTTAAATACGACCATTAGATGCTTCTTTAGTTAGCATGAATTAATTAGAGATAGGGCCATTTATTTCTACTTACGTTAAGTTACTTAAGTGAGAGGTTACTTAACTATAATTATTATTATTATTGTGTTTAAGATAAGAATTAGTGTATAACCGGCATTAAGGTTTAAATTATTTATTTACGTTGTCTGGGTGAAATAATTGTTATTGGCGGTCTCCGTGACCTAAGAGCTGACTGCTAAGCGCGCGGTCATGGGTTCGATTCCCGCACAGGGCAAAGATTTCTGTGAAGCACAAGTCCACGGTGCTCGTAGTTTCTGATGCCCTATATAGAAATATTAGATAAAGGTCAGGGTATAAATATGTGATCGTGGCGTTATTACTTCTTTCGCTCTTACAGCATCATTAAAATTATTGGTTTTAATTTCAGAGTGCGTCTATGACCATTTATTACTTATCTAGGTACTTAAAGATTCCATGCACTTACTTTCAAGCTTTCCACATGGCAACACAGTAGCTACCTACTAACCTACCTAGTACTACACTAGCTACACTGATTCTAAGAAAAGTCAATAAAACCGCTCAATGAAGGCAAGCAATGCCGGAAGCATCAACGCTTTCTCCAATAAAAACTGTTTTCGCGCCAAAAGTGTGAAAAATTAATTATCTATTTTCGGTTTCGTAATAATTTCGAGGTTAAAATTGAAATGGCGGGCATTCTTCAGTTCTATTTTGACGCCATATTGGGGGCAATGACCTGAGTTGGCGCACGTTCGTTTACGAAGTCGACTGAACGTAGAGTTCTTATTTTGAATTTTGCATCGGAACGCGCAATAATTTGGTCGTGACGACCTTCGTAAACGGTTTCGATTACGATTGAGATGTGCATTGTGCACCGTTAAATCGATATTGCTCTTGTTTATTTTTAAGCTTGATGAATGATTGATGACTAACTACAAACCCCAAATCAGTTGTGATTATTTTCAGAGCAAGACGTAAAAAGCGATCAATTACTTTTTGTGAAGACATTAAGAAAACTTGTTTTATGATTATACGTAGTGACTAGTTGACTACTGATACCGACTACCCACCATAATTTCTTTTCGGCCCTTCAAACGGGTCTTGATAACTGCTGTATAATCTGTGCTCCAAACTGTTAACTCATTAAAATTTGACTGCCAGACGGACAATTCAAACCCGCATCTTAAATATGAAGTCGAAATTCCTTCATTGATGCAACAGCAATTGAAAGGTTTTCGACCTCACAATGACAAAGGGATGAAATTTAATCGTCACAATCGAATAAACAGACTCGATGTAGATTGATTACGATTTATCGATTTGAATTCGTTCGATAGGCGCGGCGGCGTTGGCAGGGATTGTGTCCGTCCCTCACTAACTTTTTCTTTTATTTGGCAACGCAAGTTTTTGTAAACCCAATCAAATATACCTACATAATAAAATAGACAAAAAAGTTACTTAAAAACAATAGATAAAAATGCAACTGAAAACGTATTTCCCGCAAAAGTAAAATTTAACCTTTCTTTTAGCAAAATAATATTACTTTGCGCGTCAAATAATATTATCACCAATGTATTTTATATGCTGAGGTAGATCTCTTCTAAAATGAGGTTACTACCATCCATCATTCTTAAACTCTCCGCCACACTGGCTGGCAATAAATATGGCGGCCACATGTGATTTCGCGCGCTTATTTTTTTATATCTACCTACTTTATTTCATAGCCTAGAATAAGACTCAATTGTCTCTGGCTAGACGTTTATGGAGTTTATTTGATGTCAAGGCAGAACCAAATCTGATAAAGAAGTTCTAACAATAAGATTGTAAAGCTTTACCACAGATTAAATGACAGTGTTATACGCACGGTACTTAACAAACCTAATTCTATTTGAGTCTTGTATTTACCTTTATTAATATTATGTGAAGTTTTATTTTATCATTGTTGTGGATGTCGCGGGAAACGTCCGAAACAATATTCTGTGGATTTCAGGGAATAAGCTCTACGTCCTGTTTTTTCGCCGTTTTTTTACGATCAATAAATGCTCGTGTAAATTTATTTAAGTATAATTCAGTACGCGGATTTAAAATTACGCTGAAAAAATGGCGCAGTGAAACGCAGTGCGGTTAAGACCTCAGGCTACAGAATACTATTACTATTTACGACTCTACTAAGAATAACTAAAGAAACGAATGCATGCACTTACAATAATGACTATTGCGTGATCGACAACTGTCAGTTAATTAAGCTACCTTCGTAAACGGTGTGTGGGCTCCCAGTCAATTAGGACCTAGTTAAACAGGCGATGATTTATTAATGAGTACAAAAAAGGTTTGTATAGTAAACACCTCTGTGGTAAACACACTTCGATAATACACTCCACTACGTAGTAATTTTTTTTCGTTTTGCCTCCGTACAGTTTTTGCATTATTCCAAATTTTCTAGGTAAATGGCTAAACGCGGATAAAACCGCAGGGCGTTGAAAGTACATAATACGGCTTAAATCAGCCGTATGTGTGTAACTCGAATCAAGCTAATAAAATCGTGTTAAAAAAGCGCAGAAAGTTACGCAGGAGGTACTTTTTCTTTTTTACTTTCACGAATGCTTCTTTCACAATAAGGTACGAAACCATTAAAATACTTCCCGCTCGTATAACTTACTCTCAACAAGGAGGCCTTCTCAAAAACAAATAACAGTACAAGAAATAAAGTGGCATTGTGCGTCTTTAATCCCAAAAAGCACGTAGGTATTACAGCTTCATAATCCTTTTGTGTTGTGTCCTTTTCTTCCGTACGGTGTGTGAGAGGGACGGGCGATTGGATCTCGAGTGCTCATTCAGTGGAGTTACTGCACCGCATTCTGCAGTAGGGATGTGCGTTTAAATAAATATGGGATAGTGCTCACGATAACATCGAGGAAATTTTATCGATGTTATATCGACTCGATAAATTAATGTGTGTGATGTGAATCAAGGCTAATAAAAACAAACTAATGGACGCAAACTATAAATGAATTCATTTTAAATAGGTACGTAATTTCTAAGCCACACATTAATAATAATTATGATTATACAAAACGAGCTACTGACATGGAATTATATGTTATTTCTAATCAAAAGTGCTTCAAAAAAAGTTACGCAGTCGCCAACTTTAACGATTTGTTGTCAAAAAAAAAAACACGTTTACAATCGTCTATTTTTTAAAACCGCTTTGAAATTATAAATATCTTACATCCATTAGACATGCCATAGTAAATATCCGCCAAGGTCAAACAACATTGACCTTAATATTAGTTCTTCTCAAATTATACAATTTCACGATACTTTAACAACTGTTTCACACCAATTACAACATGTTGTTTCAAAGGGCCTGCGACCACGGCGTTACAGTCCATCAGTCTAACCTCTTCAACAGAGCTGTAAAATTTTGTCAAAATTGAGTTTCTAAATTATGACCTTAATACAAAGTTCTGAAGTCTTCATTCGTCTTCTTTTTCTTCTTTCTTCTTCATTCTTCTTTATTAAATGAAGTAAAAATTAACCCCGACACATGTATCCTCATTTCTCTTTACGGCTCCACCATCAGACCCTGATCAGCATCTATCTATAACCTACATATTCAATACAACCATTTTTAATGAACCCAAAAACTTACCTCTTCCTCTAAATTGGTGAGGAGCTGGGTCTCATGCAGATTCCTGGTGATGCTGCAGCATTTGGTCAGTGTTATCCGTAAATATCGCATATCTAATGATAATAATTATCAATAATAATAAATCACAGAATATTATCCACTTGTCAATGATTAATAATTAAATGGTCATTTGTCTGTTGTTTTCATCATAATCATCATCAACCCATAACGTCCCACTGCTGGGCACGGGTCTCCCCTCACTTTCGTGAGGAGGGTTAGGCCATAATCCACCACGGGGGCCCGATCCGGATTGGTGGACAACATACCTACCTCCGAAATAATTCTCGGATCTGTTGTTTTAGCATTAATAAATACTTATCTTAGATCCGAACCTTAACTGGTGTATGATATATTATATTATATTGATAGTTATAGGAATTTTATTTAATAGTGAAAAAATAAAAATAATACAGCGCAGGAATAACTTGTGTTTTGTAGCATTAAAAGAGTAAAAAAAAGGACAGAGCTATAAGGTAAAATAACTTTGCTCGTAGACCATAACTTAGTCGGTAGTACGTTCAAAGTTGAGTGATGCAATAGTCTATTTAATTCACGATTGTGTGTTAAAACCATCGAGAACATGTCAAATAAACAAGTCACAAACAATGAAACAAACGTATTGTTTGTAAAAATAAAGTACCATTGAGTAGAATAGTAGTAAGTTTTGTAACATGTTAATGCTAAATATTTTAGTGCATCCATGAATAGAATAGAATTTTATGTAAACATTATGTATAAACATAAAATATAGCCATAGTTTGCGAGCTGAGTATTCAATTGCTAGAATTTCTTGCTTTTCTCTTTAGTATTTTTCATAATCTTTGACTCGTTATTTTTCGGCCAGTATTACCCAACCCAGCGGTAGCGGTAGTAGCCTAGTGGGAGAACGTCCGCCTTCCAAGCAGAAGGTCGTGAGTTCAAATCCCAGTGCAGGCACGTACCAATGTGTTTCTTGTAAAACATATGTACGTAATTATCACTCGCTTTTCGGTGAAGGCAAATATTGTGAGGAAACCCACATACCTACCCGAGAATCATTTCGGAGGTAGGTATGTGATCCAACAATCCGGATCTGGCCCCCGTGGTGGATTATGGCCTAACCCTCCTCACGAAAGTGAGGGGAGACCCGTGCCCAGCATTGGAACGTTATGGGTTGTTGATGATGATGATTACCCAACCCAGCATCATTTTAATAATTATTATTAAAAAATAACCTATAATGATTATAGGTTATGTTTTTAAAAATAGTTCATAGCGATTCTCACACTAAAATATCTTTGATACAGAATGATTACCAAACCATGCGCAATTGAATTATCGAGATAGAATTATCAAATTAGCAATTCAATAGCTTTGTCAATAAACTTTTTAGAGCTAAAGACTAAAAGCTTTAGCCTTATCAGATCATGTTTTTTACTGTCCATCCAAAGGTTGTCTCGAAGAAATCGCTTTCATCAATAAGACCGCCCATTGTACTACCCTTGTTTACCTATTGTTATTTTTCTAGACTGTGTTTATTTTTGTTTCTGGTGTACAATAAAGAGTTTTCTATTCTATTCTATTATATCAAAAGTTCAAAGTTGATCGGAACATACTTCGAAATAATTCCAATTTCAACTAATGGCAATCTATCGATAAACATAACCAATCGTTACCCCCTCCCTTTTATACCAGGATAGCGAACCGGTTCCAGGACCAATTGGCACAAAGCGCTTTTTGTTTCATGCTTCAGACGTTGGTTATGCAATTGTATAGATTTTCTTATATGGCAACTCATTCATAGGCTCTGTATGAATGGTTCTTCGAACGGGAGCTGATTTTCTGAGGAAATAGATCTTGCTAGAGCATTAATCGATCGAGCAAGGCTAAAGTGCGTTTTGGCGGGAAACAAAATGTTTGGCGGGAAACCAAATGTAGCATTGTTTTATTTTTTTAAGTTTTGGCTTCGCACGATTTCTACATTGTGCATTGAATTTCGTATTGTTTTCTCAAACTTGCATTTCTTCGTGAGAATGAATTGTGAATCATTCATTCTATTTTCGATACATTTATGTATTGTGGGCAAAAAATAGAGAAACAAAGTATAATTTCATGTTCTCTCCGGATTTTGTAAGGAAGTTTTGGTAAAGCGTCCACTACTTTACTGAATCGCGACGTTTACTGTTACTGCTGATTAGAATACTACCTGATTGAGATCAGTCATTTTTACTTTTTACTAATACAGATAAATTAAAATTGATATTAAAAATTACATTGGCTAATGAAATCAGATTTCAATTGGGTTTAATTCCCACACAGGGCAAAGATTTCTGTGATCCGCAAATATTTGCTCTGAATCTTGGTGTCTGTAGGAGCATGGTCCTCGTAGTTCCTGATTCCATAGATACAGGGAATCCTAGGGAGTCAGGGTCTATGTCTGTGATCGTGATGCATTATTATCATAATTATTATTAACTAGCTGTGCCCTGCCACGCTTCGCTGTGACACATTCGCACATTCGCTGATATGTCACTGATGAAAAAAATAGATAAAAACAATCCTCGATGCGGATTATATATCATGCTAACATTTCAGCTCGATCTGTGCAGAACTTTTTGAGTTTTTGAAGCGTACACAAACCAACATAACATTTATATATATATATATATATATATAAAATATCAACTTCAACTTGTAATAAAATATCTTGATTTGCTTGGGTTCTTCCAATGTTCTATCTTAAGAATGACTTACCAATCTATATATCTATATATATATATATATATAAGTTGAAACACCAATTTATCATCATCTTCAACCCATATCATCCCACTGCTGAGCACGGGTCTCCGCTCACTTTCGTGGGGAGGTTTACGCCATAATCCACGACGGTGGCCCGGTCCGGATTGGTGGCTAACATACCTACCTCCGAAATAATGATATTCCTCAAAAATAAAACGATTCATCAACCAATAAAGATCGTGGATAAAATGTTTAAATTCATCATAATTCAGTGCCAGTACATCAAACTTATCAAGATATTGCGGACTTTCTTCCAAGCCCATCTCTCGTCCCTCCTCACTGTGTGGCCCTTTCTCATCTCTTATTATGCAATCTCCATCTTCATAAATATTGATGAGCCTTGATGATAACCGGTCTCCACCAGTTCTGAATCAAGTTTTACCGCAAGATGGGTCCATCTGTCAATATTATCTGCATGAATTTTGTTTGTTATTTGTAAATTCTTTATTGTGTGCGTTCTTATCTCGATTTTGGTTGATTTATCAATCTTAATTGAGATTTTATAAGGATTTGTTATGTTTATTTGATTTCGCAGTTCATTAACAATTTTCTAAATTATTTTATCTATTTCGTAAAGTTGTCAATGCCTAAGTCCTATTTGTAAATTAAGATTATTTTAAGCAGCATCAGACAAAGATAAGCCAACTAACATTAGCAAAGCAATGGAACTACATAAATTATGTTCTTCCTACGTGAAAAGAAGATTTCATATTTACCTAAAATTTTAATTCTTTCTTGACATTAGCTGAAATAACAAAACAATCGTAGAAACTGATCGCACCACCAACTATCAAATCCGAATAAATTAAAAATTGTACAAAAATAAAAAAAAAAACCGGGTCTAATTGTAAATCTAAACCATCCCAGAGACTCAAACATACGCACAAAATTTCATGAAAAACAGTCCAGTCGGTTAGGAGGAGTTTAGTTATATATACACGGATAGAAGAAATAATAGAAAGAAATGGTCACAGCTTGAAACTCTGCTTTGCAGATGTCTTTCCCAAAATGGTTAACATAATAGACACATCACATCTAGATTTCACTAATGTACATACACAGGAACCTATAGTAACACCTAGAGTTCTTGTTTGTCTAAGTCTAGAAATATCTTCACCAGAACCGTTAATTGTAATAATGCTTGAAGGAACAGAACACGGAAACGTAACTCAGACGCCGCGACGCTTTTAGATTAAATTAAATAATGCTTAGACTACATCTTGGCACGAGTCTAATTAATATATGATGCAAGTTGGTAGATGACATTTAACTTTATCTTTGAAGTTAGAGTACGACTTAGCAACTCTTAGGAGGAGCAACGCCATCGGGGCCGCGGAAAACTACGTACCCGTAGCCCTTACGAAAGGCCTCCCAGTGGAATAACTTGGGTTTTAGTGGGTCATACCGTCAGGCAGCTGGCGGGGGCGGGGGGAGAGTCCCCCAGGTATAAAAAAGAACTTAGCGAGACGGGAAGATCAAAAGTAGACAAAGGCAATAACGGAGTGGAGGCCAAGAGAAGCGCAACGATTCCGAGGTAGACCACCAGCCCAATGGTCGGACGACATCGCCAAGCACTCGGGACAGACTGGATGAGAATGGCACAGGACCGGAACAAATGGGGCCTATACCCAAAAGTAAATATCGATGCCACCTCCATTACAAATCTAGGTACAAACATGCCATTCTGAAACAATTAATTATTGGTAATTCAACTGTCCTTATAAATGTAATAATTAACTTCAGTACAAATACAGCTTTGCGAGCACGACAAAAAGTTTACAATCGTTATGGAAATTAAAAAAGATGGTGTCTTGTTCAGGTCTCGTTGGTTGAAAAATGCTGTTGACCAATTTGCTGGCGGTACCCTTGGCTTCTAAAAGCGAGATCCATACTCTTCCAGTTTTTGCTGGATAGTATTTCGGTCGCACTTCAGGCAGAACCGGTTGATGACCTAGTGCGTTTTTGCCGAAATACCATAAATTGTTCGGAAAACGGTGTTGGAGATATTGAAATTTTAAATGTAGTCTCTTTACTTGGACTTCCTTGCTTATTTTATACTGCCAGTATAACTTTTTTTTTTCATATTGATGTCTAGAATTATGTCTTTTTGGATCCTTTCTATAATTAGGCCCATGATTTAGTTACCAACTTTTAGCTTACATTTTTTATAAAATTTAATTCCCAACAAATAGATAGTACAATCAACATGAAAAATATTGTAAGGTTTTCTCTAGTAGAGGCTTCGTATCCAAAATATTTCAACATACACCGAATAGCGATTTGAAACATTCCAACTTTATAAGAGCATAAAAAAACCATCTCTACCTGTAAA
Organism: Campaea margaritaria; assembly: GCA_912999815.1. Classification (NCBI taxonomy): domain Eukaryota; kingdom Metazoa; phylum Arthropoda; class Insecta; order Lepidoptera; family Geometridae; genus Campaea; species Campaea margaritaria. Next base: position 5,817,870 of record OU538814.1, read on the forward strand.
TTATCTCATATCAGAGGTAGACTTCTGTTATCTTGATATACCAATCGTAAAACTCTCCCGAGCGGTGTTCCATTGTACTAGACATAACTCCTTAGTAAACAAGATACTGCTCCATACCATAGAAGGCAGAATTTAATTCTACATACAGAATGGGCACTCGACCCTGCGCGAACCGCTTCCCCGCACCTCTACCCGAAATCTGGAGGCTAATCGGGAGGCTGTCAATATAACACGCTGAAATGTGGCGTGACGAACTGGACTCGTAGAAAGTAATGGTTAGTAGCAGCAATTGACCAGTCCGGACCGGGCCCCCGTAGTGGATCATGGCCTAACCTTCCTCACGAAAGTGAGGGGAGACCCGTGCTCAGCAGTGGGACGATATGGGTTGATGATATAAGTAGTAGCAATAGACTGGAAGTCATGGAAGGTGGGAAGGGAGGCCTTTGCCCAACAGTGGGATGATCTAGGCTAAAAATAATTAAAAAAAACTTTAGACAATGACGTTGATAAGGACCTTCATACTAGCGGGTTGTCTTTGTTTTGGTCGCAAAGTATTTTTTTATGGCCTATGTTCAGCACTGGATGTCTTTCGGCTGATGATGATGATGAAGATATGGTTGTTTGAGTACTTACACACGCATTAAGCGCGTCTACAAATTTCATTTTATGTGGGTTGTCAAATCAGCTTTTGTAGCGAGAGTCCGGAGTGTGTCTACACTTCAAAATTTAAGCGGTTTTTCCATTCTCTACGTGACTATTGCTTGTTAAATGTGAAGGTAAAAGTCTCCGGTCTTATTTAGCCGTCATTGTATAAAGTTTTGTATGTGTGGCCGTGAACAAGGGTCGATGACATGTCGTCTAAGATGTCAGCTTCTTTAAAATTCAACTGTGGAATATAAACCGTATGAGACAGTATTTAACGTCAAACCTCATTTGACAAGGATCTTTTATCTAAATTCTTCTTTTTTTTTTCGTTAAGTTTTCAGTCTTTTTTTTTATCGGTTTCTAGTTTTTTTTTTTGCATTACCTTACAAAATATTGTGGGCTACCGCTGGCTCCTATTTAAGACTAAAACATCAGCATTGCAATAGCAGCATTCTGGGTACTTTGCCTTACCAAAAAATAGGAAAAAATGAATGGATAACTAAGAAATGACTTATTCATAGGTCCATAATTTAGTTCCCACAGATTTTGCCAAGGTTTTAACAAAATTAAAAAGTGTTTTCGCTTTGCAACTGTAACTGAAAGCCAATGGTGCCGATTCTGTTGGCGCAAACAAAACTAAAACTTTATTTGACAGCTCCAAAGTTAATGACGTCCCTCTCGTTTTCATAAAGTTAAAAAGTGACAAGAAACAATTTGAGGATTGGCGGGAAACCGAAAAGTGACGTTGTTGCTTTTGGTGCTTTTTATCAAAATTGTGTTTCTTCGTGTTTATTTAATATCATATATTGGTGGAAAATCAAACATTAAGTATAATGAGTGTAGGCAATTGTTAAAAACCCAAAAAACGTGCCATTTCTTAATATCTCCCAAACTCCCTAGAAATTTCAGTAAAAAACTTACAAATTTACTGAATCTTGGCTTTGGCTAGACTACTACTACAATGAATTAAAAAAAAAACGATTAAAAATAATAATACTTACTTGACACTGGCCAAATGCACTAAACGCGCGATTCCAAAACAAAAAAGAAAATCTTCAAACAATTTGACAGGACTAAACTAAGATTTAGTTTAGTTTGTAATAATGAAATTGACAACTATGTCCTTACTGACAGCAATTACAGAGGTAGCTTTGTTTCTTTCTTTCTTTCTTTGTTCTAATTAGCAATTGTAAATCGGTTCGCAACCGAACGAACTGTACAATGAAAGAAAGATCTGTTGCTTCATTCATTTTTCTTCTCTTTTTTTTTATTTATCCCCTTTTTTATTCAGTATTGTCTGTCCTTGCCAGTCCTTTTAGCTGACAGGGAGAGATTCATTTGTCATGACATTGCTTTATTTTTTGGAACACAATTTGTCAACATAATCCTTATGGATTTATTTATTACTTGTATTGCATAACGTTGCGCGGCACTGCACTGCGCTCCTGCACTGAGTTCCTGCGGGAAAACGAGAATCTCACAGACGTAACCACAGGGTGCACAGTACTCTATAAAACACTACACACAAATAAAAGCTCGTACTACTGGTCAATATCTCACTTCATAAATAACCCACCGGCATATTCAGCTACTCTCGACTCCAACATATAAATTACAGTGATCGAGAAGCCCACACTAGCATTTAAATGTTCTCACCTCTCAGTACATTTACCTACGAGAAATGCTTGCATCATACTATGTCAGCATTGTTATTAAATCTGACTCCACCCATTCATAGGCGTCAGTTTTGTAATATAAGGGACCAAGTGCATGGTAAGCAATGGCGGTTTCAAAAGGAGATGGTGCGGCATTTACATTTCATAAATTGTTTTGTTTTGTTTACATATCTACCCGAGAATTATTTCGGAGGTAGGTATGTTATCCACCAATCCGGACTGGGTCTCTGTGGTGGATTATGGCCTAATCCTCCTCACGAAAGTGAGAAGAGACCAGTGTCCAATAGTGGGACGTTATGGGTTGTTGATGATTGTTTTGAATTGTTATGGATTTCGTGGATTTATGATAGTTTATTCCTATATGTTATTGTTATTTATTTTTATACAATTTATTTTCTCTCGTCAAACGAGGAAGAGTACATTTTTCGCGGGTTTTTGGCCAAACGATAATCTGATTATTTTTATTGGCTTAGTGACGAGAATACGGCAAATGTTTAGGGAGGTTGCTTTTTAAAGTTGTATGTATGTCAGTTATTGTATGTTCAGGTTTTCAAGACTGGTGATAATTGTTATTTATTTATTTATGAGAGTTTAGTCCTTCCAATGTTCTCATTGCGTGAGTTCAAATCCCAGTGCGGGCACGTACCAATGTGTTTCTGTAAAGCATATGTACGTAATTATCACTCGCTTTTCGGTGAAGGAAAACATCGTGAGGAAACCCATGTACCTACCCGAGAATTATTTCAGAGGTATGTTATCCACCAATCCGAACCAGGCCAGCGTGGTAATGGTGAGCGGAGACCCGTGCTCAGCAGTGGGACGATATGGTTTGATATGGTTTGGTAGGCCTCTTCTGCAATCGACCGCCAAGGGGTTCCTACCTTAAAAGCGAAACGTAACACCTTAAGGGTTAAAATACGAAACCACACGATGTACTAGCGATCCTCATCTGTGTAAATGGAACGCCCCCGGTTGACTCACGGAGTCAATTGAAAAGCTGATCAAACTGCGTTGACTGCATGACTCGGTTATGACAGTGTTGAGTGGTACAAATGAGGAGGTGGAGCGGATATACCATTGTGAGCTCTTCATTGCTGTGTTCCGGTTTATTTTTTTGACTGAGCGACGAGACGAGCTTGTCGTTCAGCTGATGGTAAGCGCAACGCCTGCCCATAACAGTCACAGCACCACCTAGAACACTGCATTGCATAGTCCTACGCGGCACTGCACTGCGCTCGTCACCGTGAGACATCGGCTCTAAAGTCTCATTCGCCCAGTAATTTCGCTGGAAACAATGCCCTTAAGGTTTATAACTTGAAGGTTTTCCAAACCAAGTCAAAATAAAATACAGATGAAATTAAATATTCTCAAAAAATTCAAAGCGGAGCTAAAATGAAATAATCCTCAAAATCTCTAGGTAAGTATCTCATATTTTTGGACCAAAACTTACTCTTACAACTTGGACCTTCTCTAAACCAAGTCACGCCACACCATTGAATCTTAAATTGGTGGAATAAAGTGCATCAGGGCGCATTAAAGACACTCCCATAATTGTCCCACAGCTGGGCAAGGGGTCCGTCGATGAACGCATGTGATTGGGATTGTAAATGGCATCTTCATGTGGTCATTGTTCTGATTTCATACACTTAGAAAAACCAGAAAATTACGATTTTTTACGACTGTCACTCCAACGCCAGGACTGCCGAGGCCAATGAAACTATGTTTTAGCTAACGCTACGCTATCGGGGCTAATGAAATTTTTCCCTGTTGGCCCCAATACTGGGACAGTGGCACCAAGGCCGAAGGGAACTAGTCAAGTTTTTCAATCTTTTTATTATTTTGATATGATAACTAACTAACTGTAAAATGCTATCCAGGATGTAGTCACGGATTCGTCATCATGTCAGTCATAGAGTCATATTCTTAGTCATTTTACCTATCTTAAGTTTATTAATTAATAGTAGAGTCACGTTTATAGGTATTTTTCTAGGCAGAACTAGTAAACGGAATTTATAAGGAAAATCCTTTGTGTGGTTTATTACTGCATTCCGTTGTCATTGCAACTGTGAGAAGAAAAATAATTATACACGACTAGCTGCGTCCCGCGGTTTCACCCGCATAATTCAAGTTTTCCCGCAATAACCCTCTTAGAATCAATATATTTTTCCCGTTTATGCCACATTCTTCGTTGATGCTCCGCTCCTATTGGTCGCAGTGTAATGTTATATAGCCTATAACCTTTCTCGATAAATGGACTATTCAACACAAAAAGAATTGTACAATTCGAACCAGTAGTTCCTGAGATCCTAGCGTTCAAACAAACAAACTCTTCAGCTTTATATATTAGTATAGATTTGTCGTATATTTTGTTTTATATAATAAGGATAAAATAAGAGCCTCCACCAACATCTTAATAGGCTTTCGATAGACGGCTGGATTAAGGGTCGGATGCAGGAGGCAGTACTCCTCGACACGGCGCGTATTGTCAGGAGCTTACCATCGGTAGCCTGGGCCTTGCTCCGCTACCGGCGTTGGTTCGAAAGTAAAATACCTATTTACTTATATATGTATACTTACTTCTACTTACTTACTTACTCTCCGTGCATGGTTGTATGGAAGAGATCGCTCTGAGCGATAAGACCGCCCATTCTGACACTAATTGTAAAACTTGTTATGTTCTAGTTTTTAAGTTTTCTTTGTTCTGTGGTGTTCCAATAAAGAGTTTATCTATCTTTCTATCTGTATATATATAAACAGCATTATTAGTAGTAATAGTTACATGCAATCATCATAAAGCAATTTCATGCATAATATTATAATGAAATAACTCTAATAAACATTAACCTTCTGTATTTCTAATGTATCTCACAGGTAATTTCCTTTTCTGGTACCTTTTTCATCTCATTTCTAATCTTAATAAATACCTACAATATAAACGATGAATTATACATCGAAAATTCAAAACAACGTCCTTCTACGCCTATCGGTTTAAACAAAGCCATATCTGGTGGTTCCACAGATATAATAGAACTAGATATCTCAAGTTTGTACATTGTACAGTTGTCGTGAAATGTTATTTGGTTCCTCCGACCTAAATTCATTCTTATTCCATAACAAAATTGATACTCAAATTGTATGAATAAAAACAAATTATAGTATAGGTTATTTTTTTTTATATGTTTTGGCTTAGATAGAAGTATTACTAGGCTCAAACAATCAGTTGTTAGACATTGAGAGTGTAATTTTTGAGACTCACACTTACTCCTACACACTTGGGGCATAAACTGCACTGATGTCACTTTCATCAACAACCCATAACCCATAACGGATTGGTGGATCACATACCTACCTCCGACATAATACTCGGGTAGGTATGTGGGTTTCCACACGATGTTTTCCTTCACCGATAAGCGAGTGATAATTACGTACATATGTTTTACAAGAAACACATTGGTACGTGCCTGCACTGGGATTTGAACTCACGACCTTCTGCTTGGAAGGCGGACGTTCTCCCACTAGGCTACCACCGCTTCACAGATGTCACTTTATTGCAAGCAAATACTTACCTCACTCACATTATGTGACTTTGCGCGACCTGTCAGAAATAGTACTTACGCCGCCATTATCACTTAGCGGCCAACTCTTGGACAAATGATGATAAAACAAAATAAACAAGTACAAGTAGCACGACAAACGAAAGTAAAGCCGTGGGTACTATTATTTATTCTGAGGCACAGTTTCATTTAAACATAAAATTTCGGCCACTATTTGACTTTGATCTAGTGTAGCCGCTAGCCTTATCTATTTCATTTACATCTGTGGCTAAGACTTCAAGCGAACTATAAATCTGTCTAGGTTCTAGACTGGGTCGCGATAGATCGTGAGTCAACCTCGACTCAGTTATGGCTGGCTTTTGTAAAGCCATTTATGGTGGAGAAATTGTCATCTTTAATTCAGATGTTTTCTATTGAGATTTAGGTGATAGATAGAATTTTTTTTGTTGAAATTATACCAAAGCCATCTGGTTTAATTATACCAAAGCCAAGCGCAACGCCAGCCCATAACAGTCACAGCACCACCCACCACAGATCCCTGCTTTGTATAGTCCTGCGCGGCACTGCACCGCGCTCGTCACCCTGAGACATCGGCTGTAAAGTCTCATATGCCCAGTAATTTCGCTGGAAACAATACCCTTCGAACAGGAACAAAGTAATGTTTGCACACTACTGCTTGGCAGATGAATATCTGGCCAAGGTGTGAAACATCCTTTAGGAGTAGACTCCTAGGTGAATATCACTCTCGTACCTCTAGTTATCAAGCCATCAATTCTAATTTTTGTTTTCTTTGTTACAGGTAAAGAAAGGCGAAGCCAAGAAGTAATAATGCTACGTACATCATAAATAACATAATTTAAATGTTTTTCGAATAGCTTTGATCTACAACAAACAAACATAATTATTATGCACAGGTACAAACAACGACAGAAGTCTTTCAATATTATATCTTGACGTTTAATTTTTTTATGACTGAGTGACGAGACGAGCAAGTCGTTCACCTGATGGTAAGAGCTACGCCTGCCCGTACCCAGTTACAGAGCCAAACAGAACTTTTCATAATCCTGCGCGGTACTGCACTGCGCTCGTCACCCTGCAATTTACCACGTTGAGACTATACAATATATCAAAAATTATCAGCTAAACCAACAACAGAATTAAACTTTATTTTAACATATTGACAAATGCCTACAAAACAAATTCGTAAGTGTATTCGTTAACAAGTCTCGTCAAAAAAGTTACGACCACTCTTTGACCCGCGTCATTCTCGTTGCTTGCCCCCCGCTGCGGCACCGTGGTAGAGATGGGCGACTCCGAAATGTTTTAATCGATTATTCGATTGTTGAAACATCTCGATTGTTCTTAACTATTTTCTCTCGCAGTCGAATTTAAGTGGATTGGAGTTGTTATTAAATGTTCTGCTAAGAATTGAATAGAATGGAATATCTTTATTGCAAAACTGTGTATAGAGTCTAAATACTAAATTATGTAAGGCCAGTTTGTTTATTGCAAACTTAAAATTATATCAATGTAACACCAAGTCGTTAGCCTATGTAGGTTACTCTGAAGACCTGCGTATCAGTTAATTATAATTATCTTTTCATTTGTATTCTACAATCACAGATATTTCATCATCCAATAAGTAGTTTAGAAGTTAAGATAACAGATGAACAAACATACCTATATTGCGGTCAAAATTATAACCCCCCTTTTTGCATCGCCGTAATCGGGTAAAAAAAAAGTTAATATTTAATGGCCTTCCAAAACACTGTATTGTATTACAATCCGAAAGGAAATAATCACGGTTAATGCTAGCAATTCTCAGTTGACTCGAAACAGTCGCCAATATCTCAAGCGAGTAACCGAGAGTCTCGATTCTAATTTTGCACCAAATGCGATTTATTCGATATCTCGGTCCCGGCCTTCTCTACACCGTGACGGTGCCACAGAATAAATAACAGTGTCATTGGGGAAAGAATATTGGTTAGTAAGTACCTATATTGTTCGTTATTATTCGATGGCGTGAGAAACCGAATATATGACCGTTATGGTTTGATCGCTGTAGAAAATTATGTGAATTATAAACTGCTTCCGTTCGAAATGGTTTTGACTTCGAAATAAAAGGTTCTCAAATCTATGGGCTACTATTTTCTATTGCTATCTTATTCATAGTGACCTTAATTTTGGTATAAAAAATAATAAAATTAACTAACATATAAAATATATCCCGTAGTCAGACAGTCCATGATACCCCATTAAACTCTATTGACGCCTGCTGTGAAAGTGGTGACATCATCTAGACTTTACTTAGGTCTCGAGAGCCCTAGGTGACCTAGATACTAGCTAATCCCTACTTGTGTATCGGGAGGATGACCTAAGTATGATCTAAGTGGGGTGGGGTTGCTTGTTGTTGTAATTTTGACGTAAGCTTGGTAGGTTTTAATGACACACTTATGACACATCCCTTTTTAATATTTTTAACGCGTTCACTGTTGAAAACACAAACGTGTGCAGATCCGTAACCGTAGTTAGACAAGAGAATCGGTTCCGACTTGTTTCATTTGCATTTTTCGGTAGTTTTTCTAAGCATACAAAAAACTTTTGCTACGTTCTATAGTATACTTTTGTATACACTATCCCTGTGCAAAATTTCAACAAAATTGGTTCAGCCGTTTGGACGTGATAGCTTCCTAAAAAGACAATGGGGTCTGGCATGACTTCTTATGATCCTATGGATTCTAGGTAGTTAAGGCTGTTCCCTACGAATCCCTTTGAAACCTTGGGAAGAAGTGTAGCCAATTAATTTGCCAAACAGTAGTATGCAAACACTACTCTTTTTCGGATTGGAGGGCACTGTTTTCAGCGAAATTACTAAGCATAAGACTTTAGAACTAATTTCTCAGGGTGATGAGAGCAGTGCACTGCGCATGATTAAGCAATACAAAGTTTCGGGTGGCACTTCAACTGTTATTAGCAGTCGTGGCGCTTACCACTAGGCAAACGCCTTGCAAACAGTCTGCAAAGCAGTAGTGCCAAAACAATACTGTGTTCCCAGTTCGAAGGGCATTGTTTCCAGCGAAATTACTAGGCATAAGATACTTTAGAACCTATGTCTCGAGGTGACGAGCGCAGTGCAGTGCCGCGCAAGATTATGCAATGCAAAGTTCTGGATAGCACCCCAACTGTTACTGGCAAGCGTGGCGCTTCATCATCAACCCATATAGGAATAAACTATCATAAATCCACGAAATCCATAACAATTCAAAACAATCATCAACAACCCATAACGTCCCACTACTGGGCACGGGTTTCTCCTCACTTTCGTGAGGAGGATTAGGCCATAATCCACCACGGGGGCCCAGTCTGGATTGGTGGATAACATACCTACCTCCGAAATAATTATCGGGTAGGTGTGTGGGTTTCCTCGCGATGTTTTCCCTCACCGAAAAGCGAGTGATAATTACGTACATATGTTTTTACAGAAACACATTGGTATGTGCCCGCACTGGGATTTGAACTCACGACCTTCTGATTGGAAGGCGAACGTTCTCCCAATAGGCTACCACCGCTATTTTTGATGGTTTGAAGCGTGGCGCTTACTACCAGGCAAATGCGATGTAAACAATCTGGAGTATGGGCATATAGAAGCCACGCGGTATGTGGTATCGTGACCGAACATCGTTATGGCAAAATTGTTAACCATGTTACAGCAATAGCACACCTATAAACATTTACGATTAATATTATAGCCATTAATTATGCCTAACACAAAACAGTAATAAAACTGCCAGTCTAAGAGGTAAAAGCTATAAAACTATATTAGTGGATTGGCTATAAGAGACAACACAGACGGAGACTTTTTGCGGTGAAGACACGCTGCGTTTATCAGAAAATGGATTCAGTAAAATATTAATTTATTTTATATCTGACTGTACGTTGTGTATGCGTACGAGTCACCCCCTATGACTACAGGTAAAATTGAATGAGGATAGCTCGGTCTTTCGTGCGAGATGTCCCTTTAAATCATTTTTGTGATGAAAACTGATAAACCAATTGAATTCCGGTATATAAAAACGGTGGTAGCCTAGTGGGAGAACGACCGCCTTCCAAGGTGAAGGTCGTGAGTTCAAATCCCAGTGCAGGCACGTACAAATGTGTTTCTGTAAAGCATATAGTAGTTGAGTACTATTTATTGGAGTTCCTTGGGAAATAAATTGTAAAAACAAAGCCTACTTCAAAAGTTGCGGACCTGACTGCGAACAAAATTTGGAGATTTTGGGAAGTATTGGTGCGAAAATTATAATATTTGATTTCCAAAACAATCCAGTTATCGACAGGCTTTTGACAGTAAACCATTTTCTCAAGTTTCCCGAACCTGCAACAGTTGCCCTGCAAAAAACTGCCGTGTGTTAAGGCTGTTAGATGTTATAAAACTGAATAGAGAATTGGCTTATATAAAGCACAGGCAACGTGGTAAGCGTGAAATTTGAAGAATGGAAGTTATATTTAGATTAGAAAATGACCGTGGAATTTGCTAAATAGATTATTTATCTTTTTTTTATTTGTAGTGCCAACGTCCGATGAATATGCTCTCATTTTTTTCCACGGTTTTTTATCCTGATATCAAAGTATGGTCTATTATTATTATAGAGTGTCCCTGCGTAAAATTACAATAAAATCGGTTCAGCCATTTTCATATTACGATATTTGGTGGTGGACGACCACAGTTTATGGAAATAAATAGATATCTCATACCTAATCGTCAGTTTTATTTTGTACGACAAAACGATGAAAAAAGCACAAAGAAAATTTAAGAAATCCGTTATCCACCAATTCGGACCGGGCCTCCGTGGTGGATTAAGGCCTAATCCTCTTCACGAAAGTGAGGGGACCGGCTCAGCAGTGGGCATGGTAAAAAATATAAAAAAAAATATGGTGATAAAAAAATATTATGACCGATACATAACGACCTCTCCACGGATTTTATAGTTCCACACAATCATTTCGATCGCAAGGGATAACGATTGCGAAAACAACAATGGGATTATAGAACTACAATGGAGCGATTAACCTTATGCAGAAGATGTCCCAACTTTGCTGACATCAAGATCTTTTGTCGCCGAAATCAGATTGATGCAAATATATGGAATATCCTTTTTTTTTAATTTGACTGATTGACGAGACGAGCATGTCGTTCACCTGATGGTAAGCGCTCCGCCTGCCCATAACAGTTACAGTGCCACCCAGAACTTTGCACTGCATAATCCTGCGCGGCACTGGACTGCGCTCGTCACTCTGAGACATCGGTTCTAAAGTCTCACATGCCCTGAAATTTTGCCGGAAACTGTGCCCTTCAAACCGGAACACAGTAACGTTTGCACACTAATGCTTGGCGGATGAATATCTGGCCAAGGTGTGGTACTTCCCCAGGCGGTATCTTGCAGAAAAGGCCTCCCATTACAAAATGCTCCTACTACAATGTCAGTCCCATTCTGTCGTGTATATATCACCTTTGACATCAATAAGGCCTTATTTTGCTAAGCTTGTTTATATCGACGACGTGGGGCGTCAGGGCGTGAGCTTGGAAGGGCGCTTGGCCAGGTGAAATGACGACAGGTGGAGTAAGGCAGTAGTGGCCGAGACAGGGGAGACGAAGCCTCGGTCGGCCAGCAGCAAGATGGGCCGACAATATAACTACGAACGCTGGTCGACCCTGGATCCTATTGGCACAGTAGCGAGGCAAATGGCATGGTAAAGGAGAGGCCTATACTCCGCAGTGGGAGGATTAAATCTGCGGATGATGATGATGAATTGTTTTTATAATATCATCATGAACCCATATCCGCCCACTGCTGAGCACGGGTCTCCTCTCACTTTCGCGAGGAGGATTAGGCCATAAACCACTACGGGGGTCAGCAGCCGTATTATATCTCCAATGAAATCTTATTCATTTCACATTATGCCCATATTAAGAACGTCAAATTATTCCGATTTTCAGTTTCACTGGAGTTATTACTAGTAGGCTATATTTTTACAAATATTACATTACTTGCTCCTTTTAGTAAAAAACTAAAACTAGAAAAAGGTTCCATTATGAAAAACCTACTTAAAACTAACTTAATTTTCCCATTAGCACTTAACCTAGTTCTTAACAACCCCAGAGCAAGCTATAAAGCGTGAAACCAACCCTCGGGCGGGGTAGTACAGGGGCAGTGCGTCAATGGTGGCGTCATGGCTGTATGCCATGCAAATAGGGGATGGTGGATGACTTAGGGTGGTGTTAGGTAGTTTTGGACATCATTTGACCTTTATTTAACCTATATATAGGGGACAAATCAAATTAGGTGGCACGATTTGTGACTCTTTATCGTCAAGCAGTAAATAACTTAGTTTAAATTTAATAATTATATTATATCGATAAAAAAGTCATAATTAAGTCAACTCATTTATTGAAAGTAGGCAAATCTCATATACATTGAGAAAAATAATAACTAAATCATGTAAGATCTACTAAAGTAATAATTAACTGATTATGGTTTGAGTTTGAAAAAGGAAATTTCCCTTTCAAGTGGTGATTCATGGCTGAATCTCGCACAGGAAAAGGAAACTCCATGAACTCCATTAAATAACAGCCCATACGAAAAACTGTCTTATTGTAATATGCATAGAGTACATTGAAAAACATTGCAATCGAAAAAATACAATGATTTTTAAAATCCGCTAAACCATCGCTGATTAAACCCTACGCTAAACACCAAAAATATGTGAGCATTCTGCGCCCTGATTTCTATGTTCTCAGAACAGCTCAGGATGTCCCATGTGTTCAGGACATCGGAATCTTCTGGACATCTGGCTGACAACAGCAATGATTCAGACTTTGGACACTGACACTAGGTTTTTTAAAATCCAAGGCCATTGCCAGACAATGAACTGATTATGAATAGTGAAGAAGTTCATTTCGAAACCAAGAAAAGAGATGTTAAGATCGTGGCCCGAGAATAGAATAGAATATAATTAAATAGAAAACACTTTATTGTACACCCAAAATAAACACAGTATAGAAGATAGAGAGAGAGAGAGAGAAGAGAGAGAGAGAAGAGAGAGAGGAGAGAGAGAAGAGAGAGATAAGAGAGAGACAGAGAAGAGAAAGAGAGAGAGTATTTTATTATTATAAAATGAAGCGTATATTTAGGGTTTCTTTTCTTTTTTTATTGGTTATCTAATGGAAATCAGATTTAGAAAAAAACTGACGAAAACCTTTATATTTTCTACCATTTCAGTCTAATATTTCATACAACAAACGATTTTGACGTCATCGGAATATAATTTTTTACAGTGCGTTTGTTGTATGGGAAGAGATTTATTTTATTCTGTTTTTAGTATTTGTCGTTATAGCGGCAACAGAAATACATAATCTGTGAAAATTTCAACTGTCTAACTATCACGGTTCATGAGATACAGCCTGGTGACAGACGGACAGACAGACATACAGCGAAGTGTTAGTAATAGGGTACCGTTTTACCCTTTGAGTACGGAACCCTAAAAAATAAGTTTTCCTACCACAAGCTACGGATAACACATGACTCATTTTACGCAATAATGTTTGCTGTCGGCACTTTTATTATGATATCATACGGCTTTATTACTGCTCTATTGAGTGGTGACCTTCGCCCCAGATGTCGTTATCAAGTACTGTGGAAGATATGTTTTTTTTATTGCCAAATAGGCAAGCATTGGACCAAGTTTTACCTGATGGTAAGCGGCCACGCGTTTAACCTTGGTGCAGCATACTTGCCTAGAAGATATGCTCAACCTATATCATCATCAGCCTATATCGTCCCACTGCTAAGCACGGTCTCCCTTCGTGAGGAGGGTTATGCCGTTATCCACCACGGGGGCGGTCCGGATTGGTGGATCCACATTTTTCGCATTCGGCTCTCACCCACTTACGCCAGTGTAGATAGTTGTCATTTGTGTTTTTTTTTTTTTTTTACTTAGAGATGATACGAGCAAGTCGTTCACCTGATGGTAAGCGCTATGCCTGCTCACAACAGTCACAGCACCACCCAGAACTTTGCATTGCATAATCCTGCGCGGCACTGCACTGCGTTCGTCACCCTGAGACATCGGCTGTAAAGTCTCATATGCCAAGTAATTTCGCTGGAAACAGTGCCCTTCAAATAGAACACAGTAATTATTGCACACTACTGCTTGGCGCATGACTATCTGGCAAAGGTGTAGTACTTCCCCAGGTGGTCTTTTGCTGAAGAGGCCTCCCACTACACAATAATTAAGAAGATTGCTGCTGACACCATATCTTTCTGTACCTTAAGTGTGTCTGTCCGACTCTGTCCGCACCTTAAGTGACACATGACAAAATAGTCCCACGATTACACTGACTTATAAATACAAAGTCAGACAAAAGTGCTTATAAGTAGAGATGACGCACAGAGCAAGCATTTCCCATAGTCACTCGGCTGAATTATTTGTGTAACGGCTCTAGAGAATACTCAGTGGGAAGATTTATATCGCTATCAACAACTAACGTTAACATTTGTTTAACAATATACGCGTACTTTATAAAAAATACTTTTAAAGAAAGAATAATTTATAAAAAATAATCATCATTTTCATAATTCGACGCTAGAAAGCGTAAACGCTGTAACCTTGAAACGCAAATTTGTTCACCAGAGCCAAAAAACTATTTTTTTGTTGAAAAAAAATCATAACTCAATATCTATTCGACCTAAAAACTTAAATTTTGGATATTTGGTGTGTTACATACAAAGCTACAATACTGCTACGTTGGTTATATCCTAAAGTTCCTAGGGGACGTTGAAATGTGGGTTACAGCGTTTGTTTCCAAATATGTAAAAAAAGTATTTTCGGGTCGGTCAAAGGGTTACAGCGTTTACGCTTTCTAGCGTCGATATATATTATCATAATTATATATCATCATTATCATCATTAACCCATATTTTTCCCGCTGCTGAGCACAGGTCTCCTCTCATTTTTGTGAGGAGGGTTAGGCCATAATCCACCACGGGGGCCAAGTCCGGATTGGTGGATAACATGCCTACCTCCGAAATAATTCTCGGGTAGGTATGTGGGTTTCCTTCACCGAAAAGGGAGTGATAATTACGTACATATGCTTTACAAGAAACACATTGGTACGTGCCCGCACTGGGATTTGAAATCGCGTAGTTCTCCTTGGAAGGCAGACGTTCTCCCACTAGGCTACCACCGCTCCAAAGGCCTACCCACTCCAAAAATAAACATTATAATATCTTGTCTGTCTGCCTGACTCCTAAATCCATCATCTTATGATTAGATACTTTCGTGTCCAACATAACATTATTTATTATGTCCATCCGTCACAGATTAAAAAATTCCAACACGGAGAAAATTAATTTCACCATGATCGAAATAGAATAACCTAAATTGGATTCAGAGCCGAAATGCGAACGCTTCCTCGTTGGTTACGAACTATTTCGTTCGTGACTGATGTGATGAGATACATTTGGCTTTTTTATTATTATATAAAAACTAGCTGCGTCCATCGGTTTCACTCTTGTTAACTACTATCCCACAGGAACCGGTAATTTTTACGGGATTAAAAGTATCCCATGTTCTATTCCAGGGACCTCACCACGAACAGTTGAATCCGTCCAGTTTAAGGACTTAAACTGAACTGCACTGCTAACTGTCACCACCAATATCGCTCAGGGTTCATAAGTCGACCAGAGACATTTATCCAAAGAGATCGGAACAATTTGTTTGCATTTATGGGAGTTTATATAGCTCCATCTCATTCTCTTTAGTCTATTTTTGAGTCACGTCACGTTTGTCATTTATGAGTGTGTGGTGCCAATCTAGGCCGTTCAGTTTAAGGCCTTGAAATGAACTGCATGGAATAAGAATAAGAACGTGGATTCTGATTTATGTATACTAATTTTAATCAAAATCAGTTCTGCCGTTTTGGCGTGAAGAGAGAGCTAAAATGTTTATATTATTAGGTTCCTGCGTATCAGTTTATCTAGGTTAGTCTAAACAATGCGATAATAAAACAAAATTGCATCCGTTCCCAGTACCATGAGGTCATTAATTAGGGTTGTAAAATTGTGTATTCTAGTCATATAGTGACGTCATCTCGTGACCTAGTGGAGCGAGTTGAGAGCGCCCGCTTTCAGCTTAACATGGTTTAACTGTATTTCAAAGAGTTTACTTTTTGATGACTCAATGTAAACTTCCTTAATTTTTGTGAAGGCAAATATCTCAGAGTTATATTTGATGAGTCAATGTTGATGACAAATCTGCCTATAGCCAACGCGCCGTAGGTAACTTTTACCAATTGCTTTCAGCTATACATACTGAAAGATCATCTAGACATGTTCTGCAAATAAGAAATGGCTGGCGCATCATCTTACTGCTAGACGTCCATTATCAACCCATATCGACCCACTCCTGGGCATGAGTCTCCCCTCACCTCCATGAGGAAGTTTTTTTTTTATTTAACTGAGTGATGAGACGAGCAAGACATTCACCTGATGGTAAGCGCTACGCCTCCGCATAACTGTCACAGCACCCAGAACTCTATATTGCATAATCCTGCGCAGCGCTGCAATGCGTTCGTCACCCTGAGACATCGACTCTAAAGTCTCATACGCCCAGTAATTTCGCTGGAAACAGTGCCCTTCAAACCGGAACACAGTAATGTTTGCACACTACTGCTTGGTGGATGAATATCTGGCAAAGGTGTGGTACTTCCCCAGGCATCTTCTTGCAGAAGAGGCCTCCTACTACACTACAGATTATTAAGCGATAATCCACCATGGAGGCCTGGGCCGGATTGGTAGATAACTTAGCTACCTTCGAGCTTCTTCAACGAACCTTGCTGGACGTCCATTCAAGATTAATTATTTATAATTATAAATTCTATATTGTTTCTAAAAAAATAACGACGCATATAAGCCTTATCTTAACAGCAAAATATAACAATACCTAAAATAATGGCTGGTTGTGTTGCCACGTGGTACAATCAACGATAAAATTTACAATTGTGCGTAGATTAATTAGTCAATTTAAAGTTATGACATGCGCAAACAGTTTTGCCTTTGATCGTAAATGTATTAACATGGCAAATAGATTACAGTTTAAATTTAAGAAAAAAAGGGTTTTCGAATTAATCCGACATCTTGAAGTTGGTGAAAATTACGCTCAAAAATTCCTTTACATTGATAGATAGATATTATAAAATACTAGTTGCGCCCGCGGTTTCACCCGCGTAGCTCCCGTTTTGTCCCACGGAACATATTATCGGAATAAAAAGTACCCTATTACTCAATCCTGGTTATAAACTATCTGTGTTCTAAATTTCATTCGAATCCGTTCAGTAGTTTTTGTGTGAAAGAGGAGCAAACATCCATCCATCCATCCATTCTCACAAACTTTCGCATTTATAATATTAGTAGGAACTAGGATAGGATACAAGTGAAGCCAATAAAAGCGTTTTAAAAAGTATGCCGATGCATCGCAGGCGAATTTCATTTTACAAAGTTAATATATTGTAGTCCTATTTCTCAGCTAAACATCGGTGTCAAGAACATAACGCCAATAAGCGTGTTTACTTTGTAAGATTGTGTAAAATGCAATGCTTACAGCCATCAGAAGTAGGGTACGCAAGCAAATACTCGACGAACTAAGGATGTCAAACACCTGTTTGGTTTTGGGCGTTATGGTACAAGTGTAGAGGTTATAGCGATTGGAAGATATCGGTTCTATAACGGTTTTAACAATAAGTCGCCTTTTACGCTTTTTTTTTTAAAACAAAGCTTGTGATAGTAGCATTTCTTTAATACGGCATTAGACATTTCTTTAATGTGTATTTATATACATTATTTTGACTAATTATTTTGCTTATAACCTAGTTTATCTGTATACTATGGACATTATGAGTACGCAGTTTGACAATATCTTGAGATATTAGGGGGTTATGGCTTTAATTAATATCTATAATATCAAACTTTAATGATATCTAAACCTATTTTCATTTAGTATTACCACTATGTATGTAGGTATTTATTTTCATACATCTATTTATTTTTAAGTTAACAATATTTTAGATAAGTTTTATGGGAAAAAATAACAAGGTGTGGGTATATCAAGAAATTAATGTAAAATAAGTTTCTTTAAACATAAAATGACACAAAACTCACAATGGTAGATTCTCTTATAACTTGGACCATACAAAGAGAAAGAGTTTCCTAGATAAATATTTGAAAACATTATTGGTGTTACCTAAAATCAATGACAGATACTGTATGGATGGTAAACATTAGATTTTTAATTTTGAAAGTTCGTCAAGAGCATGAAGGTTAGGGAGGAACCTATGTACTTTCTTTTGATTTACAAATAGGCATACAATGAAATCCAGCATGAACGCGTGTGCTAAATGCCGCGGTCAAAATGAAAATCACGCTTAGACGCCGTCTTACTCAATATTCCAAGAACTTGCAAAATGCGGTTTAGGAACTCATTCTATTTGGTTCCTTAATCTTATCAGAAGCAGTTCGAACCGAGTAAAACAGTAATTTAAAGATTAGGACCTATTACACTTCCCTGAGGTACACCGGGTAAAATTTTATATTTTAAGTTTGAAAAGCAAAAATTCTTCACTACCACTGTTAAAATGATTAAAATTAACGATAAATAAATTCAAAATGCTATCAAACTATTCAACATTAAAATAAACCCAGTCTTACTTCTAAGCACCACTCTATCGGAAGCATATTACGAATCAAAATCTCCTGGAACTTTAAAGAGATACTTACTATTCAAGTGAAGTGCTTGAACTTAAACCTGGTTCAAGTTATAAATAGGCACGCGGTCAGTAACTTTGGACACAGGAAACGGCCCTTTCTAGTCTCCGGCTAATGTGCGTACATTGTAGTAGTTGAGAACTTTAAGTTGTATTCATTTAGGAAGTAGCATCGCTTGTCTCCTACCCTTTTTTAAGGTTGGTGCGATGATTGCTCAATTTCTTGCGTGTTAGCGTTGATGATAGAAAGACGTGTGCGTAAGATTCCGATTTTTAGTGTTGTTTTTCTTCATTTGAGACAACATTGGTAGTAACTTGGTAGTAACATTGGTAGTAACCTTAAGCAAAGTATCTGTCACCAAGCCCCCATTGAAGAGTTCTGGCAGCGGTCCTTGAAAGCCAGCCCCATTCTTATCTAGGCTAAGCACCTTTACCACCTTTAGCCGCTTCGTCCCCTTAACACCAGGTGAGGGAGTGGTTAAATGCTAGCCTATAAAGCGTGAAATATATTACTTTTCTTTCTTTCTTTTTTATAATCACCATCACATACATACATCCAAACTAGGATTCCCTGGCTATAGGGAATCAAGGACTATTCTATTAACTAGGACTATATTTTCTTTTGCTTTATCTTAATTATTATTATCACTCTCCTTTCGGTGAAGAAAACCCATATACCTACCCGAGAATTATTTCGGAGGTAGGTATGTTATCCACCAATCCGGACCGAGCCCACGTGATGGATTACGGCCTAACCCTCCTCACGAAAGTGAGGGCAGACCCGTGTTCAGCAGTGGGACGATATGGATTGATGATGAAAGAGCTCTTGTTTTATATGACCGTGGTAAACCCAAGGAAAAACATAACCCTCCTTCCGAGCAATGGAGTAAAGTAGCATGTGCCCATTCAAGCATTAGAGTCATTTAATTAGTATTGTTTTCATAAATTTTACTGTTTAGGGAATATTAATTAACTGAATGCGATAATATTATCTAGATTAGCTCTAATTAATGCATCTAGGTGAATATTATGGACTAAATTAATCGTGTGGCCTTCATTAAAATTGTGTGGTGTGGTAGATGCATTATACAATTTTACTTGCTGATGTAAGTTGGAGAAAATAAAATTACGCAATACATAACTAAGCTTTTAGTTAACTGGTTGTTATAAGTGTTTTTACAGGTCACATCTTCCAAGTCAATATTGTTCACCTTAATTTCCGTTGTTCCATGGAGTTGAAGATCTAATGATGGAGACGGAAGGTAGAGTGCTGAACTCCTCCGCAAATAACAGTAGACGGATGGTGTTTGGGCTCATTTTCGTCATTTTCTTTTTCATCATCTTCTTCAACATTGACTTTTTTTTTGTAAATATTTCTGCTCTTTGTATTTTGTACAGTATTAAGATTTTTAATTATCTTCGTCCTCTTCAAAATAACTTCTCATAAAACCTCATAAATTAACATTTGAAATGATCCAAAACACATCCATCCGTCTAAATGACCATTATCAATTGATCCTTCTTCATCCTTCCCTAATTAAAGGTTTTGAAGAAATTTAAAGGTCAGGATAAAATGGGCGTTTGTTCACCATTGTAACTTGAGCTGTTCCTTTACACGGGCTATTTAGAATGTTAGAGGAGACGGAAGGCCAAGTAAAATCGACGGCTTTCTTTCTTTTTGTAGTATTTTTAACAGATATATAAATATTCATTCATGTTGAGACGTAGACTAGTGTGTTAAGGCGTTGAAACGTGAAAAAATACGTTTCGGTTCGATACGGCAATTAGTAATTAAAAGAGCTTGTGTGGAGAATTTAGTATATTGAATTACACTGAACGTACCTACCATGAAAAAAACCATTGAACTATTATGGTCCTACGCAACTAGTAGGAAGGAAAGGTGCATGGAAAAAACAAATTTTGAAATCGTCATCAATAATTCAATGATCGAGAACTTCTTTTAGGTGTCCCTAAAAAATCGATATTGGTCTCGATGAATTCGATTAAAGAGGTTTTATCGGTAATTTACGCTACAAAACATAACTGTGAGTGCTCCTCGAAAATTCCATGTCTCTGTTATTTGGTTTTATCCTCGTCTTATGACTGTTTACCGTCACCACTGCGTTGGTGTGGCTGCACGTTTAATTCTGCTTTACATTACTATTATTCTGCCATTGTCGTCTCACTGCAGGGCAAAGGCCTCCACTCCTTCCATTCATCTCTTCTTCTGCAGCCAGTCCTTCCAGAAGACGTCCAGTTCGTTCCGCCATCTCCTTCTGGGCCTGCTGCGACGTCGTCTAACATTGTCAGCTCGGTTGCAAGTTTTGCCCACAGGTCGTCCGACATGCGGCTGACGTGACCAACCCAGTTCCATTTCAAGCTTGCGGTTGACCAGCATCTTTGTTTTTTTATTTGACTGAGTGACGAGACGAGCAAGTCGTTCACCTCATGGTAAGCGCCACGCCTGCCCATAACAGTCACAGCACCACCCAGAACCCTGCATTGCATAACCTTGCACGGCACTACACTGCGCTCGTCACCCTGAGACATCGGCTCTAAAGTCTCATATGACCAATAATTTTACTGGAAACAGTGCCCTTCAAACCGGAACACAGTAATGTTTGCACGCTACTGCTTGGCGGTTGAATATCTGGCAAAGGTGTGGTACTTCCCCAGGTGGCCTCAGAAGAGACCTCCCACTACTTAAGCACGTACGCATCTGCGACCTGAGTTTTGGAGCGCAGTATGCTGTTCCTGATAACCCAAGTCCTAAGATACTTGCTCCGTAGCTCGCTGGCAAACTCCAAGGGCGGACCTTCAATGATTTGTTAAAGACCATGTCTGCGACCACTTTCTATGTCCCACGAAAATTACCAAACTATGTCAGAACGGCCCCAACCCCAAACTACCATCTGTCGGATGATCTATAGCGAATTAGTCTGTCCGTTTGTCAGTAGATTCGTTAATTGTTCTTAATTGGAATGGCCCGGTTCTGTCTAATTATGCTGTCGATTGACTTCCGTGCAGGGAAAGCGGGGAGAGAGGACTTGGTTCAAACATGATTATACCAGAAAACAGAACATTAATGAGGAATGTGATCCACCAATCCGGCTCGGGCCCCCGTGCTAGCCTAATCCTCTCCTTGAAAATGAGGGGAGAGTTAAGACCCGTGCTTACGAGATGATAATGACGAAGGGAGCCTCTTCACTTGCACCCCTCTACCCTTTAAGTATCCAAACGTGATTTAAAAGGGTTGGGGCATTTTGGTTACAGTCTAACTTGGTCACACGCAAAAAAAAGTGTAAATTGGTCACACCTGTAATATTTCTATTTAATGAGTGCAATTTAGTCATAGTTATAATTTTGAATGGTAAAGGTACAGTCAGCATCATAATAAATATCTAAAAACTTTATGAAACTCAATTTTATCACTTAACCCTGCGCCGCGAGACATTCCGTCACGCCCGCAGGGTCAGATTGACCCCAAAATTGAACAAACTACGGCTATTGGGCTTTTATGACCGCAATGTGACTCATAAAATCGGAAATTAATGTGAAGATTGAGAATTAGTTTATTTGTA
Source organism: Campaea margaritaria (assembly GCA_912999815.1). NCBI lineage: Eukaryota > Metazoa > Arthropoda > Insecta > Lepidoptera > Geometridae > Campaea > Campaea margaritaria. The sequence goes on from OU538814.1 coordinate 5,840,143, forward strand.
GGTTTATAGGTAGCGTTTTTGAAGATTTAAGTTATTTAGAGCCAATGCGGTTTTAGTGGTTTACTATGGTGTCGACAATTTTTAAAGAATTTTAGTTGGTAACAGTTTGAGAAACGAAATCAAATATGGTTTTTGTTAAATTCTCGCTTAATAAACAGGTGTAGGTACCTCGATGTTAAATTTTCACACGACTGCGCCAGCAGGAGGATTATGTTGATGAATCAATGATTCGTGACCTCCTTTTGGCGACAGGGGATGTCGGGCATTAAAATAGACAATATCGTAAAAGGCAATTGGCGAACTATTCCATAATTTACTACCTACTGTAGTTAACAATGTATATTGACCCCACAAACAATCCCTACTTATATTATAAATGCGAAAGTAACTCTGTCTGTCTGTTGCTCTTTCACGCCTAAACTACTGAACCGATTGAAACGAAATTTGGTACAGAGATAGTCTAGAGCCTAAAAAAGGACATAGGGTACTTTTTAATGCGAAAAAAGCATTGTAAGGGGTGAAATAGGGGATGAGAGTTCGTATGGAAATATGTACGGTTTCGCTAAACCACTGCACCGAATTACAAAATTATTTCACTATTGGAAAGCTGCATTGACAGCGCGTACCATAGGCTACATTTTATCCCCATATTCCCGCGGGAACAGGAACTACGCGGGTGAAACCGTGGGGCGCAGCTAGTAACTCCATAAAAGCAGCCATCGATGCCGGGCAAATTGACCCCAATACAGTATGACCACTTATTTGCGGGCGACCCAGCGGTAATCAAATTAGCGAAATTTGTGGTTCCGTGACGTGTCACCGTTTATATTCCTAATATTTATTGGATACAATAAGCTTGAGGACTTAGCTTTGGATATAGGTTGATCACGTTGAGTTTAAGTTAAAAAAATAAGTATGATCTCATTATACGTACTTACATTGCAAAATTACTGGGCATAATTATGATACTTTGGAACCGATGTCTAAAGGTGACGAGCCCAGTGCACTGCAGATTTTTTAATGAAAAGTTCAGAGTGGCATTTTAGCTGTTATGGGCAGGCGTGCCGCTTACCATCGGGTGAACGACTTGCTCTTCTCGTCGCTCAATCAAATAAAAAATAAGATAGATGAATCATATTAGCGTGGTCAAGCTGTGGTAGATGTTCTAATTCTCAAACAGTCAATCGGTATTCAGGCCAGGGCCGCGCGAAATTCGGGGAACGGCCTTTTTAATTTGTCTTGCTAATTGCTTGTTATTAGATACGTACCATGGTCTTGATTGAAAGGTGCGCGTGAGTATTGAAGATCCAGACACCGAAACGGTTGAGACAATTGCTTGCAATTGCTTGCTTTTTATAACGTTACGGCAAGCGAAAACACGCCTGCCGTGCGAACACGCACTGCTGTATTGTCAATTTTATCACACAAATTGTGTGCACCCGCACTGTTTACTGAGTTTAGTTACTACACAACGCCAGTAAACAGTAAACACACACGTTGTGTGAAGATTCGTGAAAGAGCCTTATAAATTAAAATTGTTCAGCAGTGAACGTGTTAATTACGTCGATGATGATAATGAGTTAACGATGTAATCTTTCAAAGCTAACGGCCCTGTAAATAGAGCTGAAAAACCTCAGGCGGCGTTGATGAGTGACTCAGGCGTTGAGCGTGATCAATTGTCATCTGTGAGACTGAATCTAAATAGAGGAATGAGGAAAGATGGCCATTAGGAGTCTTTAGATCCGTGGAAGTGCGGGTCAAGCAGTCACGTTTATCGGGACTTGGCAAAACCTTGATGGGGGTCGAATCAGACAAAATTCTAGCTGAGAAATTTAGACCGAAAAATATCAGCATTCAGCTTGGCAATGCAGACAGTATACTGGACAATTCCGCTTCTGCCAAAAGGCTTTCAGATTTTTATGAATGCATAAGGGGAACATTGGGAAAAATGAGACGCTAAATGGCACTGCTGTGGTAGATGAAGCTCCAGGCGGAGGACAAACCAAATTGGCTGGCCTTATTATCAAAGACTGACTTGCTTTGGGTCATGGCGCCATCCCAGTTAGTAGAAAATTTGAAATCATTAATAACATCGAAAGGCTCAATAAACATTCTACAAGTGCATACTTATAAATCGCTTGTAATACTTAAGCGACCACCCTTTAGAAAATGTTTTATTTTTACACGTCCGTGATTCATCCGGCTAACAGCTGCTCAAATAATTCCGATTTATTATTAGATATTATTACAGACGTACAAACGAACTGAGTGAAATGTTTGGTGAAGAGAGTTGAACATTCTTTTGATATCGTCATGGGAACGTAATAGGCTGATGAACATGATGACGTCATAGAATAGAATAGAATAGAAAACTCTTCATTGTACACCAGAAACAAAAATAAACAGTAACAGTAACAGTACAGACAAATTACAATAGGGAAACAAGGGTAGTACAATGGGCGTTCTTATTGCTGAAAGCGATTTCTTCCAGACAACCTTTGGATGGTCAGTCAAAAACATTTTATCATCGTTTCGTGCTATCATGTAATTTGCTAATTTCTACTGAATGAAGTAAAGTCAAATAAAAATAACTTTTCATCTGAAAATTATCCTTTTGCAGACAAGCTTTTATACTATAAAATACTTGTGTCCGAACACACAAGTATTTTATACTGTAAGCTGATCAAAATGAACCTAAATATCATCAATCTACTGTTAGTCATTGAAGAGTTCCATGTCTACCTTCCGTCTCTATCATCAGGGGCCCAATTCTATAACTTAGAGTAAAGCAACACGCCATTGACATACTATCGACACACTACAGACATTATATTGCCACTGGTGCAAATTTGGCATTCTGCGAAAACTCCAATGGTGTCTCAGTGGTGTCTCAGTAGTGTGTCGATTGTGTGCCTGTGGTGTGGCTGTTGCGTGGCAGTACAATAGTTTTCAGTGTGGCTAGCAAAAATAATAATTTATAGAATACCAAATGTCAATGACTATCCTATTGAGACGCTACCGACACACAATTGATAGGTTAGTTATTTTATAGAATTGGGCCCCAGATCAGCGCGCTGTCGCCATAATATTGTATTGTCATCGGGACTGGACAGTCATGGAAAATTTCAACTTGAGCGAACAACGGATTCCGGATCAAAATTGATTTGCAAGATTTGTCCCAAAAAGTGAAATTGAAATGTCCCAATCTTAAAATGGCCGCTTGACGCAAAATTAACAAGATTTAATTATTTTAGTAAAGGAAAACTATGATTGGATTATTATAATAAAGGATAATCATTGAAAACAAATTCTGGACTATCTAGAAGTGTATCGATATATTATAATTATGTCACGTCGTTCCCACCGGTCGACAATGTCGACATGCAGTCTCTGGCATGCCCTGATTGAAATGCAAGTGGTCACCGCAGGTGGAAGACCATCACCGTGACAATATTTCAATATTTGCTCCCTCGTGCTGCATATAAATAACAATATTTTTTATTTATTACACCGAGTTGCGAGACGAGCTTGTCGTTCATCTGATGGTAAGAGCTACACCTGCCGTCACAATTGGAGTCTCACCCAGAATTTTGCACCGTTTAACGTGATGATGATGATTGTAAAATATTTCAACTTCTCATTCTTCATCCATTGCTGTGTCTCACGCTTGCCTATTTACGTTTGCGTAGCCGTGAGGCGCCATCTAGTAAATCCATTGGGAACTAACTGGAGAAAGCAAGAATAGAATAGAATAGAAAAAACTCTTTATTGTACACCAGAAACAAAAATAAACACAGCACAGAAGAATTACAATAGGTAAACAAGGGTAGTACAATGGGCGGTCTTATCGCTGAAAGCTTCGGATTGGGAAAAATACACCCCTTGAAACATTGTAGGTTAGGGTAGTTAATAAGCATAGAGTGTCATGGCATGAAACGCCGTTGTTTTACGTAGAGGGTGCTAGAGGGCGAGAAAACCTGAAATGATAAATAGGATAAGATAGACAGGACAGGCAAAATATTGTTTTGTAACAGATTGGTGGATCGAAAAAAGAAGAAGAGAGAGAAAGGAAGGGAATAAAGAAGAATGAAAAGAGAAAAGATAAAAAGAATGAGGGAAAGAGTTTTCTATTCTATTCTATCACATACCTCCGAAATCATTTTCGGGTGGGTGGGTTTGCTTGCAATGTTTTCTTTTACTGTTTCCATAATAACTTTCATAAGAAACACTTACCCCTGTATTTATAAAAGATTATCGAACGTCGCTGAGTACTTCGCAGTACAAAATCCTAGTGCGCCAGTTTATTAACACTTTGACTGCTGAGCCGTTTTGCTTGTCTAGCCACAGTTGCGGCTCTGCACGCGCCATACTGTTTTCCCATACAAAAAACATAACAGTTGTGTTTTGCCGTATTCGTGGCAAGTTATGAAAAACACGACAGTTGTGTTTTCAGCAGTGACGTCACGTAACTTTTTATGAATAAAGGGGATTGTTTGTAGCCATTATGTAGCTATATAAAACCGTGGTATGTTTTCTTCGAGTTACAATTACGTCATCATATTCCTGGCAACATCGGGCATTCCCTGCTTATTATTCAGAAAGCAAACGTTTTTGAATATTGACGAATTTATCTGATGTCATGCTACTTTATATATAGCGCATGGTGTAATTTCCTGTAATATCTACGTCGTTCTGACTGGTTATTATTTTTATAACCAAGTCGAGCAGGTCGTTCGCTGGATAGTAAGTGCCATGCACCTTTACGAAACTTTCCTTATTATATCTTAAGCAATACTGCACAATTACTCTTGTACCTATCTTTAATCAATCACCTAAATAAAAACTTAAATTGTAAATAAATAACAGTTGGACAGTTTTATTTTTATTTCACTGTATGACGAGACGAGCAGGTCGTTTACCTGATGGTAAGCGCCACGCCTGCCCATAACAATTACATTACCACTCAGAACATTCCAGTGCATAATCTAGCGCGGCACTGCAATGCGCTGCGCTGGTATTAAAACACTACAAAACAATACAGTAAAACAGTCACCAGCAAAAGTTACTGACCAAGTTCTGAAAGCCAATTTGACTTTCTAAAAGTAAATTAAAAAAAACAAACTAATATACTAAGTTAAAAGCTTGGAAATGTTCAGCGACTTTCGTTGATGACTGTACCTGCATACCCTTCCTTGGCAACGGCATTTTAGGAAGAAACCAACAACCACTTATTACTAAACTTAACAGTTAAGTAAGGAACTATCGTTCCACTCCATAAATCCCTGCCTCGACTGGACAATAATAAAGACTTCTAATACCTCAGACAGTAACAAGACAGCATAAATTACTGTTTGCTTGAACGTTTGTTTGTACAATCCACCATTGAACCCTATAAGGTAAAGCAAACAGTAATACCAATTGGTCAGCTTTAGAAACAGCGCGCGGCAGCAAATGCTTTGAATCTATATATATATATAAATGTTATTTTGGTTTGTGTACGCTTCAAAAACTCAATAAGTTCTGCACCGATCGAGCTGAAATTTTAGCATGATATATAATCCGCATCAAGGATTGTTTTTTTTTTTTTTTCATCAGTGACATATCAGCGAATGTGCGAATGTGTCACAGCGAAGCGTGGCAGGGCACAGCTAGTGAGAAATGAAAGTAGTAGCATAAATAATAACCAGCGATAAGCGAGTCTATAGAAATATTAATAAAAAAAAAAAACAAAATATAAGCTGGGACACAAAGTAGAAGTAAAATTTCAACTAAAAAAGATATAAAAAAAAATATTTCCAAAAATATTAAAAAAAAATTACGAAACGTAACCCTCTCTCTTTCTATATTCACTAACTTATATCTCCCTCTCAACTTCCGTTCGCCCCGCCCGGTCACATTTTTCGTAACGCGTTCACGAGCTTACTCCCCAAGTCGAGCGTGTGTAAAGAAGTTTTACTTCAAAACTTGAGTGACGAGACGAGCATGTCGTTCACTTGATGGTAAGCGCTGCCTGCCCACAACAGTCACAGCACCAGCCAGAACCCTGCATTGCATAATCCTGAGCGGCACTGCACTGCACTCGTCACCCAGTAATGCGTAATGTAAATGCGTGTGACCAAATTGCACTGTGACACATTTTTGTTTCATAATTCTAAATGTTGTTTGTTTGTTTGTTTCAGATGCGAGACATTCGATGCGCCGCCGAGAAACGGACGATGACTTATATTATGCGGATGAAGGCAAGCAGGATGATGTCCAGAACGATAAAGACGACGGTAAGTGTAATTCCATAATCCAAATAAACAAAGAACACACGACGACACAACGTCGTGGTTTCAACACGTTTCCTGCTGAAAACACACACGTTTGAGTATCTTATGACGTTACGGCAAGCGAAAACACGCCTGGCGTGCGGACCCGCGCTGCTGTATTGACAATTTTATCACACCTGTTGTGTGCGCCGGTACTGCTGATTGAGTTTAGTTACGACGCAACGCCTGTAAACAGTAAACACACACGTTGTGTGAAGATTCGCATAAATGCCAAAAAAATAAACCGCTTCAGCAGTCAACGTGTTAATAAACACGATGACAGACATAGATCCGGACTTCTAACTAGGATTGCCTTTATCCAGCTAGTTTGTACCAACAGAATTGACACCAATATCATTGGGAATACCGTTGAATTGGTTTCGAAGACAGTTATAAGGGTTCCTCAATGACTTTTTATTGAGAATGTTACGAGCTACGGGTTCGGATTAGAAATGATAGGCCAATTTACATCGAAGGTACGCTATTTATTCGGAGAAACCAACAAATATTTGCTCTTAGTAAATCAATACACAATATCACAAATATCACTTACTAGCTGCGCCCCGCGGTTTCACCCGCGTAGTTCCTGTTCCCGCGGGAAAAAAAATAAAAATAGGATAAAATATAGCGTATGCTACTCGCTGTCAATGTAGCTTTCCATTAGTGAAATATTTTTTTTTAAATCGGTGCCGTGGTTAAGCCGAAACCTTAAATATTTCTTTACATACTTTCATCCACTATATTTATTTTACCCCCTCAAGGGTAAAGTTTTACAAACTTTGAATGCCAAATTTATTTATATCTAATCAAAAGCCTAAAAAATAAATTTCAAGCTTCTAGCTTCAAAAATGACGATACTTCCATACAAACTTTCATCCCCTATTTCAAACCCTTACAATGCATTTTTGCGATAAAAAGTAGCCTATGTCCTTCCCTAGGCTCCAGACTATTTCTGTACCAAATTTCATTTCAATCGGTTCAGTAGTTCAGGCGTGAAAGAGCAACAGACAGACAGAGTTACTTTCGCATTTATAATATAAAAAAAAGTAGGGATATCACACTGTATTCACTGAACAATCTGGTCTATAGTTCGTAGTTATCGCTCTTCTGTCGCATATAAGCTATATCGCTCTTCGAAGTTCGTACAGTCAACTGTACTCGACTCGGCCGCATTTATACTTCTTTTGCCAACCCTAGCACCTTCCCGAATATTCGCGAGGGCTCTTCCCCATTCCACGGTTTTCTATCGGCGCGTGGAATATTCTAGAGCCTAGAAAGGCGCTACTCCTCCTAGATGGCGCTGTATCGTCGCCGCTGTATTGATTTCCTATAGCGCCTCGAACGTTCGAGATGGTTCCACAACTTTCCACTGTAGTAAACGCCAGCCGGCACAACAATAACAATGAATTTTCCATAATGTTCCAGCAGAACCTTCACCTGAAACGAAGAATGAACCGCCGGAAGTCCAAGCCACAATCACGACGACAGCTCAAGTGTATGAGGTGAAGAAAGGCGAGGGAGTCAGATTGGAATGCCATGTGGATCCTGATAGTAAGTCTTAGTAACACTAATCATCGGCATCGTCAGCTTTATCGATGTACTCAAACTCAAACTCAAATCATTTATTGTAAATAGGCAAAATATTGCACTTTTACACGTCAAAAAAAATAATATCTTATACATAAGTATAGAAATACAAAAAAAATAAGTCAAAATATTATGATCTATGAAACTAATAATTATTATCTAATTATGGTTTGAGTTAGAAAAAGGATATTTCCCTTTCAAGTGGTGACTCATGCCTGAGTCTCGCACAGGAAAAGGAAAACTCCATTGACTCTACCAGTGCTTCGGAAATACGCCCGTTAGAGAAGATAGCACCAAAAAACTCTACGGCGATGTCATTTTTAAAATTTTAGTCATTCTTTTTTTTTTAAAGCCATAATATACAATATAAAAATAAATTTACTGCTGGACATTGGCCTCTTCTTTACTGCCCCATATTAATCGGAGCTGGAGGCCTGTTTTTTTTAATTTATTTATCAAAAGAATTGAAGTAGTGGGAGGCCTCTTCGGCAAGAGTCCGCCTGGGGAAGTACCACGTCTTTGTCACATATTCATCTGCCTAGCAGTAGTGTGCAAACATTACGGTTTGAAGGGCACAGTTTCCTGCGAAATTACTAGGCATAATATGAGACTTTAGAACCGATGTCTCAGGGTGACGAGCGCAGTGCCGTGCCCATAATGTTTTCTAATGGAAAATTCTTAATGAAACTGTAGCTGTTGTGGGCAGTCGTGACGCTTACCATCAGGTGAATGACTTACTCGTGGTGAATTACTTAACTTAACCTTAACTTAACGTAAAAAAAGAGCCCATCCTCTGTGATTCCTTAAAAGAAATCAGCCATTCTGTATGAAGTAGGTACTATATATCTGTTAGTCTATGGTTGAATATTTAATGGAACAGTTAGCCGGAACTTCCGGTCGTGCGCGTTTTTGGCGCCACCGGAAACGCAGCCATATTGGTTCAATCAATATAGTCACTTTTTAGTGAACGAAGCTTGCCTATTTAGAAGCGAAATGAAATATGAATTGGGTATTTGTTAGTTAGTTGGAATGCTCTGGTTTTTCTCTCGAATTACAGCATGCATAACTTTAAAGCAAAAGTTAAGCGATGCCTTACCACTAAGGGTAGACAACGCACCGGCAATGCTCCTGGCGTTGCAGATGTCCATAGGCAGCGGTGACCACTTACCATTAGGTGGGCTACGCGCTTGATTAGTACCATATATATAAAAAAAATGCAATCTAAATAAAAGTTAAAGAAATAAAGAAAATATCGTATTAATACCACATGTTCTAGAAACAATTAAGTTAAGCAGATGATGTAACATAGATGTTAAACAAGGTAAATTAAATATAATCGTCGCGATAAACTTTAGAATTCACGCTTCAGCCGCTTACGAGGTCTTTACAAGACCTGTCCAATAGATACTAGCAGCTGAGACTACCTCATTAGAGATACAACTGGTGGTTAGTGATGGGTGGTCGAAGATGATAAACACGCATAGAATAAGCCCTATTTCTTCTCATCATTCCAGCTGGAAAAGTCATCCAATGGTACAAGGACGGTGAAATGTACTTCATGAACTCTATCAAGACCTTCTATCGCAACCTTGAAAGATATTATATGTAAGTATCATTATCATCATCAAGCCATGTAACCCTTTATTTTTTCCCGGGGAAATGCATTAGGCATACCACCCCAGGCCGGGGGGGGGGGGGGGGGGTGTTATGTGGGACTCCCCCGCCAGAACGCGGTCTGACGGGGTTTACCCACTAAAACCCCGGGGTGTTCTCCTCTCCGCATTGTGGAGGTGGCCACGGGTACGAACGGCGCTTCCGCGACCACCTCTGCGGGTGCCCTCTCGGGCTCGGCACGCGAGGCTTGGGCCTCTTTCTCCTTTCTCCGCTGGGTGCGTCCCGGAACACACGGGCTTCACCTCAGCTCGGGACTTCTAAAGCCATGTAACCCCATGTAACCCCATTCATGTAACCTCACGCCACCAGATTCGATCCTTAGCTAATGACTTTTCGAAAGTTATGTCCGGATTTACGTGGCTCGAGCACGGAGTGAGCACGAAATGATACGTTTTTCGGGTTTGTGTCATTTGTCCAACAATTTTACAGAAAGAAGAACAAGATTGTAAAAAAAAAAATGTGCGTGGAGTCCCTCCGCGCGGAAGAAGTGAATTGATTTTTAGTGAAATCATATTGTTTCTTTAAGACAAACCATTTATTACCATTGCTTACAATTCACAACTTTTAATTATCATTTTCGATTGGAGAAATATCCAAATCTGTAACATTTACAATGGGATTATGATAACTAAAGTAAGATACGAAATGTTTGAGTTCTATTTTTTCAATATATATTGCAAAAACTGCATCAAATAAAATAAAATACAATCTAAGACTCAAATTGTAATTGTATTGTATACTACGCGCATGCGTTCGAGTGCCACTCATTCACTCTCGCGCTGTCTCTTTCTACTCCCCCACCCAGGAGCGTTAAACGTTTAACGCAACCTTGTTGGAAGTCGCATTAGAAGTATCACTTCAAAAAATACAAAATCTATTTCACAATTTTGGAATTCTACCAAAACACGTAACGTTGCTTTACAAAAAAAAATTACGTTTTTGGAAGTTCTTACTTAATGTTTCCTTCGTGAATGTTCCAGCGCTCCTGACTCCAGGGATCTCATCATCAGGAACGTGAATATATCCGATGCAGGAGTCTTCAAATGTGAAGTGGTTCAGGAAACCCCAACCAGCGTCAACCACACACTTGTGGTTCTAGAATCTCCACAGATTGTCCGTGAGTATCTTATTCATCATAATAATTCATCATAATCCACCATGGGGGCCCAGTCCGTATTGGAGGATAACATACCTACCTCCGAAAATCATTCTCGGGTAGGTATGTGGGTTTCCTCACGATGTTTTCCTTCACCGAAAAGCGAGTGATAATTACGTACATATGTTTTACAAGAAACACATTGGTACGTGCCTGCACTGGGATTTGAACTCACGACCTTCAGCTTGGAAGGCGGACGTTCTCCCACTAGGCTACCACCGCTTCCCAGTATCTAATTATCTCCACTAATTTGCCATTTTCAACCTAAACTGGATAGAGATCAGTTTGAAAATGGCAGCAACCTAAATTGAGTCGCAAATAAGCCATTTTCAACCTCAACTGGAACCAGTTTAGGTTGAAAATGGCAGCAACATCAAAAATAAGACGTCACGGTACGATTATGCGACGCGATTCAGTTTAGGTCTTCAATTGGATCGCTATAAGATGTCATGGTAGACCTCCAGAGCACCTACCAATGTGCTTCCTATACAAACATAATATATGTACGTAATTATCACTCGGTTTTCGGTGAAGGAAAAAGGAAATCTACACGCCTAACAATTATTTCAGATGTAGGTTATCCATCAATCCGGATCGGGTCAGATTATGTTAGGGCCTAATTCTCCTCGTGAAAGTCAGATAAGCTGAGCCGATATGACTGATATGGGTTGAGATGTTTATTCAAGACTTTGCAGGAGATAATTTTAACTTTGTTTTATCTTGAAAAATAGAAAATTCCTGTAGAAAAATGGGAATTCCGATGGTGAATTCCCCTCTGAGTATTCCAGAAATATGTACCCACGAGTACGTCTGATTGTGAAAGGGTAGAGATCAAAAAGTGAGAGGAAATCAAGTTTAACAAATTCTTGTTTCCATCTTCCAGGGTTCACAGCCAGCAACGACGGCAACGTGGTGGAAGGTTCTGATCTGCTCCTGACCTGTCAGGTGACCGGCATGCCGCCGCCACAGATCATCTGGTCCAGAACTGTTGAAAAGGGAGTAAGTAAATTAATTATTTGGACGCTGGAAATTATTTTAGTATTTTTTTTTATGTTGGGACGATGATGACTTCGAAGTACTTTGGCTACTTTACAATTCAATTCTTTTTTTATTATTGATTGCATTTCATCAGCTCTGCTTGAAGGAAAAAAAAAATCAAAAGCGAAAACTTAAATTTCTACTCGTCGACACGGTGCAAATTTCCAAGAGGTTCTTCACTATGCAGTAGTTTGCTTCCCTAATCATTGTCGTAAAAGCCACGTTACAGCACGCGCTAATATGAACGTTAATTCAAAGAGATTTCGATCGAATTTTACACCGACGTGCATCGAGCTGTAACTATAGCTGCTACAATTATCACTCGCTTTTCGGTGAAGGAAAACATCGTGAGGAAACCCACATACCTACCCGAGAATTATTTCGGAGGTAGGTGGTGATCCACCGATCCGGATCTGGTCCCCGTGGTGGATTATGGCCTAACGCTCCTCACAAAAAAGTGAGGGGAGACCCGTGCTCAGTGAAACGATATGAAACGATATGAGTTGATGGTGATGCATCGAACTGCAAATTGGTTCAGTCTTATTCTTAACACTTCTACTGCTTTTTCAGAACGAGCGACTGGGCGAGCAGGATGGAGAGTTCTCCCAGAACAGCGTCTTCATAAAGGGAGTGAAGAGGGAGCACTCGGGGAAATACTACTGCTATGCCATCAACAGGGTCGGCAGCGATCAACATGAACTGCAGGTCTCAATAGCTGGTAAGTCAAATGACAATCCATTATTTACAGTGCTACAGGGACGTTGGTATACAGGGTGTTACAGAATGGCCCTATAAGTACTAAAAAGCTTGTTTCGATCAAGCATGTGAATTGTTTTACGTGCGCAAAGGTTGAATACATCGTATTTAAAATTCTCATACAAAAGTATAACTATGTTTGTCTTAGAAAATTGCCACGACGCTAAATGTTTGTTTACCTACTATCGCACCACACCTAAAAGTGGGTAGGTATGAATGTCTAACCATGTCTGTCGGACAGACGTGCGCCGGAAATACTCGAATACCCTGCCCCGGTTCTTTATAGGGTACTAGCTGTGCCCCGCGGTTTCACCCGCGTAGTTCCTGTTCCTGCAGGAATATGGGGATAAAATATAGCCTATGTTACTCGCTGTCAATGTAGCTTTCCATTAGAGAAATAATTTTTTAAATCGGTGCAGTGGTTAAGCCGAAACTTTACATACTTTCATCCCCTATATTTATTTTACCCCTCAAGGGTAAAGTTTTACAAACTTTGAATGGCAAATTTATTTATATCTAATCAAAAGCCTAAAAGATAAATTTCAAGCTTCTAGCTTCAAAAATGACGATATTTCCATACAAACTTTCATCCCCTATTTCAAACCCTTACAATGCATTTTTTGCGATAAAAAGTAGCCTATGTCCTTCACTAGGCTCTAGACTATTTCTGTACCAAATTTCATTTCAATCGGTTCAGTAGTTTAGGCGTGAAAGAGCAACAGACAGAGTTACTTTCGCATTTATAATATAAGTAAGGAGTAAGGAAGTAAGGATTATGTAACGTATATGATTATGAAACGTATAAAACGTAACGTATATGGTTTATGATTATGTATACAAATATGTTACGGCTAAGTAGGATGTGAAATTAAACTTTATTTTCGCGAGCTAATCTTAGGTGAAGCCGCAACCGCATGGATATTTTTTTATTGACTGAATAAAAAAAAAGTATCATCAACTAAACTAAAACTGATTATGGTTTGAGTTTGAAAAAGGAAATTTCCCTTTCAAGTGGTGATTTCATTCAATCTCGCACAGGAAAAGGAAACTTTATCAACTCCACCTGTTCTTGATAATGGAACTCCTCAGTTAAGTAACAATAGATTGATGGTGATTGCTTAAATTTTCAGGTACTCCTCAAGTTCACGTTCACAAGACTGCGGTCAACTCTGACCTCAAGGTAGAGGCGGTCCTGCAGTGCTCTTCCCACTATGAAGCCAAGTAAGTTCTTCTATTTTTTTGTTTATTACCCACCTTCCCACTGCACTTTTTATATAATATTTCAATCATACCTTTTTTGTGGTAGGCCTTATCTGCAAGAGTCCGCCTGGGGAAGTGCCATCACTTACCACTCCTTTGTCAGATATTCATCCGCCAAGCGGTAGTGTGAAAACCATATTGTGTTCCGGTTTGAAGGGCACTTTCCAGCGAAAGTACTGGACGTATGAGACTTTAGAGCCGATGTCTCAGAGTGACGAGCGCAGTGCAGTGCCGCGCAAGATTATGCAATGCAAAGTTATGGGTGGCATTTTAACTGTTATGGACAAGCGTAGGGCTTACTATCAGGTGAATGACTAGCTCCTCTCGTTACTCAGACAAATAAAAGCAATAAAAACCTGTTCTCTTGCAGCCCCCATATTCGCTGGTACAAGGACGGCAGGCTGATCGAGGACTCAGCGTCGGAGTACGTGGTTTCCACCCACGGAACACACTCCAACTTGACCGTAATTCCTGACTCTGATGATGACTTCGGCACATTTACTTGTGAGGTAAGAACCCCTTATAACCCCCTCGGCCCTCGAACCCTTGGCGCGCGAGTCCAATCGCACTTGACCAGTTTTAATTTAAAAATGATTATTTTACTGTTTTAGATTATAATTCCAATTTGTCCCCTCAATTCCAGGCTGAAAACAACATTGGGAAGCACAACCGTTCCATCGAGCTGGTGCAGCGGCCGGTGGTGGAGTCTCTCGCCTCTGAAGAAGGCAAGCTTGCCTGGACCGTCCACTCCCACCAGCCGCTCCAAGCGTTGCAGGCGCAGCTGAAGAACGTAGGAGAGGTGAGCTGGTGGAAGACTTGTGCCGGGACAGTAGTGTTAGGCCTCTCCTGCAAGAGTCGGCCTGGGGAAGTCCAGATATTCATCAGTGTGAAAACCGGTGTTCCGGTTTGAAGGGCACTGTTTCCAGCGTAATTACTGGGCGTGAGCCTTTAGAACCGATATCTCAGAGTGATGAGCGCAGTGCAGTTCCGTATAGGGTCTTGTAATGGAACATTCTGGGTGGCACTGTAGCTGTTATGGGCAGGCGTGGCGCTACCATCAGATGAAGTACTTGTTCGTCTCATTACTCTGTCATATAAAAAAAGTATGTTCTCTTCTCCAGGACGGCGAATGGAAGCAGTTCAACGTCCCCCTCCCCTCCTCCTCGAGCCACCGCTATGAGCTGACCTTTGACTTGAATGACAAGCAGCTGTCAGCAGGACAGTACCAGGCCGTTGTCAAAGCCAAGAACGACCACAGCTGGAGCGACACTGTGGAGCCTGTCATTGTTGACATTGGTAAGAATGCTTTACGCTTTTTTCACACACACACAGGGGGAGATAGAGAGAGAAAGGAAGACATACATACATACAAACACAGGTACGCATATGAGAAAGAAACAAGCTTACATAATAATATAACACAGTCATACTGGGAGTATATGCGGAAAACCGAAAATATGACGTCGTTTTTTAAAACACATACACATAGAGAGAGTGAGAGAGAGAGAGAGAGATACACACACACACGAACATATAAACACACTTACCTATGTTTATTCGTATAATAACGTGTAACGTTCCTCAATACGTGTAAAAAAGGTAATTTACATGCAAAAATTCCGTTACATATATAGAGATACAGGCGAAGCTAATAACAGTGTGTTCAAAACCGACAAAATTTCTTTTCATTTTTTGATTGCTTATTTTCGGCCATTTTTTTTTTATTATTTAAAACACTTCATCGCATGTAGTTTTATTAATTTACATGAACTCCCGCCTCAAAAGCAAATTTTAGTACAAACATAATTCTATATTTTTGGTACATTAAGGGTGGGTGATTTCCCACGGCGACTTTTTGCTGCGATTCAGTAGCGCGTTTCCTTAACGCGCCCCTTTCTGTTGCTTTGGGCCGTGTCGCGTTTGCAACGCGTGACTGCATCGATGCTGTATCGCGACTGCATCGAAGCTGCATCACGTTTGTATCGATGCAAAATCGGGGTTATGTAGTTAAAGGTATTCGACCAGTGACAACATCGTGACTGTAACGCTGCTAAAGGTAGCCGTGGGCGACCTCCCTAATAGCCACGACTCATTTACAATTCTACACTAAGACATTTTAGAATTCATAATACATCATTCTCATTTTTTTTTTGTTTCCATCGAAATTACTGTTTATGAGACCCTGATACCTCAGGGTGACGAGTGCAGTGCAGTACCGCGCAGGATTATGTAATGCAAAGTTCTGGGTGGCACTGTAACTGTTATGGGCAGGCGTAGCGCTTACCATCACCTGAACGACCTGCTCGTTTCGTCACTCAGTCAAATAAAGAAATACATTATTTTATTTTTTGTTTATAACATGCATGATTTTGATTTTTTGTTATGCCTTTTATTTTAGACGCTCAGCCATCCATGTCCATCCAGCATGCTTCAGGTGAGTTATTAACTCTTATATTTTTATTTCATTTTTAATTATGTGCGCCCCCGTAGTTTTTTTACATAAACTCTAACACTCCATATCACCCTTTTTTAGGCTAAAAAGAAACCCCAAAAAAAGTCTATTTTTATAACCAATTTCATTAAAATGCATTCAGCCGTTTAGGCGTTATTATGTAACAAAGAAACGTCTCATTTTATATTTTAGTATAAATCTATTTTCTTGTAAATAAGTTACTTTGAAGTAATAATTAATTATATTGCAAGCAATACCTTTTTCGGTGGTTTCTATTAACATTAAATAGGCGCTCTTCAGAGTAACCAATAGATAATAATTATCTATCCATAGCTTAGAACTTAAGAGTAGATAATTAATAAGTTTCATTGGGGAACAACTATTACTGTAACTGCAACATGTAACTGTTATGGGCAAGCGTAGCGCTTACCATCAGGTGACCAACATGCTCTACTTTCACAGTAATAAAGAAAACAATCTTGCCACGCGACATTTAATTCGTTGTCATTTCAGGAATTTCCCTGTATTTTTCTGTCGTTTCCCTGTATTTTCCTATTTGCTTACTTATTTTTCTATTTTTAATCTATTTTCCTATTTTTGCCAGTGTTCCGCGGGTCCAACGCGCATTCCATTCGGCCATCTTCCGTCATCCTGTCTACCATTTTGATGTACCTCCTTGTGCGAACGCTTTAAAAATAGCGTCACCCTATCTTACCCTAAGTTATTTATTGTTAGTACGCAAGTATTCTATGTTCGGGACTGGAGACGATTATGGTGCGACCACACGGGACTATGTTACCGTATTACCGTATATCCGGACGGTGTTATCGTTTTACCGTATTAAGCCGATGTCTCAGGGTGACGAGCGCAAGGATTCTGTAATGCAAAGTTCTGCGCGGCACTGTAACTGTTATGGACAGGCGTAGCGCTAACCATCAGGTGAACGACTTACTCGCCTCGTCAGTCAGTCAAATAAACAAAAACATAATAGGTATATGCAGCTCAAAACAAATATTGCGTGAATCATATTTACTAAACAAAAACGTGTCTAAAATTCGCGCATATTAATATTGGTTTATAATAGATGGATATAATATCGATATAGTTTTATGATATTTCAAATCGTCTCTATCATCTAATTATACGTAAATTTATATTATAAAAATAAATTTGAAATAATTGCGAAAAATACGAAAAGACTTTAAAATGGATTTGTTTAATATCCATGCCTTTAATTATGAATTAAAAGAAATATTTAAAACGAGACATAAGTAGAGTAGGTTTTATTTTATTTGTTAATAAATATACTAAGCAGAGGTATACGGTAACACGGCGAGTGCGGTCGCGCCCTTAAATTTACAATTTAGTAATTGTTAGCGCGGCAGCTAAGCTGTATAGGCTGAGCGCGCCTCCAATGGCGGGGGAAGGATGGCTGGTAGAAGAGTAGTACAAAGGAACTTGGCGACTAACCTGGTCTCCATGCAACTGCAATCACCTCGGTTCGGGTCCGTCTCCAAGCTGCTTGTTCCTTCAGGATGTTATGACGTTCGATGTAGTGGACTGTATTTTAGGCGGTTGGTGCGTGTCGGCAAGGAGCGTTTACGCGGCGGGTTTATAGCGGGTTTTGTTTATATTTGCGCGTCGAATTCACGTGGACCACCACAGAGGAGCAGCAGATCCAGTACTTTGGATTCGGCGAGAGCGGCAGCCGCGAAGGACGAGGGTCGATCGCAGACTACTTGCGGCGGCAAGCAGTTTTCTCGTGGATACCACGATATGAGCGACAGAGATAGTCGCCAAGAAATGATAGGAATAGGAAGGTAGGAAGGTATTATGAGTGCCAATGTAAGTGGCGCGAACATTTGCCCCCGGCCTAAAAACCATTGGTTTTTAAAAGAAAGCGGGAAATAAAAAAAATAAAAATAAGAGTTAACTCTTAAGCAGTCAACGGGTTAAATATAACATAGCGGTTGACCGGGGAGCAAGGGGTTAAATTATTGGGTAGGTAAGATGCATAAACGGACGACGGGTCTCTGGTAGACGCCGGTCGCCGTTTTTACTGACGCTACTCGACAGATGCCATCGCCGCCGACATGAGTGGCCACGACGACGCCGAGAGGCCAGGATAGCGGGGGAATATTATCAGTGATAATAAGAACAATAGAACCTATTGTAATGGGATTCGAAGGTGTATTCCATTTTCCTCTAGATTGAAGTAAGTGAAGATATTCCAACTTCCACCGTTTGGAAAATGATCGTACCATTTGATCCAATAAAGCGTACCGTTTCAATAAGTGTCCAGGTTCATCGGGAACCGTGCAAGCGGGTAAATGCTTCAGCGGTGCGGTCATTAAGAAATGTGAAGCACTCAGCGCGGTCGGCTCAGACGGATCTTCGCTCAATAACGTTACAGGACGAGAATTGATAACGCATTCTATCTGTGTGAGTACGGTTAACATTTCCTCATACGTGAGTAACTGTGAACCGATCGTCTTATGAAGATGACTTTTAAACGCTTTCACATATATTTCATAATTCCCCCCGAAGTGAGGACTTCGCGGTGGATTGAATTTCCAGTGTATGCGATTAGCTGATAACTCATCTGAGATAGACTTATTATATTCGTCGGAATTTAAAAGATCCGTTAACGCATTTTTCGCATTTACGAAGTTCCGACCGTTGTCAGAATACATAAACAGAACAGTACCCCGACGCGCGAGAAACCTCTTGAAAGCGGACAGAAATGAGTTGGTACTCAGATCTGTGGTGAGTTCGACGTGCACTGCGCGAACCACCATACATACAAATATGCATAGGTAGGCCTTTATCGAGCGGACTCCGCGTTTTCTAAACGGAATTATAGATATAGGGCCGGCGTAATCTACGGCGGTATGAATGAAAGGCTTGGCTTCATTCACACGGCAAGCGGGTAAATCTCCCATTAACGGGAACGTAGGTTTAGGTTTAGATTTAAAACAATAGTTACATTTGTGTATAACAGAACGAACTATATTGCGGCAGGAAATGATCCAATATTTCTGTCTGAGTATTGACATAAGCGTAAGCGGGCCAGCGTGACAGTGTCGACGGTGGTAATGTGTAATAATTAGTTCAACAATGCGGTCTTTGCGCGGCAACAGAATAGGATGCTGTTGGTCATAGGACAAGTCAGCATTTCGGAGCCGGCCTCCGACTCGTATGAGTCCGTTAGCGTCTAAAAATGGCACAAGCCGTTGGATTGCTCTTGAGCAGCTGTTATTTGACTTTAGGCATTTAAGTACGTCGTGAAAATAAAAATATTGTAATGATTTCAATATTTGCAATTCTGCGTAGTTAATATCGTCAGCGTTAAAGCAATTAGCACGATGTAATTTTTTTAATGAAGCGGTAAATTAAAACGACTATGCGCAGGAGCATTAGCCAGGAAGATACGCGGGCGGGGAGATCTAGCAATGGGTTACAAATCTCATCGATTTTAGGAGTCAAGGGACTCACGGGCAAAGAAATGATTTTCTTTGTCTCAGATAACTCCGAGTCTACTTTAGACGGAGCTACTGAGGTAACTGGCCAATCACTTGGGTCTTGGCGCAGCCATGCGGGACCCGTGAACCACAGCGGGTGGTCCAGCAGTTGAGCGGGCGACAGTCCACGAGACAAGCAGTCACTGGGATTCTGAGAGCCAGAGACGTGCCGGAAACTGTCAGCGGGAATTGAGGTAACAATTTTTGTTATGCGCGTAGCGACGAAAGTTTTGAACCTATGCGGTGAAGCAATGATCCATTGTAGTGCTACCATGGAATCAGTAAAACAGTATATTTTATCAATGGAATGACGTTTTCCATACGTATCGATAACGCGGCGGGCTAGTTTTGACATAAGCAGGCAAGCACAGAGTTCTAGTCTGGCAATTGAAATAGTTTTTAGCGGAGCTACCTTTGATTTGGCGCAAACTAAGCGGGTGACTGGTGAAGAGTTCTCATCAGCCCGAGTTCTAATATAAATAACCGAACCGTAACCGTTCTGACTGGCATCTGCAAAGGCCACAATGGAAACCTTTGAGTTTTCTTTCACGTCTAGATGGCGTTGAAAGCGTAACTTTTGAATACAGGGTAGTTCTCGGGTATAGTTTTGCCAAACATTAGTTATATCTGACGGCGGTTGTTCATCCCAGTCGAGTTTCAATATGTGAAGTTTTTGCAAAATCAGTTTAGCGTATAAAATAACTGGGGCGATAAGACCGAGAACATCATACTGACGCGCAATTAACGATAACATATTGCGTTTCGTAGCTGGACGGTCTTCAATGTTCACTGTGAACATGAATGAGTCACAGCTGGGCGACCACTGCAAGCCTAAAACCTTTAAACTCGTGTCTGGCTCTTCAAAGTTTATGTTAGAGGTGTGACGATCAGAGACGGGAAGGGAGTCAAGGAGCGCGGGTGAGTTACTAGCCCATTTGACGAGATCGAAGCCCCCGGCCTTGAGCAACTCGCGGAGATCGTCTCTGAGTTGTAAACAAGCAGACAGAGTAGGCATGGAGTAGCACACGTCGTCCATGTATGTGTTGTCGCTGATAAGAGATGCTGCGAGTGGGAAGCGGGCACCGTCGGCGGCGCACAGCTGTCGCAACACTCGCATTGCAAGGAACGGACTGCTACGTAGACCAAAACAAACGCGGTTGAATTGGTAGGTATCAAGCGGAAAAACGGGATCGAATCGATACAGGAATTTTTGATATTTGCGGTGGTCCTTATTTATCAAAATTTGTAGGTACATCTGTTTAATATCGGATGTAAAAGCAATTGGGTAGAGGCGGAAATCCAAGAGGATTGTAAAAAGATCGTTTTGTAAATTATCCCCGGTATATAAAACTTGATTCAAGGAGAGGCCTGAGTCAGTTTCAGCACTGGCGTCCATCACCATACGCCATCGAGTTGTTGTTTTTTGTAGTCTCGCAATGGCGTGGTGTGGCACGTAATATCCAGTAAAAGGACTATCATTGTCGATCAGTGAAATGTAACCCTTCTGAATGTACTCTTTGATTATAGCATCGTACTCTAAGCGCAGAGCAGGTATCGCGGCGAGCTTACGTTCGAGATACATGAAGCGTTTTTTAGCGATAGGGTAAGAATTACCCAGAGAGGTCGCGGGATCGCGGGAGAAAGGTAACGCTACAGAATAGCGTCCCGTAGGATCGCGGGAAACGTTATTTGTAAAAATGCGTTCACATTCTATAGCGTCTGGGCTCAAAGTCGGCGTGCATTGCACCTCTTCAAGCTGCCAGAAGCGTTGGACAAGATTATCTAAACGTGGTCCTTCCGTAAAGGTACAGAGGGAAATATGAGAGCGGCATCTATCTTCAACCAAGGGGTCAGTGATAGAAACAACGGTTCCAATATGAGCGGGCGTAACATGAGCGGGAGTAACATGAGCGGGAGTAACGGGAGCGGTCCCGATTACGATAAAACCAAAAATGGTTTCAAAAGCGGTTGGAGTACCAGGCGGACCAGCGGCGCGGCCTGATAGCAATATTTCAGAAAAGAGCGGCGCGCCTATAAGTATGTCGATCTCGGAAGGCGAAGCGAAACTGTCGTCTGCCAGAGGCAGGCAGTTCAGGTATGAAAGGCAGGATACGTCAATTTTCACTGCCGGTAAATTGTCTGTTATGCGGTCGATAACATAGGCGTCAATTGCAATAAAATTATCATTTAGGCGGGAAGATAAAGTAGCAGAAACTGCTCCCTTGATTGGGTTAGATGCGGAACCTATCCCTTTAACAACGGTGTTCGTCACCTTATTGCATTTTAAATTTAATTTAGCGCAACATTTTGAAGTTAAAAAGTTACTTTGGGAAGCCGAATCAATTAAGGCGCGTACTACATGGCGGCGACCATTTAAATCCGTAGCATAAACTTGTACGGTTCCCAGTAAACAAGTAGTGTCATTAGGCTGCGAAGCGGGGCGTATATTACACAGCGACACCTGTTGTTGTGATGACTGATAAGCAGTTGTAGGTAAGTTCGTCAGCTGAGCGCTAGCGGAGCCCGCGACGGGCGACGGCGATGCCGAAGGCGGCATGTGATCCCCGGCGGCGGAGAAGATGCGAGTTCGCGCGCGCGGAGGCGGCGCGTGCGCCTGTGACGGAGCGCTAGGGTACGGGCGATTGTCTTCACGGGAAGATGATACTTTGCGGCATAACATAGAATGATGTTTACATCCACAATAACGGCAATTAAATTTAGAATTGCAAGCAGTATTTATATGCGTAGTGCTTAGACAATTAGTGCAACCTTTGCTTTGTTTTACAAAAGTGTACCTGTCGTCGATAGAAAGCTTATCAAATACAGGGCATCTATATAAGTTAGCGTGATCGGCTTGTTTGCAAAGCGGACAGTGAGTGACGCATGATGCTGCAAAAGACTGCGTAGACCTTGCAGTACGCGGCCTGTTATCACTGCGGCTAAGAGAATCGGTCGTAGTGCGTTCCAATATTTTGCTTTGTTCGCGGATGAATTTTAAAAGTTCATTGTATGTAGGCATAGATTTACCTCGCATGTGCATTTCAAACGACCGTGCAGTACTTGAATCTATTTTCTTCAAAGCGAGCGATAGTAAAATAAAATCAGACACGTTATCGAGCTTGAGAGACTTCAAACTTGACACAGCCGTGCAGAATTTATCTAGAAATAATTCTAAGTTTTTATTCGTCGCGGTGTTAAAAGATTTAAAATCAAGCATTTGATCAAGATAAGCGGAGGCTAGGTTACGGTTGTCGTTATACTTATCGACGAGCGTCTGCCATATGATCGGATAATTATCACCGTTAGGTACGATACCAGAACAAACTGCAAGGGCCCGGCCTGACAATTTATTAATTAAATATTGGACGCGTTCGTGATCAGTGAGATCGGGATTTTCGTGAATCGTGCGTTTGAATGACTCATAAAATATCCTCCAGGTCATCGGATCTCCATTGAAGACCATCAAATCGAGTTCAGGAATTCTGATGGATTTACGTTGCGGGGCAACATTGAAATCAGCGGTTTTTAAAGGCGGGTTAAGTTTATTATAAACAAACTGACAACGGCAAAACATATCTTCGAAGACGTTTATAGATTGGTAGTTTACCGTGTACGAAGTGTTGAGACTCAACTCGGTGACATTTAATTTGTTCACAATTTCATTGAAATCGGAGCGTAAACGGTCTAACGAGATCATTCCACATAGAAATAAATCTTTCTCAGTATCATCAGTGAAAGCCTTTAAAGATCGGTTAAAAATATCTTGTAAGCGGGAAAATATAATGTCACGTTTACCTATCAAGGTCAAACGTTCGATCTGTAACGTATCGAGCGCTTTTGCGTCCTCGTATACTTCACTATCTTTGTCTTTTGAACGAGTAGCCATAGCCATCTTAACAAAGTATAAAAAACTAGATAAAGTATGAAATTCCTAATTTACTGCAACTGCCTACAGCATTTACCTGCCGCGTGCGCGGCGTATTGAATACCCACGTGGAGACGCACGGGCGGTCGTTAGGAATACCTTCACTTTTTAATAAAAATTAAGAATTACGGAAAAATCGTTATTTTTACTATTTAGGAATGCGGAATACACGAAATAAGTATATAAGAGCGTAGTAGGATAGTACAGGGTACTATCTGAACTGTAATTGCGGGCGGGAACACGATAATTATAGGAAATTATCGTTGGTAAAAATACCAATATAAAATTGCGGGCGGTTATAAAGAGGACTATATGAGGCCTAAGAGGGGCCAGAGAATAGCGGGAGGACCAGAGAAGATCCGGCGGCGGAGGACCAACAATATGTTAGCGCGGCAGCTAAGCTGTATAGGCTGAGCGCGCCTCCAATGGCGGGGGAAGGATGGCTGGTAGAAGAGTAGTACAAAGGAACTTGGCGACTAACCTGGTCTCCATGCAACTGCAATCACCTCGGTTCGGGTCCGTCTCCAAGCTGCTTGTTCCTTCAGGATGTTATGACGTTCGATGTAGTGGACTGTATTTTAGGCGGTTGGTGCGTGTCGGCAAGGAGCGTTTACGCGGCGGGTTTATAGCGGGTTTTGTTTATATTTGCGCGTCGAATTCACGTGGACCACCACAGAGGAGCAGCAGATCCAGTACTTTGGATTCGGCGAGAGCGGCAGCCGCGAAGGACGAGGGTCGATCGCAGACTACTTGCGGCGGCAAGCAGTTTTCTCGTGGATACCACGATATGAGCGACAGAGATAGTCGCCAAGAAATGATAGGAATAGGAAGGTAGGAAGGTATTATGAGTGCCAATGTAAGTGGCGCGAACAGTAATGCTTTTATAAATTTAAAACTTTTGAACGAAAAAAAATCGGATTTAAAGCTTATTTTCAAATAAATTTGTAATAGAAAATTTTAGAAACTAATAACTTTAATATTATAAATTAATGATTGTATTTTTAAATTTTTCGATTTATAGTAAAGAACGTTACATTTGTTTAACTATTATAAAATGAATTTGAAGTACAAATGTTTTTCTCAAGTACATTGTTTCGTCTCAGTTCCATTTTTATTAATATTAATGTACAGAATTTAAAATAAGGAATATTATTTTTATTTAGCAATTATTCTGTAAGAATTGGCAGTTTCTGTAATGCAAAGTTACTTAAAGCTTATAAAATTTATTTTTAAGAATAACGTCTTGTATTTAAACATTTTTGCCTTGTTTTTCCATTCATTACTTTCAGTTTTAATTTCATATTAAGCCTTATTAAGTATAAGCAGCTTTTGTGATTAAAAAAATCATACTTGCGCTAAGTTATCAATTAAGACAGCTACTTATAAACCAGTTTTTTTTTGTAAATATTTATAAATTACACGTATTTTTTGTTTAGTAATCAAAGTGAAATTAGCTTAAATTAATATAAAATTAGGTATTCGCTTAAAAAAGTAGACGTTATTTTTATTTAAATATTTAGCGTTCATGTAAGAGTTGTTAATAAAAAATTTATTTAAACATTTTATAGGAATGTCTTAAATGATTTTATAATTATGCTTCATAACGTCTGCTTCTTTTATTTTACATATTTTTGCTATTATTTAAGTAGTCGTTTTGTCACATTAAATTTAGTTTTAAAAAGTAGGTAGTTATTACCAAAGTGTAATTAAGAATCACATTTAGTTTTTTAAATTAGTTTAACATTCTGTTCTAATTATGTTATAATTAAACGATGCTTTTATGAAACAATTTATTAACACTTTTAAATTGATTAAAAGTTGGAATTATTATTCTATATTCTGATTAATTGATTAACTTTTGAATAGAACGATAATATAAAGTACAATTTAATATTAAATAGGTACAATTCTATGAATAATAGCGAATGAAATACAGTCATACAATGCTGCCATAATAATGTCAATAGAAACAAAACTATTAAATATTATAACTTAAATGATTATAATAATTACCATTTAACTAGAATAATTACAATGTGCCTGTCATTTATTGATAATACCAACATAATTATAGTTCCAGCAAGGTGCTTAATCATATTATAATAGGAGTGTGTCAATTTTGATATTTATTGAAATGTCGAATTTAGAACCTATCGATGTTTCAAACAAACAACCCACTCAGGGTTGAAACATCGCCATGACAAGAAAAACCTATCGGAAACCAAGCTATGCTAATGACTAAAAAGATAAAAAAAATATATATATTTGAATTTATCAATATTTAATGTCAAACTATTTTGATATAATGAAATATTTCTAATTCGATAATTTTAATTCAGTAAAATTAATACTGAATTCGAGATTTCTATAAATGCCGGTTGTCAACCGCTCTTTATATTATTAAATACACAATATCTTCCATGTTTGTTATGTAAGAAGACATTTTACCTACTAGTCTTATTCGTATTAATCATCGCTTATTAGTGTTCAGTAAATGTAATAATTTAACTTTTAGGTAAATTGAAATCCTATAGTTAACTTAAGGTAAACATCGACGTTTGCTGTATCCAAAAAACTTAAAAAATTTGGTAATATTTTGAGTTGCAAAATAGGAATTGAATCGTGTATAAAATCAGTTTATGAAAATGTTTACTAAAATAACGTAAAATTTCAAGCACCTACTTTAATTCTTTTGGCGAAAATAAAATATAAAATGAAGTCTTTATTAAAAACAAAATATTTGTATTCAAACAAAGTAGGTACCTAATAATTTGACCTTCTAAGTAGATGAGAATGATGAAGAGTTTCTTAAACTTCAATTTAGGTCAAGACCCAACAAACGCACGACCGACCAACTCACCTTATCTTTTTATATACAAATTAGCTAAAATTCTTATGAAACATTTATCTGTCGAAAACAAATCATTAAGTTACTTACTCTTTAGTAATCTTACACATTTTTTTTAATAAGTACATTTTTTTTTAAATAAATCAATGAAGTTTTCTTTAAAGCGCGTATTCACTACGTATACGACAGCAACCGCAGCAATGATGCCCGAGACATCGCGATGTCGCCGAGCCTTCAATTGTTGCTTCAGACAGTTGTTGCGAGACATAATTATGCCTTGCGACTCCGCGCGATGTCTGGAAATAGCCCGACCAGCACAAGCAAGTCTTATAAGCCGCTAGAGAAATGTTCCCATCATGACCGATAAGTTTCAGCGAAAAGTCGTTGGAAATTGCTCCCTATTCTCTGCTTTATCGTAAATACGTGGCTTAATTCAAATTCTCACGGAAGCACACCGAAGCGTATTATCATATTAATCATAAATTGTATCATTAGCCATTAAAAAATATATCGAATATCGTGCTATTTTACATTTAACATGATCGCTTTAAAATGTACGTAATAAAAATGAGTAAATATCGAATCCAATACGGTAATACGCTTTGTGTGAACAAACCATAATTTCTTACCCTTAAGTTCTAATTATAATACTTGTTGTATATCGTTTGTTGAATCATAATGTATTGTGCCTTCTTGGAATATATAAAACAGTAAGAAGGTGATATTTTGTCTTATTAATAAAGGATTAATGTTTGTAAATACATTAAAATGTTGTTTTATTCCCTCGATACAAAAACAGGTGTGTTGGAAGCTTAACGTATGTATCTGTGTATGACCGTAGCTCCGGCTTTATGTTTGAAAGGTGACCTGATGGAGAGTGTTCTTAGCTGTCAAGAAAATCGGTTCATCCGTTGAAGATCATCAGCTCATTTCTAGTGATGGAGAGATGAGAGGGAGCAACTTCCGCAAGCCTGATCGATTCGAAAGGTATCCTGTTACTTCGATGCTATTGCAAAAACCTAACCTAACCTAAACTTAACCTAACGGTAACCTTGACCTGATGCTGCGGCCACCTGGAACCTGCAGCATCCCCAACTCCTGGCCAACTTACAGCAGAGGTATCGTGTTTGGGCTCATTGGAATTGTCTCTTTGAGTAGGTTATAGGTAGATGGTGATCAGGGTTTGACGATAAGTTCGTGAAGAGCCGATTGCGAAGCGTAGGGTTGCAGGTTCGATTCCGGCCAGGGGTGACTATTTATGTTTTTTTCTATGTAGAATAGTGACGAGACGAGCAAGTCGTTCGCCTGAAACAAGCACCACCCAGAACCCTGCATTGCATAATCCTGCGCGGCACTGCACTGCGCTCGTCGCCCTGAGACATCGGCGTTAAAGTCTCATATGCCCAGTAATTTCACTGTAAACAATGCCCTTCAAACCGGAGCACAGTAATGATTGCACACTACTGCTTGGCGCATGACTATCTGGCAAAGGCGTGGTACTTCCCCAGGCGGTCTCTTGCAGAAGAGGCCTCCCACTAAGAAAAAGGTATTTGCTCTTAGTCTGCATATTGTCATAATAGTAATAAAACCAGCTTAGATAAGGTTATTTATTTTGGTCCCAATCTAGACTTAGGTAATTACAGTTATCGTCTCAAAACAACGTTATCGAACGTAACGAGTCTAACTAGTATTTTTTTTATAAAATTAGGTAAGAAGCGATAAGGCAGCTTGTTGTGGGAGGCCTCTTTTGCTTTGTAGTGGGAGGTCTCTTCTGCAAGAGTCCGCCCGGGGAAGATTCATCCACCAAGCAGTAGTGTGCAAACATTACTGTGTTCCGGTTTGAAGGGCACTGTTTTCAGCGAACTGGGCGTATGAGACTTTAGAGCCCACGTCTCAGGGTGACTAGAGCAAAGCAGTGCCGCGCAAGATTATACAATGCTAATTTCTGGGTGGCACTGTAACTGTTATGGGTAGACGTAGCGCGGATTATCAGGTGAACGACTGGCTCGTCTCGTCAGTCAGCAATAAACACACACGTTGTGTGAAGATTCGCAAATGTTTAAATAAATAAACTGGTTCAGCAGTCAACGTATTAACGCAGACGTTGTGATTTTTTATACCTTTACGCGGGTGCAGGAAACACACCAGTTGTGTTAGCTTAGCTTACGTGCCGACTGTGCGGCGAAACACAGACGTGTGTGTGTAACGCGGCGCTACCACAGTGCGGTTCACACAGACGACACGCCATTGCTGGAAAACATACACGGCCCGTAACGGTGCCCAAATGTAAAAACTGGTTCGGCGGTCAACGTGTCAATAATTTTAAATGGACCCCTTGTTTCTAAAACAATTAATTATTAATAATCATTTAAAACGGTGATGTGTCGAAATGTAGTTACTAAAAATATAGCGTCTTGTCATGGTGACGAATGATTTTCCCGAGTTTTATTTATATAAATAATAAAAAAACTGAGATTTAGACAAACCCGATAATAGTTACTACGCGGCCTTTGACTGTAAGATATTGTATAAAGGATAAGTACCTAATTATAATGTAATCTTTATTAGTAATTGCTTAACACTGACTGTTGAGCCGTTTTGCTTGTCTAGCCACGGGTACCGCTCTGTACGCGCCATAGTGTTTTCCCATACAACAAACACAGCAGTTGTGTTTTGCCGTACTCGTGGCAAGTTATGAAAAACACGACAGTTGTGTTTTCAGCAGTAAACGTGTTAAAAATATTAATACTTACTAACATATTTTTATTTACTTACTTATTAAATATGAAGGTTTCTATGACGTCTTCTGTGTGTGTGTGTGTGTGGATGATTTGAAATGTGAGGTAGCGAGTTCGATTCCGTCGGAACAAAAACGGAAACATATAACAAAAAAAAATGTGTGAAACACATTACAAGCTTTTGTTCTGAATATGGGTGTTTGTGGGACCATGGTCCTCGTAGTTTCTGATTCCTTAGATACAAGGAATCCTAGTTAAGGGGTCAGGATGGAAAAGTGACCGTGATGCCTTTTAAAGATTAAATAAAATAAAATGAAACCTGACTGCAAATAAATAATTAATAAAAACATTATAAATGAACTATGAAAGAAAAAAGATCAGTAGTTCAGAATTCTGTTAAGTAACGCTGAATAATTACACCATTGAAATAGTTTTATAATGGAGACACACATAAAACAAAAAAAAAACGTAGAAAACACAGTTCTCAAAACCACTAAAATGTTTTTAACAATATAATTTAATTTTAAATATAACTTACTATCAGCACAAAACCAACTTCAAACAGATCTACGGACAAATTTTTCATAAAAATTCAGAGTCATGCAAGTCCAAAAAACACGCAAGCATTTTGTTTGATAAAAAATCAAATAAATAGGATAAAGAAAAAATACTGAGTTCTTGGTAAAAAAATGGCCCTAAACTGTCAGAATAAAATAAAATAATGCGCTTTTGGTATCAAAGCCTCCAAACCCCACCTAAAGTTATAGGACCTTCTGCAAACACTGTTCAGAGTTGTAAAAACACCATGCAGGCCAGATAGCTTGCACTTTCACGCCATTGCGGAGCATTCTAGACCTGCAAGCAAATGACGACTTCAATGGCTGCAGGATTGCTTAGCGGGAAGATAGTCATCATCAGCTGGAGCACGTCCACTGCTGAACATAGACCTCCAACATAGAACGCCACTAAAAGCGGTTGCTATCTGTTCGCATCCAGCGGCTCCCCACGACTCGCACCAGGTCCTCAGTCCACCTCATGGGGACACGTCTCCACGTCACGTCTCTTACTCTTTTTACGATCCGTAATACAACTTTTTTTTTTATTAATAATTTTTTTTTTTTAAATAGGTTCGCGTTTGACCACTATCTCACCTGATGATGAGTGACGATGCGCTCTACGATGGTGCACGCTTACCTAGAAGCAATCTATTCACTCGTGCCTTGAAGACTCCCAGGTTGTAACTATCGGGAAACACAGACTCCGGCAAGGAGTTCCACTCTTTAGCGGTACGTAAAAAATGTGGTAAAGCGGTGGTAGCCTAGTGGGAGAACGTCCGCCTTCCAATTAGAAGGTCGTGAGTTCAAATCCTAGTGCAGGCACGTACCAATGTGTTTCTGTGAAACATATGTACGTAATTATCACTCGCTTTTCGGTGAAGGAAAACATCGTGAAGAAACCCACATACCTACCCGAGAATTATTTCGGAGGTAGGTATGTTATCCATCAATCCGAACTGGGCCCCCGTGGTGGAATATGGCCTAACCCTCCTCACGAAATTGAGGAGAGACCCGTGCCCAGCAGTGGAACGTTATGGGTTGATGATGAATAAATGTGGAGGCGAAACGCTTTGTACGTACAGATAGAATTTCCAAATAACGGTGGCGCATCGGCGTCCGTCTGGTCGCCACTTGAAAAACTTTCAATGAGAGCATTATTTCCGAAAATCAACCTTATCAATGGTGATAAGTACTGCTATTTCAGGCGGTTTTTTTTTTCAAATGATAGAGTGGTAAACAAGATGACGGCCAGTCTGGTGGTAAACGGTTACCGCCGTCTATGGACACCTGCAACACTCGGGGCGTTGTCGATTCTTCTACAGTTATTTTCACTGTTCTTAAGAAGAGCCCCATGTTTAAGACTTTAGAACTAATGTCTTAGGCTCCGGGTAACGACAGCACTGCATTGCCGCGCAAGATTATGAAATGCAAAGTTGGGGGTGGCGCTGTAACTGTTATGGGCAGGCGTTGCGCTTACCATCAGGTGAACGACTTGCTCGTCTTGTTATACCGACAAAAGAAAAAGTTATAGATCTCCAGAAACAGTACCTGTGACTATTCAATCTAACGTAGACAGATCTACCTGCGGTGTTGTTAGTTACAATATCTGACCACAGCCTCTCGGCCACCGCCGCCGCCCTGGGCCACAAGTGGTAGTCTAGATTGCCTGCAAGCAACCAATATGGCTTTTGAGTGAAGAACATTCTGATAACAGAGTATTACGAATACGGAACATTCTGAAAAAAAAAAATACTTAACATGTTCGCTGCTGAAAACGCAGCCGTTGTGTTTTTTATTACTTTAGACGGGTGCGGGAAAACACACACCCGCTGTGTTACCGCAGCTTACGTGCCGGTTGTGCGGAAAGACACAGACGTGTGTGTTTAACGCGGTGCTAATACAATGCAGCTTACACAAACGGCACGCCATTGCTGGAAAACACACACGGTGCCCAAATGAGAAAACCGGTTCAGCAGTCAACGTGTAAAAACTAGGACAAAAACAAAAGTGGGACAATGATAGGTGATTTCCTCCAGGCAGTCAGGCCGTTGATTTGACATTTCACTATAATTGAACGTGTAATGGCCTTATTTACCTGAGTCCACCAAGTCAGTCCAGAGCACCGCCTCCCCCCCTTCCACAGTGAAAGCTTGCACGTTCCTCCAGGACTTCCATGCATACATCTCTTGCCAGTTTCTACAAAAAGAAAACTATATCTACATTAGAGATTATGGGTAACCCTCCTCGTGAAAGGGGGGGGGAGACCCGTGCTCAGCAGTGGGACGGTATGGGTTGATGATGATGCTGATATCTTAATTTTCTTTTGTAGTGGTAAGCCTGCAAGAGACCGCCTGGGGAAGTACCACACCTTTGCCAGATATTCATCCACCAAGCAGTAGTGTGCAAACATCACTGTATTCCGGTTCGAAGGGCACAGTTTCCGGCAAAATTTCAGGGCATGTGAGACTTTAGTACCGATGTCTCAGAGTGACGAGCGCAGTGCAGTGCCGCATAGGATTTTGTAATGGAAAGTTTTGGTTGACACTGGAGCTGCTATTGGCAGGCATAGCGCTTACCATCAGGGAACGGCTTGCAGGTCTTACAAAAAATACACGTTATTTTTATTATTGGTAAAGATTTCGTGGAAACTGTAATGTATTCTACCGATTTCCCGGGACTACGTCCGTGGTGATACCTATTTTTTTTTTATTTGACTGAGTGATGAGACGGGCTGGTCGTTCAGCTGATGGTAAACTCAAACCCAAACTCAAATCATTTATTGTAAATAGGCAAAATATTGCACTTTTACACGTCAAAAAAAATAATATCTTATACATAAGTATAGAAATACAAAAAAATAAGTCAAAACATTATGATCTACGAAACTAATGATTATTATCTAATTATGGTTTGAGTTAGATAAAGGATATAAAATAGGATAAAAAGGATATAAAGGGTAAGCTGTACAGCTACCCCTAACAGTCACAGCACCACTAAGAACACTGCATTGCATAATCCTGCGCGGCACTGCACTGCGCTCGTCACCCTGAGACTTCGGCTGTATTGTTAATCGAATTATAAATAAAATGAATAATTTAATTGGTTACTACGAAATAATAACATTTTTTTTATATCAAAAGAGTCGGAAAAGTTATACTTGGTGCGTAAGAGATTGCGGTTCTTAACTACCTTAATTTTTTTATTTTTTTCTTATAATACCGTCATGGGTTTCTTTATGTATAATTCTTTGAAATACGAAAGTTACTAAAAATTGCTGTATTATTTTATTTAATTACCTCCTTCTTTGAAGTCGGTAAAAACAGCTCAACCACAACAATTCCTACGTGCAAAAGTTTAAATGCTTGATTGATTATATTGTGAGCTCGTGAATGCGTTACGAAAATTGTGATCGGGCGAGGCGAATGGAAGTTGAGAAGTAAATAAAAAAAATATAAATAAATGATAAATTAAATAGATAAGAGATAAAAAAAAAATTAAATGACATATCGATAAAATAAAAAAATAATAAAAAATAAAGCTAAAGAAGTTTTACTTTAGTCGTTTGGTCTAAAGCACGCTCGTTTTTTAATTCCAATGGTTCTTCCAAAGGGTGAAATGGTGTATCAAAATGAATTAACGAAATTGATTTCGTTTTCGTTGATTTCATATTTTTTTTCGTAAAAGATATTATTCAAAAAAAATATACGAATCCTAGCTCTCCCTCTTTCTACCTTTTTTTTTTTTTTTTTTTTTTTGTTTTTTTTTTTTTTAACCCGGGGGAATGAACCTTATTCATACCTCGACCTCGGGGGGAGGCCGGCTGGTTATGTGGGGCTCCCCCGCCAGCGCGCATCCTAGTGATGCGCGCTGACTGGGTGTACCCACTAAAAACCCCGGGATGTTCTCCTCTCCGCATGTTGGGGTGGACGCGGGCTCGCGATTGCGCTTCCACGACCACCCCTGTCCCTCTTTCTACCTTCACTGACTTATATATCCCTTTCAACTTCCGTTCACTTCGCCAATAGATACCAAAATTTAAGTGAAAATGCTATTTTTATACAACGCGTATTTCTTTTTGTGAGTTTTTTTTATGTAATTCTTTTTTTT
This sequence comes from Campaea margaritaria, assembly GCA_912999815.1. NCBI lineage: Eukaryota > Metazoa > Arthropoda > Insecta > Lepidoptera > Geometridae > Campaea > Campaea margaritaria. The sequence goes on from OU538814.1 coordinate 5,874,073, forward strand.
AAATTACAATTTAGAACTTTTCTGTCTTACTGAAAGTTTGATCCGTAATTTCTCACCAGATTTTAATGATATTTGGTATGTAAATACTTGTATGTCCTTAGAATATAGGATACTTTATATTCCGTAAAAATTTACGATTCACATAGAATAATAATCAACGCAAGTGGGACCGCGGGGCTCAGTTAGTCACGCATAAAATACAAACACTGATGATGAAACTTCGAGCTGATTTGAATTTGCAAAATTCGACTTTGATTTTGAAGGTTCTTTTGAATTGCTTTTTCTCGCATACCTACATAAGAATTCCAATGACCTTACAGAGGACTAGTTTAGCAAGTCATAGCATAGCATAACTAATTGGTCATAGTCAAAAACCCGTAGTTTGCAAGCGATGACTACGACAAAGGAACAGCTATGAAATTAATTTGCCTACAATAAGCAAGGTCGATATAGTATTGACTAGATAATTATAATGCCTAAGTATTTGAAATTTTTTAGAGAGCCTATACCTATACGACCAAAAACATAACCCTCCTTTTGGCATTCGGATAACAATGAAAATTGTAAGAATTATCCTACTTATCCAACTTTCTTCTTTTAATATTATAAATATGAAAGTTTGTGAGTGTGGATGGATGTTTGTTACTCTTTCACGCAAAAACTACTGAACGGATTTGGATGAAATTTGGAACTCAGATAGTCTATTACCTAGATTAACACATAAGATACTTTTTATCTCATAAAAATTAACAGTTCCTGAGGGATAATATTCAACGCGGGTGAAACCGCTGGACGCAGCTAGTATCACAAATGCGATAGTTTGTGCATGTGTGTGTTTGTTTCCTGAACGGCTGAACAAATTTTGATGAAATTTGGTATACAGATACTTTTGTGTAGTGTGTAGAGGTCAGTCAATGTTATGGCGTGTCTCCTGCGCCAAAACACGTGCAGGAGACACGCCATAATGTTGACTGACCTCCTGATTGCCCTCCCGACGGCGGGCGGGAAGAGGTGCAGAGAAGCGGATCGCGTGGGATAGACACTGTCCATTCTGTATGTACTTCTTAAATGTGTTCTATGACCATAGTTCGCTATGCAGTCACTTCTCAGCACTCGGTCTTTACTGCTTCAGCTGTCAATATAATATGGCTGTCCTATTTTTAACTTTTTTTATTGCAGAATTGCAGGCAAGCATTTGACCGCGGTCTCACCTGGTGGCAAGTGTCGACACGGTCGAGGATGGAGCACGCTTGCCTAGAAGGTTCCTATTCACTTTCGACTTGAAGACTTTCAGATTATAGTTTTCGGGAAACACAGACGCTGGTAAGGTGTTCCATTCCTTTGCTGTTTAAATTAAAAACTATAGCTAGCATAATGAATGCCTTGTTTAGGTTAATTAATTCAATATTTTATGATAATTTATACCGGAACTAATGTGCTTATGGTTTCTGTTCTACATTGTTTACGGATTTCCTTATCCAAATCCGCTTTGACAACACATATATATATGTATATATAAATGTTATGTTGGTTTGTGTACGCTTCAAAAACTCAAAAAGTTCTGCACCGATCGAGCTGAAATTTTAGCATGATATATAATCCGCATCAAGAATTGTTTTTATCTATTTTTTTCATCAGTAACATATCAGCGAATGTGCGAATGTACCACAGCGAAGCGTGGCAGGGTACAGATAGTAATCTATAGTTTTAATAAAGCAATTACGGACAAAAGGTTTTTAAATCGGATTATAATTAAAAAAAATGTATTTAAGGCTTATAATTTTAAGACCCAAGAAGAAAAAGACTTCGAATGGATCAACTAATAAACACTACTAAAAAGTCACAATATAAAATACGCAAATACCCGTGATTCACTATAATCTTTGCCCTGTGCAGGAATGGAACCCGCAACCTCACGCTTCGCAGTCGGCTCATCAGCCACTGCTCCACGGAGGTGGTTTTCAGTGGTCTTTAATGGGTCATAGTATGAACTTTGGTGGCGAAGTACAATCGATATAATAATGCAGCCATGAACGAAGTCGCGGGTTACATTTAGTCAGCTATATTAAGACATCAATCAAAAACATTATACCTATAATCCGATAGTAATCATGAATAATCATGATTATTTCGTATCCTTAAGGGTTTCTCCGGTAAGGCAAAAAGTGTCATTTCTAGTCATTTGTGTAGTTAGTTGATTAATGATAAAGCAATGTAGGTACTTAACATGTGCATTAGTGTGCAAACATTACTGTGTTCCGGTTTGAAGGTCACCGTTTCCAGCGAAATTACTGGGCTGAGACTTTAGAGCCGATGTCTCAGGGTGACGAGCGCAGTGCAGTGGCGCGCAGGATTATGCAATGCAAAGTTCTGGGTGGTACTGTAATTGTTATGGACAGGCGTAGCGCTTACCATCAGGTGAACGTCTTGCTCGTCTCGTCACACAGTTAAATAAAAAAAAAGCTTTGTTGTGTATGTTGTTTCCATGCTTATCTTTGTTATTGTTGTGTGTTGTCCCAAATACATTTTATTTCTTCTTTTCTTTCATATTACGTACCTGTATTTTTTACAGCGCTGCTTTTTAATCTCACAGGACAAGTCCCATTTGCTCGAATGTATGACCTTGAATTTCGACATGAAGTTCTCCGTCGGATTCGGTTTCCACTCGTCGAGCTGCACGCCGAATCTCTCCCAAGTTTTCGAAACAAAATCATTGGTCAAATGCGACGTGTACCAAATAATGGGTAACTTCGGCAGGAATCCCTTGTTCGCAAGTTTTAGACGATCCATAGCCTTATCGAGGAAACCATCTCTGTTGTTGAGTAAATTGTAACAATTTGCTAGGGAGAATATTCCATTGCTCAAGTGGAAAATGTCATCAACTTTCGTCATTTCCAATATTTCTTCGTAAAGAATCTGGAGAATGCTCAATACTGATTCCTGCGTGTCTAACCGCATACACAGTACATTATCGCAAGTGTCATTATTTTTCGAAGGGCAAATAGCTCCAGGAATCCAAGACCAGGGTCTACCAACTGGGCCTGGTGCAGCGATCTCCATCAAAACTCTGATTCCTCTCACACCAGCTCTTTTCACTAATGTCATGATGTCATCCTTAGTATAATTCATTGATCTATCATAAGCGCCATATTCAAATAGCTGGGGGACTCTCGGCAGATAAAGTGGAAAGCTCGCCGCATCTGAAATTCTCCAATGAAACGTGTTTAGCTTGACTGTTGCCATGGCATCGACAGTCCTCATTAGATCAGGAACCGGGATGTAGTTTCTTCCTGTGTCCACCATTAGACCACGGTATTTGAAGCTAGGCGCGTCTTTTATATCTGCACTGGTTACTGTTATCAAATGTCCATTGTTTTCATCCAGAAGTACAATTTGTGTTAGAGTCTCCAGGCCATGTCTAACACCACAGAAAGACGACGAAGATATTTTGATAACCACTTGATCTTTAAATGTTTCAATCTTCAGTTGGTATGCTTCTTCGGTGTTTAGTCTCACCCTTGGATCGGGGTCCGATTCAACGTCCATCTGAATGTTCATTTTCTTTATATCCACATTGTTTGCTTTGAATTTTTGACCTTTCCTTTCGAGTTCAACTAAATCTGCGATGAACAGTTTGAAAGCTTCCGCCAAATGTCGGTGTACATTATCTGATGGTATGTTCCGCACTTTGTATTCGAGTTTATTCGTTGCCAAAGTGACTATTGCTCTGCTGAAGGCTGTGTGACCTATGGGAAGAGGCCAGATTTGGGGCCCTGTGCATATTAGAGAGCATTCACTGTATGACTGGTATATTATCCCGTCAATGTAATCTTGCATGTGATATATTTTATGGCACAATCTGTTTCTACATTTCCATAGTAATTGTTTGTATGGCCTGAAATTAGAAAAGTTAGAAATATGTGACTTGACATTTAACATCATCAACCCATATCAGCCCGCTGCTGAGCACGGAACTCCCCCCACTTTCGTGAGGAGGATAAGGCTTTATAATCCACCACGGGGGCCCAGTCCGGATTGGTGGGTAACATACCTACCTTCGATATAATCCTCGGGTTTCCTCACGGTGTTTTCCTTCACCGAAAAGCGGGTATAATTACATACATATATATTACAAGAAACAAATTTGTACATGCCAAAATCACTGAGATTTGAACTCAGGAACCTCTCCTAGGAAGGCGGACGTTCTCCCACTAGGCTACGGCTTCATATACAAATTCTAGATAACCAATGATTTTAAAATGACGCCTGATGATAGAATTTTGAATGTATTACGCGTGCCTCATCATCTCCCTGAGGCGTTCGACTAAAATTATCATATCCATAGCGAACATTGATATTAAAAACAAACTATAAGTAATATTAGTTAACAATATAATTACAAGTAATTTGAAGCTATAAACCAGATTGTATCGAATTATTTCTGCAATAAGCAGTCTAATTAGTTATGAGCAAGGTCCGGCAAGGATTTCGTCATGTTTTGTTATATTATTAGACGCAATAGATTAATATAATTATAAAATAAGCCTACGTGGCGATGAGCTGACTGCGAAGCGTGAGGTTGCAGATTCTATTCCCGCACAGAACAAATATTTGTGTAAACCGCAACCATATATGCTCCGAGTCAGAGTGGACCACAGCTCTCGTAGTTTCTGATAACTTAGACATAGATAATCTTAGAGGTCAGAATATCCTTACTTATATTATAAATGCGAAAGTAACTCTGTCTGTTGCTCTTTCACGCCTGAACTACTGAACCGATTGAAATGAAATTTGGTACAGAAATAGTCTAGAGCCTAGGGAAGGACATAGGCTACTTTTTATCGAAAAAAATGCATCGTAAGGGTTTGAAATAGGGGATGAAAGTTTGTATGGAAGTATCGTCATTTTTGAAGCTAGAAGCTTGAAATTTATTTTTTAGGCTTTTGATTAGATATAAATAAATTTGACATTCGAAGTTTGTAAAACTTTACCCTTGAGGGGTAAAATAAATATAGGGGATGAAAGTATGTATAGGAATATGTAAAGTTTCGGCTTAATTTTCTCTAATGGAAAGCTACATTGACAGCGAGTAACATAGGCTATATTTTATCCCCATATTCCTGCGGGAACAGGAACTACGCGGGTGAAACCGCGGGGCACAGCTAGTTAATAATAAAGATGATATTCATCCGCCAAGCAGTAGTGTGCAAACATTACTGTGTTCCGGTTTGAAGGGCACTGTTTCCAGCGAAATCACTGGGCATATGAGACTTTAGAGCCGATGTCGCAGGCTGACGAGCGCAGTGCAGTCCCGCGCAGGACAATGCAATGCAATGTTCTGGGTGCCTATGTAACTGTTATGGGCAGGCGTAGCGCTTACCATTAGGTGAACGACTGCTCGTCTTGTCACTCAAAACACGGGCGCACAAATACACTTACTACTATTACATTAGTTATTCACACAAACAATTCAATTTCAAAACGGAACATCTATTAGAGGCGAATCGGATCAGAGAGTAAATCGAATCACCAATAAGATATGCGGTCACATTTCAGTATCCGCGGCTAAGTAAACGAAGCCAATCAGCGCAACACATTGCTTCTATCCACGTGGACGCGCCGAGAATGATTTAGCTTGACATTACCTTACGGGTCAGACTCGGCGACGCTTCCCAGAGGACCGCTTTTTTCCTAAAAAGTGAACCGAATCCCCTCAGCCTTTTTTTTTTTAATTTTACTGAGTGAAGAGACGAGCAAGACGTTCACCTAATGGTAAGCGCTACGCCTGCCCATAACAGTCACAGCACCACCGGGAACACTGCATTGCATAACCCTGCGCGGCATTGCACTGCGCTCGTCACCCTGAGACATCGGCTCTAAAGTCTCATATGCCCAGTAATCCCCTAGTAGTGTGGCCTTCTATACTTCAATAACTTAAGCTACTTTATCAAATCACAACATAGATACAACAACGTTTGACGTTGTGAACAAAGTTTCTCGAATGCGTCGATTCGGGAATGAATTCATCGGAATCGTATTCGAAAACGTTTCGACACGGATCGGGTTACAAAATAGCAGATTCTCACCGATACAAAGGAAATGAAATCGGCCATTACAAAATAAGTACCAACGCAGCTGCCTTGACATCGGAGACGTGTTAATGATGTCTCAAAATATGGATCAAATGGGTCATACAATAATCGTTATCAAGTGTCTTCCTATTTCCGGCCAGTGTTATTTATAAGACTTTTTATATTAATAAACGACCGGAAATTTTAAGCCCTTGAGCCTTATTTAAATGGCGCGTCAACATTATAATCTGGGTTCCTTTTTATCTAACTATTTGCGTTAGGTCACTCACTTCTTTAAAACGTACAAACTTTTATACATTTAATTATTTTTTTCTTTGACTGAGTGACGAGACGAGCCTGTCGTTCACATGATGGTAAGCGCTACGCCTGCCCATAACGGTTACAGCGCCACCCAGAACTTTGCATTGATTAATCAATAGAATCAAATCAGTAAAATAAAAAAAAAACATGGTATATTGAGGAGAAAGCACGTTTTTGTCGCAAATGATTGAAGTAATTCCTTTCTTTCTTTTAGGAGTCAACGAGGAAAAAAATTGCTTGTCTGTAAAGTTGGTTTACCGACGACATATTAACGTGACAACGTCATAACAAAACATTGATAAAATTATTCCATACTTTAATGAATAAAATTGAATCACTTTTTAATAATAAAAGAATAAATACTTGAAATCATACTAGTAATCAGATTTTTAAAATGCAAGAATAATTAACCTGTCAAGAAGAGAAGAGAGATAGATGCGGCGCAAGCGTACAATGAGCGTTAGGTGACAATGTGTCAACTTTTTCGTGCATGCAGCCGGCGTTCATCGATTTATTAGACGTTGTCGCGTCAAAAATCACGTTTGTTGTATGGGAGCCCCCTTAAATATTTATTTTATTCTGTTTTTTAGTATTTGTTGTTATAGCAGCAACAGAAATACATCATCTGTGAAAATTTCAACTGTCTACCTGTCGCGGTTCATGAGATATAGCCTGTTGACAGACGGACAGACAGACAGCGGAGTCTTAGTAATAGGGTCCCGTTTAACCCTTTGGGTACGGAACCCTAAAAATACGTAAAAGCATCTTCCATTCATAAAGTAAAAAATTGTTACAAGGCCTCTACAGTCATTGATAAAAACTGCAATGCTAGGAATGTCTGTATTGAGGCTAAGAGATAATTTCGAGATGAATTAGGTATCTCAAGAAATACGATTTTTTTATTCATACATTTTATTGATAAGTTCATTCAAGTTTTGTGATGAGAGCAGATTATGACATAAAATAGTTATGTATAGTAGATGACAATAATTTGATGGTTAGAACGCAAAGGGGTCAAGTGCAATTGCTTGCGCCGGCCGCGTCGCTGATAATTACTTTTTACAAGCATTATTTTACCTTCACTCGACACTTTAAAGCGATTAGGACATGCAATAGCTCTTGGAAGTCAATTTTGACCCAGTTTCCGTTATTCTTTTGAGTCAAATTTTTGATATATAGAATTCCTGTCAAGTTTCGATGTCAGTACAACATTTGGAGCAAGCGAGCTGGTCTGTACCCCTATTCACAAATGTCGGAAAGTTTTCGAATCCAATTCCGACGCATTCATTCCCGATACGACGCATTCGAGAATCGACTTTCCGATAGTAATCTCACTAATATTATAAATGTGAAAGTTTGTGCGTTTGTTCTCACTTTACACCGGAACGGCTCAACGGATTTTGATTAAATTTAGAATATACTTTAGGGCCTCGAATAAAACATAGGATACTTTTTATCCCGTAGAAATTTACAGTTTCTGTGGGATAATTTATATTTTTTTAACTAAGTGTCGATACGAGCAAGTAGTTCGCCTGATTGTAAGCGCTACGCCTGCCCATAACAGTTACAGTGCCACCCAGAATCCTGTGCGGCATTACACTGCGGGTGAAACCGGGCGATGCTAGTTGTGCATAACGTTTCTCGAATGCGTCGATTCGGGAATGAATTCGTAGGAATCGGATTCGAAAACGTTCCAACATTTGTGAATAAGTAGGACTTGGGGTCGGGTTACAAAATGGCAGATTCTCACCGATGTCCGACAAAGGAAATTTAATCGGCCATTTAGGTGAAATTTATTCAGCCGATGAGATTCGCAAATCGGCCCCGATGACAGATGCAGTAGGATTACAGAATCACGAATCCAATTATTTTTTTATGATTCTGTTGCAATTCGCTTTTTATAATGTAACTAGCTGCACCCTGCCACGCTTCGCTGTGGCACATTCGCACATTCGCTGATATGTCACTGATGAAAAAAATAGATAAAAACAATCCTTGATGCGGATTATATATCATGCTAAAATTTCAGCTCGATCGGTGCAGAACTTTTTGAGTTTTTAAAGCGTACACAAACCAACATAACATTTTTATATATATAGATAAACATATTGTACCTTACCATTCTTGAGCATCTCTCTGAGCTCTTACAATATCCGTCGCCTGTCTCTTCGCTTCATAAAGCAGTGGTACAATTGCCAAAAGCGCTGCAACTAATACGATAAACAGTGCAATTGCAATGAGCAGTGCAGTCAACTTTCTGTTAAATCGTATTTTTGCTCTGAAAAAATAAAATATAACATACATAGATCCTGGCCCCTAACTAAGAATCTCTGTATCTAGGGAATCAGGAACTATAAGGACCATGGTCCCACAAACATCGATACTCCGAGCAAATAACTGTAGTTCACACAAATCTGTTACATGCCCTGTGTTTGAAAAAATAAAACCATGAATTCATCATCATCATCATCATCAACCCATAACGTCCCACTGCTGGGCACGGGTCTCCCCTCACTTTCGTGAGGAGGGTTAGGCCATAATCCACCACGGGGGCCAGATCCGGATTGGTGGATCACCTACCTACCTCCAAAATAATTCTCGGGTAAAGTACATATGTTTTACAAGAAACACATTGGTACGTGCCTGCATTGGGATTTGAACTCACGACCTTCTGATTAGAAGGCGGACGTTCTCCCACTAGGCTACCACCGCTTAAGTAAACCCATGAATTAATTTTGTAAAAAAAAGAAAGAAAAAATAAATCAACAATAAACAGACTTCGTGTCTTTTTACGTATCGTTATCATTTTCACCCATATCGTCCCACTGCTGAGCGCGGGTCTCCCTTCACTTTCGTGAGGAGGATTAGGCCATATTCCACCACAGGCGCCACGTTCGTGCACGTACTGAGACTGGAACTCATGACTCACGTAAGTATAGAAGAATTTGTCACAATGGGCATCCAATAACTCGGTAAACCGGTAATCGGTACCACAATCATTCACACCTAATTGCTATTAGTAGTCTCTCTCTATCAATCTCTATCTATCAATCTCTATCTATCAATCTCTCTCTACCAATCTCCATCTCTCCATCTCTCTCTCTATCAATCTCCATCTCTCAATCTCTCTGTATATGGCTCTCTCTTTGTGTCAGACCCTCGATGGGAGCTAGTCTCATTGAAGTGGGTGCACGCCTTACAGCTTTGAATCCTCCGGTCCTAGTGGATTTTTCTCCTCAGCTTTAGATACGGGGCTTCCAGGGTCTCCGCAGCAGGGTCCAGCATCACAGCACTTCTTACACGAGCAGTCGGGGAGACAACGCGGATTTTCTGCGAAGAAACATTATAATTCGAACAGCGAAGGAATGGAACACCTTTAGATTCAACTATACTCTGGAAGTTTTCAAGTTGAGAGTGAATAGGTAATCTTCTCGGCAAGCATGCTCCACTGTCGACCGCGTCGTCGCTTACTATCAAGTGAGACTGCGGTCAAAACCATGACCATACGATAAGCTTGACCATACGATACAAAAATGTGATGTTTTCCGCAATTTATTCAAGAGTTGATGCTTGCAATCTGAAATATCAAAAGCTATAACTTCGAACACCTTTTTTACAGTTGCTTGTCATCAACTAGTGGCTAAACGTGGTGAACATGCTAAGACGAGAATGTGATTGGATCCAGACCGAAAATCGGACTCGACAATCGAAAAGAATTTGACGGCAGATTCCCAAAAATTTCTAGGAGAAAGGTTTGCGCAAGAAGTCGATGATTAAAGTAGGCTGAAAGATATGGATAAAAAATATTGGCAAGAAAACATGGATCAAAGAGTTTAGTAAGTCAAATATGGATCTGGAGGTTTATCAGCCCAAGACACGACGCAAAAAGCTGAACAAAACACGTTGTGTCTTTTATTTAGAAGAAGGTAATAAGAAAGACCACGATGATCCTGTTCTAACCTTAATCTATGGCTTGATGATTACATTTTGAGTTTTTCAATAGTAACTCCAGGTTGTCCTTTCAAGCCATTAATTGTGAATTTACGAGACTAATTGTTATAGCATTTGATTTAAAAGTGCAAATATTTTAAGTTGAACAAATATGACAATTGAATTTACTTGAATTTGTAGCTTGGAAATGGCTTTCTTCAGTCTTAGCCGCTGTAGAAGTTTCCTTTAGAGTTATATTTTTGTCAATACTATCAAAATTTGATTGCCTTAAAACAACAGCTTCTCCGTTCTCTCTCTTTCTCTCGTAGTCCATTTGAAGTCGTTGAATGTTTTTGTCTCTTCCATCTTTTCGATCATCAGCTTCTTTTCTTCTAGGTTTATCTTGCATGTACAAATTTATTTCGTCAGAGTCAACATAAACGTCTTTTTCTGCTACGGCTCTGTCATCATCATCATCGGATTCTTCAATCACATCGGAATAAGTTGACGTATCAGTGACTACTGAAGGAAGAACTGTTATAGAAGAGTTGAATTTCGAAGGGGGTGCTTTTGGTGATGGCACTCTATTTTCTTCTATCATTATTGGGTCCGAGGGTAATGAGGCGAGCGAAGATTTGACCGTGGATGAGGAAGACATCTGAGCGGCTGTGTCACTGGATTTTTGTTCTGCTACATCTAAAGAGGTTTCTTTGCTAGGGACGTCGTCTTCCTTAAAGACTGTTTCAAAGGCATCTGAAATGTGAACTACATGTCAAATTGAAAAAATTCTACGGATTTCTAAATTATAAATAGGTATATTTTAATTAATTTAAACACTATACGCATGAGTTCGTTCACAGCTTGTGTTGTTCTTCAATCAATAGTAGAAGACAGTTTCCCATCACAGCCTAGTGCCATATCGGCGGCGTGTTCCCACTATAAATAGTATTTATCAATATGCAGATTTATATTTTTCTACATATTGGGCCCACCATTACTGACTATACCTTGAATAGCACTTTCAATATTATTAATCGTGATCTCCATTTCTTTAAGCTTCTCACAGTACTTGAGCACTAGTTCCTGCTCATACTTTTTGAGGTGTTGGAAAATATCTTCGTGGACTATTCCCGAGCGGGACTTTACACAGCAGTGGTACAGCAGGATCGACGTCATGATGTATAGCTTCTTGGGTTGGTCTGTCTCTTCTGTTAAGTACCTGAGGGGGAAGTTATGTAATAATAATAAGGAGGTTAATGTTATGTTCAGGAGCATCTTTTCTTTACAGCCCTAACCATCATCGGTAGCTTGGGCCCTGTTCCGCTACCATTATGGTGAGCTCAGCCTTTTCTGACATCATTGCGCGTCGGCTATCTGCGTACACTATTATTTTCATTGTGTGTCAATTTCTTGTCTTGTCTTTCGATGTGTACGTGTTAGTTATTGTGTGCATTTGTGTCAGAATAAATGTTTTCTTTCTTTCTTCCTTTACCGGAGATAGCCTGGGTTTAAGTTTTTTTTATAATATTTTCAATTGTTTTGTTTAGAAATATTGTAGAAAAATGTAACTTAAGAATTGAAGTACCTACCTAAATAAATTGCACAATAACATTGTCTGAGGTACACTGAATGGTAAGTCTTTAAGAAGAACCTCACCTCAGTCTCAAAATAGGATATTTATATTTTATGAAGGGTTCCATGTCATCGGTGCACAGCATAGCTCGGTCCATGTCATCATCGCAGACGTCCTTCTTGTACTTGGTCATGATGTCTGATAGGCAATTCATACTGAGGCGGCGGACTCGAGTATTCTGGTCCTTTTTGTTAACGCATCTGTTGATCTGAAATTTCATCATCATCAGACACTTGAAGAGCCTGGACGAATCTGATATTGGAAGCTGGCATTACTTTAATAGACAAACAAAGTCCATGAACTCTACTATCATCGGAACCACGCCACAACGCGGCAGTAACGCAGCAAGTTACTTGTGGGAGGCCTCTTCTGCAAGATACCGCCCGGGGACTTCCCCGCAACTTCTTCCTTGTAACTTGGGGACTTCTTCTTCCGGTCAATCTCTGGCAAAGGTATGGTACTTACCATACCTTTGCCAGAGATTGACCCGCCAAGCAGTAGTGTGTAAACAATGCTGTGTTTCAGTTAGAAGGGCACTGTTTCCAGCGAAATTACTGGGCATATGAGACTTTAGAGCCGATGTCTCAGGATGACGAGCGCAGTACAGTGCCGCGCAGGATAATGCTATGCAAAGTTCTGGGCTGGCACTGTAACTGTTATAGCCAGGCGTAGAGCTTACCATTACATGAACGACTCGCTCATCTCGTCACTCGGTCAAATAAAAAAAGTCAATAATAATAAATGTATTCCGAATCCGGCAGCGGTCAAAGAAACTTTCATAAGTGCCCACTTGGGCCCATGTCAATAAAGATTTTTGACTTTTGACCACCAAGCAGTAGTTTGCGAACATTTAAACATTAAGGTTTGCATTCTCAACTGACGGCTTGAAGTACTAAGGGATCCGTGGTGGCAGAACATCAGTCACTGGGTCAAATAAAAAAAAAGTCCACCACTTTAATTCTTCCACCACTTAATTAATCGATGATGTCGTCGAAGGAGTCAAACACGTTAAGTCTATAATGGTACTGATTCTCAAGAACTACTGCCGGATAATCCCAAAAGGGGCGTGGCGGCAAACTTTCCGCTTGTTTTTTAAACTACCGTGACTAGGCAGACGCTTTTGGCTTAACACTACGATGAGGAAGTGGACAAATAATGTTGTCTATTATTTAATTTTATTATTAACTGCAATATTACCGCGGAAATTGCATCATAAATATCACTTATCTATGCGGAATTCCAAACATTTACACGTAACGTTACAACAGGTTGTTTGTGTGGTCTGCATGCAAAGGATGAACGATATTCTACTATATTTACATGCGGAAGGCTGAACCGATTTTGATCAAATCTTACTCGCTGATAGTGTAAGTGATTCTGAGAGGAAAATCGGCGTTCAATCAGCAAATTTCATTTTTCCAAAATATGGTTTTCAGTTCGACAGTTTATTGTGTGATCTTTTCCTTCGAGATGGCTAATCCAATTCTGATTATTATTGTAATGGAAAAAGTGATTCAGTAGTTTTTTTTATAATGCATTGGAACTTGAAGAAAGTTTAGAAAGGCTCACCCATTTCAATAACAGTTTTGACCAGTTTCTATGTATGAATTCTAATTTACAATCGGAACAAGACGTTTCGCTTAACATTTTTGAGGATATTGTAAGAATAAGTATGAAAAATTAATAAAAAAAAACGTTTATAGAAAATCGTGACAGTATCAGTAAATTGACACCCAATGTCAAAATTCATTGAGATCAAAGAGAATAAAGCACAGAAGATTAATACTCATACAGAAATATAGAAAAATAGTACTGAAAAAATATTGTCGTTTTTTTTTAAAGTCATCCACAATTAAGATAGTATGAGTAACTCCTTGTTGAATACCTTTTTCGATTTGAGCTGGTTCAAAATGGGGTACATATTTTTTTTGGGTTATGTTTTGTTCTTTTTTTGTTTTAGGCCTCGGGTTTTTAACGGGAAACCGGAAGTGTGACGTCATTGATGATCTTGTATCCAAATCCATTCATATAAATAACATTCTGTATAATAAGATCAGCCATTTTAGCGCTAGGTAAGTGTTAATAAACATACATACAATTATAGACACAAATTTTCGTATTATTTTTTAGTAAATTTACCCGAAAATGTAGGTATGTAATCTTCCTTTTATTTCTGACACTAGGTTATTTAGCAAAAATAATCTTAAAATGAAGCCTTTCGATCGGTATGATAAAGCTACAGGATGATTATTTTTCTCGTGTAACGGGTTCGATTCCTGGTTCAACCATGTAATTATAGAAATATCTATGAATGCAGTTTAAATTGTTTTTTTAAATTCAAATAATGTCTTCTTTCAGTAAAATGTTCCATCTACAATATTCAAGGTACGTTCCCTCCATGTGACATATCCGTGAGACACCCTGTATGTTATTCCCTATAACTCATCTTCATCAAACTATATTCGCCCACTGCTGAGCATGCCATTATCCACCACGGGGGTCCGGATCACTGGCTCCCATACCTCTAAAACCTCGGGCATGTGGGTTTCCTCTTGACAATTTCCTGTACCGAAAAGCGATTGACAATACGCACATGTCTTATCCTACTAATATTTATTAAAAATGCGAAAGTTTGTGAGAATGGATGGATGGATGTTTGTTCCCCTTTCACGCAAAAACTTCTGAACGGATTCAAATGAAATTTGGAACACAGATAGTTTATAACCTGGATTAGGTAATAGGCTACTGTTTAAAGCTAAAAAAAGGTTGTAAGGGGTAGAAATAGGGGATGAAAGTTTGTGTGTAAATATGTAAGGTTTCGGCTAAACCGCTGCACCGATATTAAAAAATCTTTCACTAATGGAAAGCTCCTTTAGCGACTAATTTATCAGCGAGTAGCACAGGCTATATTTTATCCACATATTCCCACAGGAACGGGAACTACGCGGGTGAAACCGCGGGACGCAGCTGGTAACTTTTATAAGACAAGAAACATAGTAACATGCTAACAACTAGGTACCTACTTAACCACAATGATTATATTTACAAATGATATCGGCCTCAATTCGCACGTTTTAACCGATAGGGTCAACAAGACACAGACAGTAAGCTGTTGGTATTATATAACTATTGACCGTGAATGTTGTAACAAAGAATAGGCACAAAAAGAGATTGTACAAAAACCTCAGTAGGCATTTCGGTCAAGCTCAATGTTAAGTTTGGAGGACTGCGCGGGGCGTGCGTGATGCCAGTCTATAAAAAAAAAAATTAAAAAATATTACAGACGAATTCATAGCCTCCTTTTATTTTGAAGTCATTGTTTTTTTGTCAAGTCGGGGGGATTCTTTCATTGAAATCGGGACATAGTAAAAAAACGTATAACATAATTAATCAGATTTTTTTTAATATTTACCCTATTTATTTGAATTCAAATTACGTTTACCTATATTTTTATTGACACATCTTAAATAACAATAATTAAATTGAAAACTAACTAAAACTTATATGTTACTTTTATGTCTATATATATTATTGTATATATAATGTATGTATATATATATATATATATATATATGTATATATATAAATATATTTTAAATGTTGTACACTTAACCTACACACTCGACTGAATGCTCTCTTTCCTCAAGGGTTTGCTGGAAGAAAACTCTTCATAGGGTTAAGCTCGCCTTTGTACATTAGATTACTACAAAAATTTTCTGTAAACATGCCTTTTTTATGTGTACAATAAAGAATATAAGATATAAGAACTTAAAAATCTAACAAAACAGGGTGTCCATGAGGCATGGTGCCAAGAACACTGGCTGCATTTTTTCGTGACAATACGTGGCAAAAATAGCCATAGAAAATCTATTTTAATAAAAATATAATATTTTAAATCAGATTTACCCTATCGTTAAATAGTTCAGTCGTATTCGTCATCTGAATAAAAAAAATAACGGTCGGTCGAGTAATCCCCGAAAAGCGGGACCGAGCCTGGGACATTTAATTTTGATTTAAAAATCGGGACGTCCCGCCAAAATCGGGACGTATGGCAACGCTGCTCTTAAAAGATGGCTGCAGATGTAGAACTCATGCCTCGGCGCTGCACGATTAGTCTGGAGGTTTCTCTCCCTTTATTGGTAAATATCATCATCATCAACCCATATTGGTCCACTCCCGGGACTCCCTTCACTTTCGCGAGGAGTTTAAGTCCTATACCCACCACGGGGGCCCGGTCCGCACTGGTGGATAACATACCTCCGCAATAAAACGGGTAGATATGTGGGTTTCCTATAATAAAATGTAAGTATCATCATCATCAATAACCCATAACGTCCCACTGCTGGGCACGGGTCTCCTCTCACTTTCGTGAGAAGGGTTAGGCCATGATCCACCACGGGGGCCAGATCAGGATTGGTGGATCACCTACCTAGCTCCGAAATAATTCTCGGGTAGGTATGTGGGTTTCCTCACGATGTTTTCCTTCACCGAATGTAATGTAATATATGAAATGTAAGTTTAAGAAAAAAAAAACCACGTCACGTCACAACGTGTGAATGATATAATGGATTGTGGTCAATATTTTCATCAATTGTGTAAACTTATACGACAAAATACATTGTAGCGTAGGAAACTGCGGTGTCCTCGATATTCAGTGGTCATATTATCGAATGGTGGCTTAGAGTGCGAATTGAAACCAAACACTTGGTGTAAGGTAACCTATGACGACATGGTTACCAACACCGACACGCACTATATTTAGTAGTTTTTTTTTTATTTGACTGATTGACGAGACGAGCGAGTCGTTCACCCTGCCCATAACAGTCACAGCACCACCCAGAACCCTGCATTGCATAATCCTGCGCGGCACTGCACTGCGCTCGTCACCCTGAGACAACGGCTCTAAAGTCTCATAATGCCCAGTAATTTCGCTGGAAACAGTGCCCTTCAAACCGGAACACAATAATGTTTGCACACTATTGCTTGGCGGATGTATATCTGGCAAATAAGTCAATAAATGACCCTCCATAGCTTCTCTCCATCCAAAGGTTGACAGAAATAGGACCCTAGCTTCTCTCCATCCAAAGGTTGACTAGAAGGGTCGCTTTTAGCGATAATTCCGCCTATTGTAAGATTTAGTTAAGTTCCATTCTGTATCCACCTTGTATATTTTGTAAACTGGTGTACATTGAAGTATTTTCTATTCTGCTCAACAGTAACAGGTTATACGATAACAGGTTTTCCTTAATAGTTCATTAAAATACATTCCATAGGAAAATTTAAAAAGTAATTAATACAAATAATATTAAATTCTTAAATGTACCGCTTATTATATATTACACAATGTTTTTATCAACAATGCAACAATTAAGTTAATAAAAAAAAAAAAAAGTTAATCGATTTATCCCACGCTGCTTCCACATGTGATTAAAATTACATGGAAATTACCTACTGCTAATAAGAAAATCAGAAATATATTATCCTTACTTATATTTTAAATGCGAAAGTAACTCTGTCTGTCTGTCTGTTGCTCTTTCACGGCTAAACTACTGAACCGATTGAAATGAAATTTGATACAGAGATAGTCTAGAGCCTAAGAAAGGACATAGGGTACTTTTTAATGCGAAAAAAGCATTGTAAAGGTTTGTATGGAAGTTTCGTCATTTTTGAAGCTAGAAGCTTAAAACCTATTTTTAGGCTTTTAATTAGATATAAATAAATTTGGCATTTTAAGTTTGTAAAAGTTTTACCCTTGACGGGGTAAAGTAAAAATAGGGGACGAAAGTTTATATGGAAATATGTAAGGTTTTGGCTAAACCACTGCACCCATTTAAAAAATTATTTCACTAATGGAAAGCTACATTGACAGGGAGTAACTTAGGCTATATTTTACCCTATATTCCCGCGGGAACAGGAACCGCGTGAAACCGCGGGGCGCAGCTAGTTTTTTAATAAATAAGACAATATTCAGTTTTAAACCCCACATTAATTGAATTTTCATAACCATATTTATCACAGTAACTTGTTACTTTCATGGATAAAACATATATGAAAAATACTAAAAAATCTAAACGGACTGGTAAAAAATAAATGGCAAATAAAAAAAATCGTATTCGGTTCACAATAATGAAATTAAGGAGAAACATACACAAAAAAAAATATATCGTCTCGACTACAGCTCGCTGAGCGACTTAAAACTTATGGACAGAATGTCCACGTTTCGGTTTTGTAGGTCTGGAACACATTAAAGGCTTTCGTCTTAAGATGCCTATGTTTTTTTTTTATATAATAGGTGGCAAACAAGCATGCGGCTCATCCAATGATAAGTGGTCACCGCCGCCTATCTGTAACGCCAGGGGCATTGCCGGTGCGTTGCCTGCCTATTCTTATTAGTATTTTTTTTTGCTCTACTTTTTTTTCCTTTTTTTATGTCGTTTTAAAGGGGCATGTTGTTCGTAAGTCTTTGGCATATACCGCCGCCATATCCAGCGTATTCAGTTGATAGCTACAGCCTTTATCAAGTTCAAAGGTTTGTTTGTCTAATTCTCATATCTGCCTAGTCACGTTTTTGTGCTAAATATTCATGGTTTAATTATATTTTAATTCATGATTATTCTTGTTGCTTTGTAGATAGTCTGTAAATTGTATTATTAATGCCTTTTGTATCATACTAGCGCCCTGCGGTTTCACACTATTGCTTGGCGGAGGAATAACTGGCCAAGTTGGTACGATCAGCAACGGAAGTAGCTGAACATTTACAAACTTTCAACTTACTCTTTTACGATTTTTTTTATTTAATATTTTTCGTGCGTCCATGCCAAGTTGGATGTCAGGTCATGTTCAACAACTTTTGTTGCTGTCTGTACTTCCCCGGGTATTGAAGTGGTTGCCGGAATAATATGCTGTAGTGGTTTATCTGCAATGATGCATAATTTAATTATTATTAAGAAGAATGACGGATCCTTTATTCAACCGCAAAATAATTACTAAAATCTTCCATTTCTTGAATCAACCACGTATGGTTCTACCATTTTGGGAGAACCCATTTTATGTTAACAAATGAATAAATAAATGTATTTTTTTTCTGAATGACGAGACGAGCAAGTCTTTCATCTGATGGTAAGCGCTACGCCTGCCCATAACAGTCACAGTACCGCACAGAACCCTGAATTGCATAATTCTGCGCGGCACTTTCTCCGAGCAGCCCTTTTCTTTCTTTCTTAGCCTTACTCTCCTCACGAAAGCGAGGGAGACCCGTGCTCAGCAGGGGGACAATATGGGTTCATGATGATGATATTATGGGAATTAATTATCTATCTATTCAGCCCGTATCCACCCACTCCTGGGTATAGGCCTCCTCTGTTTCACGCCATTTGTTCCGGTCCTGTGCCAGTCTCATCCATTCAATCCCGACGTGCTTTGCGATGTCATCCGACCATCGAGCTGGTGGTCTGCCTCGCAGGCGTTCCGCTCGTCTTTCCTCTTGGCTTTTTGCCTACTTGCTTTAAATAAATTTTCCTCTATGAACCTGTGAGTCAAAATACCATTAACGGTTCAAACATATTCCTCCCATGCATATTTATTGTAAGACCTTCCACTGTGGTTTTCCTAGTGTCAAGTGAATTTCCAAACTTAGTCATTTTATGGGAAAATTACAAGAGTAAGCTTTTATTTCATTTTAACTTCCCGTGTTGTGTGGGTAGAATAGAATAGAAAACTCTTTATAGACAACAACAAAAAATATATAATTATGCAAATCAATTTTAAGGTCTTGTTTTAGTTTATCTTTAATTTTAATTGATTGTTTCTTTTTTTTTTATATCCCTTGTTTTTTTTTTTTTAATAGTTCCATGTTCCGTTGTTCAGCGAACATGAAGAGAGGACAAACACCCACAAGCACATGCGTTCACAAACTTTCGTATTTATAATATATTTCAATTCCAACCAGTAGTTCCTGAGATCCTAGCGTTCAAACAAACAGACAAACAAACAAACTCTTCAGCTTTATTTATTAGTATAGATTAGTGAGATCTGGGTACTTACTTATCCTTTTTGGCAAAACTTTTTTTTTACAATTTTTTTTTATTTGACTCCGTGACCATCTCCGTGACCACTTACCATCAGGTGAACGACATGCCCGGCTTGGGCATGTCGTTCACCTGATGGTAAGCGCTACGCCTGCTCATAACAGAAATTTAAAAAGAAATGAAATGTAAAATAAAATAAATGTTTTCCAAGTTCATGGACGCATAAAGTATTTAATACCTTGTAGTTATCTCATATTATTACAAATATTACTGTTCATTATCTTAATTAATTACAATAAAACAATGTTGCACTTATATCAACAAAATTATTAGTGCGTTTACCTTTCAAGGTTTGAGTGTAGATCTCTTTTGTGTTTAGATATTGTACTGCATACTAAAAAAAAAATAAAAAAATAAAAGCCAATCACCAAACTCGTCACACCCGCCGCTTTAGATGTTTCATCACCACCACCATCATCATCATCATCATCAACGACCCATATCGTCCCAATGCTGAGCACGGGTCTCCCCTCACTTTCGTGAGGAGGTACAGGTCACGTCCGGATTGGTGGATAACATACCTACCGCAGAAATAAATCTCGGGTAGGCATGTGGGTTTCCTCACGATGTTTTCCTTTACCGAAAAGCGAGTGATAATTACGTACATATGCTTTTTACAATTACGTAAAGAAAAAAAGCGGTCACCACATACGTGTAATGTTTAAAAAACAAAAGTTACCTGTTGTCTCTAAGTAGAGATCAGCCATCATGAGGTGTAATTAGCTTGGTTACATTCTTCGGCTTTTCCACACTACACGGCCGACCTGCATTACACTAGATAAACTGGTCATTAGATGCGCAGGCGTCGCCGGGGGAAATACCACGTGTACTTTCCCGGGGACATTTAATATTGCTTAGTAAATGAGGGAGTTGGTGTACTGCTTTCCGCTGGGACCGTACCATGTGGAAAAATATAGTCTCTGCCTATCCCAGCGGGAGAAAGGCGTCACTGTATGTGTGTAAAGTAATTCCATGAAAAATTATTTACCTGAACACCCTGTTCAAAAGCTTAGATATTTTTTTGCTATCTTAGTAAGTATCGCGATGAGCAAGTCATTTACTTGATGGTAAATGCCACTGTTGCACATAACAGCACTACATAGAGCTTTACATTGCATCTGCCGCGGCACTGCACTGTCGTCACCCTGAGACATCGGCTCTAAAGTCTCATATGCCCAGTAATTTCGCTGGAAACAGTGCCCTTCAAACCGGAATAGTAATATTTGCACACTACTGCTTGGCGGATTAATATGTGGTGTGGAAGTTCCCCAGGCGGACTCTTGGAGATTAGGCTTTCACCTATACATGAAATAGCAAAGACCTTGGCCGAAATAAAAAAATAAATTACGCACACATTTCAAAAAAAGTCTAAGACTTCCGGCGCAGAGAAAAACTCCCAGAATGCTGGCAGCACTGCCTTTTTCCTACTAGCTTTTTGGCATAAATGGAAGCTAGCATTCTGGTCACATGTCACTTCCACTGTGACATACTTAACTCCTCAAGTGTCACATATTCGACATAATTAAGACACGCGATGGCTTAAACTGAACTTAACCCATCAGCTGCTGTCAAAAGAAGATACAAAATTAGGTATCTATAGCGAAAAAAAACTCAGTTATCAGTCAGTTTTGGTTGGTCAGATATAATTAAGCCTACTAAATGTGTAACCAATCAAAGTCTACTAAAGTTTACCTAAAATAACTAAAATTAGTGTTTTATTATTAGTTTGACGTGATATGAAAATTGTGTTGTGACAGTTTTGGATGCTGTTTATTATTTTATGATTAATAACTATAACAATAAATGTTTTCTTTTTTAATGACGAGACGAGCAAGTCGTTCGCCTGATGGTAAGCGCAACGCCTGCCCATAACAGTCACAGCACCACCCAGAACCCAGCATTGCATAGTTCTGCGCGGCGCACTGCGCTCGTCACCCTGAGACATCGCCTCTAAGGTCTCATATGCTAACTAATATTAAAGTCTTTCTATGATATATATATTCCGGATTTAGTAAATTTAATAAATAGAAATAATTCAAATATATTAATTAAATACTAATTAACAAAGGTACTTTTTTTTTCATAGGTATACTTATGTTAAATATAAAAAATAATTTACTCTATTTCGTAAGAAATACGCATACGGTTTTTTAACTAACTAACTGATTAGTACTGTGAACAATTGATAAAATTAACGATTGCCTTATCAACTTAGTTTTAGATCCTATTATGTAAATACGAAAATGATGGTCAGCGCGAATCCTCTTAAGTGCTGATAACAGATGCCCTTCACTCAATGAATTAGAAAAATATTTCTTATCTACAAATACAGTTATGTGCGAACACTCAATAACCCTTAGGTTCCGTAGAAAGCACAATCATTCATCATCATCATCATCATCAACCCATTACGTCACACTGCTGAGCACGGGTCTCCCCTACCTTTCGTGAGGAGGGTGAGGCCATAATCCACCACGGGCGCCCGGGCCGGATTGGTGGATAACATACCTACCTCCGAAATAATTCTCGGGTAGGTATGTGGGTTTCCTCACGATGTTTTCCTTCACCGAAAAGCGAGTGATAAATACGTACATAATATGTTTTACAGAAACACATTGGTACGTGCCCGCACGGGGATTTGAACTCACGACCTTCTGATTGGAAGGCGGACGTTCTCCCACTAGGCGACCACTGCTTTACAATCATTCGATATGCAAAAATATAAACAGAAGTAGAAAAACAAAAACGTCCTATTAATGTAAACCTCCGTAAACTAACGGCCTCTTTGGCGTAAGTGGGCTTTTTTATGTTACTAATTAATAAGTAACGGTACGAGCTATTCGTTCTCCTGATGGTAAGCGCAACGCCTTCCCATAACAGCTAAGTACAGAGTCACCCAGAATATTGTTTTACAAAATCCTGTGCGGCACTGAACTGCGCTCGTCACCCTGAGACATCGGTTCTAAAGTGTCATAATGCCCAGTAATTTCGCTTGAAACGGTGACCTTCAAACCGGAACACAGTTTTATTTGCACACTACTGCTTGGCGGATGAATATCTGCCAAAGGTGTGGTACTTCCCCAGGCGGTCTCTTGCAGAAGAGGCCTCCCACTTCAATGTTGTGTGGGTGAAGAGCCAGCCGAAAGCTAATCGTGAGGTTCCGAGCTCCATTCCCGCACGGGACAAAGATTTTAGTGAACCACGAGCATTTGCTTTGAGTTGGGATCTTTGTGGGACCATGGTCACCATGGTGGACCATGGGACCAAGATTTAATTAAAAAAAACGAAATATACTAAAACTTTGCAGTATTTTAAAGACTGTAAAGATACATCTGTGGCGGTTACAGGAGCAGCTAGACATGATGAAGTACCGAGAGTTCCATTTTGCAATTTGACTACGGAACTCTAAAAAGCTCCATACGATAACAGGCATTTTGCATGACCCTCGCACGTTTTTTCACAAGCGATTAGTCGAAAATCACGTAATTTTCAAGAATATTGCCGTCACTCTAACTAGTAGAGGTCAAGAGGTCATCATAAATACAGCTTATCAGTTAACATATTATATACATACCTAATAGAAGAATAAACCATTAGAAAGAATTCTGTTGCAACAAGATAAAAATAATTAATAACATTTTTTCCACAACACTAATCGATAGGACAATTAAAAAATAAATCGAAAATTTATTGCGCAATTTTGTACTTAAATTGTGGATCAATGCAATTTTATATATAAATATGAGAAGCTGTATAAATACTCGCATTAGTGCGCGGACAGTTCGAGTGGTCGGTCCTCTTAGACTTTTTTTTATTAAACATAAAGCTTACGCGGTTATCTTTAACTGTTCGCGTTTTATTTATTTTTTCACGCGATCACCTTGACCGTAACCAAACAGGTTGTCTGCTCTAATTCCCGCCATTGCCAAAACCGCAATTTGCGTCCTGTCAAAGTGACGTTTAAAAGCGCGCGAACGCGAGTTGTTAGTTCGGTTTTTGGAATTTAATAAAAATGAAGGAGCTGAACGGAGTTTCTACTAGCCAGGTGGTGGAGAAAAATGGAGCTGTCATAGTGAAGAAGAAGCCGGAAAAGGATAATGGTGAGTTTTTTAGTCGATAATTGTTATAATTACTATTTCAGATCATGCTGTCTCATTATTATGTACTATGCAATGTCTCCCTTCTCTTTCTAAGCTTCAACTTCGCGAGTGTTACGCGTTCAGTTGAAACAAAAGAAAACTTAAGATTTCACGTAACTAAGACATGCGGCGGGTTATCATTTTTCTTTGTTATATGAATTACTTGCAATTAACTATACTGATCTTTTATTTTATTTAGTTTGTAGTAAAAACTTATTTATAAATATCATTTTTAAAATGTCTTTACATTATTAATTTTTTTTAAGTTCAAAATGAAATGGAATGTTATTATAATAATTAAAAAGGTACATTACAAGTTTAAAATCATACAATATTTCAAGTTCGTAGAAATTTGATTGTTATTAGTTTATGTAGCGTGCCCTTTTCTACAGTTATTTAATAAAAAAAATAATTGAAGAAAAAATACGCATAGTCACTCAAAATTAGGTATTATAAAATTGTTATCAGCTTATATTTCGACTTAAATATAACTCAATTTAATCATCAGAATAATTTGTATGTAATGATGAAGAAAATACGAGTATTTTTTATATAAACCTCATAGACTTGCTGATCTTACTCTTTCAGTTTTTGGAACATGGTACCTATTTGATTTTAATTTTAATTTTAACAGGAGTTTCCTTTGCCCTGTACGTGCCTATAATTTATTAAATATGCTTTTTTCTTTATAAACTTATTCAGCTAATTAACAAATTAATTTTCAATCAACTATGAGGTATCTAGGACATTAATTTTTTTAATAATATTACCAAAATTACCAAAACCCACACCTCTACCCGAGAATTATTTCGGAGGTAGGTATGTTTTCGACCAATCCGGACCGGGCCCCCGTGGTGGATTATGGCCTAACCCTCCTCACGAAAGTGAGGGGAGACCCGTGCCCAGCAGTGGGACGTTATGGGTTGCTGATGATGATGATTAATACCAAAATTCTACACACTGCCACGTTGTATAAAAAAAATTATCTACCCAAGATTACTCTGTATTGAAATTTTACCACAGAACAAAGAATGCTAGAACAAAAAACAAAGAACATAATTATAACGTAAACTAATTTAACTTCAAGTATACCACTATTTATAACAGTAATTGTATTAATTATAATTTAAATAATTATGATGGTTACATTCATGCTTTACCCCATTTTTTTTTTAATTTTACGCATTTTTTCTTTTGCATTTAAATAAATGGATAAATACAAACTATTTCATACATATTAAACTAAGAGCCAGTTAAGAAAATAAATCATTATTTAGAACTATTTAATTAAAAAAAAAAAACTTGTTGCCCCGTACGTGTCATATGTGTGTTTTATGTGTTATGAGTATATTTGTATGTATGTGTATACACATTTTACCTATTATTATTTATATAGGTTTTTTTTAAATAATAGAATAATTTTATTAATACACATTTAAAAACAATAATCAGATAAAATTAAACAGAAAACTAAAACTTAACAATCCAACAAAAGAGGTGCCCATGAGGCACGGTGCCAAGAACACTGGCTGCATTCCCACGTTGAATAGCAATAGCTGTTCTCTGTGCGGGAAATGAGCCAGTCCTCTTGTCACCAGCGGCGTCGACTAAACGAGGAAATAATAACTTAAAAAATATTTATTAATGCATTATTTTGTACTTATTATTGTCAATAAAGATATATCTATCTACCTATGTATCTAACTCATTAGCTGCCCGCCCTAAACTCATGACACTTTCGGAAGCCGGACGTTCTCCCACTAAGCTATCGCCTATAATCTATATAGCTATCAGCTTTTTTTTTATAGCTATCGCCTATTTTTTCTATATAGCTATCGGCTATTTTTTAACCTAAATGTGTCCAAAACACGAGGCTGCCGATACAGTTTGTTGTTGCCGCCACGTGTTTGGTAACTCTTCGAATCGTCCGTCCGACCTCTGTGGTCTGACAGTTTATTATATAATTTGTTTGTGTTCGTAAGTTTCATGTTTGTTTGTACCGGGTTCAGTTTCATTATATTTTTAGAATAGAATAGAATAGAATAGAATAGACAATACTTTATTTTACACCAGTTCAGAAATACACAAGGTACTTAAAGAATAAAAGTTTTCTACACCCTCTCTCTTTCTCTAACTTACTTTTCTCATATTTTTTTAAGAATTAGAATAATGATTATGAACGTATAAACTATTTTTTTAATTTAGATAATTATTTAAGATGAAATAGAAAACTAAAACTTAAAAATGTAACAAAAGAGGGTGGGTGTCCATGAAGCAATGTGTCAAGAACACTGGCTGCATTTCCGTGTTGAATAGCCATAGCTTATTTTTATTCATATTCATGTCACGATAATAAGCATTGAACCTAACCCCCCCCCCAACTAGGATTCCCTGAATCTAGGGAATCAGGATTTACGAATACACAGACTCAGAGCAAACACTTATGGTTCACAAATATTTTTGCCCTGTGCGAGAATCGAACCCGCAACCTCATCCTCCACTACGCCACGGAGGCCGCCATCAATTAATATTAATTAATAGTAATAATAATAAATTAATTAATTATCTACGCATTACGGAATATTATTACATACACGAGCTTTGAAAATAGCTGGTTCATTACAAATAAAAGGAATTATCATTTATTTTAATATTTAATACTTTGTAATACTAATTAATTACAAAATAATAATTATAATTGGCCCTTTAGGGTCCACGGTGCTGACCAAACCGTTACAGGGGGTTATCAGCTCCACATGACCGATAAGGATAGATAAGGTCGTGACCCTTTATCAATAATTCTATTGTAAGACTAACTAACATAACTTTAAATTGATAATGTTGTCTCTGAAAAAATATGACCTACCCGAGAATTATTTCAAAGGTATGTTACCACCAATCCGGACCGGGCCCCCGTGGTGGATCATGGCCTAATCCTCCTCACGAAAGTGGGGGGAGACCCGTGCTCAGCAGTGGGACGTTATGGGTTGATGATTACATCATCGATTTACATTCTTCAGTTTTTTTTTTACATTTTTAATATTATAACATATTAACGAAGATAGGACAAAGACACCAACTTTTGTATTTATAATGTTAGTGAAATGCAAAAATGTGTGTGTGTGTGTGTGTGATTGTGTCCTGTTCACGCCGAAACGGCTGAACGGATTTTGATGAAATTTAGTATATACAAACTTTAGGGCCTAGAATAGAACATAGAATACTTTTTAACCCGTAATAATGAACGGTTCCATTGGATAATACTCGACGCGAGTGAAACCACGGAGCGCAGCTAGTATAACAATATAATCTAATAAATAGCAAACAATAAACCATTTACAATACGATTTGTGAATGAATGACCAACAGCCTTCATAACAACTGGACCATGTCACAACAAACGACGCGTAAAATTCGCTTACTCATCTAAGGACAAAAGTACGCGAGGTTATGTCATTAGCAAAAACAATTTATTGTCGTAACGAACCAAGGAACTTCAGTAGTCAATGGAATCCATACTAACTCGTCAACTTATCACTAGCTAGTCGTTCTCCTGTTGGTAAGCGCTACGCCTGCCCATAACAGTTCCAGTGCCGCCCAGAACTTGCATTGCAAAATCCTGCGCGGCGCACTGCGCTCGTCACCCTGAGACGTCGGCTCTAAAGTCTCATATGCACAGTAATTACGCTGGAAACAGTGCCCTTCAACCGGAACACAGTAATGTTTGCACATTACTGCTTGGCGGATGAATATCTGGCAAAGGTGTAGGGTACTTCCCCAGGCGGTCTCTTGCAGAAGAGGCCTCCCACTACGCAAATCAAATAAATCATTTATTTTGCTCTCATCTGGTCATAAGATATTACTTATAAATGTGCGAGGCTTAATACATCACCAAATAACATACACTCGATAAACATAACCCACAGGCACAGTCGGGTAAAAACTAAAAAAAAAGATAAAAAGTTACTTGTCTAACTATTAGGTATTACAATTAATATTGTTATTATCTATCAAATTTGTTTTTTTTTTTTTATACCATTGACATAATTTATTATCAACACAACCGGAAAGACGACCTGGCCAATTTATCTTGTAGCCCATACGTGAAATAATAAAAGCCATGGGAAGTATTCTGTTTTACTCACTCCCGTGTACGCTATATTACTAGATGTGAATAAGAGAGCGGTGAGACAGCTGTTGCCTTTATTCTTCCTTCCATAGCTATTTCTTGTTCTGTGCCAAAAAACCTTGTAGGTATCTACGTGTCTGTGTGTCATCTATACTAATAATTAAATAGACGTGTCTGTCTGTAATTTCAAAATAATTTGCAAAATTTAAATAAAAAACTGCTTCTTATACGATTATAGGCATCATCAACCCATATCGTCCCACAACTGGACACGGGTCTCCCCTCACTTGTGAGGAGGGTTAGGCCATATGTCACCAGGTTTACGGGCTGGGGTCCTCGGAGGAGGACCAACGCCGTCGGGGCCGCGGAAGACGTTCTACGTTCCCGTAGCCCCGACAAAAGGCG
This sequence comes from Campaea margaritaria, assembly GCA_912999815.1. Classification (NCBI taxonomy): domain Eukaryota; kingdom Metazoa; phylum Arthropoda; class Insecta; order Lepidoptera; family Geometridae; genus Campaea; species Campaea margaritaria. The sequence goes on from OU538814.1 coordinate 5,902,788, forward strand.
TCCCGGTGGAACACCCTGGGGTTTAGAGGGTATACCGCCAGGCAGCAGGCGGGGAGTTCCACGTAACCACCCCGTCGTACCCTGGGCTGGGTGGTATGCGTAATGCAATCACTAGGTAATAAAAAAAATATATGTCACCATGGTTGCCCCTGTCCGGATTGCCACGGTGGTTCGGTTTGTACCATTTGCTCACACTTGTACACGTTTACGAGCACTTAATCTATAATATTTAAAAAAAAACACACGTTAGAAAAAGAAAATACAAAAACCACAACTTAAAATTTTGGTTTCACACCAAATCACCATTTTGTTTTTTTTTCCACGTTATCAAAATTATGTCTAGTTTTTAACAAGCTCTGAAAGATGGCTGATTGATGGAGTCCATTGTTGTTGATAGATTGATTGAAAAACTTCTTAGGTTCAGATATTAAACCTAACCTTGATATAATAGATTCCAGTAATTTACTAGTAATGTGGTTTAGGGATGTGACAATTATTGTGAGTTATCGAAACATCGATGTTTTAATTTCAAATTTCAATTATCAAATTTACATACAAAGTCTGACAAAGATAATGATATAAAATAGAAATAATAATCACATCTGTTATGTACTAAATAAGTACAGTCAACATCAAAAGTAAACGACTGTCAGATAAGTTTCAAAAACCCTAACCGGTATTTAGTGTAGGAATAAAAATAGAACAGAATAGAATAGAAAACTCTTTATTGTACACCAGAAACAAAAATAAACACAGTACAGAAAAATTACAATAAGTAAACAAGGGTAGTACAAAAAATATTTTATTTAAAAATAAAAACATATGAACATAATAAAAAGTTCTTGTTAGAAATTATTTCAAAAATGGAACTTCGAAAAGCCGAGTTTTTACCACAGAAGAAATATAATAACACTTATATCTTTACAAAGGGTTTGTAGGGTGTTGATAATAATGAGTAAGATAAAGAAACTCTTTGATCCATACCTTTCAGTTCCATAGATTATATGCATTATATACATATCTATTTAGAATTAAAATAATTTAAAGCTTTTTTAATCATTAATATTACACATTTAAAAAAACAATCATTTTTAAAATTGCTTTCTAGACCTTTAATTATTATCGACTAGTTACGATCTAAAACTTGCTATCGTTAGTTTTTGCCTAGTAATGTCCCCTCACTAGTTATTAATGTGATTAATTTAGGTAAATGGGTTAAGGCCCTTGTAGGAATGAAGCTGCCGTCTTACTTAGGTGGGTTTTAATCTAAATCTCTTTAAGTTCAAGTTTAACACATTATAGTTAAAAAATACTAAAAAGCACTCTGAGACTAAATTTAATCAAATAGTTTTATACGTACTCACGTAGGTTCATTATTTCAAGGTATTTTTTTTTCTTTTTAGGTTTTCACATTTATCTAATACCTTTTTTATTCTGTTTGTGACTATTTTTTCATAGTTTTTTAACTTATTTTAGGCTTTTTACGTTCATACTATTTTTATTATTTTATTTCGGGGTATTTTTTTTTTCTCTAATTATGTAACGTCCGCCTTCCACAGAGAAGGACGTGAGTTCAAATCCCAGTGCGGGCGTACCAATGTATTTCCGTAAAAGCATATGTACGTACTTATCACTCGCTTTTCGGTGAAGGAAAACATCTTGAGAAAACCTACATACCTACCGGAATATAATGAGTATGTTATCCACCAATCCGGACCGGGCCTCCGTGGTGGATTATGGCCTAACGCTCCTCACGAAAGTGAGAGGAGCTCAGCAGTGGGACGAGGATGATGTATATGAGACCTGAGTACTTGACTTGTAAGAGTGTTTTACATACTTGCAATTAATCATTTGAGTTTAAGTTGCAATATTTTGATCAAATGTTGCAATTAAACTGAAATAACCATTGAGAATGAAATAGTGACCACAGTCTCCAGTGACATATTATATTACCGCATTGTAATTTGAAATGTCATTATACTATACCTTTGGTTAACGAAACCACACATATTACATAATTGGTGCAATATTGTAAGCTATACAGGGTATCCCACGGATATGCCACATGGAGAGAAAGTACCTTGAATATTGTAGATGGAACATTTTACTGAAAGAAGTCATTATTTGTAGTAAAAAACGATTTAAACTGCATTCATAGATATTTAAATAATTACATGGTTGAAACTGGAATCGAACCCGTTACACGAGAAAAATAATCACCCTGTATCATCATACCGAACGAAAGGCTTCATTATAAGAATTATTTTTTGCTAAATAACATAGTGTCATATACGTGGGACACCTGTATACTTAATAAGAATTATGTATGGCTAATTTTTTTTTGTATTGTTAATTCAAACTTGTGTTTTTTCGTGTTAAAAATGAAGGTGTACCTTTATGGTGCTTCTAGGAAGGGATAAACATTTATTATTTAACTAAGTAACGAGACGAGCAAGTCGTTTAGCTGATGGTAAGCGCCACGCCTCCCCATAACAGTTACAGCGCCACCCAGAACTTTGTATCGCATAATCTTGCGCGGCACTGCACTGCGCTCGTCACCCTGATACATCGGTTCTAAAGTCTCATATGCCCAGTAATTTCACTCGTGCCCTTCAAACACACCGAAATCACTTCTTTCGATAAGACAGAAGAAATTCAGTGCATTTGGTACTAAATCCCATTCAGAATTTCCTAATCTATAAGCCACCCTAGAGCCACCCTAGAGTGGCACTCCAGGGTCTTTAAACAAAGGCTTTATAGTTCTTTGAAACTGTAATTTTATACGGCGATTCACTCTTTAGAGCAGCGGTCGTCACACTTTCCCGATCAAGGGCCGCATACGACAATGTGAGGTATCACTGCGGGCCGCTAGAGAACAAGCCTTCGAACCTTGGCAAGCCTTGGGAATCGAGCCCTTTTTTTTTTTTTTTTTTTTTTTTTTCCCCGGTGAAATGCATTAGGCATACCACCCGGCCCCGGGGGGGGCGGGGTGGTTATGTGGGACTCCCCCGCCAGCTGGTCTGGCGGGGTTTACCCACTAAAACCCCGGGGTGTTCTCCTCTCCGCATTATGGAGGTGGTTACGGGTTCGCACGGCGCTTCCGCGACCACCTCTGCGGGCGCCCTTCCGGGCTCGCCACGTGAGGCTTGGGCCTCTTTCTCCGCTGGGTGCGTCCCGGAACACACGGGCCGCACCTCAGCTCGGGACTTCTAACTTGGGCGTTGGACCCCCGATCCGCGGCCCAAAAGTCCCCGTTATTGGTCCCTCGCTGTGCCCTCTGCTGATCAGAGGGACACGCGAAGGACCTCTTCTCGCCAGGTTATTTGCTACGGCCGCCAATTCCCCTAGGAGAATTGCTGACCGAACCCCAGGGTGCACCGGCCCAGCTGCTGCCCTTCCCTCCGGATGCAATGCATCAAGAGGGACGAACAACAGCCGGGCACTCGTGTAGGTTACCTGGCCCGCACCCCTTGGGAATCGAGCCCACGGCGACGGACACCAACCGGGGCAACGGTAATGGCGTGGCGACCAGACTTGCCGACAATTATTACGAATAATAATATTAATAAAATTTATTCAAGATAAATAAATCACGAGAAGATTCGAAAAGACAAGTTGCAGGAGGAAGTTTATACCTACCATACCGTGTTCGCGTATTTGTAATCAGTTAATGTAATGTGCAAAATAACTTTTGATATTATCTACTAAAATTTATGGCTTTATCGCACAAATAACGCCCGCGGGCCGCAGTTTGACGACCAATGCTCTAGAGAGCTTTGCGGGAAGCACGTTACGACCCACTTCAGTTGACCTACTAAAAGAAAAGAATATATAGTATGTACTTATTAATTTAACTAGCTGTGCGTCACACATAGTAGTATATAGATCGCTCTAAGCGATAAGACCGCCCATTGTGACACTAATTGTAAAATTTGTTTTGTTCTAGTTTTATGTTTTCTTTGTTCTGTGGTGTTTCAATAAAGAGTTTATCTATCTATCTATCTATCTATCTATATAAGGGAAAACTCTTCATTCGGCCCATACATACTAGATCCATAACTCTATTTCATTCATCATCAACCCATAACGTCCCACTGCTGGGCATGGGTCTCTCCTCACTTTCGTGAGGAGGGTTAGACCATTTTCCACCACAGGGGCCCATCCGGATTGGTGGATAACATACCTACCTCCGAAATAATTCTCGGGTAGGTATGTGGGTTTCCTCACGATGTTTTCCTTCACCGAAAAGCGAGTGATAATTACGTACGTATGTTTTACAGAAACACATTGGTACGTGCCCGCACTGGGATTTGAACTAACGACCTTCTGATTGGAAGGCGGACGTTCTCCCACTAGGCTACCACCGCTTATTCATTAACGCTTTTTCTTCCTATTTCATTAAACTTCCTATAACCATCCTGCCTCGATGTCCAAAGCAGCTAAGCATCTCTTTCTCTACTTCTGTTACTTCATCTTCTACCATTCCACATCGTTCCCTTATCACTCTGTTGCGTATCATATTTTAATTAGCTTATAAACGATATCATCTGTGAGCAAAGCCGCAGGCGTAGCTAGTTTAATCATGTAACACGATTTCTCATTTCCCATTCGCCTAACGCCTGATCAAATTCCCACAGTTTGTCTATCTTTGAGCCGATGTCTCAGGGTGACGAGCGCAGTGCAGTGCCGCGTAAGATTATGCGATGCAAAGTTCTGGGTGGCACTGTAACTGTTATGGGCAGGCGTAGCGCTTACCATCTAGGGAATGCTCGTCAGTCAAATATAAAAACATTTTTTTTATAAAAATAGGACTTGGTGTAAAGCTGCTTCCACACATACGCCAATTACGTTACGTAGATTGTTTAAAATTGCACTTTATTTCTACATGTTAAGGGTTGAATTTGAATCTCGTGCTCGTCTGTAATCTGCGGATGTGTGGAGGCTCAATAAGGACAAAGCCTATAACTACGCCTAACAATAAATACTATTATTTTCTCGGTGACTTAACTAAGTAAATAGGGAAAAGTACATGGAATCCCCTGCAAGAAACTTGTTTACCGATGACGCACGCGACAAAACTCGCTTACCATCAGGTGAACGCCTTGCTCGTCTCCTTACTCAGTCAATTAAAAAAATACCTTTATTATACTAATATATAAAGCTGAAGAGTTTGTTTGTTTGTTTGTTTGAACGCTAGGATCTCAGGAACTACTTGGTCCGAATTGAACAATTCTTTTTCTATTGAATAGTCCATTTATCGAGGAAGGTTATAGGCTATATAACATCACGCTACAACCAATAGGAGCGCAGCATCAATAAAGAATGTGGCAAAAACGGGGAAAATATATTGCTCTTAAGAGGGTTATTGCGGTAAAACTTGTATTATGCGGGTGAAACCGCGGGGCGCAGCTGGTTTAAAATAAAGGTAAATAGAGGTGAAATTGACTATTGTCAGCGCCTTAAGTACGTTTACCTCTCACAATTCTCTCTGGTTGGGTTTTACCTTTTACCCTACTCTTGCAGTCTACCTAATAATGACATATTGAGACGCGGGTTTGTTTTGACGTCAACTACCTACTATTTAAATCAAATCAGGTTACGAGGAAAAGTATTGGAAAGAACAATTTTTATTCTCAGCAACGTGACGAGCAGGTCGTTCACCTGATGCTAAGCACACCTGCCTCTAACAGTAACAGTGCCACCCAGGACTTGGCATTGCATATTCTTGCGCAACACTGCGCGCGTCATCTGAGACGTTGGCTCTAAAGTCTCATTTGCCCAGTAATTTCGCTAGTATCAGTGTTTTGGAACACATTACCGCACACTACTGCTTGGCGGTTAATTATCTGGCAATGTTGTGATACTTCCCCAGGCGCAATCTAATAGAGAGGCTTACCACTGCGGCGTGTAGGCATACTTTTTTAATTGATGGCATATCTACACAACTTATAATATTTTTATTCTTTCTTTGACCTGTCCGAGCCCACTGCTGGGCAAAGGTGTCCCCCATCTCCTTCCACTGATCTTGCTAATTGCTTATTGTAGCCAGTCGCTCAGGAAAGCGTCCAAATCGTCTCGCCACCGCTTCCTGGACCTTCCTTGGCGTATTTGCTTTCCCCTGCGTTATTAACTTTTTAAATAATCTATACATATTTCTTCATCATCATCATTATCATCATCATCAGCTGGAAGATGTCCACTGCTGAGCATAGGCCTTCCCTTTAAAACGCCACAGCGGACGGTTGCTAGCTGTTCGCATCCAGCGGCTCCCCTCGACCAGGTCGTCGATTAACCTCGTGGGGGCCGTCCTACGTCATCTTCTGTATATATAAAAATGTTATGATGGTTTGTGTACGCTTCAAAAACTCAAAAAGTTCTGCACCGATCGAGCTGAAATTTTAGCATGATATATAATCCGCATCAAGGATTGTTTTTATCATTTTTTGCATCAGTGACATATCAGCGAATGTGCGAATTTGCCACAGCGAAGCGTGGCAGGGTACAGCTAGTGTTTATTAATTTATCTAATAGATTTTTCCATATTTCAAGCATAATTTAAATATTTAGAGAATAAATAATTGGTTACTCAACCAATTAGAAGGATAACCTAAAACACCACGATGACCACCAACATGACATTGTCTGAGACAATTTTCACGTGTAGAGCGTGTAGTTAATTAGTTTGTTATTTATGATTATAAATTATATTTTTTATTATAATTTTGGATTAAATTAACCAATTATTTTTTTTTATCGCAAATCCATTGTTTTGTGTTTAACGTAATTATGTGCTAATAAGTTACGCTTTATTAAAATAATTAAGATTAAACAACGCAAAAAATACTAATAATTTTAATAGGTACAAATATGTTATTTGTATTTTGTTTATTATTATTTTTTATTTTGTTTTTTTTTTTTCATGGACTTTATTACGATATTTTGTTTCTATAACTTTTTTTTAAGTTAAGTCGGAAATTGTTTTTCTTTTATGTGGCAGGGTTTTTTTTTTTATGAACACGAAATATTGTGGCAGGAAAAGTTTAAGGAAACTGGTAGATAAAGCATTTACATCAATTCTCATGTAGGGTTTTTTGTATGAACCGAAAAAAATACTAACCTCAATGATTTAAAAAAATCCGACGTCAACGTGACGTCATCGTGTTTGGCGTTTTTTTGCGTCATCGTCTTTTTTGTCAATTTTCGGTCTATGAAAGAATAAATATTCCATGAAATATATAATTTGGTAGGTACATAATTATATTGTTTACCACCATAGAGTTAGATTATTTATTCTTTTTAGCAGTAGAGTGCAAACTTTACTGTGTTCCGGTTTGAAGGGCACTGTTTCCAGCGAAATTACTGGGCGTATGAGACTTTAGAGCCGATGTCTCAGGGTGACGACAGTGCAGTGCCGCGGAAGATGCAATGTAAAGCTCTATGTAGTGCTGTTATGTGCAACAGTGGCGTTTACCATCAAGTAAATGACTTGCTCATCGCGATACTTACTAAGATAGCAAAAAAATATCTAAGCTTTTGAGCAGGGTGTTCAGGTAAATAATTTTTCATGGAATCACTTTACACACATACAGTGACGCCTTTCTCCCGCTGGGATAGGCAGACACTACATTTTTCTCAGGTCAGGGTTTCTGAGATGTCTCAGGGTGACGAGCGCAGTGCAGTGCCATAATGGATAGTTCTGGGTGGCACTGTAGCTGTTATAGGCAGGCGTGGCGCTTATCAAGAGGTGAAGGACTTACTCGACGCGTTACTAGGTAATTTTAAATAAAAAAATTATATGTTTTACCACTCAACTCCGTAATAGTGGCTGAACGTATTTTGATGGGTAGTTAGGTACACTTACAACTCTTTTTGATCTTGGAATTACAAAGCACGAACGTATATGCTGAATATACTGAGAGGCATGGCAAAATCAATTCTCTTATCAAAAATAAACTAATGTTTCCCTTTTTTTTTAATTTTTGAGTTTTTTTTTTTTTCAAAACAATGTTGCTGTTTAATTTTAATTTAAAATGTTTACAGTACGTAAGGGTTGTAATACCATTGGGGTAAAATTCCCTTAAAATATATTAAAAAAAAGTTAGCTAGGTAAGCTTTTGATGCCGAGTGTACTGCGGTGTAAATACAATTGTATTTAAATTTTTAATTGTTAGTTAAGCAGCATTGAGAGGCGACAAACAAAGCCAACCGCCATTTTCCCACACTTAAATTTATTTTTAATCTATAGTATGACTAAGGTACGCTTGTCTCATCTTAGTTAAGTAATTAAAAAGTTGTTTTCGTATCATATCTCGATTGTTAAATAAGATTCAGAATTAACAAAAAACGATCTCTATTAACATTAGATTTTTTCACTTAACAAGCTCTACCTACGGATTTATCTAAAGAAATTTCCAAGTGATGCGTACTTTAATAAGCTATTTCTCAATTGGTGAAACCAAAACTATTTGGTGTTTTTTGGGTTCCGTACCCAAAGGGTAAAACGGAACCCTATTACTAAGACTCAGCTGTCTGTCTGTCTGTCACCAGGCCGTATCTCATGAACCGTAATAGTTAGACAGTTGAAATTTTCACAGATGATGTATTTCTATGGTCGCTGTAACAAAAAATACTAAAAATAAGAATAAAATTAATATTTAAGGGGGCTCCCATACAACAAACGTGATTTTTTTCCCTTTTTTTGCTCGATATTTATAATGGCAACAGGTAGACGCTTGAAATATTCACAGAATATTTAGTTATATATGAACTTTAAATATAAATAAAAAAATTTAAATAAATATAATATTTATTTCGACAATCAGTACAAAAATAATATAATAATAAATATTTAATAGGTACTACCAAAAGTTTGAAATTTTTCATTTATTTCTAAATTATACATTCGCGAGATTCCCCTTTAAATGTGTGGTGCGTTTTTTAGTTTACTCTAGCATAGAATAGAATAGAATAGAAAATACTTTATTGTTCACCAGGTAATATAACAGTAGCGGGTGATGCAGGTCTAGGTATTTTACATGAACTGTTTAACTAAATAATTAAACATTGATTATTGAATAGCGCGTAGACTGCATTGTAAAAATATTAAAAAATATCAAACATCAGTAAAAATAATAAAAATCATACTCATTTATACCTGAATCACAGCTAAAAGCAACATAATAACAAACAAATCATATCTCATCATCAAGAACCCATATCGTCCCCCTGCTGAGCACGGGTCTCCCTCGCTTTTCTGAGGTAGGCATCTACATCATATCTAAAAATAAAAAATCCCATAAAACTGGACGAGTCACCGTGTCATTCACAAATTCCGTCGAAAAATGGTAAACCAATGTTTACAATGCTTACGACATGTAAACGATAGATCTATTTAGATTGTAAGGCCGCAGTTACATTAGGCTGCGATACAATATGCAACAGGCAGTCCGGACACTTCATAAAAATCAGGAGCGTAGCTACCGCCGTATCAGCCGTATCAATTTTCGTAACGCATTCATCAGCTTACTCCCCAAGTCAAGCGTGCATAAAGAAGTTTTACATAAAAAAAGTCAATAATGAAATCAGAAGTACTAGGGAATCATAGAAAACAGGAGGCCACATCTATCGTGCCATCCAGTATAACTGTATACCAGAAGTACCAGGGTAGCATAGGACATCGGGAGGTCTCACTAGATGCACAGTGAACTAGATATTGCAGACAGACATAGCATCGCGGCCTAATCAATTCAGTCAAACTGTTCACGATCTCTAGGCTAGTGACGCGCCTCGTATCGATTTCTGCGATTTCACACAAGCGCAGTCGCCGCACTCGTCCAACATATTAAAATCATCTGTTGCGGACGCCCAGCATTCAGTTCTCAGTCAGCCATAAGCAAGGAACGCGGCTACGCGTTACCGACGCCATCTTTTTTGTTTATTTATTTTTTAATTGTGTTCTTGATTTGAATCTGCGTGCATCGTAAGTAGTTCATCATGTTTTGTTCGTTTGGACTGCGTATTTTGTGCCAGTATTACGAAGGATCTGTCGATTGAAGTAAGGTTTTTTATTTTTTCATTATTGTAGTGAGAAAACTTTTTTTAAAAACATTATTCTCGTAATCTCAACGTCTCGTGATCTTATTACATTAAATTAATTTATTACGTAACCGTTTTAAAAAAGATAACAATTTAATATAAATATCAATTCTCAAATTCTATTGTATGCAATGCGTTTAAAATCCTATTTTATAGGACAGAAAACAGATTTTTATAATACATTTAATAAAAAACAAAAGTCACACGGCCTCAAATATGAATAAAACAACAAAAAACGAGAATTAATTGAAAATTATAAAAAAAAGGGAAAAATGCCCTTGATTCGTACATACAACTTTGAAAGACGTAATGAGAAATCAATGTGATCCAGTTTTAAAACCACCATTTCCTGTATCCTATAATCCATTCTAGGTCAGGACTTGACCTATGGCAACGCCATTATCATTATAAAGGGGCAAAATGTTTATTCAGATACTGTTAAAATATTTATCTGCAATATTTGTAATAACTATTGGATCTCTTTACAATAATTATGTGTTTTAATTATTGCATAAATGAATTATAAATAGTGAATTATGTTGCCAATGGATTATCAATTTAAAACAATAACTTTACAATTTATTTAATAGAGTTTCTCAATATATTTCACGTCATTTTGAACGTTAATGCAAAGTGATTTCGATCGATTTTTGCAATGAATTGCAACGAGGTTTGGACTTTGGGTGCGGTCTTGTCCTTAATAAAGAAAAAAACTAAACGCCCTAGATGAAACACACGAAGTCAATGTTGATAACCTTTCCATTTGAAGTCGATGTCAATGCATGGAGTGTAATGAAAAATAAACATTTATATATATACCAATAATAATAAAGGTCTGTCTGCGATTTCAAAATAAATGCATAAATTTAGGTAAAAACTGCTATTCATGCGATGCCTAATCAAAAAGTTACGTTTTTAGAATGCTTATCTGACTGTCTGAATATTTGTCAAAAGGTCAAAAACAGATTTTAATTTTAATTTTTATTTTAATTCACTTTATTTTCGTGTATGTTTCCTCGCTGGTTAGAGAAGATAGGAATATAAATATGTGTAATAGCGAACGAAGTCGCGGGCACAGCTAGTGTGTAATATTTAAAACACAAATGTAACCTTCATTTAAGGCTTACAAGCTCATTATTTATACGATAATTACAGGTTTTACTAACAACCTTACATTTCGGTCATGTTTAGAATTGTTTGTGACCACTGCAATTTTGTATGATACAAAATCAAAAAAGGTTTCTTATGATTTGTATTAGGCTATTATACCGTGCTTAAAATTGTTTGTGACCACTGCAATTTTATGATTTATATTCGGATATTATAATTGTATATATTTTTAATAGTAGTATTATTATTCATGTTTTTTTTTGCAATACCGCTTCTATTTTATTTGCACGCCCAGGTTGACTGGTAGAGACTGCTACTTAGCATTAAGTCCTCCATGTACGACATATTTGTGTGCTAAAATATAAAGTAATTAGCAATTACCTAGTAAATTTAGTACTAAATGACTGGCTACGCCCTGCGGCTTTGCTCGTATATTACTTGGGGCCTTTTTTTAGTTCAGTTCCAGTCTCAGTTCAAGTAGTATAACTTATTGAAAAATTTGTACCTACTGAACGTACAAGAAAGCGAGCCAACAAAAACATAACTCTCCTTTCGGCAGTTCGGGTAAAAAAAATGATAAAAAAAATATATATATTATTACAAAATAAATCAAAATAATTTCAGATAAATGCTTCCAAATCATTTAAATAAATAATTTATAATGGAATCATAAACTTTCGGCGTCATTTAACTACTTTTTTTGCTAATAAATATCTCATTTATTAATGTTATTGCCAATAATTAAAACGAAATTAAGTGGCACTACGTGATTAATGCAAGAAATTATGCTAATTGGTTTTTTAAGGTTGAAAAAATGTAACGGGATTTTATGAATAAATTAATAATTGGTTTTGATTAATAAAAATAACGAAGATTTATTATATTATTCTTATGAGTTATTACTTATTAGATAAATCTCTTAAATTGTGATATAATATAAAATTTAACTAATACAATTTATATAACGAAAAAGGGAATTTATAGAAACAAACAAAGAACTTACAAATTTATTTTAAAGAAAATGTTATTAGCGAACGACATGCATTTTTATTGATTAAACAGTCCTAAGTTATCATAATTATCATTAAAAACCAATATCGTCCCACTGCTGAGCACGGGTCTCCCCTCACTATCGTGAGAAGGGTTAAGCCCTAATCCACCACGGGCGCCCGGCCCGGATTTCACCAAAAAGCGAGTGATAATTACGTAGATACGTTTCTACATAAACACCTTGGTACGTGCCCGCATTGGGATTTGAACTCACGACCTTCTCCTAAGGTATACCTAAATATGTAAATTTGTTTACCTGTTGTTAAAAATAACTCCATTAATAAGGACTCATTAAGAGTTGTAAAAACCAATGTTTCAACCAAAACCAATCTATAGCATTTAATTAGTGCTTACTTCCTTATTTATGGGTTATTAATTGGTACGTCATGAAGGAAAACAAAATGAGTATTTACTTATTCAAAGAATAATATAAACTTATTGGATAAGGCGGTTTTATTCAATATATCCTCTTAATAACTATAAGTAATGTAAAAAAAAATATTCAGGACTTAACCGACTTTTATCCATGCAAAACTGTCTTTATCCTATTGGTCCAAAAACTCAAAACTCTAAATTTCAATTATTTATTTCCATTAAGCAATAAAAAACACTTAGAAAGTCAAACACTTAAGTCTCAATTGAATATGGTTTGAGTTTGAAAAAGGAAATTTCCTTTTCAAGTGGTGATTCATGGCTGAATCTAGAACAGGAAAAAGAAACTCCATTAACACACTGCTAGAGTACCAGTGTGTCCAAAATCCCATCAGATCCACGGCTTTTTGTACATAATATACCTAATTCCAATGACATCCAAGAAAATATACAGTGCAACAACATAAACTATCTATCTACAACAATCAATCGAGCGCAGTGCAGTGCCGCGCAAGATTATGCAATGCAAATTTCGGGTGGCACTGTAACTGTTATGGGCAGGCGTAGCTCTTACCATCAGGTGAACGACTTGCACGTCTCGTCACTCAGTCAATTAAAAAAAAAACAGCCTACATCAACCTACTGCTAGGAAGCTATAGATAGGGCTCCTCTATAGATGCTACTATTTCCAATCCTGTGGTAATCGAATTCATTGGCTTCCTGCCTCCTTGATGGCATCGATAATGTACTTATAAACAATATTAACCGGAAACAGGAAGCCTGTAATAAATCTGTTGACGCCATATTTTATAGTTCGACGTTTTGCAAACGGGTCATCCATTTTAGTTTTCGCCCAGTGGTCGATATTCGACCATAACTGACACATTGACTGCTGATAACACAGAACTCTGCGTTATTATAATTTTACGGTGAGCCAAAACACGGCTGGCGTGCTAAACCGCACTGCTGTGTTGTTAATTTTATCACATCAGTTGTGTGCGGCCGTACAGATGATTGAGTTTAGTTACTACACAACGCCAGTTAACAGTAAACACACACGTTATGTGAAGATTCGCAAAAGAGCTGAAAAAAGTGAAACGGTTCAGCATTGAACGTGTTAAATATTAAGTTTGAATGTTGTTAAGTTACCATTGTCAAACGAAGCTGTAAAATTACTTTAATTAACAATAAATACATTTGGTATTTCTAATTACTAAGTATATTAAAGTCTAAAATGACGGCGCCGTTTGTAAATAACTATTTATAAAGTTTAGCGAAACGATGCCGTTTGAAAAATGTCGAGTTATACAATTTGTCGAAATAACTTTAGAATTATTGATCGATAGACATTTTTTCAACTATATTGTGGACTTTTGTGCAAGCTAGGTTCTCAAGTGTTGCGGTATGTTTTATTCATATACTATTGAAATACAATCTGTCTGTAAGTAGGGCAGTTTACCTTACTTTGCAGTATATGACCCCGAGATTGGTCGTGATATGCTAGAATAAAGTTTATTCTACCTACGCGTCGTATTTTACTGTTTCTTTTTAATTATATTTGACTGAGTGACGAGACGAGCAAGTCGTTAACCTGATGGTAAGCGCTACGACTGCCCATAACAGTTAAAGCGCGACCCAGAACTTTTCATTGCATAATCCTGAGACATCGGCTCTAAAGTCTCATATGCCCGGTAATTTCGCTGGAAACTGAGCCCTTCAAACCGAAACACAGTAATGTTTGCAGAAGAGGCCTCCCACTACAAAACGCAAAAACCCTACTCACATCAGCTAAGGTCAAAACAGGGCCTTAACAGATAGCATTAATATTTATTACTTATAACAATTAATTATTATTATAAGCAATAAACAATTAATTATAAATTAATATCAATATTTTACAGTTCCTTCGAAAGTTCGTTCCCCTTCACAAATTAAACTTTGATAAACTATTTCTTGTGTTTCTATGCGATTGCGTCCTTGCTTAGCAAAAGTGAACGTGTCCTTTCGAGAGTTACTACAGGTACAATGAAGTAATGTAATAGACCACAAAAGTATATATTACTAGCTGCACCCGCGGTTTTACTCGAAGTTTAATTTGTTTTAGTGGCGAGACGAGCACGTCGTTCACCTTTGCCAGATATTCATTCCCCAAGCAGTACTGTGTTCCGGTTTTAAGGGCCCTGTTTCCAGCGAAATTACTGGGCGTATGAGACTTTAGAGCCGATGTCTCAGGGTGGCGAGCGCAGTGCAGTGCCGCGCAGGATTGTGCAATGCAGTGTTCTGGGTGGTGACGTGACTGTTATGTGCAGGCCTAGCGTTTACCATCCGGTGAACTAAAACCTTTAAAAAAAGAGTATAATTTAAACCATGCCCGCGACTTCGTACGCGCTTACAAATAAGATTTACTTTCATATTTTCTGAACCTTGCAAGATATCGAAATGGAACATACACGAAAACTTAAGTTACAACTCCAGTTTCAAACCCTAAAATTTACATCAAAATTCGTCAAGCCGTTTCGGAGCCTATTCGAAATAAAGTTTCAGACAGACAGACAAGCAAAGAATCTGAAAATGATCATAATAATTGACAGTTCCTGTGTGATAATAGCTGACGCAGGTAAAACCACGAGACGCTGCTAGTACGCCATTAAAAGTAGAAGGTCGAATCAATAAAAGTATTCATAAGACAAAAGGTAGCACTTCAACGCTGTCAATTACAATTTTTTCTCGGTATTGACGCAACGATTGGATGTTCATTGGAGCGCCGCCATGTTGATTTGTGGTCGTTCAATATTGACTGATACTGATAAGACATTTTTTTGTTCATAATAGCTTAGAAAATCCCCTAAAATTTCAAAACAAAAATTCAAAATAGGAAATGTCACTACCGAGTGCTTTATGACTTAATCTCACACAGAAAACGGCAACTCCATTAACTCTACCAGTGCTTCGGAAATACGCCCGTCAGAGAAGATAGCACCAATAAAATCTACAGATGTGTAATTTTTATAAAAAATTTATGCCACATAAGCATAAGGTACAATAGTTATACAAAAAATCTATTCTAATGACAATATCATAACATAATTTAATTACAAGTGCCAATAACATATAATAATAATTATACTATAATTACATAGTATCTACCATTAGCAGTGCCCCGCATGCGTGGCACTGCCACATAAAATAAAAAAGTGTTCTTTTACCCTCGTGGGCGTCCTCTGAAGACCCTACCATAGTTTAATTAAAACCGGTCCGTCAGTTTTGGAATCCACAAGGAACATACATACACACAAGGATTTATTTATATAAATATATAAATTAAACTCTTACATAATAATTATCATTGATATTTTTAGTGTTATAAATAACGACTCAATAAAAAGTAAAAACTAAAGAACAAAACATTCTTAAAACAATCAAAATAAATTAAAAAAAAGAACAGATTAAGCAAACTTTTAAAAATTCCAAGCAAAATACGTAAAAAGAAATCGATTATGTAATAAATATACTAATGAAAGTGGTCTGATACACTTTTACTTTAAACTTGACATAATTATAAATTCCATTCAGTTAATTAACATGCATAATTAAAATTCTGATCAAATCTTATAATTTAAGATGGTCAAATTGGTCAACAACTTTTAACAACTGAACACTTTTGATCTTGTTAGACCGACTGCCGGAAGGAGGGTTAAGTTTTTCGGACTATATCCCTATGTACGTATTATAAAATTATAATTGTTCCTTTGGAACGTCGCGCAGCCTAAACGGCTTGATCGATTTTGATAAATCAGGTTTCATTGGATGATGTTTTATACAAAATCACCCTAAAAATTAAGTATAAAAATAATCAACTTAATTATTATTCTAATTGGAATACAGCGCTGTTATATTCAATTAGTGTTATGTAAACATTGTAATTAAAAACAGACAGACGGACTTATTGATTCATAAAACGGCTCTACATAATTAAAACCAATGTCAAATTGATTCTCGTGGTTCTAAAAATCACACAATAACCGGAACAAAACTAACTTGGTTAGTTACTTACTGGTAGAAAATTTGCTTTCCTACACTGCGGGGGGGTGCGGGCTGGCCTCAGTGAAAATACGGGCTGTTTCAGCCGGGAATCGGATGGTCTCCTGAGGTTGTCGAGGGGTAGCAGTAATTATGTGTATAAAAATGCGGAAAAAGACTACGTACCAATCTAGCACCTCAAGGGGGTCCGTCTCCAGCTACTGTCCATCCAAGTTATCACCCACAGTTCCGTTTTGCCGGCCGGCACACGTGAAATCACGTCACTGCACTATCGTTGCGGTTTGTTTACACAAGCGAGCGGGGGTGAGTTCGACAAACGAGATTCCTATTATAATAAATGCGGGGGATGAAAACACGACACGTTTAATGTTAAATTACGTCGTCGCGGAGCGGAGCATGTGCGATGCGGCGCGTGTGGATTTCGAACTGACCGTTGGAGTGAGTCAACACGATGCACTTCACTCTTCCGGCACAGATGCGTAAATTGATGCGTTTTGTCTATTAGCCACAGAATATACACATAAAAAGAGCCATCCCCCCGGCCTTCAGGAGTTAAAGAAGACTCCTGAACCAACAAAGAGAGAATGATCACCTAAATTGTGTTATCTAATGTCTAAGGATGCGGAAGCGGATGCGGAAGTAATCCGTCTAATAAAAGATAGGAAAACTTGAAAGATAAAATAAACTATGACTAAAATTGCGGGTGAAAAATGCGGGGAGGGGTTAAGAATGTAGGTTATTGAGAAGGTAAAACACATAGTTTTACAACAGGGCGAACATAGGTACCATTCTTAGTGCGCACCGTTACCACTCTGACGATTCCGTCAGATGAAGGATGTATATCCTCTACTATGCCTAAAGGCCATTGTAACGGTGGTGAATTTTCAGTTTTTAGCACAACGACAGCTCCTTTAGTCACCGGATTAGACTTAGTATTCCATTTGGCGCGTGTTTGTAGGGTATTAAGATATTCTTGTCTCCAACGATTCCAATATCTCTGAACAACCTGGTCAGTCAAATGTTTACTGCGGACTAAATCTGTCAATGTAGGTTTGTAACGTGAGTCATCATGAAATGACTCAAGCGGACCCATAGTCAGAAAGTCAGAAGGACAAAGTGCCTTGGGCTCTGCGGGGTCAGAACTTAAAACAGCGGTTAGCGGACGACTGTTGAGAAGCGATTCAACTTGAGTTAATACGGTAAGCAGCTCCTCATAAGTAAGCAGAACATCACCGATCACGCGCTTTAAAATTAACTTTACACTGCGGACGTTAGTTTCCCAAATGCCACCGAAATGAGGTGCACTGGGCGGGTTCAAATGCCAAGATATGCCTTGAGATATCGTTTCCTCAGCGAAGGAATCACAAAAGGCCTTGGATTTGAGAAAGCCATTCAACTCGTCCAGCTGGGCTTTAGCGCCTAAGAAGTTTCCACCATTGTCTGAGAACAACTCCAGACAATTGGAACGCCTCGAGATGAATCGACGGAAAGCGCGGAAAAATGAGTCCGTACTCAAGTCTACTGCCAATTCCAAATGAACGGCGCGCGTCACTAAACATGTAAACAAACAGATATATGCCTTTTCTTTGCGGGCACCGCGGTATCTGCTTATCAATACGTTTATTGGACCAGCGTAGTCGACGCCCGTTCGTAAGAATGGTTTAGCCTCGGTGACGCGAGAAGCGGGGAGGGGTGCCATGAAAGGCGCCTCATTACGGGGATTTACTTTAAAACATTTATTACAAAGTCGAAAGCGTTGTTTTACTGTAGTGCGTCCGGAAATTATCCAGAATTTTTGTCTCAACAAAGATAGTAATAAATGTGGTCCGGCGTGTAAATATTTGCGGTGATAATAATCTATTAAAATGTTAACGATATGATCCTTTTTAGGAAGCAATATCGGATGTTTAGCGTCAAAACAAAGCGAAGATTTTTCTAAACGTCCCCCGATGCGACGCAAATCATTTTTTAAAAATGGTGAAAGCGGGATTAGCGATTTTGAAACCTTGCGATTGTTGGAGAGGGCGTTTATATCGTCTTTGAAATATTGTTGTTGAAGAGATTTTACAATAATATTTTTTGCATATTGTAAGTGTGAAAGTTCGATTCTATTAGAACGCGGAATTTTTCCTAAGAAGCGGTATAAATATACTATAATGCGGAGAAGCTTGGACCAAGACGATACTTTCTTAGCAAGCGTGCATAGAAATTGCGGTTGTTCATCGGTGGTGATGAAAACATTAGCGCGTTTTTTGATTTCCAACAGCTTTTCATCAGCTGTGGAGTCGAAAGTGAAGCGATTAATAGGCCACGTACGTAGATCGTCACGTGCCCAGGGCGGACCGTGGAGCCATAGCGGATGACTCAACAGTTGAGCGGGAGAAAGTCTGAATTTTAAAATGATTGCGGTTAAATCTGCCTGTAAGTTTGGCCCCGAGTGTAGAATGTCGTTTAAAGCTACTTGAGTGCTTGACTTCGCGCTAGGGTCACATACAAGTCGTAGCGGCTTTTCTGGTCGGCAGACTCCATGATGAGGGATTACATAATATTTGTTATCGGTGTTCAAAGCGGGAGCGGGGGAAACAATACCACCTTTTAAATAATCCGTCATTACCTTGTCGTATTCGCTCTTTAATGTTTTGTTAGTCTGGAATTTATGATCAAGATAAGAATAACGGCGCGTGGCTGTCGTCAAGGAATCTCCTAACAAGTGCGGGGATTTCGAAAATGGCAATGCGGTTACATAACGTCCTGAATTAACGTCGCGGTGCGTATTAGAAACATAGAAATGTTCACATTCTTGGTCAGCTGTCGACATATGTTTTTGTGTAGGTACCGACTCGAGCTGCCAAAATTTAGTAACTAAAGCCTCAATTGACTCGTCACTCGATGTAAAGAACGCGCGGTGAGTTTGATTATGTGCGGGTTTATGATTATCGGCGGGCACTGAGGCCGTGGACCCCATTACTATATATCCAAAGGCGGTTTCTAACGCGTCAGGTTGTCCTGCAGGGCCCAGCGATTTTCCAGGCCGCAAGATTTCGACAAAGACCTCGGAACCCAATAAAACGTCGATGGGTCCGGGCGCGTAAAAATGCGGGTCGGCGAGCGGTAGGTCATAAAGGTGCGTGACCGCGGAAGTGTTTAGAGAACAGCTCGGTAAATCTCCAGAGATTGTTTTAATGACTAGCGGTTGAATCTTCAAGCAAAAGTTCGGATCAAGGCGTGAGTACAATGTTAGGTCAGTAATGCCTGATATAGGCTGGGAGGTGTCACCTATTCCCATTACCGATTGATTACTGGAATCATTAAAGACACGGAGACCCAACTGTTTGCAGGCCTGCTTTGTTATAAAATGGTTTTGAGAACCATTATCGATCAAAAAACGAACTTTCCTAACAGATCCATCATTTGATTTTACGTCAGCGAGGGCTGTACCTAGTAGTACATTTTGTGATTTCCGCCCGTGACTAGCATGCGAGTAGGTATTCATACTGCAAAGTGATAAGGTTCTATCGTCTGACTTAGAAGAAGTCGAGTTACGTGAATTTTCCCTTCCGTTAGCTCCCTCACTACAGCGGGAGGTATTTGTATCGAGCTTCGACGATAAGGAATGCGGGTTTGCATAATCGGATTCAAGAAAATGTAACATACTGTGATGTTTTTGTTGACATTGTTTACATGTGTTTATGGATTTACAAGATTGAGCGGTGTGTGTTTTACTAAGGCAATTAATACAGGCGTTACAACTTTTGATGAACTTGAAACGTTCGCGGGGCGACAGTTTTCTAAAGGTCGAACATAAATAGAGATTACTGTGATCAGCAGGCCTAAAAAGGCCACATTGTATGAATCATAATATGATCCTAATATGATTCACCATAAAAATCGTAAAATGGCCACTTATTGGACAATTCATAATATGATTCATTTACAATTCATATTGAGCAATTCACCTACTTGACAGTTTTGTATGGAAGTTCGTAAAATGGTACACTAAATATGAATTGCTTAAGTGTCAAATAGCAGAGTTATAAGAAGTTACTCGGGAGCAACATCTTACAATTCATATTGAAATTATTTATGAAAAATAAGTTAATAATGAAAGATTTAGGTCTCTATGCTAACTTTATTGCGCACGCGCATGCTATGGAGAGCGTATTATATCGGCGGAGAAGTTTAGCTTTAAGGAATATGGAGCTAGCATTTGAAATGCCAGATTACGAGTTTGTTGGGTTATTCAGACTGAATAAAAGTGTGTGTCGCGACCTCATACATGAGCTGGAGCCTTATTTACCCACCAAACGAGGTGGAATAAGTACCATTTCCAAGGTAAGTGATATAATCGTGATTTTGTAAAATGACAATTCAATTTCCCAATGAATATAAAACGTCCTCATAACTGAGTTTCATTTATCGTTATATTTCATTATCTAGTTCTCTCAATACCAAAATTTTTGTTTTAGGTTTTAAGTGCATTCATACCAAGTGCATAGGAGCCAGTGCACACAACAAGATGCACCAAGTGTCCAACTGTGCGAGGGCTGTGACAGTAGCTCTAACTAAATAATAACCATTTTAGAAGCAAATAGATTATTCATTTTCCACAAACTCGGGAGAAACGAAATAACATTAAACATGGGTAAGTTAGAATAAATTTCCTTTATATACCTACTAATGGAAAGCTATTAATTTGCAAAATACACACATTTACCGACGCCTATGTATCATTGTTGACAATTGCAAGGAAACCTACCTATCTAGTATTTAAAATTTACGAGTTTATATTTTTCAGGATTTTACCAAGTTTAGTATGCCTGGCGTTTTAGGCTGTGTCGACGGGACCCACATAGCTAAAGCCTGCAGAATACGAGGAGAGGTTTTTTAACCGGAAACGGTATCACTCTCTAAATACTCAAAGAGTAAGTACCTACCTGCAAACATGTAAACCCTATTCGCCTCTGAAATGTTTTTAATGTTCATTACTAGATGCCAACCTAATAAAGTACATTAATAGTATTTTTATTTTGTAATGGGAATTAAACTATGGAAATAGTTCAAGATAAATAATAAATAAATAATAAATAAAAATAGAAAATTCTTTATTGTTAAACAAAAATACACACAATACAAGATACAATGGGACCTCAAACCACTGTTGACCACAATTATATAAAATATGAATTACAGAAATATGAACAATAATAGCATGGTTTTCATTCTAGATATGTGACTCTGACTTAACCATGATTAATTTGTCTGGAGTCACCATCCGTTGAAGTCCCACATGGAGCAACTTCACCAGGCTGTAAATAAATGTGTGGTTCTTAGGTTGGTATCTACACAATAATAAAATTATATAAAACATTTGTAATTATTTAGGTAGATAATTACGTTTGTGAAATTTTATGTTTCAGATGACACACACTGCAACTGAAGCTGCCTCAAGACGTAATGATGCTGGAGAAGCAGTGAGAAACGCTCTTGTAGAGAGGCTTAGGTCAGCACGGTGATTTAGTTTTAAGTGTTTTTTTTTGTTTTCTTATAAATATTGATTTGATTGTTTAAGTCTTAAATATAATAAAGTTTTTATGAAATATATACCTTGCTTTTATTGAGGTACACTATGTTGAGATAGAAATCTCTCAGCTTCATCCGCAAGCCACCCAAGATTCTGTCCAATCAGATGAAGAGCGCTAGCACTGGCAGCATCGGCTGCAGCTCTCTGCATTTCCACCTGTGACAGAATCCTCTGAGTTTCATCTTATGGAGCCAATGGGCGACCTAAAACAATTAGTTTATTATTATTTTAATGTTTTCGTTTTTGTTGAACCCGATCACTCAGAATTGAGCAAGTTAGCCACCTCTTGCCAGTGGTGGGAAGATTCTGCTCTTCCCCGAGCACTATTATTTGTAACCCCGAGCCCTCAAGGTACTCCAGCAGAATACTCCACTGAGCCTCCGACACTAGCTGCACACCTTTCCATTCCTACGAAATTGATGTATTTATATCTTTGCACTACGGTTGATTCACGAAGGTAAAATATTCGATAAAGCTACTTACTTTGAATACTTACTTAAAGGTCCAACTCGTACGAAATACACACAGAAAATACTGAATGTTAACAACTTGGTCCATAGAAACCCCTCCATCAAAACTATCGGTAAACATTTTTTCCAGAGTAAATTACAAAAACTATAGTAAAAAATCCACTTATAGGTATAATTTGCCACTTATAGGATTAATTTTCGATAAGATAAGTGTTTCCAAATTCCAAAGCAAGTGGGACTGGGAATGTTTTGTTTATTGTGACAGATTTTTTTTCTAAGATTTTACCTTGACACCCAACTTGTTGCCAGTCGAAAACAATTCATTTGTATTTCTTTGATGTTTTTTTACTTCGGGGATATAATTTTAATAGTTTTGATGTTTATTAGTTGTATTTAATAGAATTAGGTGTCATAAACGCAAAACCTCAACAAATAGCTTCTTCAATTAAAAATAAACATAAAAAATATTAACCCGTAAACATGGTTTGATGTTACGGTTAAATTTTTTTTCGTATGGTAACATTTACGCCTAATATGATTCTGCTTAGGAGATGAATTGAGTATGATTCACCAAAATATGTGACTATTTTACAAACAAATAGTAGTATTGCTACGAATTCATACTATGAATTGGATTTAGATGAATTGCTCAAAGTGGCCTTTTTAGGCCCCCAGGTTGTTCACACAAAGAACATTTGTTAGCGGTGTTGTTGTTTACAATAAAAGAACGTACATTAGTTTTTGATGCAATTGTATTCTGGGTCTTAGAACCCGATTGGTCACCAGTACGAGTGAGGACCTTTACGCGGTCGCGGACAAATGAAATTAACCCGTTTAAGTTCGGTAATTCTACACCTCGATTCTCCATTTCAAAAAACCGCGCGGACTCTTTGTCTAACTTTTGCAAAAGGGTGTAAGACACAACAAAGTCGCATAGATCAGGTATGTTTAAGTTATTCAATGCTAAGTAGGCATTGGCGAATTGATCTATGAAAGATTCAAGGTTACTGGCGGTTGCGGAAGCGATCGGTTTAAGAGAGAACATCTGATCTAGGTATGTAACGGCTAGACTGCGTTTATCTTCGTATTTCGATATAAGCGCGCTATAAATCGCGTTGTAGTTTTCGGCGCAAGGAACAATACCTGTGCAGATGGATTTGGCTTTACCACTTAGTCTACCAACCAAATAATACATTCTTTCGGTATTAGTTAAAGATGCATTTAAATGTACAGCGTTATGGAATGTGGCATAAAACAATGGCCACTGAAGCCGATCTCCATTAAATTCTGGCATTTCTATCGGCGCTAACCTAATTAAAGATTTAGCGGGGGTAGGTTTAAATTCTGCTTTTGGCGGTGTAAACATGGATAATTTACGTTTAATGCTGCAATACATGTCTTCGAATGATAACCAGCTTTGAGAGTCAGGTACACTTTCTTTATCTATTTTCAACAAGGTTATATTGTATTCTTTCGCGGTTGATTGGAAGTTAGTTCTTACGTCTTCTAAACTTTCAATGGAGCATAGAAAATTATCCAGGGCTTCTGGATCTTTTAAATCGCAACATGAATAGTCGTAAATTGTTTGAAGGCGTTGGAAAAATAATTCCCGTTGAGATTCTAACAATTTCAACTTCTGTTCATTCGCGGCCATTATTATGTAGGTATGTACCTAATGTTCGTAGTGGCGTACAGAGATATTGAAATTGGAATATGCTTATGTAGGTTAAGTTTTTAGCGAAATATGCGGAAATAAATGTAATGCGGTTGTTATAGGAGCGTAGTTAGTGTTTTTAGTTAAAAATATTAAAGTTTCGAAGAGATTTTAGCGGATGGCAATATGACGCGTGCGCACTAACAAGGGCAAAAAAAAAATGGCGGGGGTGTCTAACTTGAAATGTTTGTTAGAAACAACTAATTTTCACGGAGAATCCGGTTGCTGAAGGACCATAAAATGGTAGAAAATTTGCTTTCCTACACTGCGGGGGGGTGCGGGCTGGCCTCAGTGAAAATACGGGCTGTTTCAGCCGGGAATCGGATGGTCTCCTGAGGTTGTCGAGGGGTAGCAGTAATTATGTGTATAAAAATGCGGAAAAAGACTACGTACCAATCTAGCACCTCAAGGGGGTCCGTCTCCAGCTACTGTCCATCCAAGTTATCACCCACAGTTCCGTTTTGCCGGCCGGCACACGTGAAATCACGTCACTGCACTATCGTTGCGGTTTGTTTACACAAGCGAGCGGGGGTGAGTTCGACAAACGAGATTCCTATTATAATAAATGCGGGGGATGAAAACACGACACGTTTAATGTTAAATTACGTCGTCGCGGAGCGGAGCATGTGCGATGCGGCGCGTGTGGATTTCGAACTGACCGTTGGAGTGAGTCAACACGATGCACTTCACTCTTCCGGCACAGATGCGTAAATTGATGCGTTTTGTCTATTAGCCACAGAATATACACATAAAAAGAGCCACTTACAATCGCAGTAACTTGATTTTAACTAGGAAGTAACGCGGCCTTGCTCGATTTACGTGGACTTTCATATGCATCAAGGTTTTCTAGAAAAAACCGGTAGCGACCGGTTTTTATCGGTATATTCCCATTTTTTATGACCTATGGTTCAAGGTTTTATTTTTACTTTTAAATAATTTACAAAAATATATTATGTTTATATGTGTAATATGCGTGTGTATGTGTGTTACTTAATGTATGCATGTATGTTTTTTTTTTTCAAAGTATTATGTATGTTATTATCATAATTTACGGAACAATGTTATTGTAATGGATAGAAATTGAAAATCGGCCTTAAAATAAATAGATGTTGTAAAACTTGACCTGCGGGTTCATAACCTGATAAAAAATACGTTATTGCTATGCGGAAATATCATTAAAACTATAAGTTCATATACAAAATATACAATAGGTATTAATAGGTTATAAAATTATCAAAAACATACACTCATTGGGTTATCAAACGAAAAAAAAAGCTGTAGGTATTCCACAATAAACTTTATTATCAACTGAGATTCAGGGAGAAATAAAATATCTGTTTATTCGTATAATCTGTGTTTTACACCAAAAAAAAATGTAACAAGTGTGTTTTCGCCAAAACTGTCCAAGAAGTTTCATCACTTTACTGAATCGTGACGTTGATTGAAGCTAGATTATTGACTAGCTGACTCATTGGAATTTGAACTTTTTGCCGTTTTAGAAAGAAACATTTATGCATAATTTATTAACCTAATACTAGCGAAATGTATTTTTTTTTACCAAGCAAAAATATATTTAAAAAAAACGACAGTATCTTGGCATACTATATCTACTACACAGTCCAAACGAACAATTCCATTGAAAAAAAAGAAGCGTGAAAAGAAAAACAATTGAAATTCTAGCTCGAACGTCAACAAAACAAAATGGCGGCAGTAAACGGAAAAGATTCGAACTCTGAGCCTATCGTCCCGCCTTCATCTCTAATCAGGCGCGTCAGCTCGCGGTCCATCAGAAATAATTCGATTTCCGAAGAAAAAGAAAACGGAGAAACCGGCCAGAAAGGGTCATTCGTTAGCAAATACAAGAAAGCGCCTGAAGCGCTGAAGAATTTTCACATTAACGATGCTGAAAGCGAGCTCGAAGTGCCTGGGACGCCGATGACGCCGCGAACCTCTACCACGCCTGGTTTGTATAATTTGAATTTAGATTTACCTAGTTCTTTTTTTTTTACCACGGTCGTCGTAGTTCCTATCTCCTTAGAAACAGGGAGTAAAAAAGAAATATATTATTATTTGTTTGCGTTGTACCTTTTTTTTACATTCAGTCTTGATTTTTTTGACTTCTGTTTTTTAAACGGCTGACCTTTTCAGAAATGCAAATTATTTAGTTGTGAAGTTTTGATGGAGATAGATTTTTTGGATCTGACATACTAGTCCAAGGTTGCCATATATAGCGGAAAGTTTCTGCTGCCAGGGTTGCCACGTCATTTAATACCTAAAGTAACATGTACCTACCGGCATTGTTACGCCAAACTTACGAGTCGGCTAATTGGCTTTGATTTAAGCTTTTATTTAACTTGCAATGTATGTATGAATGTATGTATGTATGTATGTAAGTGTGTATGTAACTATGTTTGTTCGGGTGTAATCTTGCATGTCATATTTGACCCACTTCCCGTTGTTGAATTGAGTTGAAATTTGAATGACCGTTAAGTTCCGATGACAATACAATATTATGGTGACAGCGAGCTGATCTGATGATAGAGACAGGAGGTAGACAGCGGAACTCCTCAGTGACTAACAGTAGACTGATGGTGTTTGAGCTCATTTTGATCAGCTTGCAGTACCGAATACGAATTTTGTAAAAGCTTATCTGGAAAAATGTATTTATACAAAAAACTTATATGGCAATGATTTTGGTTGGTTCTAATTTAAATATTATTGTGATTATTTTTATGCTGAATATGGGTTAATAGTTACCTGTTTTTTTTTAAATTATAATACGACCTTTTTCATGGCGTCGTCAGTTCGGTGTAGGTAACCGAGTATTAATTGAAAATCGGTAAACCGCATAATCACTTTCATATTCACATGCATAATTATATATATTTTTTTTATTATTTTTTTCTTTCGACGAAAGATTCAACGTACATTTTCCGAGTGCTTTGTTCCTTATTTAGGTACTAATTATTTACCGATACTTTTAAATATTTTTTATTTGAATTTATTTTATTTATTTACATTAACTGACAAAAATATTAAGGAATTAGTCAACAATACAATTTTAAATTATGACTAATAAACATAAAAACCCCCGAAAGCAACGGATATGCCAACCGACAGTATTTTTTTATTAACTAGCGATTACCCACGACTTTGTTCATGGCAATATTTATTTTTTATATCAATTTTAGAAGACAATGTTCACCAAAACCTGGTGGCCTAACTATAGCGGCAGTTAAAAAATAAAAAAAAAAACAGAAAAAAAAATATTGATCATTTTATTTATAAAATAAAAAATGATAAAAATACACAGATACAGAAAAAAAAAGTAAGACACAGATGCAGTATTTTTTTTACGGCCACCGTTTTTTCACATAATTCTATAATGTACACACTTTTTGTCGTTTAAGATTATCAATGTACTTAGGTATATCATGTTTGGCGACCATGCAACGCCATGGGTGGTATTGCGTAAGCCGTAGGAATTTGAAAAATAAAGCTGCCCAGTTGGCAGAATTGGCATATCTGTTTATTTTTCTTTAAGCGCTGCGCGGAATATTCCACGGTTCCTCCTCACGGAAGTGAAAAGAGACCCGTGCTCAGCAGTGGGCTGATAAAGGAGTTGATGATGATGATAGAGAGACAGGAAACCACAATCTAGTAGAAGTAGTATAATTTACCAGCGAAATCACTGGGCATATGAAACTTTAGAGCCGATGTCTCAGGGTAACGAGCGCAGCGCAGTACCGCGCAGGATTATGCAATCTAAAGTTCTGGGTGGCACTGTTACTGTTATGGGCAGGCGTAGCGCTTACCATCAGGTGAACGACTTTATATTAAGGAAACCGATAGCCCGCCTACAGACCCGCCTGTCACAGAATGCACTTTGGCCATATACAATAGCGACATCACTATAAGAGATGGAACAGTTTCTATGACGTTAGACAGCAATGATAGCGTTATTTACGCCTGTCGCAAATCTGTCGTCAGATTCGTAATAAAGCAGTCGCATCAAATAAATAAATAGCATCTCCTAATGTTCCATTTTCCTATTATTTACAGGTCATGAGAACTGCACCTTCCACCATGACATGGAGCTGGACCACAGACCACCCACCAGGGAGGCGTTGCTGCCTGACATGGCTAACTCTTACAGACTACTGCTCACAGGTATGATTTATTATTTTATTTATTTGATTAATAGGTGTAACCTTTTTATTTTTGATGTCGCAGGGGAAACCGTCAGGGTTTGTGGGATTTCTACCTACTTAAACCTCGCCGTTGGCCTGCCTCTGAGCAATTAGCAGAGGACCCTGGGATCTCTGGAAGGACGCTCTGCGCCTTGGCGTTCACACCGAGAGTGGTGTTGTATGCTGCTCTCTTGCTTTCTAAATCTCCAGGGCAGCTTGGCCAACCCAGCTGCCATCCATCCCGGGCTCGCTTGCACCTATTTGATAGTCTCATCCGTAGTCAAAATAAACTTATATAGATAGGAACGAAATTTACCTATTTTCTCCCTACATTTTAACAAGTTAAGTATTCGTAGGGCTTCAAGACCTATAAGCCCAAAAAACTATAATTTAAACCCTTAGTTCCCAGAGTGGTCCAGGTGGACCCCAGTGACCCAGTGAGTGAGTGGGGTGGACCCCTAGGGGTCCACGAAAGACTCGACAGGGGTCTACGTTGGCGTGACCATTAATAATATATGGTAGAAATGTAACTGAAGGGGTCCACCGGAACGAGCTTAATTTTGAAAGTGGTCTATAAGAAAAAAAGTATGGTAACCTCTGTTTCAAACTCTTGAAGTTAACCAGTCCGTCTCACAATTTCCAGGTTTGGGAGAAGACCCAGAGAGAGAGGGTCTTCTGAAGACACCAGAGCGAGCTGCCAAGGCTATGCTGTTCTTCACTAAGGGTTACGACCAGAGTTTGGAAGGTATGTATTCTCTTTTACTCCATCTTTATTTTTTACTAGCTGTTCATTTGTAGTTAGTGTCGGTAGCTATCGCTATGAACGCTGCGGACGCGGTCAGTGCATTGCTAAATGCACGCACGGCTTCCATAGGGAAGGCTACAGACGACTGACGTCCGTACTGACCGCCATGGTAAGAAATACGGGCTTAAAGATATTTTCCCATCTAAACCTGTTGGACCATACCAGAGAGCCACATACAAACTGTTTTTTTATCAATAACTAATGATGATGATGATGAAGATGATGTTGATGCTGATGATGGTGGCGTCCATGTTGTTTCCGACAAGGGCGATCTTTTAGTTCTACTTCCTAACGTGCGCCCTGGACACTGCTCGCTAGACCGTAGTTTAATTCATAGTAGATAGTTAGAAGAAGCAGAATAAAACAAACAAATGAACAAGAAAAACTAACGTAAGACGAAAACACCAAGAACATAGAACAAAAAAGACGATAAAACATTCGCATTTCTATCTTCAGAGGTCCTAAACAACGCCATTTTCGACGAAGACACTGACGAGATGGTGGTCGTCAAGGATATCGAGATGTTCTCCATGTGTGAGCACCACCTGGTTCCGTTCTACGGGAAGGTCTCCATCGGATACCTTCCGCAGGGGAAGATCCTGGGGTTGAGCAAGTTGGCTAGGTAAGGACTAATGTTTTTCTTTATATCGACAGCCCATTTTAGGGTTAACCTGTTTACCACTGTTAATACGTAAACACCAGATGACAAAGCGGTAACTAAACCTTGATTTTTGAAGGCATATGCCCATGTGCCCGAGAATAATTTCGGAGGTATCTTTTGCGATATGTTACCAAAGCCTTTGATGCCTTTGATGGTCTAATCCTACTCACGTAAGTGGGGTGAGTCCCGTGCTTAGCAGTGGGTGGACACATATGGGTTGATGACAATGGTGGGCAGGTCTGGCGCTTACTATCCGGTGAGCGACTTGCTCATCTCAGTACCATAAGAAAAATACCATTGATAACTGATGTCATAATCTTGTACCAATCTTCTATGAATTTGCGTGTTCATCTTTCAGAATCGTAGAGATCTTCTCTCGCCGCCTTCAGGTCCAGGAGCGTCTGACCAAGCAGATCGCTATTGCAGTCACCCAGGCTGTCCGCCCCGCCGGCGTCGCCGTCGTTATCGAAGGAGTGTAAGTATTCTGCATCTTCTATTTTCTGTTTTTCATCCTCTTCTTAAGTATTCTTCATAATAATCTTCAAGTGTTTCTATACATTATTATAACATAAATCATCTTCTTCAGTAATCTACATATTTTCCTTATTATGCTTCACTATCTCCTTATGTAGGTATCCTATATCCTTTTTCCCAAGTTTTCGATATATTCTTTTTATATATTCACTACCTTCTCCTTATAATTCCACATTATCTCCTTCTACATAATTATATTCTCCTTGAGTATTCTTGGAATCACTTTGCTTAATTTTTCTATCTATGTATTTCCTTTCTTCATTACACCTTGGCCAGTATTTTCATAAGCATTATAGATTATTTATTCTCATCGTTACTACCAATAATAGCCACTATGAAATTATAAACACAATAATGCCTAGCCAAATTCCCACAAGCAGCACCTTCGTGGTTATGTGTATTGAACGAAATTCCAGGATTGGAAATCCAATATGGGATTGTATTCTCTATTTACAAGCCAGCATCCTAAACTGCACTTCACTGCACGGCTGCTGCTGCTGGTACTTTCAGTCAGGATTCATATTCGTCTCTTTTTCAGGCACATGTGCATGGTGATGCGAGGAGTGCAGAAGATCAACAGCAAGACGGTGACCTCTACCATGCTGGGGGTGTTCCGCGACGACCCCAAGACGAGGGAGGAGTTCCTGAACCTCGTCCACTCGAAGTGAGCCCCGGGGGGACGCTCGTAGCTAATTCTCTTGGCTGTTTCAGTCTTTTTCTTTAATTTCAGTAACAGTTTCTTTCCTATTTGGTACCTGTTTAATTTCAATATGAGGTTCCTTTCTTTGTGGTCTATTTTTAATAGTATGAGTTCTTTCTTTTTTTTTTTGTTTATCTTCAACAGTAAAGTCAATATTAACGGGATATGTATGTCCTTTTTGGTACATGTCATAATGTCCTTGTCGTGGCTATGTTTCACTATGTTTGAATGGAATTTTTCTTTGATTTTTTCCCCAGTACTCATTTCGATTATAATATTTTGCACCAATTTCAAGTCTTCCGTTGTAACATCGAAGGCCAAGCTTTTTGCATAACATGCTTGATCGGCATGCGATGCTTCCAACGCCACTGTTTCTTTATTATTTTCCAGTTTTTTATTATTCTCTTTATTATAGTAACGAGCGTCCAATTTTAATTGTTAATGTAGTTTAATACTATTTTTTAGCTTTTTACTGCCTTCACTTTGTGTTTTATTAAAAATATGTGAGTTATATCAAATTTTAATTTGGTTTGAATGTTATTATTGATTAGAAAATTGATGTTTGTCATTTATTTTATATTTTTGGTTATGATAATAATGACGCTCAAAAATATTTTTTATAAATTTTTATATATCTACCTGCCTACTGTATTTAAGTAAGCAGAATTTTATATATTTTTCAAATAAGTCAAATATAATTATACTCTAATTTGATTAGTGATACTTATATAAATATTATTATAAAATAACGCAGCTTCGCTTTTCCATCCATAAATAGGGGTTTAAATATTATTTTGTTACATTTAAAACTCCTCAATACACATTTTATAAATATATATAAAAAAAATTAAATGACAATAATTTCATTGGGAAATGTGATAATAAAACTTATTGCCCAATATTACCACGTTTTCCAAATTGATTATAATTAGAAATACTTATTTGTTTTTATGTATTAATTTTAGTTAGTACAATGTTAACATTTTATGTTTAACGAAATTGAGGACCAATTTAGTTGACTTAAACAAAAATGTCAAACATTAAAATGGCTGATGTTGGACATTTTTGAGAAAAATATGTTTTTCTTTTCATACTTAAAATGTTGAGCGCCAATGGTGTTGCCTTAATGTACGAATTTTATATGTTGTACGATGATTTTATTATGAATAAAGATTTTTATTTTTTAAGTTACACAAGTTTTTTATTTATTATATTTAAAGCCCCCCCCCCCCCCCCCCCCTCCATTTACGTCACGCCTGCTTGCTATTTGCACTGCGCCAGCATGAATTAAGCTAATTTAACTCTTTCACTTTGATTTTAAGACTAATCGTCAACAATTATTTTTGGAAGGAAATTTTTACATGGCACAATTTTATCCTACATCCTTAAACTTTCAAAATTTCTCTAAATTTCAATAGACTCAAACTTTTTATAGATAATTATAGTCTTTATCGATTTTGCAATATCGAGAAACAAACATTAAATGGAGAAGAGCTATTGCCATTCAACGTGGAGCAACGTGCAGCCAGTGTTCTTGGCACCATGCCTCAAGGACATTTATTAGATTTTTAAGTTTTAGTTTTAGTTAATTTTCTATTTAATTATTGTTATATAAGTGTGTCAACATTAAATCTCTTCAACAAAAACTATTAAGAAAACTTACTACTTGGAAATTTAATATATATATATATATATGTGTGTATTTTGGCCATATTGCTTGGTCTGTATATATATATATATATACACACATACACACATACAAACAGTCACGCCTTTCTTCCGTTGGGATAGGCAGAGACTACATCTTTCCACATGTTAAGATCCCAGCGGAAAGCAGTACACCAACTCCAAAAAAAATCCAGTTTATAAAGCCCCGAACGAGGTATGTTTGAAAGATCTTGCCCAGGGGCCTCAATACGTCAGTTAAATCCATTCAGTTTAAGGCTATAGACTGAACTGCCCTGCTAACTGTCACCACCAATATAGCGCTCAGCGTTCATAAGTCGACCAGAGACATTTATCCAAAGAGATCGGAACAATTTGTGTGCATTTATGGGAGTTTATATAGCCCCATCTCATTCTCGTTCTCTCTCATTCTCTTTAGTCTATTTTTGAGTGACGTGACGTCACGTTTGTCATTTATGAGTGTGTGGTGCCAATCTAGGCCGTACAGTTTAAGGCCTTAAAATTAACTGCATGGAATAAGAATAAGTACGTGGTGACCCCCTCTGGTATGTAGGGTTAGTCCGGATATTTTCCTTCATCGAAAAGCAAGTGATAATTACATATTATTTTGTTTTACAAGAAACACATTAGTACACGCCAGCGCTTAGGTCAATTTAAAAACAAAATACAGTTTGACAATCAACTTTTTTATAAAATTCGTTGACATTTAGCACCAGTATCTATCACTAATAAACGTTATCAGTATTAAAAATTTCCGTTGATCTCTAATATTTTTATTTTTTTACATTCTTCTGATATTCTACTGTTGTTTAGGAAGTAAGACACATAATAGTTATATTTTATTTACAGATCTTAAATATCAATAATTACATTTTTTTTTAAATTTACTGATTGACGAGACGAACAAGTCGTTCACTCGATGGTAAGCGCTACGCCTGCCCATAACAGTCACAGCACCCACCCAGAACTCTGCATTGCATAATCCTGTGCGGCACTGCACTGCGCTCGTCACCCCGAGACATCGGCTCTAAAGCCTCAAATGCCCAGTAAATTCGCTGGAAACAATGCCCTTCAAACCGGATCACAGTGACGTTTGCACACTACTGGGCGGATGAATTTTTAGCAAAGGTGTGGTACTTCCCCAGGCGGTCTCTTGCAGAAGAGGCCTGTAACTACAGCCATTGTTTTCTGTTCACAGGCCCAAGACTCAGGTTTGTCCGGATTTCCGTAATGCTTGGTCGTCGGCATTTCGAGCGAATCTCTGAAGAAACAGATGGAAAGATTTAAAAAATAAATAAAAAAAATAGGAATAAGTCCATTAATCACGCGAAGCTTGAAAGGGGGGGGGGGGGGTCTAGCAAAAATCACGAAATATTACGGGGGGGGGGGGGGGTTGTAGTAACATATCACGTGAATTCATCTTTTCGTCCAATTCACGAATTCTAAACCGAAAAGAATTAAAAATTAAAAAATTAAAAGAAAGTGTGCCAAAAGTTTTAAGATGCTTTGTAGGTAGGTATTAAAAATACACGTGATTTGGCGGGGGGTTAGTCTTAAGCCTCCCCACGTATCACCAAGAGGAAGGGGGGGGGGGGGGTCAGAAAATGCTATAAAAACATCACTTGATAATGGACGGCCTCTAAGCAGGGAATAAGTATGATACGTTGGAACCAATTTGGGCAGCTGTTCAAAATGAATCCAAAAACCCTCAATCTCTGTCGCTGAGAGTTCTGCTGTCTCTTCCGTCTCTATCATCAGATCAGGAGGCCTACCATGACGTCTTATAGCGATTCAGTTTAGGACCTAAACTGAGCCGCGTCGCATAATCGTACCGTGACGTATTATTTTTTATGTTGCTGCCATTTTCAACCTAAACTGGATATAGGTTAGGTTGAAAATGGCTTATTAGCGACTCAATTTAGGTTGCTACCATTTTCAACCTTAACTGGATCCAGTTTAGGTTGAAAATGGCAGCAACATTAAAAATAAACGTCACGGTACGATTATGCGACGCGGCTCAGTTTAGGTCCTAAACTGAATCGCTATAAGACGTCATGGTAGGCCTCCTGTTCGCTGTCACCATAATAAAATTATTGTATTGTCATCGAAACCTGACAGGAAATCAAAATTTAAACGGAAGCTGAGCTGTATATTTCATTGCATAATTTGTACTCACGTCTCCGGGACTTATAATCCGGGATACCGTTTATTTTTATTTAAAAAAAAAAAAGAAAAAAAAAATATCCTGTAATTATCCCATGAAAATAGGTTCAGCAGTGAAGTTGGATTTTACAGTTGTATGTTTTTCCAATAATAATTGTATAAGGAAATTCAAAACTCAAATCATTTGTAGCAAGTAGGCAAAAATTATGCACGTTTACAATTCCAACACTGTATCATATACCTACATAGTTAAATAAAAATAAATCTAAAAAATATATAAATAAATAAATAATATATGATCTACTACACTAATGATTAACTAATTATGGTTTAAGTTTAAAATTGAGCCTGTAGGCGACGCATTTCCTAAATCTATATTGTATTTTGAACCTAAGTATTCTGTGTTTAGGTCTAGTAGTATTCCTTTCAAACTTGTGTTTATTTTATCTGTGTAAGTTTTTTCCTCAATAAATTGAAATTGGAAGGTGCGCCTGAAAAATATTTTTCTTGTTATGTCGGTAGTCTCGTAAACAGAACCGAACGTACGGAGCATCTTGCTTTTAAAAAGAGTTAAAATGTTAGTTATTCGTGGCCACGGAACACGCACCCTCCAATATCTCGTCAAACGTTGCCTGGGCTTTCACTTAAACCACCCCTATCAATAACAGAGCCTATAATGTAGAGCAAAGGTATAAAATATAAATGTACGAAAAGTTTAATTTCACTCTAATGACAGGTCGGGATTTATACCTATATATATTTGATGTAGCACCACTACACGTTAAATAAATTATTAAAAATATTTGGAAAATATACGAATATAAGTAATATTCATTGTCTTTTTTTTATAACTAGATTGTTATGGGACGGGAGCGGGCGACGGTGTTTTTAAAATTAAAATAATCATTAGTATGATACGTCGGAACATAAGAGTATGTATGTATGTATAGTATATATATTTTATTATAATTATGTGTGTAGTATATTGAAATGATGAAAAAAATAGATAAAAACAATCCTTGATGCGGATTATATATCATAATAAAATTTCAGCTCGATCGGTGCAGAACTTTTTGAGTTTTTGAAGCGTACACAAACCAACATAACATATATATATATATATATAGATAGTGTGTATGTGTATTATTAAAACATAAGTATTAAATGTATTGTGTCTGTTAAATACTGTAAGTACGCCACCCACCCTACTATCGAAAAATGTTTTTAACTGTCCATCCAAAGGTTGTCTGGAAGAAATCGCTTTCAGCGATAAGACAACCCATTGTACTACCCTTGTTTACCTATTCTATTCTATTCTATGCTCTAGTGTAATAGCATAATATTCCATCTTAACTAATAACGAACCTTAGGATAAACAATGGGAGCGAGAGAAGTCACGCATTGAAATTATAAACCTTAGTAGTTAATAATTAATGAAGACACCTTAACGTTATAAGTAATGGGATTGTGAGAAGTCATGCCACCCGAGAGGCCTGGGGCTCCTGGTGACTGGATCTTGTAACGTATTTAGTTAATCGTTTCTAAGAATTGGCGGCGGTCTTCCGCGCGAGGTACCTTAGCTACATGCGGTGTACATACATGAGGTAAAGCTGGGCACATAACTAGATACCAATATAAGATCGTTTTTGTTTATTTCTCCAACTAGAACTTTTTTGCAGCTATAAAAAAATTGTATCCTACTTTACTAATATTATAAATGTGACTTTGTTTGGTTGTTACGCTTTCACGCCTAAACCACTAAACTGATTTTGAAAATTCTTTCATTAATAGAAAGCTACATTATCAATGAGTAACATAGGCTATATTTTATCCCAGCATTCTCACGGGAACGGGAACTACGTGGGTGAAACTGCGGGGCGCCGCTAGTACATGCAATATACATAAAAATGGTTCACGTTATCTAAAGACTATAATAGTACGGTAATACCAACCTAAGGTGTAGGTCAAAGGAGGGTTATGTTTTTCGGTTGTATGTATCGTATGAGTAAGTATATAGGGTACTAGCTGCTCCCCGCGGTTTCACCCGCGTTTAAGGGGCTTAAGGGTAAAATTTTTACAAACATTGAATGTCTTATTTATTTATATCTAATCAAAAGCCTAAAAAAATTGTTTCAAGCTTCTTTTTTCTTCTTTCTTTTTCTAATTCTTCTTTCTTCTTTTATGTATATAGGGTGTGTGTTATGTGTGCATATAGGTTATAACTCAGGCTCATTGATTCAAAAAGCGTATTAGTGACCGCTCGCTCGAACAATAAAAAAAATAAAATAATAAAAAAAAAAATAATAATAAACTGTAATATATAATAGGTATGCTGTGTATATTTCAAAGAATGACTGTTATTGAGTGACATAATAATTATATTGTAAGTTTATCAGTTAACGAGGTCATTTGGTTCATATTCGTTTCATAAGTTTTGAAGTGAATTTATTTATCATTCCGTGTCAAGCTTTTAGTAAGGTAAGTCTAGTTTATATATTTTTTTACATTTAACTGAGTGAGGATACGAGCAGGTCAGTAAGCGCTACGCCTGCCCAACAGTCACAGTGCCACCCAGAACGTTGCATTGCATAATCCTGCGCGGCACTACACAGCGCTCGTCGCCCTAAGACGTCGGTTCTAGAGTCGCTGCAAACAGTGCCGTTCAAGCCGGAACACAGTAATGTTTGCACACTAGAATAGAATAGAATAGAATAGAAAACTCTTTATTGTACACCAGAAACAAAATACTACTTGGCGAATGAATATCTTACTTTCCCAGGCGGTCTCTTGCAGAAGAAGCCTACCATTACAAATAATGCCAGAGTTGGTTTGTTTTGAATTTGTGAATGATGTCAATACAATAACTCTTTATTGATTTTTTAATCTCATCAGGTGACAAAATGGCCGACTCCCACCGATTACTTAAATGAAATAAATGTGTTTCTTTGGTGAAATTTGTCACCCAGTAGGATAACTTTTCTGAAATAAATCAAAAATGATTCCTAATTCGTGTTTCGTAATTCCTAATTTCCAAATACAAGGAATCTTCTATGAAAGGGTCAGACAGAATCTATGTGTGCGATCATGACGCGTTATTCGTTTATTTATTATACAACTAGCTGTGCCCTGCCACGCTTCGCTGTGGCACATTCGCACATTCGCTGATATGTCACTGATGAAAAAAATAGATAAAAACAATCCTTGATGCGGATTATATATCATGCTAAAATTTCAGCTCGATCGGTGCAGAACTTTTTGAGTTTTTGAAGCGTACACAAACCAACATAACATTTTTATATATATAGATAATATAACTCTTATTAATTTTTATTAAAGCCCGCATTTAATGAGTTCATAATATTTTGCTTCTTCTCTAAAAATAAGAAATCTGATCTGGGCGCTGATTATTGAATTTCATACATACATATTATACAGTCACGCCTTTTTCCCGTTGGGATAGGCAGAGACTACATCTATCCACATTTCATTGTGCGTCAATTTTCACCTTAATGTCCATATACGTAAGAAATCGATGAGATTAGGCCTTATTAACCTGTTGAGATTAAAAAATCGGCCCCTTGAGAACTTACCGTGACAAAATGACACCTAAATGGCCGATTTCAAAATTACCCGGTAAGATTTCAAAGCGGTCAGAAGCGGTGGTAGCCTAGTGCGAGAACGTCCGCCTTCCAATCACAAGGTCATGAGTTTAAATCCCAGTGCAGGCACGTACCAATGTGTTTCTGTAAAACATTTGTACGTAATTATCACTTGCTTTGCGGTGAAGCAAAACATCGTGAGGAAACCCACCCGATAATTATTTCGGAGGTAGGTATGTTATCCACGAATCCGGACTGGGCCCCCGTGGTGGAATATGGCCTAACCCTCCTCACGAAAGTGAGGAGAGACCCGTGCCCAGCAGTGGGACGTTATGGGTTGATGGTGAGGATTTCAAAATCGCCCCCTGGTCACTCTAGAGGTGCGTGTCTAATTGGCCTTCTCGTATCTGCCTACTAACTCAAGAAGCAAGTTATCAGTAGGTACTGAAGAAAGTTGATAGGTTATCATAATTCTAGAGACTTCTATGACCTCACTATTATCATTGGAAACGGGATATTTACCATTTATTTTGTTTGTTTTGAGTCCATGATACTTTGGAATAGTTCTATGCTATTTTTAAACATGCATATTTCTACCTATATCTAG
Source organism: Campaea margaritaria (assembly GCA_912999815.1). Classification (NCBI taxonomy): domain Eukaryota; kingdom Metazoa; phylum Arthropoda; class Insecta; order Lepidoptera; family Geometridae; genus Campaea; species Campaea margaritaria. The sequence continues at coordinate 5,942,166 of OU538814.1, forward strand.
TCTTAGGGTTCCATACTTCCATTGGGAAGGCATATAAAACATAGTAGGTATCTATTTTGAAGACAAATCTAATAATATACATCTGTGCCTTGCATTATGCAAAAGAGCCGGAATACACATATATTTAGGAGATGCCTGCCTGGTTGTTTGTTCATCTTATCGGTTGCTTTTTTTCTTTTTGAGGTCATCCTCATCGTCGTATCACGAATGACCTAGCCATGACTTTGCTCTCAATTTCAGACCGCAGAATGATACGTGTTGCAGTCTTCTGTCTCTTGGTTGGAGTGGCGCTGAGCGCACCCACTTCCAAGGAGTCCACCACCGACGATGACGACAAAGTTGCCATCACCGAAGATTTCTTCATCGAAGAATTCAAAGTACACACCGCTGAACACGATATAATCAGTATCTTAGTCCCACTCAACGCTCTCAACTTCGATGACGATGATGACGATGAAGATAATGATGACGACAATGATGAAACCACACTGTTCTTTGTTGAAGCAGACATAAAAGATGGAGTTAAGGAATACAAAGGCCTTTCAGTCTTAAAGAACAAACAGGCCAAAAAACTTCTGGAGACTGGAACGGACGCGGCCGCCGCCAATGACGAAACTAAAAAAGCCTACTTTAGTGCCACTGATGGTCTCTACGTCTATAACTATAAAGAAAACACAGCCGAGAAGTATGGAACAATCAACGACAGCCTCATTGGCCTTGCAAAGCACAACGGCACCGACTCTATTTATGTTTTAACTGACAAAAATGAGGTTTATGAGGTAACTGAGGAAGGTACCAAGAAAGAGAAATTAAACCAAATTGTAGGTGCTCAACAAATCATTTTGGATTATTCCAACAACCTGTATTACTACAATGCTGACAAGGAAGTGTTCGTGGTCAACGAAGAAGGTGTTAAAAAAATTGAAGGTCTGCCTTCTAACCCATCATACATAAACCTTCTGAAGCCTCCTTTTATCCTCGAAGATGGAGTTCCCGTTGTTATAAATAACCAATCTTACGTCGCCTACGTGAATGGGACCAGTGAACTAACTGATTTCGAGTTTGGAGTAAAGCCTACAGCCTTTGCCATAGAAGGTACTATTCTCGATTTCTTCGCGTACAACAAAAATATTTACGAATACAATGTCTTGGCTATCCTCTTGGGAAGTTTATTGGAGGACTTACATGGTTTTATCAGTAACAAAGCTGAAGAAATTCAAGCTATTGCTACTAGATCTAGATCTGGATTGACAGAAAGGGCTTAAAACGATATAATAATATTTGAAAAAGTATTTAATGTTATTAAAAGTGTTTTAATTGTCTGAACTTGGATTTTTTTTTATTTACATAGGTTTACTATATAATATTTATTAGAAAAGTACAGGTTCTACGACAAATACTGAAATTCTGTACTAATGCCTACTACAGATAATAATTCTAAGTTATTATCTAGAGTTATTATGTTGACCTTTCTTGTGATAGAGCGTTTTTTTAGAAACGAGTGAGTTATAATAACTTTTTTGTTATATCTGTTTATTATATTTTGTTATTCATAATCTATATGTGTATACCTAATTATTATTATTATGACCGTTCTTGTAAAAGGATGTTTTCCAGTTTCGTGAATTTAAACAATTCTTTCTATTTGAAATATATAAGATTTTTCAACCAGTCTGTTTATTTTTCCTCGATTCCAGCGGATACAATATTAAATTCATCCCTGTCAGGTTCACATTTCACCATCTTAAATTTACATTAGTTACCACTATGGTAAATTTAATAGGACAAACAAACTAATCCACGTCAACAATCTGCATTGACGTCATCACCTCTGATACCATCCGAATAACAAGTGTTTGTATAATCCAAATACGTAATCTTTTGTCGAGCCTGCCACTGACATGAGAATCTTACTAACGCTCCGAGGTCCATGGTTCCCCATTCCGAACATAGACTTCAGCAGCACATCCATTACATTATGCTCATATATTTTTCCATTTAAAGCTGCAACAAGGTATAAGCCAGCATCGACACTGAACGCAGTCGGTTTCTCTGATATAAAGAAGTCTTTTTTCTCACACGTCCCATTTATGAAAAGAATATACAGTGTACCATCACCGAAAAATGGTATAGAATCATCCATGACAACCGCAGGCCGTAACAATTTGATGTCTTCAAATTCCATATCAGTTAGAGCAGTAAGTCCTGGTACTGATCCATCGGCTTTGATAGCATGTATCATCAGATCTCCACATTGAACAAAGTACAAATTGTTCGAAGTGTCTAGAACGAACTGTGTTGCGCATACCACGTGTTTGATTCTAGTCCTTACCGTTCCGTTCTTTTCTAATTTAAACATTTTGTGTTCATTCGTTAGAATGTAAAACGCATCTGTTCCATTAGCTTTTTGTATCTGAATAATGTTGTCTTTGAACGGTCCAAGCTTTTTGGCTGATAAGCTATCTCGATCGTATTTGTACAGGCCATCTTTTGCTCCTATGTAAACATTAACGTCACTGCCATAGTCTGCTGTGGAATCTCGTCCTCCTTCGAGAATTTCGTAGGCAGCCAGATCTTCCAAAACATAGACGCATGATCCTCCTTCGAAATGTGAACTGCTGATGGTAAAAAACACAGATGGAATGTCTGAAGACTCTACTTGTACATTGCTTCCATTAGACGGTACCAGAAGTCGGGTGATGTTGAATGAAGAGCTAAAGATGACGTGGTCGTTGTTGAATAGGGATGTTTTGTTTGGGGTGGTGGAGAATGATGTCAGTGCGAGGAATCCGATTGCTGCCACGATTGACCACATTTCTTGTATAATCTGTAATATAAACGAAACACATTATAGCAATCTCTTTTTGGTTCAAATTAAGGTCTGCATTTCGGTTACGAACGCATCAAAGATATACATCCAGATACCATATCCGCGCAGGATTCTGCAATGTATGGTCTACATTCTGAATCCTGCGCGGCACTGCACTGCGCTCGTCACCCGGAGACATCAGCTCTAAAGTCTCATATGCCCAGTAATTTCGCTGGAAACAATGCCCTTCAAACCGGAACACAGTAATGTTTGCACACTACTGCTTGGCGGATGAATATCTGGCAAATAAATACAATTATGTAAAGATAGTGCGAAGTTGTTACGCAAGAGAAATAGTACAGAATCAACACGCAAACTCTGTCCGTCGATGCGTAAATGGTAAGTGCGTTCGCATTGCAACACGAACTATGTAATCGATCCTATCACACGAGTCATCATCATCATCGACAACCCATAACGTCCCACTGCTGGACACGAGTCTCCTCTCACTTCCGTCAAGAGAATTTTTCATTATCACTACAAAGTTAACACTTTCACTGCTGAGCCGATTTGCTTGTCAAGATGTCTAGCCACGGGCGCGGCTCTGCGCGCTCCATAGTGTTTTCCCATACAACAAACGCAACAGTTGTGTTTTCCCGCACTCGCGGCAAGTTATGAAAAACACGACAGTTGTGTTTTCAGCACTGAAGGTGTTAATACCTTTCAAATAAAAAAAAAAACATTGAAATAGGATCTCACAAGGTGGAAATATACATTAAACCCCTTTTTGCCCCTTTTTGGAGGAAGGACCCATCCAATACAAAATTTCCGACGACAAAAAAATATATACTTAATCGTAACACCATTAAATACGACCTGTAGAGGAGTACCAACAAACTAAAATATGGAAGGAAATTTTGCCAGACTTGAAGCGGAGACGCTTCGCTCGCTCGGTCCATTAAATGCGAATGTTTCGATGTTTTTTAAAACTAAAATATACTATACTAGCTGTGCCCTGCCACGCTTCGCTGTGGCACATTCGCACATTCGCTGATATGTCACTGATGAAAAAAATAGATAAAAACAATCCTCGATGCGGATTATATATCATGCTAAAATTTCAGCTCGATCGGTGCAGAACTTATTGAGTTTTTGAAGCGTACACAAACCAACATAACATTGTTATATATATAGATTTGAGGTTGGAAGATAGGGTAGTTCTTGTTACAAAAGTCTACCCTTAAAGGGTGAAATGGGGTGTCAAAGTAAAACAAAAATTTCCACTAACCTACGACCTGGGTGAGAATCGTGGAGAGCCGCTGGAAGTGAACAGGTAACCACCGCTCGTTGTGGCGCTCTATGGAGCAGGCCAGCTGTGGACGTCTTCGAATGATGACCCGAACGGACAATGGAAACGAGCACTCGCTTCTTCCTTCCTTCCTAAGTTAGATAAATAGGAGGCATTAGAGTGTAACACTTCATTTGTACGAAAATCATACAAAATCGATAACCTACTCGACAAGGTACTAAAAAAACTATTAATACGGCATTTATTAAAACTAAATTTAATTGAGTTGTATCTTTGAATACGCGAGAATTTAATTTAATTTGAAAAAAAAAACCAATGGTTTTGCACGATTTCGAACATTTGGTGTAACAAATGTTATCTGTCATGTTACAAATGCTTAAACGATACGAGACTTTTGTCGAACTCTATAGCTATCTTGCATGCGTGAACACGTGACAAGTTTAATGTTACTGTTTAGTTACTTGTTAGAGCCATATCACACGGCGTTTTATATGCGCGCAGACGACGCGCAGATGACGCGCGTTTTCGCTATTCAAACGCGATTCAGTCGCAGCGTTGTAACCTAAGCACACGTGAAAAAATGAGTGGTGAAAAAACGCGCAGATACATCGACACAAACGCGCTGTAGTCGCTCGTCAGTTGTACCTTGGCGTCGGTTGACTTTATTACTACTTTTAAAAAGAAGAAAAAACGCAATAATAACCGACATATCTCTATTGGGCACACGCATTTACGAGTGAAATAATATTGTGGTCATCTTAATTCGATGTTTAAAAATCGCTTGTATCGATTGCCTGAATGCGCTTCTCGCGCACTTTTGTATCGCTTTTTACGCGCGTTCTAATCGATAGAAATGCAACAATCTGCTTTCTGAGTAACTACGGCGCCGTAAACGCGCGTTCGTGAAACGCGCGTCGTCTGCGCGCATAAAATACGCCGTGTGCTTAGGCCCTAACACCACGCCGCTCTGTGTATCATAGCCGGTGTAACAGCGTCGTATTGAGCCCGGTGTTCACTAAATTTGACGTTCCCAAACCTGAGCGTTTCCTCGAATTATAACATTATAGGTATAGAGCATCGCCCAAGTTTGTAAATTCTATTATATAATATAAAAATTCTCGTTTAATGTGTGCCTTGTAACATTCGTTGTATCGCCGAATGTTCGGACCGCACAATCTTTTTTTTTAAACTTTTCATTTGAATGAGTTTATTTTTTTAACGTTTTTTTTTTTTATTCACGTGCCTTTATTAAATGGATTCAAGATTCTTCTGTACTAGTGAAGTATATATAATAATATAGGAAATTGGATATTTGTGTCGATTGATATAAGACCGTTGACCCTGTGTCGGTGCAATAGATACTTTCGGTATCTTTATAATTGTATATTGAGACAAATATTATCAGTCCAGTGGTTAATTTGTTGAAGACAACTTGTGAACGGAAAATATGACGATAAACGTAAGTAATTATATAAAATATAATTTCTGTTTACTTTTACACGTACTAGCCTAGAGACCGCCGGGGAAAATACCACACTGTTGCCAGATATGCATCCGCCAAGTAGTAGTGTGCAAACATTATTGTGTTCCGGTTTGAAGAGCATTGTTTCCAGCTAAATTACTGGGCATATGAGACTTTAGAGCCGATGTCTCAGGGTGACGAGCGCAGTGCAGTGCCGCGCAGGGTTATGCAATGCAGTGTTCTGGGCGGTGCTGTGACGGTTATGGGCAAGTGTAGCGCTTACCATCAGGTGAACGTCTGGCTCGTCTCGTCACTCAGTGAAGTAAAAAAAATCTTTTTAAGTTCAGTTTGTATGTATGTCATAGTTAAATTTGCCTTATTTTTTTATGATTACATATTTAAATTAAAAATGAAAACGTAAGCCTTATTAGATCACTCATAGATCCGTCTTTTTTTTTTTATTTAACTATTCGAAGAGCTGAGCAAGTCGATCACCTGAAGGTAAGCGCTGAGCCTGCCCATAACAGTTACAGTGCCACCCAGAACTTTGCATTGCATAATCCTGCGCGGCGCACTGCGCTCGTCACCCTGAGACATCGGCTCTAAAGTCTCATATGCCCAGTAATTTAGCTGGAAACAATGCTCTTCAAACCGGAACACAGTAATGTTTGCACACTACTGCTTGGAAAATGAATATCGTCACTCTGTTCCAGCTGGGTTTTTTTTGTCAATCTATACTAATATAGTTTATATTATTAAATACAAGTGAACACATAGTCGAGTAATATAAGTAGGTATATTTTTTTTAACAACTTCCTTTAACTAAATGCTAAGCACAACGCCTGCCACTTACTATTTCTAACACAACCTGCTCAACACCTCGCAGTTACAAGCAAAACTTCTACTTATGATCGTCTCTCTTCAGATGCTGCCTCTACTGTCCCTGTTGTTAATAACTACGGCAGCGGCCCAGAACTGCTCTTACAGCTTCGAAGGTACCTCCTACGCTAGATCGATAACCCTTACCATCAAAGGTCTGCCCACGAACCTGGCATTCAACCCGAACACCGAAGAACTACTATTCACACTGATCGACCTTGAAACCTTACACAACGATAATGTACAAACTAAAATGGATCAGTATATACTCAAAAATGGGGAGCCAATTAAGATAGATAATGTTAAAGGCCAAGCTGCAGCTGTTGATGCGACAAACAACAAAATTTATATAGCTACAGATGACGGACTCACTGTGCTTAACGAAACAAACAAAGCAAGCTTCGTTAGTATGAAAGACAAGGACATAGTCCAGCTATTCAAGCCAGCTGGTAAACATGTATTATATGCTACCATGTACCCTGATAACGACCTTTATATCATAGATTTAGTTCAATACAAGAAAGTCAAAGTTGAAAATGTACCCTGTGCATATTTCGTAGCAGTGGACGATAAAGAAAACATTTACTATGAATGTAATTCTAAGTACGTTAAAGTTTTGCTCAAAGGTTTTGAAGAGCCGATCGAATTCGTCGGTTTACCGAAGAATGCTGGCAGGGCATTGGCTATTGATAAATATTTGAGAGCAGTTTTAGCAACGAACGATGGACTGTACCTTTTGAGACCTGACAACATGATTCCTGTTAAACTAATGAACTTGGACATCACTCCAGCTGGCCTCGTTTTTGATGGAACTACATTTTATATATCCAGTAACGGTGTTATATTTAAATATAGCACGGAAGGCTGCGAGGTAGAGGACACGGAGAAATGAATTAATTAAACTCTATTTCTAACAATATTGTTTCATTAAACCTTGTTATTTAAATAATGCGCCCTGCGGTTTCACCCGCATAATTCCAATTATTCCGCAATAACTCTCACTTAAAAGATATATTTTTTCCCGTTTTTGCCACATTCTTCATTCAACCTATAACCTTCCTCGATAGATGGACTATTCAACACATAAAGAATTGTTCAATTTGAACCTGAGATCCTAGTGTTAAAACAAACAATCAAAGAAACAAACTCTTCAGCTTTAAATATTAAATATAGATAAGCAGTTTAATATCAAGAAAGCCAGGACTATTTTTAGCTACTATTTTTATAATATGTATAATATAAGTAAGGATTAGTAGGATGCAAAAGTTTGTGAGTACGGATGTATGTTTGTTCCTCTTTCACGCAAAAACTACTGGCCGGATTTGAATGAAATTTGGAACACAAACAGTTTATAACCTAGATTAAGTGATGGACTACTTTTTAAAACGAAGAAAAGGTTATAAGGGCTTGAAATAGGGGATGAAAGTTTGTATGGAAATTTCGTCATTTTTGTAGCTAAAAGCTTGAAAAATATTTTTTAGGCCTTTGATTAGATATAAACAAATATGACTTTTTCACAACAAATATGAGGTTTCAGCTGAAACCACTGCACTGATTTTAAAAATTATTTCACTAATTAAAAGCTACTTTAGCGACCAAATATTATCAGCAAGTAGCATAGGCTATATTATATCCCCGTATTCCCACAGGAACGGGAACTAAGCGGGTGAAACCGCGGGGCGCAGCTAGTAAACACATAGTTTAATTAAATAATTAGTCTGTTTTTAAAACATACCTTTCCAATCACGACTGGCGACTGCTATTGGCCCTTCAGCTATGGGCAGTTGGAATCAAATAGTATTTTGTATATGTAAGGACTTTAACCAAACATTAGGCTTTTGTTTTAAAATCTATTCTACTGTGATATCATTTAAATAACTAGCTCAGGCTCGCGGCTTCACTCTCTTTGACTTTTGTGCCACAGGAACCGTGTGCTTTTTTGAGGTAAATAGTAGCCTGTATCAATCTTTAGCTCTGTATTATATCTAAGTATGCTATAAGCTCCGTAAGAGAAAGACAAACTAACAAACACACTTTCGCATTTGGAATATTAGTAAGATTAGTATGATATAATCGAATCCTTGCGTCATTGATAGATTTGCGATTCTCATGGAATATACAGGGTGTTTTCGAAATGAACATACCTAGTTTTAATTTTGAAACTATTTGGGAATCGCAGCCGCGCTCAATTTTTCTAAACTCTGAAGGAGGACATCCAGCAATCCGAACCGGGGCCCCGTGGTGGATTATGGCCTAACCCTCCTCACAAAAGGGAGGGGAGACCCGTGCTCAGCAGTGCGACGATATGGGTTTATGATGAAGAAGGACATCAAAATTTACCGAAATCTGTTGAACTAATATGCGGGCCGCGAGGTAGTTTTGTCGATTCATCTGACATCGTGACTGGAAGAGATCGCTTTCAGCGATAAGTCCTTCCATTACACTGTTGATGTACTTCTAGTGCAATAAAAAGTTATTATAAACCAAAATTATTTCAAAAGACACACACACTCACAGACCTAGCAATACATTCTAAAACCGAGACCCACCACCCGAGAATTATATAGGAGGTTGGTGATTCACTAATCCTGAAGAGCCGAGTGGGACGACATGGGTTGACGATGATGATGAAAACTAAATGCTAGCCTAACCTAACGACACAAAATATTATAACCCTTCCTTGCCTAGATTTAAAGGTTATTTACTTTGTTCCGTGCAGAAGTGCTCATAGAATTCTATCAGGTACCAAATATACCTAATCATCAGTCACTGACCACTCAAACTGGCAAAACTGACTGGCTAAATTGATACAAAATTAAGACCAAAAAAGTTATTCTAATGTCTTCTTATCAGCAGTTATCATTTCTTTTGCTGGATAGATTTTACTGAGTGACGGAACGAATAACTCATTCGTTAAGCGCTGCGCCTGCCCATAACAGTAACAGTGCCACCCAGAACTTTGCATAGCATAATCCTGCGCGGCACTGCACTGCGCTCGTCACCCTGAGCCATCGGCTCTAAAGTCTCATATAGAAAGAAAAGAAAGAAAAAACATTTATTCTGACACAACTGCACACAACAGCGAACAACGTACTTATTTAGAGACAAGACAAGAAAATGAAAACACAAGATGAACATAATAGTGTACGCAGATACGCAGAATTGTCAGACAAGGCCTGAGCTCAGCATAATGCTGTGGTCAAACCACAACGCTGATTTTCAGCTCTTGCCTTTGGTGACACACGGACTTAAGAAAGTCCAGTCTTCATATGCCCAGTAATTTCGCTGGAAACAGTGCCTTTCACCCGGATCACAGTAATGTTTGCACGCTACTGCTCGTCCTGTATGTGTAAACTTCACGAAAGAAGAAAACTAAATATTAAAGACTTTAAAATTAAATAGCAGTCCAATTAGGGGCTAACCATTAACCAATTGTCACACCAATATTTTGACAGACCTATCAAATCCCCGCATAAAATCTAAAACCACCTCACCCTGTGAACTAATTCTATCTATCAACATAGGTCATTGTTTACACTCCCACCAGTCATATGACACAATGATGATGTTTATAAAGACTGGTGACGATATTGCGATGATTGCAGTTCAGTTTTGACAGCAACGGCAGCGTTTCGGCATACTGTGGTAGTTCTGGAACGTTAGGTGAATATCCGCCTTCATAATCATTAGCTACTTCATCAGTGACTAGTGAAGATTCTACATAATCAACACATTCTATCGGAATAGATATGCAAACAAATTAAATGTCTGTAGTGTTTTCTATTCTAAGTTTCCCAGTTTCATTAACCGTTAAAGATTTCTAAATATATGCCTAAACAGTTTTTCTATAAATGATATCTTCAGGCATCCAATTTCCAGTCTCTCATGTTTTGTCGATTTCCAATAAAGTCATCTAAAGTTCTATTATGGTCAATAATATCAGCAATATTATCATTGAGAACGGCATATTTACCATGTATTTAGAATCTTTTAAAAGTGACTTCAATTAAATCTTCTGCTCTTAGGTTATACTTAAAACTTTTATAATTTTTTTATGTTATAATATCATTTCTTTTAAATATTATCAACCAATGTTTCAGACGATACAACTGTCATGAATTCACAATGCATTCTCTGAAGATTATCACCGGAATCCTTATCATCTGCTCTATCACAACACTGGACGCTGAGAAATGTGAACGGACAAAAATCGGAAGCGAATATTTCAAACGTCAACTGATCGCTACCATCGATGGCTATCCCACTGGCATGGTCATAGACCCTCGAACCGAGCATATATTCTTCATCCTCCACAAAAGAAACTATACTAAAGGCATACATCTTCTTAAACATGGATCTTTAGGCATTAAGCAACTGCCAGTTTCCGATGATCTAATTGGTCAATGCGTTGCAGTTGATAGTCCTAATAACGTTATTTATATTGGAACTAATCAGGGCCTAGTGACTTACGACTATTCTCGGACCGAAATCACAGCTGAACGACCAATAGGCGATGACGACATAAGAAATATCTTCATTGATAAAGCTGACAATCAGATGTATATAGCAACGGGTTCCAACCATGAGATATTTAAGTTTATGAACAACTCAGCAGCTGTGAAGAGATATGACAAGATTCCAAAGGCTTACAGCTTCATTTTGGATCCTAAAGGTAATGCTTACTATGAATACGTGGATGGGAGAATGTACTTCTTCTCCAATGAATATTATGAGCCAATTCAGTATAAGGGATTTACTAGAGAGCTGAAGTATATCCTGCAGCTAAATCACAATGATGATGCGATAGTAGCTGTTAAGGGATCGCTGTTTAAACTGACTACGAAAACCATTTTGCCTATAAAAATTGGACAGCTTGGTTTCAAGATTACAGGCATGGCTTTTGACAGTAAGAGTAACATTGTGGTAGGGACCAAAGGGAAGATCTATAGGTATAAAGCTATTGATACGAACGACCCTTGTCCTGTCGATGACTACTTCATGTCAACTATTTAGTTATTGGAAAGACTTTGTTGAGTAATTAATAAATGTATTACTAATTTAACCTGTTTCACTTTTAATCCAACTTACCACTTTAGTAAATCCGTGCAATCGTCGATGTGAGTTTTACTGTGTATTGAATTTGATGTCAATGTTGCGAACAGCGCCATCTGTCTTAGATCTAGGGAACTACTTAGTTGCTACGACCATTCGCTTCGATAATTCGCTAGAGGTCGCCATAAGCCGGTTGGTTGTTTAATGATAAATTTAGCTTCGATCAGATAATTATTTTTAAATATTTAGGTAATCTTATATTTACTTACAAAACCTACTTTATTAATGCCTTTAAGTTTTTTTTTAAAGTTTAACCAAAGTGAATTAAATACATCTTTTAAATTGTCGTCTAAATAACTTAAGTGATTTATTTTTTATTTTTATCTATTTGATATTTATTATTTTTCTGGCATAAAGATTTTTCAGAAGGCATCAATAAAATGAATCACTTGGATACCTTACATAATAATTCTAATATACAAAAATACAAGCAAAAAGATTAGGGCTCGTCCGGGATTTGAACCCGGGACCTCTCGCACCCTAAGCGAAAATCATACCCCTAGACCAACGAGCCGGTGAGAGACTTGTCGAAATTATCATACTAAGCATTCAACAATACCATACTTTATTTTGAACGTGTCATAAAAATAAGGTCAACCGCATACTTACTACATGTCATAAAATAATTTTAGATTAATTAATGACATAATTTAGTATGTAGGTAAAATATTCGGATCAGTCTATACTAAATGAAACAGTTTGATAGGATAACGAAATAGAGTTTACTCATTAGCTTTACAACATTTTTATTATGGACATTAGTCAGGTTAATAAAAAAATAATTAAAAACAAAATGGTCAATCCAAACTTTCGAAATAGCGATTTCTGAGAAATTTAACGGCAATGACTTCAAAAGGTAAAAGGAGGCTATAATACTGAATCCTATCTTGTGCTTCTGAATGAGGAAGGAAATTGCTTTATAAATATTATGCGTAATATGACATAACAGCTTATGTTTATATGCTTTTTTTTTAATTTGATATTTGATATATCTCATAAACATTTGTAAATATTATGATGTTATAACATTGCCATAAGAATAGATTAATCTAAATTATAACATTAAAAGAATATCGAGAATTTAAAAATGACATCCCGTAGAGTTACTTGGTGCTAATTTCTCTGACGGGCGTATTTCCGAAGCGCTGGTAGAGTTAATGGAGTTTCCTTTTCCTGTGCGAGATTCAGCACTTGAACGGGAAATTTCCTTTTCAAACTCAAACCATAGTCATTTAATCACTAGTTTAGTTTAGTAGATAATCATTATTTCATTATTTTTTTAATCTATATATATAAAAATGTTATGTTGGTTTGTGTACGCTTCAAAAACTCAAAAAGTTCTGCACCGATCGAGCTGAAATTTTAGCATGATATATAATCCACATCAAGGATTGTTTTTATCAATTTTTTCATCGGTGACATATCAGCGAATGTGCGAATGTGTCACAGCGAAGCGTGGCAGGGTACAGCTAGTTTTCTTTATTTAAATGAGACTTGTGTCTTACTTATTATAAGTGCTTTATTTTAGCCGACTTGCAATAAATGATTTGAGGTTATTTTATGAATTTTAAGATGCTGAAAACAAAAAATCTACACCTCTACATTGTATAGAAGTATACAAAGAATGGTATTATACTACTTTAGTGCCTACTTATAGACTGACTGACAGCTTACGACCTCCGCGGCATAGCTGGTTATGTATGAGTCATCTACATAGCGTAGGTTTGCTCGTTCGATTTCTGCGCAGTGTAAATATTTGTGGAAACCAAGCATTTACTCGATTCTATGTGATAGTGGGACCATGGTTCTCACAGTTTCTGATATTTCTAGAAACATAGAATCTATGTTGGAGGCATTATTAGATAAATAGTTATCTGTTATCTAATAACTAGATAGAACTAGAACAAAAATATACTAAGCTTTTACTGTGATAATGGGCGGTCTTATGGCTAAGAGTGATCTCTTCCAGACAACTATGCATGGAGAGGAATAACGAGAAGTACAATGGACGGTGGCTTTCAGATACAGACAAGGCAGTGATCAAATCCAAGCTCATAATACAAACCACAACAATTATAGAAGTCTTTAACCTTTCGCGAACCGCATTCATGCTTACTCTCTTAATTTTTTTTCTATTTTTTTTCAATCTATGTGCGAATCTTTTTTTAGTGTACCTAAATGATTAACAATTATAGTTTAAAAAAAATTAAAAAGCAAGGGCACTGTTTCCAGCGAAATTACTGGACATATGAGACTTAAGAGCCGATGTCTCAGGGTGACGAGCGCAGTGTAGCGCCGCGCAGGATTATGCAATGCAAAGTTCTGGGTGGCACTGTTATGGGCAGGCGTAGCGCTTACCATCAGGTAAACGACTTGCTCATCTCGTTACTCAGTCAAATTAAAAAAAAAAACTCCTTAACCTAACCGATCGCACTTGACATATTGAACACAATAACTAAGATTTGAATCTAGTGCAGTTTTTTTTTCCGTGAGACTTCATTTTCACTTGTATCGTAACACAATGGAGTCTGCGCTGTGCTTAGAACTGTGCTGTGAACTCTTTTGTTGGGGTTATGTATTTGTGACGTTGTCGTTACGTGATGAGTAAAAAGTGGCAAGTGTGCGGTTGAACTATGAAGTAAGTTTAGTTTAAATACTGAAAGGATTTTGTTGAAATTTGGTATACAGATTGTTTAGGTCCTTGAATAGGATATAGAATAATTTTTATCTCGTAAAAAAAATACCCTGGTAGCCTAGTGGGACGACGTCCGCCTTCCAAGCAGAAGGTCGTGAATTCAAATCCCAGTGCAGGCACGTACCAATGTGTTTCTTGTAAAACATATGTACTTCATTATCACTCGCTTTCCGAGAATTATTTCGGAGGTAGGTATGTGATCCACCAATCCGGATCTGGCCCCCGTGGTGGATTATGGCCTAATCCTCCTCACGAAAGTGAGGGGAGACCCGTGCTCAGAGGTGGGACACGGGGCGTAGCTAGTTATGGTTATATATTTACTATAATTTCGTTGATGCTAATAAGGATAATTTTCTGAAAAAATAATTAAAAGGTACCTAGCGTGGGTGCGTTGCAATGGCGCAAAAGATTTTGCAATGCAAAGTTCTAGGCGCGGCACTGCACGCTATTTAATATATAATGAACTATTTTTTTTAATATTAGCTTCTCTATTGAAAGTCACATCGATCTAGATCTATAATTTAAATAATTACCTAAAAATAAATCAAAAACTAAACGAGGACCTATTAACCTGTGAACAAATCGATTGATACAATAATCACATACATTTAATTCTAGGTTAAAATTATAAGCAGTATTTCGTCGGGTGTAAATTTAATCAAATTCATGTATTCTCATGTGTTCATTCATTGCACATTCACTTTTTTTGACAATATGTTAACGTGCAAAATACATTGCTTCTTGCTACCACCATTATAAAAAATGAAAGCTAAAAGCACCAATGTATGCTAGAATAGAATACGATCCCGTGTTCTCCTTCCGTGTTACAAAAATTATGGTGATAAATTCGAGTATTTCACAAAACTCGTATACCATTACTGGCTTCTCACTATTGATTTTAGATTTTACCCATACATAGCCCGCAATGGATACGAGACAGTTCTAAATAATTCTTAACATGAGCACAGAATTCGCACGTAAGTTCCACCCACCACTGCGTTCGAAGTTTAAAACGAATAGTTTACCTTATAACCTGCCAGTACGATTTACATTCGAAACAAGGAGGCTGTCTTTATTATTCTTTTTCACGAAAAGGACTAAACCTTTTTTATAGAGTAAGAAAAGGTTCGGAAAGTGTAGTTATTAATTTTTAATTTAATTTAGATGTGAGTGCTAAAGGAACTAAATAATAATTGTTGTTTTTACGTGCACTGGATTTTCAGGATGTGTAAGTTCAGTGAATTTTTATTTATTTAACAGAGTTCTAGGAGAAGGTTGGTAGACAACGGAACTCCTCGATGACTAACATTAGATTGATTGTGTTTGGACTCTTTTTGATCAGCTTGCTACACTAATTTTTGAGGCATAAAAAGTACATTAGAAATCTGTCTCTAGGATCCAAAAAATTACGCCAATCCGTTGCTTTATTGTTGCGTGAAAGAAGGTCAAACAAAACAACTAAGAATATTTAAGCACTTATATAGAATTAAAATATACTTACATATTTTATTTTATTTGACTAGGTGACAAGACGAGCAGGTCGAACAACTGATGGTTAGCGCTGCGCCTTTAATTATTTAAAAAAAAACGAAATGTTTGCTGGGACACATAGTAGAAGTAAAACTACAACTAAAATAAATCAAAAAATATACGCAACGTAACTCTCTCTCTTTCTATCTCCACTAACTTATATCTCCCTCTCAACTTCCGTTCGCCTCGCCCGATCACACTTATCGTAACGCATTCACCAGTTTACTCCCCAAGTCAAGCATGCGTAAAGAAGTTTTACTGCAAAAATCCCATGCATTAGGGATCAACGTTCCTTAATGGTAAGTTGGGACCGGTAAAGCACCGGTGTGCCGTCGGGTTCCGTAGGCGAAATACAGATAATTTATGTAAGCTTAACCTGTAACATTTGCATACTTGAAGTTATCAAGCTTCTTAGGTAACTTGGAGTAAGTACTGCCTAGTTAGGAGTCATAATCGTGACCTTTAAGTATACCTCCTTAGGTCCTTAGCCATTACATTAGAGTATGGAACAAAAAAAAGTAATAATCACATTTATTTCCATTCTAAAATAGTAATTTTGAGAAATCTTATTGGCATTTGTAGAATTGTATCATAAAAAAGACGTAAATTGAAAAAATTACATCCCCGTAGAGTTTCTCGGTACTATCTTCTCTGACGGGCGTATTTCCGAAGCACCGGTAGAGTTAATGTGTTTCCTTTTCCTGTGCGAGATTCAGGCATGAATCACCGCTTGAAAGGGAAATGTCCTTTTTCAAACTGAAACCATAATCAGTTAATCATTAGTTTAGTTAGTAGATCGTATTTGTTTTTTTAACTCTATGTCTAAGAGACTTAAGTGTTTGAGTTGTAAAAAGGCATTATTTTTGCCAACTGGCTATAAATGATTTGAGTTATGAGTTTTATCAAAAAGTAGTGAATTCAGATCCCAGCGCGGACACGTACCGGTGTATTTCTTGTAAAACATTTTATGAACGTCATTATCACTCACAAATTTTTATAAAGGAAAACATCGTGAGGCCACATACCCAAAAATTATTTCAGAGGATCCATCAATCCGAACTGGGCCCCTGTGGGGGATTATGGCCTCAGTCCTCCACACGAAAGTGAGGCTCAGTACTGCGGGGCTATTCAGCACAGTGCGGATGAGCTCCAGTTCGTTTCATCTTGATGTTTGATTGCCACGGGACTCGTCATTCGTATTGAAATGACGAGTCCCGTGGCAATCAAACGACAAACTGAAACGAACTCGAGCTGATCCGCACCGTGCTGCATAGCCCCGCTGGGCGGATATGGGTTGATATTGAAGGTAACCCAAAATAAAGTGAAATTTATCCAAGTTTTGACTCAACTTGAATTTTATCCAAGTTTTGACAAGAAACTATTTTTTTAAACTCTTTGGTAATTTGTAGTCGTAGGCCTCTTCTGCAAGAGTCCGCCTGGGGAAGTCCACACCTTTGCTAGTGTGCAAACATTACTGTGTTCCGGTTTGAAGGGCACTGTTTCCAGCAAAATTACTGGACATAACCATGAAACTTGAATCAATGTCTCACAGTGCAGTTCCGCGTAAGATTATGCAATGTAAAGTTCTGGGTGGCGCTGTAACTGTTATGGGCAGGCGTAGCGCTTACCATCAGGCAAAAGACTTGCTCATCTCGCTACTCAGTAACATTGGGAAACCTAATCAGGTTTTATAACTTATCTGACACTTTAAGATGGATGTCGATATCCGATTCAAAAATCTGCATACAAACGTAATCTTCTATTTTCTTCCTGGATGATGGAGGATGGGTCTAGACTACTCTAGAGCAGCCATTTTGTTTTTTGCATAAAATATGAGTCTGATAAAGGCTTGCCCGTGTCACTTACTGTTTTTCAGAAACTAATTACTAAAGAAAATATGCCCCTCCAAAAATCTGAATAAGTTATCCGTTTTCAGAGGATTATTTATTTATTTATTTATTTAATACTTTATTGCACAGATTAACTAACTAGTACAAATGGCGGACTTAACGCTAAGAGCATTTTCTACCAGTCAACCACCCATAGTGAAGGAGAGACGGTGTAGGCGTGCATCAAAATATCTCATTAAGAAAAAAAAAAATAAAAAATAATAATAATAAACAATAATGGAAAATAATACAGCTTAATACAAAAACAACACCAAGCAAACAATTACCAGGCAAAACTGAAAAAGCTTTGACATTTAATTAATAAACGTTTTGACACGTTGACTGCTGAACCAGTTTTTACATTTAGACACCGTTACGGACCGTGCGTGTTTCCCAGCACTGGCGTGCCGTCTGTATGAGCTGCACTGTAGTAGCGCCGCGTTACACACACACGTCTGTGTTTCGCCGCACAGCCGGCACATAAGCTGCGCTAACACAACAGTTGTGTTTTCAGCAGTGAACATGTTAAAATTTTAATCTACACTACACTACGGTATATAAAAGAGATAATACGTTTTTGTTGCAAATGAGAGAATTACTATATAGTACACTAAAATAAGTACCTACCACGCACCGGACTTAATGCCAAAGACCAAGGCTTCCAACTTTCATTTAACGTCTTCTCATTATAGTTTTTGTGTTACAAGGTGATAATAACAGTAATTGTTGTTACTCACAAGCTGCGCCCTGCGTTTTCACCCGTGCAATTCCAGTTTTCCTGCAAGAACGCTGCATTTCCCAGGTTAAAAGAAGCTCAAGTGTAACAACTGTGAAGATCTGAAAAAAAACAAATGTCCATCGCATTTCTATCGTTCGATTCTTGAATATATACAAAAACCCTTTTTTTCAAAGCACTTTCAGTATTCCCCACATCCCAATTTTTCGGGTCATTTTTTTAATGCTAAGAAAATTATAGAAATATCGGTCAATACCGCCAATAAGAAATACCGCCATATCGGTCCAATTACCGACTTTTTATTCCGGGCCGAGCCCGTGGCCTTACCCTCCTCACGAAAGTGAGGGGAGACCCGTGCTCAGCAGTGGGACGATATGGGTTGATAATGATAATGATAATTTAAAAGTACTTAATGAAATTAGCCAGATCAATATATAATACAATATAATATATAATATAATAATATACAAGATCCTTATCAAGACTAATTATGTTTTTAATTCACGGTCAGTTTAAACCGGTCGTGACTGACCGCCTCAAGCAGCGACTGCATAGCGAACTACAGTCTTCCTTCCAGTGACAGGAGGCCGCATGAGCAGTCGCGACCGCTCTGAGCAGTCGGCAGCCCAGCAAAATTCCGTCGTTGCGTCGAGGATTTGCAAGACATACACTGCTATCGACTACTCTTGACGCAGCTATCAGCCCCCGCAACTGCAGTTGCTAATTGTCGACTGCTGGAGCAGTTGACAATTGTTCCAGCAGTCACAGCAGTCGGAATTTTGACAATGATTGTGTGAGCGGTCCATGTATGTTATGCCCTAAAATGCAAACATGCGTAAGTAATTTTGTCTCATTCTATGTGCGCCCTTTCCGCGGATGAACCGATCTTGATGAAATTTGGTGCGGATGTAGTACAAAACCTAAGGAAGGACTTAGAATATTTTATATTCCGATAAATTATCGCAACTGAAGAATTTGCGAGCATTTACTAGTTTTGCTTAAAATTGAAAGTACATACGTTCCCAGAATTGCAAATTCGAAATTGCAAATCCCACTTCCGCGCCAGAAGTCCGGACGTTCCGTTACATCACGATTACATAAGATGTCACTCGGGTGCCTTGTCTTAGTGTGCGAAACGGAACGCAACTCGTGTTCAATTGAAATTTTTGTTACGTGCGGCTTAGGCCTTTGGGGTCATTTCCGAGCGATTGCAATCTCCATACGGTTTTCGTTGGTTTTGTAATTGAGAAAGCTTAGATAGATAGATAGATAAACTCTTTATAGAAATACGACAGAACAAAGAAAACTTTTAAACGAGAACAAAAGAATTCAAACATTTAGTGTCACAATGGGATCGCTCAGAGCGATCTATTCCAGACAACCATGCATGGAAAGGAATATAATTAGGAAAAAATAGAATTTGTTGAGGAAATAAATAGGTATCTCATGCTCTATGCATACTAAATTTTTATTAAAATCCGTTCTGCCGTTTCGGCGTGAAGAGAGGACAAACACAAACTTTTGTTTTGATTACGTGTAAGATCGGAAAATATGCAAAACTATTCGACATAAACAGTAAAGACAAATAGTATTGAGAAAAAGAGTATTGACAGACCGACAGACAGACAGACAACAAAGTGACCCTATAAGGGTTCCTTTTTCCTTTTGACGTATGGAACACTAAAAAGCGAGCAAAAGGTCGCAGTTACAGAAGTTCGCACCAGGAGCTTAAAGGGCTAGACGGCACTGCGTCTACCCCATCGGGTGTCGATTCTTCCTGAGATGCGACGAACCCACTGCCACGCGTTCACTGCTGAAAACACAACTGCTGTGTTTTTATAACTTGCCGCGAGTACGGGAAAACACAACTGTTGTGTTAGCGGTACGGGAAAACACAACGGTGTGTGCAGCTCCGTAACCGTGGCTAGACAAGAAAATCGGCTCAGCTTGCTAATCCTTTGAGCTACGTCAGTAACTTTCGTTTAAAAATGTTTTTTACGTAATAATAATGTGAATTATTATTCAAATTAACTTCTACGAATGTTACGACGTACGTGAGCGCACTTTAAATGGTTATAAAGAGAATGCGGTTATCTGACAATCGAAGTCAAATGACAAGATTCCTAAATGCATTTTAATGTGTGTTCCTCTCACAAATATAGAGTTGTCTGTAGTAACGTGAGGTCAAGTGAAAGACTTGTAAAGTCATTTGTCATCATCATCATCACCCATATCGTCCCACTGCTGAGCACGGGTCTCCCCTGTCCTGAGGAGGGTTAGGCCATAGTCCACCACGGGTCCGCATTGGTGGATTACATACCTACCTCCAAAATAATTCTCGGGTAGGTATGTGGGTTTCCTCACGATGTTTTCCTTCACCGAAAAGCGAGTGATAATTACATACATAATTATAATGCTTTTTACATAAACACGTTGGTACGTGCCCGCACTGGAATTTAAACTCACGTCCTTCTCCTTGGAAGGCAGACGTTCTCCCACTAGGCTACCACCGCATAAGTATTCTTAGGAATTTAAAACCCAAATTTTATGACTTGACTTTTTGTTGACCAACCTAACAAAGGTTGGACTTTTTGTTGAAATCTGGTCCTCTACTGGGCCGATTATATTGTCTAGCCACGGCTGCGGCTCTGCACACTCCATAGTGTTTTCCCATACACCAAACACAACAGTTGTTTCTCCGCACTTGCGGCAACTTATGAATAACATGACAGTTGTGTTTTGAGCACTGAACGTCTGAAGGTAGATTGTTATACACTTTATTAGCTGTAAAGTAAGAGTTCTTAAGATACCAAGAGCCTTTAAAGGCACTGAAGTGCATCCATGGCTTGTTATTGCTATCAAACACCGGTAGGTCACGGCGGATCGTGTGCTTACGTTCACTTTGCAAAGGACAGGACCCGGGTCGCAACATAATTTAAATAATAAATACACTACCTAACATACCTTGGATAATTTTAGCGATATTAATAATTATAATTGTAATTATTTAGTCTTAAATATAAAATAGACAACTATTTCCACTTCTAAAATATTTAATTGTAATCTTTCTTTCAAATGCTTTTTTTCGCGCTTTATTTTTCCTTTTCCATTTTTTAATTTTAATTTCTTAATTTTTTTCTACTATTTTATTATGAGCAATAAAGTTTATTTTTAATGTTGTTGCTTTCTCTTCATTATTGTAAGGTGTGCTAAAAATGAAAAAAGAAAGTAAGTAATACAAAAAGAAAAAAAACTGCATCAGAACAATGACCGTATTCATAGCAATAATAAAGATTAAAAAAATAGATAAACTAATGCACGCGGAAGAAAAAGCGGCTAAACAGTGAAGGAAGACCTAAACCACAGAATATATAAGCCTAAACTTCACTTCCTCGGTCGTCATAATAATTTATTTTACTAAAGCATGCGTTATTCATTTCTAACAGCACAGGAAATGCTTAGTGATGCTCTTGTCGGATATAACTGTCAGCAACGGATTAGTAGACAGCTTAAGTAATCCGTAAACGGTGATTTGCGAACACCGATTATTTTATCGATTAAAGGAATTAGTATAGAAAATGCGTAAGGACAAAGCTTGCCTTTACAAAAAATTTGACAGCGTTAACAGATTGTCGTGACTGTCATACGTCCGGGTTTGTTTTTAAATTTGTCCTATTTTTGCATTGTACGTAATGAGGCATAAAAAAATGACGAAAATTGGAAAAAATGCCATCCAGTAGAGTTTCTTGGTGATATATTCACTGACGGGCGTATTTCCGAAGCACTGGTAGAGTTAATGGAGTTTCCTTTTCCTGTGCGAGATTCAGCCATAAATAACAACTTGAAAGGGAAATATCCTATTTCAAACCCAAACCATAATCAGTTAATCATTAGTTTAGTAGATCAATCTGATTTATTTTTTTATTTTTCTCTGTATATATGAGATTTAAGTATTTCACATGTAAAAGTGCATTATTTTTGCCTACTTGCAATAAATTATTTGATTTTTGAGTTTTTATGAGCTGTGTGGCGAAGAAATAAACATTTGAAACCCTTTTTTAATATTCTTCGGCGTCCGGAGAAAAGCCTCGATTTCGACAAAATGTCCGGGGTTTTTGTAATCTTTATCCGGCAATTTAGGTGACGACCCTACCTATTCTAAACATGTTCGTTACGTGTATCACACGCACTAAAAACTCAGATAATTATAAATTACACTATTCAAGATAAAAGTGATAGAAACCAGTACATTGTACAGATTGAATTCTCACGATTCTATATATAGAGCTTTTTGTTTGTCTGCATGTTTGAAATTAAAGTTTTTACGATCTATTTACAGCAAGGTCATTACTTCGCGATATAAATCTGTTTTTTTTTTTTAATTAAGTTTTGGATACAATGAGTCCGATTGTAATTTAAAAAAATGTGTTGAAAACTTTAGCAATTACTTAATTGGATTATTCATTATTGTGTTTTATCTTTTTAATATTTCATTTTAGTGCGTACTGTTTTTTTTTTGTTAATGTAATTTTTTAATGTGTTTTCTTACACAATGAATTAAAATTAATATGCCGACTGTCAAATATAACTTTACTACCGCGTAAAATAAACGCATGAATTGCTAATTGCTTGACTGGTTTTGAAATGTCGGTTAAGTTAATACACGAAACAAAAGAGAGAAAAAATCAAATAAAATTAAAAAAATAATTAATATCATGTTTTCCTTTCTTTAGTTTTGCTTGAATTTAAATTAATTTAATATTAAAATAAGCCACTTTGTTTAGATTGTGGGAGAACCTCCGCTTTCTAAGGAGAAGGTCATGAGTTCAAATCTCATTGCAAGCACACACCAATATGTTTCTTGTAAAACATATGTACGTAATTATCACAAACTCTTTGGTGAAATAAAACATCGTCAGGAAACCCACATACCAGAAAATTATTTCGGAGGTAAGGTGGTTCGTTTCTGTTATGGCGGGAATTTTAAATTTCAAAATATTTTTTCGTTTTTAGAGCTACAGCTATTCCTAGCTAGATCGATTTATCGCCCCCGAAACCCCCTATATACTAAATTTCATGAAAATCGTTGGGGCCGATTCCAAGATTCCAATTATATATATACAAGAATTGCTCATTTAAAGATATAAGATAAATAATAGGATTAATCAATCAACAACAAATCACTACGATTAATTAGTGCGATACGCCTATAAGTCAGTACACTTGTGAGGTGGACGGACAGACGGATACGCGAAACTCGTTTTACACATATATAAATGCGCATTACACGTTGTAGTCAGACGTGTGGTAGTGAAAGTGCTCATGGCTATTGCGAAGGTAGTGTACAGTTATGGGGAAAAGTGGCACCGCACCCCGGACACTCCATACAAATACGTTGATTTGACAACTCGCGTGTATAGATAAATGACGTTGAAAAAAAAAAAAAAAAAAAAAAACGGAAATTAAAAAAAATACATTGTCGTAGAGTTTCTAGGCGCTATCTTCTATGAGGGGCGTATTTCCAAAGCACTGGTAGAGTTAATGGAGTTTCCTTTCCCTGTGCGAGATTCGGACATTATTCATGGTGTATAAAAAAATAATAATAAAAGGAAATGTCCTTTATAAATTTTTTTAGTAATCAGATGACATTGAAAAAAAATATCATAGCCTTTAATGCACTAAAATACCGGTCATAGTTTTTTAAACTTGTCTGAAAATCATTTCCTTTTATGTTGACTGTACCCACTCAAAAAACTCTAATTAACTCTACTTTAATGCAAGTAAGCAAAAATTATGCACTTTTACAATTCAAACACAAATCTCTTATACATAGAGAAAATAAAAAAATAATCATAATGTCTATTAAACTAAACTAATGATTAACTGATTACAGTTTGAGTTTGAAAATGAGCCTATATTTATATAGCTACATTTATCAGCAAGTAACATAGTAATATCGAAGCTAGAAAGCGTAAACGCTGTAACCCTTTGACCGACCCGAAAATACTTTTTTTACATATTTGGAAACAAACGCTGTAACCCACATTTCAACGTCCCCTAGGAACTTTAGGATATAACCAAGGTAGCAGTATTGTAGCTTTGTATGAAACACACCAAATATCCAAAATTTACGTTTTTAGTTCGAGTAGATATTGAGTTATGATTTTTTTTCAACAAAAAAAAAAGTTTTTTGGCCCTGGTGAACAATTTTGCGTTTCAAGGTTACACCGTTTACGCTTTCTAGCGTCGATATAGGCTATATTGCACCCCGTATTCCCACGGGGAAGAGAACTACACGAGTGAAACCGCGAGGAGCAGCTAGTAAAAAAAGTGTGTGCGATTGAAGTAAAACCTCTTTGAAGTTGGTTTTCTTAAACGTTTAACGCAACAGTGCTTTCATACCCCCTCCACGGTAGCATTAAACGTTCAACGCAACCTTTTTGGAAGCCGCATTGGAAGTTTCACTTCAAAAAATAAATTAAATATCGTCAACTTTAAACTAATGAGTAACTCATTATGGTTTGATACTCTTTCTAACTCAAAGTTTGAGTTAGAAAATGGTATTAAACGCGGCTACAGCAACGTAGGTACACAAGTTCAGTTCTTTTCTATTGCTACTCTGCGTTTGCTAGCGCATGCTACAAGGTGGCAATGGCATTGAATGACGAACGGCGACGCAAACTGCTGTATACGTAATTAAATGACAGTTGTACTGAAGGTCTATGTTTCTTTTCTTCTTCTTTGGCCATGGTGTGGTTGGTACATTATGCCATTATCAATTGTCGTTTTTACTTTTAAAACGGGGAGGTTTGGGATAATGTTTATAAAGAAACGGAATTTAATGAAATGATGATATAGGTATGTACAAGGTATGAGGTTAAATACTTTGTCTGTTGCGAGATTTTTAATGGCATTCGCCATATTTTAGAAAGAAATAATATAAAAATTAACCAAACGAGGAAACGACAAATATACGGACTGACTTCAGACAGATATTGTCAGTTGTTAGATAGATTGAATAATAGTTCTATTTCTCATAATTTTATTTTTAAAATACAACCCTGCCAATTTTTTTATAACACAGACAACATTATAACAAAAAAATAGTATTAAAACTACTTTAAATTACCAAGATCTTGTAAAAAGTACAGTCAGCAGCAAACTATAATAAAAATGAAAATTCGAATCAACACAATTTCTTCTGCGATTGTACCGTGACGTGAATTTGTAAACTTACTACCGCTCCATCGTGAATTGTATTAAATTTTACATAATAATGTATCACATTAAGTAGATCGTGTAACCATAACTTTTTTAACTCGATAAAAGGTCTTAGTGATGTAACTTATTAAACGTTATTTAGATCGTTATTTGAAAACAGTTATGACAGATCTGTGGTTATGACATATTGACACAGATAAAAAAACACGCTGGTCATTCATTTGTAACACGCACACATAGTTTAGGCGGGAAACCGAGAATTGATGATTTTGTATTTTTTTCTTTAATATTGTTTCTACGTCTATTCATGTGTACTGTTGGTGGAAAATTTACCATTAGACGCGTGTACGAGTGTCGGCAAATCATATAAACCCAAAAAACAATCTATTTCGTCGTTTCTCCAAAACCTCCAAAAAGTTTCAGCAAAGCAACCACCTCTTTACTGAAACGAATACTTGACACTGGCTAAATGCACAAAACGAGCGAAAAAAGAATTAAAAAAAACATGCACGCATCATGGATCCCAATAATAGTCGACACGGATGTCGGTATCCATTTCCTAAATTAAACGTTCGTGGATCTCAAAAACATAACAAAGCCATTTCAATAGAGTTTATTATCTATTGGCACGTGATCGTACTATATAGGAACAATAAACTAAATCGCTGTTGTCAAAAAAAGTTAATTCACATTAGATTACCTACCCAATGTGCGAGATCCAGCCATGAATCACCACTTGAAAGGGAAATTTCCTTTTTTGTATTTCAACCAGGTGAACAACCTGCTCCTCTCGTAACTCAGTCAAATAAAAAAAAAACAATCAATTATTCATTAGTTTAGTTGATCATGTCATAATTATTGTGTGTGTTGTTGACCTGTGACCAGTGTCTCAGGGTGACAAGTACGGTGCAGTGTCACAACATATTCTGGGTGGCTTTGTAGCTGTTATGGGCAGGCGTAGCGCTTACGTCTTGCTCGTTTCTTTATTGATATAAAAAAAAAAAAAAAAAAAAATCTTTATTATTTATTTAATTTATTTATTTCTTTACTCAAATAAAACTTAAACATTTTTCTTTTTATCATTTATGAATTTGTTTTTCCTTGCAATAAAAGAGTAGGAGAAGAAAGAAAGAATGAAAGAATTTTTAGAATAATAATCAGTGTTTACTACAAGCAAACTTTATCTCATTACAAAATTATTGTAGACTAATTAACTATCGTTTTATGCATGCCTGCATTGTGGATTGACTTTTAAATTATATCATAAGTTAATTATCTTGTTATTTAACACGGTCGGAAATGTAAGACGTTACATTAATTGAAAAGAGAGAGCGGAGGCTTGCTGCTCGAACATAAAACTCATAAAATACCATTTTACTTTTCGCATAACAATGATTATGCAAATATAACGACCCATATTTGTTATTTGTAGAAATTGCGTTCGTACCATTTTTGCGGATGCAATAAATTGCATTTAATTGTTTTGATATAAAAAGGCCATATTTTTCCAAAGTCTTTGTCCTGGTCATCTTGCATACGGAAAGGCGTGTTTCCTGCGCGTGTTTTGGTCTACACGCTTTACAAGTGTCCTTGTCCTTGTCCTTGACATGTGCGCATAGTTTTAAATTAATCCACCGTTTTGAAGGAGATCAAAATCTTGTTCAATGTTTCCGTTACGTAGGCACATACTAACATACATACAAGCTAATAAAAGCGTGTTAACAATAAAACAGAATTATCTCTCATTTTCAGATAAAATGACGAACCCAAGACCCTTCAGTGCTGCCATACTCGTCCTCATACTCCACATAAGCACATCAAATGCAGCAAAGAACTCAGCAAGACCAGTACACGAAGTATTCGAAGTCATAAATGAACAAGCTAGAATAGACGATAAAAAAATACAGACTAGTCCGGGACTCCTTCCATACGGGAACCCTTTGGCAGGAAACTCGCAGCACAATGCGAAATTACACGCGCAAAATCAGCAGGCCATGTTCAACGCTGAAAGAGTCAGACAGCACAGAGCACAGCTGCAGAGGCTAAATAAAGGCCCCACGCACGCAGACAGCTATATGCGAGCATATCACGAATCGCAGGAGAGTCATCAGCTGGCTTTAGAACAGCAGCAGGCCAACTTGAGAGAAAAGAAGCCTTCTTCATCTGCTGCGCGTTCTTCTTCACCCATTACACGGTCCTCTGCGTCCGCTGGAAGATCTTCTACGTCCGTTGCGAGATCCTCTGCGCCCAGCACAAAGCCATCTTCAGCCGCTACGAGGTCTCCACCCGTGACGAGGTCCCAAACCAGGCCAAGGCAGAATATAAAAAGAATTAGAGGACCAAATCTAGCTAAGATTATGCAAGAAGAAGCCGGAGCGGGAGATAAGAACAGAAACCATAGATCTTATGGATCCGTGGAGTACCAGCAGTATTTACAGCCTCAACATTACAAAACTGTGTACGCTTCTGCTAGACCGACTTATGACGAAGGTGTTACAATAAAACCAAACGGAAATGCTGGTGTGACATCATCAGAGATGGGGCAAGAATCCTCTCGGTTACTCACACATGCTATACCGAGTAGAACACAGTATGTCTATCCAAAGCAATACAGACAGATGCAACAATATCACTCAGCACAAGATATAGCTTCACTGAACTCAATATTACAAAAAGAACCTGAAGATCAGTTGTCTGAGTTAAACGCTCTGATCGATTCGGATAAACAAAATAATAAAGAACTTGAAACTCCTGTCGACCTGTACTTCTATCTGAAAGATCCCAGCTTAGCTCAACATTATGCTCATTCCATGTATGCTCAGCTGCCCCAAAATTATGCCAGTGCTTACATGCAAGAAATGCGAGATCATACGCCTATCACAGAAGAAGTGGACGATGTAGAAGATCCGAACACAGTCGCAAAAAGGCCTTTTACTGCACAACCAACAAAAGTTGAAAATACAACGCCCGAGGATGTAACAGCAAATATCAATTACTACTCAGTTGAGTCAACAGTTGCAACAAATCCTGAATATTACTCTAAAGAGGAACAGAAACCGTCATATGAAGCTTTGAGACACGAAAGACCGTTAACATTCTATAGTCAAGATGTACGAGATGAAGATTCAAGCGAGAGATATTTACATCATAATGCAAAACCCGTTGGAGTACAACATTTGAATGAAGATGGTACTGGAGTTTCGGCCTATGGAGACGACAATGTAAGTATATTAAGCAAAACTAATAGAAACAAAAGATCGGTTAATGAAACTCTAGATGCTGACCCTTTTCTTATACCAAACAATCTAACAACCATAGAACTAAACGAAACTCTCCCTCAGCCAGAAGCACTCAAAAGACATCACTTAAATTTTAATAACAACAAACCCTTTTTTGCTACACAACATTTTCCCGTCGATGATTTCGAAGATGACAGTGATTACGATGATAAATCTAATGAATACGATGAAGATGATGATTACAATATGGAATACGATGAAGCGAATTATAAATACGGGGCTCGAATCCCAAACCATGAAATCGATCCTGGTCATGTTAATTTTCAAAGTCCTTCGAGAATTCATCACCAATCTGATTTGGAAGGCAGTCATTCCCAGTCATACGGCTATAAGCGGAACCCTACCTTCCACCACCCTTATGTCAATCCGTCAGATCTTTCTACATCCTATGGAGTACCAGATCATTTCTTTAGTCTAGCTAATGATTATGGGGCCCCATACAAAACCCCTGATTTAAGTAGTTTGGTGGAATCCTTCGAACCCGTTTATATGCTGACGGGGTCCCAACTCAAAAGCCTTTTGGGACATCATAATTTGAACATACAGCATTTAGATGTCTTCCAATGGCAGAATAAAATGAAAAGTAGGAGACCTTACCGCCCTAGGAAATATAGAAAGAAAAATCACAGACATTTTCCAAGTGCAGTGAAAAAGAATCTGATGAAACTCCATAAGTTGAAGATTTTATGACTTAACTAGCTGCGCCCCGCGGTTTCACCCGCATAATCCAAGTTTTCGCGCAATAACTCTTAAAAGCAATATATTTTCCCCGTTTTTGCCACATTCTTCATTGATGCTCCGCTCCTATTGGTCGTAGCGTGATGTTATATAGCCTATAACCATCCTGGATAAATGGACTATTCAACACAAAAAGAATTGTTCAATTCGGATTGTCACTGTCATTATAATGGTTGATAGAAACTGTCAGATGTAAGGATATTTATAAACACCATTATTAATTATCAATCCATTTATTTATTTACGTAATAATTTAATAGCTTACTTTAATGAAATTTACTGACACAACTTAAATAACAACATAAATAAAAGGAAAACTAACTAAAACTAATACTTAAAAATCATATCATATCTTATTTACGT
The DNA here is from genome assembly GCA_912999815.1 of Campaea margaritaria. NCBI lineage: Eukaryota > Metazoa > Arthropoda > Insecta > Lepidoptera > Geometridae > Campaea > Campaea margaritaria. Next base: position 5,972,208 of record OU538814.1, read on the forward strand.
TCATTAGAAATACGTAATTATCACTCGTTTTTCGGTGAAGAATAACATCCTTAGGAAACCCACATACCTACCCGAGAATTATTTCGGAGGTAGGTATGCTATCCACCAATCCGGGCTGGGCCCCCGTGGTGGATTATGGCCCAACCCCCCTCACCAAAATGAGAGTTGCCCTGTAACTTTGTGTGTAGTATGTAACGGAATCTTTCGACATTAATTTTCACTAACACCGAGACGTTCGTCGTCTATGATGTAAATATAATTGAAAAATTTTACTCCTATTGAGAATTGATAACAATACAGTGATGTAGAGTCTTGAAAAACTAACAAACATGCTATTTATGGTCATCCATAATTAGCATGTTTGTTAGTTTTTCAAACTATAATTATTTTTGCTATAAGTACTTAGTAAGTAATATAACTTTTGATATTTAAATTAAATTATTTATTAACTATTTTAATATACCTACAAATGCATAATTAACTATATAGCATAATATGATAATCATAAGTTACAAAAGTCAGTTAAAATATGTAAAGTTATGGATAATTTATTACATTATTTAGGTCACTTACAAATCCAATAAAATTTCTCAAGTTCTCGAATGTCATAAAGATTTATTAGATTATGTTTGAAGAGCTTAGTTTGACATAATTTCGTAAATAATGTGTTACACTTGTGTTGTAGTAAGTTGTGAAACCAAAACGTCATGAATTAATTCATAATTTTACATTAAAAATTACTGGCAGCTCTCCGCGGTTCATCCACGTTACCTGTTATCCCCAAGAACCGTCCATTTTTACTGGATAAAAAGTATCCTATGTTCTAATCCAGGACCTAAAGTATATGCAGATTAAATTTTATCAAAATCGGCTCACCCGTTTCGGAATGAAGAAGGAACAAACACAAACACACACAATATTTCGCATTTATAATATTAGGAGATGCTTTGTTCATTTTCATACGGTACATAATTTGAACAGGTCACAAAGGCCATAATATTTTCAATTGAAAACGCATAGTAGTGGGAGACCTCTTCTGCAAGAGACCGCCTGGGGAAGTACCACACCTTTGCCAGATATTCATCCACCAAGCAGTAGTGTGCAAACACTACTGTGTTCCGGTTTGAAGGGCACTGTTTCCAGCGAAATTACTGGGCATATGAGACTTCAGAGCCAATATCTCAGGGTGACGAGGGCAGTGCAGTGCCGCACAGGATTATGCAATGCGGAGCTCTGGGTGGTGCTGTGACTGTTATGGGCAGGCGTAGCGCTTACCATCAGGTGAACGACTTGCTAGTCTCGTCACTCAGTCAAATAATAAAAAACATGTATTATTATATTGACAATTAATTGTTTTAATGTAGATTTTTATATGATATTCAAAAACTTCACTTTTATTTTAATGTCAAACAATGACTATAGTTTTCTTAAGTTGCTCCTTAACTTGGAGTCATCTTACATAATTATTAATGTTATGTAAAACCATTATCATAAGCACTGTATCTATGTTATGTAAAATTATTCATGCATGATCACTGTGAACATTTTTGGTGTGTCATTATCATGTTACATCGGAATAATTGACAATGACGTGAAGAATTGGATGCCAAACTTTGACATAAAAGTGAAATCTGTAAAGAAATAACTTAGCAGGCGCTATTGCATTATAATTACTTAGGTATTCATGTATTTTCTATTGTATATTGCATGAATGCATGATATCAGAATATTTTGCCTTTAATAATAAACGTACGTGTATAATGAATAAATTATGAAATAATGAAATATATTTTAATGATATGGTAGGTGTTTACATTAAAATGAATACCTAATATTTAGTAAATTCTTTTTTAAAACTCTGCTAAGGAGGTTTGTTTACTAGGAAATATAACTAATGAAACCTATCTAATACAAGGCATTATATAATTACTAGCTGCGCCCCGCGGTTTCACCCGCGCAGTTCCCGTTCCCGCGGGAATACGGGGATAAAATATTGCTAAAATGGCTATTAAAAAATAGGGGTTGGTGATAAAAGGGTAAAAATTTAGGGTTGTATGTATTTTTTAATGCGACATAATAAAAAAAATAAAGAAATTAAAAAAATGTTAAAAATTAAAGAAAAATGTTAAGGGTGGACAACCCTTATCACTAAGGGGTATGAAAAATAGATGTTGGCCCATTCTCAGACCTACTCAATATGCTCACAAAATTTCATGAGAATCGGTCAAGCCGTTTCGGAGGAGTACGGGAACGAACATTGTGACACGAGAATTTTATATATAAGATAGAATTGTAACGCGTTACGATCACATTGCATAGATGCTGACCTTAACTAATACTCCCTGTATCTATGGAATCAGGAACTACGAGGACCATGGTTCTACAAACACCCACTCAGAGCAAATACGCAATGCGTGTTATAGATAAACATTAAAATATAGCATTATTCTTCTTTTTTATTTTTTTTTATTTAAGTTTATTTATTTATTTTTTTGTTATAATTAGAATAGGAGTAGTTAGGAACTTAACTACTCAATTATTTCACTTGTTAAATGAAATAATTGACACACGAAAGTAAAATAAAAGAAAAAGCACCTAAGTTATTAACAGAAATTAAACCCTTAGTTATCTTGCGAAAGCTCTGATAGAAGCTTTTAATAATTTCCAGCAGAATTATCTATCTTTTTTGTTGTAATTTCTATTTAAAATTAATTAAAATGAGCGGTTTTGCATGTTTACTACAGTAACAGATGCATGGTCAATAGTTTTATTGAAATAGATTACCTATAACCAACATTCTTAGTAGATAAGTAATAGCTCAATGCCTATGCCTAGAGTGGCTTTACCGATTTCATTTTCAGAAATTCGGTTATAAATCCGTTTTCTGTAACGTGACTGACGTTACAGAATACGGATTTATTACGGAACTTTTACCTAGTGCATGATAAAATTAAATAAAAAAGAAACAGTGTTTATTATTTATTTATTAAGTCATTAGTCATACAAAGATTACTAACAAACATACACTCGATTACGGATTTTCCAACTTGTATTTCCACTGCCATCGCTTCCGTTCCCGTGTTCGTGCGTCCGATACCTTTATACTAGTGATGGAATGATTAGCAAATTATTGCAAATATTTTTTTAGCAATATGTGAAATAGAATAGAATAGAATAGAAAACTCTGTATTGTACACCAGAAACAAAAATAAACACAGTACAGAAAAATTACAATTGGTAAACAAGGGTAGTACAATGGGCGGTCTTACCGCTGAAAGCGATTTCTTCCAGACAAACTGGATGGACAGTAAAAAAACATCTTTTGATAGTAGGGATAAATGTAGGACTGCTGGACAAAGGAATAAGCTTTAATCTCCATTATTAGTCTATGGTCTATCCTATATTCGCAAAGAATACATCAATTTATAGTACTATTTAATAAATTTCAATAAATTTGTCTTTTTCAGTTGCAATACGCCGCCAACTACGAATTCGGCTACCACGTCCGCGATCACGACACTGGCAACGATTTTGGGCACCACGAGAAGAAGAATAATGGCAACACCGCCGGCCACTACCACGTATTGTTGCCCGATGGTAGAATGCAGAATGTGAACTACCACGCTGGCCCTGACGGATTCCATGCTGACATTACTTACGATGTAGAAAAATAAAAAAAAAAGCTGTTTCAATTTATATTTTTTTTGAGCGTGCGTGCAATATTAGGGACTTACGAGTGACTTGCTTAAATGAATGTGAAATTTAATTTCTTATTATAAATTATATGTAATTTGTTATTTAAGAAATAGTTTATCTAGGTACCTACTTTGTGTCCATGGACACAATAATTGTGATAGTTTTTTGTACCTTTTTGTAAATACTAGTTAAATATTTGTAAGTCTAAATTATCCATTAAATATTTATTATTATAAACTTAAACTACTTACAATGTAAATTGTATCAATTGACTTAATTTGGCCCAACATTGCTCACTGTAAATACAATTATCACTGGGAAACTAAATAAAACCCACACTGCGAAAATATTTATTCTAGACATACTTAGTTACAATAATTTATCTTAAAATCACTAGCATTTAAAAATAATCCGTAACCGAAAACAATAATAAAAAAAGGACGCAACATCACCACACTAGTTTTTTTTCTTCTTTTTTTCCTCTGACGTATGTTTTTACTGGCCAGCGTCAGGTGTCGAAATGGCGCGAAAAGAAAACTTTCTTTAATTTTATAGAAGCTCTTTAGAAAATGGCGTAAGATAGAAATCATTATCTTGAAGTGAAAATAGAAAGCTTATACATTACATGTGAGGTGACATTTCACCGCTCTTACAAGTTATGTAAGAAAATATGGGTTGTACTTTGTGTAATGTAATATTGTTATGTTAACAATGGCGGTTAATAAAAATGAGCTTGTAGGTTCTAAGCAGGTGAGGCTGGTAAAAAATCTTAATATTCTTAATTTAAATAGTTTAATGATAGGAAAGGAATTCGTAAAATTCTACCAGATTAGATTAGATAGATAATTAACTCTTTATTGACACCAAAATGTATAAAACACAGAGGGAGAAAAAAAAACATAACTTAACAGGTACAAAGTGACAATATCTACAGAGTGACGAGACGCGCAAGTCGGTCACCTGATGGTAAGCGCTACGCCTGCCCATAGCAGTCACAGCACCACCCAGAACCCTGAATTGCATAATCCTGCGTAGCACTGCGCTCGTCACCACAGTCGTCACCCCGACACATCGGTTCTAACGTCTCATATGCCCAGTAATTTCGCTGGAAACAATGCCCTTCAAACCATAACATAGTAATGTCTGCACACTACTGCTTGGCGAATGAATATCTGGCAAATGTGTGGTACTTCTCCAGGCGGTCTCTTGCAGAAGAGGCCTTCCACTAACGCGACTAACCTGTCTGACATCACTGCGCGCCGGCTATCTGCGTACACTATTATGTTCATCGTGTGTTTTCATTTTCTTGTCTTGTCTCTAAATAAGTACGTTGTTCGCTGTTGTGTGCAGTTGTGTCAGAATAAATGTTTTTTCTTTCTTCTTACTTTCTTTAACGAAATTAAAGCAATATATTTCCACTTTTCTTGTATGGAATGTGCATTGTTGTAAAATTGTGGTGCTGAAGGTCATGTTGGACTTGTCTACCGACTTCTATCACGGACTGTACTTCGGGTAATCGCGATAATGATAATTTTACAGTAATTTCCTTGCATCGAAGTTTTGTAAGTGCTAAGTATATCGACGCTAGAAAGCGTAAACGCTGTAACCCTTTGACCGACCCGATTTTTTTTACATATTTGGAAACAAACGCTGTAACCCACATTTGAACGTCCCCTAGGAACTTTAGGATATAACCAAGGTAGCAGTATTGTAGCTTTGTATGTAACACACCAAATATCCAAAATTTACGTTTTTAGGTCGAGTAGATATTGAGTTATGATTTTTTTTCAACAAAAAAAAAGTTTTTTGGTACTGGTGAACAATTTTGCGTTTCAAGGTTACAGCGTTTACGCTTTCTAGCGTCGATATAAGTATATCGACACCAGAAAGCGTAAGTACTAGTAGAAGTAAGTACTTACTTGCCTACACGTACGACCTTTATAAATTGTTGCATCGCAGTAGCGCTTGCAAATAGGAAGTTAATCAAACGATTGCATTTAACATTGTAACGAAACTAAATTCAGGTTTCCTTGCTGGTTTTACTTCTCGCAGATTTTTGATAATCCACTGTTTTAGTTTCGATAGATTAACAAATCCTTCTTCCTACTGATGTTATACAATAAAAATAATAAAAAATAAAATTTCGCCTAAGCTGTCAGATGAATGTAAAATCAAAATTTCATTTTTTTTACTTGGAGAATGCATTCCGCATACCACCTGGCCCGAGATTATGACCAGATGCTTCTGTGGGACTCCCCGCCAGCTAGCCTGGCGGTATACCCTCTAAACCCCAAGGTGTTCTACCGGGTCTCCTTTTGACGGGGCTACGGGAACGTAGAACGTCTTCCGCGGCCCGACGGCGCCGGTCCTCCGAGGACCCCAGCCTATTGACAGGAGTGGAGAGGAGTCCTGCACTCTGTCTTTCAGTAAGGGACACGCGGGAACACCGCGCGCGTCGCCTCGATGCCTTACGACTGGGCGACGGACGTACGCCCAGGAGGCCTACCATGACATCTTATAGCGATTCAATTGAAGACAATCATTAAACATAAAAAATAAGACGCCACGGTACGATTATGCGACGCGGTTCAGTTTATGTCTAAAATTGAATCGCTATAAGATGTCATGGTATGCCTCCAGTTCGCCATGTTTGGCAGAAGACAATATCCTAACCCTTTACGTACAAAACACACTCACACACCCCACACAAGCGCCAAATGCGTGTGTATGTTAAGTTCTAAGATACTGCGCGACCAAAACAAAAGACAACCCATGTCTATTGTGATTTGGGCGTGTAATATTGACAGCCTCCCTGCTGACCTCCGGATTGCGGGTAGAGGTGCGGGGAAGCGGATCGCAGCGGGTGGAGCGTCCGTTCTATAATAATAATATTGTCGAACTCTCTTCTGTGACTAAGTTCACAAAGCAAGCTAATAAAATCATGTATACATACATTCTCTTGAAAATTCAATTATGATGGTTAATTTGAATTTGCTTTATAATGCCGCTTTCTACTTTTTATTTACTTACCGTTTTCTGTTTTGTGTTGATTCAAGATTTTAATATAAACAGTGCCAATGTAATTTTTATGTATTTTGTACTCACTTGTAAAATTTTAAGATAAGATAACAACTCTTTATTGCACTCCAAGACATACAAGTTAAAGTAAAAAGATCCTTTAACTAAAGGTACAATGGGCGGCCTTATTGCTAAACAGCAATCTCTTCCAGACAACCTTTGGATATTGAGGACATCGGCTCTAAAGTCTCATATGCCCAGTAATTACTCCCATAGATCCATACTTCTGTTTCCACACGATCCACCACGAACATCATGTATCAAAATAAAAGCCACTTTGTTACACATTTTTATTAACCTTCCAGTAAAGAAAAGTATTGCAATAATACTTTCACGTTAGATATTTTACCATTTAAAAAATATGACAAATACATTTAGTACACAATTAAGATCTACGTATGTAAGTATATTAAATTAATAAACATAGGAAATTAATGACAGAACAGTATAATATACATGTATGAGAAAAGAATAAAACTAAATCGAGGTTAGATATACATATCTATAATAAGGAATTGGACGAACACGCTGACTGCTGCAAACACAGAAGTTTGTTTTTACAGCTATCAACGTATTAAATTAAACCTTTTATGACTATATAAAAAAAGCAATCGGAATATCGGCCATTTACGTTACAACATTTACACTACTACACTCGAATAGATAATATAATCGAAAGAATCGTAATCGGTACCAAATTACAATCGAGTCTAAAACATCTCGCTCGATCAAGATGCTTTGCGATTGCTCCGAGTTTCTGCGTTCTTCGCTCGCTCTCTATCGCTCGTGTCGCGTCGTGCGCTAAAAACACACACGTCTGTGTTTTGATAATTTTACGGCAAGCGAAAACACGCTGGCGTGCGAACCCGCACTGCTGAATCGGCAATTTTATCACAACAGTTGTGTGCGAACTGCTGATTGATTTTGTTACGACACAACGCCAGTAAACATTGAGCACACACGTTGTGTGAAGACTCGCAATAGAGTCAAAAAAAGTTAAACAGTTCAGCAGTGAACGTGTTAACTCGAAAGAATTGCACTCACTGGCACCCACTACGATTATTTCCTGTCGAATTATTGTTAGAAACATTAAAAAAGTATTACTTATCTGTTGGCCATATCAAGTCTTAGTTTAGTTTTAATCTGTAACCCCTTCTCACTCAATACATCCGATAGCGCGGAAGTTTGGCGTTCCATTTTTATATTTAACTAGCTGCGCCCTGCGGTTTCACCCGCGTCATTTCAGGGTTAAATTCTGAGTTCATACAAAAATTACATAGAAAAAAGCACAACAAACTTTCCGCGCAAGTCTTTTAATATTTTCTTTCATAAGAGCCTTGACCTGACAATAACAAACGCAAAAAAAAGAATTAGCGAAATCGGTCCAGCCGTTCACGCGTGATGCCGTGACCAAGGGAAATGGGGATTCATTTTTATATTATATATTAGATTATTCCCGCCCGAAGTACAAAGGGCCTTTCCTCCTTCAAAAGCAATGCTGATTCACTTAAATTTAACTGCGAGATAAAATCAACGAGAACCGATACTGGTCAAACGCGTACCTATTTCTAACTAAAACAAAAGCATCGAAAACTATCGAAATGTTTTATAACAATAATCGAAACAATCGATTAAAACATCTCGGACTCGCCATCACTATAGAATAGAATAGAAAACTCTTTATTGTACACCAAAGAAAAAAACACCTAGAGAAAAATTACATGAACCCACTATACTCTTTAATTCTTAACTCTTGAAGTAAACATACATGGGATTAAGCTTTTAAATTTATACTTTTTTTTTAAGTATACAATCAAATATAAACATTTGTGTTATAATACTCAACACTATCAATTGCAACAAGAACGTGTTATGTCTTGTTATAAATAGAATAACATAAAATTTTACTTCTATTCTAAGTTTCATTATAGTTTCGTCACCACAAGTATAAGAATGAAAATCTACAATACTTTCTTTACAAACTAACGCACTCACAGACTAATTATTTTTATATATACCTTTATTAGTATTAAATTATGTCAAAATCCGTACAAAAACCACGAACAATTAACACTTTCGACTGCTGAGCCGATTCTCTTGTCTAGCCACGGTTACGGATCTGCACACACCGTTGTGTTTTCCCATACAACAAACACGACAGTTGTGTTGTCCCGCACTAGCGGCAAATTATGAAAAACACAACGGTTGTGTTTTCAACAGTGAATGTGTTAAAAGTGCATCGACGACCTCGTCCGATGTCGCAAGACATTATCCGATGTCGCAAGACATCGTGCAATGTTGTAAAACCTCATATTATAGTGTTGGATATCATTACGACGTCGCACGGTGGATCGAAAATCGGCTTTCATAGACTTAGGGATTTCAATTTGCAAGTGCTGGATTTTTTGGCGGATATCGCTTCTATTACTTATTACTAGGTACAAAAATGAGACCCCAGTTAATTTTGCCCAAAAACGGAGGAGTTATAATTTTTTTACGAAAAATTTGTATGAAGATAGTATGAAAAATCTAATTATCTCTAAAACGGCAAGGAAAACCGTAATATCCTTACAGGTGGTTATAGTACTAATTATTTATGATCTTTTGGCATATTCCACATAAAGATCATCGATGCCGTTTTTTTTTTAAAAATTGTCGAAATATTTTTATTTATTTTTACATAATGAAACAGTTACCGTTCCTTTTTGTGTCTAATTAAAGAACATTGACATGAAGAATGGTCCAAATATTAAGAATATAATTATATAAATCCATAAAATAAAAATATTTATAACATATTTTTATTGATAATATAAGTAAATACAGGTTACAAAAGTATTATTTAAGTACTATAAATAAAATTCTATAATATATTTAAAACAATAATTTATGGAATTACTAACTAAATGTATTGGAACAATAAACTAAAATATATGATAAAAAACCGACCCAGTGCGAGTCGGGCTCGCGCACGAAGGAGTCCGTACCATTCATTATCTATAAAAACGGCAAAAAAATCATGTCTGTTGTATGGGAGCCCCCCATAAATATTTGTTTTGTTTTTATTTAATTATTTACTTTAAAGTGAATATAATTATAACTAAACATTCAGTGAATCTTTCAAGCGTCTACCTGTTGTTAAGACGAGTGGACTGTATCTAGGGGTTGTTGAGGTTATGAAGAGGAAAATTGGTTGGAAAAAAACTCACCGGTGGTCGGCACTTAACTTCCTTTGGAGGCGTCGTTGGGGGCCCCCTTTTGCTAATTGTTGATGGTACACTGATGGTTATTCACTGATTATATTTTATTTCATGTTTTTGATGGAGCGACGCACCGTGTCGGTTCGTTAGAGTTTTGGAAGAGTGTCAAAGAATGAAAAGGATTGGTAGAGTGAATGTGTAGAAAGGACTGAACGTCCATAATGGGAACGAATGAAAGGGCGGGAAGGTTTTAATTTGGAATGGTTGAATAAGAGGCTTTAACATTTATCTTCCCCCCCGCTGGCGAATTGATGAGACAGAAAAGTCTAAAACACATTAAAATTTGTTCACAACCACCAATGCAAAAATCTTGACATATGATAATTGTTATAAAATGATGTCAAGTGTTATTATGATTTAATGATCTGTTTTGAAATGAACTTAATGAATAATTGCTATATTTTCACACACAAAAATAATAATAAAAATTAAAAAAAATTATGAAATGATGTCTACACAAACTAGTCATTATTTGGTAGAGGACACAACTTCACAAGAGGTCGATCGAAAACACCTTGTGCAGTCCTGACTGAGGCAGATCGAGGGATACCGTCACGCCCAGGATGTAGTTTAATTATTCTACCAAAATGCCATCGCAGTGGGTGAGTAGTTTCATTTTTTATGATAACGAGTTGATCAATGTTTACTGGAGGTGATGCTTTAGTCCATTTCAATCGCTGTGATAAAGTGGTAAGATACTCACTATGCCACCGAGACCAAAAGTCTTGGTGCATTTTTTGCAACAGTTGCCACCGTGTAAGTCTGTTCATGCTTATGTTGGAATAATCAAGAGATGGCACTGTTGTGAGAGGCGCTAATGTTAAGAAATGTCCTGGGGTTAAAACTGAAACATCTGAAGGATCTGAGCTAAGTGGACAGAGGGGCCTTGTGTTCAGGATTGACTCCACTTGAGTCAAAAGCGTGTTAAGTTCCTCATACGTTAGAATTTGTGTGCCAACAACGCGATACAAATGTGTTTTTACGGACTTAACACCCGCCTCCCAAAGTCCTCCGAAGTGAGGTGCTCCTGGTGGGTTGAATTTAAACTCAATACGCTCCGTTTCACACGCGGCGCGCATGAGGTCTATCAGTTGCGACTGTGCGCCCTTAAAATTCGAACCACAATCGCTGTGGATCACATTACACCGACCACGTCTTGCTACAAACCTGCGTAGGGCAGCTAAAAATGCTTCTGTTGATAGGTCAGAAGCAAGTTCTAAATGTACTGCTTTGGTAGCGAAGCACACAAATAAGCACAGATACGCCTTCACAGAACGCGTACCACGATAACGTTGAAAAGTTATGTTAAACGGTCCAGCGTAGTCACAACCTACAGACTGGAATGCTTTGATCTGAGTAACACGAGAACGTGGCAAATCTGCCATTTCAGGTTCAAAATTATGGGGCTTTACACGAAAACAACGGTAACAATTTGATAAAACTTGACGAATTGCTCGTCTTGGAGACAAAATCCAAAAATTTTGAAGTAGTAAGAACTGCATTGTTTGTAAACCAGGATGAAAATTTTCGTTGTGAGTACACTGAATGATAAGTTGTGTCAAACGATGCTTGCGAGGAAGCAAAGCTGGGTGTTTTGATTCGTAGCTAAGATCTGACTGAGAGAGCCTACCCCCCACCCGCAAAATGTGATTTTGATCCAAAAATGGGTTAAGTTTTCTGAATGATTTTTCAGGGGAACATCTGAACAAGATCCGCTGGAAATCACAATGTTCCTCTGCAACACTAATCTGCCTGTACATTTGCCGTACATCAGCAGTGAACATGATGGCATGGAGTCTAAAGCGTAAAAGAATGTTGGTAATATCGGCTTGAAGCTTGGGTCCTGTCAGAAGAGTGTCGTTCAATGAATGACCTTTGTTATCCTTGGCACTTGCGTCGTACACTACACGCAAGTCCCGGTCCGATTTTAAAACTGCGTGATGAGCAAGGTAATATGCAGTCGACGACTGACACTCGTTGGCAGGTACCCTCTCCATTTGCCCACTCGACAAATAATCCATGACATGTTGCTTATATTTTTCATGAAATGCCGGTTTTGCCAGGAGGCGCTTTTCCAGCTGCACGAAGCGACGAAGCGCAATTGGGTATGATTTTTCAAATGATGGTGGTGATTGATCACGAAAGGGCAAGTTAACGATGTATCGCCCAGCAACATCCCGTTTATGAGTTGATTGAAATATATCTTCACATTGAATATCTTCCACGGAGTGAGATTGCTTGTTATCTCCAGTAGGTATGTTGTCTAACTCCCAAAATTTCTGAACCGCAATGTCCAGGTTGGTGTCCACTGACACATGATTGATTGATAAAGGAGTGGGGAATGATGAATTTGTCAACGTTTTTCCCATAAGAATAAATCCAAATATTGTATTGATAGCCGTCGCAGCATGATGTCCACCGTCAATTTTTCCTGGTATTAAAATTTGTGGGAATATCTCACCACCAATGAGGATATCCACCGGACGAGAAGAATGGTAATTTTCATCAGCTAGTTTCAGATTTGCTAAGTGTTCAAAGTTTTGAACATTCACCGGATGGGTGGGCATGTTACCACAAATTTTGTCTAAAGTCACTGCTTCCGTTGTGAATGTGGGTTCCACTTTTCCAACTGGTCTAATTTCCAGAAACACTTTGCTTGTAGAACATGCAGGAACCTCACCAATTCCAGACATAGGTGTTTGAGTCTTGTATTGGGACAAGCCTAAACGACGGGCACATGTTTTGGTAATAATGTGACTTTGACTTCCTGGGTCCAGCAGGATGCGCACCTTTTGGAAAGTACCTTGGCCATCCTTTACCTCCACCTCTGCAGTCGCAAGCATGACAAAATGACTACCTGATGATGAACCTGAAGACATATTTGACAATGATGTAACTGGAGTGATCACACCTTCCTTGACATTAGAGTAGGATGACGAAGATGTTTGATGGTAAGCAGCACTTGCTTGTTTATGTTGGGGGTTGACAGGACCACCAGTCTCTGTCCTCTTAGGAAAATGCAACAGACTGTTATGTCGCTGATTGCATGTCTTGCATGAGTGAGTTGAATTGCAATTTATTGTTATATGATTTGAACGCAAACAATTGAAGCACAATTTGAATTGTTTAATCACTTGAGACCTTTCTTGTGGGGTCTTTGATAAGAAGTTTGGACATGAGTAAAGAGCATGGCTTTCTTTACACAAAACACATGATTGATTGTTTGATTGAACCAAAAGCATTGTTGGTGTTGACTTTGGTTGATTGGTTGAATTCACACGCTTGTTATGATAATTATTTTGTTGCTGAACTACTGATTTGTTATTCTCATTTGAGAATAATGAGCGTTCTAGTGCACTGCATCGGTCCAGTAAAAATGATTTTAATTCATTAAAGCTTGGGAAATCTTTGCCTGTGCTAGACAACTCAAAGGCTTCACGAGATGCTTTATCTAATTTTGTTAACAACGAATGAAATAACACAAAGTCCCATTCTGAAGTTGGTAATCCCAGTGAACTAAGCATCGCTATGTTTTCACCGTAGACATCAAGCAAGTTCCGCAAGCTCTGGGCTGAACCAGAAGGCATGGCCTTTAAATTATTAATTTGTTCCCAACACATGAATGCTAAATACCTTTTGTTGTTGTATCGATTCACTAAAGCTTCATAAGCGCTCATATAATTAGCCTCAGACACATGAAAAGCACGAATTATATTTATGGGTTCCCCGGACAATGTTGTGATTAGGTATTGAAACTTTTCTATGTTTGTTAAATCTGTTCGCTGATGAACAAGTGTGTTAAAGAGGTCAATGTACCCCGGAAAATCTTTGAACTCACCTGTGAATGTAGGTAATTTAATCGGTGGAAGTTTAGTCTTTGGCTTGGGTTGATGACACGGTTGAGAAGGAGAAGCGAACTCCACTTTTGATTCTTTCAAGTATTTACGTTTTGCTTCGAGTACTTCGAAATACATGTCATCAGCTTGCTCTTGGAACACGGACTGCCCTTGCAACTCTTTATCATCTACACCGGCCTTTTGTAATTCACAAACCAAATTGATGTGGGCATCGTTAAAGCCCTCCAAGATAATGTCTAAACGGGAACACCATGTCTCTAACCGCGTTATAAGTTTCGGTTCGGATTCACAATTACGTGCACACAAAAGTGCATCGCTGAGCCGCTTGTGCGACAGGCTGCGTTTCGACTCCCAATGCGCAATCACGGTCTCACTCATTTTGAAATTTGATAGTTGTTATCACTTTTAGCAGAAATTTTACGCCTAAACTTAACTTATTATCGCGCAAACTTTTATAAAACACACTTTACGATGGAGTTTGATAGTTTTCAAACAGAAACGAACACGAAACTGTCACTTGTTTGTCAAAAGTCACAGCATAAACACTATGAGAATGACCGTATGAAATGATCGAACGAACATCGACGAATTTGATTCGGTTTGTTCGTATTGCCGGCACACAAACGCAATTTGTCGGCACACAAACAAACACAATCTTTGCTTGAGTTACTTAGGCGCTGTATGTTACACGTAAGTATTAACACAATTGTTTAATGATTTATCACGATAAGCTGTTATTATTAAGTGTCGCATGTTACACATAAAACAACGATTGAAATGATAATTAATGTTCAATTTCACAAAATTGAATACACGAACACAAATGTTTTGATTAAATGGACTCTCCCAATGACACGATATGAAGTTGGACTCACCCACAGAACGAACACAGGTCAATACTTCCAACCTACCTAAACTCCAGCGCGTGTGCGCAGATCGGTGAAATACAAAGTGTAGGTATTTTTACACCAACTTTTTGCAAAGTTCCTCACACAAAATGAATGACTGAGTTTGTTTGATGAATTAAACACAAAATATGATATGCGTTGTGATCGATATGTTGATATGATGCTAATAATTCGAATTATAGGTTTTGCAATTTGGTTGTTGTGTGCAAATATGGCGGCTTGATGACGCTAAAATTTTCACAAGTTGAAACGAGTTTACGATTTGAGCATAGGAAACCGATTCTAAGTCGAAATCCGGTTCGACGAGGACCAAAAATGATGTTAAGACGAGTGGACTGTATCTAGGGGTTGTTGAGGTTATGAAGAGGAAAATTGGTTGGAAAAAAACTCACCGGTGGTCGGCACTTAACTTCCTTTGGAGGCGTCGTTGGGGGCCCCCTTTTGCTAATTGTTGATGGTACACTGATGGTTATTCACTGATTATATTTTATTTCATGTTTTTGATGGAGCGACGCACCGTGTCGGTTCGTTAGAGTTTTGGAAGAGTGTCAAAGAATGAAAAGGATTGGTAGAGTGAATGTGTAGAAAGGACTGAACGTCCATAATGGGAACGAATGAAAGGGCGGGAAGGTTTTAATTTGGAATGGTTGAATAAGAGGCTTTAACACCTGTTGCCGTTATCAATATTGAGCAAAAACGAGCCAACAAATCAAGTACGGGATGGGAGCTCCCTTAAATGTTTATTATTAGTATTATTTTATTCCGGTTTTTAGTATTTGTTGGTATAGCAGCAACAGAAATACATGATCTGTGAAAATTTAAACTCTCTAACTATCACGGTTCATGAGATACAGTGGTGACAGACAGCAGAGTCTTAGTAATAGGGTCACGTTATACCCTTTGGGTACGGAACCCTAAAAACATAAAAATATGTCACTATCCCTATCACTCTCGTTGTCAGACTTCAATTTTCTGAGTCAGAATCCAGATTGGATAATAATATTTAACCTCCATTAAGTTAAAATATCAATCAAAATGTTCAATATTTTTATTCAAAACATATTATTTATTTCATCATCAACCCATAACGTCCCACTGCTGGGCACGGGTCTCTCCTCACTTTCGTGAAGAGGGTTAGGCCATAATCCACCACGGGGGCCCAGTCCAGATTGGTGGATAACATACCTACCTCCGAAATAATTCTCGGGTAGGTATGTGGGTTTCCACACGATGTTTTCCTTCTCCGAAAAGCGAGTGATAATCAATGAGTGAGTAATTAATTAGTTGAGTGATTATTTATTTAAATATTTTTATTTTATTTATTTATATAATTATATTCTTAATATTTGGACCATTCTTCATGTCAATGTTCTTTAATTAGACACAAAAAGGAACGGTAACTGTTTCATTATGTAAAAATAAATAAAAATATTTCGACGATTTTTAAAAAAAAAACGGCATCGATGATCTTTATGTGGAATATGCCAAAAGATCATAAATAATTAGTTCTATAACCACCTGTAAGGATATTACGGTTTTCCTTGCCGTTTTAGAGATAATTAGATTTTTCATACTATCTTCATACAAATTTTTCGTAAAAAAATTATAACTCCTCCGTTTTTGGGCAAAATTAACTGGGGTCTCATTTTTGTACCTAGTAATAAGTAATAGAAGCGATATCCGCCAAAAAATCCAGCACTTGCAAATTGAAATCCCTAAGTCTATGAAAGCCGATTTTCGATCCACCGTGCGTCGTAAGAAAACATATTGCGACATTGTAAGACATCCTGCAATGTCATAGGGCAACATGCGGCGTTGTAAAACATCGTGCGATGATTTATCACACCGTGCAACGTTGCCAGACCTTGACGCGACCCTTGTGGACGCTTATTCTGAAGTATGGCGACAGCCCACGACTTTGCGTCATCATCAATCATCAACAACCCATATCGTCCCACTGCTGGGCACGGGTCTCCCCTCACTTTCGCGAGGAGGGTTAGGCCATAATCCTCCACGGGGACCCGGTCCGTATTGGTGGATAACATACCCACCTCCGAAATAATTCTCGGGTAGGTATGTGGTTTGCTCACGATGTTTTCCTTCACGGAAAAGCGAGTTATAATTACGTACATATGCTGTTTCCATAAACACATAGGTACGTGCCTGCACTGGGATTTGAACTCACGACCTTCTGATTGGAAGGCGGACGTATACATTATAGAGCTTTGCAAAACATATGACTGGACTTTAGAGAATTTGCTTGTAGCATTATCTTTCTACTAGCTGCGCCCCGCCGTTTCACCCGCAAAATTCAAGTTTTCCCGCAATAACTCTCTAAGCAATATTTTTTTCCGTTTTTGCCACATTATTTATTGATGCTCGTCGCTGGTCGTAGCGTGATGTTATATAGCCTATAACCTTCCTCGATAAACGGACTATTCAACACAAAAAGAATTGTTCAATTCGGACCTGAGATCCTAGCGTTCAAACAAACAAACAAACTCTTCAGCTTTATATATAAGTAGAGAGTATAGATTTAAACAGAATATAATAGAAAATCCTTTATCGCACTGTACACCAGTTAACCCATAGCGTGTCGCAATTTATGTAGAATATTTTCAATTCTCCAGTTCACCTCTTTAACGTGCGACAGTCAAATTAATTCACCATGACACAGGCGTGATATTATCGATTGATAAAATCGCAGATGTGAGATAGCGCACGTTAATACAAAATGTACTAAACACTATCTCAAACACACCTCGGATATTATCACACTAGATAGTGGTCAAACGCGAACCTATTCACAATAAAAAAAAAAAACAAGAAATTCTATCGACCAGTACCTTCCGGCACAGACTACATTACATACTACATACAGAAAGGACACTCCACCCCGCGAAATCCGCGTCCCCGCACCTCTACCCGCAATCGGGGGGACAGTCTAATACTACACGCCCAAATGTTATAAACAAACGGTTGGTAATGAACCTTCATACTAGCCGGTTGTCTTGTGTTTTGGTCGCGTATTTTTGTGTACACACTGCCATTTGGCGCGTGTAAAAACGACATTTATCAAATGTGTTAACACTTTCAGTGCTGAGAACACAACTGTTGTGTTTGTTGTATGGGAAAACACTATGGAGCGCGCAGAGCCGCGCCCGTGGCTAGACAAGCAAATCGGCTCAGCAGTGAAAGTGTTAATTTTTACAGTGTCCGGGCTAAGGGATGCGAAAAAGGGATTTCTCGAATAAGCTATAATATCACGCCTGTGTTTAAGGCATACTTAAACATAATTAAACGAACGCGTGACGCCCGAAGGGTTGAGATACACAAACTTATTCCTTCTTCAATTTTTTCTTATCTTTTTCATCAACTTTTTCGTTCGGCATAGGCGGTTTCAATTTTATTTCGAAAGTTTTGGCTAGCCGGCTGAGGTGTCTGATCTCACTGGTGAGGCCCCGGATCTTAGCCAGGGATGATTGCGTGCGGATCCTAGGGCAGGAGAAGGTGGAGAAATCCTCCAGCTTGGGTATTTTAGTGGGGGGTTCCCCGTCGGCTTCCGACAGGCTCGGCATCTTGATTAACGGCTTACGGGGCCTCATGTTGGGAAGCACTGGAAGATGGACGAGAAATTGTAGTTAAAAATCAACGAAGAAGTTTGCAACATTTGTATATTTTTTTCCCAAACTATACTAGTGTTTCTTCATTTACGTAACGTATTGTCTGTAATTTAAAATTAATACCATAATTGAAGTTAAAATTGCTATTTATACAAAACGTTATCATAAATGACCGTATATAGAATGTTTGTCTCTCTCTAAAGAATTGTCTCTAATTGGCTCCGAACCGGCTCATAGGATTTCATTGAAACTTTCAACGATTTAAAACAGGAATTTTAAATTAAATTTTGGAGAGTTTCATTTCAATATCTCTGAATGTTCAGAACATTATGAATATAAATAAATATATTTGCCCAAGCACCGCGTGAACTAAGCCGAGAATTACAGATAGTAAAGAAATTAGAACCAATGAGACTCACATTGCTTAGAATTCCTTCTTGAAGTCCCAATAGGAAGTTCTGACAAATCCAATTTTATTTGAGTGGAGAAATGGCGGAGCGGTTGCGCTGACGTCACTTCGCTGGAATTGGACGCTGTAAAATAAGGAAGTTTTAGCGACAGGCTCGATGTAGTGGTAGGCGTCTTCGGCGAGAGACCGCCTGGGGAAGTACCACCTCTAGTGTTTCGTGACACAGGTCTTTGTCTTGTAGTGTCTGGTGTCTGGTGTCTAGTGTCTGGTGTCTAGTGTCTGGTGTCTAGTGTCTGGGGACTAGTGTCTGATGTCTGATGTCTGGTGTCTAGTGTCTGGTGTCTGATGTCTGATGTCTGGTGTCTGGTGTCTAGTGTTTAGTGTTTAGTGTCTAGTGTCTAGTGTCTAGTGTCTGGGGACTAGTGTCTGATGTCTGGTGTCTAGTGTTTAGTGTCTAGTGTCTGGTGTCTGGTGTCCGGTGTCTAATGTCTAGTGCCAGTACGCCACGGTATCTGATGTCAGAGTTTCTAGTATTTGGTGTCTATCTGGTGCCAAGTATGTTAAGTATTTAAATCGAAAGATCATTTACCTCCAACTTTCCCGCCCGCCGCTTGGTTGGTGTGCGTCAGTTCACTGTACTTTATGTCGCATTCTTCTATGCGCTTCTTCAAATCCGCTGAAACATAGAATTCACCTATTATTATTATATTTAATAGATTGGACTTCTGCAAGAGATCTTTCGACCTGGGAAACTACCACACTTTTACCAGATATTCATCCGCCAAGCAGTAGTGTGCAAATTCTATTCTATTGGGCAAAATGACTGGGTATGTGAGACTTTAGAATAATGTCTCAGCGCAGTACAGTGCAGTGCCGTAACAGATTCTGAATGACACTGTAGCTGTTATGAGCAGGCGTGGCGCTTACTATCAGGAGAACGAACTGCTCGTCTCTTTTCTTAGTAACATAAAGAAATGAAATAAATTCATATTACAAATCATTTATTGATGTGAAAGATTTATTCCTTCTCACGAGAGTGAGCTGAGACCCCACGCTCAGCAATGGGCAGAGCTAAGTTGTTACATCGTGAGGAAACCCACATACCTACCCGAGAATTATTTCAGAGGTAGGTAGGTGATCCACCAATCCGGATCTGGCCCCCGTGGTGGCCTAACCCTCCTCACGAAAGTGAGGGGAGACCCGTGCTCAGCAGTGGGACGTTATGGGTTCATGATGATGATGAAGTTGTTATGATGATGATGACGACGAAGATGATAAATCAATGAGGTAGTTACCTATGGTGGCGTCTTGCTCCCGTTGCCGTTTCGACATTGATTTTATAGTGCTATGTTGCCGCCAAGCCAATTTCTTGTACTCCGTCATCTGCATTGATAAAGACATTACTTAGTATAAAAATATATAGTTTTTTGTAACCTGTAGTGTCCCACTGCTGGGCAAATTCCATGACATACGAAGCTAATAAAAGCGTGTTAATAAGAACACTTTGTTTCGATATTTTTTTAAATGTATGCGACCAAATCAAAACGTTCATATTGCCGGTTGTCTATTACATTTAGCCGTGGATTATTGTCCATCCCCCCCCCCCCCCCCCACGCCCCATTCGTTACTTCATACTTGAACGGTCCCTAAATCAGTATGTAGTGAACGTGTATTATTATTTCCGTGGCAGGCGTGAATAACTTGAAACGTCTTAAATTGCAATTTTTCAAGGCGACCGTTCTCTTTGTTTCGTCTGTCTTTTTTTCTGGAAAATCGGTAAATCAGTTTAGCGAATTTTATTTTAGATAACAAAATAACAATGTTCGTTCACAAAAAACATGTGAAAGTAAAAGACTACAAAATGTGAGATGTCAGTTGATTGCTCCAAAAGTTATGTATATAATAATTTGGATCTGTAATTTTTTTTCCACATAACATCTTAATAAATAGTATCGATTAAGCTAATAAAAACAAAAACATGCATGTCGACATGTCAATGTGTTCCCGCCAGCGACGGATTTTTGACTTAGCGTTATATTTCAGACTTTACCCGCTTAGCGAACAGCTTGTACTGCGACGCGAGGTAGAGCGACAGCCTCGCGTTGAGGACCGCTCTCTGGCGCAGGTGACCCAGCTCCGACCGGAACATTAGTGGAGTGATGGGACCTGACAACAAACATAATTATAGTTAGCACGTTGACAGCTGAAAATACGCCCTTTTGTGTTATTGAAGTGAAACTTCTATTATAGACGGCGTGTTAGGATTTTATAATGTTGAAAAAGCGTTATAGTGCAAGAGCCCGTGAACCCCAGACCTTCGTTATTTTATAAAAGCTGAAAATGTGTCAGCGCATGCTCCCAACACTGGTAAGAACGATGTACGGTTATGAAGTTTCGAGTTACCGTGGCTTTGGCAGGTGAACTGTACTAAATGTGTGTAAATACAAAAAAATCAAACTTTATCATTTTGACGTTTTTGGTCAACACGACACAAATTATAACGTATGTACTAGGTACATCTGATTTGTGAGATTTATACCTAAATTCCTACATAGTATGTACTATAGTAATTAGTATCCGATAACGTATTTTTTTTTTAAGTGAATCTATTAATAAAATTTAATTATTATTTATTTATAAGGGTATAGGAGTGTAGGTCTTCTCAGGGCATTGCGTAAAAGAGGTTCACGCACAATGTGAAGTAAGGTGGTGTCTGTATAATATTTAAAACGAACAGGAGAAACACGGTACATATTATTATAAACTTAATTGAATATTTTACAATACCTACAAGTCGGTTCGCACGCACGCGCATCGATGGTAAGCGAGTCTCTCGCTCGCTCTCTCGCTCTCGAACGTACGATGAGAGAAGTCGCTGGAGGCGGGCGATTGCACGAGGCATTCGGATGAAATCCTGCGCGCCAAATTTAAGCTCGCGTTACATTATTTAATTTTTTTTTTGTTTACGCATTGAATTCAGTTTATTTGTTTGATGAAATAAAATTATGTTTAAATAAAAAATGCATTCATTAAAATGTACCGAACCTAACCAAATAATAATTTACAGTAAACCTACGAGAAAAAAAATCGAAATGTGTGCTGGGAAAACACGCCTGGCGTGCGAACCCGCACCGCTGTATTGACAATTTTATCACACCAGTTGTGTGCGCCCGCACTGCTGATGCGAGTTTAGTTACGACACAGCACCAGTAAACAGTAACGACACACGGTGGTGTGAAGGTTCGCCGAAGTGTCAGAAAAATTCAACCGGTTCAGCAGCCAAGGTGTTAAAAGAATCAGGCGGTTACTTTGCGGAAATCCATATTCAACAAGACAATTAAGGTTAACACGTTGACCGCTGACCCAGTTTTAACATTTGGGCACCGTTAAGGACCGTGTGCGTTTCCCAGCAATGGCGTGCCGTCTGTGTGAGCCGCACTGTAGTAGCGCCGCGTTAAACACACACGTTTGTTACGCCCCACAGCCGGCACGTAAGCTGCGCTAACACAACAGGTGTGTTTTGCCGTGCCCGCGTAATGTTATAAAAGACACAGCGTATGTGATTTAAGCAGTGAAAGTGTTAAAAAAACTAAGAACACACTTTAATAGCAATCCGAACTAAAATCTAGAAGAAAAAAAAAACAATTATGGTTTAAAAGGCTGCTGCTGTTTAAGTGCTTTTAACTTTACAAACCATACCTTTACCATAACTTTTGACATAAGATTAATTATTTTTGTACTTATTAGTTCGCCTTGCTATATACCTTATGCATTTTTTATTATTTTACTGATGTGGTTAGACGAGCCAGGCGTTCATTTATGAAGTAAAACTTCTTTACGCACGCTTGACTTGGGGAGTAAGCAGGTGAATGCGTTACGAAAAATGTGATCGGGCGAGGATAGCGGAAGTTGAGAGGGAGATATAAATTAGTGAAGATAGAAAGAGAGAGAATTACGATTCGTATATTTTTTATATATCTTTAATGAATTTTACTTTAACTAAAAAATAAAATTTAAATTTAAATTTATTAAAATAAATAATTATTAAATTTAATTTTTTTTTGTTTTTTTATGTGTCCCAGCACACATTTCTTCTTTTATTTTATTATAATTTATTTCTTGTTTATCGTGGTTCCCCGCTAACAAAAAAGAAGCCAGAGTGATGCTCGGTGATAAAAGGTTGGGAGCCACTGCTACAGGTTGATTACCTTGATTGCCTCTCATAGCCGGAAGAACGCCATCTTGCAGTTGCTTCCTGAACGCCGGCGATATCTTGTCGTCGAAGTGTTCTATCGCCATGCTGGATATATCGCGCAACTCTTGGAGCACCTCGTGGGCTCGCGGCGGTGTGTTCTCCGTCTCTACTACGGAGAGGACGCGTTTGATTTCGTCTATCACCTGGAATTTAAAGTGAATCGTCATCATCATCATCAACCCATAACGTCCCACTGCTGGGCACGGGTCTCCCCTCACTTCCGTGAGGAGGGTTAAGACCATAATCCACTACGGTGACCCGGTCCAGGTTGGTGGATAACATACCTACACCCGAAATATTTCTGGGATGGTTATGTAGGTTTCCTCACAGCCCTCGGTTTCACCCACGTTAACTATAACTAATTATCTCACAGAAACCGGGATTTACGGGTTTAAAAATATTTTTTTATTCGAGGAGCTAAACCATCTGTGTACCAAATTGTATCAAAACCAGTTCAGCCGTTTCGGCGTGAAGAAGGAGAACAAACACACTAGGGATGTTACGGAGGTGATTCAATCGGAACCGAAGTCGGAATCGGAGTTTTTAAATTTGGTTTGTCGAAACCGGAGTCGGAGGTGGTGGTAGAAGAGAGATGTGTTAAGGCAGGCCTCATAAAATAAAATAGTGCAAACGTTCAATCAGCCTATTTAATTTCAATTAAACAGTAATAAACTACCTTGAGTATGAGCAAACAATATTCATGTTTTCAATAACTGTTAGCAAATTAAATCAAATGAATTGTCTATCGAAGTAGCAAGACCTCCGATTTAAAGGTGTCGGAGCCGAAGTCGGAACCGGAGGTGTAATATCAATCGGAATTTCCGACTTATCGGAGTCGGAAGTCGAAGCTCCGTAACATCCCTAAACCACACACACACACACACAACACAAACTTTCAGATATTAGTCAGATATTCACACCAATCACTATTTAGATACATGGAAAGGAAAGGTAAGAACCCTCACCTTTCCAGGGATGAAGCAGCAGAGGCCATGGTCAATAAACTTGGAGTAGGTCATGTTCAGCATAGATATGCGAGTCTCGATGGAAGTTAGGATGTCGCAGTGCCGGGAGAGCTGGTGGTACCTGCAACAGTATATCGGTGAGTCCATCATTAGACACAGAAAAACTGAGGGGACTTATCGGTGATGAGCAGACTGTAAGCTGTGCGGCAACTTCTCTTATTCCCGTCCAGAGCAAATATTTGGAAGCCAGTGTTTGCTTTGACTCTGGGTGCTTGTGGGACCATGGTCCTCGTAGTTTCTAAATGCTTAGTTACAAAAATCCAGGTAGAGGCCAGTTCTAGCTTAAATTATTTCTAGTTTAGTTCAGTTCAGTTCAAGTTTGGTTCAGTTCTAGTTTAGTTTTACTTTAGTTCAGTTCTTAGCTTAACAGCGTAGCTTAACACTTTGACTGCTGAGCCGACTTTCTTGTCTAGCCACGGTTACAGATCTGCATCACATTGTTTTCGCGTACTCATGGCAAGTTATAAAAAACACAACAGTTGTGTTTTCAACAGTGATTGTGTTAAATTATTCCTAGTCTAGTTCAGTTAGTTCCTTTCCAGATTAGTAAATAATTTAGTTTTACTTTGACTATTTGGCATTACAATCAGTTACCTCCGTTCAGACTCCCTTCTTGGCAGCTGTGTTTTAACATTCTTCAATGCATGTGCATGCTGCCTCTCTATCATGAGGAAGCCACGGTTTAGCATCTTCTTGCATATGTCGTTGAAGCTTTTCGACACCTGAAAATGGGAGTACACAAATAATGAATATTAAAACTTTCACTGCTGAGCCCATTTTCTTGTCTAGCCACGGGTGCGGCTCTGCACTCACCATAGTGTTTTCCCATATGAAAAACACGACAGTTGTGTTTTCAGCACTGAAGGTGTTAAACATACAACTTAAAATTATTGGACTCTGAGTCCACGAGGCTCAGTGACCTGCTAAAGACAATAGATGAAGAATGCAACCACAGAGCAAGTGGTTTTAAATTCCATCCTGAAGGCTCAAATAGAAACTCCTTGCTTCGTTTAAAAATAAAGTGAGAGAATCTAGGTGGATTATGATGAGTGAAGGCATGAATGAGAGGGTAGTAATTGTTGTTTAAATGCATTCAACTGTAAATAGTGACGACAAGTGACGAGTAACAATATGCAACCAGTTATTTATAGATTTTACACACAGATACATCGTGCATGCAGAATCTTTTGTCATGCATTTCCATTTTGTACTAGAACAAACTATATTACGTGATGGATCGAAAATAACCTAAAATCACGGATACAGAAAAGCAGGGTTGGAACTGATGGCTTGAAAATAACAATCAAATCAATCTGTTTATTAAAATTACTTACCATTCTGGTCTTAGCAATATCATCGTATGAAAGATACGATAAAATATTTTCTATCATAACAAGTGGGAGACTCATGATGTCCGCAGTTGTCATGTTAGTGGGCGTGGAAAAGGAAAATCTTCGGATAATGACACAAATTCAACTGCGCATGGCAAAATACAGAAATAATCAATGTTTTCTATAAAACAAAGTGGTTTTCGCGATGTTTCTAAAGAATACAGAATGCTTCGACTCGTCCCCTTCCTCAGCTTCCTCTTACATCCGCATCTATTTCACTCGCACTTACGACAATTTTATGTGAACTTGTGAAGTGGAAGAGAGAAAAACGATGATCAGTTTGTTTTGACAGCTAGCGGCACAAGATCCAGTTTTAAATTCACGCCATCTATTGTTCGCTGCAATGAAATAAGTAGACTAGCCACCCTTCAACGAAAGAAGACTCGCAGACGTGGCGCTAGTTTCTATGTGAAAGCAGATTTTTCTAGGTGTTGAATGTAGTTCCACTTATTGCCGCGAACTTCTCTTTTTTTCGAAAGCCCTAGAGGGTAATCCTAAACCTGTGATCTTTACTATAAAAATCATAATTTTTCTAAAATTTAGTCCGGCTTGCAATATTTTAGTAAATTTTTTAACCGTACATAGCAATCTCATCGTAATACCGATGTCAATGTCCGTATAATTAATTGTATCCTACTATCCTATTTCCTACTAATCCAGGCTATAATTTATTCCCGTATTCCCACAGGAACGATAACCGCGAGGCAGTTAGTTAGCTAGCTAGTTTATGATAATATCACGATATTTGGATCATCAATAATATTGTAAATCGGGCCATTGAGTGCAGCTACAGAGTAGGCATAGAACAAAATTAAATATCTGCAGTGCTCAGCCGGCTCAAAGAGGAAATCACTCAAAACTCAAACAAGATATACACTATGGAGGAGAATAAACAAGTTAAAATAAAACCACCAAATCATAACACCAAAAATAATATAATAACAACAAGCAACATTATCTTAAAGTGGGAAGATCACAGTGTTTCTTTCTAACATGGAAGCGCAAGGAAGTATTGTATTTTGTAGCGAACGGACACACTTCGCATTTGAACCTCTTTTCTGTGGCATGCTTATACTTGTGTTGGACCAAGTTTGCCGGCAGTATGGTAGCATAGTCACATTTATCGCAGGCATATCTTTTTTTACCAGTTGAGTGGGCTTCTTCGTGGTATTTCAAAATGTATTTGTTCATGGTTTGGAATGGACAACTCGCGCATTGCAGTTTCACTCCCAAATCGACATGCTTTCTCTTATGTTTGGCCATTGCCTCCTCGTAGAATGTTTTGTATCTGCAGCCGTTGAAGTCACAGTGTATGGTCGCTGCGTTGGTGTGCCTGAGAGTGTGCTGCGTCATACTTACCCTATTCTTAGTCGTAAACTCACAATATTTGCATGTCATTTCAATCTCTTCATGTAACTTCATATGTCTCTGTAGTTCACCCCTGGGCATTAGTTCTCCGCATTTTTGGCACTGAGTTTCTTCGGCCGCATGATGCGTATGCTCAAAGTGAACTCTCAGTTCCTCCCAAGTGCCGTATTCATCGGAACATTTTGTGCAATGGAAAAAATCTTTGATTACATCCTTCTCTTCTTTCTTAATCACAATATCGGTAACAGTTCTGTGAACTGTGTTTATATGTCTGCACAGTTCAAATTCATTCATAAAACTCTCTGTGCATTTCTCACATTTGTGCGTTTTCTCCTCATCCGTGTAACTATCTGGATGTTTGAATATCAGATGACGTCTGTAACTTTCTTTAGCCTTGAACTTTTTACCGCAAAACTTGCATGTATAACTCACTTGTAGGTGAACCTTCATGTTGTGCGGCTTTAGCTGGCGCTTGTCATAGAAACCTTGATTACATATATTACAAAACACAGTCTTTTCAGCTGCTATCTTGTGGGTACACCTTAAATGCTTTGATAAACCTCCTTGGCTAGCGAAAATAAGTCCGCATAAATTACATTCCTTAATAACTTTAGTGTGCGAATGATTTAAGTATGTTTCTCTGGAAGGAAAAGATTTACTACACACTTCACAATACGTCCCGGAGTCGTGTTTCCGTCTCACGTGACGTTTCAAACTCTCAACTTTATCGTATGATAAGTTACAAAGCTTGCACTTTAATCTAAAATCATTTGTCAAAACGTTATGCTTCCGTCTCATGTGTAATTTTAAGTACATAATGGAGGAGAAAACTAACGGACAGAAAGTACAAGTTACTTCCCCCGACCGTTCGTTAGTAATACTATTCTTAAGTACGTCGTCTGAGCTGTTTTCTTTCTTAATATCATCTTCATCTACTTGATGCTTCCTCTGTATATGACGAGAGTAAGTCTCTCTTCTGCTGAAGAGTTTTGAGCAAAATGGACACGTGTACCATTGGGTAGCCTTCGGTTTAGGTGCGTTTATATGTTTTCTCCGCCTGTGGACAATCAAGCTTGCATACTTATCGTATGTCAATCCACAATCTTCGCACACATGTTTGAAGGACTCCTCGTACGACCCATGTT
This sequence comes from Campaea margaritaria, assembly GCA_912999815.1. Classification (NCBI taxonomy): domain Eukaryota; kingdom Metazoa; phylum Arthropoda; class Insecta; order Lepidoptera; family Geometridae; genus Campaea; species Campaea margaritaria. The sequence goes on from OU538814.1 coordinate 6,000,223, forward strand.
TTCTGCGCATGTGCATGCGGAGTCTAGACAATCCTTTAAAGACCAGTGCGCAGATATCACAGGCGCGCTCTAACATATCGTCGTTATTTGCTTCAGGCCCGTGTTTTCTTCGCATGTGAGCGACCAAACTGTTTTTCGCATCGTAGGACATGCCGCAGTGGTCACAAATGTGTTCGAAAAACCTTCTGAACCGCTTATGCTTCCTTTTCTGATGCATGAGGAGTGTTTTAGGATTTTTGAAGACTAAATGGCACACTTTACAGAAGTGGTTGTGTGTAGGTAAATCGCTTTCACCGCCTTCTATTTTTGGTTTAACATCCCCTTCATACTTGACTTTGTCATTGATCACACTCTCAAAAGTTAGAAGTATGGCGTCTCGGTTCTGTTCCTCAAGCTTTACTATTGGTTCTAGTGGGGAGTCATTACTATCATGCGGCTCATATTCATTGGATCCAAACTGCAATGGCAATAAGTCAAATTAAGCTTAGTACATTATTGATTGTAGTCACTTATGACATGTAGTTTTAATAATAGGGTTGACCAATAAATCAAGCATACAATAGTGCCACTTTCTACATATTACTATATACTGTAGCCTGTCAATCAAATAAGGTCTAAGTGCTGTATCAGGATGACGAGTGCAATGCAGTGTCATACAAAATTATGCAATGCAATGTTGTGTGTGACATTGGTAACTGAAATGGGCCGGTGTGGTGCTTACCATTAGGTGGATGACTACATGCATACATAAAAAATACGAAAATAACTCTGTCTGTATGCTAACTCACTGTGTTTTCACACTTAACGGCTGGACAGATTTTGATAAATTGTTGTATGGAGGTGGATTGAACCTTGGGATAAAGGATACTATTTGTCATGATAAATGAGTGATTATTTTATACGTACATCATTAAAGTCCAAATCCACTTCGATATCTTCCACTTTGATGGTAACTTCTGTATCCACCATAGCAATTCCAATGTCTGGATCTAAGGCAGTTATATCCGGTTCTCTGACCACTGCCATCTTCTCTTCTATATCCTTGAACGGGTCCACCTGTTTCTTTTTCTTCTTTTTTTTCTTCTTCTTTATTTCATAGGACATTTCTTCTTCCGGGAGGAAGGTGGTGGGGTCTCGGCGTTCATCTTTTTCATTAATTTGGGGTTCTGGTTTTGACATTATGGTGACTTAGTTTAAGTACACAGCAGGAGACACAGCTTAACTGAAACAGAGATGAAAATACTTTTTACTGACAAAAAAGGGTCACAAAAATTTATATTATAATATTGTTTGTCTAGTAAATATGAATTAATTACGCGAAACTTAAGGTAAAATTATTATACTTTACATTATGATTTTTAATTTTATTATACTTTGCTTTACAGAGATGTCATACAAAAACTGTCAAAATTTATGACTTTGACAGCAATTTGCAGTTATATTAATAGCCAACAGGATTATGCAAGAAACTTCAAAGAAGATGATGAAGATTTTAATGTAATACAGAATAAATATACAGAACTTTTTTATATAACCTCTTTACATACAGTAAGGAACTTTTATTTTTCAAATATTTCCAAACAGAAACCTCACCTTGCATATTGATATTTAGCTTTCTTAGCACTAGGTTTTGAGATTGCAATAAATTTCATCAAAATATCTACTCTAGTAAGTACATAATGCTCAGATCTGATATGATTTATTTATCTTACTACAACCAGTACGAGGATTACGACTGGCAGATATTAAATATTCCTGTTTGTAAATTATACACAACAATAGACATTCTTTCAAGATATGCAAGCGTTCTAAACCTAAATCAAGGTAAACTAAATATTTGACGCAATAGTAACTTGTCTAACAACACGCCCAGGCTGGCTGTTATAATATTGTAATAATATTCAACGCGCTCAAGGATATAAAATTGATAAGAAAAATTTAAGTCCAATAGGTATTTACTTATAAAGTTGTCATGATTTATTAACTTCAGCTCATTTAAAGTTGAATTGAATAGTGTAAAAGAGATGAATGGCAGGACGATTAATGGGTAAAGGTTACACGAAATAACACGTCATTTCAACATAATAATGTATACACTTACCGATTATTTATAAAACATTTTATTACAACCAAACTTCACAACTTAGAGTAAGTACAACGGCCGGATTCTTAGACTAATAACAATATTTATAAACCTAATAAACTTTAAAAACGCCCACTCAGGCATAGCCCGTGTGCTAAAAATCAATAAATTTTATTATATCTACGAAAAATAACCAAAATGGCCTGGTTTTTCAAGATAATAAAAATATGACATTTTGTTAATGTTGTCACCTCTTAAATAAATATCCCAATGTCTCAATGTAATAATGTTTTTTTTTTGCATAAATATGATATGTATAATAATTATTATTTTATGCATTGTAAACCATTTGCATGACATTGTCAGCAAATGATTTACTCCCAAAGATCACTTATACTTATAAATTATACACAGTAAATGTTTACAAGATGTAAGACTAGCCGTATTTTACTTTTGTATGTATTTGCGGTCTACCAATCCAAACCGGGACCCCATGTGGATTGTGATCTAATCCTTTCAAGGAGAGTGAGGGGAGACCCCTGTTCAGCAGTAAGCTCATAAGGATACATGATGATGTTATAGTATGTTTTAGTAAATTAGAAAATCTGCACAATAGAAAACAACCTTGTTATTTTTCAAATCGAAAAAAAGTTTAATAGTGTAGACATTACTGTAGTGCGATACTTTAAAATGCATCGAGAAGATTCCTGAAATTATGTAGGTCTAAAAGTTTAAATTACAGCAATATCGGTCCAGAGGTGGTTAATGTATGGCCTGCTGCTTTGCGGCTAGCATAATTTGCCACTGAAATAGGGTAATATTTATATTATGGTAATCACAGTATGTCAAATATTAAACTTCACAATTTTTTATTGTAACTCTTTGTCACTGTCACACAAATGTCAACAAACTGTCACATTACAATTTTCACCAATTTTGTCATTATTTTTCTAACCAAACAAAACTGGATTTTTAATTATTAATTATTCCTGTGATTGATTAATAAAGTTACATTTATCATGCTGTTGAGATTATTAAAACGCTGTGCTACTATAAACAATTTGAGGGCTCTACGAGCTAAGATTCCTCCCCAAACTCGGCGAATTCACGTGACCACTAGTAAGAAACTTTACGCTGTTTGTTTTGATAATTATTGAATAAATAAAGCAGTAATTTCGTTTTACCTCAGGTCTAAGGCATGGAGAATATGAATGGCAGGATCCAAAGTCGGAAGACGAAGTGTGAGTCATCATTTTCATATTTTGTTATTGCCCAAATTGTTGCAATTATGATTAACACTCCTTACTCAGTTATTGTACCTATTTACTTAGCAATGTCAATGGACAGCTATTCAATAGCCGAAGCTACCCCACTAATATGGTAAACTCACTCACTCACTCGTCACTCAGTCATATAAAAAAAACAAGCAAGGCACCTATTTGGTCCTGCTATCTACATAATACCTATCTTAGTGACACAGCTTGTATCGAATTCTATTATTAAAGTTCCTCTATAACACTTTCACTGCTGAGCGGATTTTTGTCTAGCCACAGGTGCGGCTCTGCACACTCCATAGTGTTTTCCCATAAAACAAACACAACAGTTGTGTTTTCCCGCACTTGTGACGAGTTATGACCCGCAGTTGTGTTAATCCTTTTACAAAATATGGTTTACTAAATACATGTAATTTTTTGTTTTTCCAGTGTAAATGTAATATACGTAGACAAGGACGGCAACAAGACTAAAGTGAGAGGGAAAGTCGGTGACAATATTCTCTACTTGGCTCATAGATATGAAATACCAATGGAAGGTAATTTTAAATATTCACATAACTATTATCATCATCATTAGCCTATTATTTGTTCACTGATCGACAGAGACCTATCCCAGTGAACACCACTGAGCCAGATCTTCGGCTCTCCTTTTTTCTTTTTCTGGGTGTAATGCATTACGCATACCACCCAGCCCCAGGGGGACCGGGTGGTTATGTGGGACTCCCCCGCCCGCTCTCCTCTCCGCATGTTGGGGTGGTCCCGGGATCGCTAATCGCACATCCGCAAATCTTCGGCTCTCCTCATTCAGCCTTCGCCAGCCGTTTTCTGCAATTTGTCACATAGTACTGAGATTCATTTTAATTGCTGTACTAGCTTTTATTTATCCGTATTAGTTATTAAAATATCATATAAATAGGTCAAATCTTGCTGTAAATTTGAACCCAATTTACGTTCCTAAATTGAGTTAACATTTTCCATGACTTAAGTTCCTAGGACAATATGAGACGGAACTCGGAAGGTAGACAATGAAACTCCCTCATGAATAACAGCAGATGAATGGTGTTTGAGGTTATTATAATCAGCTTGCAGTATGAAATTCATCACACTAATATTATAAATGCAAATTGTGCTCATTTCACTATGCAACGACTGAACGGATTTTTATAAAATTTGTTGCAGATATTAGATTGTATCTTGGATACACATGATACACTTTGTCTTGGAAATCGCAGGGAACGTCCAGTATTTTTAAAAGATTTTCATATTTTCCCTGAGAATAATTAGCTCTAAAAAGAACATGTTTAGCGCACTTGTAAATTGTAGTTTATGTCAGCTATTATTTATACTGGACATTCATTTCCATTATCTTTATTAACTAGGATATTTTACTATACTAATACTAGTTGCTACAAAATTCTAATTTTATATTATATTTGTTTAACTGATCCAATTATATCTTCTATCTCTATTAAAGATAAGAGCTCTTATTCTTTGAAATCCGTAATATGTAATGTCAACATTTGTTGAAGAATCCAATGAGTTACTTGCTCTTTGTCAACACTCTTCGATATCATTTATTACTATTATGCCAATTAAAAAATAAAACGAAATGTATTTACAGGTGCTTGCGAGGCATCACTAGCATGTACAACTTGTCATGTTTATATACCACACCAATATGCCGACCATCTGCCACCATCGGAGGAGAAAGAGGATGATTTGTTAGACATGGCACCGTTTTTGAAAGAGAATTCTAGATTAGGTGAGTTGAACAACATTGTCACAACCCATATCAGGCTATTGTTAAATGTAAACACAACTGTTGTGTTTTTCATAACTTGCCGCGAGTGCGGGAAAACACAACCATTGTGTTTGTTGTATGGGAAAGCACTATGGAGTGTGCAGAGCCGCACCCGTGGCTATACAACAAAATTGGCTCAGCAGTGAAAGTGTTAAGCAGGGGTCTCGCTTGCAGGCTTGAGGGTTGCAATCCGGGCATGCTCCAATGTGTTTCTTGTAAAAACGTTACATAATGTAGACTATAACCACCAATTATCAATTACAGGTTGTCAAATAGTCCTCACGAAAGACCTGGAAGGCATGGAGATTCAGTTACCTAAAGCGACAAGGAACTTCTATGTTGATGGACATCAACCAGCTCCGCACTGATGCCAGTCACAAGATATCAACGGTGGATGGATTATCAATGGATGCCTTCAGTTTTACGTGGATTCCAAGTCGTGTCAGTGGCACGGATAGAAAGGCTTTATAATTGGAAGTTACTACCTTTTCTCAATAATATACAAACATATAAATTTTCGGTCATTTTACTGCTAAAATAATAAGACAGATTATAATAACCAAGATTAAATAAAAAAAATATTACCATGATTGATAAGCTTTGCTCATGCTTTGCTCGAGGCAAAGTTGCCATGTGTAAACTATTTCACTCAGTAGGCATGGTCTTCGTAAATAATTAATTAATAAATAATTGATGAATCCTAAAAGATAAATCTTATATCCATATGGCAAGCTTTCACTTGAAAACAATTCGAAACTGAGCTAAGATTGGAATTAACTAAATTAATTTAGCTGAAAATATTTTTTTAAAGTTTTGTTTTGTTCGATTTGCGCATTGAGCCAGTCTCAAGTTTAGTATTGTTATAAAAATTGTGATTTGACTTAAATCAGATTTGCGTTGGAATGTGATTGGAATGGATTTTAAGAGAAACCTTGAAGGTATGAGCATATGTACAGTTTGTTGAGGAACATAGTTTTAAAGAGCACTTTTTTAATACTTGGTTACATCGCTCCAAGGTTTTTATAGTTAAAATCTCTCTCAATGGGGACTGTGGGAATAAACCATCTAGATTTGATTCCTATTAGAGATGAGACAGAACTATTGACTTTGTTGTTTTACATCAAACTGAATTAAATCGGCCAGTTCTAACATCTGTCCTTTTCGTTTACACAAGGTATGAAAGGGACGGTAATAATTTTTAAGACCCCAAACAATATGAACTAATTTTAGTTTAGTATCGTCTTCCCTAAAATTGAGAGTTTGATACGAAAATGGTCTATCTCTGTTAGATTATTGAAATATGATGCTCAGAAAAATTGGGCATCTTCTCATTTCTACATGGAGTATTTAATTTGTAGCAGGAAATAAATTATTAGATGTATAAACATTCTATCTGTGTCTCCGTATTACAGAACTAAAGCATAATAAAAAGGTAACTAGTTTTTGGACAAATGTACTAATTTTTTTTTGTCACTAATGGCATAGACGTCAAAAATGCTTCGCATTTGGAAGTAGGTAATGAATAAAATAGTATTGTAAATACATAGTTAGATTTTAAGTTGTATGAAAAATAAAACATTGGAATAGCTACATATAACTAGTAGTTATTGTATAAGTATTTGTTTTATTTCTCTCATGTGACCCTCTGTTTATTAAAAATAAGTGCAGTGCCCGTAAAGGAGATAAGTGTATCATAAAAAAGAAACTCATATCTACAAAGCGTCATTCTAATATTTTCTTTGGTTGAATTTCGTCATCAAATCGAAGAAATACCAAAGTACAACGAACTTACAAAAATAACAGTTCATATAAATAAATATGACATTCAAAGTTTGTAAAAATTTTACCCTTGGTGGGGTAAAGTAAAAATAGGGGATGAAAGTTTATATGGAAATATGTAAGGTTTCGGCTAAACCACTGCACCGATTTAAAAAATTATTTCACTAATGGAAAGCTACATTGACAGCGAGTAACATACGTCCCCATATTCCCGCGGGAACAGGAACTACGCGGGTGAAACCGCGGGGCGCAGCTAGTTGACAATAAAGTAGTAAGCAATGACTAAAATTATAGGCTCCACAAAAAGTTACACACTATGAAAACTAAAATGAATAATCTCGTTCGTCGTAATTGGCTGGTTTGTGTTCCTGCCATATTTGGAAGAATTAATTTTCCGACACCTGGCAACATCGACTACGCGTCTCGGTCATTTTGTTCAGTCTCTGTTCAACTCACTCGCACTTGTCCAATTTTCGTTCGTTCAATCAGTCAGCTCGCGACCTTCGCAAGAGGAGGTGCTCTTGTTTCGGTTCTCGGCAAAACGCGTTTACGGTGTGATTAGTGTTTTGTTTTGTGGTGCACGATGGCTTACAACGGTAGTGGTGCCAAGAGACTGTGTACAGGGTCCGACTTGGACGTGGAAAGGGTAAGTTTTATGATGTCCGTGTACTATTGTCAAACCTACATCTCTGTGTAGTCGTCGAAAATGGCCGTGTTTTATACATTGCCTGTTCGAAGAGCGCGTTTCGGAAGTGCCACGGCGACCCTACCTGCAAGTTATTGTCGCTAAATCAAAAATCAAGTTGCAGACCCGTTAGCGACGCTTGTTTTAGTCCAGTTGTCATTATCACGTTCTGTTGTTGATCTATGTTTTGAGGTTACGTTTTGTTGACATACGATTGCTTTTTCGATAACTTCTATAGGGCCACGGTATTAATTTTTATTCTGCCAAGTGTTTATTTTTTTTTTCGTTGCGAAAGTGTCGGTGGATCACTTCTAAAATAACTTTGCCAGACGCCGTCAATTAAAGTGATTGACATCGGTCGGTCATTAGTTCCGATCTTCAAATGTAGCACCGGCATTTTTTTTTATTTTCTAGGCCGACGCGGGAACAATACGCTTGTCGCTATACCGACGTATTTTTTTTTTAAATAAGATTCTAATTATCTCCTGTACGATTTACTCTTTGACCCATTTCTTTTTAAACTCACGACATTCGATTGTCTATGGCCTAATGCCGTTAATCCCGGTAATTTTGTAAAGTTCTATAACAAGTTCGCTCTGGTATCATTAGGACCCCACTCTTGCCTTTATTTATATGTCGCCCAGCTGACTAATTTTATAGGCAGAGAAATTATTTTCGAACTAGCCAAGTCCACAAATTCTGTCTTATAATAAGTGTGAAAAATAAAACATTCGATTTCGGAATGGTGTTGCTAGGTACCCTCATAAAAATATCTGACAAAACAAAACGTTTTTCCTTCTACAAATTGTCCATTTTAATTATTCTTGTATATAATGGTTAAAAATTCATGTGAACAAAATGTATCTACTTGAAATTTATGCTATTTATCTGTCATGCAAGAAAAGATTAGATAATTATAACCTACCTACGTATAGCCACATACAAGATTTTTCCCAAGAACAGACAGAGGGTAAAATATCATTCAATGTTGTGATAAGCTATCACAGGATTTTAACTTTTTATTGCAATATTTTTGCCAACTTGCAATAAATGGTTTGAGTTTTGAGTTTTACATATATTTTGGAAATAATCCTTCAGTCAAGTTAACTGTACATAATATTTTTAAATCATTTCTAATTCAAGAATAATATATAATATACCTAATCATACTTTTTTTAAAGCAACATTCTCCCTTAGATTATATAAAAAATTTATTTTAGAAAAAGGGATATCCTCGATGTATTATGTCTGTTTTGAGTTCCCGATGTTTCGGCACTGTTGCAGGCGCAAATATCCCGTTTTTAATGAAAATATGAATAACAAGCCAAATGCATTCATTAAAACAGAAATACCATAGAGAATGAACATGTTACCTTAAAATCAGGTCTTGGCAAAATGCAACATTCGGCCTAGATAAACTGAAGATATAATTTTAATTGTCAGTAGGTCATTTTAATCAGGGTTTTATGGCAAAACTGTGCGGTACTTATTGTTTTTCGAATGCACTGATAAGTTCAAAGATAAACACATTCTGCTATTTTATGTAATGTACCAATTCAAAGTCCACCAATTTCAAATTGTAGCACAATTGACAAGTTTCTTTAGCACAAAAAGAGTTTTGTATTATTTTTAAATAAATCTAAATATGTGTTGTGCCTAATTATTATTTACTAGTTGAATTGATAATTTGTCACGAATTAAAAACTTATGCAAGTTCATATATGTATATATATTAAATAAGAGACCTCTAAAATACGCATAAAATGGGGAAATATAAGAATAGAAAATCAAGAATGTGTTCAAATTTAAAATAATTAGCCCAACTGTCCCAATACATCGAGGTCAAAGACATGTTTACGATCCAGCCCTAAAATTCACTACAAATTAATTTTATTCTCGTTGTAAATTTAAATCACCCAATAAATTTCATCAATATTGGCATAATGAAGTAGGTTCCTGACACTTTTAAAGACAGTTGAATTTAAAAAAAGAAAACTTGTCTTTGATTGTTTTTTTTCTTATTGTTTCGGCGGGAAAATTGGCCTACGAATTTTCTATAGAGGGAAATGAAAATTCTAGGAAATTGAAAGATTCATTAATTTCATGTTCAAGGAAGCCTAGATGTGCCAGATCAATACCCATTGTATTAGTAATTAACGGCTTCGGTACTGGCACAGAGTAATTACCTACCTAAGTACGTGTACTAGGCCTCGATATAACCTCTGTATAACCTCGATACAGAGGTTATCTAGCTCCAGAGAATAATTTTTTGTTTACCAGGTTAGCTACAATAAATCTACCAAGAAGAAACAGTTAGGTTGAAACAAAGAATTCCGTGTAGGAACTAGGCAGTCATTACACAACGTTAACTAACCACATACCTAGATATCGACATATTATAACATGCAGAACTTTAAAGCGAAAGTTAACACGATCAGTGCTGGCAACACAACTGTAGTGTTTTCATAACTTGCCGCGAGTGTGGGAGAACCCAACTGTTGTTTGTTGTATGGGAAAACACTATGGAGTGTGCAGAGGCTAGACAAGCAAATCGGCTCAGCATTGAAATGTTTAGAGTCCTTTCTACTAAGAGTAGGCAACGCACCGGCAATGCCCCTGGCAGTGCGGATGCCTATTGGCGGTAGTGACCACTTACCGTCAGTTGGGCGCTTCGGTGGGCGGCATCCTTTTTTGACATCTATTATATAAAAAAAAAACGTTATTAGATGTAATTTAGGTTGAAAATGGCTTATTAGCGACTCAATTTAGGTTCCTGCCATTTTCAACCTTAACTGGCATCCAGTTTAGGTTGAAAATGGCAGCCATATCAAAAATATAGACGTAACGGTACGATTATGCGACGCGGTTCAGTTTAGGTCTTCAATTGAATCGCTATAAGAGGTCATGGTATGCCTCCTGGTCAGATATATTATAAACTTTTCGACCCGTGAGTTTTAGTCCTTTTAGATTTCCTATAATTATAATAAACAATATTATTCTCGATAGATTCTTTGATTTCTTTTTTCACGAAAAACTTACCTTCGATTCGAGTGAAACTCGATATTCCTAGGTCGAAAGAGTGGATGGAAATCGAATGCCACCGAATTTAGACCAATTTCTCCTACAGTGTTTAGACGACTTGCTGCGTCCCACGGTTGCACCCACGTTGACTATTATCCCACAGGAACCGGTAATTTTTATGGAATGTAAAGTATTCTATATTATATTCCAGCCCTTAAAGTATCTATGTATCAAATATCATTGAAATCTGTTGAGGCGTTTGGAGCCTATTCGGGAGACTTTCAAACAGCCATGTACAGACAAAGATTTTAGACAGACAGACACACAGACAAAGATTCTACGGTCATTTATGATTACGAATCGTATTTATAAATATATAATAGCAGTTTCACAATTTTTGGAAATTACTTGAAATTATTAACAAACCTTTTTTGTTTAAAATTTGTATTCGTTTCTCAAATATTACGAAATATCATCTTATTTTCTTCGCTTCTATTAATACCATATTAAAAAGCCCACTATTCAACAGCTGTGGCATTCGAGCCAATGATTCATTCTTCCATCCACTGCTTTGATATCATTTAAAATACTTTACGATGTCATAAACATATGATTTATATCAACAAATGGCGGAAAATATGTCTAATATATATATTTAATTGTATGCAGTAGGGAAAGTTTAAAAAAAAACAATTTCTGATTGTGATCAAAATCGACAGGAAAAATACTTTATAAGGTAAATGTGCAGATGAATTACATCTAGATTCTTTTCGTTTTTTATTGTCTCATAGTAGCGTCCCGCACTAATATACCGCTAGATCCGATTTTTACGGAATAAAATATACCCTGCCAATGTGCTGGGATCGCAGCATGTGGAAAGATGTAGTCTCTGCCTATCCCAATGTCTGTATTACGTATGCATGTAAAAAGAATCCTTTTTTTTATTCCAGGACTTAAAGTATCTATATAATATGCCAAATTTCGTCAAAATCTATTCAGCCGTTTCGGCGTGAAGAGAGGACAAGAACGCATACTTTCGCATTTATAATATTAGTGAGATACGAAGGTTGCATGCGAGAGATTTCTTTCAGCAATATACGGCTTAATAGTATTGTGTATTTTGCTTGATTCCGATGTCAGTGACGCGCGGACGCGACGAATCGGAAGCCTAGCTTAATATCTATTAATTATCCTAAAAGCCCATACTGTTTCCCTTCCCTAGACTAAATCTAAGAAATTTAATCATCACCCAGCGAGTGCTTAACGGAACTGATTTGTGTTCCTGCGCAAATTCCACGCTTCGAAGTCTTCCACAACCTATAAAAGAGGTGGACGCGCCATATGCGCAAGTGAAGCACCATAGATATGCCGGTCCGCTAGTACGCACACATTAAAACTGCATTCAAACTGGGTAACGTCGCCCACGTAGATCTCTAAAGTAACAGATAGATCGAAGCAGCGCGGCGTTGTCGCTTTGATATATTTTGCGCATTTTTACAGCGCTGCATGGCGATGTCACTTTCACTGTGACGCGCCGTTAAGCAGCGCGCCGCGCCTCTTCAGGGGGCGTCTAGCTGCTAAGGACGTTTGTAGTGTCATTCAGATTCGCTTACACATGCGGGATTCGTAGGTGTTAATTATGATGCTTGTTGCACGTACATTTACGGATACCGCGTGTGTGAGCAAATTCGCTTATCACTACAACGCCCTAAGATACATAATGGCAAGATGTATTTTATTTCTGTTTCCTTTGTGCTGCATTTTCCCCTGTATAAGTTAGTATTATTGGTTACTAATGACCACCCTCACATACATGGGTCGTAAGCCTCCGCCCTTGCTATTCTTCTCTCTAGTTTTTGAGCGTTGCGCGTCCTCCTAATTTGTAGGTTCATGGTTCCAGCGCAAATACTGCGTTTCAAAGGCTTCTGCCTTATTTACTTGTATTCTTCGAAGGCTGGGCTGAATTTTGCATAATTTAGTTTAATCAAGTTTGCTGTTTATGAAGTTTCAGTCTTTTGTGTCAGTGTTTATTTGACGCCTGGAGGTAAATGAACCGTTTTATTTAGAATCGCGATTTGGAAATCAAGTCAACGTTGACTAAAATTTAAATGGGAAGTTCGTGTGTTGGTTTTCTCTTGGCACGATAACGGCTGAATGAATTTTGATAAAATGATTTAAAAAAGGTTGGTGTGCGCAGGGCAGGCAGAGCCGCGCAATATTTGGTAAAACAAAGTTCTGGATGCTAATGCAACATAAACCTGAACAATGCTGCTTTATCAATAATTATGATAATTATTTAATACTTCGTTTTTTATCTATTATTTAATTTGAGGAATTTAATCCAGAATCTAGTCTAATCGTAACCTAAACAAAATTACTTACTGTCGGGTCGTTTCATTGATGCTTTAAACATATCGTATAGTATGGTAACGTCGCAGATGCCGATGTAAGTTCAGCTAAGCATCTCTGCTGCTTACTGCCGGTTTCTGGAACGTTCGTTAATTTTGACTGCAGGTTAAGTATATTCTCGTCTCTATCTGGCATTAAGCAAATGACAAGGACAGCAACATACTTAATCAGTTGTCAAAGTTGACAAACGTTACATGAACCGCCCTTTGTTCCGGATGCATTCCATCACTATTCCACACGTTTCGCAATTAGGTGAAGCCTCTTTTTTTTGTTTTCTTTGATTAGCCGAATTGTTAAATCCTTTAATTATGGTGTTTAACACTTTCACTGCAGAGCAGATTTGCTTGTCTGCCGACGGGTGCGGCTCTGCACACTCCATAGTGTTTTCCCGCACCCGCGGCAAGTTATGAAAAACACGACTAAATTACAGCACCGAACGTGTTAACACTGGTCATTAAGAGACTGCAAATGTGTAACACTAATTATTTATCGACTCGAGAAGCTCAACTGAGATGTCACCGAAATCACCTCATTATATTGAAATTCTGTGAACTTTCCCGAATCGGTTTGCGAATAGCAACAAGTATTCGATTTAAATCGAGCAGATGGCATCATTTGCTCTAAGGGCCATCTGTGTGTGACAGTAACGCGTGTTCGCAAGTTGTTCCGAAGATACTTTTTATTTATTTATTCTTTAGCACACAAATGGAGTACAAGGAGTACTTAATGCTAAGTAGCATTTTCTACCAGTCATCCTGGAGGTGTAACTGAAATGGTGGTGGTGTGGCAAAACGAGAGATCAGAGAAAAGTATATTTAAAAGATATTTAGCGTTAGAATATTTTATTATAATACAACTAGCTGTACCCTGCCACGCTTCGCAGTTGGACATTCGCACATTCGCTGATATGTCACTGATGAAAAAAATAGATAAAAACAATCCTTGATGCGGATTATATATCATGCTAAAATTTCAGCTCGATCGGTGCAGAACTTTTTGAGTTTTTGAAGCGTACACAAACCAACATAACATTTTTATATATATAGATTAAATATTTAACGTTATAATAGACTAATAAATAAAAATAATAGATCCTGGCCCCTAACTAAGATTCCCGGTATCAGGAACTACGAGGACCATGGTCCTACAATCAACCAGACACAGCAAATTCCTTGTGCTGGATACTGAAGATTGCCGTCATCCAACAGGTGTAGGTATGCCGGTAATCGTGAAAGTATATTGAACTCAATATTTGCATCGAAATGATGGGCTATCGCATCGTTAAATAACAAGTCATTTAAATACGTTAATTAATTATATTATAAAATATGTTATACCGGCCACGGTGCAAAGTCGTCGAATGATAAGGCGGTACCTACTTTAAATATAATTAACAGGTGTTCCGTAACGTAGCAATTAAATTGATATGCATTCGTAATGATCCCAACTCGTATATATAAAAAAACGATAAAGTTTTGTTTATTTATATAAATAGAAGGTAATATTTTTTATTGAGACAAATTAAATAACAATAATTAAATAGAACTCTAACTAAAACTTAAAAATCTATCAAAATAGGGGTGTCCATGAGTCATGGTGCCAAGAACACTGGCTGATTTTTTTAATTTTACAAATACGTGTATGCTGTAGCCGATCATACGGCTAAGTCGGTTTTGATGTAAATGCATAGAGAGCTCATCATACAATGCTTGTAACATTGGCACGAAATATTGAAATCCGGAAAAACAGACCGGAAACCAAGACAAAAGTGCTAAAAGTAAGAAGTTTATACAGCTTTCACAGACTGTTGATTCGACCGAGAAACCAATCTATGCTAACTAAAATGACGCGACTAATAGGTTTTCCAGACAATCTTTTACAAAATACGTATCCGGTACGGCAAGCTGATCAAAATGAGCCCAAACACCATCAGTCTGATGTTAGTCGCTGAGGAGTTCGGTTGTCTAACTTCCGTGTTTCGTCAGATCAGCTCGCCGTATCGTAAGCTTGGGAAATTTAAACTCTAGCGAATGGAAACTGGGTCAAAATTGACTTTCAAGATTACCTCCACATACATCCATCTATCCCTACTGACGCAGCGAGTTAGATAAAAGCTTTTGATGAGGGAAAAGGGCGGCTACTGTCAGTGACGGCCGCCCAATCGTGTCACCGCTCACCAGACGGACAGACACGCCCATTTGGCACGGTTACATGTGATTCATACTAAATGTCAACATGTGGTGCTGGATAGATTTGTATATTTATTTGAGTTTAGGGCCACCAAGATTTCTCATTGTTAAGGACTGAATTTTTAATTATTTTCTGTGTCGAAAATGCTTTGGGATTCAGAGTAGTCTACTAAAAAATATGCTGGTAGAGTGTTCCCGTATTTCCTGGTCATGAACCAAACCAACAACAACCAATCCGAACTTCGAAGGGCACACTTATTCGCTGTTCCGAGTTGCTATCGATTGATGGCAATTGTAAAGCCATGTCAGAATATTTGGATGTCCTGAGAAATTCTGACACCGGAGGCCGGAACATCGCTGTCAAAGTCGTCGATTTTGACAGGTATTCTATGCCAAATTGTTTAATCTGTGCATCGATAACGCGGTTCAATATGCCTCTTTGCATCGAGCGCGTTATCTCACGTACAAAACGTTGAGGAGATAACACGTTCTAGTCGTAATAGTTATCAGAATTGAGGCTCTGACGTCATAAAGCTCTCGTCGTTAAGATTTTCTTGGGTTTTCTCCAGCCATCTCCACTCGTCTTCCATATCTTTTATGGATTTATGGATTTTTAGCCACACCACACCAGTCCGTGGCAAAGAGAACTGATGGCAACCCGACGTGTTTATAGCAGCGTGGTATGCGTGGATTAGCTGATATTGATTAGACCGAAATGAAGGGCAAGTGGCATTTCTAATTGCCTTGGAAGAAATAATTGCCATGGCTCCGGCATTCAAGGAATCTCAAGAAGTCGCCAAATTTGGACCACGCGTGGGCGCACTGGATCGATACGGTTGTGTGGGTTTGACTGTTAAATATAACTACTAGTTAAGACTTTAACTATTTCGGCTTGTGATCAGACACTTATGACGTAGAAATTGTAATTGTTTTAAAGATTATTTTTACAGGCTTTTTCATAGAACTCACTGTGAAAGTTTGATATTTGTTGGGGTAAAATTATGCATGTCAGTTTTGATCAAGTTTTTGCTGTTCAATTGAGTTGAAATTGTGCATGCCTGTCAAATTTCAACTATACAATATGGTGGCAGCGAGCCGATCTAATGATAGAGACGGAAGGTAGGCAGCGGAACTCCTCGGTGATAAATAATGGACTGATGGTATTTGGGATCCCATTGTTCAGAATACGTATTTCTTTGAATCTTGTCTCAAAAAATGCTTAGCATTAACACTTTGACTGCTGAGCCGACTTTCTTGTCTAGCCACGGTTACAGATCTGCACACACCGTTGTGTTTTCCCGTACCGCTAACACAACAGTTGTGTTTTCCCGTACTTGCGGCAAGCTATAAAAAACGCAACAGTTGTGTTTTTAGCAGTGAACATGTTAAAATAGATTTGCGCTGAATAAATACTTGTCCCAAATACAATAGATTTCGAACCAACTCTCTGTTATCGCAAAATGAAGTGGTTACTACACGAAAGGAGTTGTCAAAAATTGACAAGTAATTACGTTTACCAAGAAATGGTTTCGTCTGTCGTCCATTCCAAGTCCAAGTGTAGGCATCAAACAAATCAATTCCACGTAGCAACGTTTCTAAACCGTTTGGTAAATTAGGAGAGACCTGAACTGTGTCATTGTCTCCCGTAAAAAATGATCTCGTGACTAAGAATCGGCGCCAAAATTCAGTCTGCCTTTCACGACTGCTTACAATTGGTGAACTTGTTCTGTTGCCAATAAGTCTGAATCATTCGTGGCATGCCCGATCATTAGGGAGATGGTTGAGCATTCTTTCATTTGGATCTGGTGTGAGACTGTCTGTGTGGTCTTTGGCTCGATGTTTCCCTCTAAACCACAAGCGTTTCTTAATACGTTGAGTACTAAACTGGTTTTTACATTTGGACACCACCGTTACGTTTCCAGCAATGGCGTGCCGTATGTGTGAGCCGCACTGTAGTAGCGCCGCGTTAAACACACGTCTGTGTTTCACAGCACAGTCGGAACGTAAGCTGCGCTAACACAATAGGTGTGTTTTCCCGCACCCGCGTAAAGTCATCAAAACATGACGTCTGTGTTATCAGCAGTGAACGTGATAACTTATGGTTTATGAGAGCGGTCAGGTCTGCGCTCAGGGCCCTCTTGGGGTGCACTGTGCATCTCGATTCTAAGTGCTTTATTAAAAAGCCTGCGGGGCTATGCAGCACGGTTTGATTGCCACGGGACTCGTCATTCGTATTGAAATGACGAGTCCCGTGGCAAACAAACGCCAAAATGAAACGAACTCTAGCTGATCCACACCGTGCTGCATAGCCCTGCTGATGTAGGAACTCTTACAACTCAACTGGTCAGTTGTACTTTGCGCCTTGCAACATTAGCTTTAAAACAACATTTGGCTTTGCCAGCTTCTGCGCTGTCTCTCATCTCAGGAGCTATCCAGGTCCGCTGTTGTCGGATACGTCAGCGAGGACATCATACTCTAAAGATGGGCTACTTCTTTGTATTCCCATCTTCGTCCACTGCTCGACGTAGGGCTCTCATAGTGGAAGCTACAGAGCCCGATCTTCGGCTTTTCTCATCCAGTCTCCGCCAGCCGTTTTAAGCAAGTTCTACACTACGTTTGCTTAAACGCGATCTCCACTCTAGAACTCATCTACCCCATCGGTTGTCGGTTCTTCTAGAGATGTGACCGGCCCAGCTTGCTAATCCTTCTTTGTGTGTTTATTGAGTATCTGAAAACCAATAGCAAGGCCATATACATACCATATTGCCCAAAATTCTTGTCCTAATCTATTTCAAGTGTACAATCCACTGAAGATATTGGCTTGACGCCAACCAACATACCTTGGTTTAGAACAAAAGCCAGAGCCGCGCGTTTATCCATTAGTTTAAATCCCATGTAATCCGGTCGAGCTTTTATTTCGGATCTCTTGTGTAAGGCTTCCTTTTTTAATATTTCGACTAAGCTTGTGTTGATTGTCCTGAAAAGTTCTGTACTTTGAAATCGTTTAATGACAAGGATGTCTATTGATGCGAACTACTCGAACGCATCCCGGCAGCTACCTACCATAGTACTTTGTTTTAGTAACATGGATTTAATCAGATTCAGAAAGGATAATTAAAAAAAAAATGCCATCGAGATTCTTGCCCATTCTTCTCTAACGGATGTTTTCCAAATCCGGTGGTAGAGTCAGTTAACTTTCATGAGTGCCCTCTTTGGGCCCATGTGAATAAAAATTTCGAGTTTGAGTTCATATCCATATCGGTTTCTACACTTATTTCCTACAGCTTGAAAGGTCTCCGCGTGCCGCTGAGTAATTCCTATAACCATCAATAATATGAGTTTCCACTACTCTTCACGTAATGTTCAGCCTCGATGCTTATCGATTCGTTAAATTTGATTTCTGGCCTGACTAGTTTCAAGGTCGTTGTATCGATTTTAGGTATTATTAGGTATTTATGGAAAGCTAACATATAATTTGTGTGTCAACCACACAATATAATACGGTGGGTGTCGAAAATCGATCGTTATGTGGCCATTGGGTCTAAATAGAATACGTTCGTTTCTAAAGAGGGTCCTTGGATGGTCAAAATTGCTTGTCAAGCACGGCGCGTGATATTTTCGTGCACTAGTGTTGAAACATAACTGTGTTCCGGTTTGAAGGGCACTGTTTCCAGCGAAATTACTGGGCGTGTGAGACTTTAGAGCCGATGTCTTGGGGTGACGAGCGCAGTGCACGGCGGTGCAGTGCCGCGCGGGATTATGCGTTGCGGAGTTCTAGGTTGCACTGTAACTGTTATGGGCAGGCGTAGCGCACCATCAGGTGAACGACTTGCTCATCTCGTTACTTAGTCAAAATAAACAGGCATGCTTGCCAAGACCTTCTTATCGAAAGGTAGAGAATACACAATTCTCTAAATGCATGTAAATTTGAACAATAAAATCTGATCCAAATATTCGGAACGTCGGTTCTAATAAGGCCCGTCAAGTGAACAAGCCCCCATTTGGATTCAAATCAGACAGGAGTATACACACTGAACACGATTTGCATAATACGTAACAAGCAGTGGGACGTTTGTGTAGGGGAGAATGTGTATTGCTTTTATTAAAACCTTTGAGTACTGGTATAAGATAAATATTCTTTTTTTTTAATAACCTATGCTGTACCACTGCTGGGCAAAGGTCTCCCCCCCCATCTCCGTCCACATGTCGCGATTGTTTGCCACGTCGGACCAACTTGGTTCGTATGTGTCAAGATTGTCACGCCAGCGTTTCTTGACCTGCCCCGGCGCCTTCGCCCCTTTTCAGGCATCCATTGATATGTATTAAAGAAGATAAGGTATTAGTTGTAGTAGATAAGTATTTATTTTTATAAAATACTAGCTTCACCCCGCAGTTTCACCCATGTAGTTCCGGTTCCCGTGGGAATACGGAGATGAAATGTAGCCTATAGCCTTCCTCGATAAATGGACTTTTCAACACAAAAATAACTGTTCAATTCGAATCAGTAGTTCCTGAGATTGTAGCGTTCAACCAAACAAACAAACAAACAAACACTTCAGCTTTTTATATTAGTATAGATGTGACTAACAAGCGTGCGGCTCACCTGATGGTCAGTTGCCACGCCAGGGGCGTTGCCTACCCTTAGCAGGAAGGAGTCTTCAACTTCTAATTCAAATTTCTGCATGCCGAACTGGCTGAGACTGACGCCTGCGAGTTGGAACCATTACGTAACTATTTTGGCAACTGTTTATATTTGTTAATTTGAAAGAAAGAAAGAAAACCTTTATTCTGACGCAGCTGCACACAACAACGAACGCGTACACATCGAAAGACAAGACAAGACAAGAAAATGACACACAGCTAAGATAATAGTATACGCAGATCGCTGGCGCGCTGTGAACCTCACTACAAACCTCAGTATTACAAACAAATCTAAAAACTATGTATCTCGCCCAAATCTAACACATGTCGGATTCACCTAAACGCAATGATAGATAGAGACACGTAAATAACAAAAAACCGACCAAGTGCGAGTCGGACTCGTGCACGAAATGTTCCGTACTTTGTTGTATGGATGCCCCGCTTAAATATAATTTTACTTTAAAGTAATTATTTAATATATAACTAAACATTCTGTGAATATTTCAAGCGTCTACCTGTTGCCATTATGAATATCGAGCAAAAATGAGCAAAAAATTCACGTTTATAAATATTTATTTTATTCTTATTTTTAGTATTTATTGTTATAATAGCGGCCATAGAAATACATCATTTGTGAAAATTGCAACTGTCTAACTATTACGGTTCATGAGATACGGCCTGATGACAGACAGACAGACAGCGGAGCCCATAGTAATAGAAAGAAAGAAAGAAAGAAAAAACATTTATTCTGACACAACTGCACACAACAGCGAACAACGTACTTATTTAGAGACAAGACAAGAAAATGAAAACACACGATGAACATAATAGTGTACGCAGATAGCCGGCGCGCAGTGATGTCAGACAAGGCCTGAGCTCAGCATAATGCTGTGGGTAAATAACAGGATCCCCTTTGGGTACGGAACCCTAAAAAACTGCACAAAACCATCTGTCAACCATAAAACTATCAAGAATCGTATCGCAATCATTCAACGACAGTAGGTAATTAATGTAACATACAATATCGCGAATAAACACGTCTGACACGTCTCCAAGTGTAATGACTCATGTTGGTATGCCCGGGTATAAATAAAGTGGCGACGCGGCGATTTGGCTCGACCACGCGTTCGCTTGGGATACCTGTGCTTGAGAATTTCTTCAGTGTTTCAACCATTCATAGTTTAATTATAAAAATAACGTCACCATCGCATACGCGGATCCTTTGAAAGATTCCCGTATCTAGAGAACTGGGAACTCGTGGTCCCGTACACTACTCTATATCAGAACAAATACCTGTGGTTCATACAACTGCGGTTACGAATTGCACCGTGGCGACGTTTCAAGCTTCAAAAATGAAGGCGTGTACCTAGCGACGGGCGTAATAAGGCTGATGATAAGTGTAATAGCGTAGTAAGAATCAGACAAACATACGTCGAGAGTCTGAATCCGTCCGTCACCTGAGATAATCTTTACACTTACTGTTGTTTATTGATTTTACTAGGTGCGTGACTGATATCTTGGTAACGGCATGATTTAAAACATATGTTTATTCGGCAGTTTCATGTTAACGGACGTTTGGGAGATTGTAGTGTGTCTGTAGGCTGTTTGATGCAATACCGCGTTGATCGTGGTTAGTTTTCTTGTGCGGGTTGGGTTGATCAATCGTCGCCGAGACATATCGGAAAAGTCTTTTTTTTTATTATTTTATTTGAGAGTCGAGCAAGTCGTTTACGTGATGGTAAGCGCTAAGCCTAGCCATAACAATTACAGTGCCAACCAGAACTCTGCATTGTATAATCTTGCGCTATTGACATTGGCTCTAAAGTCACATATGTCCAGTAATTTCACTGGAAACAGTGCCCTTCAAACTGGAACACAGTGATGTTTGCACACTACTGCTTGGCGGATGAGTGGTAGTGGTACTTCCCCAGGCGGTCTCTTGCAGAAGAGGCCTCCGACTACAACTCACAGTTTGTACTCGTATTCAGAGTTTGACATTCTGTTAATTTTTTTTTTTTGGGTAATCAGATTGTGTTTCCTGTAAAACATATGTACGTAATTATCACTCGCTTTTCGGTGAAGGAAAATATCGTGAGTAAACCCACATACCTACCCGAGAATTATTTCGGAGGAAGGTATGTGGTCCACCAATCCGGATCTCGCCCCCGTGGTGGATCATGGCCTAATCCACCTCACG
Organism: Campaea margaritaria; assembly: GCA_912999815.1. Taxonomy (NCBI): domain Eukaryota; kingdom Metazoa; phylum Arthropoda; class Insecta; order Lepidoptera; family Geometridae; genus Campaea; species Campaea margaritaria. The sequence continues at coordinate 6,022,302 of OU538814.1, forward strand.
AAAGTGAGGGGAGACCCGTGCCCAGCAGTGGGACGTTATGGGTTGTTGATGATGATGATGAATCTGATTGTGTAACGAGTTCCTGATTCCCTAGATACAGTGGATCTTAAAGGTTCTGTGTATGTGGTCTGTGGTTCTGTGTAGGTGGTGGTTTAGTAAGGTAGTTTTGTTATACAGAAATCCATTTGACGTAGGTTGTCTGGTTCAAAGAGTTATTCATCAATTCATGTATTCGTATATATATATATATCATTAATTTCGTATTTGTTTTACGCACCGACATTACGTCTCAATAACATCCATCAAAGGCCGGGGGTAGTTAGGGTGGTGGGGGAACTAGGGGACAAGTCCGCCCCCGGAACTGGCGTGACGGAGTATCGTGGGGTATTGTCGCGGTAATGGCCGACTTCCCACGACAAACTGGCACGGCGTAATAAGTTGCGAATTTGGACGGATATTTGAGTTTTTTATTCGGGGTGCGGAGAAAGGGTTTGACGTGGAACCCTCACCTAGAAAACCGTATGTCGGCTACAGGGCAAGGTTGCGGTGATGTTAATATTTAAAACCAGTTTGTAAAACTCATGTCTACAAAGTTAACAATAATGATAATTGAGGCACACGGTTGACGCGCTGCACTTTGCGAACTGACGGCTGTAAAACCTTTTCATAGTAAGGTGAATACGTCACGTGGATGCCAAATCAGGATTTTCAAAGCATCGCACCGGACACCAAAGAGACGTGGAACCCCCTGGAAAGGAACGAATATTTTTTGAGGTGTAGTGCCAGCCTTCTGTAGGAATACGCCTGGCTGTTAATATCTGGTAAAGCACCAGGTGGGGATGTAGCCATCGTCACCGCGTTGTCTGAGGCTGCAAGACTGAAGCTGCTCTGACTGAAGACTGAGGGCACGCGGAGCAGTAGAGACATAATTGCAGCAGCATAATTTGTTTTAGAGCTCACAGTTGCACTGCTCAAGAGATTGGTCTATGAAGCCCATCTTGGCTAAGTGTTGCCCGCGGCCGAACTGGACCTGGAGACGGCTGAACTGTAGAAAATGAAAAAGCTATAGTCGATTCTACTTTCCCTGCGGCCTTGCCGCTGCTTCATATTACAATCCGCCATTTTGTTAAGCCAATAAGATGATAATTCATTACGCGCCGGGCGGGGCGCGTCACGCCATCGTTTCATTATTGTCTCGCGGCGAGGTCACAGGTTTTTTGTAGGTTTATCATAACTTTTGAGGTTTTCTTTTAATGCCGGCTCCGCGAGCCGCCGCGACAGGCGCGAATGCGGATGGTTTTCGCAGAGTACCACATGCTTTTGTACATACGTACAGTCACGCCTTCCTCCCGTTGGGTTAAGCAGAGACTACACCTTTCCACATGTTACGATCCCAGCGGAAAGCAGTACACCAACCCTCTGACATATACTAGTTTCTGGAACTCCAGACCGATAGGCTGTGTAGGGTCCATGCGTGGTGGCGTCACATCCTTTCCGCCTGGTCTCATTCACACAAAGAACATCAATCCGCTTTTTACTCATAATCTTGCACACTTCCTCAATCTTATCTTTCATGCCTCCTCGAGCAAAGTGGTTTTCTGTATCCCACTTTTCGCCTCTCAGGAAACGTATTATCGGGTAGCTTTATTTAACAAACTTTAAAGGAGAGTTCTTGGTATTTAAATACGTAGGTGTCTAATAAACATGAGAGCGTTAAATATACACGAGCCCTGCACGGGCCGGTGAAGTTAAAAACGTATATATATCTTACGTAAAACTGTGACAATCGCTCTAAAAATATCATAACAAATTAACTACTTAACGTGACAATAAAAAGATTAAACTTACAAAAAAATATTTGAAGAATCTTAATGTAAAACAAACAAATTAAAACAATGATCAAAGCTACTATTGTGATTCATGGCCGTCATCAAAATTCTCATGAATCATGCTAGACCACTCTTTATTTAAATCTGGACTAAAGCACCCTATCAAAATAACAAAATTTAACTCTCCTTCGAAAACTGCTCCAACAGCCGATACATTTTACTGCGGTAAAGTGTTAATACATCAACATATGTGCTCATAAATCACACGCGCATATTTAAAATGTACGAGCATACGAAACGTCAGTACAAAATTTAAGGTCGCCCGCACACGCGCCACATTCGACTGCAACAAGTGGCCCGCTACAAACTCCCCGCTCGCATATGTCCAATGGCGACCACAACAAGTTATTACAGCAATCGCCGCTCGTATCTTACAGCAGTGACTAGATACAAAACTCAGATACTACCCTGAAGAGATGCCTAGACGATATCAAAATTGCTTCACTTGTGTTTTTAATGTGGCTTATAGTTGAAACATTCACTGATTTGTCTTTTCATAAAGTGTTAGCCAGCGCTTAGTTTGCTTATCCAGCACGTCAAGCTTGGTTCTAAACAGTAAAAATTACGAAAAGTTTATATCGAGTTATTTTGACCGTCTAGTAGGTACTACATTATCAAGCAAATGCCTGCCACAGTATAGAAAAAAAGGTTTAGTAAAAGCCGCGGACACTGTCCACTGGTATTTAGTTAACCAACATTCACTGACTATCGCCGTTTCTAAGCAGTCGTATCCGACTTAAAGTAGCCGACCACTTGTGGCAATGGGTGTCCCGTGTGCGGGTGCTCTTATTGTGTCACAGTGAGGAACCACATCTGTTGCTATTTGTACCAAATGATAAGTTTAGTGTAATTAGATTAAATAAATGTCACACTAAAATTGTCTACATGCTATGTCCAAAGTAAACTTGCATTGAATTAAATGGCTTAGTCTGACAGTTCAATATTATACTTTGTTATTCTATGGTTTGTTCGTTTGTCGAATGAGAAAGGGCCGGCCTTTGGTGTCAGAGTTCGTCAAACTGCCCAAGGAGCTCCGACAGCTATCAATCGATCTGATGATATAGACGGAAGGTAGACAATAGAACTCTCAGTAAGTTGTTCGGCCTCAGTTTGATGAGCACGCATTTCCGAACATTTGATAGAAAAGCTGGTCGGAATAAAAACTACACGCTTTAGTTAATTACACGCATAACATTTGAGCTCAATATTAATATAAAAAAAAAGACTCCCATTATACGCAATTTCGGTTAGTTGGATGACATAATTTTTCCACTTATTTTAATTTAAAAGTCAAACTACTGAACCGTCTTTGATGAAGTTCCTATAGGATCGATCTGAAAGCTTCAGATTTTTTAAATAAAAATAATAATATTCCTAATTGGTAAACAAATGACGGAGTTCTAAGGTAACAAAAATTAAAAACAAATTCACAATTAAAAACCTCTTATTTGAAAACCGTTAAAAGTCCCAAGTACAAATTATTTTTTTGTGCTTTAAGTAAAGATACAAAGTAAACCTATGATTAATACATTTTTCTTCTCATTTTCTATCCTATTTCACGAACACAAGGAAAATAACAGATTCGTAAAGATTCCTTTGAAATACTTCTCGGTAGTGAGTAGAGTGACCACTTGTCGGGTTTCCAACCCAACTTCTGGATTTTATCTGGCTTAATTTGTTGTCCTTTGGGCGTCACAAGAAAGAAAAAAACAGAAAAGTTAAAAAAAAAAACGATCCGTTTATACTTTTATATAAACTTTCAAATAAAAAAAATGCGGCCGAATTGAGAACCTCCTCCTCCTTTTAAGAGTCGGTTATAGAGTAAAGTCAAATACAATTTTTTTTTATTCTCCTTGAAACTGTCATCGTCCAGAATAGAATAAGAATAGTCCAGAATATTTCACCATTTAAATTTGCACATGATAGCATATACAGAACGACCTCTAGGTAACTGTTATCTATGTACAAACAAACTTACAAAATTTTAGCCAGTAAATGAAATTGAATTAAATTATTATCCGGCTTTTTTAAATTTCATGGTCACCCTGTTTGGAAATTCGATGTCCCACAGGCATGAGATTCGTTGGTTTCCACGAAAACTGTTGCGGGTTTGCCGAGAATGTATCTAATTTAAACGAATTTAAGGATATTTTCGAGTAAATTTGTCGCATTACCTACTAAAATAAATATTTTGGAAACTTCTGCAGTTCATCAATACTAACGTATTTGTATATAAAAAAAAACAAGTATCAATTCTGTAGTGTCCATTATTAGTGTTCCATGTTGTACGATTCTAAACTATATCTCTTATGACCTAACAATGTCCATGTGGAACAGAGCAATAAATTGAAAAAAACCCCACTTGATCAAATAAATAAACGTGTTTCATGGATCTATTCAAAATCCGAAACAACAATACAGTCAAATTATAACAAAACATGCCGCAAAACAATACCTACTCGCATTTAAACCCCTTTTTAAATGCAAAATTGAAAGAGATTTCAGCTTTAGTTTGTTTCACAATGCGCTATAATGATACAATAATAGCGCTGGTCAACAAAGACTATTGTATAAATTCATAAAACACTTGGGTAATGCCCGTTTTCTTTTATTTTCCCGTGATAAAACTCGGGAACAGTGTATAACCATCCAGCCACCAGCCAGCCAACCAAACCACCATAACCAACCAGCTCTGAAAATCTTCAAGTCGAGAGTTAACCGGTATCTTTTAGGCCAGCATGCTCCACCGTCGACCGCGTTGGCACTTATAATCAGGTGCGACCGTGGCCAAATGTCAAAATGTCCAAAAAATTACATCTCCGTAGAGTTTATTGGTGTTATCTTAACGGGCGTATTTTCGAAGCACTGGTAAAGTTAATATAGTTTCCTTTTCCTGTACGAGATTCAGCCACGAATCACCATTTGAAAGGGAAATTTCCTTTTTCAAACTTAAACCATAATCTGACTTGTAAAAGTGCTTTTTAATACTCTTTTTTTTTTAAAAACATACAAACTCACAAACAAACTTTAGATTGTCGAACGGCCTTCCTGAGATAGAATCGTTCTCAGAATAAGAACAAGCTATAGGAGGAAGATTAAAGGCAACAGCTGTCTCACAGCTCTTCTAGTAATACAGTGTACACGAGAGTGAGTGAAACAGAAAACTTCCCATGGTTATTTTATTATTTCATTTCGTGTACAAGATGGATTGGTCAGATTCTTTGGGTATGTCTATTTGCTACTAAATTATGTCATGGTTTGCAAGCTTTGTGAACATAATAAGTGACCCAATTAGTAAAAATGTGCCAATTTAGTATGGGTTTCTTTTACTTTATAAAAATTCACAGCGCCCCCACTGCTAAAATGGTTAGGGGGCCCAATGGGAATCTAAATTCCCAGAGTCCCTCCTAATATTCCAAGCCCCAGCTTGCTGGGAAAAAATAATTACCTGCAACCCTACTGGTGGGTCAGTTCGTAGGCCCGTTGGGAATTTACCAGTAAAATATCCTTGGAATATTTGCACAAGCTACAATGCGCTTAATACGTAGCCAAATGGATTATTTATCTAACAAAAGCGTCGATGTAGTGAGTAATTGCGTAAATATTTAAGTAAACGCGCACCGGGCGATTCACCGCGTCACATTTACACTGTGAATTGTATTAAATGTGTTAATTTGGATGTTTTATACGCTGTGGAAAATTAAATACGTGAATCAATGGTGCTTTCATTTTTAATCTTGTATTGTATATTAATTTTTTAGTGAAAGCTATTTTGGAGAAGTAGCTTAAAGGAGTGTTCAGACTATGGCGGTGACAATAACGAGGTTTACAAATTTTGGGTACCTAGCGCTTTTTTCCGTGTTCGGACTTACATAACTTTATCCAATCAAAATTGCATTTTCTAACTGTTTCTGTTTTTCAAAATGCTAATGACGAAACGAGCAGGGCGTAAGTCTAATGGTAAGCGCTACGGTTGCCCATGATCAGCTATGCATGACACGTGTTTCGGTTTTATAATTTGTAATAGTCACAGTGATTTCATATTCCGCTATTTCACAGTTCCGATGCTATCTACGTCGAATTCACTGAATTCAATTGCAAAAATCATAACTTTTGTCTATCACGCAACCTATTTCACACTGTAATGCAAGCGTGCACGCAATTCCGGTGTTTATTGCACGCGCACACTCGCCACTTTACGTGGTGCCGATCAGCGACTTAAAGTTGCTTTGAATGGCAACGTAACATGTTATTATGGTGCTCAATAAATAAATTAATGTTAAGAATTATTTTGTTGTTTTAATTATGTAGCCTCAATGTAATTGTTATCGTTATAGCAATCGCATAATGTGAACTCCGTGACCAATTACTTGACTGGCAGTCGACAAAACGCGATCGAAATAGGTAATATTAATTATCATAGAAATGGGAAAACGCAAAAGCGCCTGTGTCATTATAGTCGCAAAATAGGTATGTACATAACAAAACGAAGGCTTAGGTTACCGAACTGAATATACAATCTGCTCGAAATATTCCGAAAAAAAAAAAAAAAAAAAAACCAGTACAGAGACTCCTCCAGTTCTACTTTTTCTCCGTAGATCGATCAGCAGGAGTTTGTGTTAATTAACTTTTTTTATTTAACTGAGTTACGAGACTAGCAAGTCGTTCACCTGATGGTAAGCGCTATGACTGCCCATAACAGTTACAGTGCCACCCAGAACTTTGCATTGCATGATTATGCGCGGCACTGCACCCTGAGACATCGGTTCTTAAATATCATATGCTCAGTAATTTCGCTAAAATAATGCCTTTCAAACCGGAACACAGCATTATTTCACACTACCGGATGAAAATCTGGCAAAGGCAAACTTCCCTAGGCGGTCTCTCGCAAAAGAGGCCTACCAATACAACTTACATATATTATCACATGCAATGGCGTTCTGAAAGATTAAAGTATCAACCCAGACCACTGTCTCCAAACTATACGGTATTAAATAAAGCGTATGAGAAGACCAAAGTCAATCATTTAACTACGTATGGATAGCTTTAAAAAAATAACGGTTTACCTAGGCAACTAATGATCGTCCAAGAAGTAGCGAGTGTGCGTTCAACCTACACAAGCCATTGCAAGCGCATGCGATCTCGCGTAATTAGACTAATTAGTCCACAAAGTGCACCAAATGCATTTATGTTTACCTTGTCACACATTTGCATGTTTATTTATAACCTGACGGCGTTTTAGTATTTGCTGGAAGTCATAATTTCATTTGTGACAGTTATTCTTGACAATTTGTCAAGTAAGTTTTATGTTCGTGTCTGAAGTGACGGGTGATTGGAGACTACAAGTATTATATTATTAAAGTTGGTTTTTTTGGTTAGGAAAACCTTTTTAGTTCGTTAAAACGTTATTTTTGAATGTGGAGGAAAGATTAGAAACAAAAGAGGAGGCCTTGGCTTTTTCGCCGTTGTGGAAAAGCTTTTTTTTTCACAACGTGTAGTCTTTTTCCTTTTTTGGTTAAGCTTTTTTCTGAATATATATTTTATCTTCCTGATTAACCTATTTCATCGAGGGAGAGCTGCCTCTTCTACAGTTGGGACTGAGAATTTTTAAAAGCCCGAGTATTATTTCTGGGGTATGCGATCGACCCATCCAGACCAAGCTCCCTAAGTGGGTTGTAATGGGTTGATGATGATGATGAGACTAAGTTGAACCGTTAGCTGTTGAACCGCGTTATTGTATTTTTGTCTACTTGCAATAAATGATTTGAGTATTGATTTTATAAAATTAAAAAAAAAAATAGTTATACTTGACACTGGTTAAATTCACTAATTTTGCGGAGCCAAAACGAAACTAGAAAAAATATATCAATTCCCTGTTTCTAAAACGAAGTAGTAATACTAATACCGTATCCAAAAAACATGTTATTTCTACATTTTACAATGTTCCAATGTAATTACTTATCAGAAAACATCTTTGTTCCTCGAACGTGTCTCGGCGCGTTAGCCGATCTATCACGCATCTCTTTTCCACTCTTTGAAGTTACTCATATAGAATGACAATAAAAAACTCGCGAGTTTTCTATGAGGAAATTAAAAATCGTGACAACAGAATGTGTTTTTCGGAACAAAACCCGATAAATTCACTTCTATGTTTTTACAGAAAAACAAACAGTATCGTTTGCACACTACTGCTTGGAGGATAAATAGGTTTATTTAGTAAAGGTACTTCCCCAGGTGGTCTTTTGCAGCAGCGCCTTACGACTATCATATTGCTTGTCTCGTCACTCGGACAAATTTAAAAAAAAAAATTGTTAAATATAATTAAGCCACATCTGGTAGCAGAATTTATCAGACTTCTGACGTGACTTTATCATCATCATCGTCAACCCATATCCGCCTACTGCTGAGCCTGGTCTCAGCTCACTTTCGTGAGGAGGATAAGGCCATAATCCACCACGGAGCCCGGTCCTGTTTAGCGAATCACTTACCTCCTACCCGAGAATTATTAGGAGGTAGGTATGCTATCCACCAATCTGGACCGGGGCCTCGTGGTGGATGGCCTAACCCTCACGAAAGTGAGAGGAGACCCGTGCCCAGCAATGGGACGGTATGGGTGGATGATGATGATGATGACGGTGATAGGTGCCCACAGCACGCACTGAGACTTGAACTCACGGCTTGGCTCGAAAGCTGTCAATCGATGGAAACACAAATAACAAATATCTTATGAAGTCATTAGAGCGAGGTCGATATTTCGATCGGCAGTCGTCGGGTTGCAAACCACACAATTAACCGCCCGGCCACAGATAAACTAATAGTACAGATGGTACCATTTCCACGTTCTGCCGTAGGACGGTACATCATTCATTCTACTGTCACCGTCGAAGTTGTCATCGGTTGATTTATTGCAATGTAAACGAGCCGGCGATGCTCCGTTATTTGTGGCAGTAAGTATTTTTGGGCTTGTCTAGTGGATAACAATCTAACCGAAGGTTTACTGGGAGAGATCGTTTTTAGCGATAACGTGGCATATTGTGGCTGTGATAGTGTCTCTATATATATATATATAGCAATGTTGACAAAACAACATTCATACATATAGTCACGCCTTTTTCCCGCTGGGATTGGCAGAGACTACATCTAAGTCAAGCGTGCGTAAAGAAGTTTTACTTCAATAATCGTCAAAATATAATCAGAAATCCCGAATATGAGGGAGTTTTGGAAAGTAGGCAACGTATCGACAACGCCCCGAGGTGTCCAAACGCGACGGCAACCGTTTACCATCAATCGGGCAGACAGCTCGTTTACCACTCAATCAAATTATAAAAGATATGAAGACAGCCTGAAGTTTGTTTGTGGAATGCGTCTCATCTCTAGTGTCAAGTTGGTTAGGCCGCCAAGGGCCTCTGACGTGGCTTAAAGTCTGCTATTAATCGATAACAACTGGGACCGAACGCTTAACGTGTCCTCCGAACATAGAGTGAAGGAAAAACTTAACTAAGCTTCCTTGTAACTAGGAATTACGAGGATCATGGTCCCACAAACACCCAGATTCGTCAAATTAGATAGAGCCGGCGTAAAAATTACGCGCGGCGCGCTGCATGTCGGCACTGGACTCTATTTCATACAAAATGTAGCTGACTGAAAACCATATATCTAAATGTAAATTTTCACATTTTAGGGTTGTTATAAGCAATAGAAACACCCCCCAGCTCCGAACCCCCAAACGTTTACCCTAATCGGCTTAAATTCTGCTCGGTTAGCAAACAAACGCGACATTTGTCAAAAAGCCGCCAGCGGGCGAGTCACGGCAGTAATTATGAAAGCACGTCAGTCGCTCGCTGATTAATTACTGACTGACGCTAAAAACGTATAGTGCATTAGCGGCAGTTCTAGTAGATAAAGACTAATCGAGAATATAATAGAAAACTCTTTATTGTACACTTAATTAGAAACACAATTTACAAAAATAAACCATCATCTTGTCAACAGTTTACTGGGCATATGAGATTTCAGAGCTGATGTCTCAGTGTGACGAGGGCAGTGCAGTGCCGCGCATGATTATGCAATGCAAAGTTCTGGGTGGCACTGGTGTTATGGGCTGGCGTAGCGCTTGCCGTCAGGTGCACGACTTGCTGTCTCGTCCCTCTGTCAAATAAACAAAAAATAAAAACTCAGATTTAGTTGAATTCGATTACGAGAGAAAATCATCGAGACGTTTAAACAATCGAAACGATCGATTAAAACATCTCGGTCTCGCCCATCCCTAGTTCTAGTACTAAATGTGTCAGAAATGTCAAAATCTGAGAGTCTTGAACTAGGTTACCGTGACGTAGCGTGACCGTAGGCTCTCGTAGGCGCTGCCTACGACGTAAGCGTAGCTTACAAACGAAATTAAAAGCGTGGTTACGCTTACCAGCTACGTAAAGCTGGCACAAAGCGGTGATTACAAGGTCCAAATTAGCCACGCGGCTCAGCTCGAATATCGCACTAAATAACATTGAAATAAAGCCCAAGTTAGCGCGGACTTCAACGTGGCTTTTACGTCAAACACGTCGGAATAACGCGAAAGAAGAGAAAATAATACTTTTCATATAGACACTTTGATTCGATTGAGAAATCGTTAGGAAAGTTCATAATTATATCAGGTTTATCTATCAATTGACACAGATAGAAGTGAAATCACCGAAGCCGTTTGATAGAAGATGCACCGTTTATAAAAACGATAAAAAACATAAGTAATTTGAAGAACATAAAATCAAATTTTGTACTTGAATTGATAAATTAGAATATAAAAATTTAGATAATTTTTTAAAGAAGCCGTGGGGGTGAAATTAGCTTTAGAAAGTTCCCTTTTGACGGGCCTAAGGGCCTTAACCACGATAAGCGTGAATAGCGAAGCGCTCACCTTACATAACGAGGCTGCGTAGCAATTTCCACAGTAACCGTAGCCGCTATCTCTACGCTCAACCACGCATGCTGTGAGTTGATAAGTGGAGCTCTACTGTTTCCCCCAACACCACAGTGGAAACAGAATAGTAAGTTATCTACATAAAATGCTACGCTTATCATCATCATCATCATCGTCAACCCATAACATCCCTCCCACTGCTGGGCACGGGTCTCTCCTCACTTTCGTGAGGAGGGTTAGGCCATAATCCACCACGGGGGCCCAGTCCGGATTGGTGGATAACATAACTACCGCCGAAATAAATAAGTCTTAATTTTTGTAAACATACATACTGTCACGCGTTTTTTCCGTTAGGATAGGCAGAGACATGTTACGACCCCAGCGGAAAGCAGTACACCAACTCCCTGATATCCTATTTTTTGTAATCAGAATGTATCATAATGTATTTATTTTACTAGCTGCGCCACGCGGTTTCATCCATAATGAGTATTATCCTACAGAAACTGTTAATTTTTACGGGATAAAGAGTATCCTATGCGGCTATCCGGGTAATAAACTATCTGTGTGCCAAATTTCATCCAAATCCGTTCTGTAGTTTTTGCGTGAAAGAGTAACAAACATCCGTTCATCCTCACAAACTTGACCTTGAATCCTGACAAATTGATAAAAACCGAAATTAATGACTTACCTTGCCCTCCAAAGCACGGAGCGATGAAAATCCGCACACAACTTACGATAAATCATTGGTGCGAGGCGGGGATCGAACCGAGGTCTATAGGTTGCAAAGCGCACAAGTTACAGCTATACGCCCATTGTACTACCCTTGTTTACCTATTGTTAGTTTTCTGTACTGTGTTTATTTTTGTTTTTGGTGTACAATAAAGAGTTTTCTATTCTATTCTATTCTACGCCGTGGAATAATTGTCCCAGTGTGCGTGCTGTACAAACCGCGTTTGATACTTTTCTATGAAGTTGACTTACTTTTCTGTTTCTACTGTGTCTACACTTTGACATTGCAATAGCGGCCGTCAAACTGTCCCCCCCACATCTGACGTGGATGCGGTGACCCCATTGAACCAAGTGATCGAGTGACGAGCCGCTACTGTGACCGCTAATAATTATGATTGGAATTGGTAGCCACTTTGCTGACGCATTTGCATTTTCGACTGGCTATTTTTATTGCTCTTAGTTATTAGATGGCGGAAACTATCTCACCGGCCGCCTGATTCCGTATACGGTGCTCTTGAGTTTAAATCAATAACCGTCTCAAGATTCGTAACACGTCACATGACGTCATGATAATAGTAATATACACACCCACGTTCGTCTAACGCGATTACAGCTGAAGCGTGCGGTATTTTAATTAGAAATTGGAAAATATTAGTTACCTACTTTCGATTCTATTCCAATAGCTTTTTTTTTATTTGCTTGAGAAACGAGACGAGCAAGTTCTCATGATGTGACCGCTACACCTGCCTATGCCGAATTTAACATTGTATTACCTTCACTGCGTTCACATTGGTTCTAAAGTCTCATATGCCCAGTGATTTCGCTGGAACCAGTGCCCTTCAAACCGGAGCAGAGTACTGTTTGGACAGTACTGCTTGGCGGATGAATATTTGGGAAAGATGTGGTACTTCTTAAAGATAAAACTGAACGGATTTTGTGCAAATTTTACGGAATGCAACACAGGCTGCTTTTATCCCGGAAATAGCCGCGGGAAAATGAGAAAAACGCGAGTGCAACTATTCCTATACTTCCTGGAGGCATAGCATGACGTCTTATAGCGATTCAATTGAAGAACTAAACTGAACCGCGTCGCATAATCGTACCGTGACGTCTTATTTTTTATGTTGCTGCCATTTTGAACCTAAACTGGATCCAGTTTAGGCTGAAAATGGCTTATTAGCGACTCAATTTAGGTTGCTGCCATTTTCAATTTAGGTTCATTTCAGTTTAGGTTCAAAATGGCAGCAACATAAAAAATAAGACGTCACGGTACGATTATGCGACGCGGTTCAGTTTAGGTCTTCAATTGAATCGCTGTAAGAAGTCATGGTAGGCCTCCTGGTCTGCAATTTAACTAGTAAATAAAACGCAATACCTACAACGTACCTTAAGTCATTAAGAGATAATTCGCTCCCGAAATGTATCTTGTCGGGATTACGGAGGACCCGTAATAGGGTTGTCACGCGAGCTCTAAGCTGGGGTTGTTTTAATTTTTTATGGGGTAAGAAGAGGTTCTTGATATTAATGGCAGGCTTTTCCAATTTGAAAAAAAAAGAGGGGTTCTTTCATGGAATATCAGAGTGGAAGGTAGAAGCACTGAACGGCGTTTTAATAATCGATCTTAGTTATTCTAAAAACGCCCGACGTAATATCTTTCTAGATTCCTTATTCCGCCCCAAATGTACTTAAAACTGAACTTGAATAAAAACATTACCCCTTCGCTTTGACTTTGTCGTAGTCGGGTAATGAAGCTTGTAAAAAAAGTAAAATATAATATTATTATATTAATATTCAATGAAAGAAAATAAGTCTTTTTATTATTTTTCCCAAAACAAATTAGGGTTGGTAACAACAATTTCGTCCATAATTAGAACGCGGTTCATTACGCTAGTTTATTAGGTCTCCGCATTGTTTGACGACGGTTGACAGCCCTATAGTCGGGGTGACCCGTATGAAGAGGGTCACCCATTAAAGTACAGTCTGCTTTGTATTAGGTTAGTTTGATTGGAAACACAGATGTTGTTATTAAATTGCAGTAAGATACGAGTGTAATGTTATATGCTCGTATGCAGTTGATGGAATCCGGCTTTATTTTTGCGGAAATCTTAATTGAAATTCATGAAATAGATAATTTTATTGTGTAGCTGTTAACAGTTAAAAAAATATTAAATCAGAATGTCTTTTTTCTAAATTTATTTTAAGTTGATTTTAATTAATTTTTTTTTGTAATATTAACGTTTATCATATCGGTGTTTATTAGTAGCTTAGTAAAAAACGGAAAGTAAAAGTATTTTTATTTACTAAATTTTTTTTTTTGTGTCACCGTGTAACGAGCATGTCGTTCGCCCGATGGTAAGCGGCAGTAAGTAAGTGTAAGCAGTGGTAAGTAAGTGGCAGGCGTAGGCCTGCCAATAACATTTACAGCTCCACCCAGAACCTTGCATTTCAATCTGCCGCGGCACTGCACTGCGCTTGTCACCCTGAGACATCGGTTCTAAAGTCTCATATGCCCAGTAATTTCGCCGGAAACAACGCCCTTCAAACCGGAACACAATAATGTTTGCACTCTACCATTTATTGTATTTTGTTACAGGTAAGCATCTTTGGACACATCTTGGCTTAAAACAATTGGACATTGTTTTTTTACCTCAATTAGGTAAAGTAAAAACAGCTGATCAAATGCGAGGCAAGCCTCGCGCTGTGCCCGTTCTGTACAAAGGTAAACTCTTCATTAATATCTAGTAAAGACCACTCACCCACCCTACTATCGAAAAATGATTTTTACTGTCCATCCGAAGGTTGTCTGGAAGAAATTGCTTTCAGCGATAAGACCGCCCATTGTACTACCCTCGTTTACCTATTGTAATTTTTCTGTGCTGTGTTTATTTTGGTTTCTGGTGTACAATAAAGAGTTTTCTATTCTATTATATTCTGTTCTAAGGACAGCATTTCACTACTGTAGTAGTAACAACAGTTGACAACGTGAGAACTGGTCGTAACTACATAAACTTATCATCATCATCATCATCATCTCAGCCCGTATCAACCCACTGCTGGGTATAGGCCTCCAACAAACTAAACTAAAACTAAATTAAACTAATAACCCAACAACTGAAACTAAACTACTACAACTACTGCTGGTTAAACTAATTAAAAAAAAAAGATTTAAAAAAGCACAAAAAGGCACCTTAAACGTAAAAGGCGAATTAAATGAAATAATTATTTAAAAAAAAACTATCTATACTGATTGGTCTGAATTCGGTGCATTTACTAAGTCTTTAGGTGGTGTTTCAGTCAGGCATTAGATTCAGTTTTGTTCTAGTCTTATTCTTAGTTTTCTTTTATTAACATACTAGCTTCGCTCCGCAGTCTCCCGCGTAGTTCCCGTTTTGTCCCACGGGAACATACTATCAGGATAAAAAGAACCCTATTACTCAATCCTGGTTATAAACTATCTGTGTTCCAAATTTCATTCGAATCCGTTCAGTAGTTTTTGCGTGAAAGAGGAACAAACATCCATCCATCCATTCTCCCAAACTTTCGCATTTATAATATAAGTTGGATATACGCTTTTCTCCCGTTGGGATAGGCAGATACTACATCTTTCCACATGCTACGATCCCAGCGGAAAGCAGTACACCAACTCGCTGACACCCAGGTCTCTGGAACTGCAGAGCAATAGGAACTCCTTTTTCACAGATACTCCGTTTTGAAGTCGCTTAAAAATACATTCTTCATCGTTATCATACGTTATATATCATAACTTTATTTAATCCCATAAGATTAAAACTTTCTCCGACTCCTTGCTCCTTATTACCATAAAGTTTCCCAAAGTGCCGAGTGTTGCCACTATCAAAGTAAACCACCTAAATGCGTTAAATACGGTTACACAGTAAAAACTTCCAACTACCCGCCTTAGTGTACCGTGCGGATAACAAGTTTTGCCAGGATTATGTACAAGGTTAGTAGAGCACGTTGGGAGACCTGTGTCGGCTAGTGTACATGGACTATTTATTTGGTATGCATAACTAAAATAATTATTTGAATTAGAAATTTTAACTACTCATCTCACTTATATTATGAACGGGAAATTTTGTGTCTCTATGTCTGATAACACTGGGCCGGCTAAACGGATTTTGATAAAACTCTGGTCTATAGTTACTTGAAGTTTTTTTTTTATCAGCATCATCGTTATCGCTTATTATCATAAAAAAACACGGATGAAGCCACGGGGCGCTGCTAGTCGCTAATATTTTCTGTATAGAGGACAATTTAAATATTACCGCGTCACAATCACATACACAAAGAATTTTCTGTTTTCTTCTGATCTATTGTAGAATAAAACAAATATTTGCCCTGTGCCGGAACTGAACCCGCAACCTTACATTTCGCAATCGTATCACCAACTTACCTAAACAAAAAATAAACCCTACAAAGTAATCTTCACCGAACACCATTGTTAAGCTACGTCCCCAGTGGCACACGATTGGATGGATGACCGTTTAGCGATATAAAACTAGAGCGCTTCCTCAATGAACCCTTGAACCATCTCGGTCCCTTAATCACCCCTTGATAGCATTTGTTAAGCCACGTCAGACGCCCTTGGGCGTCCTGACAAACTGACATCGGAACCCGCCCAAGCAAGGATTCATCCGCCAAGCAGTAGCGTACAAGCATTAGTGTTCCGGTTTGAAGGGCAGCGAAGTTACTGGGCATATGAGACTTTAGACGTGGACGAGCGCAGTGCATTGCCGTGCCAGATTATGGAATGCAAAGTTCTGCGTGGCGCTGTAACTGTTATGGGCAGGCGTAGCGCTTACCATCAGGTGAACGACTGGCGCGTCTCATTACTTAGGCAAAAAAGAACACCCGGACACACCATACAAATAAGCTGATTTCACAATGCAAATACATGGAAGACTACACGTATCTATGTGTGTGTAAGCACAGAAACATATTACGCGACCAAAACAAAAGACAACCCGCTAGTATGAAGGTTCGTACAATCCGTTTGTCTTTGACATTTGGGCGTGTCGTATTGACTGTCCAGGCGATTGCGCGTAGTGTCGCGAGGTACGCGTATTGCGCGGGCTGGTGTGCCGGCTCTGTATATAGTTAGCATGTTTATTCTGTGATCGGAGGCCACTTTGACTTGTTCGATGTAAAATAGAGCTATGTAAGGACTATAGTTAAGCCAAGCTACACTCGCAATGAAGGTTGATGAGCGCAATAAACTAAATTATGAGGTCATCTCGTCCCATCCTACGTCCGCGCTTCCTGCTGATTCGAGTGCGCGCCGGCCTTACGACATTAGTAAGGCCATGAAACCAGTAAGTTACAGGACGGTGTGGTCCCTAAGCGACATAGCCATTTAAATTTATCACATAAAAAAAATTTAAACCAGCGGGATTTTAATTTCAGTAACAGTTAAAGAAATACTCTTTTCGAAGCAAGCGTGTAGGTTTTCCTCCTAGCAAAAGTGAGGGGAGACACGTGCTCAGCAATGGGACAATGTGGGTTGATAATGCTACTTTAATGTGGTTTGTGAAGGGTTCGAATTGAGTTTGTTACCTTTTCGGATCATATTCATCCGTGAAATGGTAGTGTGGAAACATTACCATGTTCATGTTGGAAAGGTGATTCTAGAGAAATAACTGGGCATGAGAGAGAGAACCAATCTCACAAGGTATGCCGCGCGCAGTACAGTGGCGCCCAAAATTATGCAATGCAAAGTTTTGGGTGGCACTGCTACTAGTATTGCAGGTTTGACTAAACTTCCGCAGTTCTAATGGAGGTGCAAACAAAAACTACTCTGAACTGCCTGCTTCATCAAGCTGCCCGAGTTTATTGAGCCATACGAATATGGTCATTCAAATTCCAATATAACCCCTTAATATCCAATTTAGTGGCTCCACCATTTGCCTAGCCACCGACTCTAGGCGTCACATGACGTCATGATAATAGTCATATACACACCCACGTTCGTCTAACGCGATTACAGCTGAAGCGTGCGGTATTTTAATTAGAAATTGGAAAATATTAGTGAGCTACTTTCGATTCTATTCCTATAGCTTATTTTTTATTTGCTTGAGCAACGAGACGAGCAAGTTCTCATGATGTGACCGCTACACCTGTCTATGCCGAATTTAACATTGCATTACCTTCACTGCGTTCACATTGGTTCTAAAGTCTCATATGCCCAGTGATTTCGGTGGAAACAGTGCCCTTCTAACCGGAGCAGCTTACTTTTTTAGCAAATCATCATCAACCCATAATGTCCCACTGCTGGGCACGGTTCTCTCCCCACTTTCGTGAGGAGGGTTAGGCCATAATCCACCACGGGGGCCCAGTCCGGATTGGTGGATAACATACCTACCTCCGAAATAATTCTCGGGTAGGTATGTGGGTTTCCTCACGCTGTTTTCCTTCACCGAAAAGCGAGTGATAATTACGTACATATGTTTTACAGAAACACATTGGTACGTGCCCGCATTGGGATTTGATGTGATTGGTGATTTAGCAAATGCTTTACTAAAACTTCCTGGGAGTTTTGGAGGGAACACACAATAAAAGTTTTTCATGGGTTTCTGGGTATCATTTCTGGGTATCATTTTCCACACACTCTTATACGAATTTGAATAGTTAATGGTTACCATTCCACGAATGACCCTCCTTAACAAACGAAGAAACACAAGTTGGAGAAAAAATACTAAATCGATAACATGGTTAACCCACATTTATGGTGTCACACCACAACGCCCTCGGCCATTCCATATGTCAACAGTCAACACCATAATTTGTAAGGGGCTGGACAGCCATTCGGAATAACAGATAGAAATGCTATAAGTTATTATGATACAGCCATACGCTATTAGTTATTCATTATAGCCATTTGTTATTATTTATTCTATAGCGATATGTTATTTTGATCTCGTTGGCTGTAATAAATTGATGCTCTTTACCGTTTGGACAGGGAGCGGTGATACGAAAGCTGTTAAATGGACTTTATCGATGGGAGAGAAAAAGCAATTTCAACCCAAATCTTCAATTTTACGTTTACTTAACGTTTTTTTTTTTCATGATACGAAGTAACGAGACGAGCAAGTCGTTCACCTGATGGTGAGAGCCACGTCTGCCCATAACAGTTGCAGTGTCACCTAGAATTTTCCATTACAAAATCCCGTGCGGCACTGCACTGCGCTCGTCACACTGAGACATCGGCTCTAAGTCTCATATGCCCAGTAATTTGCTGGAAACAGTGTCCTGCAAAACGGAACACAGTGATATATGCACACTTATTTGGCGGATGAATATCTGGCAAAGGTCAGGCGGTCTCTTGCAGAAGAGGCCTACACCTACTTATGTATTCAGGGCTTTATTTTTGACTTAGTACATAAAAAATTGAGTTTTGAGTTGATGGATACGTCAAGGAGAACGTCATATAGGTTTTGGAATATCACATAATTATCTCCTTCGTCGTGTCGATTATCCACGGCTAGATTGTTTTGGACCAGTAATTGGCTACTGCCACGCCGGGGGCAGAAGCCTCATAGAGGTCGGTTAAGGTGCAGGTGTTAGGGCACTGAGGGCAAATGCTGCATCGTTTGCGCAGAAACGCCACAGTCACATGCAGAAACGCCGCAGTCACATTGTGACCTGTCCGGGGCGAGATAACCCCATTTAGTATTATTATTTGTCGATGTCGATAGATGTAAGATAGTGATCCCATAATTATGTCGGATACTTTCAGCTGCGGGGTGTTGCGCTGCAGTGGTAGTAAATGCGAATAACCTTATCGAATCGGCTGATACACACTCTATCATGGATGAGCGGCTAAAAGCGCGCATGAATCAGCGTGTGGTGTGAGTACACTCATGCGCTCGAGATGAGACTAAACAAGCGGCCATTCATATTACTATCATAATCTGGGAGATTTCAATGAAAACATACGAGACATGGTTCGAAATAGACGGTGCGTACCGGGTAACTTCAAGGCTGGATTGGTATCTGCTCGACCTTGGTGTTCATCTTAGTTATCGAAGGGAAACATCGTGAGGAAACCCCACACTGTGAATTGTTTTAGACGCATCTTCTGATCCATCAATCAAGACCAGAAACCATATTATTTAACACCAATTCACTAAAAATGAATACCTATTTCCCTTGGTGAACGGCTGGACCGATTTCGCAATATTTTTTTTTCAACATTACTGTGTTCCGTTTGGAATGGCATCGTTCCCAGCGAAATTACTGGGCATATGAGACTTTAGAGCCGATGTCTCAGGGTGACGAGCGCAGTGCCGCACAAGATTATGCAATGCAAAGTTCTCGGCGGCACTGTAACTGTTCTGGACACGTATAGCGCTTACTATCAGATGGACTACTTATTCGGCTCCTCACACAGTGAAATAAAGAAAAAAAAACTCCGTTTTTGTACATGTAAGAACCAACTTATTAGGAAATCTATTATTACATTTACCAAAATTCTTCGAGTTCTTAAACAACAAAAGGAGTTAAACAAGCGTTTCTGTTAAATAACCAAACAGTAAAATCCCTCTCTCCACAACACATAAAAAGTGAAACACAAACGTTCGATAACTTTCAATTCCGATTTGCTGATTAACCAAGAACAATAAAGCGCACATACATAAACATTTACTGGAAAATACTAGGTATAGCGCGCTGCTACGCTCGTATGGCTTGAGAAATTAAATTTATTAATCCAGGCTGGCTTTAACACGTTGAATGCTGAGCCGGTGTATCATTTAGGCTCCGGTACGGACCGCGTGTGTTTTCCAGCAATGGCGTCCCGTCTGTGTGAGCCGCACTGTAGTAGCGCCGCGTTTAATACACGTCTGTGTTTCGCCACAGAGCCGGCACGTTTGCTGCGCTAACACAACAGGTGTGTTTTCCCGTCGCGGCAAGTTATGAAAAACACAACAGTTGTGTTTTCAGCAGTGAACGTTTTAATTAATCATTTCAGTGCCGCTAGCTGATCAAAATAAGTCCAAACATTAATCAGCTGGTAGTCACTGAGGAGTTCTGATTTCCACTTTCCGTCTCCATTATCAGATCAGGTTGCTGTAATATGATTTTGTATTGTCACTGGAAATTGACTGGCATGACTTCAATTCAATTGATCAACGGGAAATAAGTGAAAGGCGACATGCAATATTTGACCAAAACAGGAAGTGGGTCAAAATTGACTTGCTATATATGACCAACACAGGAAGTGTGTCAAAAAAAGACTTTTAATATTAGACCAAAACTGAAAGTTGGCAAAAAAAATCTTGCAATATTTAACCAAAATTGGAAGGCGGTAAAAATAAAAAAAATTGTCGTGCAATATCTTACCAAAACCAACAACCAGACATCCCACTAAAACACTCAAAGTACTTACAAAACAAAAAAGCCTAACCAAGTCAATAATACAATAGGCGGACTTATCGCTAAAAGCGATCTCTTCCAGCCAACCTTTGGATGGATAGAAATAATGGAACGCCAGAGAAGTGAAAAAGAAATGAGAGCTTAAAACAAAAGTTGATTAGCATAATACAGTGAGCAGGCCTTAACAGTGATTACGTTCCGACAATAGGTAGGAAGAGAATAGGTGTGCAAACAGACGGACTATAATTATACATATTATATATTATTATATTATAAATGCGAAAGTAACTCTGTCTGTCTGTTGCTCTTTCACGCCTAAACTACTGAACCGATTGAAATGAAATTTGGTACAGACATAGCCTAGAGCCTGAGAAAGGACATAGGGTACTTTTTAATGCGATAAAAGCACTGTGAGGGTTTCAAATAGGGGATGAAAGTTTGTATGGAAGTTTTGTCATTTTTGAAGCTACATTATCAGCTAGTAACATAGGCTATTTTTATCCCCATATACCCGCGGGAACAGGAACTACGCGGGTGAAACCGCGGGGCGCAGCTAGTTATACATATATCTACGTAGAGATTTGAACGCCAGCCAAAATGTTTCACTGTTCAACTTTATTTATTGCTGGCGTGTAATTATTTGATCTCCGGTTAATTCCTCTGTCGTTTACCTCATTTGTCCTCTGGACACGTGGATGCCAAACTATTTAATACGAGTTACAAGCTTTTATCTCATCTCGGACACTTCATACAAATAGCTCATTCGACATCTCACACATTTCAATGACGTTTGTAGCCGCGTCAAATTGAGCCTTCAAGTCACGAGTGGAAGGTTAATTCTTGGTAAGCAAACACTGTCGTAGACCGCACGAGATAATCAAACTATTACACCCTTACATGGAAAATTGGTACGTTAAGACACTTGTGGGGTACAGTTAAAGTTTCTAAAGTATCAAAGTTAGTAAGTACCAATATAATTTTAATTAATGTGAAATAAAAGACGCGAACGCACGTTAAATTCAGCTTACCGAATTAAACCTACTGCGTGAGGTTACACTGTGGTCGCGGTAATTATTTATAGAAGAAGAAAAATCGGAGCATTAATTAGGCGATTGGATAGATTGCTTCGTTGCGTAGACTAAACTAAGGAGGGCACTAGACTAATTTATTTAAGTACAAAATACCTACTATAAAATACTAGGCGAACATAGCTCAGAGGTTCTACAATCCGAAGCCGACGACTTGACAATATCATCATCACATCCCATATGGGCCCACCGCTGAGCACGAGTCACACTTCACTTTCGCGAGGAAGATAAGGTGGCCTACCATGACGTCTTATAGCGATTCAGTTGAGGACCTAAACTGAGCCGCGTCGCATAATCGTACAGTGACGTCTTATTTTTTATGTTGCTGCCATTTTGAACCTAAAGTGGATGTAGTTAAGGTCGAAAATGGCAGGAACCTAAATTGAGCCGCTAATAAGCCATTTTCAACCTAAACTATATTTAGGTTTAGGCTGAAAATGGCAGCAACACAAAAAATAAGACGTCACGGTACGATTATGCGACGCGGTTCAGTTTAGGTCTTCAATTGAATCGCTATAAGAGGTCATGGTAGGCCCCCAGGCCATGATTCTAAGGGGCCCAGTCTGGATTGAGGAATCGCATACCGCCGAAATCATTCTCAAGTATCTGGGTTTTCTCACGTTTTTCTTCACGAAGAACCGAGTGACAATTACTTCCACGTTTTTGTAAGCAACATCGGTGCACGCACTGGGATTTGAACTCGCTTTGCTTGGAAGGCGGAAGTTCTTGGAATGTTTTTTACTGTCTATCCAAAGGTTGTCTGGAAGAAACCGCTTTCAGCGATAAGACCGCCCATTGCACTACCCTTGTTTACCTATTTTTGTTTCTGGTGTACAATAAAGAGTATTCTATTAATACGACGGCATAATACGACGGTCGTCTGATGTGCAGACCCCTTACACAAGGCTCGTTCTGAATTGTTAACAGTAGTACAAAAACCTATAAAATGCTCATGATCAAACCCTTTGATCAAAGTACGAGTACCGACATTAAATTTCCATTTTACTATCTCGCCGACATCGTAGAACGGTAAATTCTAGCTTATTGTTAAGCGCTGTCAAATATGCTAGTAAAATCAACGCGGACTGTTTCACCCCTTCCTGATAACTACTATTTGGCAGATAAAGTTTGAGCAAAATTGAAATTGTTGACGGTTTGTCTTGTCCCCCTTTGTCGGGGTTTAAGAAAAGGGTTGAGTATATAAAATCTTGGTTTATAGCAATATTTTAAATATTGTCATGCGTTTTTTTTTACAAACTAGTGTAAAATGGCTTACGGCGCTCATTGGCCTTTGTTGCGTCGTTATGTCCTTTATATGTAAAGTTCATTTTAGCAAGTCTAGTTTGTCTCACTTTTGAGGTGGGTTTGGGTCACTGGCCTTCTCCTATAGACAGATGATTGAGAAATAAAATATATTGAAACTATCATCATCATCTACCCATATCGGCCCACTGCTGAGCACGGTCTCCCCTCACAACGGGGACCCGGTCCAGACTGGTGGAGTACACACCTCCGAAAAAATTCTCGGGCATGTGGGTTTCCTCACGATGTTTTCCGTCACCGAAAAACCGAATAGAAATCACCCGTATAAAAAGTTATCCCCCGGATAAAATTAACTCGCTCATCACCTTTCTCGAGATCATTGAAACCGGCTTGAATATCAATAGGTTTGATACAAAACATCTTTATTAACAATAACTGTAAAAGTCAAGAATGCTTGCAGACCTTGCAATAATGACTATTAACACGCAAGATAAATTTTATTGCCTACTATAACTAGCTCATATTAAGTAGGGGTGTGCTGGTATTTTCAGTTTGGAGGCTTAAGCCGAATTTTTCGTAAGCGATGCCGAAAATTTGGTATTAAAATTATTTGTCCAGAATATGGTAGAAGTACGTTTACGTAAGTAAAATAGAACAGCATATTTCAACATTACTGGAACGCAATATTTAAATACAATTGTAATGAATTTATTTAAGACGAATGAGTTATTTTGTTTTAAAAAAAACACAGCAACAAGCTGACGCAGAATATACAACAAAGAGGACAACAAACGACGCTCAATGTGTGTGTACGTAATAGCTGCTGCACAGTGTAAAATGGAATTGAAATTTGTTTTTTATTTATTTAAAAACGAGGTTTTACGTTCTGTCAATTAAAAGTTAAAATGCAATTAAAAATTCAAACGAGGTTGCGTAGAAATGTTTTGAAATTGATTTGTTATTTTCATAGATGCTTTGCACGATCCGCACACTGAAAACGAAATGCTCAATAAACATTTGTCACGTTAATAAACTCAGTGTCTTATTGAGACCGAATCTCGGCCGAATTTTCCCGAAACCGAAAATTACTTTAGGCCGAAACTAGCTGAAATTGTACCTCTAGTATGGCACTACTGAAACAATCACCGAAAACAATAAAACCGTCATGAGGGCGATGACTGCACTACATTACTAATCTCTATTCATGTACCGCATCGACACGGGCCAAGAGATAGGAGCAAGCGAGATAGAGCGCTGTTCAGACAAACTATATTTTGATCCACTACTGTTTTTTTTAATTGACAGTCAAAGTGCCACCCAGAACTTTGCATTGCATAATCCTGCGCTGCACAGTAATGTTTCCACAAAACTGAGGTTGTGGTCAAAAGTTTCAAAGAATATCAAGAAACACCAAAGGGACTGGTGACATTTTCTGACAAAATCAATGGGACCCTATGGATTCCCAAAGTCTCATGACTATGTTTTCACCGGAAGCTACTTTTTTGTGTCACTGGTGCCATCTGATGGTTTTGTGGTCAAACTCCTTGTGGTTTCTCCACTTTAGAACTCTTCTACCCCATCTGTGGTCGGTTCTCCGAGAGATATATCCAGTCCACTGCCTAATGGCCTAATGGCCGCTCAAGCGATAAGCGCAAGCGATTTGGAAACCGCCCAAGTAGCGTTTCATTAAAACGCTACTTGGGCGGTTTCCAAATCGCTTGCGCTTATCGCTTGAGCGGCTACGCCTCGTTGACACGGAACACGGTGTTCCATATCGAAACGTGACCTTCTGGGCGTTTTGACAGGTTCCTTCTGTACTGTCATCATCAATTTTGACAGCTCTTTAGAGCTTTTAGTTTGACACGTCTTGTGACTTGTGTGAAATTATTAAATTGTAATTTTCTTTTTCAGAACGCATTCTCTGATTGGGTTTCAATGGTCTAAGTAAAATTTGAAATGAATTAGATGGATTACAAAGTTTATAATTGGTCAATCCTGTTAAATAAAGTGTTTTTTAATAGATAGATAGATAAACTCTTTATTGAAACACCACAGAACAAAGAAAACTTAAAACTAGAACAAAACAAATTTTACAATTAGTGTCACAATGGGCGGTCTTATCGCTCAGAGCGATCTCTTCCAGACAACCATGCACAGAGAGGAGTAATTAGTACATCGGACGGTGGCTTTCCTTATATACATAGAATAAAATAAATAAATAAATAGATACATATACACAAAATAAACTTAAATACATAGTAAAGTAATAGATAAACTTAATATATACCGTAATATAATAAACATACATACATTTAATCACTCAGTAAATGGATAAGAATAATTTTGTTTATTGATTGTGTCGAAATAAGCGGTGGTAGTCTAGTGGGAGAACGTCCGCCTTCCAATCAGAAGGTCGTCGAAGGAAAACATCGTGAGGAAACCCACATGCCTACCCCATAATTTTTTCGGAGGTAGGGGTGTTATCCACCAATCGGGACCAGGCCCCCGTGGTGGATTATGACCCGTGCTCAGCAGTGGGAAGGTATGCGTTGATGATGATGATGAGGTTCGCGTTGGACGACTCTCACCTGACGTTACGCGACGACGCGACCTACAATGGTGCACGCCTACCTAGAAGTAACCTATTCACTCCATTTTTAAAGACTCCCAAGTTTCCATCTCTCTGTTTCACACTGAGAAAAAACGAGACCATCATACGCTACAAAATTATTCATCCAGTACCTTTTATTTAGGTTTTCTTTTACATGCTTCCATGCGGTTTGGCGCAATCCGTTCCAGCTACTGTAATGCCACTGTCGCCGTGTGTGACTCGCATTAAGGTAGCTGAATCCACCGCTAATGTCTGGTTTACGGCTCGTTTGCACAAGGCCATCTGTATTGTAGACATACAAGTATAGAATTAAAGGTAATACTGATTTGAAGTGGGTGTTGAAGTGTTTGGTTACATACACTGTTTGTTCTTTGGATATATCTGAAGAGGTTACAGATAGTTTTATAGGATTTACTCTATTAGTGCTGTTTGAATCAATATATCGACGCTAGAAAGCGTAAAAGCTGTAACCTTGAAACGCAAAATTGTTCACCAAACTTTTTTTTGTTGAAAAAAAATCATAACTCAATATCTACTCGTCCTAAAAACGTAAATTTTGGATATTTGGTGTGTTACATACAAAGCTACAATGCTGCTACCTTGGTTATATCCTAAAGTTCCTAGGGGAAGTTGATATGTGGGTTACAGCATTTGTTTCCAAATATGTAAAAACAGTATTTTCGGGTCGGTCAAAGGGTTACAGCGTTTACGCTTTCTAGCGTCGATATTAATACGTGAAGCAAAACTGTTATGGGCAGGCGTAGCGCTTACCATCAGGTGAGCGATTTGCTCGTCTCGTCCACTCAGTCGCATAAAAAAAACGTGAAGCAAAATCTTGTGATCCTTTTTACGAGAATTCCGCGGACGGATGAGTATGAAATTTGACACAGTTTAAGTTATATGGAAGTGCAGAAAGCTAATACAATATTTTAATTAATTAAATATTACACACACTACACGAGTTTGACTCACACACACATATGCGTCATATGAAAGAAGGGCACGTAATACAAGAGTTGACACTTTGACATAGAGGTTTATTGAAAAAAGTTTGAAATAAGACAAAGAGTTCGGGAGTAAGAGGTCAACATAGAGTATGCAAAGGTTTTTATTTATATATTTAATACTTTATTGCACAGATTAACTAACTAGTACAAATGGCGGACTTAACGCTAAGAGCAAGAGGTTTTAAAAGTTTTTGTATTGACATCTCTTCTCAGTTCTCATCTGTGAATAATGTTATAGAGGTTTATTCTTTGACAATAGAACCTTAACAATCACTAGTCATAATAAATATTAATAACTAGCTGCGCCCCGCGGTTTCACCCACGTAGTTCCCGCGTAGAATGTCATATTTATTTATATCTAATCAAAACCCTAAAAAATAAATTTGAAGCTTCTATCTTTAAAAATGACGAAACTTCCATACAAACTTTCACCCCCTATTTCAAACCCTTACAATATTTTTTCGCGATAAAAAGTACCCTATGTCCTTTCCTAGGCTCTAGACTATTTCTGTACCAAATTTCATTTCAATCGGTTCAGTAGTTTAGGCGTGAAAGAGCCACAGACAGAGTTACTTTCGCATTTATAATATAAAAGTAAGGTAATAAGGATATATTTTTTTAAGTATGGCTTGTTTCCATGGATCCATAGCCCATTGTTTGAAAATACTAAATTGATTGATTGGCATTGAAAGTGTTACGGGTAGCCATAGTTACCATCAGGTGAACGACCGGCTTGTTTCGTTACTCCGATAAAAAAATCAAGTGAGGTCAACCCAAACCGTTTTAGTTTCCAGATATATGGCAAACTGACGTGAAAAAAGACAGTCAACCTGAATTTTACCCGGGAAATGTCCTCCCGACCCGCTGCCTGATCACGTAAAATTCGCAAAAAACCAACGACAGCAATTGCTACGCGATCGGTCTCAAAATGCCACATCATAATATTACTGAAACTGCTCACCCGGCTATTGTCCCGCCTGTAGCAAAATGCACTTTGGCCATAGATACTAGCGCCACTAGCGACAGGACTGCAATAGAGGGAAACTATGTTATGACAATTTCAAAAAGGGACGTTTGACAGCAATGATCGCCAGAGTTACGTCTGTCGCAATCCGGTCGTTAGATTCGTGATAAGGCGGCCGTCAACTGCAATCCATTTAGATTATGTACTATTTTAGGTCCGGACTGGAAATACTGAAATAGCTTATCAATAGTTCTGCGATGCAGACGGTGGGATTATTATATATTCTAGAATATATATATATATATATACCGATAGTAAAATTGCAGTGTCTGTCTGTGATTACAAAAGTCAAAATAAATGCCACAATTTAAGTGAAAACTCCAATTTTACGATGCCTTATAGAATAGAATAGAATAGAAAACTCTTTATTGTACACTAGAAACAAAAATAAACACAGTACAGAAAAATCTTATCCATATCTTATGAACATTATAAATGCAAAAGTTTTTTGGGTTTGTGTGTTTGTCCTCTCTTCACGCCAAAACGGCTGAACGGATTTTGACGAAATTTTGTACACAGATACTGTAGGTCCTGGAATAGAACATGGAATACTTTTTATCCCGTAAAAATAGACGGTTCCCGTGGGAAATCGCGGGGCGCTGCTAGTCATTAATAAAAGTTTTTAGAACTTTTGTCGGTCTGTCTAAAAGTTTGTCTCGAATATACTCGGAAATGGCTCGACGGATTTTAATGAAAATATCTGTCATTTTAAATTGTATTTTCTTGTATATCCCACTATTCTTGCACTGTTCAGAAGATATAAATATTTGTAAGCGCGAACGAAGCCGCGGGCACAGCTAGTCTAGAATTCAGTTAAGGGGAACAGTTTTGTCAGCGTGAAAGGAGACCTAGATATCTGACTCTGTCTAGACTAGGTAAGGTTAAATGCAGGCTGCTATGAATAGCCGGGCTAGAGTCATAGGTTTGACAGGTTGATAGCTAGAGTCTAGATCTGGAATAGCTAAATTTTAGCCGAGGCTGCTACGAATAGTCGAGATTCAGTGGGAGTAAAGGTTTTAACAGATAGTTCGTCAAAGAACGGAAGCGGGTGATGGCGTTTTTAAAATAAAAATACTATATTACAATAAGTCCGAACGGGAGCGGATGCTCGAGGGTATTGCCAAAATATTCCTTCTTAACTAATAAAGGAACTTTAACACGTTCACTGCTGAAAACACAACTGTCGTGTTTTTCATAACTTGCCACGAGTACGGCAAAACACAACTGTTGTGTTTGTTGTATGGGAAACACAGTATGGCGCGTGCAGCGCCGCACCCGTGGCTAGACAAGCGAAACGGCTCGGCTGTCAAAGTGTTAACGTGTTATCTGACATTCAATAGGTTGAGGAGATATCACGTTCTTGTCGCTAATGAGCGACGTGTCTGTGTCTACTGCAATCGCCCATTATGTTTACATAAAAATACATGACTTAGTCCAAAAGTGTGCAGTAGCTCAATTATTCAAACTTGTTTGTTATGGTGGGCTCGTGCCGGATATCAGGCATTAATCTCGGTTAGGGTTGCCACGCGTCTGGATTTTCCCTTAACACCTTCAGTGCTAAAAACACAACTGTCGTGTTTTTCGTAACTTGCCGCTAGTGCGGAAAAACAGCTGTTGTGTTGTATAAGAAAACAGTATGGAGTGTGCAGAGCCGCACCCGTGGCTAGACAGTAGACAAGAAAATCGGCTCAGAAGTCAAAGTGTTAATACTTGTGGTTGAATTTTCAGAGCAATTAAGGTAAATCACATATCTGTTTGTTGTTACAAGAGAATTTGCGTCTTGTGCATGTTATGAATTTAAATACAACAAAAAATTTAAGGTAGATAGATTTTGGGATTAATTTTAGCATGAAATCATATGACAGAGAATCATTTCTCTGTCATATGATTATTATTTGCCATTTAATAAAAAATAGACATAATTTTAATGTCTGCCATAGAGATAACGGTAGCGAGTTATTTCCTAAACTTTGCACAAATGTTGATCATGGAATTCCAAAAGAAAATTTTCATTGATTACATCCCATTTCAGCGCACTAAAGTATTTGAAACATCCACACTAGAACAGAAGAATTATAATAAGTAAAAAAAGTCCTGTCGAAATTC
Source organism: Campaea margaritaria (assembly GCA_912999815.1). NCBI lineage: Eukaryota > Metazoa > Arthropoda > Insecta > Lepidoptera > Geometridae > Campaea > Campaea margaritaria. The sequence continues at coordinate 6,052,317 of OU538814.1, forward strand.
CCGAGCTCTTCTAGAGCTGCATGTTCTGTCCTAGTATTTATACGATGTGGCAACCCTAGCCTTTGTCCGAATGAAAAATCGGGTGTGGAAAAAATGTTTACATGGTTTGCCTGTTTTATCTTAATTCATTCTAAACATGAATTATTTAATTCAACATCCATTACACAATGATGGCCGATGATCAGTAGAGTAAAGAAATAGTCGAGAGTGAATAGGTATCTTCTAGGCAAGCATGCCCCATCCTCGACCGTGTCGACACTTTACCACCAGGTGAGACCGCCGTAAAATGCTTGCCTATTCTGCTATAAAAAGGCGTTTCGTTCCGCAAAAACGGCGGCTAATTTAAGTTTTTTTTTTTTTTTCCATACATTACACCTCGATCTTGTTTGATTTGGGGGGCTTTTTTTTGGGACCTCGTACAGTAGCGTTAAACGTTTAACGCGATCTTGTTAGAAGTCGCGTTAGAAGTTTCACTTCAAAAACAAAAATACGAAACTCGAGAGTCGGAGTTGAGAGTGAATATGTATCTTTTAAGCAAACATAGTGCATCATTCCAGTCGACACTTACCATCAGGTGAGACTGCGGTCAAATGGCAACCTTTTGACCGCTATTCAACTATTAAAAAAAAAACAAATTATATCCACCATTTTTTTTGCAAACATGCTCCATCATCGACCGTTTCGACACTTACCACCAGACCTTACCTTACTAAGGTGAGACTGCGGTCAAACGCTTGCCTATTCTGATATAAAAAAAAAAAAAAAAAAAAACTAGTGACCACTAGTTATGTTTTTAACTCTTTTTTTAGCTTTAACTGCACCAATCTATCCATCTATGTAATGGAATCTATGAACGTAAATTTCGTGAGATTAACTTGAAAATTTGCACACGTTTTTATAAGCGATAACAATACACATTTTTTATTTAAATACGATTTTCATGATGGCCGGTTTAATTGGAAATTTATACGCATTTTGAAGACCAATGACAATACAAAAATAAAATAAATATAAATACATAAGATTCAGTGTGTGTGTGTTTTAATTTGTTTTTTTTATTTTTAACTATTATTTATATTTTAATTTTTTTTAATAAGGAGATATTTTGAAAACTTTTCTTTCTTTAGCAATACATTCGGCTATACAAAGTATTCATTAAATAGAAAAAAATAAAAAATGCACGAAGTTATTTTAGTAGTACTTATATATATAAAAAAAAATTTTTTAGTGAGTTTTAATTTCAAAATTTTTACTCGCTATGGATAATCGTCTATAATAGAGAAAGGGTAAGCGAAAACTCTTACACTTTTTTTCGCCTAGCCCCCATCCGCCAAGTCCGTACCATGCGATAGGAAACTTAGTTCCAAAAAACAAAAGGGCCCTCCCTTGTTGCCCCGGGGCTTCAAGACCTCTAAATCCGATATCTGACATCACTACCATCCAGAAACATCAACACTGTCTGTTTGAATTTTCAAGTTCTATCAAACATCACAGGCAACACAGCTATTATGAAGAAAGCGTGGGAGACAGTGTTGCCAGTATCCTGTTGATACAGTTGAAGAGAATGGAATTTTCTCTATTTCCCGTCGGGGTTTTGGCAGTAGAACAATTTTTTTTTTGTTTTGGATTAGTGCATTTTTTTTATTTGACTGTGTGGCGAGACGAGCAAGTCGTTCACCTGATGGTAAGCGCTACGCCTATAACAGTTACAGTGCCACCCAGAACTTTGCATTGCATAATCTTGCGTGGCACTGCACTGCGCTCGTCACCCTGAGGCATTGGTTCCAAAGGGAAGGTCAATTTGAGGATTGGTCCTTTATAGCCTTATATGGTTATACAATTTTGAGTGTTGGACATTTTGCGCTTACCATCCGTAGTTTAAACGAATACATGCGCGGGACTCGACCCCGGGTCATACAACGTTGAGACGAATAAAGAAGTTCCAATGTCCTTTGCAGACAGTACATTGCACTCCCATTCATTGCCATATTTATCAACAGAAAATAAACTATTAAACCCAGAATAAACTAGTAATAGTAGCTAATAGTTATTCTGTGGTGATACCAGTTTAAAAACATTAAATATTTCCAACGTGAATCAACGCCGGCACAACCCTACGAATTTCAGACTACCCTCTTCCGAAATCAAACTTTATAACGAAGGGAATAAAACTCAAATTGAGTGCTTGGAGACTGTGCACTGTAACTTCAATTAAAAATAAACCGTAAGATCACATGATAAAGGCCAATTTAGATTAAAATAGAAGTGTGGATTGACCAAACGAAATATGCACAATATCATAGTTTGGAGCGCGGCCAAAAGCGATTTTTCGGCTTTAGGCCCGGGACAGACCAACTTTTTTTTTCGCTGATTGATGATCGTGTTTGATGAGTATTTCTGGAACTGATTCCTGGGACGTGATTGGCAGCTGCTGGCCGTTAAATTGATTGGATTGGGAAAGAATTGGGAACCAAAATGGTGGAAATCGGAGTAGCAATCAGGAATTGTTAAAAGGCGATCACAATATTAGCGGCAGATGGATTTGTGAAAACAAATTCTGTTCTATCGTATGGTTTGAATTTTGCAGTTTGATTCTAACATAATATCTAATTTGCCCAGTTAACAGATATATAGATCCTGTATCATGATACCCTAGGGTACACCAGGACCATGGTCACTCAGAGCAAAGACGCGTGGTTCACAAAAATCTTTGACCCGCGCGGGAATTGAAACGGCAATCTCACGGTCCACAGTCAGTTCATCACTAACTTACACCATGGGGGCCGCCTTAAAATATCTAGATTCAGTGCTGCTAGACATGTGTATTTGTCTATACAGTGGTAGTCAATCTTGGTCAAGATTATTGTCGACAAAAAACAAAAATGAAATATTGTATGGTAAAATTATTTTTCTCGAAGATGACTTTCAGTGTCAAACACGAATTACTCAACGGGCTTTTGAGTGATGTGCTTAAATGTTTAAATACCTATACAATTTAAAGCGGGCAATTCTCGTGACATGACCTAGATGTGCGTGCGGCAGCGACTGCTTCTTTTTTCTTCTTCTTTTTTGCGGAAACTAAAATTCGTTTCCATTTCGGAGCTTAATTGAGACAAACTTTCAAAAAGACTGACAAAAATTCTAAATAAGGTCATTTACGATTCGGTATCGTATGAATAGTAATATATTCACTGAGATTTTAGCAATATTTTTATATCACAGACAGAAAATTCAATTTATAGAATAGAGTTTTTTCTTCTTCGCTTAGTCACAACATTCAACCTCACGTAGGTTATATTTTAAGTTTTTTTTTCTTTATTGGTTTCTCGCAGTATTGCATTGCGAGATTAATGTGACAAGGTACTAATGTATTAAATGGATAATTATTCACAAAAATCTGTTCAATGTTTTTTTTTCTTTGACTGAGGCGAGACGAGCAAGTCGTTCACTTGATGGTAAGCGCTACGCCTGTCCATAACAGTAACAGTGCCACCCAGAAATTTACATTGCATAATCTTGTGCGCCACTGCACTGCGCTCGTCACCCTGAGATAATCGCTCTAAAGTCTCATATGCCAGTTAATTTACTTTTTTAAGTAATTTGGTAGGTATTGTAGCTGTCACGATTGAAAAACTGAAATCCCGATTAGTTTAACCTTCCATTCCGAAATTGACACTAGTCAGTTCACATCTCCAATGACTGCACGTGTCCAGCACTGTTTCCAGCAAAATTATTGGGCATACGAGACTTTAGAGCCGATGTCTCAGGGTGACGGGCGCAGTGCAGTGCCGCGCAGGACTACGCAATGCCAGGTTCTGGGTGGTGCTGCGAATGTTATGGGCCGGCGTAGCGCTTACCATCAAGTGAACGACTTTCTCCTCTCGTCACTCCGTCAAATAAAACGTATCAAAGAATCAAAAGCCAATGACATTCCGTTACAGAAGTGACCTCTCTGCAACCAAAACACAGCGATGCGTTTCTCGAAATAACATCTGATTGCGTTACTAATCCCCTTGAATAATAAAGTGACGTTAATTACGTCACTTTGCTGCATTAGCTCTCGTACTAATAGTACAAGAGACAGCTAAAACGAGCTGTTTAATGCATTTTGACGCTATTCGAAGACGCGAAAGTGTGTTCGTGTTGGTGTGTTCGTTGCCACATACCTCCGTAACGGCTGAACGGGTTTTGATAATATCTGTTCAGTAATTATTAACACTGCTAATGCGAAAATGCTACTACTACTTTTGAATATAGGTATCATCATTAACCCATAACGTCCCACTGCTGGGCACGGGTCTGTCCTCACTTTCGTGAGGAGGGTCAACCCATATTCCACCATGGGGGCCAAGTCCGGATTGGTGGATAACATACCTACCTCCGAAATAAGGTATATAGGTATGTATTTGCCAAAATTAATGTGTGCCAATGTAATGTTTGGCATTCAACGTCGAATCGGCTGAACAGATTTTGATAAAATTTGGTATAGAGACTTTAGGTCTTCGAATAACGTATAGGATATTTTAAATCAACGGGTAAAGCCGCGGGACTAAGCTAGATATATGAATAAAAAAAAAAAGGTGATATATTGAAAAAAGGAAGGAGGATCTTGCCCACACGTATGCCTACTCGAGAATTATTTTAGAGGTAGGTAAGTTATGTTATCCATCAATCGGGACCGGGCCCTCGTGGTGGATTATGGCCTAACCCTCCATACGAAAGTGAGGGGAGACCCGTGCCCAGCAGTGGGACGTGGGTTGATGATGAGATAGTTGTCAAACGCGAACCTATTTATTATGAAAAAAAAACTTTGCGCGCGTTTAAAGTAAAACTTCTTTGAAGTTGGTGACCGTATTACCAAAATAGGCCTGCATTGTGTCTTAGATATACGAAACGTAACTAGCTATGAGAGAAAGAGAAAGAAAATGTGTGATCGCACCTCTCTCTCTTGCCCCTACAGTAATATACGAAACGCAACTCTCTTTCTATCTTGTCTAATTTATATCTACCTGTCAACTTCCGTTCGCCTCGCCCGATCACACTTTTCGTAACGCCCTCGTCACGCATTCACCAGCTTACTTCCAAAGTCAAGCGTGCGTACAGTAGATCTATTAAAAAAAAAGGAAAATTAAAAATGTCCGGTACAATAAATAGGTAGATAAGTCTCATGTATTTCAACTCACAAGTCCAATGAAACGATTGCGTGACAATCGTAACCGTAATACAATCGTAAATGAAATGTCAACACGTGAAGCTCCGACGCTACCGGTTGAAATGTAACATCGTCGGTTCGACAATTAACAGTCTCATATACTTGGAATATTTCATCAAATCTCGCTTCTATTTTATATCTGTACTACTGAATACTATAAAAGAGTGATTCTGTTTATAGTAAAGCGGGAGCTCCACTGCGGAAAAAGGCCGCGGTTACGTACACAATAATATATTTACAAAAAAAAAAGACTCCAAATCCCTCATTAGCGACAAGAACGTGTTATTTCCCATTCACATTCGAGTTGCAAATGACATATTTTTTTACCAATGAAAAACCAAACATGTAAACTGATTTCGATGAAATTTCTATGGGACCAATCTTAAAGAATATCCTAAAAATAAAATAAAATACAACCGAATTAAGAACGTCCTGCATTTTTGAAGTCTGTTAAAAAAGTTTGCTGTGTTTGACGTTCACATACGGCTTTTTTTGCCATTTGAAAAAATATTTATTAAAAAAAACGACGACCAGTGTAGCTTATGTCACTCTCGTTTTTATGATGAATCCAATGATATCTCATTAAGGTGTTTAGGCTGCTGGATGCGCCAACGGATCACGGATCGGACGTCCGAAAACATGGGCATTTGGTTAAAACGAATTACGTATATGAACTTATACCGGACGAGCGTTTAAATAACGCGAAACCGTATCACCGCAAAAAGCTACCGTGTGCATTGGCCCTTAGTTAGCTTAATGCTTGCTCAGAAGCTAGCGACCTAGACACAAACAAAATTGTAATTTATTAGACAGATCATAAAGTTTATTTTGAGATGGTAATGGTGGAGAATGAATGATATAATTTACGAAATGACGCGTATTTAAATTTACTTCTTTTAAATTAAGTGAGAATGAAGCTGTAGAATTTCACGGGTGTTGTGGTCTATGTTGTGAAAACTTTTTTTGTGACTCGAGTTTTTATTTTATAACGATTTTTCGCTGCTGGACTAAGTCAAAAAAACAGTAGGGTATGTCAATAAGTCTGTATTATGAGGAGGTGTACCTATATAATTATATTAAAAACTACCTTCTACTATTACGAGCTGCGCCCCGCGGTTTCATCCGCATTTGAGTATTCTTCTACAGGAACCGTTAACTGTTACGAGATAGAAAGTATCCTATGTGTTAATTTCAGTAATAAACTATCTGCATGGCAAATTTCATCCAAATCTGTTTAGCCGTTTTTGCGTGATTGAGTTACAAACATCCAAATATACAGACCTTCACATTCATTATATTACTAGCTGCGCCCCGCGGTTTCACCCGCGTAGGTTCCGTTACCGTGGGAATACGGGATTAAAATATAGCCTATGTTACTCGCCGATAATGTGGCTTTTCATTGGTGTAAGAATTTTTAAAATTGATTTAGTTGTACAGGCGTGAAAGCGTAACAACGAACTAAATCACAGTTGCATTTATAATTTTAGTTAGGTAGTTAGTCAGTTCAGTTTTCATTTTATCGCTTCCCTTATCAGCATAACTTATTTAATTATTATGAAATTCAAGGTCTCATACATGCGAACGAAACTCGACAAAATAAGTTTATAATTATTTATAAAAAATATGTTTTTTTTTTCAGTTATACAGAATGTTCAAAAATATATCGCGCGTTTAGGACAAGATTTGTCTTCTCAATATATTATTACAATAGAGCGATATGCGGATTAACATCTCCGGTCCCAATCAAACTTTGACACCAGAATTACCTCATTCAACAAACTACCAAAAAGCCGAAGTAAAAAATAAAGCTCAATTGCACGTGTCGCGTGCAATAATCTATCGAAGTACCTTTGGAATAACGCACTTATTGGCGTGAACTGTAACGTGGCTGTTAAGTCCACCACACATAGTGGCCCCCGGCCACGATTACATACAAAATGAAATAATGTCAGATGTGCGTTTTTTTTTATTTGACTGAGTGACGAGACGAGCAAGTCGTTCACCTGCTGGTAAGCGCTGCGCCTGCCCATAACAGGTACAGGTACAGTGCCACCCAGAACTGTGCAATGCATAATCCTGCGCGGCACTGTACTGCGCTCGTCACCCTGAGACATCGGCTCTAAAGTCTCATATGCCCAGTAATTTCGCTGGAACACAGTAATGTTTGCGCACTACAGTTCGGCGGATGAATATCTGGCAAAGGTGTGGTACTTCCCCAGGCGGTCTCTTGCCTGCCGAACGGTCTTTGACGTTAGTTCAAACAAATCGTATACGGAGTCGTGGGCGTACGCCGCTTTGTGTAGCGGGTCTTTATAAGTGTTAATGTTTATTTTTCTCCTTAATAGAAAAATAGTGCGTGGAGTCCCTCCGCGCGAAAGAAGTGAAACTTCGTAATGTGGAAATGAAAATAAGAATGGGTAGAAATTGATTTTTAGTGAAATCATATGGTTTCTTTAAGACAAACTTTATTAACATTGCTTACAATTCACAATTGATCGCATCTTTTAATTATCATTTTAGAGTGGAGAAATATCCAAATTTATAACATTTACAATGGGATTATGATAACTAAAGAGCGTTGAACGTTTAACGCAACAGTGCTTTCGTACCCCCTCCATGGTAGCGTTAAACGTTTAACGCAACCTTGTTGGAAGTCGCATTAGAAGTTTCACTTCAAGAAGATGTTACGAAAATTCACTGCAGTAAAGTCCTGTCTAACTTATATCTTTTTAATGCTATAAAATTTTATTATTTACACAGGAGTAGTATCGCTCTTGTCTTTAACAGTTACATCGTCTGTGACTATAAAATATAAAATATAATCCCCAACATAAAACAGTACACCAGCCAACGCCAGTGGCCCATTAAGGGGCCGTAAGTGTACCGAGCAATTTTAAACAAAATCATTACACTGCATTAGAACAGTAAACAAGGCTTTTACTTGACATAAATGGCAAGCCATTTTGCCGTATATGTCAAGTGTACGTGAGACTATTATAGCATGTGGAACTCTTGAGAATCGTAGCTTCTGGAGCAATCGATTTTATGGTGCAATTTTGCGAAGAATCGATGCATCAACAATTTGAAGCGATTTGGAAGAAATAAAAATATTTTTCCTTCAATACTATTATACGCTATCAATAAAAGTTGGGTGAACCAGCGCTGGTCTTCCGCTGGGACCTTTCGGCGACTTCAACACGAATATACAGCTAAACAAAACAAATTAAAAAAATAAAACAAATCACAGTGACCGTGAATCGTAGTGATTTAGACTATTTGGGAAAAAAACTGGCATGTGGCACACTCACTTAAGGGGATTCACGGTCGATTAAGGGGAGAATAGAATAGAATAGAATAGAAAACTCTTTATTGTACACCAGAAACAAAATTAAACACAGTACAGAAAAATTAACGAGAGGGAGTTAACGGGAGGACCTTAAGTTACATACCAATTTTTTTTTTTGGCTGTTCGGAGGAGTGTCATTTCGAAGTTCAGTCGTGTCGCAATAAACAATTGTCGAAGTTCCGTCTTTCGAAGCCTATTCGCAAACATATTCCGTGAACGAAGTTGGCTGCAAAAGTTAGTTCCTTCATTATAAATGCATGGGCAGGTGCGCAAGTATGTTGAAAACTCTGTTGAATACCAATAAGCGATGCAGGCAGAAACAATAAGATTTGAAACTTACCCCCGGGGTACAGGGGAGGCGGTGGCGCATGTTAAAAAAAAACGCAATCAGATGCATAGATCTCGACTTCTAACTAGGTTTCCCTGTAACTAAAGAATCAGAAATAACGAGGACCTCGTCACTCAAACCCTCAAAATACCTGCGGATATGCAAAATAATATTCACTCACGATTAATTATTCAATTCTAGTTAATTCAATTAGTAGATAGATAGATAAACTTTTTATTCAAACACCACAGAACAAAAAAAAACTTTAAAACTAGAACATAATAATTAGTGTCCGAACGCGTGGTCTTATAGCTAAGAGCCATCTCTTCCAGCCAACCGTACATCTAAAACGGGCTAAACGCTTCCCTATTCACCAGTCCTATCTTCATAGTATTTTCAAAACTCAAAACATTGATTTACAAAAGTGATAAGAATAGATAATTAGAAAATCTGGTCCTCTTTTAAAAGTCAAGGTCCTCTATTCTGGTTATAAATCACCGATGATTTATTGTCATTTTTCACCATCTGGTCCATAGTAAAATTCTTAACGAGTCTGACTTTATTAGTACAGTTGTAATATCATTTAACGTTATTATATTTCCTGATTAAAGTAATAAATTTAAAAAAATAAAGACGTCCGCTAAAAAAATAATTTTGCTCGCTTCGCTCACGCATACTGGCGCGACGACCGTGTAAGTTGCTAAGATATACGACGCTCACAGCGTTCTGATTATTTCCAACTAGCTCAATTAAATAAACGCTTTGCGATTTCTAACTAAAATACTCTATCTGCACAAGTTTCGAAACGAAAATTATTTTTTTGACTGTTTTTTATTACACATACTATCTTATAACTACAACAACGTAACGTATTATGAGTTTACGTAGATTGTTAATTTTGTCGTTTCCGCTCATTCCGCTTTACCGCTCTCCGGTTCCCGGTCGTGCCCCGCATTCTCAGTTATGAAGAAAACCATGTGCAAGTTTCCGCGATACAAAGGCGCGCTTGGAGCGCTTTAATTAATTTGCGCGAGCGATATGAGCGATTGCGGAAATGAATTAGTCAGTTGTGTTCAATTCACAAAGGACTCGTGAGCACGAGTGTTAGATGTGGTATCTATGCATATTAATAAATACAGATCCTGCTTATATTATAAATGTGAAAGTTTGTGAGAATCGGATCGATGTTCTCAGCATTTCTTGTTATTGTAGTGCAGCTGAGTTTTATTTATTTATTTATTTTATTTATTTATTTATTTCAATATACAGTGCCTTAACAGGTGTTTCCAAAGCGACACCGTACTTACATGTAACTAAGAACCAACACATTTAAGGGCAACATCCGTAAATGTCACTAAAGAACATGTAAAAATGTCCAGCTCGCTGTGCTCAGCGCAGATTCTATTCAACAATCGAAGAGCCCTAGTAATAGGCGCTTGGTGGAGCGCATTGGTTCTTCCGACTGACACCGCGAACAATTTGTGGCGTCGCGCGCGCAAATAGTTGTCAGGCACGTTCAACTTCAAGCACATTAGTACAAGAGGGTTGTGTACAAAACCTCGTAGAAGTTTAAAAATCGTTTTAATCGTTTGTAATTTTATTAATTCTTTTGTTTCAGGTACGTTATTGGCAACGATATACCTCACCCGACGGTCTGCGGCTACGTTCAACAAATATCATCAGGTTGACGATGATGACGGTGATGATGATAAATTGTTTGGTGAAAATAAGTGACGAGACGAGCAGGTATCTGATGGTTAGCGCCGCGCCTGCCCGTAACAATTGCAATGGCGTAAAGAACATTGGATTTTGGCACTGCACTGCGCTCATCAATCGTGAATCATCAACCCTGAGACATTGCTCGGTTATTTCACTCGAAACAGTGCCTTTCAAACTGGTATACAGTGATTGCGCACTACTGCTTGTCGGTTAAATGGTAGCAGGTTTACGCTCGCATTTAAGATGGTCAATTTATAATATTCTGAATCCCCATATCAGATGCTATCTGGTAAGTTAGGAGTTTTCCTTTCACACAGTTTTCCAAAGGATCTCTAAAATATGATATTTCCCTAACAAAGGACCTACACAAGAATTTACTGTAGTCATAAATTTCGAAAATACATTATCATAAAAATATTGTCTTTCTTCATACATTATACTAATAAATAACGTGATTTAGGTAGGTACATACACAAACGAAAATGGCGCTACTTTCGTTTTATAAGAATAAGTACGTTTACAAACATTTACTAAGGATGCGAAATACTGGTGTTATTTTGCAAGAGAGTTCAGTAAAATATGACAAAATACAAGAAGGTGAAACGATTAAATATGTGACTCCGTTATTTGGCACCGAAAAACACCCTATCAAGGGAATCGAGAACTACGAGGACCATGGCCCCACTAGCCAGATATATCAAATCAGTTGACACAAATACTTGCCCTGCGCGGTACTCGAACCCACAACTTCACGCTTCGCAGTCGACTTATCACCAACTCCCGCCACGGTAGCTGTTAACTCCATCAACATAAGGAATTTTGAAAAGTTGTATTTATACTTGTTTAGTTGTGTTTATAGTCCCGTTAATACGTACGTTGCGATAGGCAGAAGCTACATCTTTCCACATGCCACGATCCTGACACATCTCCTTCGCTTCTTCCACTTTCATGAGCCCCTTCATACACGCTCGCCGGTTATAGGTGCTTTTGACTTGGGCTTTCTTTAGTACGTCCTCGATTTGATCGAGGGGGGGGGGGGGGGGTATGTGGGACTCCCCGTCAGAACGCGGTCTGACGGGGTTTACTCACTAAAACCCCGGGGTGTTCTCCTCTCCGCATTATGAAGGTGGTCGCGTGTACGATTGGCGCTGCCGCAACCACCTCTGCGGCCGCCCTCTCGGGTTCGCCTCTTGAGGCTTTGGCCTCGTTCTCCGCTGGGTGCGTCCCGGAATACACGGGCTGCACCTCAGCTCAGGACTTCTAGACTTGGGCGTTGGACCCCCCGATCCGCGGCCCAAAAGTCCCCGTTATTGGTCCCTCGCTGTGCCCTCTGCTGATCAGAGGGACAAGCGAAGGACCTCTTCTCGCCAGGTTATTTGCTACGGCCACCAATTCCCCTAGGAGAATTGCTGACCGAACCCCAGGGTGCACCGTCCCAGCTGCTGCCCTTCCCTCCGGATGCAACGCATCAAGAGGGACGAACAACAGCCGGGCACTCGTGGAGGTTACCTGGCCCGCACCCCGAGGTACGTTCGCCTACGTCGACCCCTGCCGGCTGGCCCCATTCATACCATATCAATATATCTGTATCGTGGTTGCTTTTATTAATACTGTTTAGTTTACCAATCATTTAAACACAAATTAAAAAAATGTGGAGACATCTACAGAGTTAAAATGTGTTTAATTATCATCATCATGTTGGCCCACTGCTGAGCACGGGTCTCCCCTCAGTTTCATGAGGAGGATTAAGCCATAATCAACCACGGCGGCCTCGTCCGATTACAATGTTTAATAGTAAATATTATTTTATCGAAACCCCCCTGCACCTTTATTAACATTTTTAATCTAGAGCCGGTTTCACCATAAACGTGATCCGCTGTCAGAGTTTAAAGCTCGCGATTAAACGGTTTAATTGGTTATGATTGAAGTTATACTATCACTTAGACGAGGTTTACGGTTAAAGGACGGTTTATACGGGCAGAGTTCTGGGTTTATGACGGCGGTTATGCAAATAAAGTTAGCACCGGATTACTGAGTAATGTCCGGAAGCTTCGGGCGAAATGTCTACAATGGAACGTAGGCTAATGTCGATTGTGCACGTAAATAGATATCTGCACAATCGTTACGGTACGCCGTTTTCTTCGTTTTCTATATATAATCTTTGATGCCCCATTTTCCTCGTTCAGAAATACGTTTTTTTAAAGAAAAGTACCCATTTTTTAACGCCGAAAATAGGCAATTTTTTATGCGAATTTTATCCAAATCCGTTCAGCCCTTTTACCGTAATTGAGTAACAAAAAACATCCAAACTTTTACATTTCGTAAGATCATATTAAAATAAGAATAATATTTTTTGTAGTGCACTACATAATAGTTCGAATTTAGCTTTTTTTATTGCCGAATTTGACCGCTGTCACACCCGATGGTAAGCGACGACGCGGCCGATGGTGGAGCACGCTTGCCTAGAAGATTGCCCTTTCTTTATCCACTTGAAATTTCCAGTTTCCCCACGATTCAATTGAATATTTTTACTTATTTTAGGCAGATCACTTTCGCTTTTATAATAATGCTCCAAAAGGTTATTTTATCTCTGTCCCTCACAGTACACATAAAATCCATCCGGAACCGGACATTTCATCCGGAAACCGTATAGTGTGGACCGCACTTAACCTAAGTACCCCCGTATCGATGTTTACGCATCAATTTATTGGGACGTTATGTTTTCAGTCGCCGTAGACGAAAGGGGGGAGGGACGTTTTAAGTAGGGGGTGGGAAGGGGGTAAAATGTTTTTTAAAAGGGCTAAGTGGGCGGCAGTCGGTTATTTCACGCAGAGACGGACTTTTTACTGGATTATGTTAAAGAAATGTAAATTCTAGAGACTTGTAGACAGTCCCTTAAAGGGCGAAACAGGATCGAACCTATAACAGACACCGGACGTCTATACGAAAGAAGATTTGAAAACTCGCACATGTAAATGACGTTTGTACACGCTCCAAATGCGTGTGTATTGTACTCAAACATATTACGCGACCAAAACAAAAGACAACTCGCTAGTATGAAGATTCATACAAACCGTTTGTCTATAACATTTGGGCGTGTAACATTGACAGCCTCCCAATTGGCCTTCTGTTTTTTTTTTTTTTATTTGACTGATTGACGAGACGAGCCTGTCGTTCACCGTAAGTGCTACGCCTGCCTATAACTGTTACAGTGCCACCCAGAACTTTGCATTGCTTAACCTTGCGCGGCACCGCACTGCGCTCGTCACTGAGACATCGGCTGTAAAGTCTCATATGCCCAGTAATTTCGCTGGAAACAATGCCCTTCAAACCGGTACACAGTAATGTTTGCACACTATTGCGGGAAAGCGGATCGCGCGGGGCGGAGTGGCAATTCTGTATGGAATACTTAACGATGACTTAACTGAGTTACGACCAACGAACAGACAAAATGATTAAGGCTTCTGTAATGTCCAGACAACACCATTTCTCATTGGTTATTGGATTTTAACACAACACCATTTATAGCACTAAAATACGACGGCCAAGACAAAGTGTCCCGTGAAATATCTTGTAAACTGGGGAAAATACAGCGGATATTAAATTCCTCGGTAACATATCGTGCGGTGCGGTGCGGCAGCGGTTTTAAATCGTATCCGGCACGTGACCGCTTCGGCGGTGCAATGTGAGAGGAGCTTCCTCTTGTATCTTTGCTTCTTCGTGTTTTTAAGCCCCGAAGCAAACATGCGTTTGTATCTGTCTGTGGTATCGTAGCTTTGAAGTGGATGGACCAATTTTGATTTAGTTTAGTGTTCTTGGCTATGATTTGCTAAAAACTGTTCAGTTGTTTGGTGTTGGTGAGTTTTGATGGATTTTGTACACAATTGCCGCGGCCATTACACGCCACGCTGTCCCATGGACAAAAAAAAACAATTCAATACTGTAAAAAAATTAAAACTGTTTTTTTTAAACTGTCATCCCACTGCTGGGCAAAGGTGTCCCCCATCTCCACTGATCTCGCTCTATTGCTTATTGTGGCTAGTCGCTCAAGAAGGCACTCGAATCGTCTCGCCACCGCTTTACTAAATAAAACTTTGAGAACTGTCAAACTGTATTAATTTTCCTGCTCTGTCCCTTGCTTTAAAGAAAAATTTAAAGCAGTCTAAAAACTTTATTACCCTAATATTTTTCTTTAAAACTAGTTAAAACTTTAATTCTGACCATCGTCAAACTCTACTGTTTATCTCTACCATTATTTTACTCTGTGGTCGATGGACCACAGAGTAAAATAATGGTAAAGATAAAAAAAATAATGTTTAACTCAAGCTTCAATCCGAGTATAATTACAAAACTTGAGACCTAGGCGTGCAAGAACATCCCGCAATGGCAATTTATCTTCTTAAACTTAATTACTTTACTTGAAATTTAATAACCAGTGTTTTCGAATAAATTTAAGAGGAATAATATAGAATCTAGATAATGCAAATATCGCACGAAACGCTTTTGAAATAAAGTCCAAATCAGCTCGCGCTGAAAGTTGATTGTTACGACTGTCTTTCCGTCTCAACAGTAGGGTACTTTTAGTGGCAAGTTTGACTTTTTGCAGTACTACTGTTTCTTTTCGAATAATAATTATTCGAAAAGGAAAAAAAAGTTGCATCCTTTCGAGCGTCATGATGGAAGTCGCCAGGGCTGACACCCCATGTGATGTAACTTTTTTATTTTATTTTTTTATTTTATTTCATAATTATTTTTAAATGGTCAACTATACTATTTATTTTAAATATCAGAAACTGTTGTTTAGAATGCCGACAAACGCTGCCAAGTAAAATAAGCACTTGTTGCTTTTAAGTCTAAATTCAAAGTAGACGTTTTATTTTGACTAGACAACCTCTTCAACATTAGCGCTTTTACAAGGAAAATAATAGGGGTTCTGGGCGATTCTTCTTGAACAGTATTTCGAATCCGGTTGTATGTATAGTCGGTTAACTTTTACGAGTGCTTTTTAGAGAGTCGGTTAACTTTTGGGGTCCATGTGAATACATATTTTTGACTTGTAAACCAATCACGTTGTTTTACGGAACAAATTCTTTGCACAAAAAGGAACTTGAAGGTATTTTCATTTCGTCCATGTGAATACATATTTTTGACTTGTAAACTAATCTCACGTTGTTTTACGGAACAAATTCTTTGCACAAAAAGGAACTAGAAGGTATTTTCATTTCGGCCTTTCCTACGTCCCAGTGGTGACCGTTCTACCATTTTTATGAGCATCGGCCGTATAGAATGGCACAGAGCCAAGTGGTGGCATCTTGCTAGTTGTAGGTTTAGTTTTAGTCCTGAAAATGGTAGAAAAAATGAAAAGAAAGAAAAGACATTTATAGCGATTTTTTTATTTTATTTGTAGTTTTTTTTTTACACTAGCTGCTCCCGCGGCTTTCCACGCCGGTGTTAAGTATACTATGTATATGTTATTTGAGGAGCTAAGCTTCTATTCACCATGTTTCATTGAGTGGTTGCTAACATGCAACTAACAAAAAAAAATACTGTTTTTATAAGTATTTTTTAGTATCTAATACTTTGAAATAACAGAACGTCAACAAAAAGACCTCGAGTATATTTTTTTTTAAGTTTGATGCTTTGTCACAAATGCCACGATTGATGGAAAAATAAAAGTTCCTCATTCTGTGTAACTGTTTCTGGAACGCCATATTGTACTAAGACAAAAGTGTTGTTTGCTCGAAAACAGACGAGCAAATATGAATGCTAATGAATTTGAACAAGTGTATGGAATTCATTGCACTATCGTCATAGTGTGTATGTCTGTCTGTCTGTGTAATATTTTGTTCTACTATTCTACTAATCTCTACTACTAATTTAACAGAGAAAGTTTGTCTAAACACATACGTTAAAACGGCTTAAAGTATTTGAACATTAAGTACTACTTTAAGGCCATTAGCAAAGTTCTAACATAGGATAATATGTCTTCCAGAAATGTACATACCGTTAAAAATTGTCATTCGGTATGGACAATGACTAAACAAAGCAAGTGTGTTTGTTTGTTGCTACTTAGCTCTAGAATGGCTGGACTGATTTTGATGAAAGGTATACAGATCTTGGAATAAAATATACGATACTAACTGCGCCCCGCGGTTTCACCCGCTTAGTTCCCGTTTTGTCCCACGGGAACATACTGTCGGGATAAAAAGTACTCTGTTACTCAATCCTGGTTATAAACTATGTGTGTTCCGAATTTCGTTCGAATCCGTTCGTAGTTTTTGCGTGACAGAAGAACAAACATCCATCCATTCAATCTCACAAACTTTCGCATTTATAATATTAGTAGGATTTCGTTTTTTGCAATCACCCGTCATTTATATATTAACGCTAAACACGATGTTCATAAAATCGTAAGTCCTAACGATATATCTTCAGTTAATGTTAATATATCGTTAGCAGCTTAAATGGTGTTTTGGCCAGATATATCGCACCGTGTTTATGATTTGGCTAATATTATTATGCGTTCTTTTTCAAGTTCGTGTATTACCGAGCAATGACACCGAAGCGTTTTGTAGCAACGAGTTTTTTTTACTGTCGTCGGTCATTATATTCATTTCTTCATTATTATTTGCTGATTAAGTAGATACCTACCTATTTTTTTCTTTGATCTATTAACGGGTAGTTCCCAAAGATCCTGTTATAGCCAAGCATGGCGCTTACCATCTGGTGAACAACTTGCTCGTCTCGTTACCTAGTATTTAAGATAAAGATCCATAGACCATTTTTATCGAGTCATAAACTTTCCTAAGTAAGATTTCCCGATATCCACTACGTTTTAAATTATAACAATACTCATTTAAATACCAAAATTGGCATTGGCATTCAGGCCAATATAGGCAAGGTCACTTTCGGTAACATACATACATACATACGACCGAAAAACATAACTCTCCGTGGGACGGTCGGGTAAAAAATGACATCTATCAACCATCTAACTAAATACACACAGATCAGTGTAATAGTCGTACAGATGGCACTTTATTGAACACCCCGGTGACCCTAATGTCAATCGATTACAGACCCAAACGGTGTAACGAATAATCCTAAATTACACTCTAGACACTCCATACAAAAGCTGATTTGACAACTCTCACCTATAAATGTGTTGTGTATTATCGCTAGTATCCCATGTGTTTATCCAGATAATCTGTGTGCCAAATTTCATCCAAATCCGGTCAGTAGTTTCTGCGTGAAAGAGTAACAAAAATTCATCCATCCATCCACACAAACTTTCGCATATTATAGGAAGGATATGACTTTTAATATTAATGTAATATTGACTGACCTCCCGATTGCTCTCCGAATTGCGGGTAGAGGTGCGGGGGGCGGCGGATCGCGAGGGTGGAGTGTCCATTCTGTCTACTACTAAATGTCTTCTGTGCCTGCTGGTGAGAGTATTCAAGTCACACAGTTTCAATGTTACAGCCGTAAATAAAAGGCGTTGGCGCGTGGTAAGCTTACAAACCCGATCCACCTGTGAGATAGGCCATCTTTTCAGCTAGTATTTTGCCGCCCTTCGGCTTTGAATAAAACTTGGAGTTGAGTTTAGTGTCAAAGCTCTGAGGTAGATTCTGATTTTCTGGGAAAAGAACATTCTGGGTTAAAGACATTTTAAGAAAGGGACATTTTAAATCAAAGTATTTAATATTTAATAGTCTTTAACAGAATTTTGTTACATTTAAGTTGACTATGGTGGTTTTAAAAGGACTAGCTATTTAGAGTTGCACAGTTTCGACAGTCAGGATATTATAATGATTAATGCTTACATCCGAAGGAATGCAACTCTTTTTATTTACTGTTATAGGGAAACAGCTGAAAATAACCAAATGCATAATATAATTTTCGTTTTTCTGAAACAACACACTGATAACGATTATTTTTAGTAATGTGTGTAAATAAGCCACTGATTTGCTTGAAAATTTAACTACATAACCATTGATACTGAAATAAAAAATATTTTTTCATCATATTGTATGAGAAAAAAATACAGTCTGACTAAGAAACCATCTTGAATTTTAAGTAATTTTTTCACGATATAAAAAAACAGCTAAGTGTCAGAAGGTGTCAATTCTATTCGTACCTATATTCAAGTCACACGGATTCAATGTGATACCCGTAAATAAGAGGTGTGGCGCGTGCTGCGCCTAGGAACTAGGGGGTGACCACGAACCTACAAAAAATTCGTACCCCACGACGCCTGATACGAAAGTGAAGTATCTGTGTGCCCAACTGTCCAAGATATGCCGTTCCGGTTCGCTCTTAATTATTGTATCTAGTACCGATCGTTTTTTTTTTTTAATTTAATTCATTGGGATATTGAAGTGGCCAAGATTTGCACACATTTACACTGTTTATTTTTATAATAGTCGTAGTACCTATCGATATATAAATTCTTTCAATAAAACAGATGAGTTTATGCTTGGTAATCGCTGTCTAATTTAATTTTCGCAGTAAGTCGGCTTTATTTTTCCCCTTGAGATATTCGTGTCACGTATCCACCCTCAAATACATAAGCCGCCATTGCTATGCTTCAGTTTCGTATTTGGCGTGGCGGCGTCCTGCCCATTTTTAGGTCCATGACGGCGAATAGTAAACCCAAGAACCACACGTAGCGCATTGAAGGAATTTTACCGGCGTTTTCAGGCCGTTTCCGTGCATAACTGCTAAAGAGAAATGGCTAGTCGAGGCAGTAACTGCAAGAATAGACATCTTGCTCGTAAAAGTATTTATTTATAAGTTTTAAATGTTTTATTTATTAAAGAAAAAAATAATTATGGTATGTGGCTGTATCCGCATAGATCGGAACACTCTGTTTGGACGAAGTTCCTTTCGTAGTATATTATTATTATTATTTTTTTTATATTTTTAAAATAAGAATAATAATAAAATGCCCTAATAAAATGGCAGCAACCTAAATTAAGGCGCTAATGAGCCATTTTCAACTTAAACTGGATCCATTTTAGGTTGAAAATGGCAGTAACATAAAAAAATAAGACGTCACGGTACGATTATGCGACGCGGTTCAGTTTAGGTCTTCAATTGTATCGCTATAAGAAGTCATGGTAGGCCTCCTGATCTGAAATTTCACAAGTGACATTTGTACACGCGCCAAATGCGTAAATACACAAAGATGCTACGCGACCAAAACAAGAGACAACCCGCTAGTATGAAGGTTCATATTAACCCGTTGAAATCTATTGTGTCTGGAAATGATACACACGAAGAGTTAAAACAAAACTTCACAAAAAAGTGACCGCTAAATTAAAAAGTTTAAGTACACGAATCAGTATAACCTCTCGTCAAATGAACGAGACACGACAGCAGTAAAAGGAACAGTAAACTTCTTAATTAAGATTTCCAAACTGAAACCGTAGTAGAAACATAAAAGTAAGTTACCTTTACAGAATATATATATATATATATATATAGTAGATACGAGATCCGGCGGCAGAATTAGTGCACTCGATAATTCTCTTAAATACTTACCATCTTTAACAGCCAGCAACCCTTATTTACGGCCAGATTTAATTAAGCAACCGTATATAATAATAAATAGAAAAAATGCTTTAATTTGATATATAAATAAAAAAATGTACATTATGAACGATAATTGTATCAAAATCTGAAATTTTCCCAAAAATCAATTAACAATAACTCAATTAAAAATACTAGCCGCCACATTTTGATAGGCAATCTGGTAGATGTATATTCCTAATCATAAATATGCGTAAAAATTCGATTTTAAGCATCTACTCGATGGGTACATTAATTCTGCAGCTGGATCTTAGACTAATAAGGTACCCAACGGGAATTACGCAAGCACACAGCATACCAAATGTATAAAGTTTTGTGAAGTCATAGATTAATTATTAAGACACCCAGAGGGTACTTGACATACGCGGGTGAACCCGCGCGAAAACAATCGCCATAAACAGTTGACATAGAGATTGAATTCAATATCCTCGGATTGTCTATCAAACATCCACTCAAACAAAATTCAATCTCGCGACTCGAATGGCGAATAGCTATTGAATATCGAGACGTTTACTCGTTAAATATCGAATGACAATACACTTGTTGTACAGTATGGACAATAGGGCATAGTAGAAATGGAAAACTTTAGTTAGATAAAAAATGTGTGCGCCAGTACGACGTACACATACAAGTCGCATTTGATACCTTTCAATGAAGATAACCTACTAGTCGGTTTATCTATGCCACTAATCCGTACTTAGAGTCCAATAATTCTGAAGTAATAAAGTATGCTAAAAAATGCATTAATTGTCAAGCACGTAAATGCTTGACAATCCGTTTTGATTTTGGTGGAATAAACTAATCTCACTAATATTAATAATGCGAAAGTCTGTGTGTTTGTTCTCTCTTCGCGCCAAACCGGCCGTACGGACTTTGGTGAAATTCAGTTTACAGATACTGTTCTTCCTGGAATAGTAGCCAGGTCGCCCTCCACAGGCGTAGAGGCCCGGACACCACGCCACCGGGGCAAGATGGTGACTGCTAGCGCGACCCCATCTTGCCCCACCTCGGCAGAGGACTGCTCACGGGGGGTTTTTAGTAGGTTTGTGACCCACACACCTTCTCTGTCACCCCCGTGGTAGAGGGAATAGTGCGACAGCATTACGCCCCCTCAAAAAAAACTTGGAATAGTAAATAGGAAACTTTTCATCCCGTACAAATTAAAGGTTCCCGTGCGGTAATAGTTTACGCGGATGAAGCCGCGAGCGCTGCTATTATACATAAAGCCTTTTGAAGTACCCTTACTGGCTCCATATTGATCGATATCGTATCAACAAGCTAAATAATTCAATTGACATTCGAAACGAGATCCGTTATCAAAACATCGATTACTGAACGCGAAATCGTAAAACGGTTTATTGCTATTCAGCAGATAAATAAAATTAAACGGTTGAAGCGCGTGTGAGAATCCGGGAGCGATGTTAATAGGATTTTGTATAAATAAATATATAATTCATACTAGCAGCGCCCCGTCGTCTCATCCGCTTTAACTGTTGTCCCACAGGAACCGCCAATTTTTACCAGATGAAAAGTATTCTACGTTCTATTCCAGGACCTAAAGTTAATATAAAATTTCGTCAAAATCCGTTCAGCCGTTTCGGCGTGAAGCAAACAAACACACAAACTATCGCCTTTATAATATTGGTGAGGTAGAAAATATCCCGTTTTCGTTAATTTTGTTTCCTAATTGTTAAGTAGTGGGCATGCGGCTTTATTCTGTTTTTGTTCTTTGTGTGAATGAGACCAGGCGGAGAGGATGTGTCACCACCACGCATAGACTCTACACAGCCTATTGGTCTTGAGTTCCAGGAACCAGTAGAGGGTGTCAGGGAGTTGGTGTACTGCTTTCCGCTGGGATCGTAGCATGTGGAGAGATGTAGTCTCTGCCTGTCCCAACAGAAGAAAGGCGTGACTGTATATGTATATTTTACTTTGGAATCTTTTATGTACATAGTTATGTTCGTTTTATTATTATTCTCCGTGGGGATATGGGTTTAAGAAGATTGTAGGCTCTGGAGGCGTTCTTGGAAATTAGAATAGATTTTGAAATTAATTAGGATAATGGGTCTATGTAAACCTATCATCATATTCGCGAATTTGTTTTCTTCGAATGTTTAGTGTAGTGTAGTGTTAACAGTTTGATGTATTTAATTTGAGTGCTGTATACAGCACAATATAAAATAATAATATACAAAATGCTAATATAATACTATATATAAAATACTTATTTTGTGGCCTCGTAAAGGTAACGATGTAATCAGACTTTTAGTATACCTTCTCCATTTCTTTTCTTCTTCTTTCTTTACTACAATATTTGAGTTATAAATTTTTAAAATTCGAAAAAAAAAAAATATCCGTAACTAATTTTAAATAGTGGCATAATTAAAAGACGGTGATTACACATTAATAAATATACATATGAGTTAAAAAAAAAAAAATAGTTTAAGATTTCCTTCGGTCCCTTTACAATACCTCGGCTTACCACTTAGCCAAATATTCCCAGCAAAGATAAAAGTCAGGACTAAATAAATGATGTTATTTAAGCGGCTTCTCCCTATTTAAAGTACCCTTAATCCTGGCAAGTGGATACGGCAAGTACTCTCCTATCCAGTGGACAGTAGCTAATCCAGGTCACTCGGTCCCGTGCAAATATAGACACACTGCCGTGGAGGCCTCCTTTAAAACCTCGTTGCCCCAGGGAAGGGATGTTAATACCCCGTGTGGGGGTCAAGGGGCTAAGGGTGGATTTGGATAAAAGGACAATTCTTTATTGCATAAGAAAAAAACGAGGACAATCAGCTAGAGAATTCACCATACGTATACAATATGCAAAATAAATTTAAAAATTACTAAAAATGCAAAGTTCCGTAACTGATATGGGCAGGCAAAGCGCTTACCATCAGGTGAAAGACATGCACGTCTCGTCATTCAGTCAAATAAAAAAGAAACTATCATACATTTTTCCGGAGAAGTATACTATAGGGTTCTTTCAGATAAGGGTGACAATAGTGTTAGAGAGTAGGCAACGCATCGACAACGCCTCGAGTGTTGCAGGAGTCTATAGGCGACGGTAACCGTTTACCATCAGGCGACTGCTTGTTTACCACTCTATAAAATAAAATAAAAAAGCTGTCAAAATGAACTATAAAAAAATTTAAATTCCTGTAATTTAATTAATATAAAACGACATGATCACATGTATAACCCCTAACTAGGATACGAACACGTTACGCGACCAATACAAAAGACGATCCACTTTAATATGAAAGCTTAACAAACCGTTTGTCTATAACATTTGGGCGTGTAATCTCTCCCGGCTTTTGCATGTAGAGGCGGATTGCGTCGGGTATGTATGTGGTATATTTATTCTTTGACAGTTAAACAGAAGCTTGTAAAAATGGAGCTTCCATTGTTTGAACTTTTTAGGCCACCATTCTGTTTCTTCGCCCCTTCTGGACAATGGAAGGAAAGCCTCCCATTCAATGGCCGACGGAAGAATGCCAGTTAAGTACAATTTCACCAATAACCAAATATTTATCGTTTCAAATTGTTGGCACAAAGGGCTGCACAAATTAATGGTACAATAATATTTAGGGGCTCTGAAAGCTGTATCTGTAGATTTATTGGGTTAGAAGCCTAAATATGCCTTAGAGTGGAATTCGTAGTCGTGAATATTGGGACATCGCAGCCTTTGCTGAGCCGATTTTCTTGTCTAGCCACGGCTACGGATCTGCACACACTGTTGTGTATTCCCCTACCGATAATACTACAGTTGTGTATTCCGCAGTGAACGTGTTTACACAGCTGGATGTCTCAGGGTGACGAGCACAGTGCAGTGCCGCGTAAGATTAATTAAATGCAATGTTCTGGGTGGCACTGTAACTGTTATGGGCAGGCGTGGCGCTTACTACCAGGTGAATGACTTGATCGTCTCGTTAATTAGTCTAATAAAAAAAAAAAGAAGAACTACCAAACGCCGAGATTGAGGAGCTGACTGATTTATTAAGCTTAGAGGTAATAACATCACATTATTACGGAACCACTACACGACAAGAGAACAAAGAAAAATGGTCGCAGAATGTCCCTTTCGCAAAACGTTACTGCGCTCAAAACTTTTACTTCAGAGCGTGCACACAGCACTTTGACTGCATCCTCGGAGTCTGCATTTCGCAGTCTAGACGGATAATCCTGTACCGCGATGTTTAAAAAAAAACTAAGACCTTAATAGCTAAACTAGATCATAGGAAGGAGGCTATCACGCCCAAAGTAACATCGAATAAGAAAGTAGAAATCTAGTCAAAGAATTTCCAAAATACATAAAGTCTGCCTAGCGGCTACGTCCTCTCCATATATAACACCATTAAATATTTACCCCCTCCGGCCACCACAAATATTCCATCCCCTATCCCGTATTATAATCAATCAATCGGAACATTCGGTATCCGTGTCTGCATTCGATTTATTGTTCCACCGCAAGTGTAAACATTTCTTAGAGATGCATCTGTAATGTTTTAGCCGGATAAAATCCAGTGCGATTTGTCCGGAGAAGTGTCCGGGTATGACTTCATGTACATTTTGAGAGTTTTGTTTCCAAGCACTGGTGTTATTATTAGAGTTGTTAAGAATAGGGAATCTTATATATCTTATCATATAAAGAGTACCTCTTGTGCATTCCTAGCATATTCTCAAGTTTATCATGTCATAATATAGACCATAAATCCTTAAGGAGAGTTAGAAGTTTGAGTTGTTGTGTGATGTTAATCAATTGGCTTGCAACTGCGTTAGGAAATGCCTCAATGCGATTCCGTAACTACCACGGATAGAAGTTTTGCTACCAACAACGATATTTTTCAAAGCGAAAAAGTAAACAATACGATGTTGTCCGTTAATGCCGCACAGCTTTTCCGCCGTGTTAACAGGCTGCCCTGACACCGGCATTCCGCTGCCGAGCGAGAAACTTTCCCGGGGTCGTACTGGTGACATTCTTTATAGGAGAGTTATTACTTACGTTATTATCCGGCTAGTTTGTAATCAAGTTGCCGGATTTTGTGCCGGATAGCTATAACAAATATATCAATTCCGATCCACCTAACTCGGTTTACGCCATAACTCGTGATAAAACATAGATAGTTCCCAACACTAGGTCGATACGAACGACTCCACTGAGACTTTACTAGAAAGACGTACAATCGTTTTGTTTTTTTTCGTGTTTTTTTTTTCTTTGCATTTTAGGGCTATGCTATCGTGCCTTCACTTTAATAAACTGTAAGTCAGGAAGTCAAGTTACATTAAAAATTCACCATCTTTCTTTCAACAATAATGTGTGTACTGGAATCACGTCAGGGTTAAGATTTTAGTCGCGAATCTAATTACATAATTTTGAAAAATTTTAACTCAACTAAAATCATCAATGGTTTTTTTTGCTATAAATGTAACTAAAATCATCAACCCATAACGTCCCACTGCTGAGCACGGGTCTCCCCTCACTTTCGTGAGGAGGGTTAGGCCATAATCCACCACGAGGGCACCGGTCAGGATTGGTGGCTAAAACATACCTACCTCCGAAATAATTCTCGGGTAGGTATCTGGGTTTCCTCGTGATGTTTTCCTTCACCGAAAAGCGAGTGGTAATTACGTAGATATGGTTTTTACATAAACACATTGGTACGTGCTGGCACTGCGATTCGAACTCACGACCCTCTCCTTGAAAGGCAGACGTTCTCCTACTAGGCTACCACCGTTCTCTTGGACATATCCTTTAAATGTTTCACGGGTCATAAAATATAAATTAATGAAAATTCTACCCTCTTCCTTATTTGTTATGGCTTCCTTCATTCCACCCCGTCTCTTCCCCCAAATTACAAGACATTGCAATCTGCATGCCAGTACTCTTGCCACCCACTGTCCCGTGCAAACGTAACACTGGAATAGTGTGTGGACATTACACGGGTACGCCCGACGTAATATTAAATTCTCAACCACCATTATCCCCAACTATGAGTATGCATATGAGTTTAAGCCGAATCATCCTCTATGATATGTATGTAAAGAGGTTATGACGTGACCTAACCGCGTCTTATTACGCACTGGCTGGTTAAACTGTCGACTGTATAGCGTTTATGTCATTTGCCGCTAATAACGTTGGCGGGAAATTTACTGTCATTATATGTGGATATATCACTGTCAACTTTCTTTTTAATTTTTATTATGTTGGCAGCTGCAGTGTGGATTTATTCAATTAGTCAAGTGCATTTTTTGATGTGACATTTTAATAGTGCATTTTTAATTGGCGTTCTTTTGTATACGTCCGTAGTTTTGACGCCGACGATATAGTTAAACTGCTGGCTAAATAAATTCTCCTTCCTCTGGCTGAATGACGTTTATGCTCTTTGCCACAAATGTATCCCTATTTTAAGCCTAGGCCAGTTTCTAAATATTATTTTAACGGCAAAGAGCCATTTGCTATCACAATAAACAGACGTCAGCTTGAAGACGTTATGATTTTACCACAATAATGGTTATTGTAATTTTACGCTGTCATATTTCATGACGTTCAAGCAGAATACATTGTTCCCTGCCTAAATTTACGCGGGAATGTTTGCCGCCAATTCGCTCCTAATGTCACTGTCAGATTTGGTATTTTTTTAGGCTTAAGTGTTTATATTTATTCTGCCATAATATTATTTTTGACTAACACTTAATTGCAAACTCTCGGATGATCGTTTTATTTGTAAATATAATTTTGATCTTCGAGACTATATTTGGCGCCCAAAGAGGGCAATGCCTCCATTTGCATACATTTATAATACGACGATGTTATCCTCTCACAAATGATTTTACTGCCAAAATATGTGTTGCAGCTTTATAAATTATTTTGTGGGTCACTGAGTCACACAAAGACAATTTTATTTATAAAATGTTCTACTATATCATGGCTCCCATTCAAAAGCGGAATTATTTTTATTGCCATTGAGTTCGAGTTCTTACGCAAAATTAAAAATACTTCTTGGTTTACGACTTGGACGTATGTTTTTGTGTTCCTTTGCCAAATTGCAGCATTGCAGGGCGATATAATAACAGTATGGAGTCTGGATGTCGCCAAATTGCTCATTTCAATTTACGCTCGATAACTTCTTAACATTGCTCATCGACTTAATGGCACCCGGATATTATAGAAAATAGTAATTATGACAAAAAAATTGTATATTTGTATAATTGTATTGTACCAATTATAAAATTGACGTATTTGTGTGTGATTTTAAAATAAATGCCAATACTGGTATTGGTACGATGCTCAATCGTATGAACTTTTTTAGAAAAGGGAGTCAGTCTGCCTGAAAGATATTCAAAACGACTCAAAAATGGGAACAAGGAAATATTAATTTTATTTTTTGTATGTTCCATATCGAAATTTTGCACGTTTCTGAAGGCCGATTCTGAATAAAGGATTTTTTGAGAAAATGGATTTTTAACCTAATCGTAACATCGTTGCGGTCTATATCAGTATGCGTGTTTCTAATCAAGTCATTTGTACAAGAATCCTTACTGACTACGTGTCGGTTGCAGTGTTCTTTCACCTACCCTCTAACAGCACCACGTGGCAGTTGTTTGTAAATCCAATGCTTGTATTTTTGAACGAAATGTTTACGAAACGGTCACGATGTGAAACTGAGACTTTGGCGTCTGAATTTACATACAGTTTTTTTTTATTGCACTTGCGCCTTTGGCCATACCCTGGACACTGTCAACTCACACATACGAATGACGCCTGTACACGTGCCATATGTGTATGTGTACACAAACATAAAACGCGACCTAAACAAAAGACAACCCACTCGTTAGTATAATGATTCATACAAACCATTTGTCTATAACAATTGGGTGTGTAAAATTGACTGCCTCCGGATTGCCCTCCGGATTGCGGGTAGGGGTGCGGGGAAGCGGATAGCGCGGGGTTGCGATGGTCTGTATTTTTTCTATGCCTTTGGCACTCAACATAGCCGTCAGTTTTCTTCTAAAAATATTAGATAAACCTACATTCGTGACGAAATCAGCTTAGCTAAAAACCCATCCATTTACCCGGGTAAAAGTAAACCACTTCACACCTGAAGAGAAATTAAATCTTCCTATAATTTCATCAGCATACGTATACCATGAGACAGTACATAAACTTACCATGTCGGTAGTGGAAGGCTTTCTAATCTATGAATCCGCGCGGAGGACGTATCCACAGAGAATATTTTTTTTACCCTCAATTTTATGGTATCTTATTTTTTTATAGTTCTGAATAGCTTTTTGAGCATTTTTTTACATCTATGTGAGACAAGAATGTGCAAGACAGGGACTGATTTATATCTAACCCCGTGTTAGAGTCAGTTTACTTAAAGGAAAGTCCTTGTGAATAAGTATTTATGACATTGTGCACATTGAATTGTATTTTTGACACTGCAGTGCGGTGCTGCACAAGAATTTGCAATCCAAAAGATATAATATGCTCTGTAATGGATATACCTAATAGTTTTAACTTCTGGGTGGCAATGCAATTGTTACGAATTTTAAGAAATAATTTAATTTTTAGGGCCTCACTACATTCTTCTTCTTTTTTACTTTTTACTGCACTCTCTCTGCTCTGCTTTACACTGTAGAGGCTCTACACACAGTGCAAAACAAAAGCAACTGTAGAGCCTACTCCCTCTTTTGTTTAAACATTAAGTACTGCCCTCCACTGCGCTGCGTTAGGTACAGCGACAAAGGGCCTGGTCCACCTACGTGATGTTTTTGCTAAACTCCGTCAATCTGCAAAGAAATTAAATTATTTTCGATGTCCAAGTCGAAAAGTGAACTAGTGGTATTTTTTTAGAAGCTATCTAAGTAGTTTTACCAAACGACTATGTGGATTAGATACATTGGGTTGCTGTTGATTTTGGAAAGGGATTTAGCTTTCGTTTCTTTGTGTTGGGAATGGTGGTTTAATCCATTGTTGGACTTACTAGTTGTTAAATTGAGGAAATAATAAAGAAAGTTTTTTTTTGTTTAGATAATTATTTTAGATAGAGCTATTTTTCCCATACGTTCTAACTAGTATTTAATTTAGCTAGATAAAAAAAAAACCCTCCTAATGGCGCAGTCGGGTAAAAAATTAATTAATTGATGGCAGTAGGTTAGAACACTTCGGAGAACGTCCGCCTTCTAAAGAGTGGGTGGTGAGTTCAAATCCCATTGCGGGCATGTGATGTACTAATGTGTTCCTTCTAAAATATATGTACGTAATTATCACTCGCTTTTCGGCGAAGGAAAACATCGTGATGAAAACCACATACCTACCCGAAAATTATTTCAGAGGTAGGTATGTTATCTGCCAATCTGGACCGGGCACCGTGGTGGATTAAGGCCTAACACTCTCCACGAAAGTGAGGGGAGACCCGTGCTCAGCAGTGGGACAATATGGGTTGATGATGACGATGATGATGTAATGTGAATTGAGTAAACGTTTTAAGATTTTTCTTAGTCAGTCGTTAATTCATAAGCCGCGGTGACTTAACAAACCCCGATGCCGGCATACGCCGCCACCCAATCCGATATTGATCGAATTAAATTGGGGTCATGGAGTAACCTTTCCATTGGCATTATATGAGCATAAGGCATCGAGTATTCGACTCCATCATCATATGTCTTCAATATTCCTCGTACAGTATGGCGACCCTTTTTGATCCCTAAAAAGAAGTAAAAACAATCCCTCACAGTCCGTATTTCATTCTCCCAAATAACGAAATTTCGATATTAATAAAGTCTCTTACAATGGACGACGAAAGAGATGTGCTGGTATCACAGTCTAATAATATAATAAATCCTCGAAATCTTTACACTGTGGTAGTACTGTTTCGGCTTAATAAGTTTACCTACTGAATTTATTCTGTTGAATTAGAAATCTGTGACAAAAACTGGTGAAAACTTCTACGCTTGTAAAAAATTAGATGACGACAAAAAAGCTTTTGAAATCTGTTTAAAAAGACAGAATTGTTGTTGAAAAGAGCAAGTCATTTCGATGATGGTAAGCGCCCTGACTTACATTAGCAGAGTTTTCCAGAACTTCGACCTGCAACCCTCAAAAACACAACATGTCAGGTTTTAATCAACAAAACACAGCCCCTGAAGATATAATGGTAATTAGCAGTAAATACAGAATGGAAACTTCACCCCCCGCGTTCCGCTTCTCCGCATACTGGAGGGAACTTGGGAGGCCAGATAATATTACGCACCCAAAAGACAATTGACAAACGAATTAGAATGAACCTTAATACTTCATACTAGCGAGTTGTCTTTTGTTTTGGTCGCGTAGTATCTTTGAGTAACTTACACACGCATTGGGCGCATGTACACACGTCATTTATGTGTGTGAGTTGTCAATTCAGCTTTCGTATGGAGTGTCCGGGGTTGGACACAGCTTAACACATCCTTACTTATATTATAAATGCGAAAGTAACTCTGTCTGTCTGTTGCTCTTTCACGCCTGAACTACTGAACCGATTGAAATGAAATTTGGAACAGAAATAGTCTAGAGCCTAGGGAAGGACATAGGCTACTTTTTATCGCAAAATATGCATTGTAAGGGTTTGAAATAGGGGATGAAAGTTTGTATGGAAGTATCGTCATTTTTGAAGCTAGAAGCTTGAAATTTATTTTTTAGGCTTTTGATTAGATATAAATAAATTTGGCATTCAAAGTTTGTAAAACTTTACCCTTGAGGGGTAAAATACATATAGGGGATGAAAGTATGTATAGGAATATGTAAATTTTCGGCTTAACCACTGCACCGATTTAAAATATTATTTCTCTAATGGAAAGCTACATTGACAGCGAGTAACATAGGGTATATTTTATCCCCATATTCCTGCGGGAACAGAAACTACGTGGGTGAAACCGCGGGGCACAGCTAGTATCTACATAATAGAACACCCATAATAAACCATCCTTCTCACGTCATACGGCACTCCACAGCGCCCTAATTGCCAGGGCTGTCTCAACAGCCCTCTAGTTAGCGGGCGTCTTTTCACGAGCAAGCTCAATTGTGACAACCCTGCGATAAGGCTGAGAACCATCTCTGTCTTCATAGGGATGTGCAATTAATATGCATGTTCCTGTGGGATATATTTTTTTTAGTTTACTTCACACGTCATGGAGTGTATACAAAATTTTGTAAATAGGAAGTTCGGGGCCTGAATAACACAAAGAACACTTAAAAATTGACGGTTCCTGTGGGATAATATTTAACGCGGGGCGTTGCTAGTATACTGTTATGGGCAGGTGTAGCGCTTACCATCAGGTGAACGACTTGCTCGTCTCTTACTCAGTCAACAAAAAGAAAACTGAAGATCATGATCATCATCATCGTCAACCCGCTAAGCACAGGTCTCCCCTTACTTTTCTGATGAGGGTTAGTCCATTATCCACCACGAGGGCCCGGTCCGGATTGGTGGACAACATACCTATCTCGAAAATAATTCTCGGGTAGGTATGTTTCCTCACGATGTTTTCCTTCACCCCGAAAAGCAAGTGATAATTACGTACATATGCTTTTAAAATAAACACATAAATAGAGATAGTATTTCAAATTCAATGACGGCTTACAACTATAAAATATTGTAATATCCGACCTATCCGATTGACATTGATGAGGATAAGGGCTACAGATCTGCTGATACGAACATCCTCGCGCGGCCCTTGGGACTAAAAGGTGGATAAAGTTTTGCCAAATGCTTAGATGTTACAACGAATCCTAGAGTTTTTTGGATCTCTGTAGGCTATCGATCTAGACCTAGTGTCATCTGGCATTGTATCGGTCAAGGGCTTCCCAATCCATACCAACCGGGACCGATTCCAATAGTTCTCAACTTTCCTGATTCCATAGTATCAGGAAATCCTAGGAGAAAGGTTGTGACTAATTGCTACCATAAACATTCTAACCCAAGGACCACGCACGCTTATACACCCTCCATTGCCAAAGCTACATGACCGACCGATCGTGTAACGGCAGTGAACTCGCGATCTCTGACCATTTTAACACGTTGGCTGCTGAAAACACACGTGTGTTATTTCTAATTTTACGGCAAACGAAAACACACCTGGCGTGCGAACCTGCACTGCTGTATAGTCAATTTTATTACAACAGTTGTGTGCGCCCGCACAGCTTATTGAGTTCAGTTACGACACAACGTAACAACAACAACAAAGAATGATTCAGCAGAAAACGTGTTAATCGGTCTTTGTCTTTACCAATCACTAGTCCGCCAAAACTGACAAGTTTTGTTTCCAGAGTTAGATGCTTGTCGGGTCCATATAAAACGGCTATGCATATGCGGTATATAGTTTCTATAAAAACAAATCGGTTCGCAGTTCCTTTGAAAATTAAGCCATATATTAATG
Source organism: Campaea margaritaria (assembly GCA_912999815.1). NCBI lineage: Eukaryota > Metazoa > Arthropoda > Insecta > Lepidoptera > Geometridae > Campaea > Campaea margaritaria. The sequence goes on from OU538814.1 coordinate 6,084,939, forward strand.
TCATTCTGCAAATTTTAATTTATCAAACAATTCCATTAACGACGTCGTTCTGAATGGGGCAGGTAAACCTTCGGACAATAGCTTAATGTGGGCATATTAAAACCTTTTATCTCCAAAGCAACCCCTTGAGTGTTTCGAGGTTTTCACATTTATTTCAGGGACAATCATTGTCTTTCCGAAAAACGTATACTAATGTATTTTTTTGTTTGTTTTCAGGTAAGTTAATGATATAAAAAAACGGGGGGATATAAAACATGGTACATAGGGGTAACGTAAGTAGATTTTTTATCATGATTTGTGCATTTAGACAATGTCAAAGTATTAGAAGTAAAATTTCTTTAAGTGAGAAAAGTGTGATCGGGCGATGCGAATGGAAGTTGAGAGGGAGATATAAGTTAGTGAAGACAGAAAGAGAAAGAGATAGTTACGTTATATTTTTTTTTATTGAAATAGTCAAAGTCAACAACAGTGCATCTGTAACTCTTACAGGCAGGCGTGGCGCTTACCATCGGGTGAACGACTTGCTCGTCTCGTAACTGAGTCAAATAAAAAAAAGTTAGGGTCACCACCGAGCAGTACTTCCTCCCGTTGGGATAGGCAGAGACTACATCTTACCACATGCTACGATCCCACACAAAATTATAAGGACACCGAGCTGATCTGATGATAGAGACTGAAGGTAGACAATGGAACTCCTCAGTGAACTGCAGTAGATTGAAGGTATTCGGGTTTATTTTGATCAGAAACCATTTATACAACTCACCTAGTGTGACCAGGGACTTCACCACGAACAGTTAAATCCATACAGTTTAAGGCCTTAAACTGAACTGCCCTGCTAACTGTCACCACCGATATCGCTCAGCGTTCATAAGTTCATAAGAGACATTTGTCCAAAGAGATCGTAACAATTTGTTTGCATTTATGGGAGTTTATATAGCTCCATCTCATTCTCTTTCTCTCACATTCTCTGCAGTCTATTTTTAAGTGACGTCACGTCACGTTTGTCATTTACGAGTGTGTGGTGCCAATCTAGGCCGTTCAGTTTAAGGCTTTAAAATGAACTGCATGGAATGAGAATAAGTACGAGGTGACCCTTCAGTTATCAATACCTCGGTCCACAGATAATAATATCAACTAAAAAGGATCCTATTTAACACCAACAGTCATCCGGGAATAAATCCCATTTTGGTCCCTAATCCTATCATATCCTTTATATCGTAAAATACCTTATCCAACCTTGGGTATATGCGTTGCAAAGTCGACAACTATCAAGTTTTTTTTATCCTCTTCTATGTACAGTATATTTCGGACGCAGTATGGCAGCTCATGCTTTATTTTCAGAGCTGTATTTGTAGACACAGCTATCTTTTCTATAACATAGGGTTGTATAAATAAACTTATAGGTTTTTTACGCGTCGTTTTCTGAAAGCAGTTATGCAATTAGCTACAGTTGATTTGAAACGCTTTGAATACACAAATCATATTATTAATGTGTCAATTGCTAAATCTGCCTACATATTTTGCATCATGTTTTTTTTTCTTAATTTTTACGCAATGAAATAGTTCTTTACATGTCTTGAAATTAACTTAGAGCACCTTTTTTAAAATAAAGAGTTGAAATATAGCTGAAAATTAAAACGTTCACATTAGAGATTTCATTACTTTACATTCCATACTGCTAATACTGCTTTAAAGTATAGCTCACTCCTTGATATAAGACAAGAAAATAAAGCAACGCGATTATGTGAGTTGTTCAATCTAGTTGTTAAATCTAAGGCACTGACAATATTTACACTGTGCCATTGTCAAGCTATTGAAAGAAATAATATCTCACCGAACTATTGGAAAAACCATGTAATTTTTGACCGTACCCCCTCAGCATAAAGTTTAAAATCGCGTGCGATTCCCAACCAATGATGGCATGGGGTCAGGCTACGCCTTGTGAACTCGTGATGTGCCATTTTCCACTCAGTCAGCTGAATTCCGAAGAGGGGCGTGATTCCCCCTTTTTCTTTTATGAGTCGTTAGCACCTTAAATGTTTGGAACGAGCTTTAAGACAAAGTAAAAGTACTCACTGTAAGTTGAGGCCGTATTTGGGTTTATCATGGCGGTCTTCTTTTCGAGTCAATAGTCGTAGCTCAAGAGACCTTGGCTCAGAATGTAGCCAAAGTCACCGCGTAGTCTGAGGCCGCGGTAAGTTCCTCTCCTGTGCAGGATGTAGGGGAATGGGCATGACAGCAGGTGAAGCATGGTTTGTTTTGGAGCTCTACAGTTACAATGCTCGAGAGATTGGTCTATGAAGTCCCATTTGGCCAAATTGAACGGTTAGAATTGACGTCGGTCGTCCGTAGTTATCGCTATGATAACCGTGTGAGGATTTAGCAACGCACTGGTACTCGACAGCAGTGGCGGTAGCTTAATGGGAGAACGCCCGCCTTCCAAGCAGCAGATAGCGAGTTCGAACTTTGGTATAGGCATGTACCAATGTGTTTCTTGTAAAGCATATGAACGTAATTATCACTCGCTTTTCGGTGATGGAAGACATTGTTAGAAAACCCACATGCTCCTTATTTTAGAGCTATGTAATCCACCCATACATACCAGGCCACCGCGGTGGCTTATAGCCCCATCCTCGTCACGAAAGTAAGGGCAGCCCGTGCTCAGCAGTGAGCCGATATAGGTTGATGTTACTGACCGCGTCGGTTTTCATTGGTTGGGAATTATGTTGCCAACCTAACGTCACTGTCACCCGATTAGGAACCCAACGGGTGATGGCATTAAGTACATAATTCAAATATTCATTTCATGCAAATGTCTCCATAAGTAATCTTTCCGACATGTTTTGGTCCTAAGCACCTCGTATGGGATTTCTCTAACATAAAACCTTGGTGTAACTATCGCCAGTGAAACGGTTTATTGCGACTTCTCCTCTCCAGTCCCTCGGGCTTGTGGCCAGCAGGCCAGACGTGGGTCACAGGGGCTTTAGAGGCGACGACACGATCGTCGTACGACTGTGATACGATTTTTTTTTGAGGTTGACAAAAAAATTACTTATTTTTTTGTTTGTTGCATAAAACCTGATTCCTATATTTCTTGTACCTGGGAAATCAGAAAGTTTGAGGACCGTTTCCTCTTAAGAAGTCGGCTAAAAAGTGGTGTCCATAAAAGGCAAGATACAATACAAAAACTCTGGCTGCGTGAATTCCCGCACTGATTTGCGAATTGAAAAAAATTACTGAAAAGGCAATGCCAAAGCTATTGAAAAGAAATTCCAAGTAGAGACGAATTGGCCATTTGTATTCCCACAATTGGGGTCATCATCCGGTACGTTCCAAAGTAGTAGTGGGAGGCTTCTTCTGCAAGAGACCGCCCGGGAAAGTCACCACAACTCGGCCAGCGAAATTACTGCGCATATGAGACTTTAGAGCCGATGTCTCAGTGTGACGAGCGCAGTGCAGTGCCGCGCATGATTATGCAATGCAAAGTTCTAAGTGTCACTGTGACTATGGGCAGGCGAAACGCTTACCATCAGGTGAACGATTGCGCGTATCATCACTCAGTCGAATAAAAAAAAACGTTCCAAAAGTCGTCATGTGTAAATGGTCAAAACCAACCCTTTTGCTTGTCTTATCTTAGGGAGTTTTGCGGGTATATACAAACACCCTTCCTAACTTGGAGAACTGATATGGGGTTAATATTATATTTTCTTAAATGTTATACAGTTTTGTTTGTATTAGTCAGAGGCTTGGGGGGCAGAATCAAATAAGGAAGTTTAGTTATTTTTTTTATATATTGTTTTTGTTATATTTTTGGAGATTATGTTATTTTCGGCGAGACAAACCTTTTTGCGAAAACGGATATTACTTTTTTTTTTTACTAGGACTACAGTGTCGGTCACCTGACAGTAAGCGCCACTCCTGCCCACAAGAGTTGCATTGCCACAGACTACTATGAATTGCAAAACTTGAAAAAATTTGGATGAATCTGACTTCGACGGTGATAAGGTTAAAGAACTGATAAGGGACTGACGATAGATTTCTACACGATCAAGTAAAATTAAGATCCAATTAATTCAAATGTATTGCAGAATTAATTAATTGTAATGTATGAATTAATTCCCCAGTTTTGCTAACAATCACGCTAATTGGCGCAAGCAGGCGTCCTGTTACATTGTTTACAACCGATAGTCATTAACTGAAGTGGCACACTATACTTAGAGACAGTACGTAAAGTCCCATGTGGTCCTAAAGTTCTAGACAAAGTATGGCTAGTTTCGATTCAATACAACTGTTAAAACCCGATGCTATCCGCAAGACATGTCAAATAAATATTAATGTTTTGGCCATCTTTTATACATATCTTGTGTATTCGTTTTCGCCCTTTTTTATTGCATAATATGCAAACATTTGACCCCAGTCTTACCTGGTGGTAAGTGTCGACATGGTCGATCGGTCTTCTATTCCTTGGATACGAGTAAATCAGCTTTATTCAATTTGAATTTTAAATCGTCAAATGAAGACATTACACATTTTTATTTCTAGCATACAAAATATAGATATGTGTTAAAATATTTCTTAATCTCGTTTCGACCCAATGTCATTGTTACCATGTAAATATGAAAATATCAAATACTAGCTGTACCCTGGCAAGCTTCGCTGTGGCACATTCGCACATTTGCTGATATGTCACTGATGAAAAAAATAGATAAATACAATCCTTGATGCGGATTATATATCATGCTAAAATTTCAGCTCGATCGGTGCAGAACTTTTTGAGTTTTTGAAGCGTACACAAACCAACATAACATTTTTATATATATAGATTAGCTGTAGTGACAGCTAATATTATCACAGCGTTTATTGACACGTGGCATACCTCTCGTCGTCTACTGGTTAACGCGACTTCGTAGGCTTCGTCGCGTCGCGTAGCATCGCCTCGAGTTGTCGCTCATGTAGGCTTAGACGTCAGTAGCCTAAATCTATGTACATGACATACTGTCTACAGCTGGCTCTATTGCGATAACCTCTCGCCGCAAACAAACCGCGTTAGTTAATGGAACAATCCAGTAGTTCCATACAAATTATGAACGAAATTAACGCAAAAAGCGGCGGGGACCGTCAGCGGCCACCGCACCGCAAATTGGATTTAATCCGGTATATTCCGGTTCCAGCCGGACCGTACCGCCGGGAACCGGTTATGATTAGGGGTGATCCATGACAGCAATAATGATTAACTAATCCCAATACGCATCTGTTACCGGTACTGTGGGATCGAATGAACTCGAAACGCTTATAATCAGAAATTGTAGAATCTATGATAACAAACGGGTAGTGGTAATTTTCAACACCGTCATCATCATCATCATCAACGACACACTAAAAGCCTGTCCGCGGAATCAGTACCTACTTGGAGAAATGAAGAAAAACAGAACTTACGTTATCGTTAACGAACGTTACTTGTCAGAACCGAAGTTATTCGTTGTTTTATTTTATGTTATTTACTAATGGTAATTCAATACCGGTGCCAATTAACTGATGTCGGATATTTTATCCAAAAACAACCGTATCCGAAACTCGTAAGTCCATAACGAGTTGACAACCCTAATGATACGGTTCGGATACACGTGGAAAGTTTAAGTATCCGATTTGAATATAAAGTTGATCATAATGGAAATGGGTCTTTTGTGGGAATAGTTGGGTTATTAATTTCATTATGTTCTATTGTATGAAATATGAAAGTAATAGAGGTATTTCGGTGCGTGCCGGGAATGGACTAAGTTTTATTATCAGCACTGAATACGGAATGTGAATAAGCTTTCTGTCAGTTTATTTTCCACAGAACTCAAAAACTATGCGGAATTTGGGCGGAGAACTAAAGTTTTCACTAACGAACAGGTTAAGAATACACGCTATCTTGGGTTTGGTTTCCCGCACGTCACAGTCCCGTTGAACACGGTAAGTTGTGCAAAATACCGTATGGATTAATTTTATCTGTCAGATTAGGGGTTAAACAAGCTACTCTGTCAGTATACTCCATGCAGACAAACATCGAAGTGTGATAATTCCGCTTTGATAAACGATGCGTCCGAAACACAGCATGATATCGGCTTGCCTCTTCATTAATTAGGTTTGTAAGCTAACAAAACGATAATTAATTGACTTACATTTTACGAGCCTCATGACATCTTGTATTTTTAACTTTGGGCGTAATCAGATTAGGAGTTTAAAAACTTTAAAATGATTTCTATAGAAACATCGAAATCATCGAAATCTTAAATATGTTTAAGATGCTACCTGTACAAAATCAATGTGCGTCTCATATTTTTACAAAAATCTTTCAATATTGCAAAACTATTGGAACAAATACGCTAATGCACAAATCTGGCGAAGCCAAACCCTAAAAAACACTTCGTGCGACGACGTACCGACGGGTAAAGGGAGGTTACACACACGCACACCATGCGTGAAACAGCATGAGTTTTTTGTCTCTTACGGACGCATTCGTGCATCGAACTAGCTCTTTTCAGTTGTGCCTCGGCTGATTGCACAATGAATGATTTTAATTTAACCTCTTTTAAAATATATTTTTATGTTAATTTGACGGCTTTCAGCAGGTTTAATGTTTTAATTAAGTTAAATTTTGTTGAGTGTTCCGTTTTTTATGCGGAATAAATACTAATTTATAAACTTATTAGCGGCGCTCCGCGGTTTTACCTGTTTTCCGTTGCATTTCTCAGGTTAAAACAGTCCATTTCACACGTGACAATAAACCACTGAAAATCACGAACAAAACAATTGTAAATTCGCGATAACATCACGCTACAACTAAGCATTGATGAGCAGGAGCGGAGCATCAATGAAGAGTGTGGCAAAAACGGAGAAAAAAGATTACTTTTAAGAGAGTTATTGCGGGAAAACTGGAATTAGGCGGGTGAAACCGCGGGGCGCTGCTAGTAATATATAAAATGTCCTTGTTACGTACTGTACAATTCCGCCCTTTTCTCATTTCTCTTCAAGAACATGCCAAACACATTCGCGCCGGACACAGCGTGACGTCGGAATATCCGGGATTTCACGGGATCCCGCATTCTAGAGAATGTCCCGTGTCCGAGCGTTGTCATGGAGATCCTTATGGGTCAGGGATGTCAGTACCTAGAAATTTATGAATGATGTAGAATAAGGGACGGTTTTTAAATTGTTTTATTTTTATGTTTATTAAGTTAATATAATAAATTAATATTTAACTATACAACTCTTAGTTAAATATTAATTTATTTTTAATACTTACGATTTACGATAGTTGAGAATTAATTGACGTCTGTAGGAATTAAGATACTAGAAAAAAAACTTGGACTTACGTTATAGAGACTATTTATCGAATTTTTTTAAATTTATTTTTATTTTTAGTGGGTTTTTTAAATGTTTTTGCAATGCAATCCTAATATAGAATTTTTAATATATTTTCGTTTTATCGGTCACAATAACATAATTTTTAATGGATGTACCCAAAAATTACATGAATTATCTGTAATTGAAATTTGAATACAATATTATTGAATATAAAAAAAAAAAAAAAATTAAATAATCTTCTGGAAAATACACGTGTAGGAAAACTAGGTCGATCAGATTATATTTCAAACCACTAGTATTTCAGATCAAAATATTATTCCCTGAGCTTCTTTAAGCATTTTTATAATAAATATCTCATCTCGCGAAGAGCGCGCGAATCCTCCCGATATACATTTTATTGCTAGACTCATTCGGAACCGAAATCCCACTGTCTCACTATATTATAAGTGCTAAACTTTGTATGTGTGTTTGTCATATTTTCATGTCGAAATAGCAGAAATTTTGATGAAATGGATCACGAAGGCCTGAAAATACTAAAAAAAAGATGACATCAAAAAATATTAAAAGTATAAGTATGATGTTAGCATAAAATATGCGTGTGCGTGTGTGTGTGTGTATGTGTGTGTTTTTTTAATGTGATTTTCTCTAAAATACAAGGTACTTTACAGAATACTTGTTATCCGTAAATAATTACGGTTCCTATGGGATATTACACAATGCGGGTGAACCCGCGGGGCGCAGCTAGTATGTTTATACGAGTTTCGGACATTTCAATCAGCTGTATAATTGCTAATCGGGAAATATATTCGAATTTAATTATGTTGTAAAGTCTGACATTTATAGCAAGTGACATAATGACATATCTCAATGTATTTTGGCGTTTTGATGTGTTGAGAAAAACTGAATGTGGCTTTTGGTGGGATTAGTGGATTTGTTACCAACCTATTTTTTTCCGTAAATATAATAGAATTTATGTGATCTGATGAAAATCGATGATTCTTGATGATTTTTGTATGATTGTGAGTACACCTTTAAAAATATTATGACCATCATCTAATTTACCACTTTGATCATAAAAAAAAGTTAATTATGTTAAACTAAGTTCTTCAATGATCAGTTATGTAAAATGACCATGTTTCACCTTCTACTCGTCAATTGACCACTTAAAAAACAAATAAAGCCGAACGTACCAACCCTACCATTAAACCGTGTTACGCGCGTCTTGTACCCCGCCTGCAGAAGTCCCAACATTGTGATGAGATTATGGACATCCTAACGCAATTTATCCATTTCGATTTAGTTTCTGCTTCTGAGTGCGTGCTTCGTGACTTTTATTGTAGAACTAGCTGTTTCCCGCAACTTCGTATGTGGTTGTATTTTTTTTAAATCGATATGTACAGTAAATCTACAATCTGGGGGGTCACCACGTACTTATTCTCATTCCATGCAGTTTATTTTAAGGCCTTAAACTGAACGGCCTAGATTGGCACCACACACTCATAAATGACAAACGAGACGTGTCGTCACTCAAAGATAGAATGAAGAGAATGAGATGGAGCTATATAAACTCCCATAAATGCAAACAAATTGTTACGATCTCTTTGGATAAATGTCTCTGGTCGACTTATGAACGCTGAGCGATATTGGTGGTGACGGTTAGCAGGGCAGTTCAGTTTAAGGACTTAAACGGGTAGAAATGTAGCTGCAGGGGGTAGCTACATTTCTACCACATTCCTATTTATTTCCTACCATGTTTTTTTTTGTCACGCCCACGTAGACCCCTTTGGAGTCTCCAGTGGACCTCTAGGGGTCTTCTTGGACCACTTTGGGAACTACGGATCTATATGATAGTATAGTAGTATTAAAAAAAAAGAAGGGAATGCTTTGCCTTACGTCGGGGAATGTAAGAAACTCGTTATTATTTTCGGCATAGATATTCGATAAAAAAATCGGCCGTCAGTTTGTCGTCGACTCCATCCTAGAATAGAATATTATTTATTAGTCGTTATTATTTCGCGAGTGCAATTTTGAATTTTATAAATCGTAAAGTGTTTCCGGAAGTTTTTATTTGGTACCTTATTTTGAAATATTATGACCATGAAGATGGTTTTAGTTGTTGGTAGTAGAGAGATTTGTTGGATTTACTTGCTAAAAATTCCGGTAAGGCGTTAAAAGATTCTGTAGGAACCCAATGAGGGCTGCTCCAACTGGAAAACATATTTCATTCTATTTAGTTTTTAATAAGAAGCCAATTAAACATAGGACAATTATAATTTAATTAATAGAGCAAATAATGATGTCACAACTATATCTACTTCAATGAAAGAGAATGAAATCAGTAAATGAAATAATTATCATGATTATTTGCCATCAACCGTTCCCGAATTGCACAATTAATGAATGACTACTGCTAAAGTTTCCATTAGATTTAATTATGCATACCCCTTTATAAAAACTGACTTCCCGTGAGTATAACTGCCAGTAGACTTGCTAATAAAGAGACGTTTAACCTTCTTTTTACTCCCAGCATTTATCCTTATTGCTTCCAAAAAAGGCCACACACAAAGAAAACGCACCACAAAACCAAATCCATTTCCCCACATCACGTCCGCATCACGACAATCCCACGGGATCCCGGCAAACCCCGGGATTATTAACAAATCCCTAATTACAAAAGGTTTTAATGAAAGATAAAAAGATATAAAAATAATACGAGGCGGCTCTGTCACAGAATAAATTTATTACTATATTAAAGAACGGTCTTTCTAGCTCGCGTAATACGCGTCCTTGCACCACCCGCTAGTGGCGGGACAATCGGGGGGAATTTCAATATTACGCTCCCAAATGTAATAGACAAACTGTTGGTTGGACCTACATAATAGCGGTTTGTCTTTTGTTTTGGTCGCCTAGTATGATTGTGTACTTACACACATATTTGGTGCGTGTTCAAATGTCATTTATCTAGTGTGAGTTGTCAAATTGCTTATTTGTATGGAGTGGCCAGGTTGTGGTTCTGTGATATTTTTTGTACGAAACGAAGGGAGGTGTGTCTGAGTATAACTCGCCCCGTTAATTTTTATCACCTTTGGTTGGGGTCGTTGATGTAGCATGACTAGTCTCAGTCCTTGTATCTAACGGGGTTAGTCCTGAATTCTTGGTTTTCGGCAGATTTAAGAAACAGTGTTAGGGGATTTGACAGATTTGTTTTTTTTTTTTAATTTTACCTTTCAATTGACTATTTTAGAATGGTTGGTGAAAGCTTTACTCGTAGTTGTCAATTTTAGTCTTGTTTCACTAGTTGCATGTGGTCACGAGTGGCATGGAAACATTGTTTGGCGGGTTTGGTTTTTGGTATTGGAGAGTGCTCAGTCTTGAAATCATGATTAACTTATTTTTATTTAATTTTTCTGTTGAGTATCGCTAAGATTATTTTTTTACATTAGTTAAATTAGATTAGTTTTTTACATTTTGGGCGTACGTGCTAAAAACAAGACCAAGATTTCTCTCTTATTAACCCCATCACCGCTTAATGCGTTGCGAATATCACAAGTTCGTTAGCTTTTCGCTAAGTAATTTCTTGTGTTGCCATCTCTACTTAGTTACTTGTGCGTTAAGTTTTTATGAGTAACAGAGGAGTGGGTACTTCGTTACTTTGTGCTTGAGCACTGAGTTGCTGATTTGAACACGCGTAGTTTGTTAAACATTGATTAAATTAAATAAACATTGTTTATTTGTTGGACAATAAAATATGCTGTTGAATCCAAGTTAGAACTTGAATTTGGCTTGTATTTCGTCCAATGTTTTGCCTGTAGATTCTATAACTACTTTATTAAGTTAAATTTATCAGCTTTGAGAATTTGTCTAAAATATTTTAGATTAGTTCGTCGAATTCGTCTTAAAATCTCAAAATCTAAAAGCCAACAAATGACATGTTGTTCGAATATGTCTCAAAATATGAATGTAAAAACTGAGCGATGGTTTACGAGTAGTAGCGGTATTTCGCCGAGATGAACTCTGTCACATAATACATCACACCGCTGCGCTTTTAGGGCACGTGTTACGTTTTGCCTATTGTCTTTTTTTTCTTTATTTTTCTTTTTTTCTATCTCGATGCTTCTGCGCTAAATAAGAAATGCTGATCTGGTTTTTTTTTGTTTGTTTCAAGCGTTACTTTAACTTCGGTTGTTATTTGGTATGTTAAGAATTTTGAACAAATTATACAAATATTAACCCAGTTTCCGTTGTTCAATTATTTTGATTTCGCATACTGGTCTAGTTCCGATAACAATAAAATTATTATAGCGACAGCGAAACAAAAACAAATGTTTACAAACGTTAAGACAACCTTAAGAATAGAATAGAATAGAAAACTCTTTATTGTACACAAAAAAAAAATACAATACCGCAATACAACAAAACGTAACAATAAAGCGCTACTATGGCCGTTCTTATGGTTTATAGCGATGTCTTCTAGACAACCTTTGCATGTACACAATATTTTTTTAAATAAAACGTTCGCATATTAACCTCTGCATCTAGTTCATCATAATCATCTATTTTCATCTTCATCTTAACCCACATTTGAAAACACAACTTTTAACAACAAATCATACACACACACACCCATCACTCACAAAAACAAAAAAACAACCCCTCACTACCCCTAACAAATTGCAGAACAAACGACCCGTTAATTAAAACAACATCCGGGGTGGAAAAAAACAGGGTACAAATGCCGCTAAAGGATCACGTGACACGTTAACGAGTTATGGTGGCTCATCTGGAAGTGACGTCACAACACACACACACAGCCTTAAATACGTCAGTCGGTGTGTTAACATTTAATGGCCGATTATACCACAAATGCGATTAATCAGCTGCCTTAATATAAAGGCCGGTTTTAGTGCTCGACCGACCGTACGCACGCGTATGTTGCTCCATTTTCATACAAATGACAGCGCGACCGATGGTACGCACCGACGGTCGGCCAAGCACTAAAACCGGCCTTAATATTTCTACAGTATATTGTAATGAATGAAATTGACTAAGGTCTCATCATCAACCCATAACGCCCCACTGCTGGGCACGGACCTCTCCTCACTTTCGTGAGGAGGGTTAGGCCATATTCCACCACGGGGGCCAAGTGCGGATTGGTGGATAACATTTAATGAAATAATTCTCGGCTAGGTACGTGGGTTTCCTCACGAAGTTTTCCTTCACCGAAAAGCGAGTGATAATTACGTACATATGTTTTACAGAAATACATTGGTACGTGCCCGCACTGGGATTTGAACTCACGACCTTCTGATTGGAAGGCGGACGTTCTCCCGCTAGGCTACCACCGCAGACTATGGTCTACTGTCTAACTATTGTTGCAAATTAAAATATCATTTAAAATAGTAACCCGGCCTAGCGCTAATAACGAAGAAACTGTTTGCAATTTAAGTTTCCCATCATCTGCGAAACGTTTCACCTTAACGCTAATATTCCTTTAATGGCACCATAATGAGCACCCCATGAGCGCTAATGACGCCGCCTATGAATCCGTCGGAATTGACATAAATCTGTCGCACGTCACGTGACCGCGTTTCGCTTCTGTACCGAAGCAAATGGTTATTCTTTGAAACAAGAAACGGAGTTTAGGTTTACTAACAAAATTGGCTGAATTGAATGAAATATGTTAAGACAAATTAGGAGGTCGATCTACTTTACTAATTGCAACTCTACTTTGCAAATGGACACAAAAACTAGATATTTATCCCACAAAAAGGCCTCACTCAACGGATTGATTTATTACAAACCCTAGAAATAAACAGTGGGGAGACAGTCTCAGTTGATTTAACAAGTCCATAAATACCCGGCGCTAATATATTGCTGCACAAATTGGCATATACGTTCCGTTTTACGCTCGAAACGCTGCGATGAGTAATGTTTCAATCTAAGATTTAAAATAAAAACAATTTCAATTTTTTTTTTCAATTTCTTTCTAATCTGTTTCTTGTGTTTAAGAATGTTTATTGGTACGTAATTGGGTACAACTCGGACACTCTTTGACACTGATCTGACAACTCACTGTTATGGGCAGGCGTAGCGCTTACCATCAGGTGAACGAGTTGCTCGTCACGTCACTCAGTTTAATAAAAAAAAAAGAATAGAAATCTCTTCATTATCAAAATTCATCACAGTAGAGAAATATGAAATAATCACAATCATCATCGACCCATATCGTTCCACTTGTGAGCACGGGTCTCCCCTCACTTTCGTGAGGAGGGTTAGGCCATAACCCACCACGGGGGCCCAGTCCGGATTGGTGGATAACATACCTACCTCCGAAATCATTCTCGGGTAGGTATGTATGTGGGTTTCCTCACGACGTTTTCCTTCACCGAAAAGCGAGTTACGTACACTTTTTACATAAAAACATTGGTACGTACGAATCAAACGAACGAACAAACGACGAATCCAACAAATCGACGATCGTTTGTACGAATCAAACGAGTACTGAATCATACAATTCCACCGATTTTCCAACAATTAGACTGGCAAGTTCCGTTTCACGCATAACTAATCATCATCATCATCAACCCATAACGTCCGTCCGTTGTAAAATGTACAAATTCAACTTTACGAAATGTTAATGCCAAAATTAAATTCAAATGAAGTTTAAACCGTGCACGGTTCCGAATAATTCCTTTTCGGCATGAATATGGTCTGAGTTCAATATTGAGCTTTATTACCAAATGTTTGAGTTGATTTATATGTGAATGTATTAGTTGAAAATTGGATTTTCATTGTAAGAAAGTGCTGGCGGGTTTAAGCATGAAGTGAGTTTGAGTGGAGGGAAAGATTAGTTGGAACATGATAGGCGTTTGACAAATGATGGGTTTAAGGTGGTACGTTTCGCTTTTTGCGGGAAATTTCAATTTCAATCAGTTTTTTCGTTTTTGGAACTAGACCGGGTTAACTATATTAAATTATAATAGAATTCGCGATAATCCAAGATATTCGATATAGAGATATTCGACACATGCACTTGATTACTCAAAAATCACCAGTTTCACAGTTTATTGACTTACGTGAGCAATCGGTGCATTAGTTCTAAATATCTCCCCAAAATAATCTACGATAGTCGCGAATTAAATTATCATTTTCATTACCTACCTGGTCTAGCTCTGAAAACGAATTAAATTATTTGGCTGAGTGATGAAACGAGCAAGACGTTCACCTGATGGTAAGCGCTACGCCTGCCCTTAACAGTCACAGCACCACCCAGAACACTGCATTGCATAAGTCTGCGCGGCACCCTGAGACATCGGCTCCAAACTCTCATATGTCCAGTAATTTCGCTGGAAACAATGCCATAAATAAATTGAGCCTTATTCATACATATACAGTGCCTTTTTTAATACAGGCTTTTTGAGCCGTTTAAGATATTGCTAAGCTCAGATAAAAAAGGTCAGAAGGTCAGTCACTGTAAGCCGAAGAAAATCCCCCTTGAAACGCCAACCAGCCCCCGGATTGAGACCAAGCAAACATTGCAAATGCATTAACTTTGCCGTCGCGCCGTCACGATGTATGTAAAAATGTTAAATTTAAACATGAATAATGTATGGGAATTAATTTGGGTCCAGAAGAGGTGAAGACTTAGGGTCGTAATGCGAAGAACATTGGTGGGTCCTGTGTCCATGAACTTATGAAAAACAGGGGGACGCGCACGCATCATGACAAGTGGAGACACGTTATATGAAACTAAAAAAAAAAATTGTGGGTAGGCAATAAATCACTTTTGCAAGTCACTCATTTGCGACTAGATCGTGTTATCTCGCACAATGAGCGTGGTGAAAAACTTAAGTGTCATTATGTGTGACGTCGTATGCTTTGCAGTAGTGTTTTTACACGTTCTCTGCTGAAAACACAGCTGTGGTGTTTTACATAACTTACCGCGAGTGCGGGAAAACACCACTGTGGTATTAGCTGTATGCGAAAACACTATGGTGTGTGCAGAGCCGCACCCGTGGCTAGACAAGAAAATCGGCTCGGCAGTCAAAGTCTTAAATTAATTAAAGTTTATAAGTACAAATTATCACTCGCTTTTCGGTGAAGGAAAACATCGTGAGGAAACCCACATACCTACCCGAGAATTATTTCGGAGGTAGGTATGTTATCCATCCCCCGTGGTGGATTATGGCCTAACCCTTCTCACGAAAGTGAGGGGAGACCCGTGCTCAGCAGTGGGACGTTATAGGTTGATAATGATTGATGAATGATAAAGTACAAATGTGTTATAGCTTAGTAGTTTTATGCGTATAATTGGCAATGTGCGTCGCCGTTTTGATATGTGAGTGTGCGGATATGGGCGCGGCTAT
Source organism: Campaea margaritaria (assembly GCA_912999815.1). Lineage (NCBI taxonomy): Eukaryota > Metazoa > Arthropoda > Insecta > Lepidoptera > Geometridae > Campaea > Campaea margaritaria. The sequence continues at coordinate 6,100,655 of OU538814.1, forward strand.
TTGCGTGCGAGCTGTCGGGACCGTTCGTATGTATGTATGTTTATAATTATATGCACGTGTATGCTGCACTGGCGTTAAAATGGTGTGTAATTCGAATTAATGAGTCATTTATGTGCTGCAATTAATTTGTGGAAATGCAGTGGGTTTAGAGGTCGAGAAATATAATTGGTCATAATAATTGTTTTTATTCGAGTAAATTAAAAAAACCGATGCCTCAGGGTGACATTATGCAATTCAGGATTCTGGGTGGTGGTGCGACTGTTATGGACAGGCGTAGCGCTTACCATCGGGTGAACGTCTTGCTCGTCTCGTCACTCAGTCAAATAAAAAAAACACCCAGAATCAGGGTAAATATTTTTGGTTCACATCTTTGCCTTGTGCAGGAATCGAACTCGCAACCTCCCGTTTCGCAGTCGACTCAACACCCACTACGCCACGGAGGATACTTTAGAAACTGAAGCAACATATACTTTTTCCGTCAAAATGGTTCCTTTTCAATTTGTACAGGTTCATTAGCTTGTAACCAAATATCCCAATCATTTTACGATCACGCCGAAATATATTCCAAATCAAAGGGCTATAGAAAACGGCCCCGCTCCCGACTAATTGGTCCAAACAAGTCCCCGTAACGTTGAACAAACGCAATAAGACGTTGCCCTATGAATATTCATCATCATGACTCCTCGGGAACCGAGTGCTGGTGGTGGAAGGTGTAAGCGATGGCGGGTAGATCCGCTGGAAACCATTGCCACTACCGACCTGCACATCGCACGTGTAGAATGTGAAATTACTTCGCTTCTAGTGTCTTCTCTCAGAGCACCATTGAGTTCTCTGTAAATTGTATACAGGGTGTTACGGAATGGCCCTATAGGTACTCAGCAGGCTTGTTTCGATCAAGCATGTGACTTGTTTTACGTGTGCAAAAGTTGAATGCATCGTATTTAAAATTCCCATACAAAAGTATGATTATGTTTGTCTTAGAAAATTGCGACGACCCTAAATGTTTGTTTGCCTACTATCGCACCACACCTAAAAGTGGGTAGGTATGAATGTCTAACCATGTCTGTCGGACAGACGTGCGCCGGAAATACCCGAATACCCTGCCCCGGTTCTTTATAGGGTATTATGTAACGCCCTGTATACATGCATACAATCACGCCTTTCTCCCGTTGGGACAAGCAGAGACATTTTTCCACATGCTACGGGTCTGTTCACTTTAGCGAGGAGGATTAGCCCTAATCCACCACGGGAGCTCAGTCCGTATTGATGGATCACAAACCTACCTCCAAAATAATTCTCGGTTACCATGTGGGTTTCCTCAAGCTGTTTTCATTCACCGAAAAGCGTGATAACGCTATAACCTGAAACATGGACCCGCGAGACGGCACGATTCCGCGATACAATCGGTAGGTAAACGGCTGCGCAGTCTCTCGATGTAATTTAGTTAAATCCCTAATTTTGCGCGCCAACGTTGAATCTAAAGTGGATCACACACAGTGGATAATGCGTATGTGTGTCGTGTGTATGTTTAATAGGGATCCAGATGAGATTACGGCGATGGAGGCTGTCGTAGTTGGAATTGATTAATTCGGTTAATTAATGACTTCATTCGGTACTGCCTGGCGGGCGTTTGGTATTTTTTTAAATCCTCAAACCGTGCAAGTGGTTTGGTTGGGACGTTTCGCATCAGGTCAAGTCTCTCGAAAAGTAAACCAAACTAAGTTGAGCGTAAGCTTTTAAGTACTACAAAGTAAAGAGCCCTGTTTCTTCGTGTAACTTACATACGATTTCATGATAGAATCGCATTGAAAATATAGTTATTGTCGAGCAAATTATTCTAAATCACGTTAACAATAATACCAATTTCTTGAGACTATTATTTAATAGATAGATAAACTCTATTGAAACACCACAGAACAAAGAAAAACTTAAAAACTATTACTAAAAGCATTAACAATTAGTGTCACAATGGGTTTTTTCGCTCGAAGCAATCTCTTCCCGGCAACCATGCATGGAGAGGAGTAACGGGAAAATAAGACGGCGGTTTTTTCGTATAAAACATAAAAAAATAATTTAATATATAGGCACGTACTAAGAATAAACATAAAAATATAGTAATGGATAAAATTTATAACTCAATATATTTTTCTTGTTTTTCTATACATCCATCCTCTCATCCCTAACTAGAAATCCCTGGAACTGCGAGGACCACGCCCCTTCAACATCCAGACTCAAAGCAAATAGTTGTTTCGACACAAATCTTTACGTTTCGCGGGAATCGAAACCGCAATCTCACGCTCCGCAATCGACTCAAAACCCACAACGTCACGGATGCCGTCGATATTTTTAACTATACAGATGTTCAAAATGCTTGCGCTAAAATCTCATCTAACAGAATTGTTCTCTTTTTCCAGAGTAATGGAAACAACTACATGGCAGGCGAGCCGCGGCGCAAGCGCGAGCCGCCCGCGCGCCCCAACCATATCCTGCTCTACACCATCATCAACCCCCTATATCCCATCACTGTGGTAAGTTATCTACACACCTACACAGGACTTAGATTCAAAGCGCCTTCTTATAAATACCACCAGGACCACCAGCGGGGCTATTCATTCGTATTGTAATCATGAGCCCGGTGGCAATCCAACGTCAAAATGAAACGAACTCAAGCTCATCCGCACCATGCTGCATAGCCCCGCAGACCAGAATAGTAGTGGGAAGCCTTTTCTGCAAGAGACCGCCTGGGGAAGTAATAGCCGTGATAATGATATTTACCTATGTCAGATATTCATCCGCCGAGCAGTAGTGTGCAAACATTACTGTGTTCAGGTTTGAAGGACACCCTTTCCAGCGAAGAAATTACTGGGCTTATAAGACTTTAGAGCAGATGCGTCTCAGGGTGAGAAGCGCAGTGCAGTGCCGCTCAGAATCTTGTAATGGAAAGTTCTGGGTGACACTGTAGCTGTTATGGACAGGCGTAACGTTTATCATCAGGTGAACGACTTGCTCGTGTCGTTAAACAGTCATATAAAAAAAAAATAACTTCGAGGGAAGGGTCTTTGCCGCTTTGATAACAGGCTATAGGTCTTTACTATGAGTTTGGCTCACTACAGTCGATATAAGCACTCTTATCTCAGAAATTACTGTTTTGGATTTTGATTCGGTTTTCACCAATAGATAGTCTGATTCGCGAGGAAGGTTTTTGTATATAATTTATAAATATTCTGTGCAAATTAGCCAATATTATAGTGATTTTTGTCAATCAAGTCGGAAAAATAGTGCTAAGCTAGGGCGGGTCGCTAGTAGAAGATACAGACGTCTATAACCGGTTTACGATATACGAGTACCTACGGTACTAAACTTATATGTTACTCCGCACATACTTCCACCACAAGTTTTGCTAAATCTGTTTGGACAACTCCAACAACATAGCCTATCAGGCGTAATGACGCGAACCGAACTATCGGCAACAGGTCTATTCTGTGCCAAGTGAGTTGTCAACTGTCTACTATGTTGTCAACTGTGACATTGCTCTTAATAAATTTGTTGTAAGCTATGATATGGTTCCTACTAAAATTGTTGTAAGCTGTGACATGGTTCCTACTAAGATTGTTGTAAGCTGTGACATTGTTCTCGGTAACTTTGTTGGAAGCTATGATATGGTTCCTACTAAAATTGTTGTAAGCTGTGACATGGTTCTTACTAACTTGGTTGTAAGCTGTGACATTGTTCTCGGTAACTTTGTTGGAAGCTATGATATGGTTCCTACTAAAATTGTTGTAAGCTGTGACATGGTTCCTACTAACTTGGTTGTAAGCTGTGTTACTTTCCTTTTAGACTATGTTGTGAGCTGTTTCGTGACACTTTCCTTACTCAGTATGTTGTAATCTGTAACATTGTTCCTGTTAAATTTGTTGTAAGCTGTGAACACTGCTCACACCAACTATCCTGCAATCGGTGTCATTGTTCTCAGTACAGTAACATTTTGTAAACTTAACTATTAACAAGTTCAATGCTGAGAATACAACTGTCGTGTTTTTCATAACTTGCCACGAGTGCGGGAAAACACAACTGTTGTGTTTGTTGTATGGGAAAACACTGTGGAGTGTGCAGAGCCGCACCCGTGGCTAGACAAGCAAATCGGCTCAGCAGTGAAAGTGTTAACTGATTATGGTTCGAGCTTGAAAAAGAAAATTTCCCTTTCATGTGGTAATTCATGGCTGAATCTCGCACGGGATCAGGTAACTCCATTAACTCTACCGGTGCATCGGAAATGCGCCCGTTAGATGTGCTTAGGTGTTTGTGGGACCATGGTCTTCCTAGTTCCTGATTGTTTCATCATCATCATCAACCCATAACCCATCAGCCACTGCTGGGCACGGGTCTCTCCTCACTTTTGTGAGGAGGGTAAGGCCATAATCCACCACGGGGGCCCGGTCCGGATTGGTGGATAACATACCTACCTCCGAAATAATTCTCGGGTAGGTTATGTGGGTTTCCTCACGATGTTTTCCTTCACCGAAAAGCGAGTGATAAGTACGTACATATGTTTTACAGAAACACATTGGTACGTCCCTGCATTGGGGTTTGAACTCACGACCTTCTGATTGGAAGGCGGACGTTCTCCCACTAGGCTAACACCGCTATTGTTTAGATACAGAAAATCCTAGAATCCTAGATCTATTATGTGATCGTGATGCGTTCTTTATTTGTTATTAATTCTCAACAACGCCACCAGGAGGCTTACCATGACGTCTTATAGCGATTCAGTTGAGGACCTAAACTGAGCCGCGTCGCATAATCGTACCGTGACGTATTATTTTTTATGTTTCTGCCATTTTCAACCTAAACTAGATCCAGTTAAGGTTGAAAATGGTAGCAACCTAAATTGAGTCGCTAATAAGCCATTTTCAACCTAATCTATATCCAGTTTAGGTTGAAAATTGTAGCAACATAAAAAATAAGACGTCACGGTACGATTATGCGACGCGGCTCAGTTTAGGTCCTGAACTGAATCGCTATAAGACGTCATGGTAGGCCTCCACAGCTTATTTGAGTAGTAGCGGGAGGCCTCTTCTGCAAGAGACCGCCTGGGGAAGTACTACACCTTTTCCAGATATTCATCCGCCAAGCAGTAGTGTGCAAACATTACTGTGTTCCGGTTTGAAGGGCACAGTTTCCAGCGAAATTACTGCGCATATGAGACTTTAGAGCCGATATCTTAGGGCGACGAGCGCAGTGCAGTGCCGCGCTGGATTATGCAATGCAGGGTTCTGGGTGGTGCTGTGACTGTTATAGCGTAGCGCTTACCATCAGGTGGACGACTTGGTCGACTCTTCACTAAGTCAAATAAAAAAAATCTACAAATAAACAAACATCGTATGAAGCTGCTTGTTATCAGAGAACATGTAATCTTATAATAGGCTACAATAAACCTATGTCGTTAAATACGACACGTTGTTTAAATCCTATTTAGAGCTCCATGTCACAGTTGAAATAGAAAAGGAAGTTATCTTCATACATAGAACGGTATCGAACGCGGCTTGCATGTGTGCGTATCGGTACCCACGCATACAGTACGTCATCATCAACCCATAACGTCCCACTGCTGGGCACGGGTCTCTTCTCACTTTCGTGAGGAGGGTTAGGCCATAATCCACCACGGGGGCCCGGTCCGGATTGGGGGATTCCAAATCTACCTCCGGAATAATTCTCGGGTAGGTATGTGGGTTTACTCACGATGTTTTCCTTCACCGAAAAGCGAGTGATAATTACGTACATATGTTTTAAAGAAACACATTGGCACGTGCCCGCACTAGGATTTGAACTCACGACCTTCTGATTGGAAGGTGGACGTTCTCCCACTAGGCAACCACCCCTTTACAGTACGTACGTAAGCGCAAATATTATTGTAGTATCCCAGACAGAATCAATTTCCTTGTGTGAGTGCTTTTTTACAGGCATTGTAGAAACGAAAAAGTAAGTAACCTTTATTGAAACGGCTGTACAAACTCAATTTGCTCCTATGCGACAAGAACGTGCTATCTCTTTAATGGTGTATTGACGAAATACGTTCTAGCCGCAAATGAGCGAATTATTACTTCGCAGATACATTCGCCAGAATAGTATTGTTTGTTTTTTTTATTTGACTGAGTGACGAGACTAGCAAGTCTTTAACCCGAAGGTAAGCGCTATACCTGCACATAACAGTTACAGTGCCACCCAGAACTTTATATTACATTATCATGCGCGGCACTGCACTCACTCCTCACCCTGAGACATCGGCCCAGTAATTTAGCTGGCAACAGTGCCCTTCAAACCGGAACACAGTAATGTTTGCACACTACTGCTCGGCGGATGAATATCTGGCAAAGGTGTGGTTCTTCCCCAGGCGGTCTCTTGTAGAAGAGACCTCCTACTACAATGTGCGTGGATTATTTATGCGTACACTTGCAAGCCGAGTTTGGTAGCGTTCTATGTCGATAACTTGTTTGTTTTTACTATGGTACAGGCGCACACACATGGAAGACTAGTTTGTTACGGTTCTATGATGGTGGCTTACTTAGCTGTTTCTACTAGGTACGCCAATGTTGTTGAAGTCGAGTCTAGTGCGGGGTAATGGCCGTAGTAATGTATACCTTGTAATGTAATGTAAGCCACTAAATGTAACGAATGTAACCCTTAACTGTAAATGTGGTTTGTATTTCAAACTGATAGGTTGAAATAGGTACAATATTGTCTTTCTTTGTATTTGAAATGACTGGGCATATGAGACTTTAGAGCCGATGTCTTAGGGTGATGAGCGCAGTGCAGTGCCGCGTTGGCTTATGCAATGGTTCTGGGTGGTGCTGTGGTTGTTATGGGCAGGTGTAGCGCTTACGATCAGATGAATGACTTGCTCGTCTCTTCACTCTCGCTCGATTCTCGAGCGGTCAATCAGCGGAGCACAAGTTTGGGTAAAATAAATCGGTTTTCTGCCGAAAACTACGAATTTTTCCGTAGTTTCCAGCGAACGATTGCAGTTTATAAAGCACAGTGAAGTAAAACTTTTCAGAGACGTGGGGTATCAGTTTTATGGTAACTGTAAAAAGTGCATAGGAAGTGCAGTGCACTATCGAATTTGGCGTAGAAGCGCTTTCTTTTATAGGTTCATTCAAGAATTCCAAAAAACTTTTTACACAAAGTCGATCGTTTATTAAGTCTTTACCCTACTCTTTGTTCATGAGACTTAACATGTTAAGGTGATATGTCACTAAATGGTCACCCATCCAACTACGTGCCACTGGGGACGTTGCTTAACTTTGAAGATCGGTTGAGTGCCCCCTATCAAACTATGGTGGCTGAGTTAATTACAGTATCATTGCTAATTACTTTTTAACTTAATTAATAATAACGCGTAACGATCACATTCATAGTATCTCGGGAATCAGAAGCCGTCGGTCCCGGTCGTTATCGATAGCTAGCAGTCGTTAAGCCACGTCAGAGGCCCTAGGGCGGGCTGTTAAACTCTGTCACTAAACCGAAGTGAACTAAGGAAGTAAAGCTCCAGGAAGCCCACAGCAATGACTTGGGAGTTCAGTATGGAACTATCCTGTATCGCCACTGTACAACTTTTATCGTACCCGGAGCTACATGGCGCGTGAAACGAGTGAGTGGAACAAGTAGGGTTGGCAGTCGTCCGGCTTAATTTACTGCTATAGATTTTAGCCGGTTAATAATAACTTAAACATGTACATAGACTGATGAACGCAATGCCTTCCTTTGCGTCGCTCAGTCAGATAAAGATATAAGTTGACCACAGATGCGTGCAGAAATGTATAGATAGATAGATAGATAAACTCTTTATTGAAACACCACAGAACAAAGAAAACTTAAAAACTAGAACAAAACAAATTTTACAATTAATGTCACAATGGGCTGTCTTATCGCTCAGAGCGATCGCGCGCGAGATGTATTGTACGTAAGAGAATTAAGGCTCACATTTCATTGATTTACTAGGCTCATAAGCCGAGTTGGTGTTGAACCCTTATAGTTTGTCTTGTAAAATTACTGCTTACAATAAATAATTTCAATTTTGAGTTTATAGTCCGGCATTTTCAGGCTTTACCGGCATAATGGGTCATAGACAACCCTAAACACCTCCGCGGCAAGTTTGGCGATGTAAACTTGGAATTGTCCGTAGTGTTGTGGTTATCTTCGCCGAGATGAATGGACTCGAGGATTAGGAGAAATGGACTTCTTGACGCCGAATGAAGCTTATTCCTGATTGTACATGAACTTTGTGTTTAGGAAATAAAACGAACGGCGTAATTTATGGAGGCCGCAGCCGGAGGGTGCAAAGAAACTCCAAATGTTTTAAAACTAGATTTATTAAAGTTAAAAATTACATATCTAAATCCTAAGCTAAAAGTGTGTACGTTCGGTCCGATGTTAGGAGCCGAAGTCCCCTAAAATTACGGGGATTGCAGTATATACAGACATGGGACAGTTTTGCTGCGTCTGCGTTTCGCTGTATCGCCGCTGGTCGCACGGTGTGGTGCGGAATGCGTTGTCATCATTCTGGTCATCGGATGGCTACATAACACGTATCTTAAACGTTAGTATGCGGGTTTGTTGCTTCTCTGAAATAGCCTGACTTGTCCTGTCAAACTTTGGCTCCAGGGCACCTCGCCTGCCTTTTTAAAGCTTGATCGATTAAATAAAACATAAATCTACACACTTCTACACCAATATAATAATAGTAATAACACGTCACGATCACACCTTACCCCTAACTAGGATCTCCTGTTCATCATCAACCCATAACGTCCCACTGCTGGGCACGGGTCTCTCCTCACTTTCGTGAGGGGGGTTTGGTCATATTCCACCACGGGGGCCAAGTATGTGGGTTTCCTCCTGGTGGGTGGGTTTCCTGGGATAATTCCTGATACTGATTCTTGTCATTTTTCTGTACTGTTTTTTTTTTGTTGTACAATAAAGAGCTTTATTCTTATTTTTTATTAGACTGAGTGACGAGACGAACAAGACGTTCATCTGATGATAAGCCTGTCTGCCCATAACAGTCACAGCACCACCCAGAACCCTGCATTGCATAATCCTGCGCGGCACTGCACTGCGCTATGCTATTCAATAGAATTATATTATTTTATTTATTTTTTATTTTAATAGAATTATTTTATTATTTGTATTTTATTATATTCTAGTGAATTAGGAACTAGGATGACCACAGTCCTACTAACTAACACCCAGATTCAGAGCAAATACTTGTGGTTTGTGGTCTTTTATAAGGAAGTAAAGTCTGTTTTTTTGTGCGTAGTAATCTCCCGATCCACTGATCCGATCCTTCTACTTCATAATAATTCTTTCACTAATAGAAAGCTGCATTATCTCTGAATACTATAGGCTATAATGTTTTATCAGCAAATGCAGAGTTCTTGCGATAAAACGCGAATTAAACGCGAGCGCAGTTACTCGTCAGTAATATTTTTTTGAGGTGTACTGCGTGCAGAAATTCGACTCTATCGCTAACAGCGCCTTATCTAAAATCCATTCTCCTCCACTCCATATATCCATTGGCATTTATAGCCACTCCCGGCCACGTCAATGCCACACCTAAAGTTCTCAAACGGCATATAAAAGTAGTTACTACTTCGGGATCGTCTCAGATAACCTTAAAGTTGGTGTATCTCTCCAATATCACGGTTGACATCACTTTGAGCGCTTACAACGATTCCTTTGGAACATTATAAACTGTTTTTGAGATAACTGGGCACGTTCGGTTTGCTGTTGTAAGAACTTTAATATCCATTATATAAAATATATAAATCTGAAATCTGAAGAGTTTGTTTGTTTGTTTGTTTGAACGCTAGGATCTCAGGAACTACTGGTTGGAATTGAAAAAATATTTTTGTGCTGAATAGTCCATTTATCGAGGAAGGTTATAGGCTATATGACATCATGCTACGACCAATAGGAGCAGAGCAGCAATGAGGAATGTGGCAAAAACAGGGAAAATATATTGCTTTTAGGTGAGTTATTGCGGGAAAACTTCAATTATGCGGGTGAAACCGCAGGGCGCAGCTATTCCATTATATAAAATAAAAATTGGTTCTATATACTCACTAATATTATACATGCGAAATTTTGTTTGTGTGTGTGTGTGTGTGTGTGCTCTTCACGCCAAAACAGCTGAACGGATTTTGATGTAATTTATTACACTGAAGACTTTAGGTCCTGGAATAGAACATACGATACTTTTTATCCCGTAAAAATGAGCGGTTCCTGTGCGAGAATAGTTAACGCGGGTGAAACCGCAAAGCGCACTTACTAAATAATAAAATAAAGAACCCGTCACGATCACATACATAGATCCCTAGTCCCTACCCCACACCAGGATTAAGGAACTACGAGGACCATGGTCCTACAATCACCCAGACTTAGCAAATACCCGTGGTTCACACAAATCTTTGCCCAGCGCGGGATTTAAACCCGCAACCTCACGCTCAGCAGTTGGCTCATCACCCACTACGCCACGGAGGCCGTATTGAACAATTAAACCTATGTTAAAAGTAACTTGGAAATAAACTCATTTCGATAAACAATCAACTAGTTGCGACCAGTTGGCAATATTCCAAAAAAATCTAACAACATTGCCATTGGTATAGCAATACTTGAGATCTTTGAGCGAAATAAATCCCTGATACTTCTTTGAATATTGTATGGGCACGACTTGGTCCCTACGGCCCTAGGGTCTCGACCCCGAAGGTCTCGGCTCAAAAACCCGCAGTGTCTGTGTTTGCACCTTTTGAAGCTCTCAGCTGATGAACGATAAAAAGTTAATAAACATCGTAAAAAGTTCACGATTTCGCCCAACCTCCATCTCTTATTCTCAAAGGAACGCCTAAATTAAAACGCTTTTATTCCATTGTTGCGATAAATATTAATTCACCTCAATCTATTCTTATTTATAGCCCTGCAGAGGGACGAAGTGAAAAGAATTTCATAAAACGGCCGCGGAATATTATTTACCTCCAGTTTTATTAAATGGAGCCAATTAGTGGACTTTATTTGCAGCTAGTCAACTCGTGATATTTATTGTAAAACCGTTGGCGAGACAATAAATTTTGACAATATCTGTCTCTACTTCGTTTGTGAGGTTGCTAATAAAATCGACCTAGGGCCTTGGCGTTCTGAGTCGGGACCTGTTTGTGGCAACAGTCAACACACAACATTATTTATTATTGTGAACTGTTTTGTATTCTTTGCTGTTGTTGTAAATTGTTGTGTCGTTGCAAATAAATTATATTTTCTATCTTTCTTTGCTTATTTCTTGATTTTCCTGGACGGTATTTCCACGACGATATTACCATAATATTGCCGTCACATGTTTTGGTTCTTTCTGTCTGTTGAATGAGTAGTGTGAGAGTATGTTAGGCTTCCCAAGTGTCTTTTCTTGTGGCTTAATGACAGCCATTAATTGATAACAACCGGGACTGTGTCCTCCGAAGTACGGAGCGATGGAAACCCGCACACAACTTACGAGAGGTCATAAGTGTGAGGCCGGGGATCGAACCCGGTCTCGTCGAGTTGTGAACCGCACAAGCTACCGCTCGGCCAACATCTCTGGACCGATAGAAATATAACAATGAAAGAGGTTCCCCGATGCCTCAGGGAGTGCCATAATGGATAGTGTGGCACTGTAACTGATATGAGCAGGCGTAGCGCTTGCCATCTGGTGAACGACTTGCTCGTCTCGTCACACAGTCAAATAAAAAAAAGACTGTATCAGTTGCAATGCTCCAATTTCAGATCGCAAGCCAAATTTTTGGATTTCCGAATTTTTATCACCGAGATTACATTCTGTCTGAATTATGATTCGTATTATTCTAGACAAAGGGGTCTCAGTATAATGATTTCCCATCACTCTCAACTCTTTAATCCTCAACTAAGACAATAGCTAGCAACAAAAGACAAAGCTAAAACAAAAGGAGGCACAGACTACTTTTGTACCTGTCATCTATCAAAATCAATGTAGCCATAGCTTTCCACCATCGATAACGACCATACTACCCTTCCGATATATTTTAATACGGATTATTCCAAACTATCGAAGCTCCCAGGTCCCAATAAGTCCGATCATTCATTACCCCAACTTTCCTCGATACACTGCACCATACCCAAATAGCAAATTGATCGAACACTTTTCCCCAAGAAGTTGTCGAGACTTACCGCCAGTTGCTGGCCCGTGCGCTCCGCATGCGGTAATATGTCAAACCGCCGAAGTTGGTAAGCCGAAGTTCTAGAGGCTGGTAGTATCTTGAAGCTGACATGATCGATAAAGCTGTAGGTGCTCCGTTAATATGTACTAATATAAAAAGCTGAAGAGTTTGTTTGTTTGTTTGAACGCTAGGATCTCAGGAACTACTGGTTCGAATTGAGCAATTCTTTCTGTATTGAATAGTCCATTTATCGAGGAAGGTTATAGGCTGTATAACATCATGCTACGACCAATAGGAGCGGAGCAGCAGAGAGGAATGTGGCAAAAACGGGTAAAAATATTGCTTTAAAGTAACATGGTGCTTTTTCACATGGGGGGGAAGGAGAGTTATAGCAGAAAAACTGAAATTATGCGGGTGAAACCGCAGGGCGCAGCTGGTGGTTATATAATTAAGGGGGAAACTCCTCTGCGAAGTACGGTTACACTTTTAAAATGAATAAACGAGTCTGTTTAATACGAAGCAGAAGATGGTAAATTCGTTTTTGCATTCCATGCAGTGTTCCCGGTGCGGGTTTCTTGGTACAATTTTGGAGCTATCCTTAGTTTTTAGTGTACTGGATATCTAAAAATAAAGTGTTAGGAATAGTGTACACACGTAAAACTATTCCTTCCAATTTGTCTCTCATTCCGTCAACGTTCTTTGTAGAGGCGTAATGAAAGTGGAAAAAACTTTCATGAAATACTACTATTTTGATTATGGTTAAATTCTTTTGGCAAACTGAGAACTGAGTAGAGATGTCAATACATAACCTTTTTACTCTATGATGACTTCTTAATCCCGAACTCTTTGGTCTTATTTCACACTTCTTTCAATACACCTTCATGTCAAAGTGTCAACTCATAAAAGAAGGTCGTGTGCAACAAACAAATGTGACGATTACCATAAAATTTCACCCATACGTTGACAAAAAAGTTTCAATTCATAAAACTGAATTCTTAATGACATATACCGATTTGCTATCGACGATATAAACGATACTTCTGATACCAAAAGTGGTAAAGGCTATAATATTGAGACAAGTCACTAACGATATAAAAACAATTGGCACGTATAATAATTGAAGCCAATTGCTAATTCCAAAGCCGATCGTCTTCAAATCGACCCACTTAAACAAACAGCTTACAATTCAATTATCCAATTCAAAGCGGATGCAGAAAGTCAAAATCATAAACATAAAGAGTCAGCTCTCAATCAAAACTTGTTCCCAGCATCGGGGGCCGTATAAAACATCAATTTGGAAAACTTTTCCCATCACATTCCATCATTCTATTATCTCCATCATGTCGCCTTCCGTCGCACGTCATAAAGCGTTTCATTTCGCTTTTGTAACCCTTGGAGTAATTTACGAAAAGAATCACTGTGAGGCTTCCGAACGTTTTTAAATGTGGTAATAGACACAATTAGAGAAAACTGTGGGGTCTCTGGTCTTCGTGGTGTTCATGATCCATGATGATCACATGATTCATGGTCCGTTTTGGACCAGTATTTGGCTCCTGCCACGCTGGGGGCAGAAGCCTCATAGAGGTCGGTTAAGGTTAGGTCAGGTGTTAGGGCACTGAGGGCACGACAGGGAATGCTGCATCGTTTGAGCAGTGCCACAACAATCACATTGTGACTTGGTCTTGGTCATTGGTTCGCGGGACTTTCTACCGGCCTGTCGACCTCACACGTTTGAGAAGTGGCCTTGGAGGCGAACCAAGTCATATCCCCACAGGCGTAGAGGCCTGGATACCGCCCGGTTCTACCGCCGGGGTAAGATGGCGACTGCTAGCGCGACCCCATCTTGCGCCACCTCCATGGAAGGGGTTTTAAGTGGGTTCGCGTCCATCCCATCCGTCACCAATAGAGCGAGGGCATTTCCCCCCTCAAAAAAGGGGGAGATACACAGTTTTCTGTATTGGTAACCACTGAAGAACACTGCTTGGTGATATGTTTTATACGCCAAAAGCTAAACTACATTGGAACAGTGATTTCCTAAAACGAAGTGGAAAGGCATAAACTTTTATAAATAAAACCCAGCAATCTAAAAACAAAGCACTTCATCGGGTATCTGTTTACTTGATGTTCCAGTTATATGACGCCTGACCGTGAGACGGGTTCTGGGAATTATGGTATTTTTAGTAGTGTTGTATAATTCTTTCTATTTATTATGTTTATTAACGTAAAAAAATATACCTTCGATTTAATAACCTCCTCTTTTAAAGTCCCGTGACACCAAGGAACCGTCGCGTCGGTTTCCAGCGAAATTACTGGGCATATGAGACTTTAGAGCCGATGTCTCAGGGTGACGAGCGTAGTGCAGTGCCGCGCAGGATTATGCCATGCGAAGTTCTAAGTGGCACTGTATCTGTTATGGGGAGACGTAGCGCTTACCATCAGGTGAACAACTTGCTCGTCTCCTCACTCAGTACAAAAAAAAAACAAAGTTTAAAAAGTGTGTTTACCTTTTTATAGCAGATCTAACGAAAAGGTAGTAAAAACTTCCGACGAATCTATCAAAAGTCTGAAAGGAAGGCAATATCTAGTTTGTACACAATTTATAACGGCTGCTTTTGAAATAAATATAAACTGAAGAATTTAAAGTTGGTCATCATATCTTCGAAAGTGATCTTACGGAGCGGCAAAAGTAATAAAAGTTGAGAGGGCCGTCGCGGAGCGAGTTCGTTTCGGGATTACGTAGTAGAGGTCCCACGGATATTCCACATGGAGGGAAAGTACCTTGAATATTGTAAATGGAACATATTACTGAATGAAGACTTTGCTCGAATTTAAAAAAACAATTTAAACTGCATTCATAGATACTTAAATATTTACGTGGTTGAACCGGGAGTCGAACCCGTTAGACGACAAAAATAATCACTCTGTAGTTTTATCATACCGATCGAAAGGATATTTTTTTGCCAAATAACATAGATAGATAGATAGATAGATAGATAAACTCTTTATTGAAACACCACAGAACAAAGAAAACTTAAAACTAGAACAAAACAAATTTTACAATTAGTGTCACAATGGGCGGTCAGAAATAAAAGGAAGACCGTGAATTTTAACATTTCATGTGAAATTTTGTTCAGAAAAATGAAATACGCCCTGTATAAATCGAGTTGTGACAAACGGTTGGCGGAGACTGGATGAGGAGTGCCGAAGATGGGGCTCAGTGGGGTCCAGTAGGAGAGGCCTACGTCCAGCAGTGGACGAGTATCGGCTGATGATGATGATGATGACGAATGTACATAAAAGCTTGGGTTACTTATTTTATAGCATACGTGGAAGTTCTTAAAACTTTTTCTAATTCTTATAATCTTATAATACTTTAAAAACATAGGCAATTTCTGTATATAAAAGTTTCTTACTAGACTAATCTGTCTGTTGTGTGTGATCATGACATTTTCACCAGTTATGGGCAGGCCTAGCGCTTACCATCACGTAAAGGACTTGCTCCCTTCGTTACTCAGTCAAATAAAAAAAAGTTCTAGATGCGGAGTGCGGACCGAGTTTCGAACCCGATGACGTTGGATTGCAAAGCGCATAGACCCATATCACTTAAAAAATGTATTCCTTAGTTTGTTGTTAACTCTGTGTAAAGTTTTTTTATTGTTTTAAAAAAAAACATTTCTCAAATGAAATCCCAAGATACGTGACCATTGATAAGATAGAATACCCTCATCCTAAACAGGTCAAAGCCATCCAAAACTAGCGACCCCTAGCGCCTCCTTATTTCTTGTCAACTGCTTATAAATCAGGAAAAAACAAAAGGGGACAGAACACGCCAAATCTCATATTCCACAAATGGCATTTCATGATAAGGACGTTATCGTGTTACGGTGATCCGTAACCGGAACTATCGGATATCCGTAAATAGAACATATTCGAAAAGTTTCCTATACAAAGCGGCCTAATAAATTATTGGTTGTAGCCATGTATACATCTATACAAATAAATAAAATTGATGTGTCTGTTTGTAATATTAAAATAACCGCTTTTTATAACATGCATATAAATGTATATACGGCACAGTTTATACCAAAATAACATTTTGTACCATTTTTGTCTATCTGTTTGTCTGTCTGTTTGTTCCGGCTAATCTCTGGAACGGCTGAACCGATTTTCACGGGACTTTCACTGGCAGATAGCTGATGTAATAAGGAGTAACATAGGCTACTATCTATTTTAGAAAAAAAATCTAAAGACATTAAATTTAACGCGGGCACAGGTAGTTATAAATATGAACGATAAAAAAAACATCCTCGAAAAACACTTTTTCCTCTTTAAACTCTTTAAACTCTTCTTTCTTTTCTTTCTTTCTTTTCTTTTGTCAGTTCACCAGTGATACAAAATAATCAAAACGCTAACTAACGAATATAATACTTTAAAACCAATTTATTTTAAATTTTATAAAATATTGCATTTGCATTAGACAAACATTTCAAAAGTTAAATAATTATTAAAAATAGTTAATTCAATCAGACATTACTTTGCTTCAATCCATGTTTAATAAGAATAAGTAGAAATATATTATAGCTGTAAGTCCGCCTAAGCTATCAGATGAATGTAAGATCGGATTATTGAAAGAAGACCTAGTCCCTAAGCCCTTTACGTAAAATATTGAAATCCTTAGCTCGTTACCTTTGAAAAATCCCTTCTAGTATCCATTTAACCTTCACCCTCCCTCCCCTCTTCCCTTGTTGTAGCAACGTAGGCGTAATGTAACTACTATTATAAATGCGTTAAGGCTATATATTTTAAATTGTTCTTCTCCTCTTCTTATTTAATTCATTTAAATAATAATAATAATTTTCATTCATATAAAAATCCATATAAACAATCAATCTATAAGTAAAATACAAAATAAAATAAAAGGTCCCAAATTAGGAAATATTTATTGACACAACTTAAAAAAATAACATAATAAAACAACAAATAACAATATAAATAAATTAAAAGAGATCTAATTAAAACCAAACCTTAAAAATCTAACAAAAGAGGGTGTCCATGGGGCATGGTGCCAAGAACACTGGCTGCATTTCCACGTTGAATAAAATAAAATGTCCCATAAATAAATAATTGTCCCAAATTAAGTTAAATAAAAAACCCGATGTACACGCGTGATAATGCGCTTATTATCCGTAATTAAAGTCAGAGTCAATGTCAAACATCTTCATTCGCATGGTTACGGATATAAGTTGACTGACTCTTCCACAATATTCGGAATACATTGAACAGAACCGGCTAGAAACTCAACGGTGAATATTTTAAAATATTTCTTCTTTTAAAAAAAGAAAACTGTATAGATGTCTGGTTAACTGGCTGGTCCGCACATCTGCCTAGTTAACGGAATTAAAGTACCTGAGCCGATGTCTCAGGGTGACGAGCGCAGTGCAGTGCCGCGCAGGATTATGCAATGCAGAGTTCTGGGTGGTGCTGTGACTGTTATGGGCAGGCGTAGCGCTTACCATCAGGTGAACGAGTTACTCGTCTCGTCACTCAGTCAATAAAAAAAAATGAAGCACACACAGACTCTCACATGTTTAATTATACATCGGAAATTCAATTGTATATTGTATTTTTATTGTGTATTTTGTTAATTATTTGGTTATTTATTGTATGGATTTTTATATCTGGTATAAATGATTATTATTTTATTATTTTAAATATTGTTGAATTCATCATCCGTATCTGTCCGTAACTGAAACTCGATATGCGTAGCATCCCTAATTCTTGGCCCATTCCCGTGAACAATTGCCTGAAGTTATGTTTTATTGAGACATATAAGGAGAAGTTTCTGACAGGATTATTTGGGACATATTGCTGTTGATACTCATATTTTACTGTCTTCTTCCTTTATTGTCTATTGAGCTAATAATTATCCAAATATTTTTTAATAATGTACGTAATTATCACTCGCTTTTCGGTAGTAAAGGAAAACGTGAAGAATCGCATATACCCTAGAATTGTTTCGGAGGTGATCCACTAACCCGGACCGGGTCCCCGTGGTGGATTATGGCCTAATCCTCCTCCCGAAAGTGTAGGGAGATGATCCGTGCTCAGCAGAGCGGATATGGTTTGTGTTGTGTTGTGAATGTCATGATAGAGCTATGCGAGGTTTTGAATTGAGAACAAAGTACTGTGCAATACAGCTGCCATGTGTAGGCGTTGCGCTAACCATTAGGTAAACGACCTGCTCGTCTCGTTACTCAGGATTATAAAAAATAAGTTTTTACATTCCACGGAGACCTTGCGATATTAGTTGGATAAAAAAAATATTCAAATACAATAAATATATAAAGCTTAAAAAGCCTACTTAAAATAAATGTTTTGAGTTTTGAATTTTGCTTATAATGTGTAATTTTAAATAGTAATTATTTTGTGAAATCATCCAATATGTAAAATATTTCATTAAAATGAATACTCTCGCGTCTCAACCGATGTCATTATAAAAACGCGTTTTAATCAGCCCCTACCACTGGTGTGTACTCGAATGTCTGTCGCCGCGAAACAATGGCGGCCGGGACAATGGGCGATAAACACTCCGGTGCTGCCGTCTTGATTATTGTGCCCGTACTTAGTATAGGAGATTTTAATTTATGAGATGGACTGTTTAATTAATAAATTATTTAATGAAAAGGAGATGTACAGATTTTGGCCTGAGATGTAGAGCAAAGCTAAATCGCGCTTTAGAGTGAGGATGTATAACGTACTGCTGAACCGATTTTCTTGTCTAGCCACGGGTGCGGCTCTGCACACACCATAGTGTTAACACCACAGTTGTGTTTTCCCGCACTCGCGGCAAGTTACGGAAAACACCACAGTTGTTTCCAGCAGTGAACGTGTTAACACGTTTTTGTTGTAAATGAGCGATTCTAGAGGTTCAACCTCGACGTGTCGAGATGGAGTTATGGAGTTTCAATTTCGCATTTGGTCAAAAAATAATAAGAAATTGAGTTCGAATTAACAACATTTTTATCTTTAATCTTCTTCTTCTTCGTCGTGTCGATGATCCACGGCTAGATAGTTTTGGACCAGTAATTGGCTACTGCCACGCCGGGGGCAGAAGCCTCATAGAGGTCGGTTAAGGTGCAGGTGTTAGGGCACTGAGGGCACCACAGCAAATGCTGCATCGTTTGCGCAGAAACGCCACAGTCACATTGTGACCTGTCCGGGGCGAGATAACCCCATTTAGTCAGGTTGCTCTTGCAGCGGCCCACTTGGGTCCGGAGTCTGTTAAGAGACTTCCACGTGGGCCACGGCAAGTCACAGCCTGCAGGAAGTTCCTCAGCCGGTGGGATAAACTCAGGTGGTGGTGCATGCGTCTTCTGCCACTGTTTGCGTCGTGCTTCGCTCGGATGACTTTTCAGTGCGTTTGTGGTTTGTGTTTGTTTTTATCTTTAATGAACCTAAATAGTTGACCAACTATCAGCGAGCGTTTTGAAAACTTTATCACGCTACTATTGTAACTCGAACGGCCGTTAATTCGAGTTATCTTCGATTGATTTGTGAGTTCCGTTCCAGGTGTTTGTCGAACAATGACCGCTGGTGCATTGTTCCGCTGGATGTGTAGCATCCATTTGATAATTTAACAAGCACCTACTGCCTTAGTATCCACCAGAGCCAGACATTGTTTGTTAGCCTGTCGCGCGCCATACATATGCGTTTTATATTGTTCTAATCTCCCAAGGGCTTTTTATTTGACTGAGTTATGAGATGAGCAAGTCGTTCACCCGATGGTGAGCGCCACGCCTGCCCATTACAGTTACAGTGCCACCCAGTACGTTGTATTGTATAATCTTGCGCGGCACTGCATCGTCTCCTCGAGACGAGGAGACCACAGTATTGTTTGCACTCTACTGCTTGGCAAATGAATATATATATAGAGTTAGTACTTACGTTATGATTGAATTTTGAGGAAATCTAGTTACATAAAAAAAAAAACTAAAGAAAGAAAAAAGTTTACCTTTTAGTTTTCTTTTAACTACTCGTATCGTTTACATGATCTTCCGGAAATTAATAGATAACGCACACTTGGCTGCACCAGAAATGTATAAAGTTTTCAAGAAACAACATCCTGGAAAACTGTCAGGGTTGCCAGGAAGGTGAAACTCGCCTGTCTGTCTGCGAACTGTCTTTGATAGTGTTTACATCCCGTTTTCTATTATATTTCTAACTGTCTACGCTCCATGACTTCATCCACACGTTCTCTGCGGAAAATACACCTATCTGTGTCATAATTTTACGGCAAGCGAAAACACGCCTGGCGTGCCAACCAGCAGTTCTGTATTGTCAATTTTATCGCACCAGTTGTGTGCGCCTGCACTGCTGATTGAGTTTAGTTACAACACAGTGCTAGTAAACAGTAAACACACACGTTGTGTGACGATTCGCGAAAGAGCCAAAAACAGTAAACCCGTTCAGCAGTGAACGTGTTAAAAATGATAAAGTGACGTATTGATATAATTCGAAACCATTCCTCCGTCATAGTTTCACAAAGTATCCATACATCGTAACCTTCAACCTTTCGTATAGGAAGCCAAGTGACAAAATCTCTTAAACTTTGTCAACATCCTCCGTCAAAATCCTCGGAAACCCATCTCCAAAATAAATCAATTTGCTTACGAAATTAACAATCCCCGCTTACCGCACCTGAAGCAGTTTATCAATGGTGAGCCAACCCTAAACGTCCATAGCTTGTTTACAGAGTAAACATAACTTGGGAATGAAATAAAAATATTTCTTCAAGGTGTGCGCACGGTCTAAGGCACAGGCGGTAGCGTTAAGCCGATGTCTTCGTAACGCGGTATACAACTGCAAAGAAAAGCTTTGAAATTAATGACAGTTCCGAACTCCTTCGGTCTCGTTAATTGTAGAAACTCCAAACTTCGTTTGTCCCACGAATGCGAGTCAAAATGTTCTATTTCACGAAACTTATGATGCTGTGTGTTAGATACTAGAGGGTTGATTTCAAGTTATTTGTGGAGTTGCTTGGAGTAACTCCAAACAACTGTTGTGGACATGATCTTACGAGATAGCAGTGGTATGTCAGTGGACTTCTTACATCAGTCTTGTTCACTATCTCGCTTGCAAGCGAAGGCTAGGCGATAATTTGGCCGCTTCGCAACCCATTGCCACCAAGTTTGATCCTCGACCGCACCAATGACTTTCATGAGCGGATTTCCATCGTTCCGTTCTTAGAAGTGCACTTTAAGCCGTCGGCCCCAGCTATATCCGAATGAAAGCAGTCGTTAAGCCACATCCGAGGCTCTTGAGAAAATAGAGAAAGAGAGTTTCAGACAAAATGGACGACTCTGGCTGACCCAGTACTAGTTACGTTTTTCTTTGTCACTGTGGGAGTTGTTAAACCCACCTGCATTTGTGACGAATTGCGTTTGTAACATGGACCGTATGAACGTCGTCTCCCGCTACGTCTTGTGGCCGCGCTATCTCTTATGACTTGCCCCACAGCCAAAAGCTCGATGTAAGGAAGCCTTAAGTTTAACACACCGATGGAAATAACTTCGAGATTTGTTTCTCGTACCTATCGTGTTTATACGGTTTCATTTCGAGTGAGCGAGACGAAACCTGAGAAAAAGGGTATTTGCGGACAGACGGACAAAAAAAAACCTATATAAAGGTTACTTTTGCTTCCGAGGTACGGAACCCTAAAAGTATTGCAGTGCTTTAGAAGAGATAAATCATCGTTAACAACACATATCGTCCCACTGCTGGGCACGGGTCTCCCCTCACTTTCGCGAGGAGGATTAGGTAATCCACCACGGGGGCCCGGTCCTGATTGAGGATAACATACACCTACCTTCGAAATACATCTCGGGTAGGTATGTGGGTTTCCTCACGATGTTTTCCTTCACCGAAATGCGAGAAACAGAAACGAAACGAAACGTCGAAAGTCAAAATATTGCCTTAAAACGGGATCAAAAGTTCGCTATTAAAAAATATAATCTTGAAATACTGGTATTAATGAACAAACGTAAATTTCAATAACTGATGTATTCAATCGTTAACACCAGATTTCTTACCCCATAACCAATAACCTCATTTAAGGCATCCAAAAACGATTCTCCATCACCCACATCGTTACATAATCTTTATACCAGCCAAACTAAACGCCTCGAAACCGGTTAAAACCGGCTCACGAGACGATAAGACCGCAGAATTACCACATCAGCATCGCATTAAGATCGATTCGAGACTGTCAGACATTACCCCTATAATATATCCGCGATCTGAAGTAGCTGGGAGCTTAAGAGTCTGTTTAGACGCACGCGCTTTCGCACACGAAAGCCCCTGCGAGATTTGCGACAATAACGTGTTATCTCACGTATAACACGTTGAGGGGATAACCTTGTCTTGTCGCAAATTAGCGATGTATTTCTTCATTTCTAAAACACATGGTGTTTGTTAATTAATCTAACGCTAGCCTGTATCAATAACCAGTAATAAAACAGTGTCCCGTCTCTAACGCTTCTCTTAATGGATGAAATGCAATAAGACAATGGTGATGTTTAACAAGGGGAAGAATGTTGGTAGCACCATAACCAAATCCTCAGTTACCTTATATAGGTGCATACATGCGTATACATAGATATCCCATAGCTTTATTTATCATAAATGATGATGTCTTTCTTTATCATACATGATCATACACGATAAAGAAAGGCGGTGGTAAGCGCTGCTTAAGTTCTAAGTGACCTCGGAATTATTGGCAAGCCTGTGTCTTACAATTAAACAAAGGACCTGCTCGCCTTGCAGTTTAGTTGTGATGTGTTTCAGTTTAGTGTGTTTAGTAGTGTTTGATATCGCACGCGAAAGCGCGCGCGTGTACAGACTCCACCCCTAAATGGCTAGATAAGTTTCGCAGGAAACGGATGTTTGGTGCTTCGGATAAGCAGTCACTTTGATGGGGTAGCGTTTTGAAGCTCTGCCATCCTAAAATACTCAATATGTATAGGGATATGTGATAAAAGAGAATATTTAAAGTGTATGACTTAGTCTCCACGATAGATAGATAGAGTTAACTGTATCTTAGTAGAATAGAATAGAATAGAATAGAAAAACTCTTTGTTGTACACCAGAAACAAAAATAAACACTGAACAGAAGAATTACAATAGGTACACAAGGGTGGTACAATGGGCGGTCTTATCGCTGAAAGCGATTTCTTCCAGACAACCTTTGGATGGACAGTAAAAAACGTTTTTCGATAGTAGGTTGGTGGGTGGCGTACTTACAGTATTTAACTATTATATTACTTAGTATTGAAAAGCCAAAGTACGATCCATCGATATTGGCTCTGAGTATAGGTGTTTGTAGGACCATGGTCCTAGATACATGGAATCCTAGTTAGGGGCCAGCTATGTATGTGGTCGTGCCGCGTTATTATTATTATGGACCAATGAAAAGGCAAAATGAGTAATCTAAAGAGAAGATTTTTTAAGAATTTTTCTCTCTTTTCATTTCTTCTTCTTCTTTCTTTTCTCTTCTTCGTGATTCACGTGAATTTTTCGTGCGTATTTGAAAGAAAGACGGACGTTTCTCACCAAAACTTCACCCTCACAAGTCACTCGCTCATAATCCAAAACCACTTACCGTGTCTCTATGCGAATTAAGCATTCAGCGGCTTATCTGCGGTAACCGAGAGCGCCCATTAAAATCTATTAAGCGGAAAAAAAATTAGGGAAAAGGAAAAGTGCTCGCGAAAGAAATATAAACAACTTCTCTGTGGGGAAGTCGGGAGGCGGACCACCGACCGACGCGAGCGGCTTTAGGCGAGCCGACACGATTAGGACACGATTTTAGATAAATTGAGTTGGGAAACTATAGCAATTAATCTGTTTAACTTTAACACTTAAGCGGTGGTAGCCTAGTGGGAGAACGTCCGCCTTCCAATCAGAAGGTACCAATGCAGGCACGTACCAATGTGTTTCTTGTAAAACATATGTACGTTATAATCACTCGCTTTTCGGTGAAGGGAAACATCGTGAGGAAACCCACATACCTACCCGATAATTATTTCGGAGTGATCCACCAATCCGGATCTGGCCCCGTGGTGGATTATGGCCTAACCCTCCTCACGAAAGTGAAGGGAGACATGTGCTCAGCAGTGGGACGTTATGGGTTGGTGATGATGATGATGATCTGTTTAACTTACGATCATAAATCACGGGTTGTAAAGTCGGAAATTGTCTGACTAGTTTCAAACTAACTGCGGGATCTGGCGCTGTCGGTTTTTAGCAGTGTCTCTATTTCAAATGCAAGTTAGACCATGTTTGCGTTGTATGCGTATCCGCGGACCGGCGAAGGCGCATCTATAATTTAGATTTTGAATAAGTAAAAAAAAGTTATGTTTCTGCCTCTCTTTGTGTAGTATTTCACTTTATCTTCACATATAGATTTTAAGAATTTGTTTTAGAAAATAAATGGACCATTTTGTATTTATAGCAAGATTATTGAATATTTTTGTTTTGACTAAATAATACGTGAAAATGAGCATGTCCTATTTCTTTTCTCAAGTTCTGGGTAATATATTTTAAATAGAATTTTTCCCTATCGCAAATGGTTGTTGTTGCGACGTCTGTATACTCTGTAGAGGTACAATTACATTTTCTACACTAATGCCACCATTTTGTCGTACGGTCGTATCGTATCAGTTTAACAGTATTGTGTCGTCACACCTAAAGCGCCATTAGAAAAGCGGGTCACCTGCTTCTTTGTGGGAAGTTTTCAAAAAGAGTTCTATAAGTACAGCTATCCGTTCTTTGATCAGTTTGAAATCGGAACGCAATTGAAATGTCAAACGGCAGCCGCCCTTTTGATGTGTGCCGCCCACACCTTGATTAAGGGTCCGTGGGTGGTGAGTACCTAATTTTATAGGTACTTGATATCTCGAATAGCAAGTTATTTGATCTTATTAATTTTGATTACGCCAAAGCAAGCCCTTTATTATGTTTTGACGGCTTTTTATGATTTCCAAATCAAAATTTCTTTTGACATTCGTAAGTCGACTAAAAGTTGTTTATGTGAAGTCGTACAAACAGCCACAAACAAATTCAACATTAAAAGCTTATTAAAAAAATGTGTAAAGCTGTTTTACCGCTTTATAAACTTTGACACCCTATTTCACCCTTTCGGGGGTAAATTTTTGGAATAAAAAGTACCTTATATTACAATCTCAAGTATTGTCTGTTTTTCTTCCAAAGCTCATTAAAATCCGTCAAGCCGCTTTTACCTGATTGAGTGACAAACAAGCACAAAATCTTTCGCATTTGTTATATTATTGTAGGAGTAGCTGAGCCTGCGGTTCCATTCGTGCAATTAGCGTCCCCCCCCCCTCCCCCCTCCCCCCACCCCCAAGAAATCTACATTTCCCGAAACAAGACAGTCTATAGCACTCACGGATAATGCAGTTTTATATTAGTGAAAACATTTTCAAAATCGGATCAGTAATTCCAGAGATACCCTCCTACAAATCCTCAAACAAAAATTTACCTCTCTTATAATATTAGTGTAAACCAAAAGTAATATTTCGGACGTTATCGTAGCCTATATTTTGTATGGAGGTACAAAAGCTAATTCGACAACTCACACATATAAAAGACGTTTGTACACGCGGCAAATGTGTGTGTGTGTGTGTTTTAAAAATACTACGTGATGAAAACAAAAGACGTCCCCGCTATTATAAATTTTCATATTATATATATTCATTTCATATAACAACCCGTTTGTCTATTACATTTGGGCGTGTAAAATTGAGTGCCTCCTAATTGTCCTCCGGATTGCGGGTAGAGGTGCGGGGAAGCGGATCGCGGGGTGCATTATGTCCTCTCTACGTCTTCTGTGCCTTTGGGAACAGTTAGCGACGAACTCAAACCGACAATGGAATAGATCACGTATGAACGGCCGGTTTGATATCAGGTGTAGGAGACTTGACCCACGTAATGGCCATTGTTTGAACAGGGGGTCTACTATGAGTTTCAATGCTAGCCAAGCGGTGACTTGTGCGCTTTGCGATCCAAAGACAGACCAACCAGCGACTTCTCGTAAGTTACGCGGCGGTAGCCTAGTGGGAGAACGTCTACCTTCCAAGCAGAAGGTCGTGATTTCAAATCCCAGTGCGCGCACGTACCAATGTGTTTCTGTTAAGCATATGTACGAAATTTTCCTTCACGGAAAAGCGAGTGGCTTTTCGAAAACATCGTGAGGAAATCCACATATCTACCCGTGAATTGTATCAGAGGTAGCTATGTTATACATTAATCCGGATTCGGTCCCCGTAGTGGATACGGCCTAAGCCTCCTCACGAAAGTGAGGGGAGACCCGTGCCCAGCAGTGGGACGATATGGGTTGATGATGATGATGATGAAGTCACTTCGTGTCGAGGCGAGCTTTGGTCCGGTGGTTGTCAATTGAGGAC
This sequence comes from Campaea margaritaria, assembly GCA_912999815.1. NCBI lineage: Eukaryota > Metazoa > Arthropoda > Insecta > Lepidoptera > Geometridae > Campaea > Campaea margaritaria. Next base: position 6,127,353 of record OU538814.1, read on the forward strand.
AGTCGTGAAGCCACGTCAGAGGCCTTTGGGTGACTTGACAGACTTTGACATTAGAGGGCGCCACTACGTCATTCGAGCTCCTAAATCAAACATTGTCTAAAATTGAAGACATAAGAAACTAGTTTTTTGCCACTCCATCATATAGTTTGAGATTCCAATTTAAAAAATATGTTATTCCTTATTTCAATTCGCTTTGAATCAAAATATTTGAAATTCCAAAAGCATAATGAGGAACGGGAAGTAAATTAACAAAGCCTTTGAAACCCGTCGTGCCGTTCAATGGCTTACAAAGACAAATTTTGTCACGAAATTTCCTGCGGCATAAAAAAATTGAATTTCGGCTGGCGCACCTTGTCCTCGTAGTAGACCCCAAATTGTCCGTCACCTAGCGTTAGATAACGTAGGTGACCTAGGAGGATGGATAACAAGGATCTAGGTATTGTGTGGCGATGAAATCTGATCGTGAGAGCTTTATTATAGTTTGTACCGTACCTACATTATATCTCATCATCAACCAATAACGTCCCACTGCTGGGCACGGGCTCTCCTCACTTTCGTGAGGAGGGTTAGGCCATGTTCCACCACGGGGGCCAAGTCCGGATTGGTGGATAACATACCTAGCTCCGAAATAATTCTCGGGTAGGTATGTGGGTTTCCTCACGATGTTTTCCTTCATCGAAAAGCGAGTGATAATTACGTACATATGTTTTCACAGAAACACATTGGTACGTGCCCGCACTGGGATTTGAACTCACGACCTTCTGATTGGAAGGCGGACGTTCTCCCACTAGGCTACCACCGCTTCATCGTTACATTATATCTAAGTATCTAGTTATGTTAACGCTCAAATGAGAAAAACTGTTTCCAGCGAAATCACTGGGCATATGAGACTTTAGAGCCGATGTCTCAGGTTTTGACGAGCGCGGTGCCGCGCAATATTATGCAATGCAAAGTTCAGGGTGGCACTGTAGCTGTTATGGGAGCTATATAGCCCCTAATGATTTATTTATTTATTTAATACTTTATTGCACAGATTAACTAACTACTACAAATGACGGACTTAACGCTAAGAGCATTTTCTACCAGTCAACCACCCATAGTGAAGGAGAGAGGGGTGTAGGCGTGCATCAAAATATATCATGAAGAAAAATAAAAATGGAAAATAATTAAGCTTAATACAAAATAATATAATATAATAATATATATAATAAATAATAATATAATATAATAAATAGAATCAAAGGTTACTATCATACATGATTATAGTTTGTCTCGCCTCTAATTAGCAGATTTCCTAGAGAAATTAATCAGTTGGACATTACCCGGATAGACAGTGGATAAACCGGATGTTCTGCGTACGACCGGCAGTAATATATGAATAGATAATAGTAGATGTTTGATAATGGATCAGGTTGAACAATGACCTACGATGCTTTGTTCTAGCTTAGATATCTAGCTTAGATTAGTTTAGGTAGATCAAACAGAACTGGTCTTAGGTTTAGGAACTAGTTTAGGGCCGTAAATGACACCTATAAAAAAGAGCCATGATAGCTTCATATCAAACTAACCGCGTTCGTATCGAACGTCATTTTATGTGAAATGTGTGAAAATATGTAAATACTAGCTACGCCCCGCGGTTTCACCAGCGCAGACCATTATCCCTCAGGAACCGTTAATTTTTATAAAAAGTATCCCACGTTCTATTACAGAACCTAAAGTATCTGTATACTAAATTTCATTAAAATCCCTTCAGCTGTTACGGCGTGAAGAGGGAACACACACACATACACACACACGCATACACACACACACACACACACACACACACACACACACACACACACAAACATACACATTTACACTTTAGCGTTCATAATATTAGTGAGATTTAGTTTTCTCTTGTCCGGAAGTTAAACGCAAACCTATGCAAATATCTCCCAGGAACCAACGTAAATGTAAATCTAGATTCTAGACTCTACATCCCTCGGCTACGTCGTAGTGCTACGCCGTGGTGCTACGGCGTAGCGGATGTGGTTTTGTCCCACAAAGGACCGCGTGTCCCGGATTACCCGCCCGAGTGGCCTGGTTGCAGGATATGTGGGACACTATGCAATTTTAAGGCGCTCGTTTCGCTTAAGCTGCCGTTTGCTATTTTTGTTTGAAATATTAGCTAAATACATGATATTTTATTTGTGCTAGTGAAAATGAATTGTTACAATATTGTGATAGGGATATTAAAGCCAAGTAAATCTTTAATTACAAATTTTGGTCAACAATATTTTTTTGTTCGGAAAGAAAAGCTGATCGAAATAGATATAAAGAAATTATTATATATTTTTATATTTAAAAAAATCTGATAGTGCGATAATAATACCCAACAATACAGTCAACTTAATAATCTCCACGTTTTTATAGTCCGTTTCGGCAGCCATTGCACAGTGAACCACCTGTCCCAGATTGTGGTCCTCAGTGTCCCGACTAGGCAATCTAACGGCGCCTGTCCCATTTAGATACACGCGCGACGACCACTTAGGGTTAACAGTAATTAGCCTGGACCAGTTAGCCAGTAATTTAGATCGATTTGACCGCCGGCCGGGTTAGGGCGATCGCGCACGTGCTAGACAGACCGAAACCGAACTAAAGCCGAAAGCACCGAGACATTTCGGCCCCGCATAGATAGTTGATTGGATAGTTCTGGGCGGCACTGTAGCTGTTATGGGTGACGTGGTGCTTACCATCAGGCGAACGACTTGCTCGTCTCGTTACTAAGTCAATAAAATAAACTAAAAAAGACACAGGCGTGGTGCGGTCTATCCGATTCCGGCGCATCGTGCGCTTGTTTTCTGATGACGTCATCCTAGGATTTTCTTGCCTCTGATTATTCTTGATTCAGTTCGGCTCTGATTTTATGTATGCGAGGTTTTATAAAATTTTATACAAAGGATTCTGAAATTCGATTCTTCGGCGCCTTCGGTGCTTTCGGCTGCGGCAGGTGCGCGATCACCTTAAATGTTTCCTACTAGGACTGATTGCATGCCCATTTGGATAATCGGATTTGAATGAGGCTGCCAATGTTGCCATGCAATTGTATGGTGTGTGCGAGATAGGGCAAGCTTTTCCATAAGCTTATAGGGTGTTAGCGATGGATGAGCCCGATATGTTTTAGTCGATTGTTTTGATGGTTTTAACATCTTGATGGTAATCAATGATTTTCTATCGCAATCGAATGTGTGAGTTCTTTTTTAGGGTTCCGTACTCAAAGGGTAAAACGGGACCCTATTACTAAGACTCCGCTGTCTGTCTGTCTGTTCGTCTGTCACCAGGCTGTATCTCATGAACCGTGATAGTTAGACCGTTGAAATTTCCACAGAAATATATTCTATTCTATTCTATTCCTCTTTCGACACAACCTTAAAACGCGATAATTAGCCGTTAATTCTGAAGCTATAAAACTAAAACCTATTACCGAACTTAGCTAAAGTTCATCGGACAAGTTACCTAAAGATGATTAGGCGGTCGATTACGACGCCACCCTTATCTACATAACGTGTACTCCGTGGGATGTTAGTCTATAACTTGGCTAATATTAACCGGCCCACTACCCGCTACTATCAGAAACTTAGCCACATCTTCGTCTCTGGTAAGCTGAGGACTTCTTCGAGTAAGGGTTGCCACTTGAAGGGAATTTATAAAAAAAAAGCATTAATAAACATTATTTTGTGTTTAGGTTCAGGCCTTTCAACTTGAAGACCATATGGTTGTTACATTGTTTTTTATTTAACAGAGTGCAGGAGGCCTACCATGACATCTTATAGCGATTCAATTGAAGACCTAAAGTGAACCGCGTCGCATAATCGTACCGTGTCGTCTTGTTTTTTATGTTGCTGCCATTTTCAACCTAAACTGGATTCAGTTTAGGTTGAAAATATGACTATGCGACGCGTTTCAGTTTAGGCCTTCAATTGAATCGCTATAAGATGTCATGGTAGGCCTCCAGGTCTTTTGCATGATGGTTAACCGAGCGACTGCCTAGCCGTGATCGTCTTTGAAATGCTAAGAACTTCGATTTAGGGTTGGTACTTGAAGGAAATTAAAAAAAACGATTGTACTGCAGGTATATATATTAGTTTAGCTCCAGACCTTTGACTTGAAGACCATGGGTTCTTTATTATTTTATGCAATATAGTCCAGAGCTCTTTTTTGTGACGCCAGATGAGTTCCTTGCCGAAAATGCGTTATGGGATAACGCGTTATAGGTAACTTTTAACTTGGCATTTTTTTAGTACGTCCTCGAGTTGATCGAGGTACGTTCGCCTACGCCGACCCCTACCGGCTGGCCCATTCATACTAGATCCATACATCTGTTTCGTCCGTCTTCCTTTATCCATCCTCTCTAGATGCCCAAACCATCTAAGCATGCTGTTAGCGCGGCAGCTAAGCTGTATAGGCTGAGCGCGCCTCCAATGGCGGGGGAAGGATGGCTGGTAGAAGAGTAGTACAAAGGAACTTGGCGACTAACCTGGTCTCCATGCAACTGCAATCACCTCGGTTCGGGTCCGTCTCCAAGCTGCTTGTTCCTTCAGGATGTTATGACGTTCGATGTAGTGGACTGTATTTTTGGCGGTTGGTGCGTGTCGGCAAGGAGCGTTTACGCGGCGGGTTTATAGCGGGTTTTGTTTATATTTGCGCGTCGAATTCACGTGGACCACCACAGAGGAGCAGCAGATCCAGTACTTTGGATTCGGCGAGAGCGGCAGCCGCGAAGGACGAGGGTCGATCGCAGACTACTTGCGGCGGCAAGCAGTTTTCTCGTGGATACCACGATATGAGCGACAGAGATAGTCGCCAAGAAATGATAGGAATAGGAAGGTAGGAAGGTATTATGAGTGCCAATGTAAGTGGCGCGAACATTTGCCCCCGGCCTAAAAACCATTGGTTTTTAAAAGAAAGCGGGAAATAAAAAAAATAAAAATAAGAGTTAAACTCTTAAGCAGTCAACGGGTTAAATATAACATAGCGGTTGACCGGGGAGCAAGGGGTTAAATTATTGGGTAGGTAAGATACATAAACGGACGACGGGTCTCTGGTAGACGCCGGTCGCCGTTTTTACTGACGCTACTCGACAGATGCCATCGCCGCCGACATGAGTGGCCACGACGACGCCGAGAGGCCAGGATAGCGGGGGAATATTATCAGTGATAATAAGAACAATAGAACCTATTGTAATGGGATTCGAAGGTGTATTCCATTTTCCTCTAGATTGAAGTAAGTGAAGATATTCCAACTTCCACCGTTTGGAAAATGATTGTACCATTTGATCCAATAAAGCGTACCGTTTCAATAAGTGTCCAGGTTCATCGGGAACCGTGCAAGCGGGTAAATGCTTCAGCGGTGCGGTCATTAAGAAATGTGAAGCACTCAGCGCGGTCGGCTCAGACGGATCTTCGCTCAATAACGTTATAGGACGAGAATTGATAACGCATTCTATCTGTGTGAGTACGGTTAACATTTTTTCATAGGTGAGTAACTGTGAACCGATCGTTTTATGAAGATGACTTTTAAACGCTTTCACATATATTTCATAATTCCCCCCGAAGTGAGGACTTCGCGGTGGATTGAATTTCCAGTGTATGCGATTAGCTGATAACTCATCTGAGATAGACTTATTATATTCGTCGGAATTTAAAAGATCCGTTAACGCATTTTTCGCATTTTTAACGCATTCCGTTAACGCAGAGACGGGAAGGGAGTCAAGGAGCGCGGGTGAGTTACTAGCCCATTTGACGAGATCGAAGCCCCCGGCCTTGAGCAACTCGCAGAGATCGTCTCTGAGTTGTAAACAAGCCGACAGAGTAGGCATGGAGTAGCACACGTCGTCCATGTATGTGTTGTCGCTGATAAGAGATGCTGCGAGTGGGAAGCGGGCACCGTCGGCGGCGCACAGCTTTCGCAACACTCGCATTGCAAGGAACGGACTGCTACGTAGACCAAAACAAACGCGGTTGAATTGGTAGGTATCAAGCGGAAAAACGGGATCGAATCGATACAGGAATTTTTGATATTTGCGGTGGTCCTTATTTATCAAAATTTGTAGGTACATCTGTTTAATATCGGATGTAAAAGCGATTGGGTAGAGGCGGAAATCCAAGAGGATTGTAAAAAGATCGTTTTGTAAATTATCCCCGGTATATAAAACTTGATTCAAGGAGAGGCCTGAGTCAGTTTCAGCACCGGCGTCCATCACCATACGCCATCGAGTTGTTGTTTTTTGTAGTCTCGCAATGGCGTGGTGTGGCACGTAATATCCAGTAAAAGGACTATCATTGTCGATCAGTGAAATGTAACCCTTCTGAATGTACTCTTTGATTATAGCATCGTACTCTAAGCGCAGAGCAGGTGTCGCGGCGAGCTTACGTTCGAGATACATGAAGCGTTTTTTAGCGATAGGGTAAGAATTACCCAGAGCGGTCGCGGGATCGCGGGAGAAAGGTAACGCTACAGAATAGCGTCCCGTAGGATCGCGGGAAACGTTATTTGTAAAAATGCGTTCACATTCTATAGCGTCTGGGCTCAAAGTCGGCGTGCATTGCACCTCTTCAAGCTGCCAGAAGCGTTGGACAAGATTATCTAAACGTGGTCCTTCCATAAAGGTACAGAGGGAAATAGGAGAACGGCATCTATCTTCAACCAAGGGGTCAGTGATAGAAACAACGGTTCCAATATGAGCGGGCGTAACATGAGCGGGAGTAACATGAGCGGGAGTAACGGGAGCGGTCCCGATTACGATAAAACCAAAAATGGTTTCAAAAGCGGTTGGAGTACCAGGCGGACCAGCGGCGCGGCCTGATAGCAATATTTCAGAAAAGAGCGGCGCGCCTATAAGTATGTCGATCTCGGAAGGCGAAGCGAAACTGTCGTCTGCCAGAGGCAGGCAGTTCAGGTATGAAAGGCAGGATACGTCAATTTTCACTGCCGGTAAATTGTCTGTTATGCGGTCGATAACATAGGCGTCAATTGCAATAAAATTATCATTTAGGCGGGAAGATAAAGTAGCAGAAACTGCTCCCTTGATTGGGTTAGATGCGGAACCTATCCCTTTAACAACGGTGTTCGTCACCTTATTGCATTTTAAATTTAATTTAGCGCAACATTTTGAAGTTAAAAAGTTACTTTGGGAAGCCGAATCAATTAAGGCGCGTACTACATGGCGGCGACCATTTAAATCCGTAGCATAAACTTGTACGGTTCCCAGTAAACAAGTAGTGTCATTAGGCTGCGAAGCGGGGCGTATATTACACAGCGACACCTGTTGTTGTGATGACTGATAAGCAGTTGTAGGTAAGTTCGTCAGCTGAGCGCTAGCGGAGCCCGCGACGGGCGGCGGCGATGCCGAAGGCGGCATGTGATCCCCGGCGGCGGAGAAGTTGCCAGTTCGCGCGCGCGGAGGCGGCGCGTGCGCCTGTGACGGAGCGCTAGGGTACGGGCGATTGTCTTCACGGGAAGATGATACTTTGCGGCATAACATAGAATGATGTTTACATCCACAATAACGGCAATTAAATTTAGAATTGCAAGCAGTATTTATATGCGTAGTGCTTAGACAATTAGTGCAACCTTTGCTTTGTTTTACAAAATTGTACCTGTCGTCGATAGAAAGCTTATCAAATGCAGGGCATCTATATAAGTTAGCGTGATCGGCTTGTTTGCAAAGCGGACAGTGAGTGACGCATGATGCTGCAAAAGACTGCGTAGACCTTGCAGTACCCGGCCTGTTATCACTGCGGCTAAGAGAAACGGTCGTAGTGCGTTCCAATATTTTGCTTTGTTCGCGGATGAATTTTAAAAGTTCATTGTATGTAGGCATAGATTTACCTCGCATGTGCATTTCAAACGACCGTGCAGTACTTGAATCTATTTTCTTCAAAGCGAGCGATAGTAAAATAAAATCAGACACGTTATCGAGCTTGAGAGACTTCAAACTTGACACAGCCGTGCAGAATTTATCTAGGAATAATTCTAAGTTTTTATTCGTCGCGGTGTTAAAAGATTTAAAATCAAGCATTTGATCAAGATAAGCGGAGGCTAGGTTACGTTTGTCGTTATACTTATCGACGAGCGTCTGCCATATGATCGGATAATTATCAGCGTTAGGTACGATACCAGAACAAACTGCAAGGGCCCGGCCTGACAATTTATTAATTAAATATTGGACGCGTTCGTGATCAGTGAGATCGGGATTTTCGTGAATCGTGCGTTTGAATGACTCATAAAATATCCTCCAGGTCATCGGATCTCCATTGAAGACCATCAAATCGAGTTCAGGAATTCTGATGGATTTACGTTGCGGGGCAACATTGAAATCAGCGGTTTTTAAAGGCGGGTTAAGTTTATTATAAACAAACTGACAACGGCAAAACATATCTTCGAAGACGTTTATAGATTGGTAGTTTACCGTGTACGAAGCGTTGAGACTCAACTCGGTGACATTTAATTTGTTCACAATTTCATTGAAATCGGAGCGTAAACGGTCTAACGAGATCATTCCACATAGAAATAAATCCCTCTCAGTATCATCAGTGAAAGCCTTTAAAGATCGGTTAAAAATATCTTGTAAGCGAGAAAATATAATGTCACGTTTACCTATCAAGGTCAAACGTTCGATCTGTAACGTATCGAGCGCTTTTGCGTCCTCGTATACTTCACTATCTTTGTCTTTTGAACGAGTAGCCATAGCCATCTTAACAAAGTATAAAAAACTAGATAAAGTATGAAATTCCTAATTTACTGCAACTGCCTACAGCATTTACCTGTCGCGCGCGCGGCGTATTGAATACCCACGTGGAGACGCACGGGCGGTCGTTAGGAATACCTTCACTTTTTAATAAAAATTAAGAATTACGGAAAAATCGTTATTTTTACTATTTAGGAATGCGGAATACACGAAATAAGTATATAAGAGCGTAGTAGGATAGTACAGGGTACTATCTGAACTGTAATTGCGGGCGGGAACACGATAATTATAGGAAATTATCGTTGGTAAAAATACCAATATAAAATTGCGGGCGGTTATAAAGAGGACTATATGAGGCCTAAGAGGGGCCAGAGAATAGCGGGAGGACCAGAGAAGATCCGGCTCGAAGGACCAACAATATGTTAGCGCGGCAGCTAAGCTGTATAGGCTGAGCGCGCCTCCAATGGCGGGGGAAGGATGGCTGGTAGAAGAGTAGTACAAAGGAACTTGGCGACTAACCTGGTCTCCATGCAACTGCAATCACCTCGGTTCGGGTCCGTCTCCAAGCTGCTTGTTCCTTCAGGATGTTATGACGTTCGATGTAGTGGACTGTATTTTTGGCGGTTGGTGCGTGTCGGCAAGGAGCGTTTACGCGGCGGGTTTATAGCGGGTTTTGTTTATATTTGCGCGTCGAATTCACGTGGACCACCACAGAGGAGCAGCAGATCCAGTACTTTGGATTCGGCGAGAGCGGCAGCCGCGAAGGACGAGGGTCGATCGCAGACTACTTGCGGCGGCAAGCAGTTTTCTCGTGGATACCACGATATGAGCGACAGAGATAGTCGCCAAGAAATGATAGGAATAGGAAGGTAGGAAGGTATTATGAGTGCCAATGTAAGTGGCGCGAACACATGCCTTTCTCTATTTATGTCACTACACCTTCTACCATTCCACATCGTACCTTTATCACGCTGTTCTCCATCTTGTCCAGCAGAGTCACTCCAATCATACTTCTTAGACTTCTCATTTCCACAGCATTCATTTTACTTTCATCATTCTTCTGCTGAACTTCTTCTATTAAATATAACTGTATATTACCAGGGTCCGGGTCCTTTTCTCTGTTTTTGTCACTTCTCCATTCCATATCGGTCCCTTATCACGCTGTTCTCCATCTTCTCCAATCGTATTGTGTTTTATTGCTCAGTGACAGCCCTGGCTAGCTACCCGTCCTATTTAATTTAGTTAGTTCGGCCGCGCTCCGTAGATATTGTATTCTCGGAGCGGATCTTCACATATAGGGATATAATATATCATTATTATCATTTCATATCATATAGATTAGGTATCAAAGGATATACTTATAACCTAATGCGGCCTATAGGGTGGATAGATCTCTTTTAGCAGCTTATAGAATTATGTTTGTGATTGTTATTTATTTCGAGATTCGACATTGTGCGACGTATACTCGTAAAAGCAGAAATATTAAGACGAACTATCTGAAATCCGATGTGGCTGCTCACAGTCGCCATATTGATTTTCTTGCCACTTCTCATAGTAATTTCAGATTTAGTACGCATTTATCAAAATCCATCAAGCCTAACTAGTTAGACTAACTAGGTCCTCGTCTTCGTCCGATCTTCCAATTACTCATCTTCATGCACAGTTGTCTGGAAGAGATCGCTCTGAACGATAAGACCGCCCATTGTGACACTAATTGTTAAACTTGTTTTTTTTCTAGTTTTTAAGTTTTCTTTGTCTGCGGTGTTCCAATAAAGAGTTAATCTATATATCCTACTACTAGGCCCTGGAATAGGACATAGGATATTTTTTATCCCGGACAAAACCACGGGGCATTTGAATAAACATTGGCTAGTACATGAATAAATCCGAAAACCTAACCCTCTTTCTGGGTGGACAGGTAAAAAGCGCACTTTAAGCTGCATGAAGTAACATACCGTGGTCTACATAGTGTTGTTTATGTATACTCTATTACACTAAGAAAAAGGTCTAGTTTTTTTTGACACGACAACGTCTAATAAATCGATGAACGCCGGCTGCTTGTACGAAAAAGATGACACATTGTCCCGTTACGCTCATTGTACGCTTGCGCCGCGTCTATCTCTCTTCCACTCGATTGGCCTATGCGTCCGAGGAGAAGAAAGACAGCGGCAGCACACAACTTTCATCTACACGTGAACTGTTTCGTCGACTGTTTATAAAGTGAATGAACAGTTAATGTGATTTTCATTGCTTATTACAACAACAATTTCGGAAATAATTATTTACTAGTTTAATTTCAAATATTTATTCTTTTATTATTTAAAAATGATTCAATTTTATTTATAAAAGTATACTATCATTTCATCAATGTTTTGTTATGACGTTGTCACGTTAGACTATTGTTCGTAAATCAACTTTACAGACAACCAATTTTTTTAGCAAAACTACAAACGTCTTGTTATATACGTGCTTGGTAACATCCTTATTATCTAGGCCATAGAGTTAGAAGCTTGTCCCAAAATATTGTAGTCCATTACAAAGTGGAACTGCAAATATTTATCTAACGACACATATAATTTTAACTACCCGGCAACGCAACAACTTTAGGAAATTTAAACAGAAGCTGTGTAATGGAGTCCTGAATGTTGCCAGCGACGCTCGTAAACTTTACGCTGTTTCAAGCTGGCTCCACATCTGTGACCGTGACTCTGTGACCGTGTCGCGGTACATGCCACGCGAAATATTGACGAAGGCTGTGACATTAGGTCACTCAATAGGCCCCTGGGTGGGTCGCTGCGTGTCGAGGTCGTGATTGTAAATACGCGTGAAAAAACCCGCCCGCACTTATGTTTTGACACGCGTATTTGATTCAGACACGGTTACGGTCACGGTTGCAAATGTGGACCCTGCTTTATGTGTTGCCATGCTGAATTAAATGATCGATTGGGGATTTCGGTGTGGCCCAGTATTGCATACAATGTTGTCGCCGGCTTTGTTCATGAACGGTATACAAGTAGAACTGGACCAAAGCACGTATCTCGACGTATCTCGACGATGAAAACACATCACACTAGTTATTGCGAATAACATACACTGATTAAAATCTAATATCGCGAGTTCATTGCCGTTATACGAACAGTCGGTCATATAAATTTAGCACAGGTGTAAGTGAGCGTGCGCGGTCCTTTGGTTAGATCGTTTAAGGTTGAGTTTCATAGTGTATCTTTCCTAGAATGTCCCTTACCATAATTGTTGTTACCAAAATGCACCTAACCCAAAATGACCCTTTTACCCGAAATGTTCCCTATTACCCAAAATGTTACCTTTTACCCAAAATGTTACCTATTACCCTGTCACAAAAAGTTGTTGCTTTTGCAAATGTTTCTAATGAATCCCTTTTTTGTTTCAGGTAAGTTTGTAACAGAAGAAAACCCTTGTATTTCAAAGTAAGTAGGAATCAGTGGTCAATCATGGACCATGTTAATCCAGCTCTGATTGTGGTATGTATGTAGAGTACAACTTTTTCACCCGACTGCCCAACGTGGAGTTATGTTTTTCGGTCGTATGTATGTATGTTTCTTTAGCGCGTCTTACAGCCTAAACGGCTGAACGGGTTTTGATAAATAAGGTATCCTTGGATTCGTTATAATCACGAGAGTGACGTAGGGTACATAGGCGGTCGGCTTACCCGACTTCTGCGAAGCAAATAGAAAGGTTTTGACAGACGTATTTATGCGTATGTGGGCTTATGTATCTGTTAATATTCTGAACTACACATCGACGCTAGAAAGCGTAAACGACCCTTTGACCGACCCGAGAATACTTTTTTTACGTATTTTGAAACAAACGCCGTAACCCACATTTCAACGTCCCCTAGGAACTTTAGGATATAACCAAGGCAGCAGTATTGTAGCTTTGTATGAAACACACCAAATATCCAAAATTTACGTTTTTAGGTCGAGTAGATTTTTTTCAACAAAAAAAAAGTTTTTTGGCTCTGGTGAACAATTTTGCGTTTCAAGGTTACAGCGTTTACGCTTTCTAGCGTCGATATCATAAGGTCACAAATGAGGCCGCATTGGAAACGTCTTTATTGTTCGCTAGTTGTAGTGACGTTAGTGACGTCACCATCATCATCATCATCAACCCATAACGTCCCACTGCTGAGCACGGGTCTCCCCTCACTTTCGTGAGGAGGGTTAACATCTTCAGTGCTGGAAACTACTGTCGTGTTTTTCATAACATGCCGCGAGTGCGGGAAAACACAACCGTTGTGTTTGGTGTATGGGAAAACACTATGGAGTGTGCAGAGCCGCACCTGTGGCTAGGCAAGAAAATCGGTTCTGCAGTGAAAGTGTTAAGCCATGATCAACCATGGGGCCCGGTCTGGATTTAAATCGCACCGCATTTGGGTAGAAATATGTATAAAATCGAAATTGAAACCAAGCATTTCAGAATCGCGGTTATTAATATCACACGTAACAGAAGTAATTGAAATTACGATTTATTGAAATTGGCCATTTCATTTACAAAAACGATTTGAACGACGAAAAATTTACCTAAAAACCACATCGGTCGGTCGTAAATCAGGCATTTCCTGTAACCGGGGGCTACCCGGGTAATTTAGGGTAATATAAACCCGGATATTAGTGGAACTACCGGTTTGACATAGATAAGCGCCGTGTGGCAAGTGGCAACCCTAGGTTTGATTTCTTGAGTAATTCGGCACGATCTAGTCGAGGAGTGCTGGAGTTTCACTAGGGTTGCAACACAATGATGAGACTTGCAGGCTGTTTGACGGGTGGTAAGCGTCAGGCGTAAGATTCGACATAAATAAATGTTAGTTAGTTGTTTGTTTAGTTCTAGTTAGTTTTCTATTTAATTATTGTTATTTAAGTTGTGTCAAAATAAAAATTTTAATTACTCGGAAAAAAAAAGCACTAGGACAGTGTGTTAATTAAAAGCTCCTTAACATAAATCTTTGAACGAAAAAACCTACTAAAAAATTGATTTACTAAAAAACTAAACTATAGCAGCGACTTTGTTGAAATTTCTATGGGACCAATCTAAAATTGATATCTTTTCAAATAAAAAAAAATGTTTATAACTGATGGAGTTCAGAGGTAACAAACATAAATTATAAAACAAAAACAACCGAATCGACAATCCTCCTATTTGGAGTTCAGTTAACAACACAAACATTCGAGAAAACATCACCATTTATAAAATCAACGTCATCATATATCTTAAAAGCATTTAAGAGAAATTCTCATTTCCCTCAACTGTAGCCAACTACCTACATCGCAAAAGATTAATATCTCTTACTTTTACTTATCCACCTGTTCCATCCAAGCATACATTAAATTCTGAACATAATATTCGGAGATAAGCTCAGTTATAACGTAAATCATAAAACGGTAGAGCGCCTAATTGTTTAATGTTGCATGAAAAAAAAATTGTCTACTTCATTTTCATGGGTAGTAAAAGCAGTCGTTAAATTTCGCTTTTAGAGTTCCCTCCTAGTTGTTTCTTAATCATGGATCGTTTGGTTCAAATATTGAAAAATCAAACCATATATTGCAAGTAGGCAATAATAATGCACTTTTACAGGTCAACCACATAAATCTCATAAACATATATTTATTACAAAAAGTTATATTCCTTATGTACCTTGTGTGTTTCTGAACTGCCGTACAATTTCTATTATATTCAGAGAAATCTAAATAATTCAAATATGATCTAATAAAGTAAAAAAATTAAATGTGTGCTGGGACACATAGTAGAAGTAAAATTTCAAATCAAAATATTACAAAAAAAATCGTTTCATAAAATATATAAAAAATAAATAAACGAAACGTTAAAAAAAATAAAATAAAACGTACTCTCTTTCTATCTTCACTAACTTATATCTCCCCCTAAACTTCCACTCGCCTCGCAAGATCACACTTTTCGTAACACATTCAGCAGCTTACTCCCCCCAAGTCAACCGTACGTAAAGAAGTTTTACCTCAATAATTAACTGATAATGGTTTGAGTTTGTAAAAGGACGTTACACTTTCAAGTGGTGAGTCATGCCTGAAGCTCGCACAGGAAAAGGAAACTCCACTGTACCAGTGTTTCGGAAATACGCCCAATCGTTAAATGTACGGCCAATATGGCGTCTCCCAGCCGCCATATTGGTTTTTTTGACACTTCATTTTAGATATTGTCGCTTTCGGGATTAGGTCAAATTAAATGACACTTCGTATATCAAAATCAATTAAATTGTTCGTGATATAGGATGCTCCAAAAAAATATACATAACATGCACTCGGAAATCGATATGCAGCAGCACGCCCGCGCCGCACCTCTAGAGTGTGGTTTGCCGCTAACTTCTTATGGGCTGGCATGTCAAGTAGTAATCAGTTATTAACTACCGAACCATGCTCCATATCCTAGACTCGCTTTTTTTTAATAACTTCCAATGATTATACAGGATGTATCTCGTAATTCTAACAGCATTGGTACTAAATTAATGAACGTTCTGTTATAAAAACCAATTAATAGTTTATATAACTAGAAGTCGTTACGCGTTCCTAGTTTTATTGTATTTTAGCTGTCACAATATAGAAAACTATCTTAATTGTTTGAATTTTATTGCAAGTTCTGAAGAAATTTTTTATTGATACAATTTTTCGAATAGCTTTTAAATAGGTTGTTGAATTCTGAATTCACTTTTCGGAACTATTTTGTGAGTCAGGCAGTCGTGTGCTGTAAATCAAATACTTTTTAAACTATTATGTGCAGCTTTAGTAAATGATATAACTAGTATTTGTGGGCTTGGCAGTATGTCAGTGTTGTATAGAAAGGTACTCGTAATTGGGACGTAGGCTCTCAGACTATAATTTAATTTGACAGTATCAGTGCCGTAATATGGCCGACTGTAATGCGTGAGAATGAGGGTGCGATTACTTGAGCGCTTTTCACTGTAACTACACCGGGTGTCAACCTCGGCAACAAGAACTTAATTTATTTTACTTATATCCAGATTTCTATCGTTCCGTGCTTTGGAGAGCATATTGCTGTCATCAGCTCCGGTTGTTACCGATTGATAGCAGTCGTTAAGCCACGTCAGAGGCCTTTCGGCGCTAGGTTCGTCATTAGACAAACTAATTGTAATACTCCGGCTCGAAGGACCATAAATACTTTAGGGTGCGAAGCTAGATTGCAGTATTTAAATAAAAAATATGTTTTATTGAGTGATAATTGTAACTAAGACGTTAAAATTAAAGACAATGACGCACCTGGTTAAGTAGTGGCTAATTAAATGTGAATTCACGGCAAAAGGCCTTTAGATGCTCGCAGTTGCGAGTAGATCGATGCCTCGGTGTGGTGCCGCGCAAGATTATGCAATGCAAAGTTCTGGGTGGCACTGTAACTGTTATGGGCAGGCGCAGCGGTTACCATCAGGTGAACGACTTGCTCGTCCCGTCACTTAGACAAATAAAAAAAATGGTAAATCCGTCACGTGGAACATGCTGACTTAGAATGTTTCGGGCATTGCATCGGACAAAGACAGCGTGGAATTTAATACTTCGATCCATACTATAGGGTCAAGACTTAAACCCAACTGCCTACATTTTAACAACAATTGTTACCCCAAGCACCGCCAAGGTATTTAATTAAAGGTTATTTCTGATCCGACCTTCGTTTGAAAACAGTGCGAATGGCGTCGGCGACAGCGCAAACATGCCGCGGGTAAACAAAGAAATGCGTTCAATTAAACTCCTTCACTGTTACTGTAGGCAACCGCAGTCTTGGGGAAACTCGCAAATAATGATGGGGCTCAAGCCATGAGTGGTGGCGATTGAGTATACTAAAAGAGAAATAGTAGTTTTGTTTTATAGCAGAATAGGCAAGCATTTGACCGCAGTCTCACCTGCTGGTAAGTGTCCACACGGTCGAGGATGGGGCATGCTTGCCTAGAAGATGCCTATTCACTTTCGACTTGATGACTTTCAGATTATAGTTTTCGGGAAACACAGACGCTGGCAAGGTGTTCCATATTCCTCAAGGCAAGGTGTTCAGTTTTTGTAGTGGGAGGCCTCTTCTGCAAGGGACCGCCTGGGAAAGTACCACCACAGCTTTGCCAGATATTCATCCGCCAAGCAAAAGTGTCCGAATATTGTGTTCCGGTTTGAAGGGCACTGTTTCCAGCGAAATTACTGAGCGTGTAAGACTTTAGAACCGATGTCTCAGGGTGACGAGTGCAGTGCAGTGCCGCTGGATGACACTGTAGCTGTTCTGAGCAGGCGTGGCGGAGGACTTGCTCGTCTCATAACTGAGTAACAGAAAAAAAAGGAGTGTGCTTTAGAGCCCAGGCCTTGTCTGACATCACTGCGCGCCGGCTATCTGCGTACACTATTATGTTCATCGTGTGTTTTCACTTTCTTGTCTTGTCTCTAAATAAGTACGTTGTTCGCTGTTGTGTGCAGTTGTGTCACAATAAATGTTTATTCTTTCTTTCTTTCTTTCTTTCTTTCTTTCTTTCTTTCTTTCTTTCTTTCTAGAGCACCCGACTGAAGTAAAATTTCTTTAGCTCCATCTATTATGTATATATAACTGGCTATGAGAGAAAAAAAGAGAAAGAAAATGTGTGCTCGCACCTCTCTCTCTTGCCCTTAAAGTAATATACGAAACGTAACTCTCTCTTTCTATCTTTACTAACACATATCAACCTCTCAACTTCCGTTCGCCTCGCCCGATCACACTTTTCGTAACGCTCTTGTTACGCATTCACCAGCTTACTCCCCAAGTCAAGCGTGCGTAAAGATAGCGGGTAAAAAACGCTTAAAAGAAACATTTTTAAGTGGAACTACCTAAACTAACTATAGCGTTTTTTATCCGCTATCCGCCTATTGCTTGAACCGCGCCCCAGTCATTATCAGGTTGAAATTGGAAGAAAGCAATTAGTCGAGTTTCTGACGCCCGTGGCGACAAATAATCCAGACGTTAGACAAATTTAACCGTTCCCGAACTGGGACGCGCTTACAGGTGCCCCGCATTGGAGCCTGGGGTGTAATTGAATTAAAGGCACTGTAATTTCGTAATTATGATCTTAGAACTAATATTAAACCACAGAATTATTGGACATATCGACGCTAGAAAGCGTAAACGCTGTAACCTTGAAACGAAAAATTGTTCACCAGAGCCAAAAAACTTTTTTTTGTTGAAAAATAATCATCACTCAATATCTACTCGACCTCAAAACGTAAATTTTGGATATTTGGTGTGTTTCATACAAAGCTACAATACTGCTACCTTGGTTATATCCTAAAGTTCCTAGGAGACGTTGAAATGTGGGTTACAGCGTTTGTTTCCAAATATGTAAAAAAAATATTTTCGGGTCGATCAAAGGGTTACAGCGTTTACGCTTTCTAAGGTCGATATGAGACTTAAGAGTCGATGTCTCAGGGTGACGAGCGCAGTGCAGTGCCGCGATTATGCAATGCAGTGTTCTGGGTGGTGCTATGACTGTTATAGGCAGGCGTAGCGCTTACTATCAGGTGAACAACTTGCTCGTCTCGTCACTCAGTCAAATAAAAATAAAGTGCTACACACAGAATAGACACTCGACCCCGGGCTATTCGCACCCCGCAATCGTCGGGACAATTGGGGGGTCAAATATTACACACCCAAGTGTAACAGATAAACTGTTTCTATGAACCCTCATACTAGGGGGTTGTCTTTTACTTCGCGTAGTATATTTGGATACTTAGCGTTTCCAGAACTATAGATTCTATTCCGAAAAATGGGAAATATGTCCCGGAAAATTGGGGCAAAACCGAAAATGATTTTTTCTATGAGATATTTGTATGAACCAATGATTTGAAATTTGATTTTTTTGGTGGTGGTGGAAAGTGGTTTTTAACCCGGAAAATGCAGAGTTAAGGTGTGACAACTGGAATTACGCGAGTGGAACCGCGGGGCGCTGCTAGTAATTTTATAATATACAAATTATAATAAATCAGTCAAAGTAAGCCAAGCATCCCATTAACCTAAAAAGCCTTATTTTCATATCAGTCGAATGGATCCTACAAGCGTGCGTGAGGAAGGGTGGATTTCACCCCATAGCCCGGGGGTATGTGATAAGTAGCTCTCAACGTTGTTAGGAATTTGTATGGAGATTAGCAGTGGGGCTATGGAAGTGGCGATTTAGTGCGACACGAGCGGAGAGCGATAGCGATCATTTAGGCAAGGGATATTTAGGGAACAAGGAAAATTTTAATCTACATTTTAAATAACCTTTATTAAAATATATAATATCTATCTATATGTATAATATGTATAACATATATCTATTTATTTATTTATTTTATTCTATGTATATAAGGAAAGCTACCGTCCGATGTACTAATTACTCCTCTCCGTGCATGGTTGTCTGGAAGAGATCGCTCTGAGCGATAAGACCGCCCATTGTGACACTAATTGTAAAATATGTTTTTTTTAAGTTTTCTTTGTTCTGTGGTGTTTCAATAAAGAGTTTATCTATCTATTTATCTATCTATCTATCTATCTAAAAAAGCGTATTATTAAATTTGTAACAATAATGTGTGGAGGCAACCTGCTCAAGCGCCCCCTGGCGACCATAGTACTTAGTTTTAATAACAGCATTTGTAATAGATTAAGAAATGAGATAAAAAAAAATGTTATCGAGTTTCTTGCCGGTTCTTCTCGGTTGCATGTATTCCGAATCCGGTGGTAGAGTCGGTGAACTTTCACGAGTGCCCTCTTGGGGCCCATGTGAATAAAGATTATGTCGCTAAAAACTTTCAACTCTATAATAGAGCGTTTTTACAAGCCTCCATTAAATTTATTATGTTAGTTTATTAAGCTGTTTATTAAGATCAAACATTGCCAGTCAATTTTGAACCGATTCCTTCTGGGCAATTGAGTTGAAATTTGCTCGCCTGTTCCTCACGATGAGGCACGGAAGGTTGGCAATGAAACTGTCCAGTCACTAACAGTAATCGGATTGTGTTTGAGCTCATTTCGATCCGCTTGCAGTACCGCATGTGTATATTTTATCAAAGTTTATCTGGAAAACGTATGTTTTAGGTAAATAGGATTATTCCTGGAATCCCCCTTATCAAATCGAGGTACCTCGAGGGAGGTTTCCGGGATACAGACTCTTGAAATTCCGACCTTTAACGACTTGCTTCACGGACTTTTACAAATATTTTCTAGCGTGTAGATTTTTTTTTATTTGACTGTATGACGACGAGACGAGGAAATCGTTTACCTGATGAAAGAAAGAAAGAAAGAAAAAACATTTATTCTGACACAACTGCACACAACAGCGAACAACGTACTTATTTAGAGACAAGACAAGAAAATGAAAACACACGATGAACATAATAGTGTACGCAGATAGCCGACGCGCAGTGATGTCAGACAAGGCCTGAGCTCAGCATAATGCTGTGGTCAAACCACAACGCTGATTTTCAGCTCTTGCCTTTGGTAACACACGGACTTAAGAAAGACTAAGCGCTACGCCTGCCCATAACAGTTACAGCGCCACCCAGAACACTGCATTGCAAAATCCTGCGCGGCATTGAACTGCGCTCGTCACCCTGAGACATCGGCTTTAAAGTCTCATATGCCCAGTAATTTCGCTGGAAATAAAATATTCTATTTTGCTGGATATTTCTAGCCCGCTCATTTCGTGGCCCGCAAATATTTACCTGACTACATGTCAGGTTGGTAAACAGTAATGATGTTTACATTATCTTAAGAAAGCTAATAACTAGTTCAGACCTGTGGCTGCGCTCGGGTTAACCCTTATTTTATTTGCAAATTTTCTAACATTGCAATGGTTCCTTATTTCTGTTTCGATGACTACCGGCCTCGGCAGTGTAGTGGGTTTTGAGCCGATTGCGAAGCGTGAGGTTGCGAGATCGATTCCCGTACAGGGCAAAGATTTTTGAAGAATTTGCGTTGAGTTTGGGTGTTTGTAGGACCATGGTCGTCGTAGTTCCTGATTCCCTAATTACAGGAAAAGCCAAGAAATGTGCAGGTAGTCGTACTACAATAAATCTGTCACATAACATAGTAATAGAGTAGGACTTTGGAAAACATATTCATTTTTCAAGTCTAAGAATAAAATTGTACATAAAACAAAAAAAAAACTGACTTCAATTGGATATTCTGATAAAAAACAAAATTACTGTACAGATTTTGATAGAATTTCAATGGGACCAATCCGAAAGTATTATAGTACTTTAAAAAAAAAGGATTTTCCAAATCTGTTTATAAATGACAGTTCAGAGATAACAAACATACAAAAACATAATGTCGAATTTCAATTCGAAACCCAAATGTATTCGGTCCTCAAACCGCCTTTTTAATGTCTGTTCAAAAGAAAGTTATTTATTTATTTATTTAATACTTTATTGCACAGATTAGCTAACTAGTACAAATGGCGGACTTAACGCTAAAAGCATTTTCTACCAGTCAACCATCCATAGTGAAGGAGAGACGGTTAGTTAAAGAAAAAAAAGAAAAAAGAAAGTTATTTATGACAAAATAGTTAACGCAATTCATTTCCTCGTCATAACAATATAACAAAGATAAATTAACATTACGTAATACTAAAAAACTTTTTCCGTAATCACGTAATGTGATAAACGTAACTCGCTGCTTGATTGATGATCACGCCAATTAACGGGAGGCTTCCGTTTTCTTTTATGCGACGTGACTGGGGGCAAAGTCGGGGTATAGCATAGATATAGCCACAGAATATTTTTTTTGGTAAAAGTATAATTTTTATAGGTAAATGTTTATGAAATTCATATCCGGTATTGCAAGCTGATCAAAATGAGTTCAAACGCCATCACTCTACTGTTAGTAGGGTTAGGCCTTAATCCACTATAGTAATATGCCTAGTAATTTCGCTAGAAACAGTTCCTTTCAAGCCGGCACACCATAATTTATGTCTAATTTTTTGACGTGACAACGTCTAATAAATCGATGAACGCCGGCTGCATGCACGAAAATGTTGACACATTGTCCCGTAACGCTCATTGTACGCTTGCGTCGCATCTATCTCTCTTCTATTCTTGACGTGTAAATTATTATTGCATTAAAAATGCCAAAATATGATTACTAGTATAATTTCAAGTATTTATTCTTTCATTATTAAAAAATTATTCAATTTTATTCATAAAAGTATGCAATCATCGATGTTTTGTTATGACGTTGTCACGTTAAAATATCGTCCGTAAACCAACTTAACAGACAACCAATTTTTGTTTATTTGTTTCAGGTAAGTGCGAGTTATATAATGCCTTGCATCTCTATGGTCAAGCAAGAGTTCATTTGCATATTGGTAAGAGAGACAAAAAATATATTTAGGTGAATACAATCTATTAACAAGACGCCTAATATAGATTAGACCGTGTGTTGGCATTAAAACTTCATTATATGGAGAATCGAACCCGAAGACTGCGCGTTAGAAGTCGTCCCTACCCTACGAACAAGCCACGGATATTTACCAAAAATATGTTATCTAAGCTAATATTATTACAACACCTATTAATTTGAGCTAACACCACCTGTTTGTTAAGATTACATTAATTAATAATGTAAACAGGTACATACCCAGTCCTACTAATAATTGGCAAAGTGATGCTTGGCCTCTTCTGCAAGAGACCGCCTGGAGAAGAACCGCACCTTTGCCAGATATTCATCCGCTATGCAGTGTGCAAACATTACTGTGTTCCGGTTGAAGGGCACTGTTTCCAGCGAAATTACAAGGCGTATGAGACTTTATAACCGATGTCTCATTGTGACGAGTGCATTTCGGTGCCGCGTAGGATTATGCAAAGTTCTGTGTGGCACTGTAACTGTTATGGGCATACACAGCGCTTACCAACAGGTGAAAGACATGCTCGTCAACCAAATAAACAAAAAAATGTGAAAGTTTGTATCTTTGAATGTTTGGTACTCAATAACGTAAAAAGTGGTTTGGATGAAATTTGTCACACAGATAGTTTAACACCTGTAATAAATAACACAGGATAATATTTATTCCGTAAAGTTTAAGGGTCCAACGCGGGTAAAACTCACACTGGTGGAGTTTGTGTGAGCCGAATACGGGTCTCAGTGGCGTTTACTAGGCCTACGTCCAGCAGTGGACGAATAAATGGGCTGATGATGAAAATGACAATTGCTGGCCGTTACTAGAACTCAATGAACGGGGTATTTACAATATATCCAGCGTCCCTTTAGGGCCAAATCTCATGCCTAGGGATGTCGCAAGAACACCTGCGATATTATAGCGTCTGTGTGGAGAAGGCTTAAAATTCCACTTGTGGCGGCTCCCTGAAGGGTGATAAGTACCCAGTGCCCGCACACACTCAAACACACGCTCTCGGGCTTATTAAAACAAATCGAAACTATCTCGAAAGAGTAAGCTAATAAAACAGTAAGTTAGTTTACTGCGCGGCTTCTTCAGAGGCGTTCGGAAGTTGGGACACACGGCTGTGTAGTTTGCCAAACAAGTTTAGTCGTCATCATAATCATCATCACAAACAGCTCGGTAACAAAGCATAAGCCTCTTACGGTATTCATTCCGGTTTTGAGCCAATCTGGTCCAGGTCTTCAGTGTCATCATCATCAGCCTATATTGCTTTACTGCTTGGCGTATACCTCTCCTAGTAAACGTCACTGAGCCCGATATTCGTCCCCGTGAGCAGGCCTCCACCGAGGTGGGGCAAGAAGTTGTCGCGCGAGCAGTCACCATCTTGCCCCGGCGGTTGGCCCGGGTGGTATCCAGGACTGTGAGGAGGTGACCTGGCTCATGAAGGCCAGACGTATGGCGCCGTGCAAGCCGGTTGCTAAATTTCCTCGTCCTCCGTGTGTCGCCTAACCAGTTCCGTTAACAGGGTGTTTAATTTTAAATTCCTCCAGGCGCGTCGCCTCCTCGCCCATAATTTTAATTGCTCATACTCTACCGTTAATAAATTACCTGTCTCTACTTATACAGGGTGTCTGGAACGTGCGCGCGTTTGTTTATGGCAGTTTTTTAAGGGTTCCGTACCGCAAGAGAAAAAGAAACGGGCTGTATAAGATTACTTTTGTCTGTTTGTTTATCTATCTCAGAGTCCAATATAAAAAAAAGTTATAAAAATGTCGCCGCTGTCGATTACAACAAGGAGATCATCAGCTAAGACCATCATAATTACGTTTTTTATATAAAATTTCTTACATTTTACAAATAATTGTAATATATAAATTACAAAACTTCAATGTTTTTTGAGTCTTCAAAACTGGAGTTTAAAATGTCTGACTATAAGTTTATTGTAAGGTAAGATAAGTGAATAGTTCCTATGATATCAATACGTTCTTTGTTTTTTCTTAAACCTACAGAACCCGAAATGTAGGAGCCTCAACTCGCACTTGGCATTTATATAAGTAATATTTTTTTATGGAAAGATACCATCCTTGTTGTTTTATGCTAGCTAGCTCTATTTTAAAAATAGATTATTTTTAAAGAGTATGAAAAATTTAAATGAAATTACTCTAAAGCGACAATAAATTTAATACAAATATATTTTTACTAAACATCGTGAATAAACCCATCCGAGAAGGTAGGCATGTGATCCACCAATCCGGACTGGGCCCCCGTGGTGGATTATGGACTTATCCTCCTCACAAGGTGAAAGTGAGAGGAGAACCGTGCTCAGCAGTGGGACGATGTCGGTTTTTGATGATGATGATGATGATTTATATCGGGCGTCTAGACCCATAACACACATGACACTAAGAGCTGACCAATTGGTCAGCCCTCATTATTAAGAAGGTGCATCCAATACCTCAACATTGGGCTGTTCCAACGAATGGCCAACGCGCCCACGATGGTGGTGGTGAGAACTATGCTCGAAGAGAAATAAAAAGAAGTTTTATATCATGGGGATTGATTTAAGAAATCGAAGCTTAAGGAAATATCTTACCCCTAAAATTCTCCCCACATATCCGTTTCAGTGGGTACCGACCTTACTCTTCAGGTTCTAGAGACAAATTTTCACCCAAAAAAAACTGCTAAGTTATTTTCGGGTATAAACCATTTTACCACTTAGGACCCTTTTGGACTTGAGTGGAAACGGTTATGATATACATGGACCGTACTTATATATATGTACGAGTTATGTTTGCCTACCTTCCTGCATTTTCATCACAATTTTGACCTTATAGGGTAACTCGGGTCGTTTTACATCGCCGTGTCCTTTAATAGACATTTTGGCAGCCGAAACTAATTACAAAATGTAATCATTTTGCAAAGTGCTCGCTCATTAAAGTGCGTATTTTAAAAAGTGCCCGTTACAAAAAGTGCCGTTTATGAGAAATGGACATTTTGGTACGAGTGTACAAATTGAACGTAATCCGTCACTTTCATAGAGCATGTATTTTGGGATATTTTACTATTGGCTCCTTTTTTGATAGGGTACAATAATATTTATTTGCATATTAATGTGTTGGGAAAATGATAGATGAAGCGAGTGTGTTTGTCGTAATTATACAGTGCCACATTGCTCTGTCGAAATTAAAAAAAAAATGTACGACACGGTGTCTTAACAATATAATTAAACTCAATTAAAATCATTTATTGCAAGTAGGCAAAAATAATGCAATTTTACAAGTCGAACACTTAATTCTCATATACATTCAAATAAACTAATGAGTAACTGATAATGGTTAGAGTTTGAAAAGGGAAATTTCCCTGCTGAATCTCGCACAGGAAAAGGAAACACTGGTAACTCTACCAGTGCCTCAGAAATACGTCCCTCATTTATCAGCACATCAATCTATCAATATATGTTACGTGCGTCTGTTCGTTCGTCCGTGCAGTTGCGATGCTCTGTTGCACTCACCGCGGCACCATTTACATGCACGCGACCACTTTTGTTTTCACTCGATTTGCTACGATGAACAATGGGAAACTTGCACTTTGGTGTAATTATTAAATACACTTAATTGTTAGTTAGTAAGAAGTTCCGTTGTTACCTTCTGTCTATATCATCAGATCAGCTCGCTGTCACTATAATTATAGTATTCTCATCGGAACTTAAAATTACATCTCAATCAGTTGAGGATAACAGCTGCTTAAAAATTCAGTTGTAAGATTTCCCCCCAACATTCGTACATACAAACATTGCTGGTGAAATAAAATGTTGTAAAAAGTAAATAATGATCAAAACCTCCTCACGAAAGTGAGGTGAATCCCATGTCCAGAAAAGGGCGGATATAGATTGTGATGACGATAATTCATTGTCAAATGGGACACTCAAAGTTTCGCGTGTTAACCACGTCAATGACGTAGCCGCATCGATCTGTCAATAATCAATCAATCAACCAATCAATCAACAAATCTATCTCAATCTAATCTAAACCTAAGACAACAATCAAATAGATGTGGGATTAGACTAGTTGTTATAGAAGCAGTTTCTAAGTTACGATCTAATCTAGTAGCAAAATGTTATCCTCCCACTAAAAAGTTAAGGCCAGCGCTCACTGAGGGTCGTACGGCAAATTATTCATAGATATTTATCGTAGCGACATCCATCAGTTTGCCAAGGAGGCCGCTACGTATAGTGTGGAAAAAGGGAGACGCAAGCCGTAATACCCGCTACTCGTCTTTTTTCTACACCCGCACTGAAGTAGTTAAGTAGTAGCTTGAAGTGTACAGTCGGCAGCAGAAGTAGCTGACTATATCCTAATTTCCTATTCTATATAACACATGCAAAATATTTTTCCTAATCGTAGAATAGGAAATTTAAAGTAGGGGAGATGTTTACCTAATTTTAAGACCGTCCCAATCCTTCCCGTGCCGAGACTTTTGACGATGTCAACAAGTTAAGATTTAAATTCATTTGAAATATTTGCCGTACCATATTATACCGTATACCGTATTCAAGCAGTGAGTGCCTGCCTTTACAAAGGTTGTAGTCCAATACCAATCGAGTTGACTATAGAGAGGTATTCCAATGTAAATTCACTTAGGACTCGCAGAGGAGTCAATTGGGTGGGTTTTATGTATTCCTGTTTATTTTATAGCTGAGAGAGTGGAGTGAGCTGTAAAGGTCGTTAGGGAAGGACGTCCGGTCGACTCGGAAGGTGATTTTATTGTGTCTTCTTCAGCTGGCATAGTTTGGGCATGTGGATTTACCGGTCATGAAAGTTAGGCAACGTCCTCACTTAAATCAGTGACCGTGTGTGATATAGAATTGGTTCAGGCGACTGCTCATAACTCTTAATGGCATATGAGTATTTACTAGACTAAACAGGTTTTATTCTCGCACAGCTTCTTTTTTTATTTGACTGGGTGAAGAGACAAGCAAGTCGTTCACCTGACTGAATTAATACGGCTGATTAAAATGATGAGAAGGTCTTATATAATACTAGCTGTACCCTGCCACACTTCGCTGTGGCACATTCGCACATTCGCTGATATGTCACTGATGAAAAAAATAGATAAAAACAATCCTTGATGCGGATTATATATCATGCTAAAATTTCAGCTCGATCTGTGCAGAACTTTTTGAGTTTTTGAAGCGTACACAAACCAACATAACATTTTTATATATATAAGATTACGCACAGTGGTGACGGGAAAAGCGCAGGTAAAGCCTCAGGTGCAAATAAAACTGTGGTTTCCCGAATTCCCATCGCAATCCTATAAATATATCTCATTTGGAACGAGGTTCATTTGGTGTGAAATTGGCGGTCTTTAATACGGACTAGTGCGGTTGAACTGTATTCACCAATGCGGAGCCGTTATCATAAAATGCGTAATCGGAATTTGTTAGTTTAACATGTGGGTAAAAAAATATATTTTTCATAGCGGTGCCACTTGGTATCACCCGCGAAAAGAAAAGCAAAATTGTCGTGATAGATAAAAAAAAACTGCGGTTACTACATTGAAAATATATAGGTGAACTTAACGCTACAAGCGTACTCTTTCATCATCATCATTATCATCTGTTCGCCCATTGCTCGACGTAGGCCTCTCCTAGTGAACGCCACTGAGCCCGGTTTTCGGTTCTCCTCATCCCGTCTCCGCCAGCCGTTGGCAGTCGTCATTCCACCTGACAGCGGCGTCCTACACTACGTTTGCCTAAACGCGGTCTCTACTATAAATCCCAAATGGTCCCAATGGTTGTCGGTTTTTCTAAAGATGTGACTGGTCCACCGATACCAGCGGCAAATCTTCCTATTTCCTCACCATGGTCATAGTGTTTTGGTCTCGCCCCATGGCACCCTGACCGAAATGGCGTCAAATTACATTTTCCATTGTAACTGATCCGAAGTGATCTATTTAAACTATAATTAACCTTCGCGCCACCCGACTCCCGGACGCGGGCCGTCCGACCGTGTGACGTATGTCAAAGTGACGTTTGACATTTTCGTGTCAGATTTGACGTATTGCGACGGAAGTATATTTTCGGAGCTCCGAATAATGTATTGTTTCAAAATGTAGGAATTCTTTCTGTGTCAATGTGGAAATAGAACTATTTTCAGAGTGGGTATTTTTTATTGAATTTTTACGCGTGTTGCGGTGGCGTTTGACATGTGTCAATGTATTCAATCATTTTGAGTGAAAGGTCATCTTTCAAATAATATTGTGACAGTTTTTCGTAGGTGGTTGCTTGGACTGCGCCATGGGTGGGATATGGGGCTCGATTTATTCTTGTACAATGGAGTTTGAAGCGAGTATGACCATCCACTTATGGTAAGCGCTAAATTTAAAAACAAATCCCGTTTTCTTGACTGAGTAACGATACGAATCGTTTACCTGATGGTAAGCGATATGCCTGCCCATAACAGTTACAGCGCCACCCAGAACTTTCAATTGCGTTACGGGTTAATAAGCAAGAATGGAAAAATATGCTATTACCTAGCATAAAGCTTAATAAAACGTTTCTTTCGTCTTCCTTACGAAGATTACCCTACCATTCGGTAACACTCCACCATATTTATCCCCATTCTTGTAAAATATCACATATTTCCAACTAAAGAGCCCATCACTCGGCAACGTCAGTAAACTGACGACAAATGGCTGTCATCTCCGAAACAAGCCCCCAGTGCGCTTTTTACTTTGTCATAGGAATAGCTCTAAAATGAATATAAAGTACTAGCCCATCCCAAAACTCAAGCCGTTTATTAAAAGTAGGCAAAATGCAATTTTACAAGTGCAGCACTTATGTCTCGTTGTGATGGCCTTTAAGCACGTGTTTTTTTTTTTTTTTATATTCCGATGACAATACTTTATTAAAGTGACAGCGAGCTTACGATGGACACGGAAGGCCGCAACGGAACTCCTCAGTGACTAACAGTAGACTGATGGTGTGACTCATTCTGATCAGCTTGCAGGACCGAATACGTATTTTATAAAAGCTTATCTGGAAAAATTTACTAAAATGTTTTTAGCATATTTGTAGTGGATAGGCCACCCTTAGTGCCTGCACATATAAAAGCGATGCGCCACAATGCATAGTCGCCAAATCGGTGACGTCGCCTATGAGACCAAAAATTAAGGTAACGCAACGCATGAAACTTATGTTGGCGACGTCGTCGGATCGCAAGGCTTTTATGTGTGAAAGCCTTGACACTGTTTGTCTCGCGAGTAATCTGTCACTACACAGCACTCAACGGAGTGATTCGGCACAATTTCAGCACCCTGCTAGCGGTGAATTTGAGGAACACCACCCTCACTTTGTCACCCGATATCGTAAGGGTTTTAGGGGATTTTTTCGCATACATTGGCTGTTAGAGATTTGTATTTTATTTTCCTTTGGGACGTAAAAAGGGGTTGGGATCTTGTTGACGTTGGAGTATTTTCGAATAGGTTTACTTATAAAAGAAAAATATTTTTAAAACGATTTCGCTAAAATTGGTTCTTTCGACAAATTATAAAAAGTGCTCATTTTAAAAAGTGTCCCTTTTGAAAAATGCCATTTGTAAGAAGTGCACATTTTACAAAGTGCACCTTTTGTACCTGAGTGCTATAGACTATGTTTTATCTCGGGAAAATGTAGAGTTCCTGCTGGGAAACGGGATTTACGCAAGTGAAACCGCGGGTGCAGCTAGTGTTTTCATGACGGAAATTGCGTGTGGTATCTATTAATAGTCTAGCCGGTAGTTAGTCGGGGAAAGTGTTTTGTAGTTGGAAAATGAGTGATGAGTGGTTCAAAACGTGTTATCAATCGACGCCGATCATATCTATAAGTCTGTTTTAACTGAATTGATTCAAAAATCATAACTCAAATGATTTATTGCAAGTAGGCAAAATTCGTGCACTTTCGCAAGTTAAACACTTAATCTCATATACACAAAACAAAATTGGTTGTCTGTAAATTTGGTTTACCGATGATATTTTAACGTGACAACGTCATAAAAAAACATTGATGACATGATTGCATACTTTATGAATAAAATTGGACCATTTTTTAGTAATAAAAGAATAAATACTTGATATTATACTAGTAATCAGATTTTTAAAATGCAAGTATAATTAACCTGTCAAGAAGAGAAGAGAGATAGATGCGGCGCAAGCGTACAATGAGCGTTACGGGACAATGTGTCAGCTTTTTCGTGCATGCAGCCGGCGTTCAAAAGGATTTTGATTCCATGAGGAAAAATTAACTTTCCCCAGGGCTTCCGAAATAGGCCTACAACTAAAAAATAAGAAACAACAGGGGAGAAAAAGAAATACAGACGATGAAGGGGAAAAAAAACAATAATTTATACCTGACATTGGATAGAACTTTCTTTTCAGATTCGAGCCCTATCTCTAGTAGAAATAAGGCAGTGTTTCCACAATGCGTACTGCTTACATCGTTGCTAATTCCGCTGAAAGCTATTCCTCCAATAATGGACTGCTCATTAATGTATTGTAATGTGGATACATGGCAGCACATGTTCGATCCGGAGATAAGGGCGTCTATTCTGGTCCCTAATTCTCGTACGATAGACATTATTGTCGAGTTCCAAAAACAGTAGCGGAATATAGTATGACGCGACGCGTGACGCTTTTTTTTTATTTAACTAGCAGCGTCCCGCGTTTTCGCCACCTACGTAAACTAATATGCCTCAGGGACGATGATTTTTACGCGATAAAATGTATCTTATTACTTTTAATTTGTTTATTTTTAGTTTTGTACCGTATTTCATCAAAATCCGTTGAACCGTTGAGGCGTGAAGAGGGAACAAACACACAGACTTTTGCATTTATAATGCTAGCTGCGCGCCGCAGTTTCACTCGGAATGTGTATTATCCCACGGGAACTGTATATTTTACGGGATAAAAAGAATCCTATGTGGTTAACCAGGTCATAAACTATCCGTGTGCCGAATTTCAGCCAAATCCGTTCAGTAGTTTTTGCGTGAAAGAGTAACAAACATCCATCCATCCTCACAAACTTTCACATTTATAATATTACTAGCTGTGCCCCGCGGTTTCACCCGCGTCGTTCCTGTTCCCGCAGGAATATGGGTATAAAATATAGCCTATGTTACTCGCTGTCAATGTAGCTTTCCATTAGAGCAAATTAAGCCGAAACTTTACATATTCCTATACATACTTTCATCCCCTATATTTATTTTACCCCTCAAGGGTAAAGTTTTACAAACTTTGAATGTCAAATTTATTTATATCTAATCAAAAGCCTAAAAAATAAACTTCAAGCTTCTAGCTTCAAAAATGACGATACTTCCATACAAACTTTCATCCCCTATTTCAAACCCTTACAATGCATTTTTTGCGATAAAAAGTAGCCTATGTCCTTCCCTAGGCTCTAGACTATTTCTGTACCAAATTTCATTTCAATCGGTTCAGTAGTTCTGGCGTGAAAGAGCAACAGACAGAGTTACTTTCGCATTTATAATATAAGTAAGGATAAAAGGATTATTCTGATATTGTTCTAGATTCCATTATATCTGTGGCTATTGTTATATTTACTTACCCCTTAGTATTTCTATATCATTTGAATGATATGAGAATGTTTTTCAGTCGACATTTTTTGCTACTTTCGAAATGTTTGTTTAATTCTACATTATGTCTATGGCGCCAGAATAAGGGTCCTGAAGGTCAACTTCGAAAAGCGATTATCGTTATAGTCGTTGTCGAACGACGGATATTAGAGTAGGAAATGTAATTGTAATAAAAATTGTACATTGAAACATAACTCTCCTTCTGGCTCAGTCGGGTAAAAATAAGAATTAAAATAGTTTTATCGTAGACATAATTAACTAGATTAAATAACTTTTGACGAGGTTTGTAAGTGACAGCAATATCTTTCAAACTTATAGAATAGAATAGAAATAGAAAAACTCTTTATTGTACACCAGAAACAAAATTAAACACAGTACAGAAGAATTACAATAGGTAAACAAGGGTAGAAAGGAAGGGAGCAAGGGTGGGGTTATCAGAAATGTGTTTTCTAAGTAAGCATGCTCCACTATCGACCGCGTCGTCGCTTACCATCAGGTAAGACTGCGGCCCAATGCTTGTCCATTCGCATTAAGAAAACTCCCATTTATTTTTAAGTTTAATTTTAACACCAAACATTAACTTGGAGCCCGGTGGAACTCACATTTTAACTTTTGATAAACATTGGGTTTGGACCGAAGTGTCATAAGCTTCTTTAACCACGGTTTAAAATTTAAACTACATACATTTTCTAAGCTAACTCTCGTTTAACAGATTAAATGTCGATGAATAGAGCTTCATTGGCGAGCGCACGTGATTAGAGTAAATAGCTTGCATGGTTGCCTGGAAGAGATGGCTCTGAGCGATAAGACCGCATTGTGACACTAGTTTTTAAGTTTTCTTTGTTCTGTAGTGTTTCAGTAGAGAGTTTATCTAGAATGCATTAAAAAGAAAAAACAGATTAAAGCATCAAAGCAATTTCCGTCATGAACTCCAAAAATCCCCTCATGTGAAAACGTGCGAGCGAGATAGTGAAATCGATAGTGATGCGACGATCGAGTGTTTGATCCGATTATGCATATCGATAGCTAATCGAGTCATCTGGCCGTCTGAATGTGGTCTGATCATTAAATGTTCATGCATTTCTCTTGATTGTTGGGCATCGGTGTGGATAAGGTATAAGAAGTAGGGCATATAATAATATCGAAATGTTATAGATTTTCAAAATAATGTATTTAAAAATCTAAATATTTTATTAAGACCTAGCTCGCCCCGCGGTTTTGCCCGCGTTATTCGACTCTCCAGAAGAACTCTGCATTTTCCAGATTAAAAACAGCCCATGTGTGACAACATAAACAACTGACGATTTCGAAAAAAAGCAAAAAAAAATATGGGCAAATTGTGAATTGTACAAAAATCCTATAGAAAAAATCACTTTCAGATTTTCTCAATTTATGTAATGTTCCGGAAATTTTCTTTTTATATGAATCTTTTTCCGCCATTTATACACTACGAAATAAACTTAGCCGATTCAGCCTTTCTCGTGTTTTAACTTCAGCAACACATTAAGCTCTTAATTTTTTTAATATCCATATTCGAAAACATGTCAAGAAACTTTTTTTTATTTGTGTTACTTAGTTAAAGGGGTCCCTAGACGGTCAAATTGGCTTATCAACCATTACGTGCTCCAAACGCGTGCTTGTGGCAACGTTGAAGCATTCACATTCATCAACTCTTTCATCACGCTTCAGCCAGCACGTAGTTTGCTTGTCTAGCATATCAAGTAGCAAACTGTTAAGATAGCTTGCCAGTCACAGAAAATTCACGTGTCCTTCACCTGATGGTAAGCGCTAAGCCTACCCGCAACAGTTACAGTGCCACCCAGGACTTTGCATTGCATAATCCTGCGTGGCGCACTGCGCTCGTCACCCTGAGACGTCGGCTTTAAAGTCTCATATGCCCAGTAATTTCCCTGGAAACAGTGCCCTACAAACCGGAACACAGTAATGTTTACACACTACTGCTTGGCGGATGAATATCTGGCAAAGGTGTGGTACTTCCCCAGGCGGTCTCTTGCAGAAGAGGCCTCCCACTACCAAACTTGTCAAGTAATTTAGATTTTTGATCAGACGACATGCTGTTCATATTATTTCATGTTATTGGTGTTTTATCTAATCTTTAAATCTATATATATATAAATGTTATGTTGGTTTGTGTACGCTTCAAAAACTCAAAAGCTGAAATTTTAGCATGATATATAATCCGCATCAAGGATCGTTTTTATCTATTTCTTTCATCAGTGACATATCAGCGAATGTGCGAATGTGCCACAGCGAAGCGTGGCGGGGTACAGCTAGTTAATTATAAAAATCTTCCGAAATTCCAGTAACAAAATTTTACCAGCTTTATTTGTGGTCATGTTCGATCAATGATTATACCCAACGAGTAATGATATTTTTCCCGATACCCGACCTTAATATTTACCCGACCTCGGACGGTTTCCTCAAAGCTCATTACAGAGGGATTCAATCGACGACGGTCTACAAACAGTCTCTTTTTAAGTCAAATAGGTACTGGGGGGGTTGAAGAATTAATCTCTTTCCACTTATGGCTTAAACTTTTGACTGTGCCGTATTTGTACAATGCAAAGCTTTTTTTTAATTGTAAACTAGCTGCGCCCCGCGGTTTCACTCGCATAATTCAAATTTTCCCGCAATAACTCTCTTAAAAGCAATATATTTTCCCCGTTTTTGCCACATTCTTCATTGATGCTCCGCTCCTATTGGTCGTAGCATGATGTTATATAGCCTATAACCGTACTCGATAAATGGACTATTCAACACAAAAAGAATTGTTCAATTCGGACCAGTAGTTCCTGAGATCCTAGCGTTCAAACAAACAAACTCTTCAGCTTTATATATTAGTGTAGAGTAGAGATAGGTTCGCGTTTGACCACTATCTCACGCGATGGTAAGTGACAATGCGGTCTACGATGGTACACGCTTACCTAGAAGTACCTCATTCACTCGTGCCTAAGTTTTTGGTAGCACTGTAGCTGTTATGGCGATTTTCATCAGGTGAACGACTTGGTCGTCTCATAGGTAACCCTGTAATTTATGAGCGCTACGCCTACCCTGTAACAGTTACAGTGCCACCTAGAACTTTGCATTGCATCAACTTGCGCGGCACTGCACTGCGCTCGTCACCCCGAAACATTGGTCATTGAATAAATCATCATCAACCCATAACGTTCCACTGCTGGGCACGGGTCTCTCCTCACTTTCGTGAGGAGGGTTAGGCCATAATCCACCACGGGGGCCCAGTCCGGATTGGTGGATAACATACCTACCTCCGAAATAATTCTTGGGTAGGTATGTTGGTTTCCTCACGATGTTTTCCTTCACCGAAAAGCGAGTGATAATTACGTACATATGTTTTACAGAAACACATTGGTACGTGCCTGCACTGGGATTTGAACTCACGACCTTCTGATTGGAAGGGGACGTTCTCCCACTAGGCTACCACCGCTTACCTAAATTGAATAAATGAAACATAGTAATTGTACCTATTTGATCAGTGAAAAGCATCGATACTACCACAACAAAATTTTGCTTCACTGCCACCATTTTTAACTTAAATCGATTTTATTTATAGAAAATTCGTAACATCGTTTTTAATAATATCAAGATCCCATCTCTATGCCGCAGCGGTGGTGTGTATTTCAATCGACGATCAACAAACCACTCCGTTTCATCTCGCTAGGTGTTACGGGATTATCGTCATCATGTGGAATCCTGACAGCTTGGGATTACAAATTCATAATGTAGGATTATCAATAATCATACGTACTTACAACCTCTTTAGCTGGTTACTTCACTAATGAAGGTCGTGGCTTACTAGATTCACGTATCAATATCTGCACCTTAATGTTTCAGGATAAAGAAAGAAAGAAAGAAAAAAACATTTATTCTGACACAACTGCACACAACAGCGAACAACGTACTTATTTAGAGACAAGACAAGAAAATGAAAACACACGATGAACATAACAGCGTACGCAGATAGCCGGCGCGCAGTGATGTCAGACAAGGCCTGAGCTCAGCATAATGCTGTGGTCAAACCACAACGCTGATTTTCAGCTCTTGCCTTTGGTGACATACGGACTTAAGAAAGACTACAAAAAATGTCGTATATATAACATATTTAAACCATTTTAAGTAATAAAAGATAAGAAAAAATAATCCATAAATAAATGATGTTTTCGGCTGTTCTTCTGTCATTAGGTATTGGTAGACCAGTGAGGGTCTTTATGTGGTCGGTCCATCGACCGTGAGGTCTTATACCGTCGTCATTACCCATCACCATAAGCTTCTCTAGGTTATCAGTCTCTAGGAAGTTTGTAGGTAAGGGGATCTACCCATACCACGTGACTCTTTCAAGGGGGGCGGGGGGTTTCGTCACGTTTTTCTCTAGTTTCCTCTTGGGAACGCTTTTTTCAGCTCTATTGAAATTCACGCGGCCAGTACTGAATCAATAAAGACAATTTGAGCAAGTCTTTCACCTGATGGTTAGCGCTACGCCTGTCCATAACAGTTACAGTGCCACCCAGAACTTGGTTTTGCATAATCTTGCGCGGCATTGCTCTGCGCTCGTCACTGAGACATGGGTTCTATAGTCTCATACACCCGGTTATTTCGCTGGAAACAGTGCCCTTCAAATTGGTACGCAGTAATGATTGCGCACTACTGCTTGGTGGATTAATATCTGGGTAACTAACGAAAGCGAGAAAATCGCCCCTATCACCAAAACCCATACTGAAACTCACCCTCGAATGGACAATTCAATAACAACCGCACACCTCACTGGAAAACTATAAAACGACGGAACCCCCGCGATAAACCGTGACGGACGACCGTTTACGAGCCGCGAGCGTGCTGCACGGAACCCTAAACGGATAACAATGGACTGGCGCGTTATCTTGAAGGTGTGGACATATTATATTATCTGTGTGACTTATTATCTGTTTACGTAGCGTAGCGTTTAGATCACAAACAATGTTAGGACCATTCATATTTTACCGGATGTATAGCTATGCAAACTTCTAGAGCATAGATAATTCGATAAAGCGGTGATAGCATGGTGATAGAACATTCACTTTCCAAGTTGAGGGTGGCGCGTTCAAGCCCCAGTGCGGGCACGTAGCAATATGTTTAATGTAAAACCATTATGCAATTATCATTCGCGTTTTTATGAAGGAAAAGTTAGTGACGAAACCCATGTGATTACGTTAAAGATATCTGATCCAGCGATCCGGAAGCCCCGTGGTGGATTATGGCCTAATTCTCCAGAGACCCGTGCTCATCAATAGACAGATTTGACTAATATGATGATGGGTAATTCTGAGAGTTAAATAAATGATTATAAATGAATATCTAACGCGAGGATCCTGTACCCAAACTAGGACTCTCTAGGGACTATCTAGGGAATCGGGAACTACTAGGGCCATGGTCTCCCATCAACCAGATTATGCCAACGACCACTTTGTAATATGTGAATAGAAGTCGGAGTATCTGATTCAGAAAATGTGAAACCACACAAATATACTTCCGCTCTCGTTTCTATACAACTAAATAAAATTGAAGTGTCTGTTTTTAATTTCAAAATAAACAGCTTTCCACTAACTGCATAATAATATGAAAGTATAATATAGATAGATAGATAAACTCTTTATTGAAACACCACAGAACAAAGAAAACTTAAAATTAGAACAAAACAAATTTTACAATTAGTGTCACAATGGGCGGTCTTATCGCTCAGAGCGATCTCTTCCAGACAACCATGCACGGAGAGGAGTAAAATATACGATACATGAAACAAAAAAAAATTGTCCGTCTTTCAGTGTGTCTGTTGGTTTGCTCCGACTATTCTCTAGAACGTTTGGATCGATTTTGACGAGACTTTCACTGGCGGATAGCTGATGTAATAAGGAGTAACTGAAGCTAATTTTGTTACTTTTTAATCCGTTAAAATTAAAAGTTCTTGGGTGAAACCGCAGGTGCAGCTAGTAACTGAATATAACTGTATTTAAGATATAGTCCCATTAAAACCCCTTTCAATACAACTATTATCATTTCCCCCGTGTGATCGTGTTCACCCTCGTCACGGGGCCACCTGACACACGTGCTAACTGAACCTGTGTCGGATTAGATGTCGGGTTATGAAAGGACATATAAATGTCCACATACCTACCCGAGAATTATTTTCAGAGGTAGGTAGGTGATCCACCAATCCCCCCGTGGATCTGGCCCCCGTGGTGGATTATGGCCTAACCCTCCTCACGAAAGTGAGGGGAGACCCGTGCCCAGCAGTGGGACGATTTGGGTTGATGATGATGATGATGATATAAATGTCATCTAGATCCTTATAGAATGATGAGATGTGGCCGTCATAAACAAATGTTTGAACCGATTTTGATAAAGTGGCCATCGTTGACCTTTAGGTAGGCGACATTATATTGGAGTTGAAATTAATATCAGCTGGCCAAGACTGGATGAGAAGAGCCGGACATCAGGCTCAATGTCGTTTCCTAGGGTAGGCCTATGAGGAGCAGTGGAGGAATCTAGGCTGATGATGTGAAATTAAACTGTAGCGAAATTACTGGGCATATGAGACTTTAGAGCTGATGTCTCAGGGTGACGAGCGCGGTGTAGCACTGCGCAGGATTATGTAATGCATTGTTTTAGGTAGTGCTGTGACTGTTATGGGCAGGCGTAGCGCTTACCATCGAGAGCACGACTTGCTCGTCTAGTCAAAAAAAAAAGGCAAAAATACTCGTTTTGTTTTATATAAACATGAATTCAGATCGTTTTAAATCGTCAAACAGAGTATGTTGTATTATTAAAAAAATCCATGCATAAAATTATCCAAAATTATACAGGGTGTCTCAGACGCTCACGCGAGAAATATGCCAAGAGACATGCATACACCCTCCTGTATAAACAAACTCAAAATATCATCACTGCAAGCCATGTTTAACCGACTTTATTAAAAACCCTGATTCCAACCCCTATTTCAGCCCCTGAGCACACAGGGGCGCGTGATCAGAATACGTGTACACTGTACATGGAGTAAACGGGTTATCGCTTATATTTTTGGAATATCGGTTCGCTGTAGCGTGCTTTAGAAGCGACGGTTTACATATTAAGTATGTGTGTGTACTTTTGATTTAACAGTTTCACTGCTGAGCCGATTCGCTTGTCTAGCCACGGGTGCGGCTCTGCACGCGCCATAGTGTTTTCCCGTACATCAAACACAACAGTTGTGTTTTCCCGCATTCGCGGCAAGTTATGAAAAACACGACAGTTGTGTTCTCAGCACTGAACGTGCAAAAAAACTTTTTTATGGTGTATTTAAGGGTTAAAACAGCTAAATGCAGAGCGTGACCTCTGTCTGATGGTATACAAAAATAACGAACAAATAAAAACCACTATTTTCCATAAAAAAGCAAAACCTCTCATAATTATAAAATTTTATTTGACTGTCGAGTCTGAAATAGCCTAGACTCACGACAGTTTTAGTAATTTCACTGCAGAAGAAAATGTAGGTTTTACTTTAGTGAAGCTATTTCTGCTGTTTAATAAGTAAGAAAAACTTTGCAAAATTACTTAATTATAAATAAACTAGCTGTGCCCTGCCACGCTTCGCTGTGGCATATTCACATTCGCTGATATGTCACTGATGAAAAAAAATAGATAAAAACAATCCTTGATGCGGATTATATATCATGCTAAAATTTCAGCTCGATCGGTGCAGAACTTTTTGAGTTTTTGAAGCGTACACAAACCAACATAACATTTTTATATATATAGATAGAAGCAGCTGTTCCTCGCGACTCCGTCCTCGACGATTATTTTTTTTAATCGTTAACCGATTTTTCCCAAAGCCCCGTGGCTTAACCGCACCGCACAATATAAAGAATTTTATTAGTTAATCCGGGCAATAAACTATATGTGTGCCAAATTTCATCCATATCCGTTCAGTAGTTTTTGCGGGAAAGAGTAACAAACATCCATGCATTCTCAAAAACTTTCACATTTATAATATTAGTAGGAAGTGGGATATTCTTAGGATTAGTAGAAATCGGAGAAAAGGCTATGCAAGAAACTTTACAGAGAAAAGGGATGGAAAAAACATAAGAAATCGAATATTTTTAAACGTGATAATTTTAACCTAAGGAAAATCTAAATTTTGAATTTTCCCTAG
The DNA here is from genome assembly GCA_912999815.1 of Campaea margaritaria. Lineage (NCBI taxonomy): Eukaryota > Metazoa > Arthropoda > Insecta > Lepidoptera > Geometridae > Campaea > Campaea margaritaria. The sequence goes on from OU538814.1 coordinate 6,167,312, forward strand.
ATTTTGAATTTTTTTAATCTTGTTTCTTTTTCTTTTTAAAATTTTGATACTTTTTGTCGCGATAAACTATAGTATGCGCGGACGAAGTCGCGGGCAAAAGCTAGTAGCTATTAATAAACTTCACTAATGACTTGTTATCTCACAACAGCTTGTGTTAAACGTGTTGCGAATCCAGTCGTAACTTAGTTTTAAAGTCGTTAAGTCGGTGTAACATGTGCCAACTTAGTTGCGATTCAATGTTGTTAGTTTCAACTTTAAGTTGGTTACAGGTGTTAAGTTAGTGCGTGTTGTGACGTGACTTACACACATAGCACACCCTTTCAGTTTATCTGTAACTAGCTGCGCCCTGCGGTCACATCCGCGTAGGTCCCGTTCCTGTGGGAATACGGGGATAAAATATAGCCTGTCACTCGCTGATAATGTAGCTTTCCATTGGTGTTTTTTTTTTTTATTAAATCGTTTTAGTGGTTTAGGCGTGACAGCGTAACAAACAAACAAGCTGGTTTTTGAGTGTATAATGAATAATTCTTTGGCACGCTTTTGGTAGCCTCAATGGCTCAATGGACTTTATCTTGAGAGCTGTCGTTAGATTCGTCTTAATTGTGAGAGTGAGACCGGGTATATCAACATTATAAAAAAGTAAATATCCGGATTTTTCGTCCCAAATTAGGTCTTGATTTTTTTTATCCTACAATTATAGACGTAAACTTAGTGAGTTCACAGAGAGTTACCTCTGTAACTACTGGTCCGTTCTTGAAAACAATTTTACCAATAGGCAGCTAAATGATTCTAGACTTTGTTTTCCCGGGAAAATCTAAAGTTACTGCGGGAAAAAAAAAAATACGCGGGTCAAACCGCGGGCGCAGCTAGTCGATACTGATTCTCTTTGTAATCTCGTTCGACGATACCGTACCCTGGACATTCCGAACAAATACGCTGATTTGACAACTTTATACATAATAATATAAATGTGCACGTGTCCAATGTGTGTGCGTACTCACACATACTACGCGACCCAAAAAACCCGCTAGTATGTAACTTAGGTTCATATAAACATAAAAAAAACCGTTTTTCTATCACATTTGAACGTGTAGTGTAGAATAGACTGTCCTGGCGATTGCGGTTAGAGGTGCGGAGACGCGGACCGCACGGGGTGGCGAATGTCCATTCTATATGCTGTACTATTATTATTCTTTGATGATAGCTACCAACTTCAAGTTAGCCTTTCCAAAAGCTTCCCAGTCCATTTAGAATGTAGTTTATTTGGAAGTTGCAGACGCGCGACGCGCCCTGCGACTATGCAACTTGTTTCCAACAATCCGGAGCGGCAAATAGCAACAAATTTATCGTTTCAATTGTCGGTTGTTGCAGCGGACCGGCCACTTTTGAACTGCGAAATGTTGCAAAGCTTTCGTCTATGTTTCTGAGGAACTTCTGAGGAAGTTAGTATGGAACAATATTAACTAGACAATAACGGGTCGAATCAGGAGCGGGAGCCCTCTTTGCCAGATATTCATCCGCCAAGTAGTAGTGTGCAAACATTACTGTGTTCCGGTTTGAAGGGCACTGTTTCCAGCGAAATTACTGGGCGTATGAGACTAGAACCGATGTCTCAGGGTGACGAGCGCAGTGCAGTGCCGCACAAGATTCATCAACAACCCATAACGTCCCACTGCTGGGCACGGGTCTCCCCTCACTTTCGTGAGGAGGATTAGGCCATAATCCGCCACGGGGGCCAGATCCGGATTGGTGGATCACATACCTACCTCCGAAATAATTCTCGGGTAGGTATGTGGGTTTCCACACGATGTTTTCCTTCACCGAAAAGCGCGTGATAATTACGTACATATGTTTTACAAGAAACACGTTGGTACGTGCCTGCACTGGGATTTGAACTCACGACCTTCTGCTTGGAAGGCGGAAGTTCTTCCACTAGGCTACCACCGCCATTACCGCACAAGATTATGTAACGCAAAGTTCTGGGTGGCTGTTATGGGCAGGCGTAGCGCTTACCATCAGGTGAACGAGTTGCTCGTCTCATCACTCAATCAAATAAAAAAAAACCGTGTCAAGTTTGAAATCAATTGGACGAATCTCGACATTTCGATCAAGTTACATTGACCATAAAAAATATCGTAAAAATTAGCAGTTGATAAAGACTTTAGGAAATTCCAACCACAGTAAAACAGAAACAGTAGGTGTAGTACATTAACAAAGGCGACAGGACGTCACGATAACGCCAAGGAGGTGTCGAGTCGAGAGTGTTTGAGATCCATTGTTCTCCTGTCCACTGTGAGTAATTTGAATGAATTTGTTCCTCATTATACGGGTTTCTATTTTGTAGAATGAGAGTTTTGACAGCTGGTTAAGTCTATTGCTATCTGTGTCGGTCACATAGCAAATGACAGAGGCAGCAATAGTTTTGCACCAATGACGTTTCTTAAGATATGTGCGGATTAAGCCGTCATCGGTTCCGGTTGTTGTCGATTAATAGCACCCGCCACGTCATAGGCCCTTGGGCGGCCTAATAAGCTCTGCCACTAGAGTCTGGCCCCATTCAACAACAAGCAATAGTTGAAATGGAAACCCGTTGATTCCCTTCCGCTCTAGTCTGGTTTTGGTATGGGTGGTGAGTGCGATGCTCTTATTTTCCCTCTGCATGTTTTTTATACAAGAGGCAATAGAAATAAAAATAATGTATTATGTAGAGCTGTATACCAGGTGCCACAGTGTAACCAAGCGAGCAGTACACCCATTAACAAAGTCGACAGCATGTTGAGATAGCACTGGGGTGTCGACGCGAGAACCTCTACTGGCTCCGGTGTGAATATTTTAGGGGTTGATTGATGACTGTGTACACGGATTGGTGGTGTTGCTGTTGTAATATTTTGGCAGTTTGGTTAACATCTACGTGGTGGAATAATTTTCAACCAGGAGGCCTACCATGACGTCTTATAGCGATACAGTTCAGGACCTAAACTGAGCCGCGTCGCATAATCGTATCGTGACGTCTTATATTTTATGTTGCTGCCATTTTCAACCTAAACTGAATATAGATTAGGTTGAAAATGGCTTATTAGCGGCTCAATCTAGGTTCCTGCCATTTTCAACCTTAACTGGATCCAGTTTAGGTTGAAAATGGCAGCAACATTAAAAATAAGACGTCACGGTACGATTATGCGACGCGGTTCAGTTTAGGTCTTCAATTGAATCGCTATAAGAGGTCATGGTAGGCCCCCAGCTCTTATATACGAAGTCAACGATTTTGATCGTGGGGCTCAATTAGGCTCATGCGACTGTGATTCCAGAAATCGTTCCGCTTCGGCTGCAAAATCTTTTATTAATCTATATTAAAACGTGAAGCAAAAACTTGTAACGTCTATTTAAGAAAATTGCGCAGACGGACCTCAGAAATTTTGCACAGTAAGAGTTTATATGGAGAAGTACTTAGAGCTGAAAGCTAAGATTTGCAAAAAAAAAATGTAAAAAATTTTTTTTTTTTTTTTTCATAAAACATTACACACTGCATGCGTTTGACACACACACGTGTAACAGTAAGGCACGTAAGTGTTGACACTTTGACATGAAGGTTGATTGAAAGAAGACGAAGAGTTCGGGAGTAAGAGGTCATAAAGTACGCAAAGGTTTAAAAAGGTTATGGATTGACACCTCTTCTCAGTTCCCAGTTTGAATAGAATAGAATAGAAAAACTCTTTATTGTACACCAGAAACAAAATTAAACACAGTACAGAAGAACCACAGACCACAGACTTTAACCATAATCAAAAGAGTATTCATGAGAGTTTTTCTACTTTCATTATGCCTCGACAAGGCCTCGACATAGAACATTGACGGGTCGCAATGACAGACAAATGAGAAGGAATAGTTTCACTTCTTACGTGTGTACACTGTTACACACACCCATTTTTTTTTTTCAAATATTAATATTTTTTTCAAATATAATTTTTTTCAAATATTATTAATCCACCAATCCGGACTTGGCCCCCGTGGTGGAATATGGCCTAACCCTCCTCACGAAAGTGAGGAGAGACCCGTGCCCAGCAGTGGGACGTTATGGGTTGATGATGATGATGATGAATACAATAGTGTGCTGTTTTGAAGGGTACTGTTACTGTTGCTAACGTAAAGGGGACATAATACAAAATTCCCAACAAATTTAACGTCCCCACTTCACATACTCAGCGAACGGTACACAGCCCTTATTTATCGCACACGCGGCGTGGCCTTATTAAATACTTAACAACTGCGTTATCACAAAAGGGAAATTAAAATTCCAAGGTGGAGAGCGATACACCCTGTATACAGGGTTAATTATAAAACATTTATTAGGCAAAAAGGGTCTATTAAGGGTCTATCTAAGGGGTTATTAGGCAAAAATATTATTCTGACTGCCCTTGGCGTTTCGATCAAGTTAAATAAACCGTGGTCACAAGAAAACTGGATGCTAATAAAATATAATTTGGTAAAATTACAGTAATAATAATTAGTCACAAATCTTACCTGAAAAGAGAAACAACATTTAAAGCTATTGCTTCACCAGTTCTTATTAATTACTATCGTTTAAACATTCAAATTACAAAATAATTTATATTTCGATAACCTAACGGAATCTCCATATTTTATCATGCAGTCTCAATCATTCAATATGGCAGACCACTCTATAGAATCTAACGAGTTCACAGATAAATTATACATCAAGTTTATTACGCGGCAAATTCAAACTGTACAAACTAAATGAAGTGTCATGCACTTTGTTTACATATATATAAAGGTGACATATAAGTGGAAACCACTACGGCTCAAGACCTTAAAACAATTCTTTTCGAGCCCTTTCAAAGACCTTCCACTCAACAGAACCCACAGTGACTCCATTGAAAAGAAACTGTAATAATTGACAGTACCTAAGTTTATGTTATAAGAATAAAAGCAGAAAACTACTCAAAACCGGCTAAAGAACTTCATAGTAATCTAACGTGGAAATAGTGTCGGCTATATTACTCACACCATAATGACAAATCGATTGGTCTCTCATTCATCAAAATTGTATGAGTAGTTTAGGCGCTACGGTGGAATATACATCTTTACTTTAATACATACATAGACTGCTAACAACGTAACCCTTCTTTCTGGCTTTACCATGGTTGGGCAGGCGCTACGCTTATCACCGCCTTAACGAACCGGGGGTGGTGTGGGCCTTGAACCCACTAAAACCTCCCCGTGAGCAGTCCTCCGCCGAGGTGAGGCAAAAAGGGGTCGCGTTAGCAGTCACCATCTTGCCGCGGCGGTACGCCCGATAAAGTTTACGTACTGTCTCAACTTCCACTGTGTCCCCAACGTCGCTATTCAAAGGAGGCAATAAAAAGTGACCCGCTTCAGCTACCCCCGGGGTTAATAATTCAAATGTATGGACTGCGAGCTATTCAACAAGTAACCAACCTGGGGGCGCGGCTAGAGGGAGGTAAACAAACGGTTTTGGGGACACGCAGAATTTTAAGTCACGAGGCGAAACGTAAACTGGGGACGGTTGGAGGATTCTTTTGAAACTCCCGCAACTCTATTTACCAACTGTATCTCTGCGGTAATTAAACTTAACCATTTTAAATGAAGAAGTGTAAGTGGTTGATGCGGTGGTAGCCTAGTGGGAGAACGTCTGCCTTCCAAGGAGAAGGGCGTGAGTTCAAATCCCGGTACGAGCACGTACCAATGTGTTTATGAAAAAAAAGCATATGTACGTAATTTAATTGTCACTCGCTTTTCGGTGAAGGAAAACATCGTGACGAAACCCGCATACCTACCTGAGAATTATTTCGGATGTAGGTATGTTATCCACCAATCCGGACTGGGCCCCCGTGGTGGATCATGGCCTAACCCTCCTCGCGAAAGTGAGGGGAGACCCGTGCTCAGCAGTGGGACTATATGGATTGATGACGATAATTATGAATGTTTGTGCGTGTATGTTTGTACATACTAAGCTCTGTAAATGCTGAACGGATTTTGATAAAATTTGTTACGTAAATAAATTGGATCCTAGACTAACACAGAGTACTATTCAGATATAAAATAACCCGTTTTTTTTTAAATTAACAAAGGGTTCTTGAGCAAAGAATTGCTTCACAAACAAAAACCAGTAAATAGCGCTAAATCCTAATGTATTACTTAAAAAACCTTTTTACAATGTTATCGCGTCGCAAATGCCGTTAAGGGTAGATTAACTCACCTTCCCCCTAAGAACAGGGGTGCGACTAAATAAAAATGTCAACGTTTTAACAAGCTTTCTTAAGTTATGGTGATTCTGCTCTTAAGTTGGTTGAAACTTTGTGCTGAAAAGTGTTAACTTTTTTATATTACGCTGTGATGAGACGAGCAAGTCGTCCGCCTGATGGTAAGCGCCACGCCTATCCATAACAGTTGCAGCACCCAGAATTATGTTTCAAAATCTTGCGCGGCACCGCACTGCGCTCGTCACACTGATACGTCGGTTCTAAAGTCTCATACGCATAGTAATTTCGCTGGAAACAGTGCCCTTCAAACCGGAACGCTGTAATGTTTGCACACTACTGCGTGGCGGATGATGTGGTACTCCAGGTGGTCTCTTGCAGCAGAGGCCTACCACTAAAAAAAAATAGAAACATGCAATTGAATTGAGAACCTGCTCTTTTTTGAAGTCGGTTAAAAAGAAAAAAGATATTTCATAACATAACAATATGCGTGAGGGATTTGTCTCCAACCTAAAGGAATACGGAATGAGTAACGGAGTAAAGAAAAGTGTGCAAATGTCATGCATGATGTATGTATGTCAGTTGACATAACCCTCACTCCCCCCCCCCCCCCCAACCGTCCCTGGTGATAAAGCGGAGACAGGTGTTCTCTGAGTTATGATCTCCTCATCTTTAGATAAATAGAAATTGTAACATCTCTGTATATATAAAATAGTACTCAATACACGTGCTTATATGCTCGGTGGTACTTCAAAAAAAGAAAGAGGTTCTATGTTCGAATGTATTTGTTTTTTTTTTTTAATTTTGATAATCTTCATCATCAACCCATATCGGCTCAGTGCTGAGCACGGGTCTCCTCTCAGTTTCGTGAGGAGGTTTAGGCCACATTATCCACCCGGGGACCGGTCCGGATCGGTGTTAAACATACCCATCTCTGAAATAATTCTCGGGTAGGTATGTGGGTTTGCTCACGATGTTTTCCTTCACCGAAAAGCGAGTGATAATTACGTACATATGTTTTATATGACATTAATTAGTTTTTAATAATACCCCTTAATTCACCACGGGGGCCGCCCCGTTGCGGATTAAGGCCTAGTCCTTCTCTCGAAAGTGAGGGTACACCCGTGCTCAGCTGTCGGTCGATATAGGATGATGATGATGAATTAATTAAAAATACGTGTTCACCGATTTAGAGACGATTGTAGACTATTGTTTACATGGAGCAGACACATCCGCTAGCGCAGATATAGCAATGTATGCAGAAAATCAAATAAAAGTTCTTGCTTTTGCTCTTGCCGTGGAAACAATCCCGAACACTTTGACCGCTGAACCGATTTTCTTGTCTAGCCACGGTTACGGATCTGCACACACCGTTGTTTCCCGTACTCGCGGCAAGCTATAAAAAACACAACAGTTGTGTTTTCAACAGTGAACGTGTTAATCTAAAACGGACCCAGTACGATCCATTACGTACGTTTTTTAATCTAAATCAGCAATACTATATGTAGCTCGTGGGAGCCTTTAAGGTCGGGATCTCAACACATAAACACAGCACGACACTTATATAACGTTTATTAGACGCAAAAGGAACGAAATTACAAAGGTTTTAATGGTTATAACTAAAATACAGCGCAGTGCGTGGCAGCGCACCCGCTCGCGTTAGTCGAGGCGGACAGACTTCTTCCTACCCTACACTGTCTTATAAAAAGGAAATAAAACTAAACTTAAATCTACCTACGTATATTATATTCAATGAGCGCGTCGCTAACATTCCCCACCCTAGTGCAAGGCACTACTCTACGGAGATTCGAGCGACGCGGGCTGCCGGCCGCTTCCACACGCCGGTTGCGGTCTTAACCTCAACCAGACGTACTCGGCCATCCTTACCTGCGTGAGTCTGATGAATGACACCTCTTGGCCAGGTGTTGCGGGGGTTCTCCGGGTCAACTATTAAAACTAAATCACCTACCTGCAGTGGCTTGGTCTCTTCAGTCCACTTTCGCCTTGGAAGAAGGTCCGGAAGAACCTCCTTAACCCACCTGCGCCAGTACATGTCGGCTAATCGTTGGGCCTTGCGCCACTGTTTACGCAGAAACAAATCCGAGTCATCGAACGATCCTATCTGGGGCAGGTTAGCCGACCCACCTAGAAGGAAATGATTAGGTGTCAAAGTTTCTAACGTTCTGGGTTCGACTGACACGTGTGTCAGCGGACGACTGTTTACCATATTTTCTACTTCAGCCATGAAGGTGCTCAGTACTTCATCTCGCGGTGCTCGTTCCTTCAGCACCACTTGGAGCGCCGTTTTAACGCTTCGAATTAATCTTTCCCAAGCCCCACCCCAGTGGGGGCTCATCGGAGGAATGAAAATCCATTTCATGTTATTGTTTGCGCCAACCGCTTTTAGGGCGTCCATATCGAGTCCTTGCGTGGCTGTTTTCAACTCCTTACTAGCTCCACGCAAGTTAGTTCCGTTATCGGAATATAGATGCTGGGGCCATGATCTTCGTGCGGCCATACGACGCAAAGCCATGATGAGGGAATCTGTTGTAAGCGAAGGCACAATTTCCACATGAATAGATCTTACTGTGAGGCAGGTAAACAGCACACCGTACCTCTTCTGACGCGTCCTCCCAACTGTCACTTCCATGGGACCGAACAGGTCCAACCCACAGAAAGTAAATGGTCGCTGATGGTGAGCTACTCGAGCATAAGGTAGGTCTCCCATTCTAGGCACTTCAGGCTTACATTTGCGAATGCGGCAAAACATACAGCTTGAAACTACCTGTTTCACCGTGGGCCTCAGTCTAATAACCCAGTATTTTTGTCTCAGGTTATTCACCACCAGTTCCTGATTTCCATGTGCAGCTCTGACGTGTGAGTATCTAATGAGAAGTCGCGTTATTGCATGCCTTCCATCCAAAATAATCGGTCTTTTTATTTCCAGGTCTACGTCCGTCGCAGAATCGATGCGCCCACCGAGTTTCAGTAAGCCACCTTCACCGAAGTACGGGGACAAGGTAAGTAATTTGCTTTCTCGAGATATTAATTTACCATCTTTTATTGCAGATATCTCGTCGGCAAAGGAGTCAGCTTGCACCTTCCTAAGAAGCAGAACTTCAGCACGAGCCATCACTTCACAGTCTACTTCGCAGGTGAGTCCTTTGCATCTATCAATAAATGTTAACATGACGGCGGTGGCGCGCAGCAGACGGAGCCAGCAGGAGAAGCGGTGCGGCTCCGGGACAGGTAAGCTAGCAACGCTGTCTCGTAGCACGGCCACACACTCCGCGCCCGCCTCGCTCCCGGCGGCGGCGGCGGCGGCGGCGGTGCTCGCCGCGTCCCCGGGCCATGACAATTCGTCATCGTACAAATACCTAGGACCCGTGAACCATTCACCTTCAAACAACGACCGGTCGAACACCTCGCGGGTTCCCAGATCGGCAATATTCAATTTTGTAGGAACATATTTCCATTCAGCGACACGCGTAAGCTCATCGATTTCCCCCAATCGATTAGCTTCGAAGGTTTTATATGTGCGTGTTTTATTTCTTATCCACTGTAAAACGGTAGTGGAGTCGCTCCAGAAGTATCTCCGCTCGGTAACTATTCGATGTTCTTTGAGAATAGTATCAGCGAGGCGGGCACTCATGACCGCAGCTTGCAATTCCGCGCGAGGAACGGTCAAAGGTCGAACCGGCACGACGCGACATTTACTAGCAATAAATGCGACGTGTATTTGTCCGTTCTCGTTCCAGCGCCAGTATCCAGCACTGCACATCGCTTTACTAGATGCATCACAAAACGTATGCAACTGCAAGTCATTGTATTTATTAAGTGTACTTGCGGTCGGAGTGCCGTGTCCCGTCGTAGCACAGGCAGGCGGCGGCGGCGGCGAACTGGCTGCGTAGGCGCTGCCCCCACCGCACGTCCCGGATCGTAGCGCAGAGGCTGTAGCGGGCGCTACGTCACCGTTGTCGTCAGCTGCTCCTCGCGCCGTCTCACTCCCGCACGTCTTATCAGTGACCGCGAGATAACATCTGGAAATGCGCACTTGATTTAATTCTTTCAGTATATCAATCCATTTGCACCATTTTTTGAAAACACTTTCGGGTATTACGTCATCCCAGCCGATGTTTAAACGCCAAGTATCTTGTAACATAATTTTACCCTGGATCGTAAATGGTGATAAAAACCCGAGTACATCAAAGATAGACATAACTACGCGTAACATAGCCCTCTTTGTGGGTTTCTCCTCGCCTTGAATAATTTTCTCAGGTATCTTTTTCAGGGACGTGTCGAAGCCTAACTGATCTTCAGCTGGATACCAGATGAGGCCTAGGGTGCGCTCACCTTGATATTGTTGTTCGGCCTTGAACTGGACCGCGGTAGCACCTAAACTTTCCCTGGGCACGCTATCTAAAACAGCAACACTATTACTCGTCCAGTTCCGCATTTCAAACCCACCGCTCTTGTGGATATGTGATACGTTCTTGACCATCTCGATAGCTGCCGCCTCATTTGGTAGACTATCTATATAATCGTCGACATAATGTGACTTACATATAGCATCTACTGCGGCTGGCAACGATGACTCATATCGCCTTGCATTTATATTTTTAACAAACTGCGCCACGAACGGAGAACAACAAGCTCCGAAAATTAACGAAGTCATGACGTAAGTGTCAACGGGTTCGGTAGGGTTGCTCCGCCAGAGGAACCGAAATGCATGCTGATCCTCGGGGCGGATCTTTACCCTCAAAAACATGTCCTTGATGTCGCCTGTGACTGCTACTATATTTTCCCTAAAGCGCAGCATAACACCGAACAGCGACGGCAGCAAGTCCGGTCCCGAGTGTAAATAACTATTGAGACTTTTACCACGAACTTCATCCGCGGCATCGAAAACCAAACGTAACTTTTTCTTGTTAGGGTTGTCCACCCCAAAATGTGGAAGATACCACGTCCTTACAGTGGGGAAGACAGATGAGATCTTCTCTGCATAATTATTTTGTAATAAATGTTCAACGCGTTCCCTGTACCTACCTGCGAAATCCACGTCCTTGGTCATCTTCCTTTCTATTCCCTTCAGACGAGTCAGGGCGTTAGAGTAGGAGTCGGGCATGGCACCGGCTTCGCTTTTCCACGGCAGACCTACGTGCCAGCGCCCGGCGACGAGCTCAGCCGACTGTTCCAGCTGCGCGACGGCGCATGCGTCGTAAATATTTTCTCGAGGCTTACTCACCCCAATGGCTTCGCTGGCGAAAGACCGGCCTACCTGGTCGTGCAGCTCCCGCAGCAGACGAACTTCCTCGTCGCGGCTGGAAGGCGCGCCGGCGCTGCTCGCGCTCACGAACAAGGTCGCATGCGAGGAGGCGCCGGCGACGGCGGCGGCACGCACGCCGGCAGCTCGCGCCGCCCGTGATAAACAACCATGAACACACCAGCCCAGGGGAGTCAATGTAGCGGACGGCTCATTCTTATTACCCAATCTAACCTCTAGCGGTAACAGTAAATGAACATTATCCTGACCTATAAGCATTTCCGGTTTTACATCTCTAGTACATAGGCTGTTTTTTATACCAAGTAAGTTTTCATAACTACTACAATTTACTATAGAACAAGATTGCACTGGCAGATCTAAGTTATCAACACAACGTAATCTAATATTATACACATTATTGTTCAAACCAGAAATGTTCACATTAGCGACAACCGAATCACAAACTAGTTCCTTATCAGCCCAGGCTCCGCGTACGCGCATGGTCTCGTGTTGACCAGTCACCCCCGCCCGTCTCGCCAACCCCGCACTTAGCAATGACACCGTCGACCCGTCGTCTAATAATGCGTGCGTATTGACTATGCCGTTATGCGTATGTATACGAACAGGTACGACCTTTAGTAGCACTGTAGATTCACTCGATTTATTTTTAATATGAGTAACCGTTTGTTTACTGTTCACAGGTGGCGTCGTCGGGTTCGTCGACTTCGACGTCTGATCCTGGAGCGGCGTTGGGGAATCGTCCTTCGGTTTGTTGAAGTCGTGGTGTAACAATCGATGGTGGGGTTTCCCGCAATCATCCTTATCGCAGGCCGGGGCGGTACATGAGTCACACGCGTGGCGTGAAAGTAGGCATTTATAACAGACCCCGTTACGTTTAGCGTGTTGCCATCTAGTCTTATGTAATGCCTTTTTAAACTGCCTGCAGTCGGTAAGTTTATGTTTAGAGAGACGGCAAAATCGGCAGTTATCATCGTCGCCGCTTTGTAACAAAAGAGTGTGCGTGCGATTAGTACTATCGTTGTTTTTATATCTGTTCTGGTCAGTGCGAGGGTTCATAAAGTAAATATTAGCTGTAGCGGATATCTTCATAGCTTCCTCGTATAGAAAATCTGATAGGATTTCTATTCGTGGTTTCTGTTTATCAGTAATCAGAGGATAACTATAGTCGGACCATTTAGACACTAATATTGTGGGAAATTTGGACAATATTATTGAAACAATGCTCATACCTTGCAAGTACTCCTCACGTCCGACCGCTCGCACTGCCTCCATCAGATTTTGTATTTTCACAGAAAATTGCACAACTTCTTTGTGATAATCCTGTGACATCGGCTGCAACTTCTTGATATCCTGGATGATCCTTGATATTATATACTCCGGGTTGCCGAATCGTAGCTCCAAGGTCGACATAACTTTGCACGGCGAACTCGCAGATATAAACAAAGCTGACACTGCTTCCTTAGCCGCGCCGCGGAGACACTTCCTCAGTCTCCATAAATTCTCTTTGGGGCTGAATTTGCATACTTCCGTGGACTCGTTGTAGGCCTGCTTAAATTGTAACCATTCTAGGGCATCACCAGAAAATTCAGGTAAATCCTTCGGCGTGCACATACGAGTCAAAAGGTTGTTATTATTCGGTGTACTGGTAGCAGCCAGATCCTTCAGTGCGCCAGCTAGCATCTGAACAGTTTCAGTGATAGCGGCATGTGGCTGCAGTGGCGTCGGAGGCTGCGCCCCCATCGTTAGGTGTGACGTTTCAGGTGGCGGCGGCTGCGGCGAGGTGAAGTTTCCGTGTGGTGCCGCTGGTGCCGCCGGAGCAATGTATGCAGTCGCCTGGGCCATTGCCGGTCGCAGTTCGCCCGTAGGAATACTAGGGTTGGGGGCTAACTGCGGTTCCTGGCGACTTCGTTCCAGCCATTGCTCCACTTCTTCAGTACGATCTTCGGGTGGACTGTATAAATCTTCATCATCAAGGTCGGCCAAGTCCGCCTTTAACGCTTGGTCGATTAACGTAATTTGTATCTCGGCCTTCTTTTTAGCTGCTTCCAAAATGAGCCGCTCCCGGCGTGCTTTTAGCGACGAGGCGTTAGTGGCTTTAGATTCACTTTTGACGGTGGAAGCTTTTGGCGTCTTGAACATCGGTGCTGTGCTTGGTGCGTCGACGTCGCGTTCGTTTAGTACTTTTAGAGCTATCCTGTCGAGATTTTGCGATCGAGCGGCGCGTGACGCACTTTCGATGGAATCCATCTTTTTTGCCGGTGGCGTGTTAAACATGATCCGGTTCGAAGACCACTTTGTAGCTCGTGGGAGCCTTTAAGGTCGGGATCTCAACACATAAACACAGCACGACACTTATATAACGTTTATTAGACGCAAAAGGAACGAAATTACAAAGGTTTTAATGGTTATAACTAAAATACAGCGCAGTGCGTGGCAGCGCACCCGCTCGCGTTAGTCGAGGCGGACAGACTTCTTCCTACCCTACACTGTCTTATAAAAAGGAAATAAAACTAAACTTAAATCTACCTACGTATATTATATTCAATGAGCGCGTCGCTAACACTATAACTTGTTGATCCTTCGAGATGAAAATTTGAATAATTCACCCTCGGGCCGCGACCTTGCGGCCAGGGTCGGGCGATGGCGGCCCTAGTGCTTTACAGAAAGAAATAAACATTACAAGCCCCAGTTTCATTAATTATAAGATACGCCTAAATCGGATGCCTAAGGCGTAAGACAGATGAATGTAGCGCGCCGCAAGTACCGTCACTTTGATACATCCAAATAATATTGTTAATGCGGCAGTTTGTGAGTATGGATGTAACATACCATGTTATGTTGTTACTCTTTCACGCAAAAACTGCTAAACGGATTTGGATGAAATTAGGCATATACTATTTATTACCTGGATTAAGACATGGGATACTTTTTATTTCGAAAAAAGGAACGGTTCCTGTGGGATAATACTCAACGCGGGTGAAACCGCGGGGCGCAGCTAGTATGAAAATGGGATCGAGCGACGTCATGCTGCGCGCTCATGCCGCGCCTCTTCTGTCTAGCTTGCAGCTAAGGACATCATTCATACCAAATTCGGTTTAGGCATCGTGTGATAGTGAAAATGAGCGTTAGTTATTTAAATTTAACCAGACAATAAATAAAGAAAAAAGAAAAATAACAGTCACGTACGATAGCAGGCCAAAACTGATATTGGCAGATCCAATCTCGACCTCGGCATAATGAAAAAACCCGGCCGTAGCATGGCTGCGGCCGTTTCGCCATTTAAATTATTATACAACCACATTCGCCCAAATGAAGTACTAAAACCCGACACACTCGCAACTTCATAAACCAACGTTGTAAAAAGTAAAAACCGCGTTCGAAACGCTTAAATTAAAATTAAAATATCGCACAAAAGAGGGTACTTGTAAATGGCTAATTCGTGAACGCATTCGTTATGGACGGTTGGAGTTAGGGTTGGCACCTCTGGAAGCTTAATATATATTTTTTGCTAACTTCGAATGATTTAGGCGTTTGACATTTGAAGATACCTGGACACGTGAAAGAATCAAGCTGACAAAGAATCATCTTAGTCCTAGACCCTGTGTCCCATACATTGTCGTTGAGATTTTTACAAAGCGTAAGCTTTGATTTTCAAGACAAGTTTTTTATAATATACGTACCAATTAGGTACTCAAAACTGATTAAAAGTGGGCAGGCATGCAACAATCGACTCGATAGACCAATGATGATTGAGTCAAAATTGACTCGCAAAATTGAAACCAAACAAACTCATATACAAACACAGCAAGTTAAATAAAACCTTGTTAATTATTGGCTTTAATCCAGCTCATTGGCACATAGTTGGTATGTGGAAAATTGGTTGTCGCATATGAGATATAGGTCATTGACGCATTTAAATGAAAGACACTAAAATAAATGAGAATACTTTATTACGTCGTACACTTTCCATATTCCATTCACTTGACATGAAAAGTGTTCTCAAAAAGTGGCAGGTGACAGCCCTAGTATTAAGGTACGTTCTGAATTCAAATTTGTAAATGAAACGGTGAGGAATTCGAGATGAGACGTGATCGCAGGATTACGTGGCGCTAGTTTAGGGGCTAATCTATTTGCAGACCCTTTGTTGCCCCCTGCCCCTACCTGGGGGATAATAGTTACATCACTGTGTTGTTAGGGATTTGAATGGGTTAATTTTGCATCAGACTGCGCGAAAAGGACGTGTGTTGTATTGAGGACTTGTGTTTAATTATGGGTCATTTTGATCGGGGTAAGTGTATACCATTTTGGTCAGGTTTAACCGGTTGCGCGTCGCAGTTAAAGTGGTATCTTTTGTTTTCTTTCGACACTCGAGGGGTTAACGGACTCCGGTTGTTATTCTATACAGTGGGGTTACCACGTACTTATTCTTATTCCAAACAGTTCATTTTAAAGCCTTAAACTGAACGGCCGAGATTGGCACCACACTCATAAATGACAAACGTGACGTGACGTCAGTCAAAAATTGGCTGAAGAGAATGAGAGGGAAAGAAAATGAGATGGAGCGATGCATGTCCAACTTTGGCTTTAAAACGTTACGTTGGCAGAAGTTGGACTTCTCATGTCCAATTCTTCTTTTCATGTTGGTCTGGCCTTGTCCAACGTTGGTGCCACGTTGGTGCAAAAGTTCATTTGCATTCATAGCCGTAGGGTTGGTTCTTGGAGGCTCAATCTTAGTCGCCGGCTGGCCTCCTTTTGACTTGGCGGTAAATGATAAGGGTGCGGCGGCTGTGTTAGCGATTCTTCGTGTACAGCTATTCAGTATTCCTATTCCCAAGTGGCGGAAAGTTTTCACACACGAATCCGACGAATTCATTCCTCATCTGACGCATTCAAGAAACGTTATTCTGTATTATTATCGGAAAGACGTTTGTCGAATGCGTATTGACTTAGACATAAGTCGAAATCCATTTAGAAGTGGCGTTCGAGATGCATTTAGGACGATCAAACAACCGACATTTAATTTAGAAGAATTGGGTTCCGCATATTACTCGTTATTTTCATTGGCTATTCATTAATCTTTGTAGTTTATGTTTAACCTGAAAGTTCAAATATTAATTAAAGTTCTATATTGAAGTCCCTATAAATAAATAAATGAGAAAGAAAATAATGATGCACTATTCTTTCCCTATTAATTTAGTCAATGCTTGCTTGCAAATGCGCTTCTTGCCGGTTCTTCTCAAGTGTATTCTGATTCCGGTGTCAGAAGGAAAGAAAGAAAGAGACATTCATTCAATAACATCACACAACAACATAACACTAACGCTCACATTTGTTGTCAGTACACTTTCATGAGTGTCGCTTTGGAACCCATGTGAATAAAGATTTATAGCTTTTTTTTTATTAGACTTCGTGACGAATCAAGCTAGTCGTTCCCCTGATGGTAAACGCTACACCTGTCCAGAACAGTTACAGTGCCTCCCAGAACTTTCAATTGCATAATCTTGCGCGAAACTGCACTGCGCTCGTCACCATGAGACATCGGCTCTAGAGTCTCATATGGCCAGTAATGCCGCTGGAAACAATGCCCTTCAAACCGGAACACACTACAAAATGAATGCCCGCTATCTAATAATTTTCACAAGCGTATCGCTTCCTGCTCGCACTGCCGCCGCAAGCTATGCATGAAATATACAGCCATGTGTACCACCACCAAGCTTTGCTTTTGATATCTTTGTGATTCCTCCCCGCGGGTACTTCTAGGCCGTTCTTTCTTCTTCTTTAATATCTGCGAGATGAGAGTGAAATTTCCATTTTGAAACCGTTTTATCTCGGCTTGTTTTAACGTTTTATTGTGAGGAACGTCGCTTTTGCTGCGACTTGTGATGGTGGTTTATGATTTTTGTAGGCGCAGAATAGGGAAATGGGCGGAAGTCTCCTCGTCACTTGTTTTCTCATTGCTACGTAACACCTCGTAACATTAATACGTTCACTGCTGAAAACACAACTGTTGTGTTTTTTATAACTTACCGCGAGTACGGGAAAACACAACTGTTGTGTTAGCGGCACGGGAAAACACAACGGTGTGTGCAGATCCGTAACCGTGGCTAGACAAGAAAATCGGCTCAGCAGTCGAAGTGAAAAAAAAAACTCAAATCATGTATTGCCAGCAGGCAAAGTTAATGCACTTTCACAAGTCCAACACTTAAATCATGTATTGCCAGTAGGCAAAATTAATGCACTTTCACAAGTCCAACACATAAGTCACATATACATAGAGAAAATTAAAAAACCAAATCAAACAATATATGTTTTGAGTTTGAAAAAGGAAATTTCCCTTTCAAGTGGTGACTCATGCCTGAATCTCGCACAGGAAAAGGAAACTCCTTTAACTCTACCAGTGCTTCGGAAATACGCCCGTCAGAGAAGATAGCACCGAGAAACTCTACGGATGTCATGTTTTAAATTTTCGTCTTATTTTTTACGTCACTTAAAGTACAATATAAAAAAGAAAAAAAGTATCATTTGCACACTAATTAATGCCTAGCCGATGAACATCTAGTAAATATGTGGTACTTCTTCAGGCGAACTCTTGCAGAAGAGTCTTTACTCTGTCCTACCTGCAAATTTTAGGGGAAGGCGTGGCGCTTACCATCAAGTGAACGACTGGCTCGTCTCCATTACTCAGTAACTGAGAAAGAAAGTTAAATAAAAGCATCTAAAAAGAAATCTTTTTACATAAAAGAACAAATTCATCCGCCCACGTTAGAGATCTTTAAATATAACTTGGCGGATAACGAAGATGGATAAATCGAAGGTTTTTATTATATTTTCCTAGAAACCGTGGGTTTCGATAATCACTGAACGGGATCGAGTGACATAGTACTGGACTTAGTAGTGGGAGGCCTCTTCTGCAAGAGACCGCCTGGGGAAGTACCACACCATTGCCAGATATTCATCCGCCAAGCAGTAGTGTGCAAACATTACTGTGTTCCGGTTTGAAGGGCACTGTTCCCAGCGAAATTACTTGGCATGCAAAGTGCAGTGCCGCGCAGGATTATGCAATGCAAAGTAATGGATTCCGCTGTAACTGTTATGGGCAGGCGTAGCGCTTACCATCAGGTGAACGACTTGCTCGTCTCGTCACTCAGTCAAATAAACTAAAAAAAGAAATATGTATGGTTTGTATAAAAAACTCTGACTATGAATAGCAACTTCTTAAAAAAGCGCTGCAAAACTTTTGCCTTCCCTAATTTGACATTTCCACAGATTACAAAAAGAACATGGCGCCTTAATTGTCCCGTTAATTTATCTGTACCGCAATTAACTGTAAACACGGAAAAAGACAACACCACGAAAGAAAGCTAGGGATGTTATTGATGTCCCCAACCGAGACTATCTATCCGGAGAAAAATCCGTAACCGTTGGTGACTGAAAATATCGGATTATCGATAAAATATATGTTTTTTTTAACAATCCGTGAAGATATCTTAAGAGGCTTTCGCTAGCCGGCTGGATTAAGGGTCGGATGCACGCGGAAGTACTCCTCGACACGGCGCGTATTGTCAGGAGGTTCCTCTCTCTGCATCTCTCTGCAAGTCTGGGCCTTGCCCCGCTACCGGTGGTACCCTATATTTAAGTTTGTTTTTTTCGAAAGAGAATAATAACACAGAATAACTTATCTAGCACTTATCTAATAAACTGTTAAAATAAACTTTCAGTTCAGTTAAGTATTTAAAAAACTTATTATGTTATCATCAAGAACGTAATACACCTAGAATATGCTCATCAGGGAAGTTTCAAAATATTCGGATACACGAAAAAAAAATTATTCGAAACGATAATCCGATGAAAGAAGATATCAACCAACGACCAGAACCAATAAGATCCCGAACAACTCTAAAACCCAACGTGGTGAATAAAAAAACAACATTTAGATTAAAAAACAACAAAAACTGAAAACACAAGGAAGGAAGAGATTCGTTAAGATAACAATCCGCCTTTAAGTAATGAGCCGAAAGAAATTCGTCAAGTGCGTGACGAAAGGAAACAGTTTGGTTCCGTAGGGCCGGAGGTTTTAGTTAATGATGTGGAACCGCATTATTTTATACTGCGTTTGAGTATTTTTCGTCTACTTTTGTGGTATATTTTTATATAGTTCGCCACTACCTCACTTGATACGTAGGTAGGCTTGGTATGCTTGGTTTGTTAGGTTACTTCTTGGAGTTGTAAGTAAGCGTAGACCGCATTGTCACTGAACTTTAAGTTTTGTAGTAGTTAAATGCAAACCTGTGTATTTAAAAAAATGTGACGATGTGATCGAAGGTGGTCAACACGCTAAGCTAATGAGATCGGATCTCAAGGACTGCTGTTAGAATATAGATAGGTGGTTGCAGTTTTTTTTTTATTTTTATTTGTGCGTTGTTCTTACACTGGCGGACGCTCCACCCTATCAAATGTATCCAAGTTTCAGTATTAAGTATTTTGATTATATGCTTTTGTAAACTTAAATTGCAAAATAATTGTAAAATTTACAAAAAAAGTTTTCATAAACGTGCAGTATCGAGGAACTCATTTCGACCCTAAAATAATGTGTATTGTAATAAAATTACAAGATTTTATTATTAGGTAGATTTCATGGTGGAAATAAAAAGTTTTGTTCTTTTTTTGGTGTCATTTACTTCAGTAGATATTATTTTTATCAAAGACAGACTGTAATTTTAAAGGACTTTAGAAACGAAATATCAATCACGGATCTCTAAAAAGCCGAAAAGAAAATGGATGTTGTTGTGTCCTTTATCATTATTCCTGTCCGGAAGTGTAATCGAGTGAAACGATTACGGGTATTTGAATAATCGATTCGTTTACTTATGAATGAAAATCGAATAATCGAGGTATCCGGTCGGGTCAATAGCGATTGTGAAATCGATTTACTTAGTAGATGTTTTGCCATGATGGGCGGGTTTTGAAGGATGAGATCGTGCGGTCTGTGATTTGTTATGGTGGTAACACCTGTAAAGTCTATTTTTCTTGTCATGGCGTACGAAAAAATAAGCATTAACTCAGAATATCACGCGCGGCACTGCACTGCGCTCGTCATCTTGAGACATCGGCTCGAAAGTCTCATATGCCCTATAATTTCGCAGCTGTAATTAAAATATCAACTTAGTTCCTACTCCAACCCCTCCCCGACCCCATTAGTAATTCGTATGATAATTAACGTTCTTAGATGTAATTAAATCGTTTCTCTGCGCAAACAACTTTGCCGCAAGATGGAGAATTTTGCCAGCAGTTGACAAGTTTTTGGATCGTTAAGTTTAGATAGTGTCAGTTTTAGTGTTAACATGATAAAGTTTATTTTACAGATTAAAGGAGTTTTACTTGATTTCTATTTAGTCTGAATTTGTAGGTAAATATACTGACCTTTGGTGAGAATGCGTCATTTTAGTTTCATTTCAATAGTACAAAAGACATAGAATGGACACTCCACCCCCCGCGATCCCTTTCCCTGCACCACGACCCGCACTCCGGAGGGAATTTGGAAGGTCAGTCAATGTTACACGCCCAAATGACAAATGACACTCGACAAACGGTTTAGTATGAACCTTCGCACTAGAGGGATGTCTTTTGTTTTGGTCGCGTAGTATCGTCGAGTACTTTTGTACGTGCATTTGGCGTGTGAACAAACGTCATTAAAATGTGTGAGGTGTCAAATAAGTTATTTTTATGGAGTGTCCAGGTTGTGTCAATAGACATAAGTTTTCTATTTTAGTGCATTTAATATAATAATTGAGGGGAAATATTGTATGTAGACTAGTAATAAAAGTGATCTCTTCCACTGGCTTTCATGCCGCTTTGATAATAATATTATGACCATCAGGCATGTGGTCTGCCTCTAAATCTCCTTCTCTTGGCCACAGTTCCATTGCCTCAAACTCCCATTCGTTTCATTAAAAAAAATTGATCCTTCTACTATCAAAACAGAAGGTCCACTTTCTAAAACCCCCATTCCGAATGATTATATTTTTCATTGAAATAAAATTTAAAATAATTGTTTAAATTCACAGAATATTCTAATTACCAAAATTACCGGCTTTTAATTGCGTCGTTTTCTTGCTACCATTAATTTGTTTGAAAACGGAACACGACAAGCGACCGCAAGATGGCGGAAGATGCTAACTCTGCACTAAAGTTTGAAGATTCCGCAACTTAAGGGTAGTTGTGAAATTAATAAGTGAGCAGTTTCAAAGCGTCGCGTGCGCGGCGTCGGAGATTGCGACTTGCGAAAACTTGACTCGGTCCGGAAACAAACTAGTGTATAGTGCCGCTTAGTTTCATTTGTTAATAAATCTGTTTTTTTTTTTATTTGACTCAGTGAAGAGACAAGCAAGTCGTTCACCTGATGGTAAGAGCTACGCCTGCCCATAACAGTTAAAGCTCAATCCATTACTTTGCATTGCATAATCCTGCGCGGCACTGCACTTTGCATGCCAAGTAATTTCGCTGGGAACAGTGCCCTTCAAACCGGAACACAGTAATGTTTGCACACTACTGCTTGGCGGATGGATATCTAGCAAAGGTCTACTTCCCCAGGCGGACTCTTGCAGAAGAGGCCTTCCACTACTTTTTCCCTACATTGGCATGTTCATTCCGTCAGAACTTCCAACAACCGAATTTGGATATATTTACTAATTTTATTAAATATATTAAGTACTTACATTATTTTCCATGAAACATATTCAGTTTCATGTCCGTTGCAGTCGACATTGAAACTGACGAGTTGTCGAATTAATTTCTCAAGTTTTGAAACTATTGCAACTACCTGTGCAATTTAATATGACAAGTTTGGATTACTCCAATCCGTGTGTATACTTAAGGTTACCTACTTAAAGTTAGGACTTAAATGACTGTCAGAAGTGTAGGCGAAGAGTACGATGTCAATTGTATATATATATATATAGAATTGAATTCATAATGACATATTTTAAAGCATCTAGAATAGCATAGTACACCAGATTTAGACGTTATTGTACACCAGAAAAAAAAACAGTACAAAAAAAATCATCATCAACCCATAACGTCCCACTGCTGGGCACGGGTCTCTCCTCACTTTCGTGAGGAGGGTTAGGCCATAATCCACTACGGAGGCTCGGTCCGGATCGGTGGATAACATATCTTTGAAATAATTCTCGAGTAGGTATGTGGGTTTCCTCACGATGTTTTCCTTCACCGAATATCGAGTGATAATTACGTACATATGCTTTACTGAAACACAGTGGTACATACCGCAATATGAGACTTTAGAACCGTTGTTTACCTATTGGATTTTTTTTTGTAATAAGCGGTGGTAGCCTAGTGGGAGAACGTCCGCCTTCCAATCAGAAGGTTGTGAGTTCAAATCCCAGTGCGGGCACGTACCAATCTGTTTCTGTAAAACATATGTACATAATTATCACTCGCTTTACGGTGAAAGAAAACATCGTGAGGAAACCCACATACCTACACGAGAATTATTTCAAAGATATGTTATCCACCGATCCGGACCGAGCCTCCGTAGTGGATTATGGCCTAACCCTTCTCACAAAAGTGAGGGGAGACCCGTGCCCAGCCGTGGGACGATAAGGTTTGTTGATGATGAATGCAGTGCGACGTGCGGCGCGGCTGTCTCTTTGATACATTTTGTATGAAAAAAGCCGCGCTGCATTGATTTGTCTTACGCCTTAGTATAATCTTATTTACTTAAACTTCGGAAAACTAATAATGTTTGTACTTTTTGTTTCAGGTAAGCTTGGAGTCTCGAACTTGGATAATTCGTCGACCTTACTTTTGTTTTTAAGTAAGTTCTTATACTAAATTTATATATTCTACGATAACATGGCATGACACCCTTAAAATAGCTTTTCAACCTGTTAATTATTAAGGCAAAGTGAAAATTCAAAGCTCACGAATTCCGTAACGTATGAACTAATTTTAACCCAAATCGTATTAAAGTTTTAAATACCGGAACTGTATTAAATATTCACAAGTACCTAGGGGTTATTCAGTCTGACACGAACATCCTTAGGGAATTTTTTTTGAAGGTAGATTTCGTGTGTTCATGCGGCTAAGGTCACGTGGTCATTTAATTCAAGGTGAACGAACAACACAGTTCAAAATAACCGGCTATGTGCATTCGTGATGCATAGTGAAGGGTTCCGTAAACAGCAGATTCCATTTAAGTAACCCTGCCCGTGCCGTTTTTGCCCTAAAAAAACCCTAAAAACGATAGATTCACGTCATTATGAACATTTTGACTTTGATTATAACCCCTAATCGCACTTGAATTCAAATAGGATTAAGATTCGAAATCATATTAATTACTCAGAAATAATTTCCTCATCAGTATTAAATTAACGTTAGGTTAACTTTTTAATTAATTATTTCACGAGGAAATCAGTCTCGAACTCTCGAATCTTGGAAATTTTCTCATTAGAAAGCGAAATTCACCCTTGCGACTTAAATACCCTCTCTGCGGCGTAACTTAAGTTGATGAGTGAAATGGAATTTAACATTATGAGGAGACGTGTTTTTGACCCGTTTTGAATACCCCTTGGACCGGACATTTTAGTGTGTAAGCTAATTTAGATGAGGAGATGGAGTTTATTAATAGGCCAAGTCTTTTGTTACTGTGTTTTGATATGAAAATAGTCGAGAATTTCACATAATATTATAAATGTGAAAGTGTTTGAGGATGGATGGAAGTTTGGTACTCTTTCACGCAAAATTTACTGAACGGATTTGGATGAAATTCGGCACACAGACCAGAATATATCATATTACGAGTATATTATACTTTTTATCCCTTAAAAGTTAACGATTCCCATTGGATAACACTCACCCGGGTGAAACCGCGGGGCGCAGCTAGAATTTATATATATTTGTATTTACTTGTTTAGAAAAAAGTTTTGTTTTTTCTTACATAGTTTTAAATCTACCTTAGTTGTCAGATGACTGTAAAAAGGGTTATTGAAAGAACACCTAATCTGTAAGCTTCACCTAAAATATTATCCTAGGAAGTTTTTTCTATTTCCTTATTTTTACTTAAATACGTATTCGATTCTGCAAGCTGATCAAAAAGAGACGAAACACAAAAAAAAACAACAAACAACATAAATCTATTGTTCATCATCATCATCATCATCAACCCATAACGTCCCACTGCTGGGCACGGGTCTCTCCTCACATTCGTGAGGAGGGTTAGGCCATATTCCACCACGGGGGCCAAGTCCGGATTGGTGGATAACATAACTAGCACCGAAATAATTCTCGGGTAGGTATGTGGGTTTCCTCACGATGTTTTCTTTCACCGAAAATCGAGTGATAATTACGTACATATGTTTTTACAGAAACACATTGGTACGTGCCCGCGCTGGGATTTGAACTCACGACCTTCTGATTGGAAGGCGGACGTTCTCCCACTAGGCTACCACCGCTTCTATTGTTAGTCACTGAGAAATTTGGTTGTCTAACGTCCGTCTCCATCATCAGATCAGCTCGCTGCCACCATAATAATAAACTGTCAACGCAACTTCATGAAATTTTAACTCAATGGAAACTGGGCCATAGTCGACTTTCTTTTCGATTAGACCTAAGCGCGTTCAATAAAAGGTTGTCAAAAGAAAATTAGTTTAAAAAACACAATATTAAATACTAGCTGCGCCCCGCGGTTTCACCCGCATAGTTCCTGTTCCCGTGGGAATATGGGGATAAAATATACCCTATGTTACTCGCTGTCAATGTAGCTTTCCATTAGTGAAATAAATTTTTAAATCGGTGCAGTGGTTTAGCCGAAACTTTACATATTTCCATACAAACTTTCGTCCCCTATTTGTACTTAACCCCCCCAAATGGTATTTTTTTACAAACTTTGAATGTCATATTTATTTATATCTAATCAAAAGCCTAAAAAATAAATTCCTAGCTTCTAGCTTCAAAAATGACAAACCTTCCATACAAACTTTCATCCCCTATTTCAAACCCTTACAATGCTTTTTTCGCAGTAAAAAGTACCCTATGTCCTTTCTCAGGCTCTGCACTATCTCTGTACCAAATTTCATTTCAATCGGTTCAGTAGTTTAGGCGTGAAAGAGCAACAGACAGACAGAGTTACTTTCGCATTTATAATATAAGTAAGGATCCACAATAGCTCTATGAACGCTTTCACACTAAATGCTATTTTAATAATAATTATAACCAAGCTAACCCTATCAACGTCGCTGGGGTCAAAAGGGACCCCGGGTTGAGTTCAAGCCGAATATTGTTTACCCGACGTGTAATAGTGTCAGGTTTAGAGGTGAATAATTAATTTATCATATACACACTACCTGACAGGCTTTATGCGCAGTTAAACTGTTATTAAACAATTTGTAGTTGGCACGGTTAATGGACACAAAGGGAAGTATTCTGTTCACTTCGTGCAATTTTTAAAATGCAATAAATCAAAAAAAAAAATTCTGGCCACTCGACACTGTGTTGCTGCCAGAACTTTTCTCATTTTGCCGTGTAATTTGCAATTTCCCGTATGCGTAATTTCTTAGAAAAAACGTTTTTGTAATTTCTCGTGTAACATAAGCAAATGTTTTAATTAATTCTTGTAGGTGTACTATTTAAATATATATTAATTTGAGAGCTGACATGTTTATCGTTGTAATTAGTAACTCAACACCTGTTGATTATATAATAGACATTTAAGAAAATTTAATCATGGCGAATAAATTTAACCCTCAACTGTCTTTTAATGTATCGATTACAATGACCTATAAATTGTTCAAGTCTCCTCTTTTGACCTCAGGTGGTTTATGAAATATTTTTAAAAATAAGCATTCCACCAAAGCGCAAGATGCACATTTGTCAGGTCTCAATTATCTTCACTCCAGTTACGATGACATTAATACGTGCATAAATAAAATTATTTTGCGCATAAATACCGAATAAACGTCGGTTTTAGAGCTCCGTTGAGTTTATTTATGGTAAATCTAATATAATAGATTTGGTATTAAGCTAACGGTTAGCTTTGAAGTGTTTATGACGAGAGATAGAGTTTAAATTTTAGTAATTAATACAGAATGAGGCGAAGTTTAATTTTAGGTGAGTGGTTTATGGCCGATATTAGCTCGCCCTTGCGCTGGTTCCCGTTCATTTCTTTTTAATATGCGCTCTTGTTGACGTACGCATGCTTTTGTATTTATTTTTATAAATATGGATAACGTACCGCACTGATTTGTTACGTATTTATTTTAGATTATGATATTAAATTCCAATTAAAAAAAATGAAATGAAATTATTTATCTGCGTTAAGTGTTATTTTATTTTTATTGGTGTTTGTTTTTTTTTTTATTTAATGTTGGCATAAACACACTTAGTCATAATGGTGACATCCAAATTATTCGAGGCCTTATTACAAAACTTGCCGTGAATTATATTATTATATGTCTTAACTCGCGTTTTACTTATAATGTGTAATGTTTTCATCATATCGTTATTCTAATCCGAAAACTATACAAAGAAATATTGCACGTAAGATCATATTCATAGCATTACAAGGAACCTTCTAAATATGCTGGGGGTACAAAATACCCCGAGGCCTCGGGAGATTGCGCAGGGTTGACTGGTTTGCTTGCGGTCCAACGGTTAGATAGCGAGTTTTATTCGTCTTATAGTGTGGGATTTTCTTCTGGACGAATGACGATTGAGAACAGTATTTTGTGTGGGACTGTTTCTGATACAGGATGGTCAGTTTAACATGAAATCTATATTATAAAATTCTTTGTCCTGGTGTTAGTTGCCCTATTCCCCTAAAACGGCTGGATCGATTTTTCTGAAATTTTATATGTATATTCGGTAGGTCTTAGAATAGTTTTTAAGAAATCCTCTGCTTGGAAGGCAGACGGTCTCCCACTAGGCAGTCACTGCTAAGACTTAACATCTAAGTGCTTGGACACACGGCCGCGAAGTCAGACAAAAAAAAAAACGATAACGGTCAGTGATGTATGTCACTCAAATATATTTGTGTATGTCCTCAAAAACAATCAAGTACACTCCAGCCCATAAATAAAGCCGTGGGTTGTAAAAATAGAATGTTTATTCTCGTCCACGAAATATGTAACGAAGCAGATATAAAAACAAACGCTGCTGATATACTGGTCTGGTTAGGGTTGCCACTTAGCAAGACCTCACTCGATTTTTATGCTCCATTTGTGAGGAAAGGAATTCGTCGATATTTTTTGGCTAAAATAAATTAAATTGAGTTTACAACCCTTGAAAAAGGTTCATACTTTTGCAAACTGAATTCAAAAATAAAAAAGAATGAATAAAAAAAAGTCTCAACTGTATTAATTCGAGATTTAATGCTAAGTTGATGTCGTGGTACCAAGATGTTAAGATTAGTTCAAGCTGAAGCTGAGTTTAAATTAGATTCATTCTAGATTTAATGATTGCGTACAAGCCGCTTTTAATCTGAATAAAGACTTCATTAATCAAATAATTTAAAACTATGATCAAATAATAGTCAATAATAATTAAAAACAGTGCTCAGTTCAGTTTTTCACTGTCCATCCAAAGGTTTTCTGGAAGAAATCGCTTTCAGTGATAAGACCGCCCATTATGGTACCCTTGTTCACCTATTGTAACTTTTCTGTTCTGTGTTTTTTTTTGTGTACAACAAAGAGTTTTCTATTCTATTCTATCATAATTCAGTCTACTTGAAAATGGTTTTATTGGGAATGCGGTAAAAAATTCAGGTCGCGTTTAATATTCATTATCTTTATGACAGCATCCTTAAAACTAAACTCAATAGAATATTTAAAGAAGGCACTAGCCCTGGATCGAGAAAAGTGGAAAGAATCGGGGGAGACCTTTGCCCAGCAGTGGCACACTGAGGTAAAAAAAAAATATTGTCCGAGTTGTAGACAGACAACCCTACCGACGCGTGTCCTTTCCACGTGACGTGGCCGTCAGAACGAGTGCCATTATTAAAAGTTATAACGTCGTTCTAATCCGTCCCCCTGATGTAGGGCACACCTGCTTCTCTGTTTATGGGGGGAGTAGGGGAGGGGGTGAACAGCGCTCCGACCTGCAACACGGCCGATAGATAGATGGATAGATTAACCCTTTATTGACACCAAGACGTATAAAAAATAAAGAATAAAACATAACTCAATAATAGAAAAAAGAGAAGAGAAAAAAATAAAAAAAAGTAAAAGTAAAAGATAAAAAGTACAGTTTCTCGGTGCTATCTTCTCAGACGGGCGTATTTTCGAAGCACCGGTAGAGTTAATGGAGTCTCCAGACACAGTACAGGAAAACCTGTACGAGATGATGAATCACCACTTGAAAGGGAAATTTCCTTTTTCTTCAAATATGTAAAACAAACATACCACCGTGAACGAAGTCACGCGTAACGTCTCATAAGCGACTCATAACGGCTGAAACTTTCAAATTGCCTAATAAACACGTAACCGAAAAGCCAACCAAAGCCATTTTAATCATATATTCCATGGCTTCAAAATAATAAATACGCAACTGTGCCTGACACGGCACGGCACGGTCGCGTGACGCGAACAGATAATATCTTTTGCATCGGAACCGATGCGTCTAAATAACTGCGGTGAAATATGGACGTAATTGCATCGAATATAAAAGGACATTGATCAATGTGTAGTGTCTACTAGTAGAGTCTCGCGGTTTCACCCGCGTGGTGAATTGACAGCAATTAAATGTATCGTCGGTCATTCCAAGCCCATTGAAATATAAATAATTTGACAGCTTCATCATCCGTAATTCATCATCTTAGCCAACGTTGGTTGCAACTAGTCATGCCTAACGAAGAAAACTAAATATCTAAAGTAACGTTTAACTGGGTTGAGAATTATTTTCGTCTCACTAATATTGTAAATGCGGAAGTTAGTGTGTGACTGGCGTGGCGCTTACTATCAGGTGAACGACTTGCTCGTCTCATTACTTAGTAATATAAATAGAGAAATATAACTATTAAAACCGAATGAGTTAAATAAAAGCTATAAAGTTTAAGCATGTACAAAGGTCGTAACGTGATGTGGAACATAACCACTGCGCCGCCGCCGTCAACGTGACAGTAACGTAACAGTAACAGTAACAGTAACGACGCAGCGTGGCGTCACGTTGTTGGACGCGAGGGGTTAACTTTCTACGCACAGTCAACGACAAAACTCACTCAATTTGTAAATAATATTTTACTATGCTACTTCAGTTTTCACGGCCTCTGTTTGTTAAGTGGGTGAGGAGCCGACTGAGAAGCGGTTGAGTTCCCGCACAGGGCAAAGATTTGTGTGAACCGCAAGTGTTTGCTCTGAGTCTGTGTATGTAGGACCATGGTCCTCGTGGTTACCTAGATACATGGAATCTTAGTTAGGGGTCAGGATCTAAGGGTGTGATGGTGACGAGTTCTTATTATTATTACCTAAAACTAAAAAATAAAAATTAGTCATTTTAATATTTTTATATATCTTTCAAATTTTTGTATTTTCCTTTAGTAACATTAATATTATGGGTGTTGAGGACATAATTAGGGTATTTTTTTCCAAAAAAATGTCTTAAAGCTTTGTAACTACGTATTTTGAAGTCCTTAATTTAACTATTTGTAAACCGCTTTTAAAAAAAAAAATCCGCATCCAAATGACACCTTCTCATTTAAAGTCTATCAAAAATTAGCAATGAAACTGAAATGGCCGATAAGATTTCCCCCTAATATAAAAAAAAATCCTCTTCTTTAAAAACGGCTTCTCAGACAGTTTCCTTTGATATAATCCAATTATCATCTGAGAAAAAACACTCGCCGGGATGTGGCGGGCAATAAATCATTTATCGGACATTTCATTTAACGTCCAGTTTTGTTATCGTTATCGGGGCACTTCACCCGGCGCTGTTGTTTTTTGGGAAGAGGAAAAAGTTGTGGATAATATATTTTTTTATTGACTTTTAGTAATAATATAGGTATTGAATAACTACTCCGAAATACAACTATATTGATTGGTTTAAAAGACTTGCGAATGTTTTAAAGCGCTGATAATAGCCAACGGGACTCCATTTGAACACTTTTTTTAAATATATTCATGTAAAACTTGTTATAACGGAATAAAATATACCAATTTTTTTTCGTATTTTTTTTTACGCGTCGTACTTATCCGGGAATTATTTCGGATATTATGTTATCCACCAATCCGGACCCGGTCCCCTTGCCATCCTCACGAAGATGGGCGGAGACCCGTGCTCGGCATTTTTTATAACATTTCGTTTATGAAAGAAAGAAGAAGGACATTTATTCTGATACAACTGCACACAACAATAAACTGCGTACACACATCGAAAAACAAGACGAGAAAATGACACACAACTAAGATAAATACACGAAAATAGATCTATACATAAATACATATATCTATACATCTAAAAATAGGACTAAGTTCGTAGCTCAGCCGAATAAAAGGGGGGATAAATGTGGGCCGTACAAATTATAACAGTTCGTAGCACTTTTTAACTTTGTTTATTGTACTTGAAACTTGTATTGGAAGGCCTCTTCTGTAAGAGACCGCCTGGGGAAGTACCCACACCTTTGCCAGATATTCATCCGCCAAGCAGTAGTGCGCAAACATTACTGTGTTCCGGTTTGAAGGGCACTGTTTCCAGCGAAATTACTGGGCGTGTGAGACTTTAGAGCCGATGTCTCAGGGTGACGAGCGCAGTGCAGTGCCGCGCAGGATTATGCAATGCAGTGTTCTGGGTGGTGCTGTGACTGTTATGGGTAGGCGTAGCGCTTACCATCAGGTGGAACGACTTGTTCGTCTCGTCACTCAGTCAAATAAAAAAAAAACATGATCTATGATCATTTCATTCGTTTTACGATATGGCAAGTGTAATGTGACTTTCTCGACCGCCGCGACTCCCGCCCGAAAATATTTCTTTATTTTTATAATTTTTTTTAAATTAAATAAATTTAAATAAATAAAAACCGAGCTGGCTTTAGACCACACGACAGAAGTAAAACTTCTTTAGCTCCATCTATTATGTATGCATATATAACTGCCTATGAGAGCAAGAGAGAAAGAAAATCTGTGCTCGCACCTCTCTCCTGCCCCTACAGTAATATACGAGGCGTAAGTCTCTCTCTTTCTATCTTCATTAGCTTATTATCTCCCTCTCAACTTCCATTCGCCTCGCCGGGTCACATTTTTCGTAACGCATTCACCAGCTTACTCCCCAAGTCAAGCGTGCGTAAAGAAGTTTTACTTCAAAAATATTAATTACACTAGCTGCGCCCTGCCACGCTTCGCTGTGGCACATTCGCACATTCGCTGATGTGTCACTGATGAAAATAATAGATAAAAACAATCCTTGATGCGGATTATACATCATGCTAAAATTTCAGCTCGATCGGTGCAGAACTTAATGAGTTGCGTACACAAACCAACATAATATTTTTATATATATAGATAGATTATCTAACATGTCCTTGTTCATATCAGTTCAACGAAGTAATCTTTTCACTAAATCTGGTATGTTTTCACGTCAGCGGCTTCACTCTACGATGTATACTCTTAATGAACCCTTTTCGGGATAGTTGCGGCGACCGCTGGAGAGGACAACTGGACAAACATTGAGGTCTCATTTCCACCGGGACGTGTGCCCGGTAGGGTGACCACACGCTTTTACGGTGTGTTAAAGGGAGTCGAACCTGTTTTTGACTCTGGTAAGGTTAGTAAGCCGACACCGACATTTCCCTATCCGTAAAGGCCGCCATCTTCGTCGCTTTGTCGATAGTTTTTTATTTTTATTTGTCTTAGTGATGGTAAGCGCTACGCCTACCCATAACAGTCACAGCATCACCCAGAACCCTGCATTGCATAATCCTGCGCGGGGCTGCACTGCGCTCGTCACCCTGAGACATGGGCTCTAAAGTCTCATATGCCCAGTAATTTTGCTGTAGTTTTGTCGTCGTGCGGAAAATAAACTATACAGGCGTTGATAATTCCAGTAAGATAAAGATAAATGTACGAGTTTCTGTAAAATTTAGTACTCTTAAATTCAGTTGGTCACATAGTCTTACGATACTTATGAGAAATAGAATAGATTGGCATGGAGAAGTAATAGTAATTGGCCATTTTCTTGTTAATTGTATTTCTCATTATAAACAACTAGCTGTACCCCACCACGCTTCGCTGTGGCACATTCGCACATTCGCTGATATGTCGCTGATGAAAAAAATAGATAAAAACAATCCTTGATGCGGATTATATATCATGTTAGAATTTCAGCTCGATCGGTGCAGAACTTTTTGAGTTTTTGAAGCGTACACAAACCAACATAACATTTTTATATATATATAGATGAATTCTAGTCGAAATATCTCAAAAATTTAAGAGTTGTCAATTGATTTGTATTCCTGTAGGTACAACAATTAAGGTCTCGCTACTAAAAAACATCCTGTATACAGTATACAGGGTGTATACAGAGTGTTTTTTTTTTATTGATTTTTTTTAATAGCTGAGCTGTTTTGATTATGTCACTTGTTATCTCGGCAGGATATTGGATGCAAATGAAGATCCGCCCACATCTCCTTCCTGCTCTTCTCAGGGTAAGGGCTCGGGGACAGATTTAGACTTCCTCCGGGGATAAATGTATATTTTCCCGGAAAAAACGGGCACCGGATGGTCACCGCACCCAGGAGAGAATAAAAATAAACCGTTCCCGGACAAACGGCTAATGGCGGCGTTCGGTGCCGTTATTGGCATCGCCAAGGGCCGGGACAAACACGGGAAGTTTTCGTATTGCGTGAATTTTATTATGCTCATAATGTTAGCAAT
The DNA here is from genome assembly GCA_912999815.1 of Campaea margaritaria. Classification (NCBI taxonomy): domain Eukaryota; kingdom Metazoa; phylum Arthropoda; class Insecta; order Lepidoptera; family Geometridae; genus Campaea; species Campaea margaritaria. The sequence continues at coordinate 6,200,707 of OU538814.1, forward strand.
ATTGTTACGAGATTTGGGATACCTTTCTGTGTCGACGATTGCTCCGTTGGTTCCGGATCGCACGCCGTAGGGCGTAAGGTCGTACCCAGCGGATCGCAACCAATGAGCAGGAGCTTCTGATTCAAACTCAAACTCAAACTCAAATCATTTATTGTAAATAGGCAAAATATTGCACTTTTACACGTAAAAAAAAAATCTTATACATAAGTATAGAAATACAAAAAAAATAAGTCAAATTTTATGATCTACGAAACTAATAATTATTATCTAATTATGGTATGATTAAGGAAAACATTGCTGACAACCTTGATGGTAGGGGACTTAGTTTGTTCCAAAATGGTGACTGCTAGCGCGACCCTATTTTGCCCCCACCTCGGCGGAGGACTGCTCACGGAGGGTTTTAAGGGGTTTGGGTCCCACAAACCCCGTGGCGGAGGGGATAGGGCGACGGAATTTCCCCCCTCAAAAAAAGGGGGGGACTTAGTCTCGTTCTAGGTTTGACATTTCGAATATGAATGTTCATGTTACTGAGTAGCGAGACGAACAAGCCGTTCACCTGATGGTAACCGTGGCGCCTCCCTATAACAGTTACCCAGCGCTCGTCACCCAGAGACACTGGTTCCAAAGTTTCATTTGCTCAGTAATTTTGCTGGGAACAGTTCTCCTTTAGCCGAAACACAGTGGTTGGAAATTTGGTTACAGTGTGGAACTTGCCCAGGCAGAACAGGTCTACCAGTACAAGAATCTGATACATTTTCGGCTTGGATCCTTATGCCTAAAGGAGCCCAATGAAGCATCTCTTCGAAAAATAGCTGTCGCAGCGATATTTCAACCAAAACAACTTATGATTCAACAACAATGGTTGTAACGACAAACAAACGGCTATGTTCATAAGGGGTGAGATCGATCCAGGGTATGTATTCAGACTCGCGCAAGGGTTCCGTCGCGGCCAAGCGAGCGTGAAATCCACCGGCCCGGTCTGCATACATATGCAAATACGCTTTCTATGTTTGTGTTAGAGATGCTATGGAACACAGCCTCACCGAAAGTATCCGATATTTAAAAAAAAATTATCCGTAACTGAAATTGACTATGAATGTTTCGGATATCAAGCGCTTAGTGGTTGTCAAACCACTTGCCATCGACGATAGATAAGCGTGCTCGATTTTTATGTATTACCTACTGTGAGCAAGTTATGATTTATGACGTAACCCTCCTCACGAAAGTGAGGGAAGACCCGTGCTCAGCAGTGGGACGTTATGGGTTGATGATGAGCAAGTTATGAGTGATTAATTAAGCATTCGCACTGCTTCATGCGGTTGTATATAAATCCGTGAACGGTGTTTTTTAAACGGGCTTTTGCAAAAAAGGCTAACCACAAACCAAGCGTTCTATTCTTTTGTTTGTAATTTATGTAATACAAAACACATCCGAATTAGAAATCATCATTTTCATCATTTCATTCTTCATCTTCTGTTTATTTTTGTTTCTAGTGTGCGATATAGAGTTTTCTATTCTATTATATTATATCATCCGGAAGTTTCGGATAAAAACGGTTTTTTTTTTCAAATTGTTTCGGTGAACTGACAACCCTAGTTTATTTAGTTTGTATTGCCATTTGCCGTCCTCGGTTGAAGATACGTGTCACCGAGGTCTTCATTGTATCTAGCCGAGGATGAACATTTGGTTCATATCTTTCAGAGCGCCTTTGATCGATTTGCGCTCGATCAGGTCCTTTCAAATATGTGCTGACTACTGCCCTGCATTGAAATGTTTATACGTAGTTACTGCTGGCTTTTAGTTCTCGGCTTTGTTCATTGTAATATCCATTAATGCTTTAGAAATAGCGTGAAATTATACATTTTCATGTTGTTAAGCTCAAAATGACTCTATTATTTACTGTAAGGCAATATAAAGCTTACTCCAGGATCAAAAAGAAAGAAAAAAATTATAAAATTAATTACTAATTGATTCTTCGGAATTTTTGGTAAATACCCTCGTTAGTGAAGATAGCGCCAACAAAGTCTACGGGGATGTCACATTTTCAATTTTCATAAATTGTAATTTTGGTAGTGTCGATGAGAGGTCTCATTATAAACAAAACTTAGATATTTAAATAACTAAAAACTCGACTGCCAATGTAGCTTTTGTGTTACTTTTGTGTTTCTGGCAAATCCAAGGATACTTCATTAATTCAAAATCGATCCAGCCGTTTCGGCTGTAGAACGCGTCAAAGGGTCATACATACTTATTATTATTATTATTAGCCGCGATCATCCCACTGCAGGGCAAAATCCTCTCTCTCTCTCTCTCTCCCTCTCTCTCCCTGCATACTTACAACCATCATCATCGTCATCAACCCATATCGTCCCACTGCTGAGCACGGGTCTCCCCTCACTTTCGTGAGGAGCGTTAGGCCCTAAACCATCACGGGGGCCAGATCCGGATATGAAACAAAAAACGATGAAATCTATTGGAATCGTTTGCTTTATGTCTATTAACATAGAATAGAATAGAATAGAAAAACTCTTTATTGTACACCAGAAACAAAATTAAACACAGGACAGAAAAATTACAATAGGTAAACAAGGGTAGTACAATGGGCGGTCTTATCGCTGAAAGCGATTTCTTCCAGACAACCTTTGGATGGACAGTAAAAAACATTTTACATAAACATAAAGGATATAAACCACTCTAAGTAAAGTTTCCTTGAACTTTTTATGAAATTGTTTACAAAAAACTCTTACAATAACATGACAGACTTATTTAAAGGAAAACTCGTAAAACAATATATAAATATATATTTGTATATTGTTTGGAACCGAACGTAAGTCGAGCAATTGAATAACGCAATAAATTAAGTCACAGAAAAAATGGATTCACACGTTAACGTGATCAAGTTAGCTAACCGTTTGGCGGAAGACACGAGCGACTGCGATCATTTTAACTAACCGAACGAAAATAAAAACAAAAAGTTATTTAATCTGTGCAATAAAGTATTAAAGATAGATAAACTCTTTATTGAAACACCACAGAACAAAGAAAACTTAAAACTAGAACATAACAATTTTTACAATTAGTGTCACAATGGGCGGTCTTAATAAATAAAACAAAATCGGAAAGAAAAAAATGGGATCGGGCATAGGGTTGCCATCCGCGCGGGTTTCCCCGGATTTGTCCTAGTTTAGAGGACATCCGGGGAGCCTTATTTTTAGCCCGGGTTTAAAAAATTAACAAGGTATTTTGTGACATGTACAATTGTTTTTATTACACTAGCTATGTTTAAAGAAACCTGTTGACCTGTCCGGATTTTGGGCTCTAAAATCTGGGGTTTTCACGTGTCTTCTCCTTGTTTACAAATTTTAGAGGTGGCAACCCTAATTGGGCAGGACACGTCTGCCGTACCTATAACCGGCGAGCATGTATGAAGGGACTCATGGAAGTGGAAGAAGCAAAGGAGATGTTTCGAGATCGTAGCATGTGGAAAGGTGTAGTGTCTGCTTACCCCAACGGGGAAAAGGCGTAAGTGTATGTAGTATTTACGTCTGTCTTATGTCAGACGAGCAGAATGGGGACAATGTAATGCCAACTGAAAGAAAGAAAGAAAGAAAAAACTTTTATTCTGACACAACTGCACACAACAGCGAACAACGTACTTATTTAGAGACAAGACAAGGAAATGAAAACACACGATGAACATAATAGATAACAACTATCAATTGAGTTTATCACTTGCACCATACAACCAAGACTCGGTTTTTCCTACTACGAAACTTTCCTTTACGAGCGTCTTCCCTAGTATTGCGTTTCACACACCCTCGCCCGCACAAAAACCTACTTTATTTTCTGTCCAACAAGATTCACAATCAAATGGCCCGACAACCTTGAGAATTAATGCAAAGTGAAATGAGACTTGGATTGGAAGTAATAGGAGTTGATTTCCCTCGATTAGGAGTTAATAAGGAAATATTTTCTGTTTCGTAATGATATTCATTGTTAGATAATTTTCTTTTGTGGCTCCTTTGCGGCTGTTAGGTTAATGGGAAAGTGATTTCTTATGTGAATGATATGGTTTAATTGAAATGTTAATTTTTACAATGCTGTTTACGTTAGCTGTAGTAGGTATGCCTATGACGATTCAGCTAAAGAACACGCTTACCCCCTCTGCATAGGTAATCTAGTACCTAGGCCATCCGTCCGGGTTTCCCCAGACTTGTCCCAGTTTTGGGGACAGGGTGGGGTTTACCCCATCAAGCACCAAAAAAATGCTTAAAATCTCAAAAACTTGTTGAATTTAATTGATTGCAGCACTATATCATCGCTGTCTTTTTCTATTTTGGGAACTAAGATGCGTCTCCCACTTGTCACCAGTCATTGCTAGTGAACAATTAAAAAAAAAAAAACGATAATTGCTCGAGTTTGCGTATTTTACCTAAATTCTTTCACAAACTATCATAACTTATTGCAAGTTGTTATAAATAATGCTTTTAAATGATCTTATATGTACGCATACACGCGTCATGATCACAGACATAGATTCTGACCACTAACAGAGATTTCCTATATCTAGAGAAAAAGGGGCTCGAAGGACCAAAAAAAATTTATTGGCGATTAAGATAATTGCCAATTCAATTAACTAGCAAATCGTACCACCTTAAGTAAATACGGAGATTTTGACGTTGCTGAGTTTAATCTGTAACGGTCATCAGTCGTTATTGCCAACAGCCAATAAAGCGTATTGGGGTTAGTTTTGGTTGACCCCTCCTGTACCCGACTCACCTGATTAACCGCACGCGGCCTAACTAGTCCTGCCCGTTGCCTTATCACGTATCTCACGGCAGGCTTGCGACTGACGTAAATCTAGCGACCACTTTGACTGCTGAGACGATTTGCTTGTCTAGCCACGGGTGCGGCTCTGCACGCGCCATAGTGTTTTCCCATACAACAAACACAACAGTTGTGTTTTTCCCGTACTCGTGGCAAGTTATGAAAAACACAACAGTTGTGTTTTCAGCAGTGAACGTGTGAAACGAGTCCCTTTTAACCGCAAATACTAAAACTGCCTTGTTCCCATGTATTTTTTGTCTTTTCGCTAGTGGCGCTAGTATCTATGGCTAAAGTGCAGTAACTGAATTATTTCTATTATTTATTATTATTATTTATTCATTAGTGAAATTACTGGGCATATGAGACTTTAGAGCAGATGTCTCAGGGTCACGAGCGCAGTGCAGTGCCGCACAGGATTATACAATGCAAAGTTCTGGGTGGCACTGTAACTGTTATGGGCAGGCGTAGCGCTTACCATCAGGTGAACGACTTGCTCGTCTCGTCACTCAGTCAAATAAAAATGAACGAAATTGAAAATCTGATTCATTTGAAATTTTGCCTGAAAACCGTTAATATTCATTTACATTTACATTAGGAGGCGGGACAATATGTGATTTTCCATAAATATAATTTCTTGTGACATTTTTTGAATTTATTGCAGTAGCTTTGTAATTGCAAAGTTACGTAATCAGGCAGCCTAACGGTCCACTGCCCAGTGGTCCTCTAAAATGGAAGTCCACTTAAAATGGAGCACCCTCTAAATTGCACCCGGCGGTGGCACCCGCAAAAACACGTTCGTGTTTTAAACGGAAGGACTGGACACAGTGCATGGGAATGCAGTATGGAAAGTCACCAGATAAAAAAATGGATTAAAAATAATTATATATACAAAACATAAACCCACGACCGCTACCAGTAGATAACGTTCCCAAATTTCTAATCATTTATTGCAAGCATACAAAATATTGCATTTTTACAAGTCCAACACTTAAGTCTTACATAGAGAAAAATAAATAATAATTCAAAAATGATCTACTAAACCAATGATTAACTAATTTTGGTTTGAGTTTAAAAAAGGACATTTCCCTTTTAAGTCTTGACTCATGGCTGAATCTCGCACAGGAAAAGGAAACACCATTCCATCTAATAGTGCTTCGGAAATACGCCCGTCAGAGAAGATAGCACCAAGAAACTGGCGGTCACGACGGCTTACATAGATACACCTCTGACTAGGGCTAAAAATAAAAAATAAAAATTCAATAGTGTTTTTTGACCACTATCTCACCTTATTATTAAGGCTAATTTAGGGCTTAACGATTGGTTTGCAGCCGAAAATTGCTAATCAGCATATTGAAGTTTTAAAAGTTAAGTGCATCGTAGATTCCCTACTGTAGTTTCTCTTCTATGGCGCTGGCAACTCGATTGGTTCCGGACAAATGCTTGCAACGAAAGGGCTCCACGCTCTTCGGTGTCATGCAAGGGTGAGGACACCACGGGAGCAAATAGTGGTCATGCCAAATGGCAGTTAAATCAGGGGTAAACAAAGGGTCATTGTGAAATTACCAAAACCTTTAGAATTATACTGACGAACGAGCCCTTATTTCATACAGGCCTAAGAGATTTAAAAGAAATGGTATTTGCAAGTACGAAGTTTTGCGTGGCACTGCAACTGTATGGCTTTTACCATCAAGTGAACGACCTCTAGTCTGTTGCTGTTGTAATAAGAAAACAGTGATTAACAAACATCAAATAAAACTTTCAACTGTCATGATCTCGCTAGCTACTTTAACTGTCAAGTTAAACTGTCCTTTAGAGACCAACAGTTCACTAGTTAGAACCCTATTAGTGCAAAGGCACTGAACTGTCTAAACTGCTCTGAGTTGAAATTGGAAGACGCCTATCTAAAGTTAAGACTTAGTCCTGAATACTCTCGATACAACAGTAACCTTGTTTATACCAGATTTTGTCACGGATGTAAGTATGATCATGATGTCAATTATTGCAAGCAAATTTTCACCCAGAAACCGTTGTTCAACCGAGTTGAAATTTTACATGCCTGTCAAGTTCCGATGACAATACAATGTTTTTTCTTATTTTTATGTTACTGAGTTATGAGACGAGCAAATCGTCCAACTGACGGCAAGCGCCTCATCCGTGCCGCCTAGAGCTTTGCATTGCAGTGTTGCGTGGCCTTGAACTGTGGTGGCCACCCATGGCCAGTAATATCGCTGGAAACAATACCCTACGTAGTAGTGAGGCCTCTTCTACAAGAAAACGCGTGGAGAAGTAGCACACCTTAGCTAGTATTTCATCCGCCAAGCAGTAGTGTGCGAACATCACTGTGTTCCGGTTTGAATGGCACTGTTTCCAGCGAAATTACTGGGCATATGAGACTTTAGAACAAATGTCTCAGGGTGACGAGCGCAGTGCAGTGCCGCGCAAGATTATGCAATGCAAAGTTCTGGGTGGCACTAACTGTTATGGGCAGGTTCTTACCATCAGGTGAACGACATGATCGTCTCGTCACTCAGTCTAATAAAAAAAAACGTAGGTTCTACGTATATACGTGATTAGTTATAATTACAGTCATATCTCTTGTGACTCTTTAACTACCACTTTAGAGAACCGCCTTTGAGATTGTAATATCTCTAAATGAACCTTTATGTTCCTGAATTATTACTCGGTCGAGGCGCGCGCATAATTGAACCGGCTTTTGGTTTCCGCTAAATGGTTCTACACAATTATGTTTAGAGTTAATGTTTGAAAGCTTAAAGTGGGTACAATGAGACACGAGTCTAGAATCAATGTCTCAGGGTGACGAGCGCAGTGCAGTGTCAACATTGCAACGTTTTGAGTGGCACTGTAACCGTGAAAATTTTGCCAGCCTAGTTACGGAGTGATCTTATTGACACTGGCTAAAATAAAAAAAAGAAACCTGTATCTATGTCTGTCTTACTCTAACTCGTAAGGTAACCTATTTGAGTCCCGTTTACGCATAAATCAGCGTGAAGTTGGTTTCTTCAAGCAGCATTGGAATAAAACTTCAACTGCCAGCTATCAGCTGTATGAAAAATTGAAATAGACTATTCGTCTCACAAAAGAGCCTAATAACTTATTCGTTCAACAGTTAATGAATCGTTTATCTGAGCTATGAAAAATTGGGCCTTAGCTGCTTTAAATAATACTCTACCACGATCGTATCATAAACTAACCAAGTAACCATACTTTACAAGTAATATTTCCATATCAAACCTGGGGAGGTTGGGAAGTAGGGAGGGGGGGGGGGGGGCTACTTCCCAACGTGAAAAATGACTCCTCCAGAGCGAGTGTTTGCGTAACGTACTGATGGATGAAACAGCTTGTTTAACTTTAAGCAGACGGTGCTGGAGAGATAGTATGGAAAGAATAATGGTTTTAGAGACTGTATTATGGTTATTAAACCTGAATTAATTAGCTGGTGCAAAGTGGCTTTTTGACCTCTATCTAAATGGAGGTCGAAATTCGACTCGTTCAATTGTAGTTGACTTTTGATTGACCGTTTTATTTTTTTGTGGCTCTTTTGCGAATCTTCACACAACGTGTGTGTTTACTGTTTACTGAGGTTGTGTCGTAACTAAACTCACTGTGCGGACGCACACAACTGTTGTTTGAAAATTGACAATACGGCAGTGCGGGTTTGCACGCAAGGCGTGTTTTCGCTTACATTATAAAAAACACAAACGTGTGTATTTTCAGCAGTCAGTTAGTTAATTGTTGTTTTTTTTTTAATTCTGATTAGTTTTTTTGAATTACGGATCAAACCAAATAAATCTATACTGTTAGTCCCAGTTCTACTGTCTACTGTCAGATCAACTCGCTGCCTCCATAATATTAAGTTGTCATTGAAACTTGACAGGCATTCACAGTTTCAACACAGTTGAACAACGGAAACTGGGTGAAAATTGACTTGAAACATTAATCCACCCCATTCCATCTGTACAAAATGACATAGTTTCTAAAATAATGATCTTACTATTCTATGTTCTCGTATAACATAATTATGCTACGGCGTTGAAAACTTCTCAATTTAGTTTTACCTAAGTGTGCGGCAAAGTGGAAAAGAAATCAAAATAATACAATAACAAAGCAAAGCAGCACTTACCTGCCCTACCTTTTCACCATTCTCCATAATCAATACAAAACCCATACATTTACACTTCTCAATAAAAGATTTGGTGAAAACCTATTTTCGCCCTTTTAAACTAAGAAGCCCATTAAAAAAAATCGCTCCCTGAGCAAATAAGGGTGTGTAAATCTGCCCCAAAGGAGCAAGACGTCCCGTTCCGACGGAATAAAACTCACCCTGTAGACAAATATTTTGAAAACAAACAATATGGTTTTATTTTTATCACCCCTTGTTTGGTGTCACAGAAGAAGGAATACAGTGGATGAAATTAAATAGATAAAGAACTCTCTCGATGTGTACTGAAGACATTTACAAAACACAAATTAGAATAATCGGCGGCTTTACCAACTCTTTTCTATGTATGTATCTGTAATTTGAATGGATAATAAAATGGAAAAAAATAAATCAAAAATGAAAAAAAAAAACAAAAAATTAAAAATAAATCAATCAAAAAAAAAAACAAATCAATTTCATGAATTCATTAATGAAATCAAAGTGTATGTCCGTCATTTCAAATACAATGAGAACTGATATTTAATTTTATTTTATGCCTTATTAACACTTTCACTGCTGAGCCGTTTTGCTTGTCTAGCCACGGGTGCGGCTCTGCACGCGCCATATTGTTTTCCCATACAACAAACACAACAGTTGTGTTTTGCCGTACTCGTGGCAAGTTATGAAAAACACGACAGTTGTGTTTTCAGCAGTGAACGTGTTAATGAGCATTTTTAGAAATTTTACAAGAGTGCAGTTTTTCAGTTTTGCTTATCTGAAAGGTTATCTCAAATAGGCTCCAAAATAGCTCGACGGTTTTCAATAAAAATCTTACAGATAGAAACAGGAGTTTTAACTAAAATTTTCGTGTATGTTCCATTGCGATATCTCGCAAGGTTCAGAAGGTATGAATATATATATATTAATAAGCACGAACGAAGTCGCGGGCACAGCTTATCCTAGTAACCCTATTCTTATTATTATCCTAACTAATAACATAAATGCGAATGCGAGTTTGTTTATTTGTTTGTTACGCTTTCACGCCTAAACCACTAAACCGATTTTCAAAATTATTTGACCAAGAGAAAGCTACATTATCAACAAGTAACATAGGCTATATTTTATCCCCGTATTTCCACGGGAACGGGAACTACGCAAGTAAAACCGCGGGGTGCAGCTAGTTATCCCTACTAATATGAAAGTTTGTGAGGATGTATGGATGTTTGTTACTCTTTCACATAAAAACTTCTGAACTGATTTGGATGAAATTTGGCACACAGATAGTTTATTATCTGGATTAACGTATAGGATAGTGTTTCTTGGAAAACATATGTACGTAATTATCACTCGCTTTTCGGTGACGGAAAACATCGTGAGGAAACCCACATACCTACCGGAGAATTATTTCGGAGGTACGTATGTGATCCAGCAATCCGGATCTGGCCCCCGTGGTGGATTATGGCCTAATCTTCCTCAAGAAAGTGAGGGGAGACCCGTGCCCAGCAGTGGGACGTTATGGGTTGTTGATGTTGATAGTTTTAAGCCTGTAGAAATTATCCGTTCCTGTGGAATAATCATTAACGCGGGCGAAACCGCGGGGCGCAGCTACTATAAAATATGCCCGTTCATCTCATTACTGAGTTAAAATAACTCAATTATTACGTACAGATATGAAGTTGTTTCGTATTTTGATGTTCGAAGTTTTGTTGTTTTGAGCTTTTACGTTCCCATTAATTGATATTGTTTTTAATGCGTGGTCCGGCTCGCGCGTGCCTAAATGTAACGTTCATTAAAACTTTTTCGGTACTTATATTATGTACTGTGAACCTTTATGGATTTTCGGAAAAATTAGGTTACATGCTTTTTTTTTGGCGACTAATTTAAGTGGGAATAATACAAAATTGTGCATTGGCGTGTTCAATAAAAAAAAAAACTGACTTGAAACACTAGCAGTGGCCCGCGGTTTCGCCCGCGTTAACTATTATTATCCCACAGGAACTGTAAATTTTAACGAGATCAAAAATATCCTATGTTCTATTCTAGAAACTAAAATATCTGTATACTGAATTACATCAACTGTTTTGGAGAATATTTGGAGAGTTATAACAATATCATGTTTCCCGCTGTCGCTTATAACTTGCCACCTTTCCCCAACACTATTGTGTTGCACGCAGAACGCAACAATCCGTCTCCAGTAGGTACAGTCAGTTCCAGAAGTCGCTGAACATTGATGATTCATATAATTTACATATCTACGAGTCTCGTACTTGTATTTTGCGGCCGGAAAACTGAACTAGCAATTAGAACTTGTTCATCGACTTAAAAGCCGACTCAAAATTATTCATTTGTAAGTGAAGTTAATGATTTTAGCACATTTTTAAAGGACAGGCAAAAAAAATAACGAATAATTCATGAAAAACTAGTTTGAAAAAGCCACGGTATTTTTCCTTTATTGTCTTGAGATCGGGCTGAACCTCCCAACTGTAAAAGAAAATCTGAAAAACACCCCTCTGACTTATTATGTTGCCGAATGTACTGTTGGTTATTGTGTAGTTGCGACTCGTTGCAAACAAAACTACCAATTCGACTAATGGAGGCGATGAGCCACGTGTACTCTTCAGTGGCACTCCACTGTACCACAGTACAAATGGGAAAGAAAGTTATCTTCATATATTGGTGCTAAACAAAGCTTGCACGAGTGTGGGTGCACGCCTTTTAAGGACGCATACAGCACGCACAAAAAAGATGACGATCACGTATATAAATTGTAGTGGGAGCCCTCTTTTGCAAGAGACTGCCTGGGGAAGTACCACACTTATGCTAGATATGCATCAGCCAAACAGTAGTGTGAAAACATAACTGTGTTCCGGTTTGAAGGGCACTGTTCCCAGCGCAATTACTGGGCATATGAGACTTCAGAGCCGATGTCTCAGGGTGACGAGTGCAGTGCAGTGCCGCGCAGGATTATGCAATTCAAAGTTCTGGGTGGCACTGTATCTGTTATAGGCAGGCGTAGCGCTTACCATCAGGTGAACGGCTAGCTCGTCTCGTCGCTCAGTTAAATAAAAAAAAATGCAAAAATCCTGACCGTCCTGATCCTCTATACCTAGGGCATCAGGAACTACAAGGACTAAGGGACAATTATTCTTACCGGCGTAGCCAATCTGGATTAACTCTCCTTGTGTGTGTGTGCTGTATGCGTGCACATTACAAGCCGCGTTTGTTAGCGTTTTATGTAGATTACTTACTTATCTATTTCTACTGTGACTGCTTACCGCCGTACAATCGTGGCCGTCAGTAAGTGCACGCTTCTGGTAACTTACTTTGTAAATTGTGTTACCAAAGGGTGTTTTGTGCTAGAGGGTGTTTTACAATTTTTGTGTGTATGCATGCATGTATGTACCTACCGCCAAGGTTATTACGATGACCAACGGCCGATGATCAAATATTCTATGTTAAGGTAGGTTCTCACCGACTTTATGTTTGAGGTGTCCTGCGTTGTAGTAAGTTTCTGTAAGGTATATGGGAAATACGATAAATAGATAGGCATTGTTACTCGTACCAACAGGATTTAAAAAAAATGTATCATCGTATTTGGTGGACTTTGACAAACCGTAAATTCAATATGGCGGATGCTAGTCGCCATATTGTCATTCGAATACAAGACGAATAACAAAAAAAAACGACTGCGATTCTACTGCACCGATTTTGATGAAATGTCAATAGGACTAATCTGAAAATATCCAAAAAATCGAAATCGGTTTATAAATGACGGAGTTCTGTGGTAACAAAAAACATACACAGTCGAATTGAACACCTCCTTTTCTGAAGTCGGTTGAAAATAATAATATACTGTTATGGGCAGGCGTAGCGCTTACCGTCAGGTGAACGATTTGCTCGTGCGTTGCAATGAAAAATTTAAGTTATTATTTGTAGTATTTTATGTTACCAAAAATCAACTCGGCATTACACATCTCTGTTTACGCCGATAAAGTACAAGGCGCGCAGTTTATCAAATATCTTATCAGGGATTAACTTTTGGTGTAAAGTGGCCCCACGTGGTGCGTCACAGTATTGAAATGCGATCAGTAGATGAAGTCGACACAAATTTGATCTGGTTACGTACAGCTCTACTACATGTAGTGGTAGGGCTCTTTTGCAAGAGACCGTCTGGGGAAGTACCACAGCTTTGCCAGATATTCATCCGGCAAGCAGTAGTGTGCAAAGTTTACTGTGTTTCGGTTTGAAGGGCACTGTTTCCAGAGAAATTTTTGTCTCGCTACTTAGTAAAATAAAAAAATAATTCCGCTTTGTTTCTTTTTTACTAACATGTTCTCTTTTCAGTCTGTTTGTTTGTCTATTCTGTACAAATTTTGGAATTGATTACAACTAACTTCTTGATGATACTTAAACCTTTAAATATAGCTGACAACTGGTCGAAAATGCATCAGTTCGTTTTAAAAACGTGGCAAGCATTTTGTTTTTTTAATGTTAAAATTTAACAAAATTCCTTATGATCATGGGATAGAGTGTTGAGGCAGAAGGTAATTGTCAAGTTATCGGAATCATAAAACAAGCAACATGAGTCACTGTGTGGATCTGTTTTACTGTTTTTATACATTACCATCATATCCAAATCTGAAATGATTATCTACCGTGACGTGTCAATAACAAACACAATTGGATAATTCTATAACACCAGTCCCAGTGCATGACTATCCACGTTAGTAGTCGTGATGGATTTCGGCGGTAAAGTGGTCATAGTCACCGGCGCCAGTTCGGGAATCGGGGCTGCATCAGCTCTGCTATTCGCCAAATATGGCGCGAAGCTCACGCTCATTGGCCGAAATGAAGAGAGACTGACAAGCATTGGTGAGAGATGCAAGGAATGCAAAGGAGTTGAACCTCTCTGTCTAAGGCTAGACCTGACAGATCGAGGGTCTTGCGAACACGCCGTGGCAAGGACACTAAGACGCTTCGGACAAATCGATGTACTGGTCAATAGTGCTGGTCACCTAATGCTGGGATCCTTATTCGACGACACCATGGACGTTTTCGACGAAATGTTCGACATAATAATGAGAGTGCCGTACAAAATGACCCACCTCTCTCTGCCGCACCTGATCAAAACCAAAGGGAACGTGGTCAATTTGACTGTCACCAACTATAACAAAATTCGACATGGTTTCCTACCTTACTCCTTGGCAAAATGTGCATTGGAACGGTTCACCAAGCTAGCTGCTTTTGAACTTGCTTGCAAGGGTGTGCGCGTGAACTCTGTCAATCCTGGAGTAACGAGGACGAATTTGCTCAAGAACTTGGCAATGGACGAATTCGAAATCAATAAGGCGTATCAAGGGCTAACTTCGGAGTGCAATATGAGGATATTGGAGCCGGAGGAAGTGGCGAAGATGGTCGTATTCGTGGCGAGTGGACTGTGCCCTAGTATAAACGGTGCCGAGATGTGTATCGACGGTGGTGCTATGATGCTTTAAACGAGATATTCCAAGTTTGTGTCTGTGAATCGACAGTTCTCTCTTGTTCCGCTGCATCGAGAGATAAACAAAGCGATTATTTGATCCTCGCACGTAGTCAATTTTATCTTGAGAACTGGCTCTTTTGAATTGCTCTTCGCTAAGGGAGTTCTCAATGTTTTCTTCAGTTAGGTGTTTCAATAGATTCGACTAATCAATTTAAACACCTTGGGGGTTTATGGGAGACTGTTTTGTTTATATTCCTCAAGGTGTTTCTTTCTAGCAGTAGAGGTTCTGACATGGCTGTTCTTCTATCCTGTTCCAGGGTCCTAAATTGACTGTTTCTAGCGTGACCCTATTTTGTCTCATCTTATCCGTTTAGCTTTTTTTAATAACTAATTGTTTTGCTAAAAAATTATACACGATTAAATGACGAGATGTGCAAATCTTTCGCATAAAGGTTAGCGCCATTTCTATCTATAACTATTGCATTGTCATCCAAAACATTGATTTCATCTTTAAGCGTAATAAACTAAAAAATCGTCCAAGATTCCCCTCGAATAAAAATTAATGCTTCAAAATTTACCTTTTCGCTAAGAAGTGTACACTTGCCGATAAAGAGCTACCTAACGATAACAAAGTTACATAATGATATCGTTTCGCTAATAATAATTTACACAAGACCGTTCAATTTGCGCCTCTTATCCGTGCTGTTATCAACACGCTAAACGCTCTGATAAATAATGTTTAGTAAACTTGGAATATATTTTGGTAGAAGTTTGGAGGCGAAGAATATTTAGGGAAAATCGTGATCCTCTCGTAATAATTGATGGTGAATTAAGTGGATCGGTGGTGGATGGATACATAGACTCACAAACCATCTAGTTATTTTTGTTCCGATTTTGTTACCTGAACACGGTAAAAACGATAAACAAAAAAAAATTAACACATTTTTTTATTTTTTGTTATTTTATAGGAAGCAAAATTACGAGAGAAACGATGCAAATTTTGTTGGTTGAACCAAGTTTTAAATGTTACTTTAACCATGTAAAATGATTTCTCGACCCTTTTCAAACTAAGGAAAACGAAAAGGATAGCAATAAATTTGGTGTATTTAATAATACAGTACCGACAGTAGATAAGACAGAAGCTGCTGTTAGGTTGGGTATGTAAAGTGAAGGAGAAGACTTGAAAGGTCAAGATTTGGATGGCAATGCAATTATAGATATAACTTCATTCCGTGGTTAAGGATTGATAAAATTATTAATTAAAACTGGTGCGTTTATCTTTGTGGCGTATCATTCTGTTATCATCAACATTCTTATCAACGCTACCCTAATGAAACTATTTACTAAACTGAGACTGAACAATTCAGTCAGTACAGAGAGAATCTCAGTCGGAGACGGTCGTTTGGAAATCGTTAAGATGGATTTCACCGGAAAAGTCGTCATCGTGACCGGATCTAGTTCAGGTATAGGAGCCGCTTCAGCGCTTCAATTCGCCAAATACGGCGCGACGTTAACCCTCATTGGAAGAGACAAAGAAAGACTTAACAACATAGGAGAGAAATGCAAAGCTATGAAAGGACTCGACCCCCTGTGCCTCATTTTTGATTTAACAGAACACGGGTCATGCGAACAAGCTGTCGACAGAACAGTCGAAACATTTGGACGCATCGATATCTTAGTCAATAGCGCAGGCAAATTCGTCATCGGCTGCCTATTTGATGACACTATCGACGCGTTTGACGAAATGATTGACATTAACCTTCGAGTGCCGTACAAAATGACGCATCTCTGCTTGCCGCACTTAGTCAAAACCAAAGGTAACGTCGTTAACTTGGCAGCGACGAATTACAACAGGATCAGGCATGGATTCCTGCCGCATGCTATTGCCAAATGTGGGCTGGCGAAGTTTACTAAAATGGCGGCCTTCGAACTGGCCGGCCAGGGAGTGCGGGTGAACTCTGTCAATCCTGGCATGACGAGGACCAATATCCTGTCGAACCTGGCGATGTCGGAAGAGGAGGTTGATGCCACTTACGAAGGGATGACGACGCATTGTAACATGAAGGTTTTGGAGCCTGAAGAAGTGGCCAAGATGGTAGTGTTCGTTGCTAGTGGTCTGTGTCCGAACATTAACGGATCCGATATGTTCATCGATGGTGGTGGTATGATGCTTTAGAACTTTTGACGTTGAAATTTGCCATATTTGGTGCAAGCATAAACATTATTATTCAGAATATTGAATAGTTGCTCTCCATTCAAAGGTTGCCTGTAAGAAATTGCTGTAAGCGATATGGTCGCCGAATGTACATCTTTTTTTCTCATTATTTCTTACTTACTTTTTGTTATAGTGTCAATAAAGAATTTTTTGTATTGCATTGTATTAGCAACCGTCTTCATAATTAGGATGTTTCCAGTTTGCCTGATTTTTTCGGTCCTCATGTCTCCGGTCAGAATTAAACCAACATTGAATAGAGTTGAATGAAAAATAAAAATAAAATATAATAATTAAAATCTAAGGTTAAATAAGTTCGTTTCATATTCTGTAACGTGCCAAGTTTTGTATTGTAATAAGGGTAAATAAAGATAAATAAGTGTTTGTATATATTTTAATCTGATTGTTATCTTAACCTCCTCATATAAATTTATTCCTAGTTAATCATTTTCCTTCCTGTATAATATTAATATTTTTTTATTAATTGATATAAAAGTAGGTATTTAATTGTAATTATAATAAGCTACGACTAATATATGAACTTTATTCATTTTATTACTTATTTAATTGTTCAACTTTCTTTTTCCTCTAGTCGTGCGCTCACCGATGAGCATCGTGGTGATCCCCACCGATATTTTCCCTCACTATCTGGTGAGGTAGCCTAGTGGGAGAACGTATACCTTCCAATGAGAAGGTCGTGATTTATAATCCCAGTGCGGGCACGTACCAATGTGTTTCTGCAAAGCATATGTACGTAATTATCAGTCGCTTTTTGAACTCAAACTCAAATCATTTATTGTAAACAGGAAAAATATTGCACTTTTACACGTCAAAAAAAATACAAAAAAATAAGTCAAAATATTATAATCTACGAAACTAATGATTATTATCTAATTATGGTTTGAGTTAGAAAGTTTGGTGAAGGAAAACATCGTGAGGAAACCTACGTACCTACCCGAGAGTAATTTCAGAGGTATTTATGTTATTGACCAATCCGGGCTGGGCCCCCGTGGTGGATTATGGCGTAACCATCCTCACGAAAGTGAGGGGAGAACCGTGCCCAGCAGTGGGACGATATGGGTTGATGATGATGATGATCTGCGGCCACGGCTCGCGGTCCTGGGCACAGTGGATGGCATTCCTTTCCTTGTAGTACTACATACTAAATTTCTTATGTCTCTAGAGACTGAAATGCCTGAAGTCATAGAATAAATCAAAGCTGAAACCACAGAACAGGGCGCATTCCCATTACCAGAGTGCACAACAGAAGTGGCACGCGGACGGACGCATTGACGGTTTGACGTGCGGTAATTATAGCCGGGATATGCCGCCGCGATCCGGCTCCCACCGGTTATTGGCGGTGCCGGGTTTGGAATTATGCAAAACGCGTAATGCAATTGGGTCTGTGGATTGGCTATATGTAACATTTTGACTGCATAATCTGGATTGGGAATGTTTGTTGTGCTAGATCTGGCAAGATGTGGTGATGGCAGGCGGAGTTAGGGTCTGGCGGAATGGTGGCCACGTGTCGGTAAGCGCACTCGAGGAAGACCGATCCAAGGATGGGTCGACGATATAAATATTCTTCCGCCAAGCAGTATAGTGAAAACAATACTGTGTTCCGGTTTGAGTGCATAGCCTATAGCATAGTTGCAGTGCATAGCCGCGCAAGATTGTGCAATGCAAAGTTCTGGGTGGCACTGTAACTGTTATGGACAGGCGTAGCGCTTACCACCAGGTGAACGCCATTTCCAATCGCAGACAGTGAAATAGTCATATCGCTGTCACTTTTAGTAAAGTGGAGGCTGCCTTATTAAAACTTCCTCGAGAGGTTCGGAAATAACACGAAACGATGCTTGTGTTCGTATATTTTAATGTTGCACACTCTCGTGCCTTTTAAGGAAAACTCAATGGTTAATTAATATTCCCACTAATATTGCAAGTTTGAGAAAAAAATAACAGCTTTAGATGTTCAGTTTTCCAACAAAACTCAGGCAGCGCTTCTCAACAATCCAGTACTATCGGAAACTTATCAAAGAGTTCCAAAGGAAGTAGAACGGCCAATCAAAGATTTGCCCAAAGGCATATCAATTTCACTACTGCCTACCCCTATCTGCGGAGTTGGGTAACGTTGGAACTTCTCAATTATGTTCAAAAGGAAGATAAATAGCAGACGGAAAGTTTAAAACGTGTCCTGGAGATTATAATATGGGCTGTAAGGCCGGCGCCCACCTAAGAAGCGTGACGCATCTGACACTTTTGCTTTGAAAGTTGAGACTAGAGAGTTACGCGTGAGCCTTATCTATACCTACCTATAATAAAATAGAAATGCTTGTCTTTGATTTCACACTAAATACCAAAAATTACGAAAACTTCTATTTATCGATGTCTAAACATTAATGACAGTTTTTGGAATGTTTGTCTGTCTGTCTGTCTGAATGTTTGTCCCGAATGACCTCCAAAAATACTAAGCGGATTTCAATAAAAAAAATGTAGGGGTTTAAACCGTTTAAAGGCAGAACGAAGTTAATTAAATCCTGGCCAAGTGCGTTTCGAACTACGCACGTTGTAAGATTCCATAGATAAATTGATGATTGAAAAAGTATCTTGAACGGATTTATTCTGAATCCGTTGGCAGATTCAGCGACCATTTCTGATTTTGTTCTCGTTTCAGATTCGCAACCATACTAAATACTACCTACTATACAATATAATCTTCACATTGTTAAACTGTCCAACTATCACCGCTAAAACATCATGCTAAATACCTACGCCTTAATCGTCACTGTCCCCTAAAACGGTCCACTTAATTTAATTCCCATCGTTTGTCACGGATTCCCAACTGTTGCGCCACCGTGGCCAGTTGGCTCACAACAGTTGTACAAAATCATATTTCTATGGAAATCGTTATTTTGATACGGTGACCCGTGTTGGGGCCGGTTCGGCGGAGAGAATTTAAATTTTGGGGGGCATATTTTGAGTGACGATAACAGAATGAAATAAAGGACCACGATGCCAGAATATCACTCGCTTTTCGGTGAAGGAAAACATCGTAAGGAAACCCACATACCTACCCGAGAATGATTTCAGAGGTAGGTATGTTATCAACAAATCCGGACCGGGCCCCCGTGGTTGATTATGGCCTAACCCTCCACATGAAAGTGAGGGGAGACCTGTGCTCAGCAGTGGGACGATATGGGTTGATGATGATGATGACCAAATTTAATATGACTAATTTTCGTGAGTTACGTGACTAAAATTCATGAAATTCATGATACAAGTATTACATCTGTAGAATACATGATGATAGATAGGCTGCAAGATAACGGTGGCTACGATTGGTAAACAATAAACGGTTCAAAATTAAGGCGAATTTATAAATATCTTCTCATTCGTGGACTTTGGTCAACTGTGATAATGTTACGACAATAAACTATTGAGAATAATTAGTAAACAAATGTCATAGTGTTAAGATCGTGTGAGGTGTTAATTTAAACAAAACACAAAACAATAATTTATTCATCATTATTAAGCAGTAATTTCTAATACAGTCAAGTATTTTTATATTGAATCTCTCGAATGTGTCGTTTTGGGTCAGACATGTTTTAAACGTGCAACCAACGTACCAATTACGATGCAATATTAACGCCATGAAAAATGCTACAGATTTTTGTAGCAAATCTTTCTTAGATTAAATAAATAATCGTCAATTTTACACCTTGTTTTCTAAATAGTTCTGTAGACTGTCTGTATTTGGGGAATACTTTTACTAATTTGACTTGGACCTAAATAAAGCAGTATGGCGCAAGGTTATACGAGACAAAGCAAGAGATTAAGCTGAAACTCAAGAGTTTAATGTATTTTGCATATAAAATTGCATGTTCCATATCGTCCTAATATCGTTAGCCCAAATATCCCCGCCCTAAGCTATCAAATTCCAATAACTCTGCCCGTCTGTCGACCGTTCATCAATTCTTATCTCTACTACGTGCTGTATAAAGTTCTTTATCCGATGACGGGGGCGCACAATGTCCAATCTTGTCTTGGTTGGATGACGGCCAGCCTACTGACCAGTGTAAAATGAACTATGATCCGTGTTTATAAATGTACATGATATCCTTATATATATAGTTCCGATTGGACCCATTTTGTAAGGAACCCCAAAATCATAACAAAGGTGTGACTCCACTTAGTCAGTGGTAGGCCTTTTCTGCAAGAGTCCGCCTGGGGATACTTCCCCGCACCTTTGCCAGATATTCATCCACCAAGCAGTAGTGTGTTCCAGTTTGAAGGGCACAGTTTCCAGCGAAATTACTGGGCATATGAGACTTTAGAGCTGATGTCTCAGGGTGACGAGCGCAGTGCAGTGCCGCATAAGATTTTGAAATAGAAAGTTCTGGGTGACACTGCAGCTGTTATGGCAGGCGTGGCGCTTACCATCGGGTGAACGACTTGCTCGTCTCATTACTTAGTAACTTAAAAAAAAAAGTATAAAATGTTTGTCTGTCTGTCATTTTGATATCATATAGGGTTCAGAAGATATGAATATAAATATTTGTAAGTGCGAACGAAGTCGCGGGCTCAGTTAGTATTAATTCATGTTATGTATAATATGAAGCACGATTGACAGACGGCCTGTCTTCCTGATTGAACTGGCCGGATCGATAGGTCAAGGGAGGTCTAGTTATACTGGTGAGGAGGATATAGCAGCTACTCACCGAAGGAAGCATTTTACGTACGTCTGGCGGTTAATCGACGGTGTGATTTGTTCAGATTCGGTTCAGTCAGTAGTATATTGACTTTACACTAAAAATAAAAGACCCTGAAATTATAAAATCCATTGAGACATGCAATGGAATTAAATTTTTATCTGAAGGTTTTCTATTTGATTTTATTTTTGTTTATTGTAATTTTTATTTTTGGGTATTTTGAGCCAACATGGATGTTTTTTGTAAAACAGAACTCTATCAAAGGACCATATAAAAAAACCATTTTGTAGATATTTTTTATAGTTCAAAGATATTATGAAATCACTGAAAAATAGAACTTAAATAAATAACATCTAAAAGATATAAAAGACTTTTATTGGAGGGGAAAGTGCCCCGATGCTGGTTCTAATGCCACGCTGAATAGCAATGCAACTAAGTAAATAGTAACTATTCCTAAAGGTCGGATAATGAGACGTATAAATAATTCTAGTAAAACGTGTCTAATTATCTATGACATGCTTAATTCATAATTTTCCAAAAACCCATCGCGTTTTCGTTAAAATATAGGGTACTTATAATTGGTTAATTAAGTACGGATTAAAAGTACATTTATTTGAGTAATTTATGTTTAAAATTTATAGCACCTGAGAGGCGGTAAAATATCGTTATTGTTTATTGGGGAATTCGATGTGCCACAGTCCAATAAACTATTTGGATTAATTACTAAAATTTATGTTAATTGATTATTTTAAGATGAAAATAACGGTACAGATAACTCAGGGTAACATGACATAGAGTTAAAAAAAAATGCATGTATCAAAACGTGTTCAAGGTACATTTTATAAACAGCGGGTATGATGGGAACTGTTGAATTATCTCCTTTTCTTTTTTTAAAAACATTGTTCTGATAATTAGGACGTAAGAGTGCAATATTTTCAAAGTTTAACAGTGAAATGTCCATTACGAACAAGATTAGGCACACACCCATACCTATATTCATACAATTTAAACGTAAAAGTAATAAGCTCACTTCTAAAAGCGTCCACGTAAACCACACTATACGAGGAATGAAAAATTTCCTCTATATTCGAGATCAATTTCATCACATAACAGTTTCACAAAGTTAAAATCGCGGGTAGTCGGCGAAAAGTATAAATTTCCGGTGATTTCCTACTGGGAACGTCATTCGCGTGCTCGGAGCCGCACCGGGCGGACGTGCCGGCGGAAATTAAATTCTACTTTTAAATTTTAACTTTGATTTTGTTACTGAAACTCTGATATTAATTTTGGAGCGTATATCTGATTGAAACGCTGTGAGCGTGTTCTTTTTTTATTTAAATCCTACAGGCCAAGAGCGTAGATTCATAATAACTCTTTTGTATTTATTCATTCTAACCTTTACAACCTCAAAAAAATAATTGCCCCTCAAACTTTGCATGGAAAACAGTGCTAGCCTATCGGCCTTAAGACTGTTAAACAAATCCATTTCGGCAACAAGATTTAATAGACAGATGCGATGCTAACGAAGCTTTTGTAAGCATTACGCTCCACAAGTGCCAGGAACTATTTTACAAGTGTACCTACCAAAGACAAAGCGAGACAATAGCCAACGCGCCACTAAAATTAGATTAATGCAAGAAACAAATCATACAGAGGTGACAACCGCGAGCCATTACATTAATAACGTGGAAATAGACGAGTCGAATTTACGAGAGTGTGAACTGCGAGCGCGTTTAGCGTTCACACGGCGCCGGCAGACGCTTAGCGAAAGGGTGTGCTCAGCAGCTTTCTAAAGGCTGCCTAACTTTGGACATTCATTATTGCCATCACCCGTATCCGCCCACTGCTGAGCTCGGGTCCCACTTCACTTTCGTGTGTAGAATTAGGCCATCATCCACCACGTGAGCACGGTTTGGCTTGCTAAATCTTAAACCTACATAATTATAATTTCGGACATGTATCTCATTATTTCACTAGCTGGTTTTACCCGCGTAATTAAAATGTTCCCGGAATAAAATAGCCTGTCACCCGGGAGTACTGAAAATATATGAAAAGATAATTCTGAATCCGGTAACGCATAATATAAGTCCACGGAACTTCTAGTACCAAGAAACCATAACCGCTAAGTTACTCCTTGAATTATGACCGCAAACAAATCAAGCACAGGATGCGTATTATAAATAATAGTAGTGAAATCTCACTCTTGGATGATAAACGACAAGACGGAGGAAAAGGGGGGTCAGAGCGGTTAACAAGAAACTACGACTCATTTACCATTTTAATTTTAATTTTTCACGTCAATCAAAAAAGAGAGAAACTTATGGCTTCATTCAAATCATCCATTGTACGGAAGTATGGGCACTGCACAAATATGCTGCATTGTTTGCTAAGGAATACATACCACAATCGCCCTGGGTAGAATTTGGAGCAGAATCTAGCCATGTTCGAGCTACAGCACCCGACCTACAAGTTAATTGCCCTCCACGTTTCGATCAAGTCACATTGACCGTGGTCACGAGAAAACTGGATAATGCGATATCACTCGAAACTCAAATCATTTATTGTAAGTGGCGAAAATATTGCACTTTCTCCACTCAAAAACTTAAGTCTCTTAAACGGGGAGAAAAATAAGAGATAAGTCAAAATATAATCCACTCCACTAATGATTATCTAATTATGGTTTGAGTTTGAAAAAGGACATTTCCCTTTCAAGCGGTGACTCGTACCTGAATCTCGCGCAGGAAAAGGAAACTCCATTAACTCTACCAGCGCTTCGGAAATACGCCCGTCAGAGATGATAGCACCAAGAAACTCTACGGGGATGTGATATTCTCGTCATTCGTATTTCGTACCTGCATCGTTATCACCGTCGAGAGCGGCAGGAGTTGTTTTCAACTACCCCCCGTCTAGTAAATCTGAATTCATCTCGCAAAACTCAAGATCTTTTATCGCTATAGCCAATGTATTGCTGTTTCAATTATAGGTAACAATAATTAGTAATGGCATCAATTAGTTCGGCGTCTTAATTAA
The DNA here is from genome assembly GCA_912999815.1 of Campaea margaritaria. Lineage (NCBI taxonomy): Eukaryota > Metazoa > Arthropoda > Insecta > Lepidoptera > Geometridae > Campaea > Campaea margaritaria. Next base: position 6,225,126 of record OU538814.1, read on the forward strand.
CTGCACAAACGGCCGACCCACTCGCAGCGGACGGAATCGGTGCATTGTTATTAAACTAGGGGGCAGGCCCTTATTAATGTAAGGGCTTGGCGCGATTGGTAGCGAACCGCTAGCTATCTTTTATACAGCTGCTTTTGGACCGCCAAATTTAAACTATTAACCACAAAATACTTCGCTTATTATATTTTTGTATATATCTATCTATTATTGTAGATTATTGGCGCAGGGTTCAGGGGATTTGTGAAAATAGAGACACAGTCCGTCCACGAAAAAACTTGTAATCAAAGAAGTTCGGTGACACGCACGACACCACACGAGAAATACGAAAAGAACATTAAACAAATAACGAGGGGCTGTGTCGAAGCCCGAGGTGAGCAGCGGGGTGCTCCGGTGGCGATTAGGCCCGCGCGCGCGCACTCTTTCGTAATTGCGAGGCGACACTCTCTAACAAATAACGAGGGGCTGTATCGAAGCCCGAGGTGAGCAGCGGGGTGCTCCGGTGGCGATTTGGCCCGCGCGCGCGCACTCTTTCGAATTTGCGAGGCGACACTACTAGAAAAACATGGCGGGGGTGGCGTGCTTCCTGCGTCCGACTACCACGTGACGTCTTCGGACGCCTTCGGATGCGCTCGGCCAAGATCGCCACCAGCGCACCGCCTCTCGCTCCGCGCCATCAATTTAAACATAATAAAATAGATTGCTGTGTTGGCAACACTATCAGTGTTTCTATGAAATACTTCTTATTGAATAATCTGTTGCTTTTATTAGCACAAAACCTCATCTTTCGATCAACTCAGCGCTTCCACTCGCATTAGCGCCACGCTCCCCGCTGACACTCTGACCACACCTCAAGCCTCCCCCCGCCGCTCGCGGACACTCGCGCCGCACCTAGCATTTCGCTCCAGTTCCTTTGGCAGCGTCTCGAATACCACCACTAAATAAAACCATTGTCTCCGCTCGCTGGCAGCCGATCGACGCACGCGTCATTTCTATCGCCATTACTGACTTCAATTAAGGATGTAATAGTTATCCGTAACCGAAAGTAGCGGATAACCGAAATAGGAAGTGATCCGTAAACGAAACTTTCGGATAGCCGAATTGATATTCATCCGCCGAGCAGTACAGTGACAATATTACTATGTTCGACTGTTTTCAAGTTACTGAGTGGCCATATATGAGACTTTAGAACCAATGTCTCAGGGTGCCAAGCGCAGTGCAGTGCCGCGCAACATTTTGCGATGCAATGTTCTGGATGGAAGTGTGACTATTATAACTAAGTGAACGACTTGTTCATCTCACTATAAATTACAATAAAATAAAATAAAAAAAGTTTTTGATATGAAACAGTAACTTCATTGTTAGTGATCATGGGTTATCAGGTCACCAGAGCGTTCTTTAGATTCTAATATGCTTTTTATTTTTATTTCGTTCATTTTTATCATATTACAGACCTTGTTTTTTTTTTCTATTATCGATAACATATGACTGAAAATGGCTTATCAAAATTATATTTGTACCCAAACTTATACGAAAGTTGCGGATGTTCCATTGAAATGAATCCGTAACCATCTTTTTCCTATACCTACCAACATCCCCTACCCTACCCTACTACCCTACTACCCTTGTTTACCCATTGTAATTTTTCTGTACTGTGTTTATTTTTGTTTCTGGTGTACAATAAAGAGTTTTTCTATTCTATTCTATCCGTATCCGTAACCGAAACTACATATCCCCTACAACCCTATTTTTAATTAATTCGCGGGCGCTTGTTCATTGACTTTTGACATTTCCTATTGTAAACAGTGTGTTGCCAGAAATTGATGAGGTGATCGGTCGATTTATAGGAGCGACTGATAATGGGATATGACACGTTTATTGTTAATGTTGGGCTGCTGGATGGGCACAGTGATTGATTAGGCATTATTTATTATTACATAAATTGTTAGCGGTGGTAGCCTAGTGGGAGAACGTCCGCCTTTCAATCAGAAGGTCGTGAGTTCAAATCCCAATGCGGGCACGTACCAATGTGTTTCTGTAAAACATATGTACGTAATTATCACTCGCTTTTCGGTGAAGGAAAACATCGTGAGGAAACCCACATACCTACCCGAGAATTATTACGGAGGTAGGTATGTTATCCACCAATCCGGATCTGGCCCCCGTGGTGGATTATGGCCTAACCCCTCCTCACGAAAGTGAGGAGAGACCCGTGCCCAGCAGTGGGACGTTATGGGTTGATGATGATGATGATGATGACATATATTGTTCGGGTGTTATGAATACCATTCGCATTTTTTTTTGCTTTAAGTATATTTTTTTTTAAATAAAATAAAAAAAGCTAAATGCACTTCTTGTATTTATACAGAAAATACAAATAAAAGATTTACAGCCTTTTTCATAAAAAGTTTGTGACGTTTAGTATAATTGTACATAATTTTTTTTGCCGACTGCACATATTTAGTATTGGTAATGAGATTTGATGCAATCTCACGATATGTATGAGAAATATACCTAACAAAAAAAACCGGATGTAAAATAACTTGGAACTTAATAAGTCTTATATAGAAACGCAAACCAAAAATTAATAAAAAATCTTGAAAAAAAAACCAAGTAATACCACAAAATACTTGAAAGTAATTTCCATTCATTATTCAAGTTAATATTAGCTCTACCACTTTTTTATGTTACTGAGGTGCGAGTCCATTAAGTTCATTATTTGGTTTAGTTCAATGAATCAGATTGTCAAATTCTCAAAATGGCATATGAATCTCATAAGGGCCAGTACCCAAGATGGCATTTGAGTCTTAGGGACAGTTCCCAAAAATGGCATTTCAGTCTCAAAAGGCATATTTCTCACAAATGGCAATTCTCAAAATGGCATTTAGTCTTAAAAGGACCAATCTCAAAAATGCCAATTCTCTAAATGGCAGATGAGCAGGACCCATTCTCAAAAATGATGGTAAGCATGCCTATAACTGTCCCACTTTCTCAAATTCTCCCCTAACACATAATTAGTACCAATTACCTTGTGTATTTTCAGACAGATGTACAAAATTATCTATTGTATAATAATTTAAGTTCCTACAATTTGTCTACCCTTCAGACATTAAAACCTAGTATCTTTATGTTTCAGGTAAGTCTGCGTCGGCGTTTCCCCACCGGCTCTACAATAGAGCAAGTCACCGGCCTGTAATCGTTCTCATGCAAGTAGAGCTAGCAGGTGGAGTCATTAATCAAACGTTAAGTCTCGGCGATGACGCTGCTGAAATTGTGTTTTCGTTTCTAAAAAATCTAAATTTTTTTTCAATCTTAATTTTTTATTTTCTCTAGCAGCGCTCTGCTGTTTTATCCGCGTAATTCTGTTTAGACGCAAGAGTTATGGATTTCCCATGTTAAAAACAGACTGTCACTTGGGAATACAGAATCACAATTCAATTGAAGAAGGCGAAAAAACAATATTAAAAAAAAATTGATTCATCGTTCGAATCGTGAGTTCATACAAAGTTGCCATATAAAAACTAAAGGACGTTTATTTTTTCCAGAATTAGCAAAATATAACTGGTACTTTTTTCCAATTTTGTAGACCAAATAGTTTGTAATTAATGTCAATATTTATAAATTGAGACAAGATAAACCATTGCTGTAAAAATTATTATATATAATTTTTTACACGGTACATTCATTTAACTAACATTACACCCTAAAAAAAACACGACGAAATAATGTGAGGATTCCAAACACAAATAAGACAAAATTTGATAAAAAAAATACATGTTAAGCGTTTCATCAATCTTCAAAACAAATCTGTTATCAGGAAGCGTATAAAGAATTTTCATATCTGACTAAAAATATACCTACCGAATAATCGTTTGTGACTATTTTTGGAACTAAAATTGCAATTTCATCGTAATCCTATTAAAGTCGTAACAAACAATCACTACAAAAAGAAACTACATTTTCATCACTACTTAAACTACGATATAATCAATAGAATCCTTATCAAACTACGTCATACACGCCGTGCCATCGATAAGCAATTCGGCTCCATTAACACCTGGGAACACATCACTGGCTATAAGACATATGAAACTAGCGATTTCCTTCGGGTCGATTATCTGTCCATTGGGCAAATCTTCAGCCAATTTCTCGTACTCTAATTTCTGTACACTTGCATCTCTGATATTTAAATTGGCTAATATATTCGTCCTGGTCGTTCCAGGACTTATCGTATTGATCCGCACTCCTTCGGCTAACAGTTCTGGCGCTGAATGCTTCGCCATTAAAGCCAGCGCCGACTTTGTCACTATGTATGGCAGGAATCCTGGCTTGAACCGTTTCGACAGCGACGATCCTAAGTTAACTATGTTGCCTTTACTCTTCACTAGATGCGGTAACGCCAGTTGTGACAGATGGAATGGCACTCGAAAGTTTATGTTCATCACTTCGTCAAATGCGTCCATTGTTTTGTCGTGTAAAGATGACAAGACTATCTTGCCGGCACAGTTCACTAATATATCTATTCTTCCATACATTTCCACTGTTCTATTGACGACTGTTTCACAGCTTCCATCTTTAGTTAAATCGAGGAGTATGCAAAGTGGGACGTTGTCCAATGTAGTACACTTCTCAGCTATACTCATGAGCCTTCTTTCGTTTCTGCCAATAAGGGTCAGTTTAGCCCCGTGTCCGGAGAAAGCTATGGCTGTCTCTGCGCCGATACCTGAACTGGCTCCTGTTATGATTGCGACTTTATCTGTCAAGTTTATTTCTTCCATATTCTGTTTGTTAATTGCTAGTATCTTATCTGTTTTGTTATTTGTTGCAACAATGTTCTCAAATTACAAAGTAGTCTTGATATTCGACAGTTTCTTCATTGGGTTTCACAATATTTTTGTCTGGTTCCGTATCGCACAGTCACTTGTTGTCAGTTTCGTATTTATCAATGACGGAAACGTTCCTCAGATTGTTGTTATCGCTTATAACACGTCTGCTCTGTACACTGGTTGCTTCACGACTGATGATTATTTTTCGAGATACATAACGAGTTATCATTTCTATTATCACTGAATTTAGTTGTTTGTTTACCTTCACTATGATAAATATGTTTCACACTTGTCTGTGTGCTCAGTAGGTTATGAGCCGCTTTGTTGATAATTTGTTACGTATAATGGTGTAATTTATAATTCATTTCTTTGATAACGTCTGCTAGTCATTAATTGCAGAAGTTCCTTAACTTGATAAAGATATGTCTGCATCCGGAATCCGGGTATTGTCGATAATTCTTTTTCTGATTTATGATGTCACTTCTTTTTTATTTGACTGAATGACGAGACGAGCACGCCTGCCCATAACAGTTGCACTGCCACCCAGAACTTTGCATTGCATAATCCTGCGCGGCACTGCACTGCGCTCGTCACCCTGAGACATCGGCTCTAAAGTCTCATATGCCCAGTAATTTCGCTGGAAAATACCAGTCGACAGACAGATTAGTACTCAACGTCGGGTCTAGAAAGATTTATAATGTTTGTTTTATTAAAACACGATCCCAGTCTGACTGAAATAAAAGAAAAAAGGGCATTTTCAGCGACTGCACAAAACCCTCGGCAATATTTCGGGTGTCGAGAATATCTTGATCAAAAGTCGACAGAGCGAGAGAGTACGTAGCGGGAAACAATGGTAGAGGTTTTTCATCAACTTGGATGGGTGTGTGTGCATTCATGCTTTTATGTATGTGTGTGCATTTGTATAATATATATGAGAGGAGTATCTGGAAATCAGTAAAGATGACTGCTGAACCGGTTTTTACATTTGGGCACCGGTACGGAGCGCGTGTGTTTTCCAGCAATGGCGTGCCGTCTATGTGAGCCGGCACGTAAGCTGCGCTAACACAGCAGATGTTTTCCCGGTGCCTCGTAAAGTAATAAAAAACACAACGTCTGTGTTTTCAGCAGTGAACGTGTTAATAAGTGTAATTAAAATTTTCTTTTTTTATGTTATAGTGTGAGTTGTCACTGGTGTCAAATATTTTTTTTTATATCGTACCAGGTTTTTTTAGGGTATCGTGCGATGATGCAATATAGCTTTCCAGGGAGAGAACGACGTCTGTGTTCCCGCTTTCCTCGCAGAAAAAGGTTGAAATCTACTTAAAATAAATAGAGCTTAAACTTAAATCTTTTTTGAGCTTAAAGCTTAAGCTAGCTCCCTAGCTCCATTTACTTTGAAAAGATTTCAATTGGCTTCATGAAACCCGTATCTCTCTACCTAACAACTAGATTAGTTTGTTTCTACTGCAACGGAAGTGGGTCGTTATAGAAATAGCCAAGTGCGGGTCGCACCACGCAGATCGTTGGGTTCCGTGCATCAGAATAACATCAAAATGAAATGTTAGCTAAGGCCACGTCATCATCATCATCATCATCAACCCATATGCGCTCCGCACTTTGGTGAGGAGGATTAGGCCGTAATCCACCACGGGAGCCCGGTCGGTATTGGTGGATTACATACTCCCGAAAGAATTATCGGATAGGTGTGTTTTCTCATGTTTTCTTTTACCAAAAAGCGAGTAATATTTACGCACATATGTTTTACTGGGACGTGCCCGCACTGGGATTTGAACTTGGTACCCTCTCTTTGTAAAGCGGACGTTCCTCCACTAGGCCAGTAATTAAATTCATTACGGTTCTGGTAAATAACAATGACTTCGTTTTACCTGCCTACCAATATTTTCCTCTGTTAGGTTATTACGTCACATTCGCACATCGAAATAGCTATAGGTATTGGGTTCTTTAATTAATTAGAAAATTCACTTTTTAACTATTCTCCCTCAGGACCCGTTAATTTTTACGGGATAAAAAGTATCCTACGTTCTATTCCAGAACCCAAAGTGACGATACACTAAATTTCATAGAAATCCGTTCAGCCGTTTCGGCATGAAGAGAGGACAAACACACAAATGAATTAATTAATCAACGTCGAAAAAATTATATCCACAAGTTTCAAACCATGCGCGTTTTTGTTTATTGGTGCCAACCACGCCATCTGTGTTAACACAAACTAGTCTAGATTTCAGTTTAGTCCTGATTAATTATTATTGACGTGATAACGTCCAATAAATCGATGAACGCCGGCTGCATGCACGAAAAAGTTGACACATTGTCCCGTTACGCTCATTGTACGCTTGCGCCGCATCTATCTCTCTTCTCTTCTTGACAGGTTAATTATTCTTGCATTTTAAAAATCTGATTACTAGTGTAATTTTAAGTATTTATTCTTTTATTATTAAAAAAATGATTTTTTTCATTCATGAAAGTATGCAATCAGTTCATCAATGTTTTGTTATGACGTTAAAATATTGTCTGTAAACCAACTTTATTTGTCTCTTTCGAACTTCATCAAAACAACAGGGATGGTAGAAGGTTATTGACATGTCAAAGTTTAGTTTGTTCAATTAGATTGGTATCTTTAGGCATCGTGTTTAGAATACCTTTGGCCAACAATTGGGATAACACTGGCTGTGATAGTAACAGTATAATAGACTGAATACATACATGAATCATATGAACATTTAGCAAAATAGAACCAACCTAAAGGTACGTGCAACAGAGTGCATTTCTGATTGATTCTTTACTAAGTGACGAAGCTTGAAAGGTGAGAAAAGGAAACTAACATCGCCTTGCTGTTGTAACAAAGTATCAAACAATTAATGTTAATTTGAATCAGTAATCGACCCCTTTACCTATTCAATCACATGTGTCATTATTTATTGTATTCAGTATTCACTCACCGCATTCACATTCCCACTAAAATACAAAACAATTTAACCTGAAATTGCACTTTAATATTCCAACATAAACACTTTATTGTTATAAAAAAAACGTAGTCTTTCATCATCATCATCATCATCATTCGCAGCCTTTATCCTCTGGTCGGTATAAGTATCCCCTCTACCATTCCATTAGCCTCGATCCTGTACCAATCGAATCCGGGTTCGACCCGCAATCTTAGAAATATCATCGGCCCATCGTGCTGCTCGACGACCGACGCGACGCTTCGTCTCCCTTGTCAATTACGAATAAGAAGACGCACCAGCGTCTAATATCACATTGCTCCCGATCAAATTGGGGCTGATATCGGACACTACATACAGGATCGTCCGAGCTACTTCATCAGGTTCCAGGATAACGTTATTGGGGACTAGAGTTGACAGCCTCTCGTATGCCGCATCCATGCAATCTTCATCGACGTTCAAATTGTCCAAGAAGTTGGTCCTTGCCAAGCCTGGTCTTACTGCGTTCATCCTTATGCCTTCAGCTATAAGCTCTACTGCTCCGGCTTTGGTGAACCTCTCCAGAGCGTCTCGTATCATCGCGAAAGGAAGGAACCCTGGTCTGGTTCTTATAGGTGCTCCGAATATGTTTACGACGTTCCCCTTTGTGAGTTTCAGCTGTGAACAGCACAATTGTGTCATGCGGTAGGTGACGCGTAGATTTAGGGCTATCAGCTCGTCGAATGCGTCCATAGATCTGTCGAATAGGCAACTCATGGATGGTTTTCCAGCGCAGTTGACTAAAATGTCGATCTTCTTGAACTCCTCTACTGTTTTTCTTACGACTTCTTCACAGTTCCCGTTGACTGTCAGGTCTAGGAGTAGGCACAGAGGCTTGATTCCGTTGGCAGCTTCACAATGCTTCGCTACATCTAGTAGTCTGTTTTCGTTACGGCCAATAATGGCGAGTGTTGCACCGTGTTTGGCGAAAAGTTTGGCTGTCGACGCTCCGATTCCTGAACTGGCTCCGGTGACGATAGCCACTTTACCGGTTAAGTCAATGCCGGCTACACCCGAGCTAGCACCAGTTAGGTCTATGGTGTTCATGGTTATCACTGTGACGTCTCCAGTTTCAACGTCAACGGGACTTGATCACAATGGTTGAGGTAGATCGGAACTGCTTGAGTTGAATACACTCGATAGTTTCATGGAAAATTACTGTTTGTGCTCATGATAGACGTCCGTCTACGGCGGCGGTCCGAGCGGAACTGAATTGTCATCGTGGTCTGATGGTTGTTATGATCGGCCACTAGACCGGTTCACAGTTAGTAAACACGTAACTTGTTCCACACGTTTGAGCTGTGTTTGTCAAAGTGTGCGTTGAGGATAATGTTTTATTCATATATGTGTTTTAATGACATCACTTAACATATGCTTTGTTTAGGCGTTGATTTATCAAGGTCGTGTCCATTTTAGGATTTTTAATCGAACTATCTTGTTTGATGATAAGTTAATAAGGAATGGAGTAAGAGTATTTGCGAATGTGTCACTTCTTTCAGTGATTCATAGAAATCTATTAATGGCTTGTAATTATATTCTTTACAAAAAATAACGCGTCACGATCACATAACTCGACTAACCTGACTCCTAACTAGGATAAGGTCTGTTCATAAGGATGTGTTCAGTAATAATTGATTGTCACATATTTTTTGACATTTGTTCATTATGTCGTATTACGTACTATTTATATTGCTACAAACTTCTACCAATATATAAAAATTGCCGCAAATCCATAATTCTTGTTTAAAAATATAATTTTTCTCACAGTTTTCCTCAATCTCTACACTTTGACAGCATCTGGTATAAATCACGCAGTGCTGACGATGATGTGGCCTTCACCTTCGTAATTATATATTTATATATACTAGGTGTTACCCGCGACTTCAATCGCGGTGGTATTTATTTTAACACATTTTTCTTAGCGTCACCTGTGACTATGTATGTATGTATGTAAATCTCTGGAATCTTTCAACGTATTTTTCACCAACTTTAGGACATCTGATTAAATTGAAAATCTGTATACGAAATGAGGATCGGTGATAATACAAAGCGCGTGTTTTTTTTTTTCATATCGATATATAACAGTTTCTCATTAAAGCCTACAAATAGTTTTTATTCCATAGCTCGTTTTCTTCTTCTTGGTTTTAGAAGTAACCATTGTACAAGTCAGATCTTGGCTTACCAAACAGTGAACATTGCATTGTTAGTTGATAGTTTACATGTGATGTGAAAACAGACAGACAGACATTATTTTCAAAACGATATATATCTGGTTCGTACTTTAAGTTGTGCCTTAAGTACGTAGACAATTTTTTTTAAGTAATATTCCGTGTATATAATTAACGTCCTTTACTGCTTTATCGTAAGGTAGATTATGCCTTAAATGGGCCACGTCGCGGCTCTGCAAATAGCTACTATGTAATTAACCGACTTAAAAAAGTGGACGTTCTCAATTATTCCGTTTGTTTTTTGTCCGGGATTTCTGGACGGACGTTTTTATATTGTGTGAATTTACGTGCCCGGTCTATCCCTACTTCTATATATATGAAAATGTTATGTTGGTTTGTGTACGCTTCAAAAACTCAAAAAGTTCTGCACCGGTCGAGCTGAAATTTTAGCATGATATATAATCCGCATCAAGGATTGTTTTTATCTATTTTTTTCATCGGTGACATATCAGCGAATGTGCCACAGCGAAGAGTGGCAGGGTACAGCTAGTATATTATAAATGCGGAAGTAACTTTGTCTGACTGTCTGTCTGTTACGCTTTCACGCCTAAACTACTGAACCGATTTAAATGAAATTCGGTAAAGAGATAGTCTAGAGCCTGAGAAAGGACATACGCAACTTCTTAATGCGAAAAAAGGGCTGTAAGGTGTTGAAATAGGGAATGAAAGTTTCGCCTTTTTTAAAGCTAGAAGCTTGAAACTTATTTTTAGGCTTTTTATTAGATACAAATAAATATGACATTCAAATTTTGTAAAAATATTACCCTTAAGTGGGTAAAATAAAAATAGGGGATGAAAGTTTGTATGGAAATATGTAAGGTTAATGTGAATGTTTCATAAATTTATCTATATATCTATCTCTATTTATCATCTGTCTATATATGGTAGTTTTTAACATAGGAAATGACTTGCGGGAGAACTGGAATTAAGCGGGTGAAACCGCGAGGCGAAGCTAGTAGAGTATATAAAACGTCCTTGTATAGAATATTTCATGACTGAATTTCAGGTGTCTAAAGCGTAAAGGCTGTAACCACACCGTCAGCTTCCGAACCGTTTATCTACAGTCTGCAGGCATTGAAAGCCGCAGTAAATCAATAGTGTATCGGATATTATGAATAATAACTCAAACACGAGGGATATTTATTGCCTTCTATTTTTGGGGATTTATTTGCGGGGGATACATTTTTGTAGTCTTTATTATTCTAATGTGGTTATCGTGTAAATGTCTTAATCTTAGCGAAATTACTGGGCGTATGAGACTTTAGAATCGATGTACCAGGGTGACGAGCGCAGTGCAGTGCCGCACAGAAGTTCTAGGTGGCACTGTAACTTGCTTAACACAAATCTTTGCTCAGTGTGAGAATCGAACCTGCAACCTCACGCTAGGCAGTTTTATCCTCACCCACTACGCCACGGACGCTGTCATAAGCAATGCCTTTCAGACTATAACACAGTAAGGTTTGCACACTACTGCTTGGTGGTCGAATATCGGTACTTCTCTCTCGGAAGAAACACATAATAAAGAAAAGAAAATATTTATTCCAATTCAGAACTAATAGCATAAACTCCAGCTTTCCCCAGTAAAAGATAAAGAAGAATATGTAAAGAAAAGATGTTATGCAAATTTTCCCTAGAAAGACCTTTAATGCCGAATAAAAAAGTTGGCTACGGCCCGTTTTGGCGCCAATAAAAAAATGTTACGCAGAATTCTTTTTACACGAAAATGGTTTCTATTAACCGTTAGATACGGACTGGAGCCGCATCCATATTCTATTATTAAATCAATTTATTTATTGAGTCGAAACTCAATAGAAAATTTTTGGTTTTGGCTTCGCACGATTAGTGCATTTTACCATCATCAACCATCAACCCATATCGGCCCACTGCTGAGCACGGATCTCGCATCATTTTTTTGAAGAGGATTAGTCCTCAATCCACCACGGGGGCCCGGTCCGGATTGGTGGATGACATAACTACCTCTAAAATAATTCTCGGGTGGGTGTAGGTTTCTTCACGATGTTTTCCTTCACTGAAAAGCAAGTGATAATTACGTACATATGTTTTACAAGAAACATATTGGTACGTGCCCGCACTGGGATTTAAACTCACTTGCCTTTCCTTGTAAGGCGGACTTCCACTAGGCTACCACGGTTCCTCTAAGGCATTTTGCCGGAGTGAAGTAGTTTTTTTTATGTCACACGCTTCAGACGTATCACCTGCGACCCACAGAGGTCCACCTTTAAAACAGAAAGCTCGCGACAAATTCACCTCCACCCGTCCAACTCCTTTCCACACAGAAGCCATCTTAACAAACCGCGCGATTTATGCATCCCACTTCCTGTCGCCTGACGTCACATCCGGCGCTAAAGTGCCGGAAATCCAGACATTTGCATTAAAAAGCTATGCTTTGTTAACTTTTTAAAGGCGAACCTTCCCCGGGGGATAGTTGATGCATTTTTAATTTTGCAATTTAGCTGAGAGCTATAGCTCTGGCTTAAGTTTTGTCATTTCGCCCGAGAGCTGAGTAGGATAAGGTTTCTACAGTCCAAGACGTTATAGCACTCTAAGTATTATAAGTTACGTCTTAAAATGTTGTTTAGTGTCAGGCGTTACTTTTTTGAAAGAAAGAAACAAAATAAATTTATTTTCAACACCAAAAAAAAAATACAAAATAACAAAAACCAACTGGAAACTTGACACAAAATGGGCCCAACTCAGCATGACGCTGGTTGCTAACAACCAGCGCTGGTCTTCCGCTGGGACCATTGCGACTTAAATATTTTGATGTTTTTCATTGAATGTCATAAGAAAAACCGGCCAAATGCGAGTCGGACTCGCGCACCAAGGGTTCCGTACTTTGTTGTATGCCCCCCTTAAATATTAAATTTATTTTAATTTAATTATTTATTTTGAAAGTGAATATATAAATAAATATTCTGTGAATATTTCAAGCATCTACCTGTTGCTATTATAAATATAGAGCAAAAATGGGCAAAGAAATCTCGTTTGTTGTATGGGAGCCCCCTTAAATATTTGTTTTATTCATATTTTTAGTATTTGTTGTTATAGCGGCTATAGAAATACATAATCTGTGAAAATGTCAACTGTCTAACTATTACGGTTCATGAGATACAGCGTTGTGATAGACAGACAACGGAGCCCTAGTAATGGGGTCCCGTTTTACCCTTTGGGTACGGAACCCTAAAAAACGATATGTCCCTATTTCTCAACATTTAACGTTTTCTGATCAACTCGTGCAACCTTGTAAAAACTCCATAAATTCATTTCCAAAAGTTCCGAGAAACTTTTCAAAAGGTGACCAGTCCTAGGAACATTAATATGTAGATTGCTCCTAACTTCTAGCTCGGTCGCAAAGTTTGTTAGAAAAGAGGCCAGCGGTCGAAACTTCACAGGGGCACTTCTACGTGACCGAAATGACATAATTTCTTGTCAAATTCAACGTTACTTGGTACGTTACGTTTTAAGCCATATTTAGTCTAATCCTGACGGTCAGTACAGGCGTCAGTGAAATAATTCCTTCTTATTGGTCTGTCATTTTGATGAGAGACAAATCCTTACGTGTGTACACTATTACACACACCCTTTTTTAGGGTTCCGGACTCAAAGGGTAAAACGGGACCCTATTACTAAGCCTCCGCTGTCTGTCAATCTGTTCGTCTGTCACTAGGTATCTCATGAACCGTGATAGTTAGACAGTTGAAATTTTCACAGATGATGTATTTCTGTTGCCGCTATAACAAAAAAAAAAAATAATTAAAAAACAGAATTAAATAAATATTGAAGGGAGCTCCCATACAACAAACGTGATTTTTTTGCCGTTTTTATAGATAATGGCACGGGACCCTTCGTGCGCGAGTCCGACTCGTATTTGGCCGGTTTTTTTTATCTTTGTTTGCTCCGATGGCTAAACCCTTCCGCCAAAATCGCATATTGATAAGAACGGCCTGCATGTTTGGACTTTGATATCAGACATTAATCCGATCCTTGACTCACTTAATCTAGACTTTGCCCCGGGCTATTCTAGACTTTGCACTTAACTACTTAATTCTCTTTCAAAGTTATCAGTAGGGCAATTTAATTGGTAGCTAAGTTTACTTTTGCTGCCCTCGACGCGTCTGTGTATTTCCTTGTGAATAGCAAGTGGTTCGCCCGATGGCAAGCGCCACGCCTATCCATAGCAGTTCCAAATCTACCTGCATTAAACTAAAATTTTTAACAAAAAAAAAAGAAAACTACCCTCACCTCGGTCAGCGTATTTAACTTGAATAATGCCATTTCAATACGAAGTACGAAGCCCCGGGGCCGCCCCGGGCTGGCTATTAATAACGTGTCCATTCCAATACCGGTATACCGGAATCGGCAGCGGCGCACTAGTGTGCGGTGACCCTAATGACGCTGCTTGCGCCCGTATCTTTGAGATTTATTGCAATGCAATGCCGAACGTGGTTGCTTTGTTGTTAAATGAGTTTGGCATTATATCTGATTGCTACTGAGTCTATGGATCTTTGAGAATAATACAGTCATCATCATCACCATTAAGCCATATCGGACCAACACGGGGGCCCGATCCGGATCGGTGGATCATATACCTCCGAAATAATTATCGGGCGTGTGGGTTTCTTCACGATGTTTTCCTTTACCGAAAAACGAGTGATGATTATGTATAAACGTTTCTAAAGAAACACGCCTACTTTCACACACTGGAATTTAAACTCACGACCCTCTCCTTGGAAGGCAGACATTTTCCCGCTAGGCTATCGCCGCCGAACAAGCCAGTAAAGGAAGGGCATCTGCATTGCATCTGTCAATCTGTCAGTTCGTATCAAGGACGTTTTATATATACTCTATGGACCTGGCACGCACCTGACTCTGCTAACAAAAATTCTGTCAATTTTGGGGGAAAGAGGAAGACACATTACACTAGTGACAGCGAAAAACAAAGACAGATTAAAACGGTCGTCGTTCACTACCTTTATACGAACAGTCGATCATATAACTTTGGCAGAAGGGTTGACGTGAGCGTTCGTGGTCCATCGCTTAAATAATTTTTATTAACTTTGTATCGATTTTTTTTATTTGTGTGTCCAATCGTACACTGTAAATGATTTTATAATGCAGTTTCACCGAAACTCAAATCACATTTTCCTAATAGCGGTACACATAATTATCCGTGTACTTACTATTAATTATTCTGTACAGGTGTGCGCTCACCCTTGGTTCCGCACTGCCGGCGCATCCGTCCTCATCCAAGATTTATTAGCTCTAATGTCTGTCCTATATAATATGCGCGGATGATCCGTTTAAATGTTAGCCATATCTATGTACTTACGTGTATGTGTGTGTGTGATGATTATGTGATGGGGAGAGATTATGTTATCTGTGATGTCGTTTTTCACGTTTCGGATTATGTATATTATAAAATTTATGTGTTTCTCATTAGCTTCGTACCGACTGGGCGAGCAACCTCGCGAGGCCTGCTGCGTGAAGCGAATGCTCGAGCAGTTAGGACGTGCCTCGCGAGGCTGCTCGCGCAGGCAGTACGTGGCTATTGGCTTGCACTTAACCACTACCCTTTTTTGTAAGCTAGGCACTAGGGTCGTGAGTTCAAATCCCAGTGCGGGCACGCGCCAGTGTGTTTCTTGTAAAACTTAAATAAGTTATTATAACTCGATTTTTGGTGAAGGAAAACAGCGTTAAGAAACCCACATACCTTCCCGAGATGTATTTCGGAGGTAGGTGTGTTATCCACCAATCTACCGAGCCCCCGTGGTGGATAAAGGCCTCAAAAAGCAGGTTGCGTAACAAAAATCATTTTTGAAGAAAAATACTTATTATTTGAAACTAAATAAACAAGACATAACTTTCCTCGCTAACCACTCTATCCCCCCCCCCCCCCCCTCCCCTGCTAAGTGCTTGTAATCACATAATACCTGGTCCTCACTTTTAAGCCTCAAGTTTTCGTTTCTCAGGCCGATATCAAAGGCTTTCGTTCTTTTGTCATGGACGCTTCTTTTGAGGGTGACTTCTTAGGGAAACCTTTGAATTTCTTACTGTGGGGTAGTTTTTGAGGACTGATGTTTGTGTTTTAGGTACTTTTGTTGAGGTCAGATATCTTTTAGGTAAGTTGGATAGTAATGCATGACATAGATCCCTGACCCCTAACTAGGATTTGGATGCGCAATGGCTTAAAGGCGTCGCACAGCCGGCAATCGCTATCCTCGTCTGACAAATGATTTTACGCGCTAACTCTCTTTCACTCTACCTTAAATATTTATAATTTTTAAAAGCCATAAACCCTTATTTGCGGGTAGATTTAATTAGGCAACCATATATGATAATAAATAGAAATAAAATAGCTTTAATTTGATATATAATTATTAAATAATCGTTATGAACGTATAAATGTATCGAAATCATACCTGTTTACACCTGGCTGCGAAGAGCTGCGGCCAAGTGCTCAACGGCAACCGTGATTTTTTTTAATCTTCACATAAATTGCCGTGATGTAGACGTTATTTTATTTAAAAAACAAGTGAACGATATTTTTTCCCAAAAATCAATTAAAAATACTGGCGGCCAAATTTTGATAGGCAACTTGATATATATACGAGTATATTCTCCTAATTATAAATAGAATAGAATAGAATAGAAAACTCTTTATTGTACACCAGAAACAAAATTAAACACAGTACAGAAAAATTACAATAGGTAAACAAGGGTAGTACAATGGGCGGTCTTATCGCTGAAAGCGATTTCTTACAGACAACCAAAAAAAATAAAAAAAAAATAAAAACAAATAAAACAAAAAAATAATACATAAAAAATCGGTTTTCAGCAAAAAACCGATGAACGCACTTATCTTACAGCCGGATCTCGTACTATAACATACTTTCATTCGCACAAAATTTCGCATTTATAATATTAGTAGGAAGTAGGACTAGTAGGATATACCAAATTGTCTTTGTGTAGTCACGTTCGAAAACATTCAAAACAAAAAGTAAATTAATGCTGTTTCAGTACGAAACACTAATATAACCTTTCTTTTTTTGGCTTTGCCGTAATCGAGTTTATATACACAGTATTAGTGGAAGGCTTCTTCTGCAAGAGACCGCCTGGGGAAGATATTCATCCGCCAAGCAGTAGTGTGCAAACATTACTGTGTTCCGATTTGAAGGGCATTGTTTCCAGCGGCATTACTGGGCATATGAGACTTTAGAGCGGATGTCTCAGGGTGACGAGCGCGGTGCAGTGCCGCGCAGGATTCTGCAATGCAGAGTTCTGGGTGGTGCTGTGACTGTTATGGGCAGTCGTAGCGCTTACCATCAGGTGAACAACATGCTCGTCTCGTCGCTCACTCAAAGAAAAAAAAAACACATCCACCCACCGAATTGAGAAGTCGGCTAGAACATGAAACTGATTACCCCCAACCGCTCAAATCGGAACCAAAAAACAAATTAATTACTAAGCAAATAAATACAAGGGCAAATAAATCAGGCACTACCCTGTAATTAGTTGTAAAACGCATTTAAACCTACCCCCTGCGAGGGG
The DNA here is from genome assembly GCA_912999815.1 of Campaea margaritaria. Lineage (NCBI taxonomy): Eukaryota > Metazoa > Arthropoda > Insecta > Lepidoptera > Geometridae > Campaea > Campaea margaritaria. The sequence goes on from OU538814.1 coordinate 6,242,748, forward strand.
CGCCTTTATAAATCACTGGGGTAGTGATGGGGTGATGACGCTCGATTAATTTCGAGTGATTTAGTCGAATAATTAATATTTTAGTTAATAGGTCAGACGGTTAGGAAACTGTTTAATAATGATTGAACGGCCATCTCTAAAACCCGGTCCCGATATTCGATCCATCTAGGTTTTACCATGATAAAGACGTAAAGGCCCATTGTGATACTAATTGTAAAATTTGTTTTGTTCTAGTTTTTAAGTTTTCTTTGTTCTGTGGTGTTTCAATAAAGAGTTTATCTATCTATCATCTATCTAAAGCCTACTAATATTATAAATGTGAAAATAGTGTTTGAAATTTCGGATGTTACGACTAACGGATTGAAGAAGACGGATGGAAGATACACAGACAGTTTACTACCCGAATTAATGTATGGGACACTTTTTATCCATTCAAAATCAATTGTTCCTATGGGGTAATACTAAACGCGGGTGAAGCCGCGGGCGCAGCTAGCTAGATCTAATCTCTTTGTAGTGTGTTTGTCTTTGTAGTGGGAGGCCTCTTCTGCAAGAGACCGCCTGGGGAAGTACCACACCTTTGCCAGATAATCATCCGCCAAGCAGTAGGGCGCAAACATTGCTGTGTTCCATTACTGTGTACTCAAACGCATAATGCCATAATGCTTTTAAACTTATTTTCTACTAGCTGCGCCCCGCGGTTTCACCCGCGTAGTTCCTGTTCCCGCGGGAATATGGGGATAACATATAGCCCATGTTACTCGCTGTCAATGTAGCTTTCCATTAGTGAAATAATTTTTTAAGTCGGTGCAGTTGTTTAGCCGAAACCTTACATATTTCCATACATACTTTCATCCCCTATATTTATTATACCCCCTCAAAGGTAAATATTTACAAACTTTGAATGCCAAATTTATTTATATCTAATCAAAAGCCTAAAAAATAAATATCAAGCTTCTAGCTTTAAAAATGACGAAACTTCCATACAAACTTTCATCCCCTATTTCAAACCCTTAGAATGCTTTTTTCGCAATAAAAAGTACCTAGTCCTTTTCTAGGCTCTAGACTATCTCTGTACCAAATTTCATTTCAATCAGTTCAGTAGTTTAGGCGTGAAAGAGCAACAGACAGACAGAGTTACTTTCGCATTTATAATATAAGTAGGGATCTTAATATCTAGAACTGCGCAAGCTTCCCGCACGTTATTTTGACAGTTCAAAAGACCCACGAAATTATATCGATCGATAGAAAGCGCTCTACCAAGATACAGTAGCTATCATGTTTGCCGTACTAGAGAATACAAGCTCTATCTAATCTCGATTGAAAAACGTCAATAGAATATCTAATCTAGATAGAATAATCTCTATGAGAATAATGATAGATAGATAGGATAGACTCTTCGTTGAAACACCACGGAACAGAGAAAACATAACTGCGTTGAAGTTTTGACCCGACCGTCCAGTTATGTTATTCAAACGTATGTGTCTATATATTTACGAGCTATGATATAACTGGCTATGTCGGCCACCGTGGTGTGAATTGGTGATGAGCTGACTGCGAAGCGTGAGGTTGTGGGTTTGAAACCTGGTACCACTTGTGTTATGGGACCATCGTTGTCGTAGTTGCTGTTTCTCTAGATTAAAGTAAACCTTGTTTACCATTAGGCGGGATGCCTGCTTATTTACCTCTCAAGTAAAAGTACCACACCCCGGACACTCCATAAAAAAGTTAATTTGACAACTCACACATATAAATGACTAACTGCGCCCAGCGGATTCGCTCGTGTTGAGCACTATCCCATGGTAACCGTTAACTTTCACGAGATAAAAAGGCTCCTAAATGGTAATCCAGGTTATAAACTACCTGTGTGCCAAATTTCATTCAATTCCGTTCAGTATTTTTTGCGTGAAAGAGTAACGAAAATCCGTCCATCCTCACAAACTTTCACATTTATAGGATAGGGTCGGATAATATGACGTTTGTAAAGTACTCAATCATATTACGCGACCAAAACAAAAGACAACACGCTAGTATGAATGTTCATACTAACCCGTTTGACTATTGCATTTGGGCGTGTAATATTGACACCTCCCAATTGCGGGGCGAGGTGAGGGAAGCCGCACGCGCGGCGTATCCAAGTGTCCATTCTGTATCTAATACTCGTACTATTATATATGTCTTCTGTGACACCATCAACATCATCATCAACCCATATCGTCCCACTGCTGGGCACGGGTCTCTCCTCACTTTTGTAAGGACGATTAGGCCATGATCCACCACGGGGGCCTGGTCCGGATTGGTGGATCACATACCCATCTCCGAAATAATTCTCGGGTAGGTATGTGGGTTTCCTCACGATGTTTTCCTTCACCGAAAAGCGAGTGATAATTACGTACATAGGTTTTTACAAGAAACACATTGGGACTCACGACTTTCTGTTTGGCAGGCGGTCGTTCTCCCATTCTCTTCTTTGACACAAGTCCAAATAAATACTTCCAGATGACATAACCTAAAACAAACCCAGACAATATTCAAATGGATCGTTGCTCCAAAGAACTGTTCAAAACTCGTTCAAGTTTACAATTTGTAGTCATTGTTTTGCATAATTACACAAAAGTTGTTCACATAATCTGTGAAGTTAATAATAAATTTCAATTAATTTCTCGCTCAAATAGGTTATTTGTTCTCTTGGAATGATAAAGTTTCAAAGGATGGAGTAATTTATAGACATAATTAAACTGTTACTTACAACTAAGCAAATTTAATTCAAACTGAGAGTTTTTGAAGAATAAGTTCGATTACGATATAAGCTTTTATTCCAAAAAACATTTTTCACCATATTTTTTTTTTGTAATTTAATATATTTGCTACTGTAAGTTGATCAAAATAAGCCCAAACACCATTAAAATGCTGTTAGTCACTGAGGAATTCCGTTGTCTACCTTCCGTCTCTATCATCAGATCAGCTCGCTGTCGCCATAATATTGTATCGTCATTTAACAGCCATGTTAATTTTTATTTCAATTGAATAATAGGTCGAAAATAAGTCAAAACCGTTTTGCAATTATGTATTTTTTTTTAATTTCAGTTTCGTATATTTTTCCTATAATACTGTCTTCCTGTCTCACTGCTGGAAAAAGGTTTCTCGCATTTTGTCCATAATTGTGACTATGGGATTCAAAATATTATTCTGTCTATAGATTATATAAACAAAAAACTTACATAAATATCGATTATTACTCGGTTTTCAGATATTTTGTTATTTCACATCACTACACCCAAAATTAGGGTCCTTTTAACACGACACAAAACAACGCACCGTCGAAATAAATTACAATAACGGTCTAATTTTATTATTCCCCGCCGACATTAATGGGGGTAAATAATATTGTAAAACAAAGGAAATCCATACTTATAATAAAGCAGTAAAGGACACGAAATATTTCCCCTGAAAATATCTTAAAAAGGTTCGGTCTAAAATACGAGCTACTGAACAAGAATTATTGTAACATTTTCGGTCAATAATATAATTTTAATTATTATTATCATTAAAGTACTGCTGATCACGGGTCTCCCCTATCTTTCGTTAGGCCATGATCCACCACGGGGGCCCGGACGGAACTAGAAACTACCAATTATAATTTAAAAAATAAATAATTCACACGTCAGGATCCCATTCATAATTATGTAGATACTAAAGCCGCCGACACATTTGTCTGACGTGTCGTGTCGTGATGCATCAGAAAGGTTATGGGTTTCATACATTTAATATGTTAATGTTCATATTCCTCTGATGCAGTGTGTTGTGACGGCTTGTGTAAATGTATGGAACCGATACCTATCTGATGCATCACGACACGACACGTCAGACTAATGTGAATCTAGCTTATGCCCTAACTAGGGTTCGCTGTATCTAGGGAATCAGAAACTAAGAGGATCGTGCTTCATAACTGTCTGTCTGTCTGTATGTATGTTTGTCTCACATATCAACTACTAAACTGACTGCAACGCGATTTTTACCGTATAGTAGCTTAGAGTTCGACTTAAACAGTCACGCCTTTCTCCCGTTGGGATAGGCAGAGACTACACCTTTCCACATGCTACGATCCCAGCGGAAAGCAGTACACCAACTCCCTGACGCCCTCTACAGGTTTTTGGAACTCCAGACCAATAGGCTGTGTAGGGTCCATGCGTGGTGGTCGGTCACATACAGAACATGTATATCCTATGAGTAGAAAATAGTAACTATTGAGAAACGGCGCGCCGCCGGTATAGGCCTTCGGGCTTTAGTGGGAACTGTTTTCTAATATCGATTTAAAAAAAGTACCGCTTTGATCGAGGTCATGGGTATCGATCAGGTAGTTGTAGGGCTGTGTGACACACTGTCAGTAGAGGCCGTCACTAATTCGATCAAACTGGACACTTTCCACCTCGCGCAATCCAAGGGCCTCACCACGAACAGTTAAATCCATCCAGTTGAAGGCCTTAAACTGAACTGCCCTGCTAACTGTCACCACCAATATCGCTCAGCGTTCATAAGTCGACCAGAGACATTTATCCAAAGAGATCGGAACTATTTGTTTGCATTTATGGGAGTTTTATATAGCTCCATCTCATTCTCTTTCTCCCTCATTTTCTTCAGTCTATTTGTGAGTGACGTCACGTCGCGTTTGTCATTTATGAGTGTGTGGTGCCAATTTAGGCTGTTCAGTTTAAGGCCTTAAAATGAACTGCATGGAATGAGAATAAGTACGTGGTTACTTCCCAGGTTCTTGCACCTCTTCCCGCAATCGTCGGCACTTTCAAAACTGCACGCCCAAATGCAATAGACAAACGGTTTGTATGAACTTTCATACTAACGAGTTGTCTTTTGTTATGGTCGCTTTGTATCTTTGGGTACTCACACACACATTTGGCACGTGTACAAACGTCATTGATATGTGTGTGTGTCCAAAATTATTAGTTTGGAGGGTCCAGGATGTAACCTAACTAAATTCTCTACAATACAGTTGTCCCTGATCAAGTGATCAGAGACCGTGCCTGCGCGTCCTTCGTACCCGACAGATGCCGGTTAATTTAACCGTACCGGGTACCCGGTAAGCGGTACCCTGTAACCCAAATTAACGGGAACCGGTAGTCTATAAGCGGTAGCCGGTAACCGGAATAATTTGTGGGTAGAGAGCTAAGCGGCAGACAATGAATGGGATAGGTAAAGGAGCGATTGTTAAACGAAGGGAGGGGGAAGGGGGGGTTCGTCTGGAAACGTTTGCTCGTTTGGTAATTATTTGGTTGCTTTTTGTGTTACTTAAAATTTAGCATCTGGTAACTTATTTAGGGAAGTGGTGGTAGCTTAGTGGGAGAACGTCCGCCTTCTAATCAGAAGGTCGTGAGTTCAAATCCCAGTGCAGGCACGTACCAAAGTGTTTCTGTAAAACATATGTACGTAATTATCACTCGCTTTTCGGTGAAGGAAAACATCGTGAGGAAACCCACATACCTACCCGAGAATTATTTCGGAGGTAGGTATGTCATCCAGCAATCCGGACTGGGCTCCTGTGGTGGATTATGGCCTAACCCTCCTCACGAAAGTGAGGAGAGACCCGTGCCCAGCAGTGGGACGTTATGGGTTGATGATGATGATGATGAACTTATTTAAAAAAGGATGTGTGTAATAGTGTATATACGTAAGAAGTTATACTATTCCTTCTTATTTGTGTCTCATTCCGACCCTTCAATGTTCTGTCGAGGCTTAATAGTTAAAGTCTGTGATCAACCTGAGAAGTGAGAAGGTATGTTAACAGAAAACCTCTTTAAACCTGTGCATACTCTATGATGACATCTAACTGCCAAACTCTTTGTCTTATTTCAAACTTCTTTCAACAAACCTTCATGTCAAAGTGTCAACTCTTACGTGACGGTAGAGCGTAACAGAAAAGTGTGACGATTGATATAAAATGTCAGTACTTTGTATGTAAATCTATCTTGAGGTTTTTTTTTTTAAAGTAAAACTTCTTTACGCACGCTTGACTTGGGGAGTAAGTTGGTGAATACGTTACGAAAAATGTGATCGGCTGAGGCAAACGGAAGTTGAGAAGTAGATATAAGTTAGACAGAGATAGTTACGTTTCGTATAATTTTTTAAATAACTTTTATGATTTTTTTTTTATTAATTATTGGTTGAAGTTTTACTTCTACTATGCGCCCCAGCACACATTTCTTTTTTTTTATCAACCACCAATCTGGACTGGGCCCCTTTGGTGGATGATGGCCTAATTCTCCAAAAGAAACTGGGGGGAGTCCCGTGCTTATGGCAGCAGTGGTGTTTGGTGAAGTTACACTTTATCGTTAGCCACTTCACTTACCATTCATCACTTACCATTTGTATTGACAAGATACAAAATAAAATGGTCTCTACTGTAAGTAGGTATCGAACGCGGGTCGATTCCGCAATTTCCGTGGCTCGCGCGGTTACCTTCTATTGCAGTTCGGTCTCCGGATTCGATAGCTGACATTTCTCTCATATTCGACAAGAACGTGATATCTCACGTCTTCACTAACGTACGTCCCCGTAGAGTTACTTGGTGTTATCTTCCCTGACGGGCGTATTTCCGAAGTACTATTAGATGGAATGGAGTTTCCTTTTCCTATGCGAGATTCAGGCATGAGTCATCACTTGAAAGGGATGATCACCTTTTTCAAATCAAACCAAAGTTAATTAATCATTAGTTTAGTAGATCAAATTAGATTTTTTTCTATGTATATATGAGAATTAAGTGTGTGACTTGTAAAAGTGTATTATTTTTGCCTACTTCCAATACATTTGAGTTTTAATTTTTTTCACCAAATTGCGCCGGAAGTTTTTAGACTCAAATGAATGGACTAGTTGAAATGCCACTCGTGGAGACACTATGCAGTCAATTTATACCGCTTCGTTCGTATTTTCACGATGGCGATCGATTCGCCCATTTCCGTGGCACGTGTGCGGTTCAGTTCTATTCTGGTGGCGATTAGTTTTGTTCAGTGGATATGAATGATACATGAAGGCAGATTACTTTTGAATGGGAATTAGATTAACTGATGCAGAAACAGTTGGGATCAAACGTAATGCTTCAGTTTTTTATTGTATCAGTAGTTTAAATGTCTGTGTGTGTGTATGGATAGGTGTGTGTGTCAAAGACATTCACGTACATATAGAACAAGAAAGAAAGGCACACAATCAAAATATATGCGTATGTGTCATTATCTACCAAGTTTTAATCATAATAACACGTTCACTGCTGAAAACACAACTGTTGTGTTTTTCATAACCTGCTGCGAGTGCGGGAAAACAATGGCGTATGCAGATCCGTAACCGTGGCTAGACAAGAAAATCTGCTAAGCAGTCAAATTATTAAATCAATATTAAATCCAATGTGATAATTTTCATAGATTTCATATTCTAAGTGATATTGTGGTAATTTGTTAAGTTAACCAATATCAACAACTATCCAAAACTACTTATCCGAAAATCGTACGGCAAAATGTCCTCATATAACACTCGTTCGAAGTCAATTTTCAAAGCTTTCACTCCAATAATTCGCAAGCGCGCTATCGAACAGCAATGCCGATATCGAGTCCGCGTCTGTCGAAAAACTTCCCAACTCGCCCCACGTCGACGCCGGGCGGGAAAGTGGCGCAACGGAAACTTTCGAGAATTTCGCCTCGACCAGAAACTGCTCTGAACTGCCCGAAACAGTTCTAAAATGCTCCAAACTGCTCCAGATCCGTTATAGGCGCGAGAATTAAACAGTAGAAAGCTTAGAAACTAGTAATCTGCAGCTGACGCCTTTAAGGGGTGTGTTTTTATGTTAATTGTATCAAGTTTCATTGTTTATGGAATGTTTCGAAAAGTTCGAGGAATAAATGGGATGTTATGGGGAGAAGAATGCAATTCTCGTTATTTTTTATGATGGTTTTTATTACATGTTTTGGAAATTAGGCTGATTTAATAGACAAATATGTTAAAAAATTGTGTTAGTTGGGATTAGTGAGCAGTTTTAGTAATAGTTATTGTCTATTTCTGTGAACATTCCTTTAATAATTAAGTTCTTTGGAAATTGTATAAAAATTTTCAACACCTCAATGTTATAAGCATATTTTCATACAAAAAACTTTTAACTCGCACTAGACAATACAATACGATACAATAATTAGTTATTGACACCATAGGAATAAGTAACAAAACAAGAAAAAAATAAAAAAAAGGTGGCACAATGGGCGGCCTTATCGCTCACAGCAATATCTTTCAGATAGCATTAGACTAGCATCTCTAACCCTTTTTTGCACCCTTCTAACGTACGCATTTTCCATTAAGACATTCAACACGATTCCGAGCTACAATCCCAACACCCTTTGTTTATAAAGAGCTCGAATCACGTCCGAGCCCGGGCCCTTATTAACGAGATTCCCACTGTCCGTCAGCTGTGCAGCCCTAGCTTTAAAGTTTATTAGCGGAACTTTGCGCATTTGCGGCTGCAGGGCTTGTACTGCCCGAGTGGCGGTTTGGATTTCTCTAATCTACTTTTAACGGCTTTGTTACTGAGTGGCAGATGGCAGGCTTATTTTAGCTTTTGGTAATTTGATTATGTGATATTTTAAGCGGTTTAACTCGTCCATTAGTTTGAAACTTCACTTCCGTTTCTCCAGCGCTTCCATGTTATAAACAGTTATGTTATTCTGAATTTTGTGCTTAGTTCTGTCATCTTAGACAGATGTCAGATGTTAGATGTCTGTCTTTTTCTGTGTTTAAGTGTCATTGTAAAATTTGTTTTGTTCTAGTTTTTAAGTTTTCTTTGTTCTGTGGTGTTTCAATAAAGAGTTTATCTATCTATCTTAGAGCTAAGTAATAGTAATAATAACTTGCCATGATGTCATTATTTCTTTGTTTTAATTGTGATTTGGTAGACCGGTCTTCATTCACCCAAAAATCACATTAATAATATTCTAGAAAATTACACCACCTACGATATAAATGTAAAAGGAACGTATCCGCAACCTGAATAGCGACGAAATAATAGGAAAACTCAAAACTCAAATAATTGATTGCAAGTATGAAAAGTCAACACAAGTTACAAGTCCAACACTTACATAAGTCGCTAAAAATAAAAAAAATCAAAATAAATCCGAAATGAACACCCATCTAATGATTAGCTTAGCCCTTTCAAGTGGTGACTCATAGCTGAATCTCGCACAGGAAAAGGAAACTCCATTAACTCTACCAGTGCTTCGGAAATACGAAGATAGCACCAAGAAACTCTACGGGGATGTATTTTGTTAAAATATTCGTAAAAAAATATGCCTCCTAGGGTACAACATAAGAATAATCTATTTTAATAAAAATATTAGAATATGCGGTCGACGAATAGAGTAATATAATATAGAGTTTCATAGATTATATTTTAACCGATATATTTTCTTTGTTACAGGTAAGTTCATTTTATATTTCTAGACTTCCCACGCGACGTCTGCCCTGGAGCGTACAATACAATAATACGCCGTAAGTATAGAATATTGTATTTACTTGAAAATATATATTTTGCTTGATTGTATTTCCATATTCCATATTCCATATGAAACCGAACTGGAACTGAATTCTGGCTTTGACATTGGTCGCTGAATCCAAATTAGTCTTTAAGTTTTACCCGCAAACGGCAAAACAAAAAGTAGGGGTTATGATTTCGCACGTTTGTAACTCTATATATAGTGAAACTAGTTTATCTAATTATGGGTTTACATAGAATAAAATCTTTAATTGGTTACAAAAGTCGAAAATTGATGATTTTGCAAACCAGCGAGCGTTGAAAGGGCACTAGCTGCATCGAGGCCAATATCCTACACAATTATAAAGAAAGTTGGAGAACTCGAATAGAAGTTTTTAATTGAATTTTCTAATTAACCTGTGTATCTAAAAAACGGCTTTTGTCAGAACTAGATCCTAGAGATCGTTGTGTCAAAACTATAAACAATACGCTGAAACGTTCTAGTGCTGAGTGCGATTTCACAAATTCCCACAGAAAAACGTGCGCAGGTTAAAAATCTGCAGCGTGAAATGAACACATGACATTTCTAGTTACAAGAGTGTAGAGTCTAGACTGTAGTGGCTCTATTGTCCTTGGCTCCAACAGGTTGTGGAGCGCGTGCCAGCTCGCCGCTGTTGGAACCTGCTGCCAAATTACTGTTTCGACAAATTGTCACCTTCGTTTCTCTAGTTGTTTTATCTTGGTGTTTAGCACCGTATCTATTATCCTCGCTGTCTTTCTTTTTTTACAAGCTTTTATTTACCTTGCAGTGTTTGTTAGTATGAATAGCGGTGGTAGCCTAGAACGTCGGCTTTCCAATCAGAAGTTCGTGAGTTCAAATCCCACTGCAGGCACGTACCAATGTGTTTCTGTAAAACATATGTACGTAATTATCACTCGCTTTTCGGTGAAGGAAAACATCGTGAGGAAACCCACATACCTACCCGAAAATTATTTCGGAGGTAGGTATGTTATCCACCAATCCGGACCGGGCCCCCGTGGTGGATTAAGCCTAACCCTGCTCACGAAAGTGAGGGGAGACCCGTGCTCAGCAGTGGGACGTTATGGGTTAATGATGATGATGATGATGATGATTTATGTATGAATTGTATGAATGTAACTATGTTTGTTCGTGTGGAATCATGCAACTCAATTTTGACCTAGTTCCTGTTGTTGAATTGAGTTCAAATTTTGCATGTCTGTCAATTATGCCGGTATTATGTTACAGCTAAGCCTCGCTTTATTTAGTGCATAATGATATTGAATATCCTATGTGCTTCTGTTATGGTAATAGAGTGCATTTTAGGTATATCCTACTAATATTATAAATGTGAAAGTTTGTGAGGATGGATGGATGTTGGTTACTCTTTCACGCAAAAACTACTGAACGGATTTGGATGAAATTTGGCGCACAGATAGTTTATTACCTAGATTTACACGTGAGATAATTTTTATCCCCTAGAAATTAACAGTTCCTGAGGGATAATACTCAACGCGGCTGAAACCTTACACTTAATAACATTAAAATAAAGCTTATTTCTACTGAACTTCATTTCAAAGTAGCCTGTCCAAAAAACCATTAAAAACATTTACTCAATTTCCCCGTAAAAGCATTCAAATAAAAATGATTCAATCGACTCTGTATAACGGCCGTTATAACGGAAAAAGTCGAGCGTTACGTGAAAAGTTTCGGCTTCAGAAGTGATTAACCAACGGGATTGGAAAGTCTAAAAGCTTGTGGTCTACTCTGAAACTTGCGGGTAACAAGTATTTTTTATAATTTTGTAATTCGCACGATTTGTGCATTCTGCCAGTGTAAAGTGTTTTTATATTTCAAGTTGACAAGTCATATGTCACGTCCCAGTCAGAGAGTCGCAGTCGACGTCATAATTCAGTAAAGTGGCGGATGATTTACTGAAACTTTCTGGGAGGTTTGAAGAGAACACTGAATTATACGTATTTTCTGTGTATCTTTTGCCTTCGCTTCTGCACGTGAACTGTAACTTGTAGTTAATATTACAAATAAACACACGAAGAAACATTAGATCAAAATATAAAATCAACACGGTACCGGTCTTCCGACACAACTTTTACTTGGACTTAAATAATAGAATAGAAAACTTTTGTTATACCTGTTTCTTGGGAATAGTAGTGGGGGGGGGGGGGGGGGGGGAGAGTTGTGGAAAGAATAGGGCTTAAAACTTGGAATCTAAGTAAATAATCATATTATACAATACAATATTTAACAAAATGGAGCTTCATAGACCAATCTCTTGAGCAATGCAGCTGTGGAGCCCCAAAACAAACGTTGTTCCACCTGCTGCCATGCCCCTCTTGCCCCATATCCAATAGAGGAACTTTCCGCAGCCTCAGACAATGCGGTGACGTTGGCTACGTTCTTAGCTAAGGTGCTATGACTTACGACCATTGACTCGAAAGGAAGAAGACAATACAATACGGGGAAAGTACAACAATTGTTTGTACAACGATATAAGAGTACTTTCGCAGTAGGACCCGCCTTCTCGTGAGGACGACAAAAACCGCTAAGTTGGTACTAAGTTGAGTTAAGTCTGTTAAATAGCAAAAGTGGGGTGAATTTTTGTGTCTGACGCGAGCTTTTTTTATGAAGCAGATATAAGTAGGGGGTTTTTTCTTTACCTAATAGTGTATGTGAGTATTTAAGGTGAAACATTTCGCATATGGCGAGAAATGTAAATTTCAAACAGTTTTTCGTTTGTCGAGCTAGTCGGGTAACTATATTATTAATAATATGATAAATGGGAAAGTATGTGTGTTTGTGCCTTTGTCCTCTCTTCACGTCGAAACGGCTGAACGGGTGTTAGCGCGGCAGCTAAGCTGTATAGGCTGAGCGCGCCTCCAATGGCGGGGGAAGGATGGCTGGTAGAAGAGTAGTACAAAGGAACTTGGCGACTAACCTGGTCTCCATGCAACTGCAATCACCTCGGTTCGGGTCCGTCTCCAAGCTGCTTGTTCCTTCAGGATGTTATGACGTTCGATGTAGTGGACTGTATTTTAGGCGGTTGGTGCGTGTCGGCAAGGAGCGTTTACGCGGCGGGTTTATAGCGGGTGTTGTTTATATTTGCGCGTCGAATTCACGTGGACCACCGCAGAGGAGCAGCAGATCCAGTACTTTGGATTCGGCGAGAGCGGCAGCCGCGAAGGACGAGGGTCGATCGCAGACTACTTGCGGCGGCAAGCAGTTTTCTCGTGGATACCACGATATGAGCGACAAAGATAGTCGCCAAGAAATGATAGGAATAGGAAGGTAGGAAGGTATTATGAGTGCCAATGTAAGTGGCGCGAACATTTGCCCCCGGCCTAAAAACCATTGGTTTTTAAAGAAAGCGGGAAATAAAAAAAATAAAAATAAGAGTTAACTCTTAAGCAGTCAACGGGTTAAATATAACATAGCGGTTGACCGGGGAGCAACGGGTTAAATTATTGGGTAGGTAAGATGCATAAACGGACGACGGGTCTCTGGTAGACGCCGGTCGCCGTTTTTACTGACGCTACTCGACAGATGCCATCGCCGCCGACATGAGTGGCCACGACGACGCCGAGAGGCCAGGATAGCGGGGGAATATTATCAGTGATAATAAGAACAATAGAACCTATTGTAATGGGATTCGAAGGTGTATTCCATTTTCCTCTAGATTGAAGTAAGTGAAGATATTCCAACTTCCACCGTTTGGAAAATGATTGTACCATTTGATCCAATAAAGCGTACCGTTTCAATAAGTGTCCAGGTTCATCGGGAACCGTGCATGCGGGTAAATGCTTCAGCGGAGCGGTCATTAAGAAATGTGAAGCACTCAGCGCGGTCGGCTCAGACGGATCTTCGCTCAATAACGTTATAGGACGAGAATTGATAACGCATTCTATCTGTGTGAGTACGGTTAACATTTCCTCATAGGTGAGTAACTGTGAACCGATCGTCTTATGAAGATGACTTTTAAACGCTTTCACATATATTTCATAATTCCCCCCGAAGTGAGGACTTCGCGGTGGATTGAATTTCCAGTGTATGCGATTAGCTGATAACTCATCTGAGATAGACTTATTATATTCGTCGGAATTTAAAAGATCCGTTAACGCATTTTTCGCATTTTTAACGCATTCCGTTAACGCAGAGATGGGAAGGGAGTCAAGGAGCGCGGGTGAGTTACTAGCCCATTTGACGAGATCGAAGCCCCCGGCCTTGAGCAACTCGCGGAGATCGTCTCTGAGTTGTAAACAAGCAGACAGAGTAGGCATGGAGTAGCACACGTCGTCCATGTATGTGTTGTCGCTGATAAGAGATGCTGCGAGTGGGAAGCGGGCACCGTCGGCGGCGCACAGCTGTTGCAACACTCGCATTGCAAGGAACGGACTGCTACGTAGACCAAAACAAACGCGGTTGAATTGGTAGGTATCAAGCGGAAAAACGGGATCGAATCGATACAGGAATTTTTGATATTTGCGGTGGTCCTTATTTATCAAAATTTGTAGGTACATCTGTTTAATATCGGATGTAAAAGCAATTGGGTAGAGGCGGAAATCCAAGAGGATTGTAAAAAGATCGTTTTGTAAATTATCCCCGGTATATAAAACTTGATTCAAGGAGAGGCCTGAGTCAGTTTCAGCACTGGCGTCCATCACCATACGCCATCGAGTTGTTGTTTTTTGTAGTCTCGCAATGGCGTGGTGTGGCACGTAATATCCAGTAAAAGGACTATCATTGTCGATCAGTGAAATGTAACCCTTCTGAATGTACTCTTTGATTATAGCATCGTACTCTAAGCGCAGAGCAGGTGTCGCGGCGAGCTTACGTTCGAGATACATGAAGCGTTTTTTAGCGATAGGGTAAGAATTACCCAGAGAGGTCGCGGGATCGCGGGAGAAAGGTAACGCTACAGAATAGCGTCCCGTAGGATCGCGGGAAACGTTATTTGTAAAAATGCGTTCACATTCTATAGCGTCTGGGCTCAAAGTCGGCGTGCATTGCACCTCTTCAAGCTGCCAGAAGCGTTGGACAAGATTATCTAAACGTGGTCCTTCCGTAAAGGTACAAAGGGAAATATGAGAGCGGCATCTATCTTCAACCAAGGGGTCAGTGATAGAAACAACGGTTTCAATATGAGCGGGCGTAACATGAGCGGGAGTAACATGAGCGGGAGTAACGGGAGCGGTCCCGATTACGATAAAACCAAAAATGGTTTCAAAAGCGGTTGGAGTACCAGGCGGACCAGCGGCGCGGCCTGATAGCAATATTTCAGAAAAGAGCGGCGCGCCTATAAGTATGTCGATCTCGGAAGGCGAAGCGAAACTGTCGTCTGCCAGAGGCAGGCAGTTCAGGTATGAAAGGCAGGATACGTCAATTTTCACTGCCGGTAAATTGTCTGTTATGCGGTCGATAACATAGGCGTCAATTGCAATAAAATTATCATTTAGGCGGGAAGATAAAGTAGCAGAAACTGCTCCCTTGATTGGGTTAGATGCGGAACCTATCCCTTTAACAACGGTGTTCGTCACCTTATTGCATTTTAAATTTAATTTAGCGCAACATTTTGAAGTTAAAAAGTTACTTTGGGAAGCCGAATCAATTAAGGCGCGTACTACATGGCGGCGACCATTTAAATCCGTAGCATAAACTTGTACGGTTCCCAGTAAACAAGTAGTGTCATTAGGCTGCGAAGCGGGGCGTATATTACACAGCGACACCTGTTGTTGTGATGACTGATAAGCAGTTGTAGGTAAGTTCGTCAGCTGAGCGCTAGCGGAGCCCGCGACGGGCGGCGGCGATGCCGAAGGCGGCATGTGATCCCCGGCGGCGGAGAAGTTGCCAGTTCGCGCGCGCGGAGGCGGCGCGTGCGCCTGTGACGGAGCGCTAGGGTACGGGCGATTGTCTTCACGGGAAGATGATACTTTGCGGCATAACATAGAATGATGTTTACATCCACAATAACGGCAATTAAATTTAGAATTGCAAGCGATATTTATATGCGTAGTGCTTAGACAATTAGTGCAACCTTTGCTTTGTTTTACAAAAGTGTACCTGTCGTCGATAGAAAGCTTATCAAATGCAGGGCATCTATATAAGTTAGCGTGATCGGCTTGTTTGCAAAGCGGACAGTGAGTGACGCATGATGCTGCAAAAGACTGCGTAGACCTTGCAGTACCCGGCCTGTTATCACGGCGGCTAAGAGAATCGGTCGTAGTGCGTTCCAATATTTTGCTTTGTTCGCGGATGAATTTTAAAAGTTCATTGTATGTAGGCATAGATTTACCTCGCATGTGCATTTCAAACGACCGTGCAGTACTTGAATCTATTTTCTTCAAAGCGAGCGATAGTAAAATAAAATCAGACACGTTATCGAGCTTGAGAGACTTCAAACTTGACACAGCCGTGCAGAATTTATCTAGGAATAATTCTAAGTTTTTATTCGTCGCGGTGTTAAAAGATTTAAAATCAAGCATTTGATCAAGATAAGCGGAGGCTAGGTTACGTTTGTCGTTATACTTATCGACGAGCGTCTGCCATATGATCGGATAATTATCAGCGTTAGGTACGATACCAGAACAAACTGCAAGGGCCCGGCCTGACAATTTATTAATTAAATATTGGACGCGTTCGTGATCAGTGAGATCGGGATTTTCGTGAATCGTGCGTTTGAATGACTCATAAAATATCCTCCAGGTCATCGGATCTCCATTGAAGACCATCAAATCGAGTTCAGGAATTCTGATGGATTTACGTTGCGGGGCAACATTGAAATCAGCGGTTTTTAAAGGCGGGTTAAGTTTATTATAAACAAACTGACAACGGCAAAACATATCTTCGAAGACGTTTATAGATTGGTAGTTTACCGTGTACGAAGCGTTGAGACTCAACTCGGTGACATTTAATTTGTTCACAATTTCATTGAAATCGGAGCGTAAACGGTCTAACGAGATCATTCCACATAGAAATAAATCTTTCTCAGTATCATCAGTGAAAGCCTTTAAAGATCGGTTAAAAATATCTTGTAAGCGGGAAAATATAATGTCGCGTTTACCTATCAAGGTCAAACGTTCGACCTGTAACGTATCGAGCGCTTTTGCGTCCTCGTATACTTCACTATCTTTGTCTTTTGAACGAGTAGCCATAGCCATCTTAACAAAGTATAAAAAACTAGATAAAGTATGAAATTCCTAATTTACTGCAACTGCCTACAGCATTTACCTGCCGCGCGCGCGGCGTATTGAATACCCACGTGGAGACGCACGGGTGGTCGTTAGGAATACCTTCACTTTTTAATAAAAATTAAGAATTACGGAAAAATCGTTATTTTTACTATTTAGGAATGCGGAATACACGAAATAAGTATATAAGAGCGTAGTAGGATAGTACAGGGTACTATCTGAACTGTAATTGCGGGCGGGAACACGATAATTATAGGAAATTATCGTTGGTAAAAATACCAATATAAAATTGCGGGCGGTTATAAAGAGGACTATATGAGGCCTAAGAGGGGCCAGAGAATAGCGGGAGGACCAAAGAAGATCCGGCTCGAAGGACCAACAATATGTTAGCGCGGCAGCTAAGCTGTATAGGCTGAGCGCGCCTCCAATGGCGGGGGAAGGATGGCTGGTAGAAGAGTAGTACAAAGGAACTTGGCGACTAACCTGGTCTCCATGCAACTGCAATCACCTCGGTTCGGGTCCGTCTCCAAGCTGCTTGTTCCTTCAGGATGTTATGACGTTCGATGTAGTGGACTGTATTTTAGGCGGTTGGTGCGTGTCGGCAAGGAGCGTTTACGCGGCGGGTTTATAGCGGGTGTTGTTTATATTTGCGCGTCGAATTCACGTGGACCACCGCAGAGGAGCAGCAGATCCAGTACTTTGGATTCGGCGAGAGCGGCAGCCGCGAAGGACGAGGGTCGATCGCAGACTACTTGCGGCGGCAAGCAGTTTTCTCGTGGATACCACGATATGAGCGACAGAGATAGTCGCCAAGAAATGATAGGAATAGGAAGGTAGGAAGGTATTATGAGTGCCAATGTAAGTGGCGCGAACAACGGGTTTTGATGAAATTTAATATACAGATACTTTAGGTCCTGGAATAGGACATAGGATACTCATTATACAGTAAAAATGAACGGTTCCTGTGGGATATTAATATACGCAGGTGTAATCGCGGGGTGCTGCTAGTTTTTTTTTTTATTTGACTACGTGACGAGACGAGCAAGTCTTCCGCCTGGTAATAAGCGCTACGCCTGCCCATAACAGTAACAATTGTGCTAGTTCTCATTAATAATGGAATTAGGGACAGTCATAGATTATTTAAAACGTTATTTTTTAGAATTGTTTAATTCATATGCACCTGATCACTCAAATGGGTAAAGGAACACTGCAATCGTGAGTTTCAACAGCTGATTTGAGCTATCCATTGCATTAGCTTTAAATATCTCTACAAAATAACGTAAATAGTGATGGACAATCGTCGCGATTTACGTCATCATTTATATCAGTTACCCGGCCTAGGTCTGAAACCGATAAAACTGTTTGAAATTTAAATTTCGCGCCACAAGCGAAACGTTTCACCTTAACCGGCCGCGTCAAGTCGTACGAGCTTTAAGCTGCAACTAAGTTAGCTTTTATTTCAATTTATACTTAACTTTTAATGTAGTGCAAGAGTTTTAATAACTCAGTGCTGTCTTAGTAAGCTTTGCTGGTTTTTATAGTTTGACGTTTAACTTCAGCGTCCGCATAAAAACTCGATTGCAACTAAGTAGTATTCAGTGAGGATTTTAAGCTACGTAACTTGGCAATTCAAAAAAAAATGCTTGTTTTTTATAGTATCATTTAAAACTGAGTGCAACTAAGTTGTGTTAAGTTACGATCTAAAGCGTACTAAGTTTGAATTATTGAATTGGTTTTACTGCTAGTCATTTTGTAGTGTCAATGAGTAAGCCGGTAAAAACAGCTAAGTTTGTAGTTAAGTGGCCATCAGTTAGAGTTAACTTTTTTGGAGCGAGTTAAGTCGGAAATTAGTTTCTCGGATGAAAAAGCAAATGGATGGATTCATTGATGGATACGGATGAAAATACTCTGTGACTATATTTATTTAACAACGTATGCTTATTATTTTTCGTTAATGGTCAGCGTTTACCCAATCGGATCGCTTGGAAAGTTTTTGTCTACACAAAGGTAGTTCACTAATTATGCCAGTAACATTAGTAAAATGGGTTAAATCTTTAATTAAAGTAATTATTTAGTAGGTAGGTGATCCACCAATCCGGGTCTAGCCCCCGTGGTGGATTATGGCCTAACCCTCCTCATGAAAGTGAGGGGATACCTGTGCTCAGCAGTGGGATGATATGAGTTAAAAATGATGATGATGAAGGTAATCTTGGAACGGGATAAAACAAAAATGCCCGTTTTTTCGCAGTGCTTGTATAATTTCCATGAAGGTATGTTGCCATGCCTCTTGTTTCTGTAAAGTATAGACGGATTTCGATGTTAAGTAGCATGTACATATATATACTTTAGATCCTAGAATAATGAATACTTGTAACATTTTCATCCGCGCCATATGGCGCAGATGGTTATGTTTTAAAATTAAGTTACCTTCAAATTAAGCTCAGAGTTTCAGGAGTCACGTCAAAAATGGCGTCTCAAGTGACTAATAAGTCAAACGTTGATGAGTCTTACAACACTCGTCTTCATAATCACGTTTTATTCGCGGGTCACGTCGTCACGGCCCGAGCCGGCTACGTGACGCGGCCGTTACGTGACGGATGATATCCAATTTTCTTGGTGCACAGTACAAACTTAAGATTATTTGACAGCCCTATCTAAATTTATTGCTATCTCTTTCGCTTTTATATGTCCTACGCCAATCTGACTGTGATTTGACATGGATCTGACATGTCCGGTATGAAATTTGACAAGTAACAAGACTACTGGCAAGGTAGTCGCGGAAGTTTTTGGTTTGATCACATGCCACGGCAGTTGGTCGGCATCTCTGTCGCGGTTTGTGTCATTGTCGGCGTTAGTATCGTCGTCGCTGTCACGTTCGATGCCTGCGTCGGCCTCGGGGACGGTGGCGTGGAAATCTGTGTCGGCATCTACATCGAGGCTGATGTCGTCGTCGGCGTCGACAAGTTCTACTTCAGCGTTGGACATGACGTTGGGATCGAAAACTCTGTCCGTATCTGCGTCGACGTCGGCATTTACATCGACGTACCTACTCGGACAAAGTAGCGGTAAAAGCTGGCGTTACGAATAATGATGACAACATACTGGTGGTCATGATAATAACTCGGTAATACGAAACTGGCGGATATTTTAGGACACAGTTTTGTATTGCTAGACCTGACTTTGATGTTACGGTAAAGCGACACTAATGTACTGTTTGTACAGGACAATATGGTGGTGTTGGGTGTCAAAAAGACACATGTGATTGCGCATGAGAATGGTGATGTGTCGTTTTCACATTACGTATTTAATATTTGATTAGGTAATTGATGAAATATATCTCATATTTCATCAATTACCTAATTGTGTTGTAGTGTGTGATGTAGATGTTATGGTATTTTATTCGTTTTAGAAATTCACATGTAAAATATTAGCAAAATCTAAACAATTTTAAATGACAAGGACATTTAGACGAAATTAAACGAAAGCTTGCAAAATTAAACTCTATTTTAAGACCGAACAAAGCAAGAAGAATAATGCAATCTAATACAGACAATACAGACCGCGATTGGTTCAGCGATAACCCAATCCAGTGTCTCAATCCGAATTTCGATTCCGAATTCGAAATTTAAAACAGTTGCTTGTGCAACCGTCGCTGACAACTCGAAAGCAGCTCGGCTCCTAACACCGGACACACACGGGTCCCGATTGGTCCGGCGATAATCCAGTAGCGCGTCCCCATTTGAATTTCGATCCCGTGTTCCAAATTCAAATCTCGCCGGAACGGATCAAGCGAGTCGCACGGTCCATGGATGCAACGGAGCGGATTGTCCCGACTTAAGGCTTGTTTACTCGGAGTTAGTGAGAGAGGCAAGTTAAACCGAACTTGGCAGTCGGCTGTTAGTTTAGTGAACTAGTTGTTAACAAAGCTAAGAATCGATTTCGAATGTGTGTACCTACTTTAATCCATATAGAGCAGTGCGTAAAGTTTAATATTAACTTTACTGTCTACTAAACTAGTCTAGCTGTCTAGTAGTGGGAGGCCTCTTCTGCAAGAGACCGCCTGGGGAAGTACCACACCTTTTCCAGATATTCATCCGCCAAGCAGTAGTGTGCTAACTTTACTATGTTTCGGATTGAAGGACATTGTTTCCAGCTAAATTACTGGGCCTGAGACTTTAGGGCCGATGTCTTAGGCTGACGAGCGCAGTGCAGTACCACGCAGGACTATACAATGCAAAGTTTTGGATGGCACTGTAACTGTTACGGGCAGCCGTAGCGTTACCATCAAGTGTACGACATGCTCGTCTCGTCACTTAGTCAGATAAAAAAAAACGGCGGTTCCTAGAAGCTTGTCGATCGTTTCCACACCGGTCACTAGTTTATTCCATAAATAACTAAAATACAATCACCATTATGTAAAATGCTGTTCGATATAAGTGTGTGTCGGGTGAATGTCGTGCACGCAACAATTGTATGTCATTAGAAGCACGCTCCTGTTTGGAATTATACGTTTAAGTGTGTTTTGATCGTCGGACATGACAGGTGTGAGCTGTTTATATTTTGCATAGGAAGGGGGAAAATATTCTTGGAAATATGAAATGAAAGTAAAAATACACTGTCATTTTTTTTTTGATATTTTTTTTTTAAATTTTATACCTCCCAACAACATTTTAATACAGCCCTATAGATCCTTATAGATATTATAAATCTAAATGATCCATCCGTGTTTTTAATGTTTTGAATATATTTTTATGAACGCTGAAGGTAACTTTTTTGAATAAAAAATTATCGTTCGTCGAGTATCTTTTCTGAGATTCTAACGAGGTAATAAAAAACAGTGAATTTAAGCTAATGCTTAAAAAACAAAAGACCAAAAGGAGCACACTTGAAGTGAGAACCTTCTATTTGAAGTCGTTTAAAAATAAATTCAATTCAATAAACTTTTGCCTGTTAGATTCTCGTTTCAGTATACCGTTCAGTTTTATTACTCTGCTTAAAGTTTCCACTGTTTGGACACAGTTAAGAGTTCGGTAGCTTTAGCGGAAATAGATTTTTAAATAGTGATAGTTAAAGCTTTTTATCCAAGTTTTAGAAGTTAACAGACTCGTAGTTTAAAACATGCTTTAATTACTAAGATTATTTCGTAATTTAATAAACTACACAGGTGTTATATAAACAATATCATGTCCTAAAAAAAGTTATTTTTTTTATCTTCGAGCTCTTTTGCATCTGAAATTGAACTAAAATTCTGATATCATCAAAAAGATAGCGTTTTTTTTTCTAGTAAGTGCCACGTTAAGGGCAAATTCATCGTTGTGTTAGAAAGAGTAAGTAATCTCACACTGAGGCAAACTTTAAATAAAGCTGTCTTACTTATACCGCACTTGAAACCAAAGTTAGGGCTATAAATATTTTTTTTTAAAGAATTTTATATCATAAAAAGTTTGTTTTTCTCTTACCAGCTCCGTGTCGGGTGCCAATTTATCTTCCAGTGCGGTGTAATAATTAGTTACCCAAACATAGCTACACGCATTATCGAGCCAATCACCTAATTATCACCTTTAAAAGCTTTTTTTTATAAACGTGAACACATTTCACAGGTACTTATTACTGAAGGGTTATTTGCTTGTAAGTCCCAAGTTGGGCGCCAATTAATCTTCGAGCGCGGCTCAAAAATTAATTACTCACACACTCCTACACGCATTGCCGAGCCAATTACTTAATTACCACCTTAAAAGCATTTTTCATGCACGTGAACACGTTCAACTGGTTATTATTGAAAGTTTGTTTCTTCGTTAGTCCCACGGTGGGCGCCAATAAATCTTCGAGCGCGGTGCAATAATTAAACGTCACACAGACACGCATCGCCTAGCAAATTGATTCGCGCGGTAGCTGCGAACGCTTCGATTGGTGTTTCGGTGTGTGACGTCACATGCGGTTTATTAATTGCGTGTCATGTTTGGTTATTAATTGCGGACATGAAACTGCATTAAAGCGAAGCGGTAATTGAATCGTACTGGAAGATAACTAAAGTGCATAATGGCTTCCTGTGGTCTGTAGCGACCTATTTAAACTGATGATGGTAAAGGTATTCAGAAATTTAATAATAACATTTGAGTTTATTCAGCTTTGATCAGCTGTTTTGGAGGTACAATGACAGACTGGCAGATAAAGGTTTGATGCTTATAATAAGATGGGCGCCTCTTTTAACTGAAGTTAACCCTAGAAAGATGACTATACAACGGCATACGTTAAAGATAACCATACGCTTCAAGAGCGACAAATTCACGCGTTGGATAAAAAAGACAGAAATATGTTCCCCGCAAAAGCGCCTCTGAAGCGTAGGATATATTTCTAGGGTCAAATAAAGATGTAAGCAATATGCACCATTTATAGGCATTTTTTTTTAATTTTTCGTAAATATCACTAACCAATAACAGGAATTGATTGATCAGTAAATCATACAAATCCTATTCGAAACTAGTCCCATAACAGCCGAACTAGTCAGCCGTAACTCAAATATCAAAAACGTGAATTTATTACTAGCTAACTAGTTAGTAACTTTACTAGTTGCGACTTCCGATGCATATTTGTTAGTAACATGTTGGGCGCCAATTTGTCTTGCCAACTGCGTTGAAATTAAATGGGTCGATTTTGCAACGAATTTGTTATGTCCATTTTACAAGTATATATTGGGAGTTGTCACGTGAATTGTAGTCCCTTTTTCAGATTTCGAGTTAAATTCAGATTCGTCTTCCAGATTATTTTCTCATTTTGTACTTTTGTGGCATAATGGCTCTCATCTAATTTGGATTATATGAGACATGAATGGACGAGCGACGTTTTCGCATCATGTCAAAACAACTGGCCCGATTACTGTGCGGTTTTCCAGTAGTTAGCTTAGAATGTGACTTAAAAACTGGTATTATATTGCATCTAAATTCAAATAGCGAGCCGAGCTATTGATAAAAAACTGTTTGTAGTTGGCACGCTTGCCGCCCGCCTAGGCAACTAGAAAACCTTTTTGCTTCGATGTGAATTTTTTAATATGAATATTAAAAAATATCACCGCGAACAAAGTATTTTAATCTGCACCATCCTTTCTTTGCCAATATTTTTCATACATTACTGCTATAAGCAGCTTATTCCGTTTCACCTACGCATGCGTATCCCCTGCAACATTATTCCATAATGCCAACATAACAAAGCGAAATCCTTTGGAATGCAAAACGAAACATAATAGCCAAGAACCGTGCTCTTTCCTCTAAAACCTCGTCTAGCATTCTCTTGAAGGATTTCAAATCCGATTAGCCGAGACGCTACCTACATTCGCTACACTACTGGTACTGTAAAACAGTGAACGAACTCAAACAGGCGTCAGAATCTTAACACAAATACTTTTTTAACCATAAACGCTAGTATTTGACCACTTACCACCAACACAGCGACCAAACACAACACTATTACAAGGTCACAGATGATCTCAATTGGAACCCCAATTAATTAAAGTAAGTTAACCTATGTGTGTTATTATTAATAAGGATGTTACAAAATTACGTAAAGAAAATATTAGCCTCGTATTTTTTTTTTTGTTCTTTTAAGTGTGTTATCGATGTGACGCTAATGTAGGGTCCCAATAATGTAATGTATAGCTAAAAGTATATTTGACAGCTCTTTTTAAAGTTATAGCTCCAACTCTTTCCCTTTTATAAGTTCGGGCGCCTACTACTTTCTATGAGAATTGTCAATTAATAAGACTACAGGCAAGTTACTTGCAAGCTAACATTCTAGATCAGATCACACCTGCAGCGGTTAGATCGGCGTCGGCGTATGTTTGCGTCAGACTCGGCATTTGGATCGCAACTGCTTCACATATAAATTTTGTAAGCGCAAAGTTTAGAGCTCATGTACTGTGTGTGGTGTTTATGGTTCTTTCTTTGTTCGAAGGTAAGTTCGAGATTTTTAAAACTAAAGCTTAGTCGCTACCCGCATAAGGAATTTCTGTGAGTAATTACAAAATTCGTAATTATGCAACCATTTATACGATGCTTTTCAAAGGTTGAGTGAAAAGATTAATTATACGGTCAGTAAAAGTTGCAAATGCCAAGTCTACATCGACAGATGACTGTTTCAGGCAGTTTGATTGATTTATATTCCTATTTTTATTAGCATATCTGGAAATTAAAAAGGGTTTGTTTTTTTAAATTAACTTTTACTGATCAGTTTATATGAAAAATTGGTAATTTTAAAAGCCAAGTAATTATACCTATCGCTATTAACGCACAATTACAAATACAAATATACAAAATAATTTATTCACCAGAAAGACTTACAAAAATATGCCGAGTTAAATATAATACCATTTTTTTTTTTTTTTTTTTTCTGTACTGTGTTCATTTTTGTTTCTGGTGTACAATAAAGAGTTTTTCTATTCTATTCTATTCTATTTACTACCGATACTAATATCAACTATCTCTCATATCTATAAATACCCAGTGAGTAAAATAATAATTCAATTTTCTTAGAAAACCTTCGTAGTTAGAGTTGCTAAGGTTTTCTAAGAAAATTTGCATCAGAAGTGAGATTAATTCAATTTTCTTGGAAAGCCTTTGCAACTCTCATTTAAACATCAGAAGCGGGATCCTTAGGAATATAGTGCGTTATGAAAATTCCGCGGAGGCAGTCTTACCTCCCTGGGCACCCAGTATTGCGTCAAGGTGGACTTTGTTCGAGATAAGCAGCCCCACTTGTGTCTTCTTTGCATAGGGAGGGGACAGTCCTGAAAATAAAGAGACTACAAGACTTAGACCGAAATAAATAGACGTATCTTAGCCAAAGCACGCGCAGACCGCTATCTAAATATCGTTCAAAA
Source organism: Campaea margaritaria (assembly GCA_912999815.1). Taxonomy (NCBI): domain Eukaryota; kingdom Metazoa; phylum Arthropoda; class Insecta; order Lepidoptera; family Geometridae; genus Campaea; species Campaea margaritaria. Next base: position 6,268,355 of record OU538814.1, read on the forward strand.
CAACACTTTTCATTAATTATTATAATATTTACTACAATTTTTTTTATCGACACGACGAAGAAAAAGATTTATTACTTTTGGATTTTTTTATTTGACTGTTTAACGAGACGAGCAGGTCGTTCACCTGATGGTAAGCGCTACGCCTGCCCATAACTATCACAGCACCATCCAGAACACTGCATTGCATAATCCTGCGCGGCACTGCACTGCGCTCGTCACCCTGAGACATCGGCTCTAAAGTCTCATATCCCCAGTAATTTCACTGGAAACAGTGCCCTTCAAACCGGAACACAGTAATGTTTGCACACTACTGCTTGGCGGATGAATATCTGGCAAAGGTGTGGTACTTCCCCTGGCGGCCTCTTGCAGAAGAGGCCTCCCACTACCTACTTATTCTACACTACCCCATCACTAGTCGTATCTTACTTAAGTTTGTAATTAAATTTGCATCATGCTGTTATGTTATCTTTCAAGCATACGTCTTTTCAACCACACAGAGGGACCCCCTATTCCTTTGTCTGAAGAACCATATTTCCCCACCTTAATGTTTTGTTGGTGAATTGTATAGTATACTGATTTGTTGAGGCAGTAGGATAAGTCTCGCGTTTTTGTTATGAACCAAAATTTTTCCTTCTTACTTTTCGTTCTTTTACGTGAATAGTTTTGCTGACTTCGATACGGAAACAGTCAACAGTATTTTTGAGATTAAACATCGTGAAGAAAACTACATACCTACCCGAGAATTATATCCAAGGTACGTCTGTTATCCAACAATCTAGGCCGGGCCCCCGTGGTGGATTAACCTTAACCTTCCTCACGTAAGTAAGGAGACCCGTGCTCAGCAGTGGGCCGATATGGATTGATAATGATAATGAATAGTGAGAGAGGATCGTCATAAAAATAGAGTACAAACATAATTTACTGTAAACACACACACTACACTACACACACACACTACACACTACACTACACTACACACTATGATAAAGTAGAGGGCGGCGACAATGGATTGTAGAAGTTTTAGCCTGATGATTAGTTTTGCTTTCGATGAGATTGCAGATAAAGTTAGCGTATTGAGGAATTCACCTTCTGCTGGTCTCTTATACTGCGCCTTGCGGTTGTATATTGAGATGTTTACCTTCTGGTAGTGTCTTTTGCTGCGTCTATATTGTACCTCACGTGACATTTCTTGGTCATTTTTTGATCGAGCTGTGTCCTGTGACTATAGCCGCGTGTGCAATGGAACCCACAGAACCGTATACCATTATCCGGGTTTACACATCGGAACCGGTTTTCGATTGTTATTCGTCTATGCACGCCACGTCAGAGTGAGAGGCACTTGCTTGAGCGAGATGAGAGACTGATACTGCCTTATTCGAGAAACAAAATCTTCAGTTTTTTGTTAATTAGGTTTTTTTGCTTATGTTTTTTGGTTGGTTTAGGTTTTTTCATCGTTTTATACCCGCTTGTGTCTAGTAAATATGAATATAGATTTAATCCTTTATTTAGTAAGCAGAGAGGATCAATTTCAATTGAAGAATTTCACTGTGTACCCCACAGTAAGTAGTCTTTAAAGCTAGTCAACCTCGGTCCATCGCGGTCTTGGTTCGAACTCCATTCTCATTTGTGGAAACGAGAACACAGCTCGAACCGCACAATAAAGATCTCGACACACGATCATTTGTTCTCATTCGGACACTTTGCACTGTAATCCGGTAGCCTGATTATGTAAAACTATGCGGTAGCGACAGCTACGCGATCGCTCGCAAAATGTTACTAGAAATCGTATAACGGAAACCGATCGCCTGCCTATTCTAGGGCCACTAGCAACAAATTCGATGATGGAAACAATTTCGATTGCTGTCTGCTCAGCCTCCTTGCTCCATAAAATCTACCATTGAGTTCTTTATTAATTTTAGGTACGTATTTGACAGGTGTAATGGCAGTCAAGTGACGTTTAAGGTAAGTACTGGATTTTGGTGAAAGCACTCATCCAACAGCGCTCTCTCCGGAGTAATAGGCCTGTAGCCACTGTTACAAAAGTGACGTTTGACAACGAGATTTAGCGTCTGTCACAAGTGTGTCATGAGATTCGTAATAAGGCACCTGGTTAGGGCTAGTATACGGCCTAATATAAAGTATAATTATAGTAGGAACCGGTTTAGGGTTCGGCCGGAGTAGATTCCACCCTATTTTACAAGCTTTTATTTCTTTAGGTCCAATCTTGCAAGTACACAACCCCTGAATTCAGTTGAAACTTTGATCCGTGTTGAGTTCCGATAGCAATATTATAATTATTATATTGGCGTGGCGAGCTGATCTCATGATAGAGATGGAAGGTAGACAACGGAACTCCTCAGTGAGTAACAGTAGATTGATGGGCTCATTTTAATCAGATTGCTTTATTTTTCAGAAAACTAGCTTTTGATAAATTTCCTATAAGAATACTGAATACTTATTATCGACCACTTTTCAAGATTCACAAAGTTTGACTTAAATATGACTGTAGGCAAAAGAAAGCGAAGGTCAATCCAACCTTTTTGCGACAGACCCAGAATAAGAACATAAATGGAAATTACCCAAGCTCCCCAAGACCTACGGCTCCCTTGAATCCGAGTAATCCGGGTAATCCATCATATCCAGTTTAATCCGGTTGTTCCGAGAGGCCCTCGCACCCGGCGCCGCCCGGGGCAGACTTTACCCGAGTTTTTTTTTAATTAACTCCCCGGGTATGAGAAGATTAGTCTTTTCAAGTGGCCGGGAGACTATCGGGAGAGTCCATCTAAATTGAAGATTTTTGGTTAAAATAAATTTATTCGCAAAAAAAACTACAGTAGTCACTTACCTGAGAATAATTATATCTTTAGTTTTGGGAGGCCACTTCTGCAAGAGACCGCCTGGAGAAGTACCCACACCATTGCCAGATATTCATCCGCCAAGCAGTAGTGTGCAAACATTACTGTGTTCCGGTTTGAAGGGCATCGTTTCCAGCGAAATAACTGGGCATGTGAGACTTTAGAGCCGATGTCTCAGGTGACGAGCGCAGTGCAGTGGCGCGCAAGATTATGCAATGCAAAGTTCTTGGTGGCACTGTAACTGTTATGGGCGGGCGTAGCGCTTACCATCCGGGGAACGATTTCAATGTTTTTTTTTTATTAGGGAAGATATGTTATTATTTCAATCAACTGTTGATAACATGTTGATTATTCGGGAAAAAGTATAATTTTTGTCGCTTTTAGAAACGTTTTGTGGTGCAAGTAAGATTTCTCGCAAGCTGTGGTAGGCTAGTGGGAGAACGTTTGCCTTCCAAGGAGAGGGTCGTGAGTTTGAATCCTAGTGCTGGCACGTACCAATGTGTTTCGTGTAAAAACTTATGTGCGTAACTATCACAAGCGCTTTTCGATGAAGGAAATCATCGTGAGGAAATCCACATACACTAGAATAGAAATAGAAATAGAAAAACTCTTTATTGTACACCAGAAACAAAAATAAACACAGTACAGAAAAATTACAATAGGCAAACGAGGGTAGTACAATGGGCGGTCTTATCGCTGAAAACGATTTCTTCCAGACAACCTTTGGATGGAAAGTAAAAAAAACATTTTTCGATAGTAGGGTGGGTGGCGTACGTTTGCAGTAATTAATAAACACGATACGTTTTAATAATACACATACACACAATACTAGAATTATTTGTCTACTGCTTTTTACCGAAACGCCCAAAAGGAGTTACTTTTTAACAGCGCGATACGAAAGGAAATAGATTTTTTCTCTACATTAACTTAACGACTCTACTAATCGTAAAAATGACGTAAATATCGAACGTTCTTCCAATTTTTATGCGTCTATGGTTTATTTTTTTTTGATATGCGCAAGTTGTAATTTTAGCAACGTGTTTATTGGACGTCTGGTTTTTTTTTCCATGGAGTGTTCGCTTTTTTTTCTGTTAGCAAAAAAATGTGTAATGTCATCACATAATTTCTAATGAGCATTGCAATTCCACGGGGCAATGCCGCCATCATGTTGGGTACGCTGCCAACTCGTGGTGGGTTAGAATTGTTGGGTTACCTATGAGCCTGCAACGGTTTGTAGGTTATCCAACTGTTGTGAGTGTAAGTTAATAATTAAAAAAAATAGCGTTTAACACGTTGACTGTTGAAAACACAGACGTTGTGTTTTTTATAACGTTACGCGGGTGCCGGAAAACACCAGCTTACGTGCCGACTGTGCGGCGAAACACAGACGCGTATGTTTAACGCGGCGCTACAACAGTGCGGCTCACAGACGGCCCGCCAGTGCTGGAAAACACACTTAGTTCGTAACGATATCCAAATGTAAATACCGGTTCAGCAGTCAACGTGTTAAACAAAAACCATCACATACGTTTGAAGTCTAATCGTTACAGATGCCACCGAAGCATAGAACTATTGAAATTCACACGTAAGTTATAAAATGCAGGCTGAGGTTTCGTACCTGCTGTCATTGGCATGCAAAGCGCACAGGCACCACTCCACCACCGCTGCTCATGGAATCCTCCAAATTGATTTACAAACGGCCGATCGCCGCAGCTACTCCACCTTCGAGACCTCTTCATCAGCCAGGCTGACGGTCTGAAGACGACCTTTGCTCCCCCGAGGGTGCTCGAAGACACTTGTCTCAGTGGAGGGGTGTCGGGGACTCGAGGTTTTTTCAAACAGCTGTGTTTTTGGGCGGATGAATTGTCTTTTTGACTCGGGATTTTTCAGTTGTTTCATGTTACCTAGGTTTTAAAGTAACATGATCAGTAACATAGAAATCCCGGCGTTCATCGATTTATTAGACGTTGTCACGTCTATTTTTACTAAATACTATGGGATGTTCTCGTATGTTTTGACGTGCCGCAAGCTAATTTTAGAAGTGTGTACACCGTCGCACGCAGTTTCCTTAAATCTTAACGGAACATCAAACCGATTTAATTGAACACTCTAAATCTGTCAATCCGTCTGTCTGCGACCGCACTACTTGTAGTGGGCAGTATGGAGACTTTACATCTCAACGTTAACGGGTTCGAAACCCTCGGCCTCACCAGTAACTTAACTTCATAAGTTATGTAAGCTAAGCCCCGCTAAGCTATTACGATCTCACGACAGGCATAAATCTAGCGAAGTTTACTGTCCAAAAACAGTTTAAAAAAAAATCTAAATCAAAAAACTGCAGCATTTGTTTCCATCTATTGCTGTTCTGTCGCTAGTGGCGCTAGTTTCTATGGCTTAAGTGCATTCTGCGACAGGCGGGACAGTTGGCGGGCGATCGGTTTCTGTAATAGGATTTCTAGTGATATTTTGCGGCTGATCTCGTGGTAATTGCTGTCGGATTGCCACTGCAAAGTATTACGAAAGCAGGCCATCCGGTTGTAGAGTTAACAGAATAAAGGTGCTGCTCGTGTTAATGCGTCACGAATATATTATGTTTATCTTCCAAATGTCCTCGTTTGATTCGAAGGAGACCTGGGTCTTCTACATATCCTTCGAGCCGGATCATCCTCATACCACACTCCCACATCAGTGAAGACAAGGGGTCTCCATCGATTGGAATCAGAACTTAAGGACAAGGAAGAAGCAAAAAAGGAAGAAAAAACGAGAGAGAAAAAAGACGAGTGTGCTTCAGACCACACAACTGAAGTAAAACTTCTTTAGCAATTTCAACTATTGCATCTGGTTACTGTTGTTCTTTAAGCAGTGCTTTTCGTGCTTTCAATTCTGGACCACGTCCTGCACAAGTTTTTGCCGCATTACTCAACCTATAATTTCAAAAGCAAAAATATCGCAATAAAAAAATTAAAAAATTTAAAATGGTCAAAATTTCCTGACCGAATAGTGTCTTCGTGTGTTTTGACATTTAATAAATATGACAGCTGTCAACTGACAATTGCACCTTCAAGCTAAAGTTGTCACTAAAGAAGTTAATAGTATACTCCTCTCCGTGCATGGTTGTCTGGAAGAGATCGCTCTGAGCGATAAGACCGCCCATTGTGACACTAATTGTAAATTTTTTTTTGTTCTAGTTTTAAGTTTTCTTTGTTCTGTGGTGTTTCAATAAAGAGTTTATCTATCTATCTATCTATCTATGCAAACACACCCCCTCGAAGAGTAACCCTGGAGGCGTCCATGTGTGACACATACAAGAGAAATGTCGTACGAATCCTTACCACAGAGCACTATTAGAAGAAAGAAAGAAAGAAAAAACATTTATTCTGACACAACTGCACACAACAGCGAACAACGTACTTATTTAGAGACAAGACAAGAGAATGAAAACACACGATGAACATAATAGCGTACGCAGATAGCCGGCGCGCAGTGATGTCAGACAAGGCCTGAGCTCAGCATGATGCTGCTATTACACCAAGATCCTTACTGTTACCACAGCTGTTCATACCTACCGTCCATTCTAATTCTGCAACAGTGTACTGCCGTTCGATCTGGCGTCCACAGATGCAACGTGCATTAAATGTCAACAGTTGAAATACAGTTCGCGGACTATTTGATTCACTTTATTACAGTGCACCTGGAGGCCTACCATGACGTCTTATAGCGATTCAGTTCAGGACCTAAACTGAGCCGCGTCGCATAATCGTACCGTGACGTCTTATTTTTTATGTTGCTACAATTTTCAACCTAAAATGGATCTAGTTAAGGTTGAAAATGGTAGCAACCTAAATTGAGTCGCTAATAAGCCATTTTCAGCCTAAACCATATCCAGTTTAGGTTGAAAATGGCAGCAACATAAAAAATAATACGTCACGGTACGATTATGCGACGCGGCTCAGTTTAGGTCCTCAACTGAATCGCTATAAGACGTCATGGTAAGCCTCCTGAGCTATGTTTTGATGCGACAATTTATGTTAAGTTGAAATGCATAACTCAACGCGCGACGTAAACGTAAATGCATTCAAGTTATGACTGCCGTCGACTGTTTAATCTTCATTGTTGTATGTCTTGACATTATTTATCAAATGTAACCTCTGGGGCCTCACCACGAACGGTACATCCATCCAGTTAAACTGAACTGCCCTGCTAACTGTCACCTTCAATATCGCTAAGCGTTCATAAGTCGACCAGAGACATTTATCCAAAGAGATGGGAGTTTATATAGCTACAGCTCATTCTCTTTCTGTCTCTTCAGTAAATTTTTGTGTGACGTCACGTTTGTCATTTATGAGTGTGTGGTGCCACTGTAACTGTTATGGGCAGGCGTAGCGCTTACCATCAGGTGAACGACTTGCTCGTCTCGTCGCTCAGTCAAATAAAATAAAAAAACTTTTAATCTGTAAAATTTAACGGTTCCTGTGACCGAAGAGGTAACGCGGTTGAAACCGCGAGCTAGTTCATACAACTCGTATTATAGAGATGAGGTACAGAGTACATAGAAGTCTCGCTCAAAAAAGTTTCTTATCCAAAACAATAAGTTCCAAGCACCAAAGTAAAGTCCAACTTCGGCCAAAAATTATGAAGGTTCATCCCTATCGGTCATTGCCCCCAGTTTCAAACTTCGCCTCAACTTTTCGGCCCACTCGCAATCGGCGCCGCCATGAGGAATCGCGCCGGACCACGGCACGTCACTGGGGTGCCATCGGTTATAAAGTTCTAGCATTGGACTGGACAATAGCCTTTATTATACCTTAGAGCCATGTCACTTATATTGTAAACTTACAGCACCCCGCGGTTTCACTCGCGTAGTTCTCATTTTATCCCACAGGAACATAATGTCGGGATAAAAAGTACCCTACTACCCAATCCTGGTTATAAACTATCCGTGTTCCAAATTTCATTCGAATCCGTTCTGTAGTTTTTTGTGTGAATGAGGAACAAACATCCATCCATCCAATCTCACAAACTTTCGCATTTATAATATTAGTAGGACTTACAGCGCCCCGCGGTTTCATCTGCGTAACATCTAACTATTATCCCACAGGAGAACATTGGATAATTTTTATCCCGTAGAGACTGACGGTTTCCGTGGCATAATAGCCATCGCGGTCGAAACTGCGGGGCGCTGCTATTTATCTATACAATTATACATATAGGTAGTTGCACGCCACAGTGTCATCCGCGTCATTCCCGTTTTCCCGGAAGAATTTAACTTTTTTTCCGGTATAAAAAATACCTTATCTATAGCACTCGGTTTCATCAAACGACTCAAACGTCTCTTTGATCAAAAACGTCACTTATATATTCAAATGAGCTCATCTTGCCAATATTTTATTTAAAATTTCGACTTTTCCGAAATCTCATTACAGCGCTTAACGTTAATGTATTCCGAATATTAATATCATTAATCGAATGAATTTCGCCAAGTGCGAGCACTGCCATCACGCCTAGAGTTCCGTACAGAACAATATACTGTCGATCAAAGAAGTCAAGGGAATCTGTGTGTCCTTGTCACTTTTTATTGCAAATCGACAAGCATTTGACCGCAGTCTCACCTGATGGTAAGTGTCGACGCGGTCGGCGGTGGAGCATGCTTGCCTAGATGATACCTATTCACTCTCGACCTATAAATATCCAGATTATTGCTCTCGGAAAACTAAGACGCTGCTGAGAGGGTGTTCCATCCCTTCGCTGTTTTAATTTTATAAAAAAAAAACGAATGCAAGTTCGGTTATTTTGATTTAAAATACCAAACTACTACACTGATTTCGATGAAACTATGGGACCAATCTAAAAGTATATCGTTTTAAATTGAAAAAAAAATGGATAGATTGAATGACGAAGTTCCGAAGTAACAAACATAAAAATAAAATATAACCGAATGGAGAACCATTTTTTGAAGTTCTTTATTATTTTTTTTTAACAAAAAAATTTCCTTCTCTTAGCCTCGGAACGCTGAAGTAATAGAGATTTCTGATTTTACAATTCGATTAGCGTGTTTCATTGGACTGTCTCAATTTCTTATTAGAACCCTCAGTGTTACAGATTGGCGATATTAAATCGCAGAATTAGAATATTTGTCCGATCTAAAGATTAGCTCTTATAAGATGAAATTGTCTGTGTCATTTTCTATTATCGGAAGTCATATCTTAAATGTACCTATCTACACCGGTCGGCTGCAGCATCTATAACCGACGAGCATCTATGAATGGACTCATGAAACTGGAAGAAGCGAAAGAGGTGTGTCAGGATCGTAGCATGTGGAAAGATGTAGTCTCAGCCTACAGCACCGGGAAAAAGGCGTGACTATATGTGTATTTAAGATGTAAAATAGAAAAAATAAAAACAATTATCACAAGTTTTTCGACGAAGAAAAACATCGTGAGGATAACCACGATAATTATTTCGGACGTAGGTATGTTATCCAACAAGCCGGACCTGGCCCTCGTGGCGGATTATGGCCTAATCCTCCTCAAGAAAATGAGGGGAGACCCGTGCTCAGCAGTGGGCCGATATGGGTTGGGGATGATGATACTGAGGTAAGTTCACGAAGGAGTATGATCCATGAAAACAGGATGACGGGCGGCACGTTAGAAGTGTTGTAAGGGAAAAGGAAAACAATGCTTTTTGTATGGACACGATTGTTCGATTGAGACATCGTTAGCACAGTTTATAGATATCAAGTTTATCTATCAACTGACATAGATGAGTAAAATGACCGAAGCCGTTTGGTAAAAGATGCACCATTAATAAATGCTATTAAAAAGTTCATAAAATACATAATTTATTAATGTTTTTAATTTTTTTATTTGACTGAGTGACGAGTTGAGCAAGTCGTTCACCTGATGGCAATGATGTTCAAAATCATTGGTATTTAAAATATTTTCAAATATATAAAATGTTTTTTACTGTCCATCCAAAGGTTGTCTGGAAGAAATCGCTTTCAGCGATAAGACCGCCCATTGTACTACCCTTGTTTACCTATTGTAATTCTTCTGTACTGTGTTTATTTTTGTTTCTGGTGTACAATAAAGAGTTTTTCTATTCTATTCTATTCTATATTTACTGGTATCTAATTCTTAAAACAAATCGAGAGATAGAGAGAGATTAATAAATAAAAAAATCACTAGGTCTCGAAGTGCATGATATCGTTCTTAGAGTGCCCCTAATACGCTATCAGGGCTTCATCAATCAATCCGAATTGATATCTAGGCGATTACATCCACAAGGGTGGAAGGTGAAAAAGGTCTTAATTTACCCTACTTTAATACGAAAGGTTTGCGTCAAACGATTATCTTAAGTTCCTGGGGTTTATGTGAAACATTAACACTTGTTCATCCTACTTTCTACTAAGATCTTAGTCCTATCCTATCCTAAAATAATGATACCTAATCTAATAATCCATTATCCTAATCTTAACTAATGTTATAAATGAGAATGAGAGTTTGTTTGTTGGTTTGTTACGCTCTCACGCCTAAATCACTGAACCGATTTTGAAAATTCTTTCACCAATGGAAAGCTACATTATCCGCGAGTAACACAGGGGATATTTCATCCCCGTATTCTCACGGGAACGGGAACTACGCGGTTCAAACCGCGGGGCGCAGCTAGTCATATCATAAACGTGAAAGTTTGTGAGGATGCATGGATGTTTGTTACTCTTCCACCCAAAAACTACTGATCGGATTTGGATGAAATTTGGCACACAGATAGTTTATTATCTGGATTATCATATAAGATACTTTTTATCCCGTAAAAGATTACGGCTTCTGTGGAATAATTATTAACGTGGGTGAAAGCGCGTATAACTAGTTTTTAAATTATTATGCCATGTGACTTCTGCAAATGAGTCGTTTTGAGAAGAGGACGTTCTGCGAATGGACTTATTGCAACAGCGTGTCAATTTACGAATGGCACATTCTGCTAGTCTGTCTTAAATTCAGCAAAACGTATAGGTATACCTTTATAAAATGAGCACACCAGTTACAATCTACCCCTAGTTGATTCGCTCATCAATCACTACCGACGGAACTGAGGGAAATCTCGCTAGCTAAGGGAAAACGGATTCTAGTCGAGGAAAATAATCATTAGTTAAACTTTTTACTTTCTTTATTGTGTTATTTATAAGCTTTTATTTCACACATTGACTGCTGAACCGGTTTTTACATTTAGGAACCGGTGCGGACCGTGTGTGTTTTCCAGCAATGGCGTAAAGTTATAAGGAACACGACGTGTGTGTTTTTAGCATTATGATCTATCCAAAGGATAAAAAAACTGTTTTATAAAATACGTATTCGGTACTGCAAGCTGATCGCAAAGAGTCCAATCACCATCAATCTACTGTTAACCACTGAGGAGTTCCATAGTCTACCTTCCGTCTCCATCATCTGATCAACCTCCTGTCACCATAATATTGTATTGTCATCGGAATTGGACAGGCATGCAAAATTTAATCTCAATTGGTTGAGGATAACTGCTTTGCAGAACACGTATGCAAACATAGAAAAACATAGTTAAATAAAATATTGTAAAATTTCTTGCAAAGTTTTATGTGATGGTAAGTGTGTTTCGGTGACGATAGAGAGAAGAGTTGATGTCAGGCATTAAAAATGTCAGGCTCAAGAAGAATGCATCAGAAATATTACAAGTTTTCTTGCGTTACGGGATAATGTTAATAGGGGCAGGGTTCTGGGTGGTGGTGTGACTGTTATGGGCAGGCGTAGCGCTTACCTCTTGCTCGTCTCGTCACTCGGTCAAATACAAATAAAAACGAAAATGGGAAACGATGAAAACTTCCAAATCTTAGATTTCAGTATGACTGTGTTTTGAAGCTAACATTGTTATACCAGGATAGCAGCGTCCCGCGGTTTTAACCATGCTGAGTATTATCCCATGGGAACCGTTATTTTTTATGGGATAAAAAGTATCCTTTATGTTAATCTGGGTAATAAACTGTGTGCCAAAATTTATCTAAATCCGTTCAATAGATTTTGGTTGAAAGAGTAACAAACATCCATTCATCCATCCATCCTCGTAAACTTTTACATTTAAAATCCTACTAGTAGAAGTAGGATAGGAAGTACCAGGGTAGCATATGACATAAAGAGGTTGCTTTTTTTTTTTTTTTTTTTTTTTACCTGGGGAATGCAATTACGCATACCACCAGACCCGGGTGAGGGCCGGGTGGTTATGTGGGACTCCCCCGCCAGTCTGACGGGTATACCCACTAAACCCCAGGGTGTTCCACCGGGACGCCTTTGTTGTCGGGGCTACGGGTGCGAGAGTGGACTAAAGAGGTTGCTTAGCCTAAATACTCCAACGTAAGTGCAAAAAAGAGTAAAATATCACAACCGTATAATGACCGTACACTATACTCCTCAGCCACTACTACGCAATGTCACACTGAATTCGGATGCTTGCCAATTCCTACTCGTGCCTCGTAAACACACTTGGTAGATAATGAATAAAAAATCTTTCGAGCTCATTCAGTTTAATGTCAAAAGTTGCTGCAAATGAGAAACTTCGTGAATAAAGTTATTAAAATAAAAAGTTAAAAGACTCCATTTCAGTCATTGCGGTCCGTAGTTTAATTTATAATGTCTAGAACGTTTCTTAATTTTTCTTGTAACATAGTAACCCCTAAGTTTGACAACAGATTAAGCTTATTGCTGTCTCTCTCATTTGCTTAGTGCTAGATAGAGACAACACTAGACTCAATGTGCTGTCAAAGTCAACAAACATACATTGCAATTTAAGTAAAGGCTAGTGAAAAGGAAATTTCCTTTTCAAATGGTGATTCATAGCTGAATCTCGCACAGGAAAAGGTAACTCCATTAACTCTACCAGCGCTTCGGAAATACGCCCGTCAGAGAAGATAGCGCAAAGAAACTTGCGGAATATAATTGTCTTCTTTTTTTATGGTATAAAAGGTACGAAGAAGTGCGACCGTGCTTTCAAAGTTTGAATCGAAGCGCAGACAAACATTTGATCTATGTTGATTTCATATGAACGACCGTCCCGCCACGCCGGTCGCTGTTAGCGACAGCCCGTGTGGATGATACGCGTGTATCGTTATCGTGGCCGTGCCTTTGGAAACTGTAATTGTTATTGCGACTGCTTCTTCTTGATGTTTACGATAATTAGTTTCTGTGTGTATGTGAGCTTTTATTGTTTTGCAAAACGTTTTTATATTTAGTGAAACTCCCTGTCTGAGTCAGTGTTTCCCGATAGTTACGACTTGGGAGTCTGTCTTCAAGTCACGAGTGAATAAGCGGCTTTTAGGTAAGCGTGCACCATCGTAGACCGCATCGTCACTAATATTATTATGCGTGTGAAACCGCGGGGCGCAGCTACGGTTAGTACTCAAAAAATTTACGTTTTGCGGATACACAGATTAATTAGAAAATTCAATTACAAACTTAAATTCGAGTTCTCCACGTTTCTTTAGAATTAGAATTTACGTGCCGGCTGTGCGGCGAAACAGACGTGTGTGCTTAACGCGACGCTACTACAGTGCGGCTCACACAGACGGCAAGTCAGTGCTGGAAAACACACACAGTTCGTAACGATGCCCAAATGTAAAAACCGGTTCAGCAGTCAACGTGTTAACAGGCATCTAATGTAGCGAAATTCTGACGTAGTTGAAACTTTAAACTGATCTGTCGAATGACTCTACAACCAACGGATTGTCTCGATCATATACCAAATAACGAGGTTTCGATGTAGCCTAGTCGACTGTCCACCGCGTTACATACGCCAGTAACCAAAACCCTATCGTATTCGCGTCAAAATAATTCTCAGCAGCACGCCTCGGTATGTATCTCCTGAATTATACACAGAACCAAGATATCTTCGCGTGAACGCAGTGTTATGCCCTTGCATCTGAAGACGCCAGTCTAACTGTCTAGCTGTACAATAGACAGGCAGCTTGCGCTTGCTTGGTATAAAGGAAAGGTTTAAAGCGATAAAATTAACTCTAAGTATCGTATTATCCTCTACCACGTCTTCACTTGATACTGCAGAAGATAGTGGTTATAAAAACCCTTACCTCGCTTCCGTAAGGATAATTAGGCTGCAAACCACACCGGGGGCCCAATCCGGATTATTGGATCATATTTTTACAAGAAACAAAGTGATATGTGGAACACCTTATCCAAAATAGATCATAATGTGTTTAATTTCGTTCGGTAATGCCAGGTATAGTATAGAATAAACACGTATCCTACCGACTGCTCCAATTTGACCGAAGGGTTGATGAATAGAATAGAATAGAACAGAAAACTCTATATTGTACACCAAAAAAATAAACACACTATAGAAAAATTACAATAGGTACACAAGGGTAGTACAATGGGCGGTCTTATCGCTGCAAGCGATTTCTTTCAAACAACCTTTAGTAGGGTATTTCGATGAATTGCACGACATTCATCAAAGTATTTCATGATTTCCATTGTGAGCGTACTTTATTTTGCGACAGCTAACTACGTACTGCATTGTGGGATGTTTTCTGAATGCACGTCTTGTTTGCAAATATCGCTCTTTTTGACGCGCGAAGTCTGAAACAATTAAAAGTGACTTCAAACACTCGTTTAGTTTCTGTGACTTCTACCAGCTTCAATCTAAAGTCTCGTTCGCGCCGGTTCACTCGGGACTACAACGGCTCTGAAGGGGAATATATGCAGGAACTATTCCTAACCCTATTCCTATTATAGTACTAACTATTGTTGTTTTTTAGTTGATTTAGGCAGTTCTGGGGTGTCCGGGGAAGACTTCTTACGTTCCCGTAGCCCCCATGAAAAATGCGTCCCGGTGGAACACCCTGGGGTTTAGTGGGCATACCGTTAGACTAGCTGGCGGGGAATTGGTGTCATAGGCTTTTTTTTTTTCGTTTGAGAAACGAGACAGAGCAGGTCGTTCACCTGATGGTAAGCGCTATGCTTGCCCATAACTGTATCAGCGCCACCCAGAACTTTGCATTGTATAATCTGACGTGGCAGTGGGCGGCGCTCGTCATCTTGAGACATTGGTTCTAAAGTCGTCTCATGTTTAGTAATTTTGGTGGAGACGCTGCCCTTCAAACCGGAGCACAGTATTGTTTTCACACTACTACTTCCCGTACCGCTATGTGTTTTCCTGTACTCGCGGCAAGTTATAAAAAACAGCAGTTGTGTTTTCAGGCAGTGAACATGTTAACGTAATCCCGTCTCGGTACTATCTATTACACATTGAAATAGTCAATTACCGATTAAAAATAGAAGCTGATTTATAGTCTCAAGTAACATTACATTATAATATCTTCCTATAACTTACATCAGTTCATCGACTCCTCGATATAAAAATAAATCGCAATCGTACGAATTACATTGAAACGCATCCATCACTCAATGTCGCAACTCGCTTCCATAGAGTAAATAATAGTGCTACAGACTGAAAAGAACAAATCAAAACTGAGAGCGATGAACTCTATGGTAATGTCGGTACGTTGTCCGGTATAGTGTTGTCCGGTATCCCGCTTTTAACGGGACCTTTATGTCCCATTTTCGTAGTCCCAACTTGGGTGATCTTCGTCCCAGTATGTTTTAAAGCCAGCTTGATACACGCGTTTTTGTTTACTTTGGCATTTTTTATATCGATATTTTTTCATTTGATTGAGTGACGAGACAAGCAAGTCGTTCGTCTCATAGTAAGCGCTACGCCTGCCGATAACAGTTACAGGCGCCATCCAGAACTTTGCATTGCATAATCATGCGCGGCGCTGCATTGCGCTCGTCACCCTGAGACATCGGCTCGAAGGTCTCATATACCCAGTAATTTCGCTGGAAACAGTGCCCTTCAACCGGAACACAGTAATGTTTGCGCACTACTGCTTGGCGGGTGAATCGATATTACAAAACAAGTTTCTCACTAAAGAATTGTGGCTTATACTGTAGCACCGCCGCCTAAAACTCTTTTTATCAATAGCCCTGCTTCTACTCGTCGGATTTACATGTAACATGTTATTGCGCAAGTCAGATTCAATACTACTGAACAGTGACATTCGCATTGCAACTGGTTTAATACTTTTTACGTGATGCGAAAACGAACAGACAGACGGACACCATTTTCAAATAAATTATATTTTGGTTCAGCTAATTTTAAACCTTGCAGACCAAATTTTTAAATATATTTTACAACAGACTTTTTGTCGGATACTGTTTTATTTTCTGTACAGGTTCGTTTAGTAAACGGGACAATCGACAGCACCTACCATCGTACCGACACTCGACAATACCATTTCGCAATCCCATTTTTACCTCCTCCCTAAAACTAATCCGGTAACAAGTGCGGGCGCATTCTAATAGAATAATCGTTTGCTACTCAAATAGAATAATCGACAGCCATTATTGTGAGTATCGATGCGCGCGCGGCTATCGAGTCGCGTTCGTAAATAGAATAGAATAGAATAGAATAGAAAACTCTTTATTGTACACCAGAAACAAAAATAAACACAGTACAGAAGAATTACAATAGATAAACAAGGGTAGTATGTTACAATGGGCGATCTTATCGCTGAAAGCGATTTCTTCCAGACAACCTTTGGATGGACAGTCAAAAACATTTTAAGCTGGTAGGGTGGGTGGCGTACTTACAGTATTTAAATAGTAAATAGTTCACAATTAAAACCCCGAAGACATTATTACATACAGAGTGGACACTCTCCACCCTCCGCGATCCACTTCCCCGCACGTCTATCCGCAATTCGGAGGGAAATCAGGAGGACAGTCAATATTACACGCCCAAATAGCGAATAGACAAACGGGTTGGTATGAACCTCCGAACCTCCATACTAGCAGGTTGTCTTTTGTTTTGGTCGCGTAGTATCTCTGAGTATACGAGCGTGTGTAAAATGTCATATCAGTTATTTGTATGGAATGTCCGAGGTGTGATTAAACTTCGACGAGTTATTTTGGCGGGTGACAATTTCTTTTCTTTGTCGTGTCGATGATCCACGGCTAGACCGTTTTGGACCAGTATTTGACTACTGCCATGCCGGGGGCAGAAGCCTCATAGGAGGTCAGTTAAGGCACACCTTTGCCAGATATTCATCTGCCAAGCAGTAGTGTGCAATCATTACTATGTTCCGGTTTGAAGGGCACTGTTTCCAGCGAAATTATTGGGCATATGAGACTTTGAAGCCGATGTCTCAGGGTGATGAGTGCAGTGCAGTGCCGCGCAATATTATCCAATGCTAAGTTCTGGGTGGCACTGTAGCTGTATTGGGCAGGCGTCTCGTTACTTGGCATCCAAAAAAAACTCCCTTCTACATCTTGTACCACATAGCAAACAATCGCGTCAGATTCCGAGCGGGACAAACAAGCCGATGCCAAGAATCAATCGCGGATTAAGCGATGCACCGCCACTATTTGGAGTAATACTGGCTTACACGCGTGCCTTTCCTCGCAGGAATAGATCGGGAACGCGCGAGAATCCTATTCGTAATACTGTGGCATATTGAATTACTAGATTAGAATAGAAAACTATTTCTATGAATCCCTACTTTATATTATAAATGCGAAAGTAACTCTGTCTGTCTGTTGCTCTTTCACGCCTAAACTACTGAACCGATTGAAATGAAATTTGGTACAGAGATAGTCTAGAGCCTAAGAAAGGACATAGGGTACTTTTTAATGCGAAAAAAGCATTGTAAGAGTTTGAAATAGGGGATGAAAGTTTGTATGGAAGTTTTGTCATTTTTGAAGCTAGAAGCTTGAAATTTATTTTTTAGGCTTATGATTAGCTGTAAATAAATTTGGCACTCAAATGTAAAAATTTACCCTTGAGAGGATAAATAAAATATAGGGGATGAAAGTAAGTAATTAAGTAACATAGGCTATATTTTATCCCCATATTCCCGCGGGAACAGGAACTACGCGGGTGTAACCGCGGGGCGCAGCCAGCGTTATATTTTTTTTTTATTTCTAATTTTTCGAATGTATATCAGGCTTGATGTTTTCGAGTGGATAAGGATGGAAGTAAACTTTTAAACGGCTCCTGACGACATTTTGTGACAGGGGGTGGAGGAGTCATACATTTAGTGATGTCACATTTGAAAATCTTACCTTTTCTTCCCGCTACTTATCTTTTCATATATTAACGTGATTTTGTTTTTAGAATAAAACTAATTAGTCTGGTTTAGCGGTTAAAGTGCTCGCTCCGGTGTCCGTGGGTTCGATTCGCAAGGTTCGAAGGCGTGTTCCCTAGCGGCCCGCAGTGATACCTCACATTGTCCCTTGACCAGAAAAGTGGGACTATCTAATCTAGATAGTCCCCCATCAGCCACCATGCAATATGCGTTGCAAATGACCGCCGCCCGTATTGTCCCCGCTTCCCTCCACTCAATCAATCATTCCATTGACAACTGCGCTGAATGGCCACTCTTGAATAGCCGGACGGTGGGTAATGAAGGTCCTTTGTTTCTTGATTCTATTCTATGCTTCTTGATGTTGCTCGCTTGATCTCGCTTCTTTTGCAACTAGAACGTGCTATCTCACATTAGAATAGAATAGAAATAAAAAACGAATTGTGTGCTGAGACATACAGTAGAAGTAAAATTTCAACTAAAAAAATTAAAAAAAAAATAAAAATTGTCGACATCGGCTCTAAAATCTCAAATGGCCAGTGATTTCGCTGGAAACAGTGCCCTTCAAACCGGAACACAGTATTGCTTGCACAATACTGCTTGGTGGATGAATATCTGAATATCTCCTCCAGACGGCAATACAGCTCCAATCAATCCTGATAATTGTTTCACTAATACAAAGCTACATTATCCCCAAACGTTACAGATTATGTTTTATTTAGGGAAAATCCAAATTACTTGTGCGAAAACGGGAATTACCCGTGTGAAATTGCAGGCTGCTCTTATTCGCCAACACCGCCAATCGCCACCAACATTATCCGATTTAACCAGATTCCCTCCTATATCCAGGCATGCGTTTAAAACGTTACATTGCATGCAGAGCATTAATATGCAGCACCCTGTAGACAGGTTTACGTGACGGTCTGACGATTCTGAACCGACTTTAGTGTTAAAATCATACGGCCTCGAGTGGTTTTGAATATGTTTATTATAATACAATGTAGATACAGTTAATGATCTTGTTATGTATTTCTGATGAAAACATCTGCCGTTGTATTTCTACTGTTCTTTGTCACCGTTTTGTTTATTTGCTTCCTGCGTCATACGTTTTTGAAGTAAAACACGCTCGACTTGGGGAGTAAGCTGGTGAATGCTTTAGCAAAAGTGTGAGAGAGAGTTACGTTTCGTATATTACTGTAGGGACAAGAGAGAGAGATAGAGAGAGAGGTGCGAGCACGCATTTTCTTTCTCTCTTTCTCTCATAGCCAGTTATATACATCGACGCTAGAAAGCGTAAACGCTGTAACCCTTTGACCGACCCGAAAATATTTTTTTTACATATTTGGAAACAAACGCTGTAACCCACATTTTAACGTCCCCTAGGAACTTTAGGATATAACCAAGGTAGCAGTATTGTAGCTTTGTATGAAACACACCAAATATCCAAAATTTACGTTTTTAGGTCGAGTAGATATTGAGTTATGATTTTTTTTTAAATTGTTTTGATTATCTGAGACCTCAATGCCATCACTAATGTAACAAGGAACTTCACAAACAACCCCGACATAAACTAAACTGGCTACTCAAACTGCAACCGCCAAAGAACGAAACAAAAACCCATTAAAATAGAAAGACAAGAATCCATTAAAAAAGAAAGATGCTCGCTTTTACAATCTCCGCTAAACGTTTAATGTACAAGAAATCAAAGGAGAACAGAACGCCTAAAATAACACGCGTTACGATTTTCGAAACGTCGTAAAGCTACGTAGTTTTTAGGGTTCTGTACCCAAACGGTAAAACTTGACCCTATTACCATGGCTCCGTTGTCTGTCTGTCTGTCCATCAGTCACCAGGCTGTATCTCATGAACCGTAATAGTTAGATACTTGAAATTTTCACAGATGATGTATTTCTATGGCTGCTATAAGAACAAATTTAATACTAAAAATAATAATAAAATAAATATTTAAGGGGCTCCCATACAACAAACGTGATTTTTGTCCATTTTTGCTCGATATTTATAATGGCAACTTGAAATATTCACAGAATATTTAGTCACATATTGACTTTCAAAATAAATAATTAAATTAAAACAAATTTAATATTTAAGGGAGGCTCCCATACAACAAAGTGCGGAACCCTTCGTGCGCGAGTCCGACTCGCACTTGGCCGGTTTTTTTAGTGTCTATAAAAAAATGTCACAGACATAAAGTCGTTTGTCTGCGAGTAATTTTTTTTGTCGGGCACTTTTTTTTGTTGTCCACAAAACGTAAACAAAGTTTTACGCGTTGGTCGTAAATCTCTCTTTGTTATAGTGCGTGCGCAAACTAGTGCTTTAAGTGATTTAATCTTTGACAATTTTTTTAAGACATTGTCACACTGTTGGTGTTGAGTTGGCAAATATTAGAGGTGAAACTTTTTTATCGACGTATAGCAGTCGTCACACTTTTCTGCTACGCTTGACCATCACGCGTCGTGATGAAATGATTGACACTTTTATTTCAGGAAGGTTTATTGTAAGAAGTTTGAAATTAGGCAAAAAGTTCGGGATTAAGAACCGTCATAGAGTATACAAAGGTTTAAAAAGGTTGATAATGACATCTCTGCTCAGTTAGTTTGACCACAGACTTAAACCATAATCAAAGAAGTATTTCATGAAAGTTTTTTCTACTTTCATTATGCTTCGACAAGGCCTCGACATAGAACATTGACGGGTCGGAATGGAAGACAAAGAAGAAGGAATAGTTTCACTTCGCGTGTACACTATTAAACACGCCATTTTATTTTCAAATATCACAGACTACTATATTTCGATAAAAAATACTTCTTCCGCTGCATTGCACTTGTCATTCTGAACCATCGGTTTTGAAGTATTTCCAATTGCCTAAAATCTTACTCAATCATGTCTAATGTGTACTGTTTGCGCACTACTGCTTGGCGAACAAATATACATTTGTCCTCGACAAATGATGTCTTCTTTATGACATGAATATCATGGTGTTGGCGCTAAAACGGTTTTCAAAATACACTTCAGATAATAGAGATGTTTAATTAAAATGCAATAAATCAAGTTAAGCTTAGGGGCCAGTTCTACGAGCGATTCTTTCGCAGGTTCTGCTTTGCCTTCAAAACTAAGAAACAGGAATCAATCTTCACAATTACTTTTTTCTAGCCTAAAAGTCAGTCATTGGGAGAGGGGGGTGGCTACATTTTGAAGAAGGGTAATTTTAGAAAAGGGTATTTTTGATAAAGGGTAATTATGAAACATAAATGTTTTGGGATAGGATAATTTTGAAAAGGGATAGTATCGGAAATTTTGACAATGGGGGGACCTTTTGAATGTTTTACTCATTGACGGTGTAACGGGAGTAATTAATGAAAATGGCAGAATCGTCGCGATGTGGTAGCTCGTGGAGTTGGAGCCTTAGAACCGCGGCAGACGCAATAAATTTAACAAGTGGTGATATAAATTTGGGTATAGTTGGTGAATCATAAATTTGGATGAAGACGCTTTGAACCGTATGATTCTTTCCCGTTAGATATAGGGAAATAGTCGTAAAATTAATATACAGAAGGGTTGAAGTAGCGTGTAAGATTTATATTTTTTTTGTAAGTATTTTTTTCTAGCTTTTATGGAATACTAATAAATACTTTTATGGAACTGCAATATGATATTCCAGATATTTTGCCAGAATTTCCATGTTCCATGTTATGTATAATATTCATGTTCTTTGCCAGATATTCATCCGCCAAGCAGTAGTGTGCAAGCATTACTGTATTCCGGTTTGAAGGGCATTGTTTCTAGCTAAATTATAAGGCATATGAGACTTTAGAGCTGATGTCTGCGACGACGAGCGCAGTGCAGTGATGCGCAGGATTATGCAATGCAGGGTTCTGGGTGGTGCTGTGGCTGTTATGGGCAGGCGTAGCGCTTACCATCAGGTGAATGACTTGCTCGTCTCGTAAGTATAATAAAAAAATGAAAAATGATAAAAATAAGCCCAAACACCATTAATCTGCAGTTAGTCACTGAAAAGATCGGACCACCTTACGTCTCCATCATCGGATCAGTTCGTTTGTTTAACTCCCGTCGCTTATCGGATCGGCTCGCTCTCATAATATTGTATTGTCATGGAACAATGAAAGCTTATGGGAGCTGATGGGGTGGAGATTTGTCCTAAACATACTATCTGTCTGATATTATAAAAGCGAAAGTGTGATGAAATTAAATAAATACAGATCCTGAAAGGTCCAGGAATAGAACATGGTAGATAGATAGATAATTCTATATTGACACCAAGATGTATAAAACACAGAGAGAAAAAAACATAACTTAATAAAAGGTACAATGGTATATGGACATGGTACTTTTTAGTACACGATTAAATTAGCGGGTCCGGTGGGATAATAATTAGGGTAAAACCGTGGGACGCTGCTAGTCACTAATACAGTAGGTTCAATGAAAGTTTGGAAATATAAATGTGACTAATGTTTCTTTCTCTCTACTTGTTTCAGGTAAGTTATCCGAAGTAGTTTATTTCGACATACCTACCCTCGTGATGGTCAACAGTAAGCGTATAATAAATTTAATTATGGAATAAAAATTCAACAATGAAGTATTCGATGTCTGCCCTTTGAGTACGGAACCCTAATATGAATGGTATCGAGCAACAAACCCATATAATCAATTAACCATGCCGGATATTGCCTCAAAATTGCCGAAAGCACTTTCAACACTCTCCCGATATCGAGAACCTAACAGCGGCTGCTCAAAAATTCACCACCCTTCGCAATGCACCCTATTTTGTGCGCGAACACTGTTTGTACCGCATCTTTCTCTGTAAAAAATTCAGGCGGAACCCTCGTCGGCCCGCAGGGCGCGTGCGGTCACCCTTAAACTTGCAAGCTTTTGGGGCGTACTAATAGCATAATATGTAGCATTATTGTGTTCCGGTTTGAAGGGCACTGTTTCCATCGAAATTACTGGGCATATGAGACTTTAGAGCCGACGTCTCGGGCTGACGAGCGCAGTACAGTGCCGCGCAGGATTATGCAATGCAGTGTTTTGGGTGGTGCTGAGAATGTTATGGCAATGCGTAGCGCTTACCGGCGTGGGCAACTTGCTCGTCTCGTCACTCAGTATAAAAAAAAAGTAAGATATTGAAGGGAAGCGCTCATAACCTAGTGGAGGAAACCTTCGCCTTCCAAGAGGATGGTTACGGATCCGAATCCCTTGTGCGTGCAATGCGATTTATTCGCTTTTCGCTAAAATAAATTGTCACTACGCGATGGGTCGCTAAATGTCACTAGTAAATAGTATTACGCCCGCTTTCCATAGAGAGAATCGTGAGTTCAAATCCCAGTGCGGGCACGTACCAGTGTGTTTCCTGTAAAGACTTATGTACGTAATTATCACTCGTTTTTCGGCGAAGGAAAATATCGTGAGGAAACCCGGATAACTACCCGAGAATTATTTCGGATGTAGGTGTGTTATCCACCAATCTGGACCCGGCGCCGTGGTGTATTATACCATAAACCTCCTCACGAAAGCGAAAGTGAGAGGAGGAGTAGTGTTATGGAACCCGATCGCCCGCCAACTGTCCCGCCTGTCGCAGAATGCACTTTGGCCATATATAGAAGCGCCACTAGCAACAGGACTGCAATAGATGGAAACTTTGTTTTGTCAGTCTGTCGCGAGTTTTGTATTTCGACAGCGGGTCTCAGCTTACTTTCGTGCCGTAATCCAGCACGGGGCCCCGGTCCTGGTTGGTGGGTCACACTCCACCGAATTAATTCTCGGGCATGTATAATACGAGTACATGAGAACATCGTTGTAAAATTCAACCTTCTCGGACGGTGGAATCCTCCGTACATCTCAGGTCGTGGTTGAATTTTTTATGTCACAATGCCTGCTATAGAGCTTTAAAAGAACAGTGGGTATGAGCCCTTATTTCCGTCATCTTTGTAAATGTTCCAATTGGTTTCAACCATTATGCCTCAAAGAGGGCGATAAAAAACAGATGGACTGTATTAAGAAAAAAAACTAAAATCTTAACCGTTGGGGTAGGTAGAGGGTAGAGACTGCATCTTTCCACATGCTACGATCCCGACACAACTATTTCGCTTCTTCCACTTTTGTAAGTCCCTTCATACATGCTCGCCGGTTATAGATACTTTAGACTTGGACTTTCTTCAGTATATCTTCGATTAGATCGAGTTCCATTCGCATTCGTCGGCCCCTACCGGCTGGCCCATTCATACTAACCACATAAATCTGATCCATCAAGTTTTTTGAAGTTAAACTTCTTTACTCACGCTTGACTTGGGGAGTAAGCTGGTGAATGCGCGACGTGAGCGTTACGAAAATTGTAATCGATGAAGTTGAGAGGGAGATATAAGTTAGTGAAGATAGAAAGAGAGGGAGATACGTTTCGTATATTACTGCAGGGGCAAGAGAGAAAGGTGCAAGCACACCTTTTGTCTCATAGCGAACTTTTACTTTGGTCGTGTGGTCTTAAAGTACACTCGTATTTGCATCCATCCTCTCTAAATGTCCAAACCATCTAAGCACCCTTTTCTCTATTATTGTCACTACGCCTTCTCCTATTCCACATAGTTACTTTATCACGCTGATCTCCAAAAAAAACAAGCATGAGAAAAGCTACATTTTCGTACCGCCCAAACTCCTCGTCTCGCTTTATAAACGTAAACAACAACACTGGATCCACAGCCATAAAACCACCAAGAAAACTATCTGGCAACATCCACCGACGAAATCCAAGCAATCACCATTATGAGGAGTTATATACACAACAGCACCGCACAATTATCTCACCCCGGACACTCCGTGCAAAAGGTCATTTGAGAACTCACATATCTCTTATTTATTAGACACAAAAGGGTCTTATTCGCGCACCGATTAGTATCAAAATAGAATTTTGACAAACCTCGACGTTTCGATCAAGTTACACACACACACACACACACACACACACGAAAAAGATGAAACACGATCGTATCGTTTACTCCACTAATGAAGGCTAAGACACCGGTGTGAACTTGGCAGCCAAAAGTAGCAGCCTATAATCCGACTAAATTACGAAGGTCTTTTTTTGTCATTATGTTTCAAACCTCTGAAAAGCTATAAATATAGCTCTTATCGAGTAAATAATAATAATTGGTATAAAAGTCGTTTTGATAAGAAACGAACTTCATTGTTTTACGCAAGAAATATTGAAGGGTACAGAAAATTTTAAAGGGTATTTTATGATAACGCGTCTAGTTACTACTCTCTATCAAAGAAATCAGATTGTTTCAGCATCTTACTTTATGCTCCGATAATGTATCATTCAAATAAATGTATAGGTAACGTGGTTCAAAAATATCTTTACCTGAAAATTTTCACCTGAAAACGGAATTATAAATTTTTTAGACACCATTTTTTGGCTGCTGGTATTTTCCAACCTGTAGACCTATGAAATTGTTTAATAACCAGTCCGCGATATGTTCACTGATAAACAGGCTATCATAAAAGCACAAATTGGAAGTGGCTAAAAGCCTATTTAATCCTAAAATGATCACACAAATGTTACGGTAAAATTATTTTTCATACTAAATTTTCAAAGTGAAAATCGTCTTCCCGGTTTCCCCTGAAATGTGCCATTTAAATCGCTGAATCGTAACACGCAATACGTAAACTTCAAAATAATATGGACCAAAAGTTGGCTAAAAGATTATTTAACCCTAAAATGATCAAACAAATGTTATGGTAAAATTATTTTTCATACTAAATTTTCAAAGTGAAAATCGTCTTCCCGGTTTCCCCTGAAATATGCTATTTAAGTCGATGAAATTTAACATGCATAACCTAAACTTCAAAATAATATGGACCAAAAGTTGGCTAAAACCTTATTTAACCCTAAAATGATCACACAAATGTTATGGTAAAATTAATTTTCGTACTAAATTTTCAAAGTGAAAATCGTCTTCCCGGTTTCCCCTGAAATATGCGATTTAAGTCAACACAACGTAACAGGCAGATCATAAACTTCAAAATAGACCTTGCCAAAAGTTGGCTAAACTTATATGTTAGCGCGGCAGCTAAGCTGTATAGTCTGAGCGCGCCTCCAATGGCGGGGGAAGGATAGCTGGTAGAAGAGTAGTACAAAGGAACTTGGCGACTAACCTGGTCTCCATGCAACTGCAATCACCTCGGTTCGGGTCCGTCTCCAAGCTGCTTGTTCCTTCAGGATGTTATGACGTTCGATGTAGTGGACTGTATTTTTGGCGGTTGGTGCGTGTCGGCAAGGAGCGTTTACGCGGCGGGTTTATAGCGGGTGTTGTTTATATTTGCGCGTCGAATTCACGTGGACCACCGCAGAGGAGCAGCAGATCCAGTACTTTGGATTCGGCGAGAGCGGCAGCCGCGAAGGACGAGGGTCGATCGCAGACTACTTGCGGCGGCAAGCAGTTTTCTCGTGGATACCACGATATGAGCGACAGAGATAGTCGCCAAGAAATGATAGGAATAGGAAGGTAGGAAGGTATTATGAGTGCCAATGTAAGTGGCGCGAACATTTGCCCCCGGCCTAAAAACCATTGGTTTTTAAAAGAAAGCGGGAAATAAAAAAAATAAAAATAAGAGTTAAACTCTAAAGCGGTCAACGGGTTAAATTATAACATAGCGGTTGACCGGGGAGCAAGGGGTTAAATTATTGGGTAGGTAAGATACATAAACGGACGACGGGTCTCTGGTAGACGCCGGTCGCCGTTTTTACTGACGCTACTCGACAGATGCCATCGCCGCCGACATGAGTGGCCACGACGACGCCGAGAGGCCAGGATAGCGGGGGAATATTATCAGTGATAATAAGAACAATAGAACCTATTGTAATGGGATTCGAAGGTGTATTCCATTTTCCTCTAGATTGAAGTAAGTGAAGATATTCCAACTTCCACCGTTTGGAAAATGATTGTACCATTTGATCCAATAAAGCGTACCGTTTCAATAAGTGTCCAGGTTCATCGGGAACCGTGCAAGCGGGCAAATGCTTCAGCGGTGCGGTCATTAAGAAATGTGAAGCACTCAGCGCGGTCGGCTCAGACGGATCTTCGCTCAATAACGTTATAGGACGAGAATTGATAACGCATTCTATCTGTGTGAGTACGGTTAACATTTCCTCATAGCTGAGTGACTGTGAACCGATCGTTTTATGAAGATGACTTTTAAACGCTTTCACATATATTTCATAATTCCCCCCGAAGTGAGGACTTCGCGGTGGATTGAATTTCCAGTGTATGCGATTAGCTGATAACTCATCTGAGATAGACTTATTATATTCGTCGGAATTTAAAAGATCCGTTAACGCATTTTTCGCATTTTTAACGCATTCCGTTAACGCAGAGACGGGAAGGGAGTCAAGTTGCGCGGGTGAGTTACTAGCCCATTTGACGAGATCGAAGCCCCCGGCCTTGAGCAACTCGCGGAGATCGTCTCTGAGTTGTAAACAAGCAGACAGAGTAGGCATGGAGTAGCACACGTCGTCCATGTATGTGTTGTCGCTGATAAGAGATGCTGCGAGTGGGAAGCGGGCACCGTCGGCGGCGCACAGCTGTCGCAACACTCGCATCGCAAGGAACGGACTGCTACGTAGACCAAAACAAACGCGGTTGAATTGGTAGGTATCAAGCGGAAAAACGGGATCGAATCGATACAGGAGTTTTTGATATTTGCGGTGGTCCTTATTTATCAAAATTTGTAGGTACATCTGTTTAATATCGGATGTAAAAGCGATTGGGTAGTGGCGGAAATCCAAGAGGATTGTAAAAAGATCGTTTTGTAAATTATCCCCGGTATATAAAACTTGATTCAAGGAGAGGCCTGAGTCAGTTTCAGCACCGGCGTCCATCACCATACGCCATCGAGTTGTTGTTTTTTGTAGTCTCGCAATGGCGTGGTGTGGCACGTAATATCCAGTAAAAGGACTATCATTGTCGATCAGTGAAATGTAACCCTTCTGAATGTACTCTTTGATTATAGCATCGTACTCTAAGCGCAGAGCAGGTGTCGCGGCGAGCTCACGTTCGAGATACATGAAGCGTTTTTTAGCGATAGGGTCAGAATTACCCAGAGAGGTCGCGGGATCGCGGGAGAAAGGTAACGCTACAGAATAGCGTCCCGTAGGATCGCGGGAAACGTTATTTGTAAAAATGCGTTTACATTCTATAGCGTCTGGGCTCAAAGTCGGCGTGCATTGCACCTCTTCAAGCTGCCAGAAGCGTTGGACAAGATTATCTAAACGTGGTCCTTCCGTAAAGGTACAGAGGGAAATATGAGAGCGGCGTCTATCTTCAACCAAGGGGTCAGTGATAGAAACAACGGTTCCAATATGAGCGGGCGTAACATGAGCGGGAGTAACATGAGCGGGGGTAACGGGAGCGGTCCCGATTACGATAAAACCAAAAATGGTTTCAAAAGCGGTTGGAGTACCAGGCGGACCAGCGGCGCGGCCTGATAGCAATATTTCAGAAAAGAGCGGCGCGCCTATAAGTATGTCGATCTCGGAAGGCGAAGCGAAACTGTCGTCTGCCAGAGGCAGGCAGTTCAGGTATGAAAGGCAGGATACGTCAATTTTCACTGCCGGTAAATTGTCTGTTATGCGGTCGATAACATAGGCGTCAATTGCAATAAAATTATCATTTAGGCGGGAAGATAAAGTAGCAGAAACTGCTCCCTTGATTGGGTTAGATGCGGAACCTATCCCTTTAACAACGGTGTTCGTCACCTTATTGCATTTTAAATTTAATTTAGCGCAACATTTTGAAGTTAAAAAGTTACTTTGGGAAGCCGAATCAATTAAGGCGCGTACTACATGGCGGCGACCATTTAAATCCGTAGCATAAACTTGTACGGTTCCCAGTAAACAAGTAGTGTCATTAGGCTGCGAAGCGGGGCGTATATTACACAGCGACACCTGTTGTTGTGATGACTGATAAGCAGTTGTAGGTAAGTTCGTCAGCTGAGCGCTAGCGGAGCCCGCGACGGGCGGCGGCGATGCCGAAGGCGGCATGTGATCCCCGGCGGCGGAGAAGTTGCCAGTTCGCGCGCGCGGAGGCGGCGCGTGCGCCTGTGACGGAGCGCTAGGGTACGGGCGATTGTCTTCACGGGAAAATGATACTTTGCGGCATAACATAGAATGATGTTTACATCCACAATAACGGCAATTAAATTTAGAATTGCAAGCGATATTTATATGCGTAGTGCTTAGACAATTAGTGCAACCTTTGCTTTGTTTTACAAAAGTGTACCTGTCGTCGATAGAAAGCTTATCAAATGCAGGGCATCTATATAAGTTAGCGTGATCGGCTTGTTTGCAAAGCGGACAGTGAGTGACGCATGATGCTGCAAAAGACTGCGTAGACCTTGCAGTACGCGGCCTGTTATCACTGCGGCTAAGAGAATCGGTCGTAGTGCGTTCCAATATTTTGCTTTGTTCGCGGATGAATTTTAAAAGTTCATTGTATGTAGGCATAGATTTACCTCGCATGTGCATTTCAAACGACCGTGCAGTACTTGAATCTATTTTCTTCAAAGCGAGCGATAGTAAAATAAAATCAGACATGTTATCGAGCTTGAGAGACTTCAAACTTGACACAGCCGTGCAGAATTTATCTAGGAATAATTCTAAGTTTTTATTCGTCGCGGTGTTAAAAGATTTAAAATCAAGCATTTGATCAAGATAAGCGGAGGCTAGGTTACGTTTGTCGTTATACTTATCGACGAGCGTCTGCCATATGATCGGATAATTATCAGCGTTAGGTACGATACCAGAACAAACTGCAAGGGCCCGGCCTGACAATTTATTAATTAAATATTGGACGCGTTCGTGATCAGTGAGATCGGGATTTTCGTGAATCGTGCGTTTGAATGACTCATAAAATATCCTCCAGGTCATCGGATCTCCATTGAAGACCATCAAATCAAGTTCAGGAATTCTGATAGATTTACGTTGCGGGGCAACATTGAAATCAGCGGTTTTTAAAGGCGGGTTAAGTTTATTATAAACAAACTGACAACGGCAAAACATATCTTCGAAGACGTTTATAGATTGGTAGTTAACCGTGTACGAAGCGTTGAGACTCAACTCGGTGACATTTAATTTGTTCACAATTTCATTGAAATCGGAGCGTAAACGGTCTAACGAGATCATTCCACATAGAAATAAATCTTTCTCAGTATCATCAGTGAAAGCCTTTAAAGATCGGTTAAAAATATCTTGTAAGCGGGAAAATATAATGTCACGTTTACCTATCAAGGTCAAACGTTCGATCTGTAACGTATCGAGCGCTTTTGCGTCCTCGTATACTTCACTATCTTTGTCTTTTGAACGAGTAGCCATAGCCATCTTAACAAAGTATAAAAAACTAGATAAGGTATGAAATTCCTAATTTACTGCAACTGCCTACAGCATTTACCTGCCGCGCGCGCGGCGTATTGAATACCCACGTGGAGACGCACGGGCGGTCGTTAGGAATACCTTCACTTTTTAATAAAAATTAAGAATTACGGAAAAATCGTTATTTTTACTATTTAGGAATGCGGAATACACGAAATAAGTATATAAGAGCGTAGTAGGATAGTACAGGGTACTATCTGAACTGTAATTGCGGGCGGGAACACGATAATTATAGGAAATTATCGTTGGTAAAAATACCAATATAAAATTGCGGGCGGTTATAAAGAGGACTATATGAGGCCTAAGAGGGGCCAGAGAATAGCGGGAGGACCAAAGAAGATCCGGCGGCGGAGGACCAACAATATGTTAGCGCGGCAGCTAAGCTGTATAGTCTGAGCGCGCCTCCAATGGCGGGGGAAGGATAGCTGGTAGAAGAGTAGTACAAAGGAACTTGGCGACTAACCTGGTCTCCATGCAACTGCAATCACCTCGGTTCGGGTCCGTCTCCAAGCTGCTTGTTCCTTCAGGATGTTATGACGTTCGATGTAGTGGACTGTATTTTTGGCGGTTGGTGCGTGTCGGCAAGGAGCGTTTACGCGGCGGGTTTATAGCGGGTGTTGTTTATATTTGCGCGTCGAATTCACGTGGACCACCGCAGAGGAGCAGCAGATCCAGTACTTTGGATTCGGCGAGAGCGGCAGCCGCGAAGGACGAGGGTCGATCGCAGACTACTTGCGGCGGCAAGCAGTTTTCTCGTGGATACCACGATATGAGCGACAGAGATAGTCGCCAAGAAATGATAGGAATAGGAAGGTAGGAAGGTATTATGAGTGCCAATGTAAGTGGCGCGAACATTATATTTAACCCTAAAACGTCTCCAAGAAGACAATCGAAAAATTTTCATAAAATATTTTTCTGATCGTGCGTTCAATTCTACATATCTGCTTCTGGAATGACATTGCACAAGTATCTTATTTTATGCTCTGATAACTTACCTTTCAATTGAATGTAACGATAACGTGGTTCAATGATATCTATAACTGAAAATTTTCGGCTGAAAACAGAATTATAAATTTTTATAGACATGATTTTTTGGCTGCTGGTATTTTCCAACCTGAAGACCTATGAAATTGTTTAATAACCAGTCCGCGATATGTTCACTGATAAACAGGCTATCATAAAAGCACAAATTGGAAGTGGCTAAAAGCCTATTTAACCCTAAAATGATCACACAAATGTTACGGTAAAATTAATTTTCATACTAAATTTTCAAAGTGAAAATCGTCTTCCCGGTTTCCCCTGAAATGTGCCATTTAAATCGCTGAATCGTAACACGCAATACGTAAACTTCAAAAAAATATGGACCAAAAGTTGGCTAAAAGCTTATTTAACCCTAAAATGATCACACAAATGTTACGGTAAAATTATTTTTCATACTAAATTTTCAAAGTGAAAATCGTCTTCCCGGTTTCCCCTGAAATATGCTATTTAAGTCGATGAAATTTAACATGCATAACCTAAACTTCAAAATAATATGGACCAAAAGTTGGCTAAAACCTTATTTAACCCTAAAATGATCACACAAATGTTATGGTAAAATTAATTTTCGTACTAAATTTTCAAAGTGAAAATCGTCTTACCGGTTTCCCCTGAAATATGCGATTTAAGTCAACACAACGTAACAGGCAGATCACAAACTTCAAAATAGACCTTGCCAAAAGTTGGCTAAACTTCTATTTAACCCTAAAACGTCTCCAAGAAGACAATCGAAAAATTTTCAAAAAATATTTTACTGATCGTGCGTTCAATTCTACATATCTGCTTCTGGAATGACATTGCACAAGTATCTTATTTTATGCTCTGATAACTTACCTTTCAATTGAATGTAATGATAACGTGGTGCAATGATATCTATAACTGAAAATTTTCGGCTGAAAACAGAATTATAAATTTTTATGGACATGATTTTTTGGCTGCTGGTATTTTCCAACCTGAAGACCTATGAAATTCTTTAATGACCAGCCTGCGATATGTTCACTGATAAACAGGCTATCATAAAAGCACAAATTGGAAGTGGCTAAAAGCCTATTTAATCCTAAAATGATCACACAAATGTTACGGTAAAATTATTTTTCATACTAAATTTTCAAAGTGAAAATCGTCTTCCCGGTTTCCCCTGAAATGTGCCATTTAAATCGCTGAATCGTAACACGCAATACGTAAACTTCAAAATAATATGGACCAAAAGTTGGCTAAAAGATTATTTAACCCTAAAATGATCACACAAATGTTACGGTAAAATTATTTTTCATACTAAATTTTCAAAGTGAAAATCGTCTTCCCGGTTTCCCCTGAAATATGCTATTTAAGTCGATGAAATTTAACATGCATAACCTAAACTTCAAAATAATATGGACCAAAAGTTGGCTAAAACCTTATTTAACCCTAAAATGATCACACAAATGTTATGGTAAAATTAATTTTCGTACTAAATTTTCAAAGTGAAAATCGTCTTCCCGGTTTCCCCTGAAATATGCGATTTAAGTCAACACAACGTAACAGGCAGATCATAAACTTCAAAATAGACCTTGCCAAAAGTTGGCTAAACTTCTATTTAACCCTAAAACGTCTCCAAGAAGACAATCGAAAAATTTTCAAAAAATATTTTACTGATCGTGCGTTCAATTCTACATATCTGCTTCTGGAATGACATTGCACAAGTATCTTATTTTATGCTCTGATAACTTACCTTTCAATTGAATGTAATGATAACGTGGTGCAATGATATCTATAACTGAAAATTTTCGGCTGAAAACAGAATTATAAATTTTTATGGACATGATTTTTTGGCTGCTGGTATTTTCCAACCTGAAGACCTATGAAATTCTTTAATGACCAGCCCGCGATATGTTCACTGATAAACAGGCTATCATAAAAGCACAAATTGAAAGTGGCTAAAAGCCTATTTAACCCTAAAATGATCACACAAATGTTACGGTAAAATTATTTTTCATACTAAATTTTCAAAGTGAAAATCGTCATCCCGGTTTCCCCTGAAATATGCTATTTAAGTCGATGAAACTTAACATGCATAACCTAAACTTCAAAATAATATGGACCAAAAGTTGGCTAAAACCTTATTTAACCCTAAAATGATCACACAAATGTTATGGTAAAATTAATTTTCGTACTAAATTTTCAAAGTGAAAATCGTCTTCCCGGTTTCCCCTGAAATATGCGATTTAAGTCAACACAACGTAACAGGCAGATCATAAACTTCAAAATAGACCTTGCCAAAAGTTGGCTAAACTTATATTTAACCCTAAAACGTCTCCAAGAAGACAATCGAAAAATTTTCATAAAATATTTTTCTGATCGTGCGTTCAATTCTACATATCTGCTTCTGGAATGACATTGCACAAATATCTTATTTTATGCTCTGATAACTTACCTTTCAATTGAATGTAACGATAACGTGGTTCAATGATATCTATAACTGAAAATTTTCGGCTGAAAACAGAATTATAAATTTTTATAGACATGATTTTTTGGCTGCTGGTATTTTCCAACCTGAAGACCTATGAAATTGTTTAATAACCAGTCCGCGATATGTTCACTGATAAACAGGCTATCATAAAAGCACAAATTGGAAGTGGCTAAAAGCCTATTTAACCCTAAAATGATCACACAAATGTTACGGTAAAATTAATTTTCATACTAAATTTTCAAAGTGAAAATCGTCTTCCCGGTTTCCCCTGAAATGTGCCATTTAAATCGCTGAATCGTAACACGCAATACGTAAACTTCAAAAAAATATGGACCAAAAGTTGGCTAAAAGCTTATTTAACCCTAAAATGATCACACAAATGTTATGGTAAAATTAATTTTCGTACTAAATTTTCAAAGTGAAAATCGTCTTCCCGGTTTCCCCTGAAATATGCGATTTAAGTCAACACAACGTAACAGGCAGATCACAAACTTCAAAATAGACCTTGCCAAAAGTTGGCTAAACTTCTATTTAACCCTAAAACGTCTCCAAGAAGACAATCGAAAAATTTTCAAAAAATATTTTACTGATCGTGCGTTCAATTCTACATATCTGCTTCTGGAATGACATTGCACAAGTATCTTATTTTATGCTCTGATAACTTACCTTTCAATTGAATGTAATGATAACGTGGTGCAATGATATCTATAACTGAAAATTTTCGGCTGAAAACAGAATTATAAATTTTTATGGACATGATTTTTTGGCTGCTGGTATTTTCCAACCTGAAGACCTATGAAATTCTTTAATGACCAGCCTGCGATATGTTCACTGATAAACAGGCTATCATAAAAGCACAAATTGGAAGTGGCTAAAAGCCTATTTAATCCTAAAATGATCACACAAATGTTACGGTAAAATTATTTTTCATACTAAATTTTCAAAGTGAAAATCGTCTTCCCGGTTTCCCCTGAAATGTGCCATTTAAATCGCTGAATCGTAACACGCAATACGTAAACTTCAAAATAATATGGACCAAAAGTTGGCTAAAAGATTATTTAACCCTAAAATGATCACACAAATGTTACGGTAAAATTATTTTTCATACTAAATTTTCAAAGTGAAAATCGTCTTCCCGGTTTCCCCTGAAATATGCTATTTAAGTCGATGAAATTTAACATGCATAACCTAAACTTCAAAATAATATGGACCAAAAGTTGGCTAAAACCTTATTTAACCCTAAAATGATCACACAAATGTTATGGTAAAATTAATTTTCGTACTAAATTTTCAAAGTGAAAATCGTCTTACCGGTTTCCCCTGAAATATGCGATTTAAGTCAACACAACGTAACAGGCAGATCATAAACTTCAAAATAGACCTTGCCAAAAGTTGGCTAAACTTCTATTTAACCCTAAAACGTCTCCGAGAAGACAATCGAAAAATTTTCAAAAAATATAATACTGATCGTGCGTTCAATTCTACATATCTGCTTCTGGAATGACATTGCACAAGTATCTTATTTTATGCTCTGATAACTTACCTTTCAATTGAATGTAATGATAACGTGGTGCAATGATATCTTTAACTGAAAATTTTCGGCTGAAAACAGAATTATAAATTTTTATAGACATGATAATTTGGCTGCTGGTATTTTCCAACCTGAAGACCTATGAAATTGTTTAATAACCAGTCCGCGATATGTTCACTGATAAATAGGCTATCATAAAAGCACAAATTGGAAGTGGCTAAAAGCCTATTTAACCCTAAAATGATCACACAAATGTCACGATAAAATTATTTTTCTTACAAAATTTTCAAAGTGAAAATCGTCTTCCCGGTTTCCCCTGAAATGTGCGATTTAAGTCAACGAAACGTAACAGGCAGATCATAAACTTCAAAATAGACCTTGCCAAAATTTGGCTAAACTTCTATTTAACCCTAAAACGTCTCCGAGAAGACAATCGAAAAATTTTCTAAAAATATAATACTGATCGTGCGTTCAATTCTACATATCTGCTTCTGGAATGACATTGCACAAGTATCTTATTTTATGCTCTGATAACTTACCTTTCAATTGAATGTAATAATAACGTGGTGCAATGATATCTATAACTGAAAATTTTCGGCTGAAAACAGAATTATAAATTTTTATAGACATGATTTTTTGGCTGCTGGTATTTTCCAACCTGAAGACCTATGAAATTGTTTAATAACCAGTCCGCGATATGTTCACTGATAAACAGGCAATTATAAAAGTACAAATTGGAAGTGGCTAAAAGCCTATTTAACCCTAAAATGATCACACAAATGTTACGGTAAAATTATTTTTCATACTAAATTTTCAAAGTGAAAATCGTCTTCCCGGTTTCCCCTGAAATGTGCCATTTAAATCGCTAAATCGTAACACGCAATACGTAAACTTCAAAATAATATGGACCAAAAGTTGGCTAAAACCTT
Organism: Campaea margaritaria; assembly: GCA_912999815.1. Lineage (NCBI taxonomy): Eukaryota > Metazoa > Arthropoda > Insecta > Lepidoptera > Geometridae > Campaea > Campaea margaritaria. The sequence continues at coordinate 6,304,783 of OU538814.1, forward strand.
ATTTAACCCTAAAATGATCAAACAAATGTTATGATAAAATTAATTTTCATACTAAATTTTCAAAGTGAAAATCGTCTTCCCGGTTTCCCCTGAAATATGCGATTTAAGTCAACGAAACGTAACAGGCAGATCATAAACTTCAAAATAGACCTTGCCAAAAGTTGGCTAAACTTCTATTTAACCCTAAAACGTCTCCGAGAAGACAATCGAAAAATTATCAAAAAATATTTTACTGATCATGCGTTCAATTATACATATCTGCTTCTGAAATTACATTGCACAAATATCTTATTTTATGCTCTGATAACTTACCTTTCAATTGATTGTAATAATAACGTTACAAAATTAAATTTATTCACATAATATTTTCACACGGCTATGTAACTTCCTTATTTTTCAATTTTTTTCACCGATTACGACGCCCAGCATCCAGAGTAGTTGGCATCTACGTGATTCGTACTCAAGGGGTGTGAATTTTGGAAAAAAAGTTTGAAAATATAATTTGACCCTCGAAATTTCTTCATTACCGGACGAACACCGCAGTACAAGCACACATATTTGGCATAAAAATTGGAGCTAATACTTTAGTGCTGCATATCATCAGACGCGTATTCAGGAGCCCTTCTAGAAGTGCTTCAGAAATTTTAATAAAATAAACTCACAATTAGTTAGACAATTTATTACAAAATTAAATTCATTCACATAAAATTTTCACATTTTTATATTATAGTACTATGTAACTTCCTTATTTTTCAATTTTTTTCACCAATTACGTTGCCCAACATCAAGAGTAGTTGGCATCTACGTGATTCGTACTCAAGGGGTGTGAATTTTGGAAAAAAAGTTTGAAAATATCATTTGACCCTCGAAATTTCTTCATTACCGGACGAACACCGCAGTACAAGCACACATATTTGGCATAAAAATTGGAGCTAATACTTTAGTGCTGCATATCATCAGACGCGTATTCAGGAGCCCTTCTAGAAGTGCTTCAGAAATTTTAATAAAATAAACTCACAATTAGTTAGACAATTTATTACAAAATTAAATTCATTCACATAAAATTTTCACATTTTTATATTATAGTACTATGTAACTTCCTTATTTTTCAATTTTTTTCACCAATTACGTTGCCCAACATCAAGAGTAGTTGGCATATACGTGATTCGTACACAAGGGGTATGAATTTTGGAAAAAAAATTGAAAATCTTCATTTTACTCTCGAAATTTCTTCATTACCGGACGAACACCGCAGTACAAGCACACATATTTGGCATAAAAATTGGAGCTAATACTTTAGTGCTGCATATCATCAGACGCGTATTCAGGAGCTCTTCTAGAAGGTGCTTCAGAAATTTTAATTAAATAAACTTACAATTAGTTAGACAATTTATTACAAAATTAAAGTCATTCACATAAACATTTCACATTTTTAAATTATAATACTATGTAACTTCCTTATTTTTCAATTTATTTCACCAATTACGACGCCCAGCATTCAGTCGACTTAAATAGCATATTTCAGGGGAAACCGGGAAGACGATTTTCACTTTGAAAATTTAGTATGAAAAATAATTTTACCGTAACATTTGTGTGATCATTTTAGGGTTAAATAGGCTTTTAGCCACTTCCAATTTGTGCTTTTATGATAGCCAGTTTATCAGTGAACATATCGCGGGCTGGTCATTAAAGAATTTCATAGGTCTTCAGGTTGGAAAATACCAGCAGCCAAAAAATCATGTCTATAAAAATTTATAATTCTGTTTTCAGCCGAAAATTTTCAGTTATAGATATCATTGAACCACGTTATCGTTACATTCAATTGATAGATAAGTTATCAGAGCATAAAATAAGATACTTGTGCAATGTCATTCCAGAAGCAGATATTTAGAATTGAACGCACGATCAGTAAAATATTTTTTGATAATTTTTCGATTGTCTTCTCGGAGACGTTTAAGGGTTAAATAGAAGTTTAGCCAACTTTTGGCAAGGTCTATTTTGAAGTTTATGATCTGCCTGTTAAGTTTCATCGACTTAAATAGCATATTTCAGGGGAAACCGGGATGACGATTTTCACTTTGAAAATTTAGTATGAAAAATAATTTTACCGTAACATTTGTGTGATCATTTTAGGGTTAAATAGGCTTTTAGCCACTTTCAATTTGTGCTTTTATGATAGCCTGTTTATCAGTGAACATATCGCGGACTGGTTATTAAACAATTTCATAGGTCTTCAGGTTGGAAAATACCAGCAGCCAAAAAATCATGTCTATAAAAATTTATAATTCTGTTTTCAGCCGAAAATTTTCAGTTATAGATATCATTGAACCACGTTATCGTTACATTCAATTGATAGATAAGTTATCAGAGCATAAAATAAGATACTTGTGCAATGTCATTCCAGAAGCAGATATTTAGAATTGAACGCACGATCAGTAAAATATTTTTTGATAATTTTTCGATTGTCTTCTCGGAGACGTTTAAGGGTTAAATAGAAGTTTAGCCAACTTTTGGCAAGGTCTATTTTGAAGTTTATGATCTGCCTGTTAAGTTTCATCGACTTAAATAGCATATTTCAGGGGAAACCGGGATGACGATTTTCACTTTGAAAATTTAGTATGAAAAATAATTTTACCGTAACATTTGTGTGATCATTTTAGGGTTAAATAGGCTTTTAGCCACTTTCAATTTGTGCTTTTATGATAGCCTGTTTATCAGTGAACATATCGCGGGCTGGTCATTAAAGAATTTCATAGGTCTTCAGGTTGGAAAATACCAGCAGCCAAAAAATCATGTCTATAAAAATTTATAATTCTGTTTTCAGCCGAAAATTTTCAGTTATAGATATCATTGCACCACGTTATCATTACATTCAATTGAAAGGTAAGTTATCAGAGCATAAAATAAGATACTTCTGCAATGTCATTCCAGAAGCAGATATGTAGAATTGAACGCACGATCAGTAAAATATTTTTTGAAAATTTTTCGATTGTCTTCTTGGAGACGTTTTAGGGTTAAATAGAAGTTTAGCCAACTTTTGGCAAGATCTATTTTGAAGTTAATGATCTGCCTGTTACGTTTCGTTGACTTAAATCGCACATTTCAGGGGAAACCGGGAAGACGATTTTCACTTTGAAAATTTAGTATGAAAAATAATTTTACCGTAACATTTGTGTGATCATTTTAGGGTTAAATAGGCTTTTAGCCACTTTCAATTTGTGCTTTTATGATAGCCTGTTTATCAGTGAACATATCGCGGGCTGGTCATTAAAGAATTTCATAGGTCTTCAGGTTGGAAAATACCAGCAGCCAAAAAATCATGTCTATAAAAATTTATAATTCTGTTTTCAGCCGAAAATTTTCAGTTATAGATATCATTGCACCACGTTATCATTACATTCAATTGAAAGGTAAGTTATCAGAGCATAAAATAAGATACTTCTGCAATGTCATTCCAGAAGCAGATATGTAGAATTGAACGCACGATCAGTAAAATATTTTTTGAAAATTTTTCGATTGTCTTCTCGGAGACGTTTTAGGGTTAAATAGAAGTTTAGCCAACTTTTGGCAAGGTCTATTTTGAAGTTTATGATCTGCCTGTTAAGTTTCATCGACTTAAATAGCATATTTCAGGGGAAACCGGGAAGACGATTTTCACTTTGAAAATTTAGTATGAAAAATAATTTTACCGTAACATTTGTGTGATCATTTTAGGGTTAAATAGGCTTTTAGCCACTTCCAATTTGTGCTTTTATGATAGCCTGTTTATCAGTGAACATATCGCGGGCTGGTCATTAAAGAATTTCATAGGTCTTCAGGTTGGAAAATACCAGCAGCCAAAAAATGGTGTCTATAAAAATTTATAATTCTGTTTTCAGCCGAAAATTTTCAGTTATAGATATCGTTGAACCACGTTATCATTACATTCAATTGAAAGGTAAGTTATCAGAGCATAAAATAAGATACTTGTGCAATGTCATTCCAGAAGCAGATATTTAGAATTGAACGCACGATCAGTAAAATATTTTTTGAAAATTTTTCGATTGTCTTCTCGGAGACGTTTTAGGGTTAAATAGAAGTTTAGCCAACTTTTGGCAAGGTCTATTTTGAAGTTTATGATCTGCCTGTTAAGTTTCATCGACTTAAATAGCATATTTCAGGGGAAACCGGGAAGACGATTTTCACTTTGAAAATTTAGTATGAAAAATAATTTTACCGTAACATTTGTGTGATCATTTTAGGGTTAAATAGGCTTTTAGCCACTTCCAATTTGTGCTTTTATGATAGCCTGTTTATCAGTGAACATATCGCGGGCTGGTCATTAAAGAATTTCATAGGTCTTCAGGTTGGAAAATACCAGCAGCCAAAAAATGGTGTCTATAAAAATTTATAATTCTGTTTTCAGCCGAAAATTTTCAGTTATAGATATCGTTGAACCACGTTATCATTACATTCAATTGAAAGGTAAGTTATCAGAGCATAAAATAAGATACTTGTGCAATGTCATTCCAGAAGCAGATATTTAGAATTGAACGCACGATCAGTAAAATATTTTTTGAAAATTTTTCGATTGTCTTCTCGGAGACGTTTTAGGGTTAAATAGAAGTTTAGCCAACTTTTGGCAAGGTCTATTTTGAAGTTTATAATCTGCCTGTTACGTTGTGTTGACTTAAATAGCATATTTCAGGGGAAACCGGGAAGACGATTTTCACTTTGAAAATTTAGTACGAAAATTAATTTTACCATAACATTTGTGTGATCATTTTAGGGTTAAATAAGGTTTTAGCCAACTTTTGGTCCATATTATTTTGAAGTTTAGGTTATGCATGTTACGATTCAGCGATTTAAATGGCACATTTCAGGGGAAACCGGGAAGACGATTTTCACTTTGAAAATTTAGTACGAAAATTAATTTTACCATAACATTTGTGTGATCATTTTAGGGTTAAATAAGGTTTTAGCCAACTTTTGGTCCATATTATTTTGAAGTTTAGGTTATGCATGTTACGATTCAGCGATTTAAATGGCACATTTCAGGGGAAACCGGGAAGACGATTTTCACTTTGAAAATTTAGTATGAAAAATAATTTTACCGTAACATTTGTGTGATCATTTTAGGGTTAAATAATCTTTTAGCCAACTTTTGGTCCATATTATTTTGAAGTTTACGTATTGCGTGTTACGATTCAGCGATTTAAATGGCACATTTCAGGGGAAACCGGGAAGACGATTTTCACTTTGAAAATTTAGTATGAAAAATAATTTTACCGTAACATTTGTGTGATCATTTTAGGATTAAATAGGCTTTTAGCCACTTCCAATTTGTGCTTTTATGATAGCCTGTTTATCAGTGAACATATCGCGGGCTGGTCATTAAAGAATTTCATAGGTCTTCAGGTTGGAAAATACCAGCAGCCAAAAAATCATGTCCATAAAAATTTATAATTCTGATTTCAGCCGAAAATTTTCAGTTATAGATATCATTGCACCACGTTATCATTACATTCAATTGAAAGGTAAGTTATCAGAGCATAAAATAAGATACTTGTGCAATGTCATTCCAGAAGCAGATATGTAGAATTGAACGCACGATCAGTATTATATTTTTTGAAAATTTTTCGATTGTCTTCTCGGAGACGATTTAGGGTTAAATAGAAGTTTAGCCAACTTTTGGCAAGGTCTATTTTGAAGTTTATGATCTGCCTGTTACGTTTCGTTGACTTAAATCGCATATTTCAGGGGAAACCGGGAAGACGATTTTCACTTTGAAAATTTAGTATGAAAATTAATTTTATCATAACATTTGTTTGATCATTTTAGGGTTAAATAAGGTTTTAGCCAACTTTTGGTCCGTATTATTTTGAAGTTTAGGTTACGCATGTTAAGTTTCATCGACTTAAATAGCATATTTCAGGGGAAACCGGGAAGACGATTTTCACTTTGAAAATTTAGTATGAAAATTAATTTTACCGTAACATTTGTGTGATCATTTTAGGGTTAAATAGGCTTTTAGCCACTTCCAATTTGTGCTTTTATGATAGTCTGTTTATCAGTGAACATATCGCGGACTGGTTATTAAACAATTTCATAGGTCTTCAGGTTGGAAAATACCAGCAGCCAAAAAATCATGTCTATAAAAATTTATAATTCTGTTTTCAGCCGAAAATTTTCAGTTATAGATATCATTGAACCACGTTATCGTTACATTCAATTGATAGATAAGTTATCAGAGCATAAAATAAGATACTTGTGCAATGTCATTCCAGAAGCAGATATTTAGAATTGAACGCACGATCAGTAAAATATTTTTTGAAAATTTTTCGATTGTCTTCTCGGAGACGTTTTAGGGTTAAATAGAAGTTTAGCCAACTTTTGGGAAGGTCTACTTTGAAGTTTATGATCTGCCTGTTACGTTTTGTTGACTTAAATCGCATATTTCAGGGGAAACCGGGAAGACGATTTTCACTTTGAAAATTAAGTATGAAAACTAATTTTATCATAACATTTGTTTGATCATTTTAGGGTTAAATAAGGTTTTAGCCAACTTTTGGTCCGTATTATTTTGAAGTTTACGTTACGCATGTTAAGTTTCATCGACTTAAATAGCATATTTCAGGGGAAACCGGGAAGACGATTTTCACTTTGAAAATTTAGTATGAAAAATAATTTTACCGTAACATTTGTGTGATCATTTTAGGATTAAATAGGCTTTTAGCCACTTCCAATTTGTGCTTTTATGATAGCCTGTTTATCAGTGAACATATCGCGGACTGGTTATTAAACAATTTCATAGGTCTTCAGGTTGGAAAATACCAGCAGCCAAAAAATCATGTCCATAAAAATTTATAATTCTGTTTTTTGCCGAAAATTTTCAGTTATAGATATCATTGCACCACGTTATCATTACATTCAATTGAAAGGTAAGTTATCAGAGCATAAAATAAGATACTTGTGCAATGTCATTCCAGAAGCAGATATGTAGAATTGAACGCACGATCAGTATTATATTTTTTGAAAATTTTTCGATTGTCTTCTCGGAGACGTTTTAGGGTTAAATAGAAGTTTAGCCAACTTTTGGCAAGGTCTATTTTGAAGTTTATGATCTGCCTGTTAGGTTTCGTTGACTTAAATCGCACATTTCAGGGGAAACCGGGAAGACGATTTTCACTTTGAAAATTTTGTAAGAAAAATAATTTTACCGTAACATTTGTGTGATCATTTTAGGGTTAAATAGGCTTTTAGCCACTTCCAATTTGTGCTTTTATGATAGCCTGTTTATCAGTGAACATATCGCGGACTGGTTATTAAACAATTTCATAGGTCTTCAGGTTGGAAAATACCAGCAGCCAGAAAATCATGTCTATAAAAATTTATAATTCTGTTTTCAGCCGAAAATTTTCAGTTATAGATATCATTGAACCACGTTATCGTTACATTCAATTGATAGATAAGTTATCAGAGCATAAAATAAGATACTTGTGCAATGTCATTCCAGAAGCAGATATGTAGAATTGAACGCACGATCAGTATTATATTTTTTGAAAATTTTTCGATTGTCTTCTCGGAGACGATTTAGGGTTAAATAGAAGTTTAGCCAACTTTTGGTAAGGTCTATTTTGAAGTTTATGATCTGCCTGTTACGTTTCGTTGACTTAAATCGCATATTTCAGGGGAAACCGGGAAGACGATTTTCACTTTGAAAATTTAGTATGAAAATTAATTTTATCATAACATTTGTTTGATCATTTTAGGGTTAAATAAGGTTTTAGCCAACTTTTGGTACGTATTATTTTGAAGTTTACGTTACGCATGTTAAGTTTCATCGACTTAAATAGCATATTTCAGGGGAAATCGGGAAGACGATTTTCACTTTGAAAATTTAGTATGAAAAATAATTTTACCGTAACATTTGTGTGATCATTTTAGGGTTAAATAGGCTTTTAGCCACTTCCAATTTGTGCTTTTATGATAGCCTGTTTATCAGTGAACATATCGCGGGCTGGTCATTAAAGAATTTCATAGGTCTTCAGGTTGGAAAATACCAGCAGCCAAAAAATCATGTCCATAAAAATTTATAATTCTGTTTTCAGCCGAAAATTTTCAGTTATAGATATCATTGCACCACGTTATCGTTACATTCAATTGAAAGGTAAGTTATCAGAGCATAAAATAAGATACTTGTGCAATGTCATTCCAGAAGCAGATATGTAGAATTGAACGCACGATCAGTAAAATATTTTTTGAAAATTTTTCGATTGTCTTCTTGGAGACGTTTTAGGGTTAAATAGAAGTTTAGCCAACTTTTGGCAAGGTCTATTTTGAAGTTTATGATCTGCCTGTTACGTTGTGTTGACTTAAATCGCATATTTCAGGGGAAACCGGGAAGACGATTTTCACTTTGAAAATTTAGTACGAAAATTAATTTTACCATAACATTTGTGTGATCATTTTAGGGTTAAATAAGGTTTTAGCCAACTTTTGGTCCATATTATTTTGAAGTTTAGGTTATGCATGTTAAATTTCATTGACTTAAATAGCATATTTCAGGGGAAACCGGGAAGACGATTTTCACTTTGAAAATTTAGTATGAAAAATAATTTTACCGTAACATTTGTGTGATCATTTTAGGATTAAATAGGCTTTTAGCCACTTCCAATTTGTGCTTTTATGATAGCCTGTTTATCAGTGAACATATCGCGGACTGGTTATTAAACAATTTCATAGGTCTTCAGGTTGGAAAATACCAGCAGCCAAAAAATCATGTCCATAAAAATTTATAATTCTGTTTTTTGCCGAAAATTTTCAGTTATAGATATCATTGCACCACGTTATCATTACATTCAATTGAAAGGTAAGTTATCAGAGCATAAAATAAGATACTTGTGCAATGTCATTCCAGAAGCAGATATGTAGAATTGAACGCACGATCAGTATTATATTTTTTGAAAATTTTTCGATTGTCTTCTCGGAGACGTTTTAGGGTTAAATAGAAGTTTAGCCAACTTTTGGCAAGGTCTATTTTGAAGTTTATGATCTGCCTGTTAGGTTTCGTTGACTTAAATCGCACATTTCAGGGGAAACCGGGAAGACGATTTTCACTTTGAAAATTTTGTAAGAAAAATAATTTTACCGTAACATTTGTGTGATCATTTTAGGGTTAAATAGGCTTTTAGCCACTTCCAATTTGTGCTTTTATGATAGCCTGTTTATCAGTGAACATATCGCGGACTGGTTATTAAACAATTTCATAGGTCTTCAGGTTGGAAAATACCAGCAGCCAAAAAATCATGTCTATAAAAATTTATAATTCTGTTTTCAGCCGAAAATTTTCAGTTATAGATATCATTGAACCACGTTATCGTTACATTCAATTGATAGATAAGTTATCAGAGCATAAAATAAGATACTTGTGCAATGTCATTCCAGAAGCAGATATGTAGAATTGAACGCACGATCAGTAAAATATTTTTTGAAAATTTTTCGATTGTCTTCTCGGAGACGATTTAGGGTTAAATAGAAATTTAGCCAACTTTTGGTAAGGTCTATTTTGAAGTTTATGATCTGCCTGTTACGTTTCGTTGACTTAAATCGCATATTTCAGGGGAAACCGGGAAGACGATTTTCACTTTGAAAATTTAGTATGAAAATTAATTTTATCATAACATTTGTTTGATCATTTTAGGGTTAAATAAGGTTTTAGCCAACTTTTGGTCCGTATTATTTTGAAGTTTACGTTACGCATGTTAAGTTTCATCGACTTAAATAGCATATTTCAGGGGAAATCGGGAAGACGATTTTCACTTTGAAAATTTAGTATGAAAAATAATTTTACCGTAACATTTGTGTGATCATTTTAGGGTTAAATAGGCTTTTAGCCACTTCCAATTTGTGCTTTTATGATAGCCTGTTTATCAGTGAACATATCGCGGACTGGTTATTAAACAATTTCATAGGTCTTCAGGTTAGAAAATACCAGCAGCCAAAAAATCATGTCCATAAAAATTTATAATTCTGTTTTCAGCCGAAAATTTTCAGTTATAGATATCATTGCACCACGTTATCGTTACATTCAATTGAAAGGTAAGTTATCAGAGCATAAAATAAGATACTTGTGCAATGTCATTCCAGAAGCAGATATGTAGAATTGAACGCACGATCAGTAAAATATTTTTTGAAAATTTTTCGATTGTCTTCTTGGAGACGTTTTAGGGTTAAATAGAAGTTTAGCCAACTTTTGGCAAGGTCTATTTTGAAGTTTATGATCTGCCTGTTACGTTGTGTTGACTTAAATCGCATATTTCAGGGGAAACCGGGAAGACGATTTTCACTTTGAAAATTTAGTACGAAAATTAATTTTACCATAACATTTGTGTGATCATTTTAGGGTTAAATAAGGTTTTAGCCAACTTTTGGTCCATATTATTTTGAAGTTTAGGTTATGCATGTTAAATTTCATCGACTTAAATAGCATATTTCAGGGGAAACCGGGAAGACGATTTTCACTTTGAAAATTTAGTATGAAAAATAATTTTACCATAACATTTGTTTGATCATTTTAGGGTTAAATAATCTTTTAGCCAACTTTTGGTCCATATTATTTTGAAGTTTACGTATTGCGTGTTACGATTCAGCGATTTAAATGGCACATTTCAGGGGAAACCGGGAAGACGATTTTCACTTTGAAAATTTAGTATGAAAAATAATTTTACCGTAACATTTGTGTGATCATTTTAGGATTAAATAGGCTTTTAGCCACTTCCAATTTGTGCTTTTATGATAGCCTGTTTATCAGTGAACATATCGCGGACTGGTTATTAAACAATTTCATAGGTCTACAGGTTGGAAAATACCAGCAGCCAAAAAATGGTGTCTAAAAAATTTATAATTCCGTTTTCAGGTGAAAATTTTCAGGTAAAGATATTTTTGAACCACGTTACCTATACATTTATTTGAATGATACATTATCGGAGCATAAAGTAAGATGCTGAAACAATCTGATTTCTTTGATAGAGAGTAGTAACTAGACGCGTTATCATAAAATACCCTTTAAAATTTTCTGTACCCTTCAATATTTCTTGCGTAAAACAATGAAGTTCGTTTCTTATCAAAACGACTTTTATACCAATTATTATTATTTACTCGATAAGAGCTATATTTATAGCTTTTCAGAGGTTTAAAACATAATGACAAAAAAAGACCTTCGTAATTTAGTCGGATTATAGGCTGCTACTTTTGGCTGCCAAGTTCACACCGGTGGCTAAGACGTGGTTTTGCGCATCACTCTCTGTACCAAACTCTTCCAGGATGTTCCGGCCTCGGCTGCATCAGAAATTGTAGACCAGAGTCTTTATTTGGTCCATTTATCGCTTGGCTGGTCGACTGCAAGGTCATATAGACATAACTCACACATGTAATTACGTTTGTTAACGCGCCAAATGCATGTCTTAAATAATAAACATTAATAATAATTCGAACATAATACGTGACAAAAACAAAAGACAGCAGAAGACAAGTAAGTGTGAAGCTTCATAGTTTCATACTAACTCGTTTGTCTATTAGATTTGTGCATTTAATTTTGACAACCTCCCGATTGACCTCCGGTTAGCGGGTAGAGGTGCGGGGAAGCGGATCGCGCGGGATGGAGTGTCCATTCTGTATGTAGTTACTATGTTCTGTGCCGTTATAACAGTTCCTTACATAGTTAAGAAACGCTTGCATATTGGAGCAACTAACACAATCTCGACACGCATTCTCCAGTATCCTGTCGGTGGACCTCTTGGGAGTAAGGGTGGGGCTAAACTGTAAGCGATTAGCGGGCACCTGTATCTTGTTATACTGCTTTCCAATGCTAACTCAAAAATGCAATGTTATCTCATTTAAATGATTGACTTGTAAACGTGGGATTTTGACGTGGCTCCTATCAGATATCCATCCGCTAAGCAGTAGTGTGCAAACATTACTGTGTCCATAGACTTTAGAGCCGATGTCTCAGGGCGACGAGTGCAGTGCATCTGCTATGGGCAGGCGTAGCGCTTACCATCAGGTGAACGACCTACTCGTCTCGTCACCCTGTCAAATAAAAAATAAAAATTACCAGTATTGCCGCGCATTCTGTAGCGGCATATCATTAGACGAACTAGTTAGGGAGTGACTCGGGTAGAGCTGCACTGAGAGCGAAAAGCGTGTAAGATTCCTCAATGAACGAGAGACGAACCACCAACACAATCTAGGGCAGTTACGATGCATCCGGTTATTAAATGTTTCCATAGAGAACAAAAAGGGTAGGGTCGTACTGTGCGCGACTAGCGCGCCTGGTTAATTATTGTGAGCAAATAGGGCAAATAACATACTTCCTGTAATAAAATAATGTTCCCGTGGAGAATGAGAAGGGTCTGGGTTGAGTAAAGGCGTGTAGCGGGGAGCAATTATATCAATTGTAACCGGCTATTAATACTAAATAGAACATGTGTTGTGTTGCCATAGTAAAGTGGAATTTGTAACTAATAAACACAACTATAATAACACTTTACACACACGCACACGCACTATTAGTAATACAACGGGTTTTTTGTTATAAGCTACTTATCCGATCATTGCCATAGCCATGTCCTTAGCCTTAGATTTTCAATATCCTGCTAGCCACTTACAGTCCTTGCCTGTTCTAAAATTTGTGGAAAATCTACAACCGAACATATGTACTCGCTTTTCGGTGAAGGAAAGCATCGGGAGGAAACCCCCATTCCTTCTCGAGAATTATTTCGGAGGTAGGTATGTTATTCACCAATCCGGACCTGGCCCCCGTGGTGGATTATCGCCATCACGTAAGTGAGGGGAGACCCGTGCTGAGCAGTGGCACGTTATGGGTTAATGATGATGATGATGATGTGGAAAATCTAATACAACACGCACCATCAACTAGAACACATCTAGTAAGGACAATATTGCATTACGCAGTTGTATTCATGCTTTATCAGTAAGCGGGTTAACATTGTGCTTAACATCGAGGCGTCTTGGAATTCACAGTCCGCCATTCAACCCTCTCAGCTGCCAATTAGCTAACCACACCACAGATAAATTATTCACGATTTCGCCATCGCAACTATAAATCAATCGATGTTGCTTTGATTTACGCCACCGCCGGCAGTGGCGCCCGACCCTTAGGTAGGTAGGTACCCTTGGTTAGTGAGAAATGGCCATGGAATGAGTTTGAATATTTAATGCCTTATAGGGGTGGGTGATTGTTCTCCTTTAAATTGTATGGAATTTTCTAGTGGTTTAAATTGGAAATAATCATAGTTAAAGTTGTGCCAAGGAGTGCTCCGTAAGTGCGGGCACACACCAATCTGTTCCTTCTAAAACAATAGTATGTAAATTATCACTCGATTTTCGGTGAGGGAAATCGTCGTGAGGAAACTCACGTGCAAGTGGTTCATACCATCGAAATCATTCTTTCGATCCACCAATCCGAGCTGAGCTCCCGTGGTGGAATATGGTCTAATCCTCCTCGCGAAAGTGAGGGGAGACCCGTGCCCAGCAGTGGGACGATATGGGTTAATGATGATGAAAGTTGTAGTAAGAAGCGCTGCTACGCCACGTCAGATGCTTTTGAGCTGCGCAACTAACTGGCACTGGCCTGACTGAGGCCGGCACTGCCTTGTTTGACATCATCAGCCGACACTCGTCTACTGCTGGACGAAGGCCTCTCCCAGTGAACGCCACTGAGCCCGATATTTGGCTCTCCTCATCCAGGGTTTGCCAGCTGCATCAGACGTCACTCCACCTGCCGGCGGGCGTCCTACACTGCGTTTGCCGAAACGCGGTCTCCACTCTAGAACTCGCATACCCCATCGGTTGTCGGTTCTTCTAGAGATGTGACCGGCCCATTGCCACTCCAGCTTGCTAATCCTTTAAGCTATGTCGGTTACCCTGTTTCTCTGGCGGATCACCTCATTACGGATTCTGCCCTTCAGAGAAACTCCGAGCATAGCTCGTTCGACAAACGACAGCAATGATTGCTGTTGGTTCCATATTCGGTGCGCTTCGAAACCAGCTAACCACATAAAGTGAGCATGAGGTTCTGGTACAGGAAAATATCTCTTAAAACCTTACTGATAAGGTTCTATAGCTACCACTCTCAAGTAGAAAATCTGTCGGTAAGATCATCAGGGTGTTCCGACAGTTCTGAAGAGCTAGTCCCAATAGTTGAGGATGTTCACCATTTTCGACTACATCATCCCTTAACACCAGGTGGTCAAAGGTAGTGTGGCCTGTAATAAACACCCTTTAAAAGATTAAAATATTAAAGTTCATTTAAATTTAAACTCTATACTTCACAAGCGAAAGTTCAAAATCTAAAAAAAAAAGCATCCAAGTCCGCACTTTTTCAACTTTGATGCGGGGCTTTTTTTCCACTTTGTCCCGCGCCAACGTGTTTAGAAGAGTAATCCCTGGGCAGGCGATGCACCGGGAGCACGGGGATAAATCACACGTGAGTGCTAAGAGCTTAGACTTACTTTTAGAGATCCGTAGGATTGATGTAACTGAGTATATAATTGTTTTTAAATATTTCCGTTCTGTCTTTCTTTTGTATTTAAATCTTAAATAATAATAAACAAATGAAAAGCAAATAAAAAATAAAGGCAATGTGAGCTGGGACACATAGTAGAAGTAATAATCCAACTAAAAAATATTAAAAAAAAAATCCTAAATATTTTTTTAAATATACGTAATGTAACTCTCTCCCTTTCTGTCTTCACTAATTTATATCTCCCTCTCAACTTCCCTTCGCCTCGCCCGATCACACTTTTCGTAACGCATTCACCAGCTCAAGTCAAGCGTGCGTAAAGAAGGTTTACTTCAAAAATGTATTGCAATGATAACAAACGAAAAAAATATGTGAGTAATTGCCTGCTTTGCATAATTATTATTGGTGTGGCCCAATTCTAATATGTACTCAAAACTCAAATAATTTATTGAAAGTCAATTTTTACAAGTCAAAAACTTAAGTCTCTTAAACATAGAAAAACATAAAAAGTAAGTCAGAATATGATCTACTAAACTAATGATAACTTATTATGGTTTGAGTTTGAAAAGGGACATTTCCCTTTCAAGTGGCGACTCATGCCTGAATCTCTATTATCATGTCATTAAAGGCATTTATCTATAATACTTAGAATAGTCGAGGCTTCCGACCTCAAATTATCTGCCTATACAATAAATTCAGTTTTCTTCCAAATAAACTATTCATTCTATCCCATGAAATCTTCATTCAAACAAATTATACCTCTATACAGAAAATTTTCGGGATTTCCTACGGGACCCTTTCCTATTCTTTGCTCTCGACTCTCGACCTATTTTTCTTCAACTTTACCTATCGCTTAAGCAGGTAAGATTAATGACCCTCGCTACGGATTAGTTCTAGGATTTAGGTTTTTAGAATAGAATTCCTCTTAGTCCGTACCTGATATAAATTATGTGAACATACACACACACACACACACAGTCATACAAACTTTGGCATTTATAATACTAGCAGGTCCCTACGGTTTCACTCGCGTTATCCCACAAGAACTGTTTATTTTTACTAGATAAAAAGTATCCTAAATTCTACTCCAGGACCCGAAGTATCTGTGGACTAAATTTCATCAAAATCCGTTTTTGTTGAGGCAATAAATCACGTTTTAATTCTTTTTTCATATTATTCATTTTTTTCTTCAATTTAGTCATTGACATAACAATGCTGATAGATCAAACTTCTAACCCAGTTCCAGATGACCTAGAAAGTTCTAATTTGACATCCAGATAGGTAGCTGGGTGAGTACATAGGAATACATTACTTAATTTACATGATTAAAGATAAAATCAAGGCAAAAGGGGTAAATTCAGCTTGTGCTATGTACACATTTTCATACGCACATTTTATTTATTTTTGGATATTAATACCTAAATAACCGTTTAAAGTGTGCTTATGAAAATTCGGAGCATCAAAAGTGGTTCCACACGGTGCTGCTCACCAGTTCTGTTAGCTTGAATTTAGCTTGACACGCTACCGCGTGTCTAGATGACAAGTTTTTTGTTAAAATATGTGTCATAACGTCAAGCCCCAGTCAGTCAGTTAATCTACTGATTAGTCTGCCTAGTCAAGTCGCAGTTGACGTCACGATTCAGTAAAACACAAATAAGAAAAGAGAATCATTTATTTCTGACAAATTTGAATCGGATTATAAACAAAAATGTTTCACGTTTGAAATATTTGATTTGGCCGGAATCTCGATGAGTCAACCCTACCGTATTTACTAGTGTAGTGCCGAAAATACAGTGATGTGCCGAAAAAGATTCTGTCTACGTTGGCTCTAATATGTGTCTCTACGCCTGACGTGTACCCCGCGATGAAAATAAACATTGTAGACCGAGAGCTGACGCTGGCTGGGACTCCACTATGAACTAATACTATGCTCTTGAGTTTTTTTTTGTCAATAACTAGTAACTTCCAAACGGAACACTATTGCTGTGGCAATGTCTATTTGTCTATCATGAGTGACAAACCTAATCTAAATAAGTTTGAATTTACACAAAATATTTCAGTGAAAATACATAATGAAAATTCGTACATATATACAATCACGCCTTTCTCAGATAAGCAGAGACTACATCTTCCCACATGCTACGATCCCAACGGGAAGCAGTACACCAACTCCCTGACACCCCCTGAAAAATCGTATATAGAATGATTTAACAAATATAACAGTTTTACAAATTGTTAGGATTTTTTATGCTACAGAGTAACGAGCAGAGCAGATCGGTTATGGAATGGTCAGCTCTGCGCCTGCACTTAACAGTTAAAATAAAGCATGAAAGAAAGAAAGAAATAAAACATTTATTTGTTACATCAAAATATTTTATGATAATGACAAAGAATAAAACGCAAAGAAATCGTTACAAGACATAATAATGTTGTGTGTTGCCACAATAAGGTCCGACTTAACAAATGACATGGGCACAGGCCTTTTTTACGAGGGGGAAACCTTGAAATGGTACCCGACTGCTTTGAGGGATTTGTACCGCACTAAACTCACTCAAGAGACTCCGGGTCCTCCATAAGGAACGCACCGGTGTCCCTCACGGGCATAGGCCTAGGCATCGCAGTGAAACTTGGCATGCAAAATGTATGACGTAGTTTATTGTAGCCGGTGTCTCTCTGACTACAGTGCTCGCACGCGAGTACATTTGTCGCTCTATGTCGCTACGGCTGACTCACTAACAGCTTACGGCGTGTCTCAGAGGAATTTCTAGTCGCACTAGACTCGCTTTGAAGTTAATAAATACTATTTTGTTCATAATAATTGAATTTATTACTTTGAGCTGAACGGGCGACAGCCCTGAGTACAGTTTGAGTTTGCAAATTGACGTCGGCTTAACTAGTTTCGAATTGTTTTGGAAACTTTTGCGTAATATGTCTATTTATATTACCTTCGTCGTGTCGATGATCAAGGTTTACCGTGAAACGTTTCTCATCATCATCATCAACAACCCATAACGTCCCACTGCTGGGCACGGGTCTCCCCTCACATTCGTGAGGGGGATTAGGCCACGGGGGCCAGATCCGGATTGGTGGATCACATACCTACCTCCGAAATAATTCTCGGGTAGGTATGTGGGTTTCCTCACGATGTTTTCCTTCACCGAAAAGCGAGTGATAATTACGTACACATTTTTTACAAGAAACACATTGGTACGTGCCTGCACTGGGATTTGAACTCACGACCTTCTGCTTGGAAGGCGGACGTTCTCCCACTAGGCTACCACCGCTTTTCTGAAACGTTTCTCTTATGGTGGGAAATTTAAAATTTCAAACTATTTTTTTCGTTTTTAGAGCTACACCGGGTCACTAATATAAACGAGACTGTATTTCGCGCCAACCGTAAATCATTCTTTTCGTTTTTATGTTGAAATATTTAGCACCGTATCGCTCACATATGTCAATAAACTGTCAAACTGATGATTTCAGTGTTTAACAGAAACGAACCACCTTAAGGTGAAATGTTTCTCTTATTGTGGGAAAATTGAATTTCAAACTGTTTTTTCGGTTTTGTCTCTGAACTGGGTAGCTAGTTTAAATGATAATGGAATATGTGACAATTTTTTTAAATAAAAGACATAAAGTCAGTCACACACCATGTCGTCATAGCGATTGCGGGTTTGGTCACCTCCGCTTCGAAACAGATTGTACCCGACACAAGACATAAAGCCAGACACACACCAAGCTATTAAACTTCGGTACAGATCTCAACTATTTATTTAAGTCCGCATCTACACTGTAAAAGGCGAAGTAAACGTTTGAATAGTAAAGTTTTAACAAAAGCACCGCGAAGTTTGGCCATCTTCGTTGAGACGGGCGGCCATTACGGGCGTAAGTGTTGTTTGTAGAAGCGAAGATGGCTTTTGACTAGCTTTGTATTGCATAGGATTAAGTGTGCGACCGGCTTTACCTGGCGTATTCAAATCAAATGAACTTACAGGAAGATAACTGGTCTGCCAATGTTTTTTTTTATTTGACTGATTAACGAAACTAGCAAGTCGTTCACCTGATGGTAAGCGGTACGCCTGCCCATAACAGTTATAGTGCTTAGTTATAAATATCTCTATTCAAAATACGAATAAAACTCACTTTAGAAGCAAACGGTCGTTAGCTGTGCAGTATCCTACATAAACCGGATGTGTCCCCGCGGTCTCCAGCTTCCGGCCCGGCCCGGAAGCCGGGCAAATAGTTAAGGTTGCAGCTCTGTTCGACATTGCAGTTCATGTCTGCAGTTAATTGTTGAAGTTGCTTTGAGTTTCCTTGTGTGTGGAAAATAACGTTTTGTGATACAGAATTTGTAGAGCGAGAATTTACGAGTAAGCTTCTCGCTTGTATTAATTCTTCGATTTTGATGAATGACGTGTCATTCGCATCGTTATTATGGTCTGGGACCATTTTAAAAGCTTTTATATCACTTCACTTGTATGTCCTGGAATTCGGCAAGCCAATTTTGACCCAGTTCCCGTACGACTCAATTCAACAATTGAGTTGAAATTTTGCATGCCTGTCAAGGTTTTTTTGACTAAGACGAGCAACTCTTTCACCTGATGGTAAGCGCTACGCCTGTCTATAACAGGGGCCGGGGGCCGGATCTGTCCCCCGTGGTGGATTATGGCCTAATCCCCCTCACGAAAGTGAGGGGAGACCCGTGCCCAGCAGTGGGACGTTATGAGTTGTTGATGATGATGGTATAGCAGAGTATTCAGTATTTCGTGCTATCTTATTCTTGTTAGGAAACGTATATTTCGACTGAAATGGCACGTCGTGGAGCCGGAATTCAATTTTTCACACAATTTCCACGTAAGAAAATATATCCACCTTTCATTCGTAATAAAGTTGAAAATACATCTTTCATTTTTAAATTGGATACCTTTGCGAATTATGCGATGATCCCAATCAAGATTTGATCGTCCGATTTAAAATATCGAACGAAACCTGTCGAGGGGGGCCGAATTCATCATAGATTCTCATCTATGCGATTTCGTCCATCAACCGATTGAGAGGGGCGGACTCAGATAAAATTCTGACAAGTTCACCGTATAGAAATGCTAACAGTAACTTAACTTGCAGTTGGCCTGGTAAAGTCAAATACAATTTCAATAAAAAAAGCTTATGTAAAAAAAATTTTATAATATAGAATAGAATAGAAAACTCTTACGCTCTCTTTTCTCTCTCTCTCTCTCTCTTTCTCTTTTACTACGAAAAGAACTTAATTCCAACCGATTTTTACACTTTTAAGATACGAGTGGCGAACAAGCTGACACGGCTCGTCTGATGGGGCGGTCTCTCGTCACGTTTTTGATTTTGTTTGACTGAGTGACGAGATGCACCTATGAGAGTAAGCCCCGTTTCAGCACGCGCTATAAAAACACACTGCACCACACACACACTGTTCCTAGCATTAAACCAGCAGTTCCCAATGTTGCACTGTTTCCAGCGAAATTGCTGGGCATCATTATGAGACTTCAGAGCCAACGTCTCAGGGTGCCGAGCGCATTGCGACGCCGCTCAAGATTATGCAATGCAAAGTTCTGGATGGCACTGTAACTATTATCGGCAAGCGTAGCGCTTACCATCAGGTGAACGACATGCTCTTGTCGTCACTCAGAGTTATTTATCTTGACTTCTTTGTTTGTAGAAAGTTGATTTACTGCTTCCATTGATGTAAGATGGAAGCATTTCGATTTTATAGCTGAAGCTTTCTGATACGGAAGGTTTTATCATTTTCTCTTTTATTAGTCGAATAGAGCTATCGAGCTTCTTGTACAGTTTTATGTATTTTTAAAACTTTCTGTACCCCTTTTTTTTTTTTTTTTTTTTTTTTTTTTTTGCCCGGGGGAAATTACCTTATTGATACCACGGCCTTGGGGGAGGCCTGCTGGTTATGTGGGGGTCCCCCGTCAGCGCGCATCCTAGTGATGCGCGCTGACTGGGTGTACCCACTAAAAACCCCGGGGTGTTCACCTCTCCGCGTGTTGGGGTGGTCACGGGATCGCTCTCGCGCTACCGCGGCCACCCCTGCGGACGTCCGGGCGACTGCCACAGACTCTCCTCTGGGGGCACTCGGCCTCACCCAGGAATGATGCGCTCTGGGGAACACGTCAGAGCGCATCTCGCCTCGGGACTATGTGGTGGGGCGTTGGATCCCCCGATCCTCCGCCCCTAGCCCCTGTTCTGTACCCCTCCTCCAACCCTCGTCATCCCGCGGAATGGGTTATTAAAAAATGGTGACGTGTAAGGCCGTCGCCTACATACGCAGCAAAGCCCCCTTTGCCCTGGTGGTTCCAATTTTTATGCACATAAACTAAGTATTGTTTTTTTCTCTTAAGGCATCAATCACATTTTATTTCAATTTCATTAATTTTATTAATTTCATTATTTTCATTAATTTCGTTAATTTCATGCATTCATTGGTCTTATAGAAGTTTCATCAAAATCGGGTTACTAGTTTTTTACTAATATAAACAATAGAAGTCAGTCTTTTAGTTGAAAGAATTATGTCTGTATTGCAATAATTATCCTAAACATTTATCCAACTAACTGATAAATTATGAATATCTTTGTAAATCCGACACATTGGTATAAACAAAGATTCGAACGCAGCTTTAAGCGGTTGAGCAAATGACAATAAATTCCTAAACCGATCTTTGCAATTTATCTTATTTTTGAAAGAAATATACAAGCGATTCCACGTCGTATTTCTTTCGAGTTAGAGCTTCGACTCGTTTGTCAAAACGTAAGCCAATTTAGAAGTAGTAAATCAAGATTTTGTTGTCGTGTATCTAGCTTTATAGTTGTCAAAACTTATGTCAATGTGGTGTAAATCAAGTGTATTCCGCGAATCGTGAACAAAATTGTTATTTACCGTTGCAGGTATAAGAGTTAAGCCTTATTGTTCAAAGATTAAGGATTGTAATTGAATTACATGCCGTTAAACACATTTGGTTTGACGTGTTACAGTATAATTATAGGACCAGTATGGAATCTATCCGAACTGTGGCGTTTAGATAAATCGATCTCTATGATTGTTTAATAGTTCGGCGCACCCTGGACTTGTACATTGCATTATTGGCACTTGTAAATATGATTGTAATTAATTGACAATCAAATAAAACAATAATTTATAAGCTTGGTTAGCGTATGAATGTATTTTTACGTGTTCCTGCTAGATTTACAAAATATATTGAAAGGGACTATATCCCTTAATTGCACGACTTAGGAGTTAACGTTTGTTATGTGCTGTTATTTTTTCATAGATTTGCGCTGGGACATGAATTCGTTAGTCATGGATGATTATAGATTGAGGCAGCATCGTTAGAGCAGCTTCACAAACTTTTGACGGAAGAAGCGAGCACTCAATTCATATTAAACTGATTCTACCACCATTATCCATCCTTCATCATTATCCAGAAATTCGATGTCTTATTTCTGGCATACGACAAAATAAAAAAAATGGGCGAGTGTCGTAGAGCACTTGGTTGGAACGAAGTTCCTTTCGTAGTATAATTATAGATAAAAAAAACTAAATATATAATTATTTTTTTTAAATTTTACAATCTATGGATACCCGTCTACACTAAAGAAAGGGTCGTGACGGAAAACCCTTCCATAATTTCTTGTCACACACGTCCTTACGCCGAGTCCGTACAGTGCGATAAGGGACGAAGTTCCAACAAAAGTAGTACCGCCCTTACTGCGCTGTATGTACGGTGTCGTTGCATCGTGTGACACATTGCGACATGACGGCGACACGTGTTGGTGTCTCATTAACGCTACCGAATTACAAGTTCCATTTAATTGGTGACCTCATTTTATTAACCCCCGACGCAAAAACGACGGGTTGTTATAAGTTTGACGTGTCTGTGTGCGTGTGTGTGTGGCGACGTAGCTCCCGAACGGATAAACCGATTTTGGTTTTGTTTTTGTTTTGTTTGAAAGGTGAATTAGTCGTGAGTGTTCTTAGCTATGTTTGATGAAAATCTATCCAAGATGGCCGCCGTCACAAAATGGCGGATCACATATTTTGGCACAACTCCCTCAATATGGGTATCAAATGAAAGAGCTTGATTAGTAGAATACTATACACTACTAGCTGTGCCCGCGACTTCGCCCGCGTGGAATTTAACATTCAACATGATATTCTTTCGCCAAGCAGTAGTGTGCAAACATTACTGTGTTCCGGTTTGAAGGGCACTGTTTCCAGCGAAATGAACTGGGCATATGAGACTTTAGAGCCGATATCCCAGGGTGACGAGCGCAGTGCAGTACCGCGCAGGTTTATGCAATGCAAAGTTCTGGGTGGCACTGTGACTGTTATGGGCAGGCGTAGCGCTTACCATCAGATGAACGACTTGCTCGTCTCTTCACTCAGTCAAATCAAATTAAAACTAAAGACGGGTTACTCTCAATTATTTAATTTTATTTATAGACTAAATTGCAAAAATACTTTCCCGCGTCTTCGTCTAGGTTCCGCCAACGGTCTACGGGAGACTGAAATATTCAGGCGGCCGGCCGGCGGGGCCGCGCGGTCCGCTGAATTTTGTATATCTACAATTTGGCGAATACAGGTTACCTGGAAAGAGGTACAGGCGTTCGTTTGTTATAGATACAAGCTTTAGTATTTATATCACTGTTTTTGTTATTTTAACTATCGTTTGTAGCGGTAGGCCTCTTCTGCAAGATGGTGCGCGCTTACCTACTAGTTGAACCTTATTAGAAGTGACTTGAAGACTCCCAGGTTGTAACTGTCAGGGAACATAGACTCAGGCAAGGAGTTGTCATTCCTTTGCGGTACGCATAATTAATTTAGATACGATGCAATTACTGTGTTCCGGTTTGAAGGGCACTGTTTCCAGCGAAATTACTGGGCATATGAGACTTTGGAAGCGATGTCTCACGGTGACGAGCGCGGTGCAGTGCCGCGCAGGATTATTCGTTTTTCCAACCAAACAGTCCGAGCTCACGTTCAATTGTTTTCTAACGAAAAAATAAGCGATTGAAATATTGTCCTTGAAAGCGCAATGTTCAACACTCATCCAGTCCACGCCATTTTTCGGATTAGAAAATAGAATTAGGAAAAACAATTAGCTGACAAGTATATAACTAGCTTTAAGCGGCTAATAGACAATGTTTATGGATAATAATTTGCTTAATTAATATATACACGCTTACGAAATTCTAGCCTCATTCCAAAAAAAAATTAAAAGAAAAATACCCACTTTCTTATAACGAATTTAACCGCCACCATTTTTATTTTTCAAATTTGGAACGGAACAAGCGTTAATTCATGTAAACGTAATTGGACTGTGCACAGATGGCGCTAGCGGCACGTGCCGAAAATTAAAAAAATTACAATCTCGAAAATTAATATTTTCGTTTTGGGCTCCCGGCGTTATTGTATAAGTGAAACGTTAATTGTTTTCCGGAATAAATTGAGAATATGTTCTGGAAATAAATTGTAATTGTTTTGTAGGTGATTAATAGTGATGATTTACTAAGTGGAGAAGAGCGTGATAGACCGGAGCAGACCGCCCCGTTGTGGATTATGGCCTAATCCTCCTCACGAAAGTGAAGGGAGACCCGTGCTCAGCAATGGGACGATATGGGTTTATGATGGTGATTCCTATAGTTCTTAAAACGTCCGACGCACGCGAGGCAGGTAGATAGTGCCATGGTTCACAACCTAAAACCTTAAAAAAAATTAATACAACCTCTTTTTCCATGCCTAATGGTTTTGTAGCGAGAATCGAACCCGCATCTGACTACCTCTGCTTGTCCATCCACTGTGCCGCGGAAGGAATCATATTTGTCACATATTTACTTAACATGGGAACCATGTTTTTTTACAACCACAGAATAAATAAATTACTACATACAGAATGGACACTCTATCCCGCGCAATCAGCGTCCCCGCACCCTCACCCGCAATTGGCGGGACAGTTGGT
The DNA here is from genome assembly GCA_912999815.1 of Campaea margaritaria. Lineage (NCBI taxonomy): Eukaryota > Metazoa > Arthropoda > Insecta > Lepidoptera > Geometridae > Campaea > Campaea margaritaria. Next base: position 6,329,305 of record OU538814.1, read on the forward strand.
AACTACACGCCCAAATAGACAAACGGTTTGTATGAACCTTCATACTAGCGGATTGTCTTTTGTTTTTTTCTGGTCGTGTTTAAAACACCTTTTATTGAAGTGAAACTTCTAATGCGACTTCCAACAAGGTTGCGTTAAACGTTGAACGCGTTTATATATATATATATATATATTTTATCATTTTTATAGATTTCGATATTTTTCCACTCGAAAAAGATAATTAAAAGATGCGATCAATTGTGAATTGTGAGCAATGTTAATAAAGTTTGTCTTAAAGAAACAATATGATGGTCAAAACTATGGTTTATAAACATTATTTATGTATCTAAATAGTGTATATATTTTATTATAATCATATATATATATATATTTAATACTTTATTGCACAGATTAACTAACTAGTACAAATGGCGGACTTAATCATGTGTGTAGTATATTATAAATATGTGTATATTATTATTATTGTATTATTATTATTATTATTTATTATTTATTGAGTATAGTGTGTATGTGTGTTATTAAAACATAAGTATTAAATGTATTGTGACTGTTAAATACTGTAAGTACGCCACCCACCCTACTATCGAAAAATGTTTTTTACTGTCCATCCAAAGGTTGTCTGGAAGAAATCGCTTTCAGCGATAAGACCGCCCATTGTACTACCCTTGTTTACCTATTGTAATTTTTCTGTACTGTGTTTAATTTTGTTTCTGATGTACAATAAAGAGTTTTCTATTCTATTCTATTCTATGATTTCACTAAAAATCAATTTCTACCCGTTCCTATTTTCATTTCCACATTACGAAGATTTACTTCTTCCGCGCGGAGGGACTCCACGCATTATTTTTTTTATATGCGTGAGTTGTCAAACCAATTTATTTGTACGAAGTGTCGGGCATGATCCAATCACAAAAACGACCCTACGTCATCATATTTCTCACAAAAGATCGGGGCTAACTTTCCACCCGATTGATGTCCCATTTCAACCCCTATTTATGTAACATGACATGTACTAATATAACTTTTTTCGTTGTTACAGGTACGTTAACCCCTCACGTCTTCGGTCATTTTGGACCCTGTCAACATTGTCGTTTTGACCCCCTGTGTGATACGGGATGCGGGTGGCTTGCAAGTATCGGTCCTTTTCTACCCTTTCTCTATACTGTCAGTGGTCTTTCGGACCCGTGTAAGCGGACTAATCCTTGGATTTAGGGTTAAGTTTAATAGTTGTTGTTTATTATTAACAATATAAAAATTAATATATACCTTTGGTATTTTAAATTCTTTTTTTTATTGGAAGTCGAGTAAGTTGTTCATCTGACAGTGCCACCCAGACATTTGCATTGCATAAGTTGAATTGTAATAGTACTAGAAGCGGCCCGCGGATTCACCCTCGGTTTATTAGTTTTTCATATTATTTTTTGTTACCCTGTTTTACCTTTTTAGCGGTGAATTTTTAGGAAATAAAAGTACCTTATGTAACAATCCTCAAAATAATTTATTTTTATCCGACGGCCCGAATGAGAGTTTTTTTTTCGGGGTTCCGTTGGCGCTACTTACTGCCTAAACTATTTTTTTTTTATTAATGCTGTATCTTTAGATTCTTCATGAGGCATGAGTCACCACTTGAAAGGGAATCCTTTTTCTAACTCAAACCATAATTAGATAATAATCATTAGTTTCGTAGATCATAATATTTTGACTTATTTTTTTGTATTTCTATACTTATGTATAAGATATTATTATTTTTGACGTGTAAATGTGCAATATTTTGCCTATTTACAATAAATGATTTGAGTTTGAGTTTCTTCATAATCACGAGCGTGACAAAAGTAACATTGGCAATCGGGTTTTTTTTTTTTTCAAATAAATATTTGATCATCATCAACCCATAACGTCCCACTGCTGGGCACGGGTCTCTCCTCACTTTCATAAGGAGGGTTAGGCCATAATCCACCACAGGGGCCCAATCCGGATTGGTGGATATCATACCTACCTCCGAAATAATTCTCGGGTAGGTATGTGGGTTTCCTCACGATGTTTTCCTTCACCGAAAAGCGAGTGATAATTACGTACATATGTTTTACAGAAACACATTGGTACGTAAATAAAAACGTACGTAAATATTCAATAGTTTGTACCAATTATTATTCAAATATTTTAAGCTGTTCTGGACGTTATTGTATTGGATAAAAGCTTGAACGAACAAAAAACTTACTTTACCGTAGAAACAACATTTCAACTGAGGAGAATGGGGTTATTTTGCTAAAAAGATTCAAAATATTGCCTAGTTTGAACGGAGAATCAATTTAGCGTCGGCTCCGCTAACCTGTAGCGCCCCGCACGCCTATGTAGGGTTAGAAAAAAGATGTTTTTCCAAAGATCTATTTAAAAAAAATACCATAACGTAGACTTTAAATAGATTTGCCGACAATACACGTGTATCATAATGCAAATTTTTATTTATGATGGGCTCATTGCGATGCGTGAATCTATACAATAATTATTTCTATAATTTACCTCTTTATCGTTCTTTTTTATTTTCTAATAAATGTGTTTCTTCATGACAATGCCTTAATGCAAACATCGTGAGCAGCCAAAATGAAAAAGCGAGTTAAAAAAAAGCAATTGTTTTGCTGTCCCTACACACATTAGTTGAAAAACCGAACATGATTTTCTTTGATCTCCCGTGTAAGTACGGAATGCCAGTAAGCGAAGATTTTTTTCCCACATTCATTTTATTTTTTCACTCTACTTTCCCCGCTCTTGTGTTTTGCGGTGCGTAAATAGTCTTTTCTGTTTTCGCCAAGAAAAAGGATTATTTGGTCGGTTTTATTTTGATTCCGCTCAAATCAGTAAAATAGACAACTGTAATATTTTAGAATATACACAACATCAAACAAACAAACAAAAATAATCTAAAAGTCTACTATAAAGTCTTCAAGTCGAGAGTGAATAGGCATCTTCTAGGCAAGCATGCCTCATCCTCGACCGTGCCGACACTTACCAACAGGTGAGACTGCGGTCAAATGCTTTCCTATTCTGCAATAAAAAAAAAAAACAATCATACAAACAATCAATCAATCATTCAATCAATCAATCAAACAAACAAACAGTATATTGCCAGACTTGGCCCTCATTACACTAAATACATGTCAGAAACCTAACATCGCCTAATTTGAAAAGCTAACCCTAAAGTTGGAAACAATAAGCTGGTATCCAAAGTTGACTCAGCTGAATTCCACCCGAGTGAGTTCCAGCTTTTGTCAAATCGTGTTATCCCCGACGTCCCCTTTAAATCCTATAAAATACGCTTCTCTATGACTTCGGGTGACAATGATGGTATAGCGTTAGGGGGACGTTCTAGCCAGCTGGACGTTACAAAAAAAAATGACGTAGACGTATTTTCATCGATATCGACAATTAATATTAATTTATCAGTAACTCGCTGCGCTCCGCGTTTTCACCCGCGTTCCCGTTTTTGTGGGAATGCAGCGATCAAGTATAGCCTATGTTACATGCTGATAATGTAGCTTTACATTGGTGAAACAATTTTTTAAATCGTTTAAATGGTTTAGGCGTGAAATTGTAACAAACAAACAAACAAACTCACATTCGCATTTGTAGTATTAGTTAGGATAAGTGTTTTTTGATAAATATTTTTTATCACTTACACAGCTACTTCTGAACAGTCACACATCAAGTATGTTACATACTAACTGCGCCTGGCGGCCTCACCTGCATGGACGATAATCAAACATTGCCTATTTATACTATTTTTTAAAAAAACTTTATGAAAATCAGTTCAGTCATTACACACCTGAAACATACTTACGGACATACTTTCATATATTTGTATGAGTATTTGTAGATTTTTCTCCTAAACTATGGTGTCTTTAGTAGGGTTGAGCCGAAAGATTGATAAAAAAGTCTACGTACAGGGTTGGGGCATCAGCCGTGTACTTAGCCCTTTCACCCCTTAGCTGCCACCAAGGACGTTTTATATAAACTCCACGCACTCATCTAACTTTACTAAAAAGGCTGGTAAAGGCTCTCACCATCAGGGTGGGGTTCTCCCTTGAGGACCAACGCCGTCGGGGCCGCGGAAGTCCACTCTCGCACCCGTAGCCCCGACAACAAAGGCGTCCCGGTAGAACACTCTGGGGTTTAGTGGGTATACCCATCAGACTGGCGGGGGAGTCCCACATAACCACCCGGCCCTCACCCGGGTCTGGTGGTATGCGTAATTGCATTCCCCAGGGAAAAAAAAAAAAAAAAGGCTCTCACCATCAGGTGAACGACATGCTTGTCTCGTCACCCAGTCAAATAAAAAAAAACATCCATACGTTTTGGCGGCGACAAGGAAGGCGACACATCACACTAACCACCATCATCATCATCAATCTATATGGACCCACTGCTGAGCACGGGTCTCCCCTCGCTTTCGTGAGGACGGATAAGCCACCACGGGGTCCGATCCGGATTGGTGGATAACATACCTACCTGTGAAATAATCTAATCACTCATCAGTCTTATCACACTAGTGGTCGTGTAAAATAAAATCCTATTAAAATGGTTGAAGATCGCGAGTTCGTCTATAGGTATCCGAACAGTCGGTCGTATAACATTGGTAGAGGGGTAAGCGTGAGTGTGCGTGGTCCATTGCTTAGCTCGTTCAAGGCTCCCCCCTGCCACCCCTGGCTCTTGAGAGAGCTGAGGTAGGCAAATAAAAAACTAGATAAAGTTTAGTTATGTTGAAAATAATGTTTTTATCACAGACTTGCTTCGTTTGCTTTATTTTTAAAGAAAATTCTTGATAACGTAAGTTTTTTGGATTGTTTCTGGGACATTTTTTTCAAAAGTAGATAAGTATTGTAGGTTACTGAAATATGCCAAAATGCTTGAACTAATTTCGAATATTTTTTTTATATGTTTGGTAGGTAATATAATCAGGCGTTACTTTGCGGTAACCCATATTGAACCAAAAAAGCCTAAAAGAAAAAAAGTTGGAATTAAAGCTATATATTTCCACTTTTTCTTGTTGATTGGTAAGTACTAAAAAATATTAAAGTTATATACGGAACAAGAACATCGTAGTGCGCACGTATTCTTGAACAAAAGACCTCCATTTTTCATTTTAAAGAACGGAACTCTAAATCCTACGGAACTCTTGCAAAACAAGACTACTTGTAACTAACCTTACTCACACTACCAAGTAATAGACACCTGTCCCTCTGGGGCAATTCAAATTCAATTTTCTAGCCTATTCGCGTGCGTTGCTACCGTTTGCAAGTGCAACCGGGCGAGATAGCATGTACGTACAGTCAACAACAAAAGTAACATGATCAGAAAGGTTTTAAAAACCATGGCCGGTATAGATAAAAAGTATCGTGTCTGTTAATCGAGGTAATAAAATATCTGTATGCCAAATTTCATCCAAATCCGTTCAGTAGTTGTTGCGTGGAAAGGGAACAAACATATCGACGCTAGAAAGCGTAAACGCTGTAACCCTTTGACCGACCCGAAAATACTTTTTTACATATTTGGAAACAAACCCACATTTCAACGTCCCCTAGGAACTTAAGGATATAACCAAGGTAGCAGTATTGTAGCTTTGTATGTAACACACCAAATATCCAAAATTTACGTTTTTAGGTCGAGTAGATATTGAGTTATGATCTTTTTTCAACAAAAAAAAAGTTTGGTGAACAATTTTGCGTTTCAAGGTTACAGCGTTTACGCTTTCTAGCGTCGATATATCCACACTTACAAATTTTCGCATTTATAATATTAGTAGGATCTATACATAATATGTATATCTATATTTATTTAAAAATGATTCCTTATTTCTCTAATTCACGCCACAACTTCAAAACAACTTAACCAATCTGGCTATGTTATATTTTGAAATGTTGGCAACAGATCCAACCAAATTTTTACGAAAAAAAAAAATGGAAAAGTTGCCTGAAAATTCGGAAAATTCAAGAGAAACTGAAAGTGCTTATTGCTCTGTTTGATTTTCGTTTGAAGTCACGGTTTGATATATCTTTTTACTTTGTTTATTTGGCGTCTTCAATTGTTTATTTCCGTGTGTGACATGGGCTGTTTTGTAACCAGGGAAATGTGGAGTTATTGCGGGAAAACTGGAATTACGCGCGTGAAACCGCGGAAAGCAGCTGGTTTTAAATATAACCTGATTCCTTATAAATGTCATAACACCCTGTCCCTCCTGAAGCCAGTTGAACCCTTTACACGTATATTAGTAGATTTGGGATCAACATAGAGAGGAAAATAAGAGTGAGTTACATAATGTCATTAAAAAATAATTTGCAAGTTATCGTCACAAATAAAAATGAATGTATTCTTTCTTTATGTAGCTGACTGTACATGCTAGCGGAACTGGAAATACGTCTAGAAACGTTTCCAACAACTCATTTTTATTTGAATTTTGTCCAGTGGAAAGAATTCTCCACTAAATGTGCCACATTCGTGAACTTCCATTACATGTACAGCAGAACTACTGCGGCGCTTACCATCAGGTTGTTGTGATTAGTCGAATTAGGTAGTGCCGGCCTCTGGTGCCAGACTTTGTCAGGCAGCCCGGGGTTTTGAGTGACGAGAAGTGCATGCCGTTCACTTGATAGTAAGCGCTACGTCAGTTACAGTGCCACCTAGAACTTAGCATTGCATAATCTTGCGTGGCACTGCACTGCGCTCGTCACACTGAGACATCGGTTCTAAAGTCTCGTATCCCCAAGCTCGTCGTCTCGTATCTTCAAGCTGGACCTCACTAATGTTTGCTTACTACTGCTTCGTGGACGAAAATCCAGCAAATTCATCATCATCATCATCAACCCATAACGTCCCACTGCTGGGCACGGGTCTCTCCTCACTTTCGTGAGGAGGGTTAGGCCATAATCCACCACGGGGGCCCAGTCCGGATTGGTGGATAACATACCTACCTCCGAAATAATTCTCGGGTAGGTATGTGGGTTTCCTCACGATGTAAATTGCTGATTCGTTAAGGATTCGAACTCAGTGTCATTGTGTTGCAAAGCGCACGCACATGTTACTGAACCGCGACCACTTATTAAGACTGACAGATGATAATTATTACGCAATATGTCAAAATGATAACTTAAGTGCCATTGAAGGAAGTGACAAAGAGACAAGTTACCTGTTAACCTCAAGTTAGATGGCTTTACTTAACCATCATTTGACAGCTACGTTAAACGTAAGTTAGCGAATGCAAATCAAGTCACAACTGGAAGCATCTCCAACTATTGTCGGTTAAGTTTAACTCCTAAGCGTTATTAACCCCCGACCCGTTTTGATAGACGCGCTAAGTTATCGGTACTTAAGTTAGCGATGCACTTAAGTTGCAGTTAAGTTAATTAAACGGTTCGTTAATGAGTTACTTGAAATGCATATAATATGTGAACGGATAATTTGTAAGTTTTAAACTAGTTTAGTTATTTTAATCTATTACAAAGATATATTTAATACTAGCTGCGCCCTGCGGTTTTACCCGTTCTCGTTACGAACATATTATCGGGATAAAAAGTATCCTATGTATTAATCCAGGCTATTAACTATCTGTGTTCCAAATTTCATTGAAATCCGTTCAGTAGTTTTTGCGTGGAAGAGGAACAAACATACATCCATACTCACAAACTTTCGCATTTATAATATTAGTAGGATTTTAGGACTTTATTTTTTCTTATATAATAAATGCAAAAGTAACTCTGTCTGTCTGTTGCTCTTTCACGCCTAAACTACTGAACCGATTGAAATGAAATTTGGTACAGACATAGTCTAGAGCCGAAAAAAGGACATACGGTACTTTTTAATGCGAAAAAAGCATTGTAAGGGTTTTAAAGGGAAATAGGGGATGAAATTTTGTATGGAAATTTCGTCATTTTTTAAGCTAGAAGCTTGAAATTTATTTTGTAGACTTTTGATTAGACATAAATAAATATGACATTCAAAAATTGTAAAATTTTACCCTTGAGGGGGTAAAATAAATATAGGGGATGAAAGTTTGTATGGAAATATGTAAGGTTTCGGCTGAACCACTGCACCGATTTAAAAGATTATTTCACTTATGGAAAGCTACATTGACAGCGAGTAACATAGGCTATATTTTATCCCCATACTCCCGCGGGAACAGGAACTACGCGGGTGAAACCGCGGGGCGCAGCTAGTTTATTATATGTAGAGAAAAATAAAGCACAAATGTCTAATAAATAAATCAAATACGATCAACTAATCTAATGAGTAACTGATTATGGTTTAAAAAACTAAATTTCCCTTTCAAGTGGTGTGATAGTGGCTGAATATCGCCAAAGAAATATTCTATAAGGTAACTTCAATGCTATAATATCCACAGAACAAAGAAGTACAATGCATTGCAAATTTAATGGCACACTGCGACCGCCGATCGGGAACAGATTCTCCAGAGGAGATTTTTATTAAAAACTTATAATGTCGGATGCAAATGTTAGTAGAGGCTACGACGCCTACGGCATACCGCGCAGGGTTGTCACAAGAAACTTTGTAATTTTTCAATAGCTCTTCTCGAGGTACCTTAATGTCTCGGGGTGACGAGCGCAGTGCAATGTTCTGGGTGGCACTGGAACTTTTATGGGTAGGCTTGGTGCTTACCATCAGGCGGACGACTAGCTTGTCTTGTTACTCAGTACAATGAAAAACCTACAAACGATCACGTGGTTTTCTCTCTCTTTAGTAGATTTTTCTAAAATTTTTAGTTGCGATTGGTTTATTTTACAGCCTTGTAGTTGGTTAGTGTTTAAATCTTTTTTTATAACTTCAAATTTGAGCGTTTTATTGTAGGCCTGACTCTGTCCTATGACATTGGTAGCACCAATTCTGATCATAAATACTAAATTAAAAAAAAAAAACGAAGTGATTTAAGTAATCCCTTTTGTATTCTTAAGGTTAGAGAGAGAGAGACAAACCCGCTCGACGCGGCTAAACTAAAACGTAGACTAATGTACAATAAGAACTCCGTCATGAATATAAATTGATCCAATTTATGTAATCTTGACTTTATGTCATGAATAAAAAAATATGCAATTTTACATAATGTCGTTTGAAGTTTTATTACACAGCCATATAACGAGATGAGCATGTCGTCCGCCTGATGGTAGCTGCACTCTGAACTTTTTTGAGAGCCCAATGTAAATATTGACAACCCTACTGTAGGGTGTGCCGGCGGGTGGGGGGAGCGATCCGGTTTTCAATTCCAACAAGTGGCTGGCAATATTGCCGAGCGCACGTGGACGATTTGTGTAATGCGGGACAACATGCGGTGTACTCTGCACACTACAATTAGTGCTATGCACTGTGATATGAAATTGATTTCTGGGGGGTAACCACGTACTTACTCTTATTCCATGTAGTTCAATTTAAGGCCTTAAACTGAACGGCCTAGATTGGCACCCACACACTCATAAATGACAAACGTGACTTGACGTCACTCAAAAATAGACTGCAGAGAATGAGAGAGAAAGAGAATGAGATGGAGCTATATAAACTCCCATAAATGCAAACAAATTGTTCCGATCTCTTTAGATAAATGTCTCTGGTCGACTTATGAACGCTGAGCGATATTCGTGGTGGCAGTTAGCAGGGCAGTTCAGTTTAAGGCCTTAAAGTGGATGGATTTAACTGTTCGTTTTGAGGTTACTCATAGTTTTTATTCAACTTCATTTGTATGTCCTGTCATTATCACTCGCTTTTCGGTGAAGGAAAACATCGTGAGAAAACCCACCTACCCGAGAATTATTTCGGAGGTAGGTATGTTATCCACCAATCCGGACCGGGCCCCCGTGGTGGATTTTGCCCAACCTCCCTCACGAAAGTGAGGGGAGACCCGTGCTCAGCAGTGAGACGTTATGGGTTGATGATGTATGTCCTGGAATTTTGCAGTTTCGACCCAGTTCCCGTTATTTGATTGAGTTGAAATTTTGCATGCCTGTCAAGTTCCGATGACAATACAATATTATGGTGACAGCGAGCTGATCTGATGATAGAGGTGGAAGGTAGACACGGAACTCCTCAGTGATTAACAGTAGATTTATTGTGTTTGGACTCATTCTGATCCGGTTGCAGTACCGAAATACGTATTTTATAAAAGATTGTCTGGGAAAATATATTTTCACCAAAAACTTATTATTTTCGATTGATTTCCGTTGGATTGCGTTAATGTCATCAAAATCCGTACAGCCGTAGCCAGTTCATTGCTGAGTGGTGACAATAACGAATATTTTGTATTATAATTTTAGTTTGATGTCCAAAATGTTGCTCGCCCCTGGCATACCAATGAACACTTTCACTGCTGAGCCGATTTTCTTGTCTAGCCACGGGTGCGGCTCTGCACACTTCATAGTGTTTTCCCATACAACAAACACAACAGTTGTGTTTTCCCGCAGTCGCGGCTAGTTAAGAAAAATACGACAGTTGTATTTTCAGCAGTGAACGTGTTAATGGAGCTATTTTTGAAGGTTACTTTTTACTAACATTTCGACAATAGGTAATTAAATGTGTACTCCATTAATCATAAAAAGTTGATGAATGTCACTTAGTACTGCGCAGTACAAGGATGTATTGCGCAATTTTATTAAAAGTCTGATAACTTTTTTATGAATAGGGGATGTATTGTTTAATAGGTAACTATAACCACATATTGCTGTTTCCCCAGATGGACTCTTGCAAAAGAGTTTTACCTCTATAAAATTAGTAACATCAAACTCTGTCCCGTTCTATTGCGCTGAGACGTAGTTCGCTAGAGCGAGATGGATTTTAAAACACTTTAAATAGCGGAAATTGCGATTCCGTACAAGCCATTGGACTCCAACCCTTACACCACATCCCTAGTGGTTTAATACAAAATGCGAGTCATTTGACTTTCAGAACTCGTCAGGCGACATACGACATACACATAAATAAATTTGCATGTTATTATGGCCGGAAGTGTACCAACCGTATGGGAGTACTTATTTATAAGAGGGTAAGGGCTGTATTTGTACGGTCAAGTACTACATAAGGTTATATAGAATAGTAGTATTGTCATTGCTTTGACGTTTTGCCTGTCAAGTTCCGATGTCAATACAATATTATGGTATCAGCGAGCTGATCTGACGATAGAGACGGGAGGTAGAAAATGGAACTTCCGTGGCTAACAGTAGGTTGTTTCGTATAATTCTTTTGTTGTATCAACTTACGTAGTATGGAAAAATACAGTTTTGAACAAAATTCTTACTGTATCTCTAAACTTTTGACGGCCTTCGTGATATAAGGGCGACAGTGGGTGAGGTTGCGGTTTCGGTTGCCGCGCGGGGCAAGTCTTTTTGTGAACGACACATGTTTGGAGCCTGGGTTTTTGCGGAAGCATGGTCCTCGTAGTTCCAGACTTCCTGGATATTAGGAAACCTTAGTAGTGGGAGGCCTCTTCTGCTAGATACCGCCTGGGGAAGTACCCACCTTTGCCAGGTATTCATCCGCCGAACGGTATTGGGCAAAGAATACCGTGTGCTTGTTTAAAGGGCAATGTTTCTATTACTGGGCAAATTAGACTTTAGAACCGATGTCTCAGCGAGTCAAGCGCAGTGCAGTGCCGTGCAAGATTATGCGATGCAAATTTTAGAGTGGCACTGTAACTGTTATGGGCAGGCGTACCACTTACGACTAGCAAGTCTCGTTACTCTGACAAATATAAAAAAAAAACTTAGTTAGTTTTGTTGTTTATGTATGTTATGTGTGTTAATTTGTTTCTCTGTTTGTTCCAGGACGTCATACACACAATAAGCTCGCCACATGGACAAGTTCAGAGGATCGTCGTGTTCAAGAAAAATGGTGTCCAGGCGATGGTTGAATATCCTTTTCAATAGAATAACTTAGAATCGATCTCGATAGGGATCGAGTCGTCTGTTTTGTTCAAAATGTCCACTCTCCAAAACAACCATTCCTTAAAATGACCACTTCTCAAATTGACCTTACTCCATAGTTATCCACTTCTCATAACGACGCCTTTTTGTAGCGTCTTCGAATATCACTTTGTGTCAGGGCACCCTAGGGCCACAATTTCCAAGCTTTCAGTCGCGCGCGTCACTGACGTCACTAATCCCCAACGCTCGCCAAAGTAACGTAGCGCGTCTCTGACGCGATGATTGGATGTTTTAAATTTAGTTTATCATTTCGCTCCTGTTTTGATCGCAATGTTAGTTATCTTCAGGTGAGGTTGCAGTCATAACTACCCAATCCAGCATAAAAAGAAGTTTAAGAAAGTAAAAAAACAGGAATTAAAAAAAAAATTATAACCGATTTTAGCGCTGACCGTACAGCGTTTTCTCGAAGACGATTGCTTCGGTAGTACGGTCAGTTAACTTTCATGAGTGTCCTCTTGGGACGTATCGCATGTGATATCGTAGGATATTTGAATATTGAGAGTCTGCGGTCTATATTTAAGAGGTAGTTTTTTTTCTTGTAACAATGAAAGAGGTAGTAAGAGAGAGGGACCAATAGTTTTGTTTCTAAATCGATTTAAAGAAGTTTTCTTTAAACAATTGTTCAGTTGAGTTCAATTGAGCTTCAGTCGGAGGACTGGCAGGAAGTAGCGCAAGACAGGTCGAAGTATCGGATCTTAATATCGGAGCCAGATTTATTTTAGGTCATTCATCGCACCATCCTACTTAGTTAGTTAGTTCGTCATTTTCCAGCTGAATAGTTCACAATCGTGAAATATTTTTGAATTAATTGCAAAACCTTTCAGCGTCCCTCATGAATAATACAATACAATAAAACTTTCAATATAACATTTATCTACCGTATATCGCTGAGAACCACTTATTGTAGGTGTGGTTAAACCGTAAACTTGCTGTTGTATATTTTTGTACCTTCACGCTGTGCGGCCGCAGTGTGAGCGGGTGAAGTCATGAGCGGAGACTGATGTTGTAAGCGGAGAACAACTATGATTAATTTTGATTACAGTTTACTGTATTTGTAGTTGTAATTTATCTCGGGTGGCGGTAGTGTTAGCGGGTAATTTCATGAGCGGAGCGACATATAAAACGTAATTAACGAATAATATTGTATCACGTGGAATTCCATACTTAAAAATTAAATTGCTAATACTTTTTTAAAGGTTTAGGCATAGATAGATCTCGTTTGGTAACTTCAATTAAAATATTATATGTGTACAAAACATTATAAGCATAATAAATTGTGGTGCGGCCGGAGTGTAAGCGAGCGTAATCAAGAGCGGAGCGGAAAGCGTCAACTATACTCAAAAAATAGATTTTTATAAAAATAAAAGGTCTCTATTTTGACTCAATATTTAAATAAAGTTTATGGCTATCGCTATTATCAACGACACGCCTTATTCCTATCTCAGCGTTGCCCTCATTCCCAAAACCGTAAAAAGTAACATAAATAAATGCTTGTTTATATATAGCTTTTTATTAGATACGGCTCTTCTACGGGTTAGATTCGGTGCATTGTTTTGGTTTATTGCAAGACCGCTGGCTCTTACACTATTATTAAATTAAGGATTTTTTGGGGTTGCTTTTTTATTGATTTAAGAATTTTTGGGGTTTTTTTTGTATGATCTACCGTTGACCGCGCCTTTACCATCAGGTGCGACTGAGTCAAATGTTTCCCTATTCCACAATCAAAAAATTAAATAGACTCGATATTCATCCGCCAAGCAGTAGTGTGCGAACATTACTGTGTTCCGGTTTGAAGGGCACTGCTTCCAGCGAAATTACTGTGCATATGAGACTTTAGAGCCGATGTCTCAGGGTGACGAGCGCAGTGCAGTGCCGCGTAGAATTCTACGAAAATTGAAAAAAAAAAAAAAAAATATTTGCATTGCATAGTTATGCAATGCAAATTTCTGGGTGGCACTGTTACTGTTATGGGCAGGCGTAGCGCTTACCATCAGATGAATGACTTGCTGGTCTCGTCAGTGAGTCAAATAAAAAAAAATGCCAATAAACGCATCTCTCTACCGCACTAATTTAATAAAGACCAGTTATTTATGTAATTTAAAATTGCACAGCGTATACGTAATTTCACGCTGCCGTGAGTGACGCGAATGACGCAAACGTTTGCGTTTTATAGCCTACTGTTTAACGGAGAGCTCGTAAAGTTTTGAAGCAATTTTGAGATAAAAGAAACTGCACTTAAGTTGTATTAAAGAAGAATTCAATTTTATATGTTTGACCTACATAAGATTGAAAAGATAACGCAGTGAAATATTGTTTGCTAGTAAGCGCTTGGCTTGATTAAAATTTTCAAGTAACTCTTAAGCCAATAAAGAAAATTATCATTGAAGTAAATCACCAAGATAGATAACAGTAATTTTTCCACAAATTTATTCTTCTTGCATATTCGTATCTTTCAAACAACACTTTTTCATGAAGCGTATGAAGAAACATTATTACAAATGATACAGTAATCACATATTCTAATGCCACATAAAAGAAGACGCTTTATCTTAATCTACGATATATATTCATCATTTACACCGAAGACAAATTGCCTCCATTCGTTCTGTATTAATAGGCGAAATAAAAAAAAATGTTTTGACGTCTATAGCCTCTGACCAAGTGATTCACATATCAGCGAACTCTCTTCCGCTATTTCGCATTTAAAAACAAATTTTCTTCTACCGCTGACTTGAGCTTTATACCTTTTTGTGCAAGGTTGAAAATATTTTTTATAGCGTCAAGATATCGGTCGGAGCTAAATAACAACTGAATACTATCTGCCGTTTTGTTCAGCCTTAATGTTATAGACTTAAGAGCTATAATAATTGTCTTATCTATGTTAATAATTTAGTTGAAACGATAAAATAACACATCTGTATCTTGCAAAACTATTAGCGGTATAAATAAATACAGTAATGGTTGAAATCGTAAGAGTTGAAATTAGAAATAGTTGTCTGGTTGAAGAACAATGATTTATTATAGCCACGTGGGCTCGGTTATGAATGGTTGTTATACCAAATTGTAATATATTTGTTTTCAATAGAAATGTTCGCCAGATATTGTTATAATCTGTTTTCTGTCTAGGCTATTCCCGTGTTTTAGTTTATGTTTGATCGGAAAATTTAAACATTTCAATGATAAAGTTGCAGTTTAGTTTACATATGAAAAAAATAATGTCTTAATCCATAAGGAAAATTTCTTATTTTATTTCGAATTTAATGTTGAATTACAGTATATATTTAAATATATATTAAGGGCAGATAAGGCAAACTTTCAAGTTCAGACATAAAATGTTAATTATACTTTATTATTAAGTTATGCCGAAACTTTGTAAACTGAACCATTTACTATTTTATTACAGAAGATCAAGATATACACAGCATAGATAAACTTTTCATTGAACTGTTTTTCTCTCTGCATAATTGTCATTTTTAAACTAAACCTCAAACGAACATTCGCGAAAACAATTCACAAATTAATGAAAATTAAGCTTACGCTACGGTGTAACAGGTCGCCTTAAAACCATCCCATGCGGCCACCAAGGTCAGTCGTACGTCGACCTGTGTACTGAAAGCACGTGTTTGTTTTGGAATTTAATAATGGAATTCCAACTTTGCCAGCTGACAGCTTCGAAGAAATGTTTGGGTGTAAGTTTACGGAACATGGAATGAAAGTTTTCTGCTTAAAATCGGTCGGGTAAATCGATTCGAAGTTAGAGGTTTGTTTTATCGTTTGTTTCGAATAGTTTTGAAAGTTGGCGAGAAAGATTTTATTGTCTGGTTTCAACGTTAGACAAAGTTCCGGCCTCATCTTTTTGTTACATTTTTCACGACTTCATCATCGACCCATATCGTCCCACTGCTGAGCGCGGGTCTCCCCTCACTTTCGTGAAGAGGGTTAGGCCATAATCCACCGCGGTAGCTCGCGCTATTCTCCAAAGGCACGACTACAGTTAGTTACTACTAATAAGCGGTGGTAGCTTAGTGGGAGAACGTCCGCTTTCCAATGAGAAGATCGTGAGTTCAAATCCCAGTGTCCAGGGCAGGTACCAATGTGTCTCTTGTAAACTATATGTACGTTATTTTCACTCGCTTTTCGGTGAAGGAAAACATCGCGAGGAAATCCACATACCCGAGAATTATTTGGAGGTTTGTGATCCACCAATCCGGACCGGGCCCCCCATGGTGTTTATTGACCTAAACCTCCTCATGAAAGTGAGAAGAGACCCGTGCTAACCAATGGGACAATATGGGTGAATGATGATTCATGAGTTGATAGATTATTAATCGGTGTTAGTTTTTAATATTGTTTTAAAAGTCCAACTTTTTTAGACAAAATTGTTTGTATCCATAATTTGACTGTTAAACATGAATAAAAACACAAAAATGTAATCTTGAAATTTAGTCTAAACCTTGTCTAAACGAGTGCCTACGTCAATACGAATTCACAGAACAGATTCCAGATTGTAATTAGATTATTGGATATTTTTTTGTTTTCTTTGTAAGGAGAACAGATTTATTCAAATTACTGCCAAGTTTCTACCAACTTGGAGGATAAGAAACAACGTCTGCGATTTAATGGATTGGGTGCGGTGCGGAGACAAGCGATGAGCGATTAAAGAAATTCACGTTATGAAAATTGTATTTTGACAGTGTGAAAAATGTTTTCTTTTAATAATCTATCTAAATTTTTAATAATGATCCAATATTTTTCATAAGGTAATCGGGGTTTTTTAAACATTGCAAAATTACTTTTTGTTTCCGTTATGAAAACCACAGAATAATCATTCGTAGAGTGATAAAAATACGAACGAAACGTTCAACAGTTTCATTTTTTACCCTGTCCTAGCCATGGAATAATATCAACCTTAAAATTTGTTGCGATAATCCAGAAAGATAAAAAATTTAAACGTAAATAACGCAATAGTTCTCCGCTCTTACTCTGGCCGTACCCTTCTCGCAGTTATTACTAAAGGAGAACAAAGTAACAACTCGGAACATTATCTTAATGTGCGTTTTCACCTTGCAATAACAGGATAAACCATCCAAGAAACAATACAATACTACCGCTTTCTATCAGACCCCACCCTTACCGCAGTTAATAAAAAAATCAGCATAATCCTAATGTAATCTTATTTAATAATCGTATAATTTTGAACAAAAAAATTATTTTAAAAATTGTTTTTTTGCTAATGAAATAACAAACAAAACTAGAGGCTCCACGATAACGTAACCCGCGATAATCGTTCAAGCAGCCACACTGCTCACAGCCCTGGGGACTCACGTCACAAGCTCTGGGGCCTTAAACTGAACTGCCCTGCTAACTGTCGTCCCCACCAATATCGCTCGGCGTTCATAAGTCGACCAGAGACATTTATCCAAAGAGATCGTAACAATTTGTATGCATTTATGGCAGTTTATATAGCCCCATCTCATTCTCTTTCTCTCTCATTTTCTGCAGTCTATTTTTGAGTGACGTCACGTCTCGTTTGTCATTTATGAGTGTGTGGTGCTAATCTATGCCGTTCAGTTAAGGCCTCAAAATGAGCTGCCCCCCAGATCTTTCAAAAAATTTAACGACCGCTTTCCGCTATGTCTCCAGCCGCACCCTTACTGTAGTTATTAAAGAGAACAGAGCACCAAGTTTTAGCATAATCTCAATGTATTTCTGTTTCAATCGGTGCAATAACAGGCTGAATGAGCTGATATTACAGTTGGAACTGTAATCTTATTTGGATGACGACTTTAGTGAGTTCCAGCAATGCAATTTAAATGCAATTTTACTTGTAGCTGTTGCCTATAGCTTCTTGTGGCTCGAACTTGCTTTTTGTTCTAGAAACTAAAGCTACAATATGACAATGTTTAATATTTTGCCTGTCTATAGTTATAAATTGGGTGTTTTACGTAGAACTATGATGATTTCTCGATGTAGATATATATTGAGCTCTTGTTCCATTATTTACCGCTACCATGCAAGCTCAACTTGTAATGGTTACCTACTTCAAAATGTAAGATACTCAACATATTTTTTTTATTTTCTAAGCTTTCATGGTATTGTAATTCTCGCTATCCTCTCAAAGCTTTATCTGCCGCCACACCTTTTTTCTTTTAATCATTTACCATTACATTTTAAGCCTTTACCTTTAGAATATGCTAAAGTTGCTCAATTAATTGTAAAATGTTCGACCTACGTCGCTTCAACTAAATCGCTATAAGCTCTTGATTCCGCTGAAACGTTCTCACAGGCACCACACCCTTTAAATATCCCAATGCCTTCTTACTTGCTCCAGTAATAACAGTTTGATGTTCGAGCCCGATCGTTAATCTGCTATAGATTAGAGTTTGGATCGGATCCGATTGTCGATTCAACGTTTTAGCTTCGAATCGTATTCAATGGCGGTTTGTGTGATTAGTTTGAGTTTTAATCGCACGGTTCGTCTGCAGGACGTCTTTGATGGATTTATAAACGGTTGCTGAAATATACATCTGTGATAGCCTAGTGGGAGAACGTCCGCCCTCCAAGGAGAGGGTCGTGAGTTCATATCCACGTACCAATGCTTTTTTGAAAGAAATTACTGGGCATATGAGACTTTAGAGCCGATGTCTCAGGGTGACGAGTGCAGTGCAGTGCCGCGCAGGATTATGAAATGCAAAGTTCTGGGTGGCATTGTAACTGTTATGGGCAGGCGTAGCGCTTACCATCAGACGAACGACTGGCTCGTCTCGTCACACGGTCGAATAAAAAAAAAAACATATGTACGAAATTATCACTCGCTTTTCGGTGAAGGAAAACATCGTGAGGAAATCCACATCTCTGAAAGTATTTTTTAGACAGTAAATGATCCACTAATCTATTCGAAATCTATGTATACATTAAATAATATAAAAAGACTGTTGTGTTTATTTCTGGTTTACACTAAAGAGTTTTCTATTCTATTCTATGTATATTTTTTTTTACAATATGTTCAAAGAAATAGTTCCTTAACCTTTAGCTACAAATTCGAGAGCGTGGAGTCGGCGACGAGAGCGAAAGACGCCCTGCACGGCTGCGACATATACAGTGGATGCTGCACACTCAAGATAGAATATGCTAAGGTAAGACTATATATATATATATATATATATTGTAAGACCACATCTAATATATATATATATCAATTCATCGCTAAAGTCTCTGTATTTAGTAGTGGGAGGCCTCTTCCGCAAGAGACCGCCTGGGGAAGTACCACACCTTTGCCTGATATTGTAGATATCCACCAAGTTGTAGTGTGCAAATATTACTGTGTTCCGGTTTGAAGGGCACTGTTTCCAGCGAAATTACTGGGCATATGAGACTTTAGAGCCGATGTCTCAGGGTGGCAGTGCAGTGCTGCCTAAGTTCTGGGTGGCACTGTAACTGTTATGAACAGGCGTAACGCTTACCATCAGGTGAACGACTTGCTCGTCTCGTCACTCGGTCAAATAAAAAAAAAACATAAGGTAAGACAAGGTAGCTTAGTATCAGTATACTGCAAAAAAATTAATGTACCGTCCCTTAGTCAAAGAGTAATGTACGAAATCCACTTACAAACACGTGTGCAAACACTGAAATCATCAGTTTGACGGTTAATTGACATATTTGAGCGATACGGTGCATTAGTGCTAAATATTTCTACATTAAAACGAAAAGAATAATTTACGGTTGGCGCGAAATACAGTCTCGTTTATATTAGTGACCCGGTGTAGCTCTAAAAACGAAAAAACTGTTAGAAATTTAAATTTCCTGCCATAACAGAAACGAACCCCCTTAAGAAAGTCAACAGTTGCTTCGCAAGAAGCGCGTAGCCAATCCGCGTAGCGTAACGTAGCCTTGAATGTATACTCGTATTAATAACTCGTAGCTGACGTAGCGTGTAACGAATCGTCGGAGCAGAAAACTTTGCGTAGCGTTCCAGTAGCTTCCCGTAGTGCCTTGCTTCGAGTGCTACGACAGGTGTAGCAATGAACTTATAAATTTGTAATGGACGGAGTAGGTAGAAATAATTTACGGAGATTTTAATGAAATTGCTACATAATTTTAGGTAAATCTACACTAATAAGAGGAAATATTTGTATTTTTGTATGTCTGTTTTTTTTAATTTTGTATGTCTTTTGTAATAAATAATCTAAAAAAAAACAATACACCTGATTTAAAAAAATCTTACACCAAATTAATGCTCTGTTATCATTTAGTAACGTGGGCTATATTTTATTTAAAAAAACATAGGGTTCCGTACGAAAACTCCTATAATGTAACTCAAGGTGTAAAAAATATGACCTACAAAATTTCATCGTTCGCGTGCAATGCTAAAACTATTAATGATAGAACAAAATAATGTTCTACAGTTTTATAGAGCATATCGATATCTACTAAAATATATGCAATACCATATGTCTATTCATTATAGTTTCCAAATAAAGTACAAATTTATCTTTTTGTCCATATACCCATGCGAAGCCGGAGCGGGTTGACATAGTTTCAGCCTCTGGTAAGATATTGCATTTCAAAGTGGCAATGCAATTGCGAAAGGCAATAAAGGTCGCTGCAATTGCCTCATTGTATTGGTTTCTACGTCTATCCAGAATATTTATATCTAATAAATATTGGCTGTCCATCCGTCTGTAACCCGATATTGTAAGCGTTAAGTGCCAACATCGCAAAGAGGTGCGTGTTTAACCAAGTGTCATGTTTCAACCACTCAGGGGTGGATTTTAGGGGATTTTCCTTTGATTTTGTGGAGAGATTGGCTGGAAATCTGTACAGCTAAGATTGGCAGTTTGTGGTTTACCGTAAGGATATTAGTACAGTGCGAATTTAGTAGCTTCCCTATTGCTAACTATGTTAGAGGGGAGTTTTGAGTTTTGATTTCTGGTGTCATTTTTTGATTCGTTTGCTGTCGTTTTGATACTGGAAATGTTACGTAATCAGATGATGGATGTGCCGCGTGCCCTAACGAAATCACAAACGAGCTTCGTTTCATAAGCTAGTTTTATTTTTATTCGTCTGCTAGTGCCAAGGACTTATCTAAACCCAATGGACTGCAACCAAAAAATCTGTCAGTTTTGGCGAGGAAGACACATCACACTAGTGATTGCGGGAAACAATGACCGATTAATGTACTAGAATTTTCGGAGATCGGAAGTTAACTAAAACGAACATTTGTTCATGTAATTTCGGTAGAGGCTGGTGATGAAAGTGCGTGGTTCTTTATGGTATTACAATGCTTGGAAATCGCGAGTTTGCTAAGACGAACATTTGTTCATCTAATTTTGGCAGAGGCTGGTGATAAGCGTGCGTGGTCCTTTAAGGTGCCATTAAAGTATTACAATGGTCGAAGATCGTGAGTTTGCAAAGACGAACAGTCGGTCATGTAATTTTGGCAAAGGCTGGTGATGAGCGTGCGTGGTCCTTTGGTTAGATCATTTAAGGCTGGTACCAATTCATGTCTCCCTTGCCATACGTTCGTCTCGCACTCGGTTCGCTAGGGTTGGGGTCAGCTTCATTTGGCGGCATTGTCGACGGCAGCGGGTGCTTTTATTGGATTTCATGTTCTTCCTGCTAAGGTGTTTTAGGGTTCCGCGAGTTGGTCAATATATTTTCTTTGTATTACGTCAAGATTTTATCTACAGATCCTGACATTTTTGACTTTTAACTAGGATTACCTGTCAACATCAAAAGTAAATACAGATTGGACAAGTTTCAAATACCATAACCGATATTTAGTGCATAAAACGCTTGTTATAGCATTTTCAATATAATCTGATTCCTTAAAAATGTCATAAGTCCTTATCCCTCACTGAATTCTGTTGGATAGAGGAATAGAGAGGGAGAGAGGAGGAAGTAATGATATTTTTCAGAAATCGATTAAATCGAAAACAATTGCTGAGAACCACCCACACGTTACGCGGCAAGCGAAAACACGCGTGGCATGCGAACCCGCACTGCTGTATCGGGTTAAGTTACGACGCAAAGCCAGCGCTAGCAAACACACACGGTGTGTGTAGATTCTCAATAATATAAGAATCTAAACCGGTTCAACAGTCGTGCAAGTAAATACCGGTCGTGGTTTTTGAATCTTGTCTTTTAGTGACAGTGTCACTTTGACACATTGTGTATGAAAAAGGCAGCGAGTGACGTTATTTAGCGCGCCGCACCCTGCATGACGCTGCATGGATCTGCTTCACGCCATAGTTCGTCAGCTCCTCAAATATTTACCCCAAGCTTGACTGTCGGCTTTTTACCGACACACACCACGAAGGCCGTAATTCTTTTGAAGTGAAAACTTTTTAGGCGCCTTGAGCACTTTTTGGGTGAACAAAAAAAAGGAGTGTTAAACAAAAAGTTGTTATTACAAATCAAGTAGATAGATAGATAGATAGATAAACTCTTTATTGAAACACCACAGAACAAAGAAAACTTAAAACTAGAACAAAACAAATTTTACAATTAGTGTCACAATGGGCGGTCTTATCGCTCAGAGCGATCTCTTCCAGACAACCATGCACGGAGAGGAGTAATTAAGACATCGGACGGTGACAAGTAGGTACTTCATATAAATTAAAACTCATTAGAAAAAGCTGCCCACAGTTTTATGGCTCTTTCGAGTTTTTATTTGTTTTAAGATTTAATGATATTGTACGGAACATTTCCGTCTCGATGGCGCTTGCGCCTTAACACCGCTCCGCCGGACACGGCGCGCGATAAAACTGTTAAATTTACTGGTTTTCGGAACGTTTCCGTGCATCCCCCTGTCCGTGGTCTTTTTAGAAGGGTTGTTTGATATGTCACTTGCCTTCCGGTTCCGGCTGCAAAATGGCGGTTAGTAATTTAGCTTCATTCGAATGTCATACTTACCTACAAGCGTTACACTTGATGCTGACTTCCGTTTACAGATTTTTCACATACATACAGTGTTTAATATTTTATCAAATTCTTTTTTTAATTTTTTTTCAGCACTTTCAAACATTTAGTTTTAAGATATGTTTGTATTATTTTGCAGTGAATAATTTTATTTTTATTTTTCCTTTTTTCATTTTCATTTCAATATCTACGTATGTATATAAAAAAACGTGACTCCTTCTTTTGGCAGTCGGATAAAAATGAGGCATATACTTAACCATGATTATTGATATTTTAAACAAAAATGTCGTGATATTTGTTTGTTTGTACCAACTTCGTAATTGATTTTTAATAATGGTTTAATTAGTTTGTGTAAATGTTGTTGAAATGCCGTATAAAGTAAAATAGTGCTATTTTTTTTTTTTGAGAAATATAGCCTTGTGGGCCTGCTCCAAAGGCCCTATCAAAGTTTCATAAAAATCGGTCGAGCCATTTTGGAGTCCATGGGAACAAACACACGTCGATTTCTATATATGCATAGTGAGTTAAATCCTCTTAGAGGAAATCTGGAATGAGCCAAAAAAAATCGTTCAAAAAGTAAATTATATGTTTATTAAAGCTTAGCAATCAGAAGGTCGTGAGTTCAAATCTCAGTGCGGGCACGTACCAATGTGTTTCTGTAAAAACATATGTACGTAATTATCACTCGCTTTTCGGTGAAGGAAAACATCGTGAGGAAACCCACATACCTACCCGAGAATTATTTCGGAGCTAGGTATGTTATCCACCAATCCGGACTTGGCCCCCGTGGTGGAATATGGCCTAACCCGCCTCACGAAAGTGAGGAGAGACCCGTGCCCAGCAGTGGGACGTTATGGGTTCATGATGATGATAAAGCTTATCATATTACTAAAGTGTTCTAATATTGTTCAGTCCATGAATGCAATAGCAAGAAGCGTTCATTCATCATCAATTTCCACTACAATTTACGGGGAGCTGTCAATGTTACATAATAGGGGTACACAATAACCCCGAGTTGATCGCTTTAACTCGCCCTTTGTGGCCCCGAATCCATGGTGGATGAATATTCCACGATAACATGACAGGCGTTTTGTGACAATAATGAATGACCCATTTCTAGTAAAAGTGTTAAACAATGGACATGAAATTGAACGAATTAGCTTTGTTTTCGAACGGTATGGCTATAGCTGTATCTGTTATCAGGCGTGGCGCTTACCATCAAGCTAATTATGTGCTATTATTGTTTATCTACTGTCAATAGAAGTGCATTGTTTTGCATTCATGCATAATAGGCGGTCTTATTGCTAAAGGGCGATTGCAACTAGACAACATTTACATTTTTCTAATGAGATAAAAATACAGTCAAAACGGTAATAAATTAATATTTGCGTCCATTGTGGTGGCACACACACCCACACACACACACACAGTGTTTTAGTGTGCTTAATCTCGCGATCATTAAGTCACGAAACACACATAGAACTGTTTCCATTTATCTTCCTTCATAATCACTAGTATAATCTTGGGCTGTTGTCATGAAACAGAATATCCCGAACCATCAAAATTCGTCAATTCTGTTCATGTTCCTAAATATCACCCTAATCCAAATCCTTCATTATCCGACGTTTCGTAACCATATAACGGCTAATATCTCCGTTATTGTAACAACAATGATTAATCTATTCGAACGAAATAAATAAACATGGCCATAAAGAGCGTCGCTGTAATTTTGAAATTCATGAATAAGCACCGAAAAGCTCCCGGCGACAATGGACCAAATTCATTTGTACATCCTTTGTGATTTTTGCGCGGGATTTGACGTGATATTACGGTTAATTCAATATTTGGTAAATAACTATACATTGTTTTATGACAACCATGACACGTGATTCCAAATAACATGGATATTTTAACGAAATGAAGACACTGTACATGAATGTTCTACGATTGGCGGGTCAAAATTAGAGAAACGCGGAAAAATTGATCAAATTGAAATTCACTTTATTATTAGGTTATTCGGCCGCGGGTCAAGTTATTGTGGTTTATTACTAAGCCAATCAAATAAACTAAGAATGGAAATGGAGCCAGTACTGATCCTTGTGGCACGCCCGAGCTATTTTCCAAGCAAAATAGCATTATGTTAAGGCTCGCTGATTTACACTTCCATTGGTTAAGTGGCGAGTTAACACGCAAAAATGGCGAGTTTAGTCCTTTTTCATGGTTTGGATATAAATTAGCTTGATAAGTAGAAAGTAGTGGGAGGCCTCTTCTGCAAGATACCGTCTGGGGAAGTACCACCCACACCTTTGCCGGATATTCATCCGCAAAGCAGTAGTGTGCAAACATTACCGTGTTCCGGTTTGAAGGGCACTGTTTCCAGCGAAATTACTGGGCATATGAGATTATAGAACCGATGCCTCAGGGTGTCGAGCGCAGTGCAGTGCCGCGCATGATTCTGCAATGCGGGGTTCTGGGTGGTGCTGTGACTGTTATGGGCAGGCGTAGCGCTTACCATCAGGTGATCGACTTGCTCGTCTCGTCACTCAGACAAATAAAAAAAAAGTTGACAATAGAGTAATGTCTGTCCATACAAAGACAGTGATAAGCACTTAACTAGTCATTTTCGCAAGTTAACTCGCCACTTAACTGATGAATGTGGAAATCTAGGCCATAGCCTAAACACTCCGTAAAGGCTGATTTCCACAATTTTATTTATCTGGTTTTTTTAACCACAAGTTAACTTACAGTATGTCAATGCAATGTAATCGTGTAAACTGAATTTAAACGACGGCCATGTTGCTCGTTCTTTTGATATCGGAAGCGAAATCGACTCATGCTCGTTTTGTTTGACAACTCGATATAGGGTTATCACGTTGATGTATTTTTTTTTTTATATTTGTTTACCAGATTTTTCTTATAGAGTTGAATGTGCAGCCATTGATATCAGCGATGTGACCATAATTTCATTTATCTTTCTATTTCCACATGTACATATTTATGTGTTTTTATTTAAAATATTACAATTACAATAGGACTATGATTTCAATGAATCAGGTGATTTATTTGCTCGTCTCGTTACTAAGTCAAATAAAAGAAGTTACCTATTTACTCGTGACTTGAAGACTTCCAGGTTGTAGAAATACAGATTCAGGCAAAGAGTTCCACTCCTTTGCTGGTCGCATAATAAAATGTGGAGGCAACTCGCTTCGTGCGTACAGATGGAATATCCGCCATGGCGCATCGCCGTACGTCTGGTTGTTAGATGATGAAATAAATATAGTGGAGTATAGTGGAATGGAGTTAGACGTTTTTGGGTCACTAAAAATAAACCCTACAAAGCTTCACTGAATATTCCATCGCACTCCCAGAAGCGTGACAACCCTAGCGCCGCAAATAGTTCGCATGTGTTCAAAATTCCGATCGGGTGAATTGCATTTCACATTTTTTTTTATCCGGTAACGTATTGTGGAGTTTTGAACAGCCACAGTTAACATAGTTTTATTATTTATTGCAAAATAAGTCGGATTTGACACTCGCGGAGATAGTTATGGGGTTCATATCATGACTCCAGCTCTAACGACAACAGACTGTGAGATGGTGTCATGCACACACTCGATATGAATTTTAACACCGAATTTTTATGACCTGATCTTAGCCTAATAATAGGTGTAATGGGCGGTCTTATCGCTTAAAGCGATCTTTAACAAACAACCCTTGGATAGACAAAATAGGCAATGACAAAAAAAACGGAAAAAATAAAGTTAAAATAAAATGAGTCCTATTACTATGTTACTATGGGTAAGCAACAAACCGTAATGCGGGTTGTCCATAGACGGCGGTGACCATCACGTGGAGGGGTGCGGGCCAGGTAACCTCCACTAGTGCCCGGCTGTTGTTCGTCCCTCTTGATGCGTTGCATCCGGAGGGAAGGGCAGCAGCTAGGACGGTGCACCCTGGGGTTCGGTCAGCAATTCTCCTAGGGGAATTGGTGGCCGTAGCAAATAACCTGGCGAGAAGAGGTCCTTCGCGTGTCCCTCTGATCAGCAGAGGGCACAGCGAGGGACCAATAACGGGGACTTTTGGGCCGCGGATCGGGGGGTCCAACGCCCAAGTCTAGAAGTCCCGAGCTAAGGTGCGGTCCGTGTGTTCCGGGACGCACCCAGTGGAGAACGAGGCCTCAGGAGGCGAGCCCGAGAGGGCGGCCGCAGAGGTGGTTGCGGAAGCGCCAATCGTACCCGCGACCACCTCCATAATGCGGAGAGGAGAACACCCCGGGGTTTTAGTGGGTAAACCCCGTCAGACCGCGTTCTGACGGGGGAGTCCCACATAACCCCCCCCCCCCCCCCCCCCCGGCCGGGTGGTATGCCTAATGCATTTCCCAAAAAATAATGACCATCACGTGGACAGCATGCTCGCTTGCCACATGTTTAATAAAAACAAAAACTTATTGCTTTATATGATTTCTCCTATCAGCAGCAGTGTTCTGGGTGGTGCTGTGACTGTTATGGGCAGACGTAGCGCTTACCATCAAGTGAAACATTTCCTCGTCTCGTCACTGAATCAAATAAATAAAAATACAAACTGAAGCAAAAATTGTTTTTAAAACGTGTACTGCGACCAGGGGCCCAATTCTATAAAATAACTAACCTATCAATTGTGTGTCGGTAGTGTCTCAATAGGATAGTCATTGACATTTGGTATTCTATAAATTATTATTTTTGCTAGCCACACTGAAAACTATTGTACTGCCACACAACAGCCACACCACAGGCACACAATCGACACACTACTGAGACACCATTAGAGTTTTCGTAGAATGCCAAATTTGCACCAGTGGCAATATAATGTCTGTAGTGTGTCGATAGTATGTCAATGGCGTGTTGCTTTACTCTAAGTTATAGAATTGGGCCCAAGGTTGTTTGCAGTACGCATTTCTTTCGTCTAAAGACTCGTAAGGCCTGCTCCACACTCCATCCGTGAGAACAAGCTATTTGTTTCTCTCACTCCAGCTAAAAGCGACCCTGAAGCCCCCTTGTGTTTAACAGGCACTAGAGCCGCGACGGGTTGTCTCTTTGTACATTCTACCTTTGTTTTCATCGGAACCTAGCGTCTCCAAAAAAAAAAGTAAGATACGAAATGTTTCAGTTCAATTATTTCAATATTTCTTGCAAAAACTGAATCAATATCAAATACAATCTAAAAGTCACATAGTAATTGTATTTTATACTACGCGCATGCGTTCGACTGCCGCGCATTCACTCTCGCTCTGTCTCTTTCTATTCCCCCTCCCCAGGAGCGTTAAACGTTTAACGCAACCTTGCTGGAAGTCGCATTAGAAGTTTCACTTCAAACGGTTTAGTTTTTAACATTTTGACTGCTGAGCCGATTCGCCTGTCTAGCCACGCGTGCGGCTCTGCACGCTCCATGGTGTTTTCCCATACAACAAACACAACAGTTGTGTTTTCCCGCAATCGCGGCAAGTTGTGAAAAACACGGCAGTTGTGCTCTCAGCATTGAAGGTGTTAACAACTTGCTTAAAAAAGGAAAAGTGCAGTGCTGTGCAAGATTATGCAATGCAAAGTTCTAGGTTGCACTGTAACTGTTATGGGCAGTCGTAGCGCTTACCATCAAGTGAGTGATTTGTTCATTTCGTCAATCAGTCAAATAAAAAACTGGATGCGAGCGGTCATAGCCTAGTGGGAGAACATCAGCCTTCCATGGAGAGAGTCGTGAGTTCAGAAGTGAGAAATCCACATTATCTACCTGAAAATTATTTCAGAGGTAGGTATGTTATCCACCAATCTGGACCGGGTCCCCGTAGTGGGTTAAGACCTAATCCTCCTCACGAAATTGATGGGAGACCCGTGCTCAGCAGTGGGCCGATATGGGTTGATGATGATAAAGGAGAATTGCCACCTATCGCTTCGATAGCTGATAAAAAAAGTTACACTTTAAACTTCAGTTTGATACTGCAGTAAACCAAATTCCCAGTCGAAACCATTTAAGTCACAGTCCACATGATGGGAAGCCATTTGTCACCGCGTTGAATTCCATTCAGTGTGTAACAGGCACTAGACTGGAGTGCCGATTGTCCCGTTCAAAGCCTTTGTCCCAGCGAGCCTGCGTTTGCTTCCCGGGAAATTATCTACCGTAAAAAACGGAAAAGTCCTCACACAGAAATTTTGTATAATTTTGCGGCAATATTTGTGTTTGGGAGAGATATATGTATCGATATTAATTGATAATGTCCTACTTTAATATTATAAACTAGCTGTACCCTGCTATGCTTCGCTGTGGCACATTCGCACATTCTCTGATATGTCACTAATGAAAAAAATAGATAAGAACAACCCTCGATGCGGATTATATATCATGCTAAAATTTCAGCTCGATCGGTGCAGAACTTTTTGAGTTTTTGAAGCGTACACAAACCAACATAACATTTTTATATATTTAGAAGATGTGAAAATTTGTTAGAAGGATAGATGTTTGTTACTCTTTCACGCAAAATGTACTGGAGGCATACCATGACCTCATATATCGATTCAATTGAAGACCTAAACTGAACCGCGTCGCATAATCGTACCGTGACGTCTTATTTTTTATGTTGCTGCCATTTTCAACCTAAACTGGATATAGTTTAGGTTGAAAATGGCTTATTAGCGACTCAATTTAGATTTCTGCGGTTCAGTTTAGGTCTTCAATTGAATCGCTATATCATGAATCATGGTATGCCTCCTGAACGGATTGTATGAAATTTGGCATACAGATAGTTTATTGCCTGGATTAACACATAGGGTAGTTTTTATTCCATAAAAATCGACGAATTTTGTGGCATAATTAATCAACGCGGGTGGAACGCAAAGCGCAGCTAGGAAGTAATAAATGAACGAAGTCGCGGGTAACAAACAGTTGGTTTGATATAAATCAGCTAGCTGTAGCTGGTTTAATAATATATGAGTTCCTATTCTATAATTTTCATATATTTACTAGACAAAAACGGGAAAATTCCCGTCCCGGATTCGCCGTCGACCTCCGCCAAAAAAAAAATTAAACAGAAATAATGCCTTCGACTAAAAATTACCTCCTTAATAATATTTCATCGAAAAATAACTTTCTCTCATTACATTTCAAATATAAGCCATTACGATGCCAAATATTTATACAACTCTTTCAACCTTTACGTTACGAATCTTTTAATATCTGCACCGTATACATGCAGTATGGGCAGTAACGCAGAAATGGTTCGAGTTAATTATTCGCACACTCACAAAGGTCCGAACTATACGGACTCAAACCGCACTAAACGCAATTCAAAATGAAAGTTGTATACTGAGAACCGTCTTTGTAGATGGCTCATACTGTTTATAAGTTCTCATATAAGATTCAGCGGTTGGAAACATTGGTTTAAATTTTATTTGATGTTGAAACATTTTGATATTATGTTTGTACGTCCATGGCCCGGTGTTTATACAAATTTAATAGCGAATGTAACATCTTCATTTCAATATTTCTTAGATGTTTATTTTCTTATTTTCTCATACTGTAATTCGAATTTGAAATCAATACTATTTTTAGGTTAGCACACTTTGAAATAACTTGCAAATTACAGCTCGCATTGGAACTGTTACGGGCAGGCTGTTACGGGTGGCGCTTTAACAAGTTCTCTGCTGAAAACACAACTGATGTGATTTATATAACTTGCCGCGAGTACGGAAAAACACAACTGCTGTGTTAGCAGTATGGGAAAACAACGGTGTGTGCGGATCCGTAACCGTGACTAGACAAGAAAATCGGCTCACCAGTCAAAGTGTTAAACTGTTTGTCCCGGTCCTTATCTTTTTTTTAATGCGCTGCCCTCGTCAGCCCGTTGGACAATGGCCCTAAACAAAAAAATTGGCTCAGCAGTCAGTGTAAAAAAAAATCCTCTTGGATCATTGGACGTAATCTTAGTTAGTTATTCTCGTGATAAGGTCACGTGACTTAGTTTTACTCGTGAATGACGATTGACTGCTATGAATGGGCGAGCTGAAGATTTTTTGAGGCGTGAAAACTTATCGAGTCAAATGTATTTATCGAACCGTAAGAAAACATTGTTATCGCCTTGGAGGAGATTGCTCGGCGGAGTGAGATTCCTTAACGAGATAACGCGTCAGTCAACAAATGCGCCTTTAATAAAATAAACGAGAAGTTTTACATTACACATGCTACAATTTAGAATAGAATAGAAAATACTTACCTAAATTTTTTTAAGCAATACTTCTTTACGCACGCTTGACTTGGGGAGGAAGCTGGTGAATGCGTTAAGAAAAATGTGATCGGGTGTGGCGAACGGAAGTTAAAAGGGAGATATAGGTTAGAGAAGATAAAAAAAGAGAAAGTTACGTTTCCTTGAAGACGCTGACCTTTTTTTTTTTTTTTTTTTTTTTTTTTTTTTTTTTTTTTTTTTTTTTTTTTTTTGCCCGGGGGGAAATTACCTTATTGATACCACCGGCCTTGGGGGAGGCCGGATGGTTATGTGGGGGTCCCCCGTCAGTGCGCATCCTAGTGATGCGCGCTGACTGGGTGTACCCACTAAAAAACCCCCGGGATGTTCTCTCTCCGCATGTTGGGGTGACCGCGGGCTCGCGATTGCGCTTCCACGACCACCCCTGCTTCCACGACCACCCCTGAGACGCTGACCTTGGTCTTCCGGATTCAAGATAACGCCAGGAGAGTGGGATATTTTGGGACAATTGAGTGCGCGAGTGTACCTTTTTTTTTTTTTTTTTTTTTTTTTGTTTTCCCGGGGAAATGCATTAGGCATACCACCCGGCCCCGGGGGGGGGGGGGTGGTTATGTGGGACTCCCCCGCCAGCTGGTCTGGCGGGGTTTACCCACTAAAACCCCGGGGTGTTCTCCTCTCCGCATTATGGAGGTGGTCACGGGTTCGCACGGCGCTTCCGCGACCACCTCTGCGGGCGCCCTCCCGGGCTCGCCACGTGAGGCTTGGGCCTCTTTCTCCGCTGGGTGCGTCCCGGAACACACGGGCCGCACCTCAGCTCGGGACTTCTAACTTGGGCGTTGGACCCCCGATCCGCGGCCCAAAAGTCCCCGTTATTGGTCCCTTGCTGTGCCCTCTGCTGATCAGAGGGACACGCGAAGGACCTCTTCTCGCCAGGTTATTTGCTACGGCCACCAATTCCCCTAGGAGAATTGCTGACCGAACCCCAGGGTGCACCGGCCCAGCTGCTGCCCTTCCCTCCGGATGCAACGCATCAAGAGGGACGAACAACAGCCGGGCACTCGTGGAGGTTACCTGGCCCGCACCCCTGCGCGAGTGTACCTAGGCCGACCCCGTCTTGTCTAACTAACTTTTCATTTTTAATAAATTTTAAAAATTATGTTTTTTTATTCGTCCACGTTCCTAAATAACGTGACAGTATTTATTTTTATTATTTAAATATCTTTTATGAATTTTATTTTTAAATATTTTTTTTTTTTTTTATATTTCAGTTCAAGTTTTACTTCTACTATAATATGTCCGAGCATACATTTCGTTTTTACTTTTACTTTAATTTAGGCTTGGGTACATAAAGCGGCGATTGCCAAGTGTAAATTAATACTGTAAGCTACCTATACTATCTATCTTTAAATAAATATTTTTGTTTTTTAATATTATTAGTGACATTTAACTGGGCAGTATATTTTTTTTTTTAAATTAGCTTTGCAAAATTAGTTCATTACGCCAGTGTCAAGTATTGATAATTTTCTAGTTTCGTAATAATCATTTTCAAAGTAGTCAGAATAACGAGTCCCAGTCAGTCAGAAGTCTAGTCAAAGTCATGATTCAGTAAACTGAAACTTCTTGGGACATTCAGAGAAAACGCGAAATGGCTTGTTTTTTGGATTTGTATCATTTGTCCACACTCGTATATACGTAAACTAACAATAAACAAGGGTTAATATTCAACATTAACATAGGAAAAAACACTACTTTGAGAAAATAGAATAGAATAGAAAAACTCTTTGTTGTACACCAGAAACAAAAATAAACACAGTACAGAAGAATTACAATAGGTAAACAAGGGTAGTACAATGGGCGGTCTTATCGCTGAAAGCGATTTCTTCCAGACAACCTTTGGCTGGACAGTAAAAAACATTTTTCGATAGTAGGGTGGGCGGCGTACTTACAGTATTTAATAGACAGAATACATTTAATTCAAAAGAACCACTTGACACTTTCGGTTTCCCGCCAAAACTCCAACAGTATAATGTTACACACAAGCAAAGAGTTGCTAACTACACCCACAGAATAATAAATGTATCTCTAAGCCCACACTGAGATCCTATTTAAAACGCTAATCTCCAAAAAGCAACATTTTCCGAGCAAAACGTTACTAAAAAGCTAAATTTCAAAAATATCTTCTCGCAATTGGTATGCCAGAGGCGAGCAACATTTTCGAGTCCATTTAAAAATTCAACTCAACCTCTTTACCGTTTTCGTTCGACATAATGCAAAAATTAAAACTTAAATTATTCTCATCGCCAGGGTTCTGCATATAAATAAGTAGGATAGAAACTGCGAAATCTTCGGATTCAGTCAAAATGGTCCGAAATTTTGGCCGAAGCCGAAGGTTTATAGCAAGCTCCGAAAATGAACAAACTGTAACAAATGAGCGAGATCGCGATGGGACATAGCCACGTTATCTATAATCCATGGAGATTATTTAAAATACCTTTCTATACCATAAAATCAATATAAATCTGTAATTTAAAAGTTTTTATATCCTTTACATGATTAATTTTAGACTATCATCAACTGAATTTCTATAGGATTTTAAATCTTCGGCTTCCAGGAATCGACCTTCGGTCGGACACTAAAAATAATACGAATTCAATATAATTTATAAACGCTTTTATTGGAACGGGAAATAGTTTTTCTTTTGAGATAGTTAATTTTTCTTTTTGTTTATTTGCTGTTATTGAATAAGTTAATCATGTTTTTACAACACTATGAAGAGCCGATTCCGAGCCGAGATTCTTTCAATTTGAAATATTAAAATCCGTTTTTTCAAAATTTATAGAAATCTTTAAAGGATTACTATTGCAGTTGCAAACATAAGTAATTCATTGTTTGAAATTTACGTATTTTAGCATAAAAATCTTTCCTCATTTTATCGTTTTCTGCTTGGCACTTTACAGAACCCTAAAATGAAATTCTCATTTGCGGCTCACGTGGCCGGGTCCCGTTCTGTTTTTTTTTTTATTTCCCCTTAATCGCAACTAAAGCGCTTTGTAATTTCTCCACTCGACTTTTGAATTTTAAATACGAGCGAGAAATGTTGTCTATCTCTGGTTTAGTTTTTGAACTAGGGTTTTAGTTCATAATTTGTTTTAAATTGGTTAAGACAACTTATAGTTTAAACACAGTACCTTCAGTACCCAACTTATTCACACTTTTTCAGTTTTTCCTAGCTCTGTCCCTTTCTCTCGCTTGGGTACTTCATTCGCTAGAGCGAGATATGGCTGGCAAGCTCCCGCAGCCTTCAAAGCTAACTAATTCTAAATCGCATTGAACCTACAGCTTTAGGATAACGTATCGCTTCGAGCGTGACCCAGCATTTATCGAATTGTTTCCTTCTCTTTAATCTGTTGATTTCAAACGGTCGAAGAAGATGCGAGAGCCCCTCCATAAGCTATTTCGTTCCTTTTTACGCCTTTTCTCGCTTACGCAAAGTGAGCGAATAACGAGAAAGCGTAGAAACTGTCTTCTATATCTGTGCTTTACACCATCTCTCATGAGTGCATTCCGTACGACCTTCTTACGTATTGTCCTAGGTGAGCGAGCATAGCGATGCGATGCGATGAGACGCGATAAAAGGCCACACAGTGTGAAAATATCAAAATACCCAACACACAACATTTTAAAACTTTTGTGTGGTCATCATCGCCAAATAGATGAAATTATCATATTATTATTATGCACAGAGAGGTTGAGAGTTTTGGCACGCTCCTGCACTGCGCTCTGAATATATCATTTGGGTGACTTACACCGTGATGCGAAACGGCCCCATAGCCACAATAGCTATATCTGCCTACCTTATCATGGTGCTGATAATGAGACGTAAGCTATGAATACACACTCGTTGTCATAGTTTGACTAGAGGGTAGATAGATAATTCTTTATTGACACCAAAATGTATATAGCACAGAGTTAAAAAAAACCATAACTTCTTATCGCGGTCTAATCGCTTAAAGTGATCTCTGCCCGACGACCTTTGGATGGACAATGATTCCAATCAATCAGTTAAGTAAAGCAATGTCCTGGCAGACACTTTGATAGGAGACCACCCTGTAGTGGCAAATCGTCTGAGATTTCGTACTTTGAGAATGTTACAACAGTCGATATCGATGGATGTCAGACAGAGCCTTTAGGGAGGCCTGACAAGCTGATACCCGAGGTCTATGATATTTTCGCACTGTATCGCGTCGCGTCGCGCTGTCTCATTTCGCTCACCTAGGACAGTGCGTTCCTTTTCAGCTGTGCACTTTACGGGCTTGTTCCGTAGAGCTCTCACGTTCCGCTTTGACGCGAAATGGCTGCGACTGCGTCGCGCAATTCGCGGAGATGTATGCAATTAGTAAAGCAGCTTTGTCAGTTGTGAGTGTAGTTAGGTTGGGTTTGTTACAAGCGCAGATGATACTTCTAGGGTACCTATAGACGTGCGAACATGCTCGGCGTTTTACGGTCGAGCTTTCGACGTTGGTCTATGTTTCATTCAAATAAAACAATATATTATTCGCCGATGGAATATGATTCGATCGTGATCTTACACTTAAACACCGTGTAGCATAATATTAAATATATAGCATCATCATTTTCATGTGTTCGGTTTGAAGGGCACTGTTTCCAGCGAAATTACTGGGTATATGTGACTTTAGAATCGATGTCTCAGGGTTGTCTCTGGGCAGTTATGGGTTGAGCAAACACTGCGCTCGTCACCCTGAGACATCGGCTCTACAGTCTAATATGCCCAAAAATTTCGCTGGAAACAATGCCCTTCAAACCGAAACACAGTAATATTTCCACACTACTGCTTGGCGGATGAATATCTGGCAAAGGTGCGGTACTTCCCCAGGCGGAATTGGTAATAAATCAAATAGGCCAATAAACACTTCAGTCGTCCGTTTAACAGCTAATTCTCTTATTTGGGCCAATTGTTATTATTTTTACAGAATAGCATTAATTGTAATTATATAATATTTAAAATTATTTGTGTTTTTGTTTCAGCCTGAAAGATTGAACGTATTCAAAAATGACCAAGACAGCTGGGACTACACATGTGAGTACTACAACTGTAAGTTCCTGTTTCACCATCTCCAGATAAACTATCTGACTGATAAATAGTAACAATAATCGTATCGAATACATAAATTTGTAAATTTGTTAGTGACTGGGCACTTGGGTGTACTAACTGCTACTCTCCAGATAAAATTCTTTCGCGAGCCTTCGGAGTCAGTATCAATCTTGCCTTCGCGTGCTTACCATCTACGACCACAACGTCACATAACAATAGTGGTTTAACGCTAATCAAAAATTTATAGAGTACACTGAAAACATCCTTGGCTTGGTCTGCTTAAGTTACGAAAGAATAAAAGAAAACATTTTATTCTGAGATGAATTAAGTGGATATAACCTAGTTTTGTTTCGATATTTATCAGTCAGATAAGATTTATTTGAATGTGGTGAAACAATAATACATTTCAATATAGTGAAATAGCGTAAGAGAAAATATTGCTTTATTTAAATGAGACAACCACTAATGCCACTACTATTTGTTTTTATTAAAATGTAATTAAAATTAAAATAAACCAATCAATATTTTCAATAAATAAGCAATATTTTACATTTATTTCTTCTGTTATAAAAAGGTACTTTTTTAGTTTATTATGTGGATTATTGTTTTAAATATATTTATCCGTAAGGCATGTTTTATTTAAAGGTAACGTCAGCATGTGATTTTAATGTTACACTTAATTTTTACACCTACCGACATTTTTACAGATCAATTTATACTTATTACGTTTATAAATATTTTTATCTAAAACAAACTAAAGAACATTATGTTTTCATACTGCCACTATAAGTCATAAAGAACTTCTATTTGAAAATGAACATGTTATATTCACTCGAAAAATATTTAACGTTACGTGAGAATACGAAAAAATCTAATTTAGCTATTCCAAATCTTAACCATTTTACACACAGTGCTATTTCTATTACAGCTAGTGTAGTGTTATGTCGTTTTTGCGCATTAATTAACACGTTCAGTGCTGAAAACACAACTGTCGTGTTTAAAGTAATTTGCCGCGTGTGCGGGAAAACACAACCGGTGTGTTTGTTGTAAAGGAAAACACTATGGAGTGTGCAGAGCCGCACCCGTGGCTAGACAAGATAATCGGCTCAGCAGTGAATGTTTTAAGTTGACATTTTGCTTCTGATCGAAATAAATTAAAGTTTTATAGAAACTGACTAACAGTAGATTGATATTGTTTCGACACATTTTGGACAGCTTTGCAGTACCAAATATGTATTTTTGTGAAACCTTATCTAGAAAAATACATCATTCTTTAAAAACTTATTCATATTTAATGAATAATTTACCTTATTCTCAGACGTAGTTACAATCCTAGCTCTTTCAATTTTCAAAAGCGTCTTCAAGACACGTTTAATGCGGAATAAAATGTATTTTCATATGCATAGTCTGCGCAGTAACTGTTCAACTCAGTTAGCGTTTCAAAGAATGAAACTGTTGAGAGTGAAAAAGGAATTACGTTTTAAAAATTTAACAAAGGAGTGGCGAGCTCGGTGAATCACGCTTGCTTCACAGTATTTCTTGATACTTTGAGCTGTGAAATTGTAAAAGACCAACTCTGTTAATGAGACATGGAAATGCTACGTCCCCACTGGAATTTCTAAACTCCGGTTTCCAATTTGTATAACCGATTCAAATAAGAAGGCTCAAATTCGATTGTATTTATTTATAACAGTAACATTTTATTTTTATTATCTAATTGTTTATCTATGAAGTTGTTCTTGAGATATTCAGAAGATGTAGAAGCGGGTCACATTTTTTTAAGTATGTCGCCGGTTATCCCGCCTGTAACCGACTTTTATCGTCTAATTAGATAAATTTAAACATACAATTTTATTCAATTATAAATCTCAGTTAAAGAAATTTTATTAAAATTAAATCGTTCCAAATTCCAGTTTTATGGCAAACGAAAAAAAATGGAATAATAACCTAAAAGAAACCTTATTCTAGTCCAATAAACCGATACCAGTCATTTTCTAAACTAAATATCTCACTACTCAGTATTTAGTACAAAAAAGTTAAATTTAAGGGAGATATAAAAGGTCCGGATTGAATTTCAGTTAAAAAATTATCCCAAAATTAAATATGACGTATATCGAAAACCTCTCGTCATTGTCCGTAGAGATGCACTATAAACACCCACAATTACCTATATTTTTTGTTGTCCAGCAACCAACATTCTCCCCAATGGGGTTTTGAACAAAAAGTAGAATTATTTGCCCAGAGTTTGTATGCTTTTAAAACTGCTACGTACGTTTTAGCTTTGCCCAAGTTTTTTATTAATGTTTATGTTTAAAAATTAAAGCGCGCTGTTTGATATTAAACATCAGTGGTTGGACGGGTTGGCCACATTTGCCTTTGGCTTAGGAGTTTTCTGCGTTTCATGTTTAAATGCTTTTAGCAAAGAAATGAGGTATACACTGACCCTGGTTGAGCCTGTTGGTGGTTTATGTCCTAATCCTCCTCAAGTGAGGCGAGACACGTGTTCAGCGGTGGGCGGAATTTTTGCTTGAGTGCTAAACATGGGGTAACTATACTAAATGCTTTGTTTGTCTAGTGAGGTAAAGTTGGCCTCGGGTGCCAGAGTGGTGTCAGGCCAGGCAAGGGCCAGATATTCATTCGCCAAGCAGTAGTGTGCAAAGATTACTGTGTTCCGGTTTCAAGGGCACTCTTTCCAGCGAAATCCTCTCTCTGTCTGAAATTGTATCTTTGAGTAAGACAGTAAGAGACAAATCAGAATTTCCATTAAAAATAAATCTTTGAAGATTAAAAAAGCTATTCGTGTCAACCCTTTCAAGAGGATCAATTATTTCCAAGTAATTTCCTTCCCAGAACGACTTTTTAATAACTCCATCGGTTTTTAAATCTTCCCATAAAGAGGTTATTACATGAAGCTATAAAAGTGTAGGACGCTGCGACGCTTAGTGTAAAAGTGAAGCACCTATGATAAGCCGGTCCGTCCGCACGCGCAATCCTCTCGTCCATATTCACATTATGTTGTGCTGATCGATACTTCAATAATTTCAATTAAACTAATGACGTCAGGCACAATAAATCCAGTAAGTATTTTTTTCATTTCCCTGTACAAGGGGCAGAGTTTGCGTTATATGACACTCACACACATGGGCCGCCATTGCTGTTTCACTTTCCTATGTGACGTCGTGGGGTCCTTCTTTTTTTGTACGTTCACGATCTCTTACCGTAACTGCGTTCCTGTTCAAGATGGTGGCTTCCGGCGCGCGGGAAATTGCAAATGGAACGTATCGCTTTGCGCTCTAGTTTCCGGTTTGTCGCGGTCTAGTCTTTGAGTATTGTTGTGAATTGGGATTTTCTATGAATTACCTTATTACGTTATGTTTTTTTTTCTATCTGTGTTTTATACAATGTGGTGTCAATAAAGAGTTATCTATCTATCTATCTTCCTTCTCCGATATACGTACTTTATATCAAATTGTATTGTCGTGCTTTCCACTTTTCCCTCACTGCGACAGAAAGAGGGTTATGTTTTTTGTATTATTATTCGTTTTTTCTTGTTTATCGAATGAGATAGCGCGACCTCATCTTGCCTCATCTCGGCGGAGGACTGCTCACATGGGATTTTAGTCATCATCATCATCAACCCATATCGTCCCACTGCTGGACATGGGTCTCCCATAATCTACCACGGGCGCCCCGTCCGGATTTGTGGATAACATACCTACCTCCGAAATAATTTTCGGGTAGGTTGGGCTTTAGTAGATTCGATTTAAATGTGTTCGCTTGTTTAGTCTTCCCGGCATAATAAAATCAGCTTACAACCCAAAAAGCCATCGTCAATAACGTACCGAATGTAACCTATTACCGCGACGGATTCGAACCAGCCTTCCTCACTAACTGATTTACGGACAGGCCGCACCGCCGCGGATAAAATTGCAAATGTATGCAAAACGCATCCACATTTGGCACTTAGCTCAGATTTGCAGGCTTGCCTTTTTGTATTTAGAGTTCCGCATAGATGCCGTGAAAATGGAACGGTTATATTTTTTTCACGCGTTTTTTTTATCACGCGTTTCTCCCGTTGGGATAGGCAGAGACTACATCTTTCCAAATGCTACAATCCCAGCTCCCAATCCCTAAAATAATATTTTTTCATGTGCCTGTGTAAAGTGATTTTTGTTTCGTAGAGTTTATTTTTACCCGACTGCCCAACGGAGGGTTATGATTTTCGCGCGTATGTATGTATGTGTGATGCTTTAGCGCGTCCTACAGCCTCAAAAGCTTGAAGGGTTTTGATAAAAAATGTACCATTGGATTCGTCATAATCACGATAGTGACATATTCTACATGAAGTCTAAAAAAATAACAAAATGGCGACTGTAATCAGCCATATTGTATTTAATATGGAATGAAAACTGACCAAAGCCTATCAAGGTAAGGTGGATATGAAAATAAAGGTCTTTAAAATACCATTCTTATCATTTCGTTATCGAATTTTATTCCGACTTCATTATTTTTATGATTGTGTGCTCCACGATTTGTAGAGTTTAATAAGCATTTTTCCGTATAAATCTGCATTTTCCCAGATATAAACACTCACAGGTAACGTAGCTTCAAATTTAAACTGGAGCCAAATTGAATTCTAATCCGTTCAGTAGTTTTTGCGTGAGAGTAACAAACATCCACCCATACTCGCAAACTTTCACTTTTATAATATTAGCAGGATTAGTATGGATGGCACAGCGTTAATACGGAACACTAGTGGTAATACAATAGACGCTCTTGCCGCTCTTTTTTCTGGCTAGCTTTTTGTCTAGTCGTTTTTGCGTTAACTTCGTCTGAATTTAATGGCTTCGAAATGGAACTCGATGGTATAGCATCGCTACACTGTCTGCATTAAAAGTTAAAATGTAATAATGTTTTTCGTTTCTTTTTGAACGATGAGAATAAAGGTCTTTATGTATCCATTTGACAGCCCTTTTGACAGGCTTACTGTACATCATTTTGCAAAGTGTCAAAAAAGCCAATTGTCAAAAAAGTCAAATGCTTGCCTATTTTGCAATAGTAAAAAAGTGCATATTTAAAAAAAAAAGTGCCTGTTATGTGGTGTACACTTTACCCTACAAATTGCATCATCTGACATATTGTCAAACGCCTAGATTCAGTAAATAGTTGAAGGTTTTATATATGATTTTTTTTAGGAACAAACCCATGACGGACGCACTTAGTTGCGGCATAAATAAGGTTCCGTTTGGACTCTTTTTGGTGCGGTACTCTAGTTTCACATACTTGAGAGGTATACGTAACCTGGTCATGGATTGGCATTCTTCGGCATCGATAAATCAAAGAGATTCGGATGCACTGTGCATTCCCATGACTTACTTGAACCGGGTTAAACCGAGACTTCTGTACTAAAAGCTGGGGAGCTACCGTCCGATTTAATCACGGGTCAAATATCGCATCACGATTGAATGCATATCTCATCAGATTATGATTCCCTAGTAATATTTGACCGTTGGAGGATTGGACTCCGCAACCACGGGGGGCGTTACGGGCGCGGAAGTATGGAGGGCTATTTTTGGTGGGTAATTGCCTGATTGGCCTTGTTTTACTGTTTTTTTTTTTTATTTTGTTGGTAGTAAAGCGCACAGATCACCACTTGGCCACCATCACCGCTCTTAACGGCGAAACCGCGAATCGAGCATATTCAATAATTATCATATTTTATGCAAGATTGCTCGTTTAATGGAATCCAATGCTATCGCCCAGAACACCATCAAAGCTTTACCCGTTATTAAACTGAACATTAGCCCCCGAACTATAAACGTAGATACAGACTCTGAGGCATTTTCTTTATCTCCGTGTATTACAGTTTTACGATATCGGCGCTTGTTTGTGGGTTTGTTTGTGCCAAAGACGCTCAGTTAGATAATGCGGAATCGGGCACGGTGCCTATGTTGTCTAAAGTATACAGAAAATTTACTAGGCATAAGAGATTTAAAAACTAACGCTAGAGTGACGAGCGCGGAACAGGTAATATTTCTAAACCTTAAATTTTTGGGTGGCACTGCAATTTTTAATTGCCCGTGTGGACTGTGCTTACTATCAAGATAATGACGTGCTCGAATAGTTGTTCAATACAAAAATTTGTCACTTAAATCTTCGTTTCTTTACTGGTTAAAGTTTTAACTAAGTTTGAAGTTGTTGCTTCTTTTTATGGTACCACGATCGAATAATTATGTAATTGGCTATAGGAAATTTGATGATATTTTGTATAACTTCGCATAACCCCGGAAAAAAGCACGTGGAAAAACAAGAAATGGTTACTTTTGACTGGCGGTAAACCTGCGTTGTTAGCTACGACCAATATTTCTCTATGATCGATATAATCTTCCCACTTCTGAAACTACGGGTAATAAAATAATCATAAAAACTGGAAATAGAAAACTTAATTCGCAAGCTTTAGTGGCCTATAAAACCATTAGTCTCAAGTTGTGCCAAAAGTAGCTGCCAATTCAATATCCTTTCCAAGTTTTAACTATAATGTCACGTACAATCTGCAGAAAGAGAATAGGAACAAGTCCATCGCAACTGAGCAAAGGAAAGAAACTGCGAGATAATAAAATAAGATACCCTGAAAACATTACTAAGGGCTGATATCAAAGTGAGACTTATCAAAATCGCACCCAAAGAGAAACCACTAGCTTTAGCGACTGAAAGGACAAAACCTACGTAAAAGTCAATTTAAAGCATCCAAGTGGAGTCCAACCCTAACATTGCTACGCTGTGCCAAGACAAACAAACGGAGCTATCTTATTGGTGGATTTTTTTCAAACTCATCGTTCATCTTCCTCGAACAGCTTTAGTGGACAGCCAGTCTTAAGCTCGCACTCCAATTCATTAAGATCTAAAATTAATTTCCCTGATTGCAAAGCACCCTCTTCGCGTAAATAAAGATTGTGTGCAAGCTGCCAAGTTCCATAACTTCTGTTTCCGTTCTCTGGCTTGACCGATATCGCAGTATTACGGGGACGCAGTATTGTAACTAAGGTTTTTCCGCGCTACGATTTGAAATCTGGAATTGGCTGGTCGTTTCGTGTATATCTTCTCAAAGAACCGTATTCTTGAAGTAGTCATCAGAATTTAATATTAAATACAGTCTATTAAACATATATTACCTTTACTACTTCTTTTTTAGGAACCATCTTTAAGCGTTATTATTTTGTAGTAACATTGTGGTCCTTCGAGTCAGTTCTATGGTATTATATGGTATTAATCGGTAATTGGTTTTTATCTTTTGAAAGGCAGGAATTTCGCTAACGCGGTGTAATGTTTCTTCAACATTAATGGAACGGTTACAACTTGAGATGGTAGACGCGTGCGTAGACTCTTTACTGCTATTGAACTGTGGCGCTGCCGTCTTGGCCGCTATTGTAAACTTGGACAAAGGAATCTAATGTAACTTTGCAATATCTTGATTTACCTGCCCGCCCTTTGTAAACTATTTCCTACCGGATATTGTTTTGCTGTGCGTGAGTAGAGAAACATTTCTGTAGTTTGACCGAACCTTTTCCTTGTATTGATTCTATATTTATTGTGTTGGGAATCATAATATTTGTGTGTTCAGAGGTTTTGATATTATTTCCATCTGCCTGATAATCCTACCTACTTAAGACAATTTTTTTAAATAAAGCGTTGCGATTTCATACGTATATCCTGACCCCTAACTAGGATTCCTTCTATCTAGGGTTAACAGTAACTACGAAGACCATGCTCCCACAAACATCCAGACTCAGTACCTGTGCTTCACACAAATATTTGCTCTGTTGTCTCATCACTAACTACGCCACGGAGGCCGTGAAAAAATACTTAGGCAGCTTTGAAAACCTTCTACAAATAGTATTGACTTATATTTTTTTAAATGTATTTCTCTACTTCACAGTTCTTTCCATGCAATAAATTCAAACGTAGGAGACGAACGTTAAAGTGTCTTCAGTTTTGAATAACGACCACTAACCCAAGAGAAACTTGGCTCTGTCCACACTTTGGTTTCGGGTTGTTTAACACGTCACTTCTGTGATACTGTTCCGGTATAAAGATGTTCCACTGTTGCAGTTTCATGGTTTCATGATTTTTAGGTTTTGGCGCCCAATGTTTGGTTTTGGCGCCCAACATGGGGCAATTTTTTTTTTTTTTTTTTCTTTCGGATTCGCGTGTCTAACGCAAGAACGTAGGCAAGGCCAGGCCTAGGTTAAGGCAAAGCTAAGGCTAAGGTGTCGTATATTGTTATCAGACCTGATGTTACAAAAGGGTTTTTTTGAAAATGCTATCTCTTTTATCCTGCACACGAATGAGTGAAAAAAGTTACATCAGTAGTTCGGCACCAGCCAAAAGTGTAAGCCTAATTAACATTAAAATTATATTGATTAAATTTAATCAACTTCACACCTTTATCAAATGGACTAATACATTGTCATCCAGTTTCGAGCTATGTTTCAAATTTGAGGTCTCGCTCATAAGGAATTTGGTTTAAAATCGATTGCAAAAGTACCGAACAGACAAAGAAACAAATAGACAGAAAAGAAAGCGAGTCATTCTCAACACTTGGTAATAAAAACCTATTGAAAATTCTATTCAAGTTCTGACTGAATATATCCACAGAATTATCACTATGTTAGAAAAC
The DNA here is from genome assembly GCA_912999815.1 of Campaea margaritaria. NCBI lineage: Eukaryota > Metazoa > Arthropoda > Insecta > Lepidoptera > Geometridae > Campaea > Campaea margaritaria. The sequence goes on from OU538814.1 coordinate 6,374,211, forward strand.
TTCCACCGTTATGACTCAAACAGTCCACGGCGGGCGCATCGTTCTTGTTTACTGAGCGGATAGGAATTGAAAATATTTGCTTGGCACTCAGACTGTCCTGTTAACAGCTCTGTGGATGCAATGGATCGTTTAGAAATTGCGTTTAGTATTTTTATTGCATCCTTCCGACCTTAAACGGTGATATTTTGGGGATACTTTTGGTTACATCAGTTCAACTGCAACTTGCAGCTTCACGATGATAGGGATGATTAGTTGTGGATGTAGATGCATGCTTGTTTGCCACCTATTATACAAAAAAAATTATAAGAATGTTTCCGAAACTTGGTATTTACAAAACTATAAATCCTATTGCAATTTTTCTGTACTGTGATTATTTTTTGGTGTACAATAAAGAGTCTTTCAGTCTATTCTATTCTATTCTACATTTTTATCGGAGCTTTGTACCAGCATGATTCACAAAAAAAATGTCTGGAGTGTTTCAATTATATTATAGTTATAGTAATAATTTTATGAGTCAACTGCAGTGTCGAAGCAATGCGGCCTTTTCATGTTGCCTTCAAATGGTTAATTGTCTCAGAAATTAAACCAAGAATTTAAAAGCGCAATCCTAGTTTATTTCGTTTTATGTTAACAAAATGGTTACTACAATCAGAGTTACTACTCAACTAACCTCGTAACAATTGCAGTCCATGATATACGCAGCCATTGCAGACGCCAATGGAGATGGAGTGAGACGGCAAGACAATAAAGATACTGTACGAGATACAGCAATGGATTTGATATCTCTGCCCTTGGATGAGCTCCAAGGAAATGCTTATTGCTTCGCCTGCAATATAGTTCTGTGTTAGAGTTACGCATAAAACGTGGATTAATTATTCCATAGACTCTGTGGACCATAGAGTATACTATAAAACTACAGATGAATATAAATACAAGCTTTTGCCCACAACTTGGTCCGTGCTGAAAAAAAACGATAGTGTTTCGCGATATAAAGTATCCTATGTCACTTTCCAGGAATTAAAATATCTCCATGCCAAATTTTACTACGATCCGATAAGTCGTTTAAAGGTGTAAAGACGGAGCAACTGAGAGACATACTGAGTTTTTTTCGCTTTTAATAGTTTATAACCAGGATTGAGTAAAAGGGTACTTTTTATCCCGATAGTATGATCCCGTGGGACAAAACGGGAATTACGCGGGTGAAACCGCGTGCCGCAGCTAGTTTTAGTCTATTTCAACTTGGAATCTTCAAGTCAAGAGTGAATAGGCTACTTCTAGGAAAGCGTGTACCATCGTAGACCACATCGCACTTCAACAATAATTGTTATAGTGTCCAAACTCGAACTAATAGTTGATTTTATTAATAAAAAATGTAACAATTAATTAATTTTAACCTAATTTTATTAAGTTCTGTAAATAAAATTGAGACAAATTTAAAAAAAAAAAGAAATTTTGGTAACAAAATTGTATTTTTCTTCGGATATTTGGATATAGATGTCCTTATCATCCCCCGTTTGTACACCCTCTACTATCTGATATAACAATGCTGCGTTGCAATCAACTGAGTATGGCATATGAATATGGAATGAGCGACAATGCTGCTTCACGACTTCTTACATTAGCATATTGGGCTTATATCCGTATCCGTCCTATATATTTGTTATATGTAAGCTTGGTAATAATATAAACATAGGGATCTTGTGTTATTTATGGTGAAATATATTTTATTTCAAGTGCTTTTTTCGAAACTTACATAAATCTTAATGTAACCCGATACTTAAGAGCTTAATTTTACAAACTGCAAATAAATAAATAAAAAATAGATAGTAATAACATCCAAGCTGAAGTTGTATGGAATTGAAAACCAGATTATTTTGGATTGAATAGTCATCATCATCATCAACCCATAACGTCCCACTGCTGGGCACGGGTCTCTCCTCACTTTCGTGACGAGGTTTAGGCCATAATCCACCACGGGGGCCCAGTCCGGATTGGTGGATAACATACCTACCTCCGAAATAATTCTCGGGGTTTGAATAGTATCTGCAACTTACCACTAAAATATAATTAATGAGCTAACTCGTAAATCCTTCCCATAGTGTACAAAATATGGTTTGCATAATATAAAAAAGGGGTGGATCTGGATATATTGTATTCTCGATTAGATGACGCTATTAAAAATAGTTTAAAAAAACTGGATATAGTTTAGGTTAAAATGGCTTATTAACGACTCAATTTAGGTTTACGCCATTTTCAACCTAAACTGTGTCCAGTTTAGGTTTGAAAATGGCCGCAACATAAAAAATAAGACGCCACGGTACGATTATGCGACGCGGTTCAGTTTAGGTCTTCAATTGAATCGCTATAAGAGGTCATGGTATGCCTCCTGCATGGAATAAGAATAAGTACGTGGTGACCCCCCTGAAGTCGAAAGCTTCTAAAGATGCAATGAAGTTCAACTCTAGGAATTCTAACAGATTTGCACACAATACTAGTTTTCCTAAGCATATTTTCGATATGAGTAGAGAAAATTGGAGCGTCGTTGCTAGGGTCTCTCGCGTAGCTAACGCGCACGTAGTTACATTTGTACGAGCTCAACTATCTGGAACAGCGCCGGGACACGGAGACCGTGCTGTGCTGGCAACGTATCTATTTTTATTATTGTCCATTGTGCAGTGTTCAGGTTGGTTTTTAGAATTAAAAGGTTTTTTATTTCTGTCTCTGTACTTTTTTCGTTCATCCACATATGGATTTGTCTTTACAGAAGCTTTATGTTGGCCTACATTCATCGACTATTTACAATATCGTATCTTATTTTCAATTATTATAAAACGATCATAGATCCATCAGCGTTAGACAAGAAATTATTACTGGACATCTTAATGTAATTAAAATATAACTTTGACAGTCAATTTCGTATAATAGCCCGAAATATTTAATCTAAGACACAGTCTATTTCAGAAATAAACTTATTGGCAACCCTAATGGATATTCCTTAATTAACCGCCAATTTCAAAATATCAAGCTTGAAAGGTTCAAGATAGCCTTTGAAGTGACTAAATGACATTAGATTATCTTAGAAGGTTGTTTTATTTCTAGCTGTATATTTAACTTCTAGTTGGTTGTTTTAATGGTTAGTTATGAAAATACCTAAAATCTAACGACCCCATTATTGCAGATTATAGAACAGAATGAAGGTTAAATCCCTTTTTTTTTAAAGGCATATTCTCGTAGATCCTGCAAAAATCCTGACTCATAACTAGGATCCCCTATATCTAGGGAGTCAGGAACTGAAATGACCATCCTCCTACAAACTCAGAGATCAGAGCAAATTTACTGGAGGGCAAACACGAAGGACGTAAATTCACACAAATATATGCCCACGCAGGAATCGAACTCATAACCTCACGCTTAGAAATTGACTCACCACCAACTTATGCCACGGAGGTTATCAATGGCATTACTATAAAAAAAAAATTAAAAAATCTAGCTCTTAGAAAAAAAAGAATTGAAAAAGACGAAGATGAGCACACGGCTTGATCCTGTTATTCGGGAATACCTCTCCATTACTCTGGCCACTAAGCTTTCCATGGTCTTGCTTGGTATGCCAATATCAAAGATTAAACAAACAAAGTTAAAAGACAAATTAATTAAACGTACCTACGGCTACGCGCCAAATTATTGCGGCCCCACGGTGGGCGCCAAAAATGGATATTTTAATTAAATTCCGTTATTACTTGTTGCTACTTTTTGTTTGCCTTCCGACTGGGAATATTAAGTTTGGAGCGAGCCTGGAGCTTATGAATACAGTAAGGGTACATCTACACGAATATTTTCAAAAACCAGGTATCATCGACCATCATTTACTGAGACATTTCCTTTCAATTTGAATTCGATAATAAGTCAAATCGAACAATAAGTCTTAAAGCTCTCTTATTCGCCAGATTAGCGGCTAAATATATCTCATTGCAAATATCGAACGAAACAACATTGAAATAACGTTTGTATCAGCTTGCACTGCACGCTAGAGTCAAAACAAATCAGTTCACATACTGCTATGTAAGTGTATTGTGCTGTTAGCTACGTTGGCAAGTGTTCCGAGTTTGGGTTTTGTGGTAGCTGGTAACCTAACCTCGATGAACTGGCTCGTGTATTGTCTGCACTCATAACCATAACAGTTACGAATTTCACACCTTATGTTCTTCTAAAGTCTAAACACATTCTAAAATTGAAAATTTCAAGCGGCACAAGTATGTGAACCTAGAAATAAATAAATAAATAACGCGTCACACTCACACAAATAGATCCTGACCCTTAATTAGGATTCCCTGTATCTAGGGAATAAGGAACTACGAGGACCATTCTCCCATAAACACCTTAACTCAGAGCAAATATTGTGGTTCATACGAATCTTTGCCATAAGGTTAAATAGAATAGAATAGAAAATACTTCATTGTACACCAGCTCAGAAACAGTGTTCACAACCTGACGCGAGGCACCTATCGTACCAGAGCCGTAGAATTATCGTATATGGACCAACATAGGTCAAAAATATCGTACAATTCAGGATAATGGCTGTAGTATAAAAAAATTTAAATGTTTGCTTGGACACATAGTTGAAAACTTTCACTACATGTACGATAATTATCGTACGGTTGTGAACACTGCTCAGAAATACACAAGGTACATAAAGAATAGGACGTATTTCAATAAATACAGTACAATGGGTGGTCTTATCGCTAAAAGCAAGAAACAAAGGTAGGTAGGTATAATGTAGGTATGGTGGTAAGGTACAATACAGCATGGATTAGTTTGTACTATTGATTTTCTACAGTTTTGTGGTTTGGAGGATGTTGGTCTCGGTTGTATCGATTGAAAGAAATTCTTGGGCCACGTGGTTCGTCTGGTTGTTCATCGTCATGCCCTCAGAGGCCCTTAGGTGGCGTGAAAAAACAAACTGACACCCGAGAGGTCTTACTTCATTCGACAAACCCAAAACAAAGTTTTTGTACACGACAAATGTTTGTTTGTTTGTTTGAGTATTCCTTAAAGTACCGACGGAACGGTATAAATCGAGTTCCACCTTATTTACTCCGCCAAAAAACTTGCTCGAGTTTACTCAAAAACGACCCAATCCGAGTACGAGCTACTTGACTTCATTACGTTTCATTTATTTCGTAATCGGATAAAACTAGATTTTCCCTACCTACCCTCTTAAATCCAGTCTGAAATTAACTGAAACATTCTTCAAATAAAGTCTATTTTCCTTTGACGGGAGGTTCAAAGTTTTCAGACTACGAAGTTACGAGCAAAAATGTGTTGTATTATTCAAATGGCTGAGTTGATTTTTGTTCGCAGTTAATACTGGTAGATGAATATTTTACAGATTGGTGTTCTGTAAGATAGGAAAGAACGTTTTTAGGTTTTTAGTGTTGTGCTCGTTTTTGGTCGGCTATTTAAATGACAGGCCGTCATACCGGCGGCATCAGGTCTGGCGTTTAAAGTGAACCTTAACACGTTGACTGCAGGACCGGTTTTTACATATATGGACACCGTTACGGACCGTGTGTGTTTTCCAGCAATGGCGTGCCGTCTGTGTGAGCCGCACTGTAGTAGCGCCGCGTTAAACACACACATCTGTGTTTCGCCGCACAGCCGGCACGTAAGCTGCGCTAACACAATAAGTGTGTTTCCCCGCAGCCGTGTAAAGTTATAAAAAACACGAAGTGTGTGTTTGCAGCAGTGAACGTGTTCAGTTATTAAAATTGTTTGCGAGTCAAGGCTGAGTCGCTTGCTGTCCTTGTCATTTTTTTGATGCCAGACTGAGACAACGATACACTTCATGTGCTGTAAAATTTAACAGAAGTTCGTGAAACTGGCCGTTAATCATTCACACTACAAGCACCCGTCACGAAGGCCGCGTTTTTTCCGTGTTCACTCTACAATGGCGGTGTCCAGTGCCTTTTCCGGATAATATCCGCTGTCGTTTCGCGCAATTTCAGTTATTTATAGCTCATGTAGAGTTTATAACTGTTGTTGAAGCAGGCATGGTCAAAAAGTGGTCCACTTCGATAACAGAAATGATTTTAGGGCCCGCGAATTTAATTCCAGCATTATTGTCGGGTATCTGTATCTATATGCACAATATTGTCAAAGAATGGGCCGCGTACTATTTTTTTTTTAAATATCAATAATTTAATTATTAACAAAATAGTCTGGTGTCTTGCGCTACGCAGTGAGCCTAGTTTAATTTCGAAACGTTTGTAAAATGCAGTAATTTCACACCTGTTGGCTGGTATCTTCAGGATTTCTGGTATTATCCTGAAATTTAAATATTTTATTAGCTATAATTTTCAACAAAAGCTGGTCTCACAATAGCCTCGTTTTTTCCGCGTCCAAGCTCTACAAAGCCGTGGTGTCCAGTGCCCTTTCCACATTATTTCCGCTGTCGTGTCGCGGACAATTTCAGTTATTTATAGCCCATGTAGAGTTTGTTACTGCTTTTTGAAGCAGGCACGGTCAACGAGCGGTCCGCGTCCAACCTAGGAACGATTCAAACGCGGTCCTCATTCAAATAAGCGACGGGCTATATAAGTAGTCCGTGATTAGAATACGTGGAAAATAAAATGGGTCGCGTAATAACATCTAATGTCTAACTACTACTCTAAACTGTTATTTCTTCGTATAGTGTGTGTATTTGTATTATGGCAACTGTAACCGGTATAAAACAAGGTACAAACTAAGTAGTTCTACGACCTAAATTTTATTATCTAGGTAACATCTCTTTTTAAATCTTTCTTTTATTCACCTACTTTTATAGCCAGATGAAACAGCCGCTCAAATAATACTTTATATATAAATAAATATGATTATCATTGCAGCTCCCAAACTACTAAAACCAACAGCGGCCCGGGAATTATGGCAGTTTTGAATGCCTGCTCACTAGGTCCTTTCCATGAGACACGCACGTTTTATTTGCTCGGTTTTTTTACTTTTTTGAAATTTTATTTGCTTTTTTCGCGATGTTTTATTACGCCTCGTCAACGTTTTTGTGCGCCTTTGTTTGAATTTCCAATGTTATCGAGTTTGACCGCTCCAAAGGGGTAGTACTTGATATTTGGATGTTTCTGATTGGTGGTTCTTTATTTGAGGGCTGATTTGCATAATTGAGGCTCTTATAATTGGGGTTGCCATTCTACATTTTGAAATTTATCCTTTTTTGTAATTAATTTATGCAATTTGATATTATTAATCTTGTTTGGACAACATTGTTCTTCAAAGCCAAATTTAAAACGTTAGCTAATTTTATAGAAGTTTACTCTTCGATGTTAGTGTCCGTGTGTCTCGATTTAGTATTCATAGCAAAGCAAGCCGCCTCTTCATCCGTATTGACACAGTACAGTATAGGCAGTAGACTAACTTAGGATGTCTCTACTTTTAACAATTGCTTCGTTGCTAAATTTTTGGAATGCAAAACATCAATCTCCATGAATGCACGACAAGAGCGTCCCAATAGACGTTCTAAAAAATTTATGATCCTTAAAGCGTCCGGCGCATCCTGTACATTATACTGCATTATCATCGTCTAGCTGGGTAAAATTGTTACCACAATAACGAGCATGTCGTATACCTAAAGCGTCATACCTGTCTAAAACAGTTGCAGTGCCACCCAGAACTTTGCATTGCATAATCTTGCGCGGCAGTGCACTGCGCTAGTCACCCTGAGACATCGGCTCTAAAGTCTCATATGCCCAGTTATTTCGCAGGAAAAAATGCCTTTCAAAGCGGAACACAGTAACGTTTGCACACTACTGCTCGCTGGATGAATATCACGCAAAAGTGTGGAAATGTTTCCAATAAAAACCGCTCGCCTAAGCACAATGATTGAAACGTCACCAGAAAAGAAGATCACCTTCTGTTTACAATCTACACTATCGATTCACGAGTACCCTCAATATTTTATTCAATTATATGTAAAAGAAACACCCCTTTTCCTCCGCTTGGAGCCATTTGCAATTTCAACCGTGGCTCGGGTGTGCTATTTTTATTCTGTGTACTTTTCTATCTATGGAAGGATGTCGCCGACAGTTATTAGGAATGGCGAGACGTTTGCTGTGGAATGGAAGGAACTGAGTTGTTCAGTTTTTGTATGTTTATACGTAATAGAGCTTAAGTGGAGGCGGGCATGACGTTTGGCTGGGAGGAGTGATAGTGGATGGACGAAAGCGGTCTCAAAATGGTGGCTCTGGGCCGCTCTGAGATCAGTTGGTATACCAGCCAGGTGAACTCCTCAATCGGTCCGTCATTGTTAAGGAGCGGTTCTCCTTCCCACTACGTCCACGAGTTGTCTCCACCTGTTCCGATCTTCGGTTTTCGTAAACCACGTTTACGGACTAAGGTGTTGTGACATCAGTATCCCTTAGTCACAAGTATCGGAAAGTTGTGCAATATGATTCCGACGAATTTGATAAACGCATTCGATAAACGACTTTTCCGATAGTAATTGTGAATAACGTTTTACGAATGCGTCGGATCGGAAATGAATTCGTCGGAGTCGCATTCGAAAACTTTCCGACACTTGTGAATAGGTCCGATACTGGTCAGGCGACCGTTTTGGGCTTCGGCTTCGGCGGTCTTTTGCTTTCGACTTTGCCAGTTCCAATTTTTTATCTAGATTTTTTGAAATATTTGGTGGGTAAAATAAGGGTAGTCTTGAGAATCGTCTAGTTTATGATATGATAATAAATATTTCTTACGAGCTATATGACCATTGCAGCTGTAGGCATAGAGAAAATACATTTCTGTCTTTCGATTGGAAGTTATTAAGAATAGACTTGATATGGTAGACGTAAATGAAATCCTGCGGGGTCGAAAAGCGCGGTGCGCCAAGTAAGTGGCTAAAATAATTGATGACGATATATGGATATTTGTAATGATTATTGTCTCTCCCCATTTCACTTTCTCATTTCGACTATTCATGTTTACGGATGTTACTAACGAAACTCGAAAAAAGAACAATTTCTGTAACTCAACTAAAACGGAAGTTTCGAACATGTTTCTCAAATGTTCTGAAAGCGAATAAGATTCACAATTTAACGATGACAAAAAGCTTGTTGAGATCAAAAGTAACAGTAACTTTTCTCGATACATTTCTTTATTGTCGTCATATCGATTATGACTTTGGTAAAACTTCAATAGGGAAAATATGTCGTATTTTTCCTCAGTTAACGTGGCATTGTTGTTTCATTATAACTTTTAATGAGGTGCCCTGTTCATTACAGGGGGAATATTCTCCTTTTTTTAGGGTTCCGTGCCGAAGTTAGGGGAAATAAAAACGCGAAGTATTGTATCTCACGACGGTAATTTTTTAGTTTTGTTTTAAATTATTCGTGTGGCACATAACTACGTTACATTTTTTTCTGACTTTCTCAGCTTTTGACTGCAGTTTTGCCTGTGCAAGGTTTATGATGGAACATAACTTGCTTAGAATATACCTATTCACTCTTGATTTGAAGACTTCCAAATTATATTGGGAAAGAGACACAGTTATAAGGTTCCATTCTTTTCACTTTTTATTTGAACTCACGTCCTTCTCCTTGGAAGGTGGACGTTCTCCCACTAGGCTACCACCACTTTGATACTTGATGAAAAATGTACTGGACCATCAGAAATACACAGCTAATCGTACCTACCACATTTTTTCCTTACCTGAGCCACCAGCCACCAATGAGCTTTATTCCACCCCTGGTTGCTTTGTTAATTATTTAAAATTAATTTTAACGGCAACTAGGGGTGCGGGTGGTTTTGTGAAGGGTTGAGTCCGCGGAAGGGTTGGTGAATGATTGTTTCCCATGAGGGATAGTTCATTAAGGGTTATTTTGTATAGGTAGTAACAGTTACCAGCAACTTTGTTTGCGATGACATTTTTAGAATAGAAAATACTTTGTTGTAGACCCGTTCAATTCGGATTATGCAATGCAGGGTTTTGGGTGGTGCTGTGACTGTTATGGGCAGGCGTAGCGCTTACTATCAGGCGAACGACATGCTCGTCTCGTTACTTAGTCTAATAAAAAAAAAGTTCAGAAATACCAACACAAGGTACACCTTCCCTTAATCACGCCATAACTTGGCAACGATTTTTTTTTTAAACATTCATCGAGGTCCGAGGATGGTTCTTATTAAGAGAAAAATCGGAAAAATTGGTGGAAATATTGAAAATTTGGGATATTTTTTTTTATTTCACCTTAAGGCCTTAAAATGAACTGCATGGAATAAGAATAAGTACGTGGTGATCCCCCAGGTCTCTGACTATACCGCAAGATTTTCGCTAAAACAAATAGAGGAGCAGTAACACCGACTCTCACAGCGCTAAGCCCCTAGCCGGCGGGCACACTCGTCCAATGAATATAAATTGAAATCAAACCATCCGCGCCGCGGACGTGTAAACAGTAACTCAAAATAAGATAGTAGATATAATTATATTTACAACGTATTAGATATTGCAAGCTGATCAAAATGAAACCGGACACCATTACACCACACAAATTTATAATATGGGACTCTTTAAGAGAAGAGTGAAAAGAGAGTATGTAGCGCATCGACAACGCCCCGATTGTTGCAGGTGTCCATGGTGATGGTAATCGTCTATCATCAGGCGGGCCGTCAGTTTGTTGTAACAAACAGGGGGGTCATCACGTACTTATTCTTATTCCATGCAGTTCATTTTTAGGCCTTAAACTGAACGACCTAGATCGGCACCACACATTCATAAATGACAAACGTGACGTGACGTCACTCATAAATAGACTGCAGAGAATGAGAGAATGAGCTGGAGCTATATAAACTGCCATAAATGCAAACAAATTGTTCCGATCTCTTTGGATAAATGTCTCTGGTCGACTTATGAACGCCGAGCAATGTTGGTGGGGACAGTTAGCAGGGCAGTTCAGTTTAATGCCTTAAACTGGATGGATTTAACTGTTCGCGGTGAGGCCCCAGTTTGCTGTGCATCTCTAAGGAGATCCGTTGTCTGTTTTCCATCTCTGTCATGAAATTAGCTTGCTTTGAGAATTACATTGTATAGTGATTACGTCCTCTTCATATTTTCTTTGGGTGTAGTGGTAGGCCTCTTCTGCAAGAGTCCGGCTGGGGAAGTACCACCACCTTTGCCAGATATTTATCCGCCAAGCTGTAGTATGCAAACATTACTGTGTTCCGGTTTGAAGGGCATTGTTTCCAGCGAAATTACTGGGCATATGAGACTTGAGATCCGATGTCTCAGAGTGACGAGCGCAGTGCGGTGCCCCACAGGATTATGCATTGCGAAGTTCTGGGTGGCACTGTAACTGTTCTGGGCAGGCGTAGCGCTTACCATCAGGTGAACCACTTGCACGTCTCGTCACTCAGCCAAATAAAAAAAATATATATGAAGTTTTGTATTTATAGTCATGCAAAATTTCTACTCAAAGGGCAACGAGAATTAGCCATAATTAACACTCCTTAAAAAAGTGAGGGGAGACCCGTGCTCAGCGGTGGGGCATTATGGGTTGATGAGGATGATGATGATTAGAACTAAAAATATAGTCATTCATACTAACTAACACAGTGAGTTGGATAAAAGCTTGTTTTGAACAAGATGTTGATCCTGGATTTTTGTTTTACTTTGCATGGTACTAGTTGTAGTTACTGGTCCTTCCTGTATAATGTTACGTACTGACGGACAAAACAAACAAATACATTGTGGATGTTAGTTCGCCGACTTTACGACTGCTATCTCCGATGGATTGGTTTGTTTATTTACTCGGATGATGGCCACTGAATTTCACTCAAACGTGGTGTTAATCAAACATTTGAATCGTCTACGGTGTGAATCATACCGTGGATTGTAATAGACAATGGCAATACGTCGTTTGTTGAATCCTCAGGCCAAATGTGATTTCGGTTTTCTGATTTGTGTATCCAAATTTATTTATAGATTTCCTTTGCGCTTTGTTGCTTTGTGTTGAATATATGTTGGTTTCTTTTCTTCATTGTCTATCAATATGACATCCTTCGATCCAAATACAATATATCACTGGATCTGATGCTGTAACTTGTTTGGTCCTTCGAGCTAGACAAAAATAAAAAACTCTTTAGTAAAGTCGCCAAAATCTCTCTCTCTGTGTTTCTCTCTACTCTCTACGCCATCAGATATGCCACCATCCACAATAAGTGCTAAATTGCTTGTCGTCGTTTATGCGTATTTATGCGCGTTTGAGGAAAAGTCGAGAAAATATGCGTACAAATTGTACGAGATTTTCTACTTATCCATGTCATATTGGGGACGCAGTTTATTACAGAGCCAAAGTGTACAAATATGTACAGACGGGGAAGTATAGAACTTTTTGGTCGACTGCGGGGAAGCTAAACTGATTTTGAACACGTTCACTGCTGAAACCACAGACGTTGTGTTTTTATAACTTTACGCGGGTGCGGGAAAACACACCGATTGTGTTAGCGCAGCTTACGTGCTGGCTGTGCGGCGAAACACAGCCGTGTGTGTGTAACACGGCGCTACCACAGTGCGGATCACACAGATGGCACGCCATGGCTGGAAAACACACACGGTCCGTAACAGTGCCCAAATGTAAAAATCGGTTCAGCAGTCAACGTGTTAATCGTTTTTAATTAACTGAGTTAATTTTCATTCAATCTGAAGTTTTATACACTTATATATATAGAAGATTTCCTATACCCCCCCCCCCTCCCCCCTGTTTTATTCTAGTCGTAAAAGCACATATATAGGAAGAAACCCGACATAGCCAATTGGCCATTTCCATTTTAGATATTGCGAATTCCATAATATATCTCTTCCCCTTCTTAATATTGAGGGGAGGGGCAATCTTAAGAAAACTGTCACGTAAACGTACCGGAAGTGCGTCGCTACCCAATCGTAGGCAGACATTGATTTAAATAACGAGTTTTCTGCTTTGTGACAGACCGTTTTTTTATTCAATGAGTCGTTTAGACTGGGTTTAGTGGCTGGATTAAAAATATTACGAGAAACAGCAAAGTTAACGTTTCGTCAAAATTAGCATCAAACATTTTCTTATACAACTTGAATTAAACCATTGATAGCCTAGTAGGCGGATGTCTGCCTTCCAAGGTGGAGGTCGTGAGTTCGATTCCCAGCACGAACACCTACCAATGTGTTTCTGTAATGCATATGTACGTAATAATCACACGCTTTTCGCTGAAGGAAAATATCGTGAGGAACCCACATCCTACCCAAGAATTATTTTAGATGTAGGCATGTTATCTGGACTGGGCACCCGTAGTGGATTATGACCTAACCCTCCTCACGAAGTGAGGAGAGACCCGTGCCCAGCAGTGGGACGATATGGGTAGATGATGATGATGATGACTTTATTAACTTGTGTTTTTGCAAGCCAGCGACACCGGGTTAGATCCTAGGCCCTGCACCGATGCCTACTCGTGAGTTATGTGCGGATATCCATCGCTTTGTGACGCAGAGTGCGCGTAAATCTGTCAGTCCAGATTATTATACTTACGTCATAAATTAACCTATCTACCTAACTTCCTACTAATATTATAAAAATAAAGCGTTTGTTGGCTAGTCTTTATATTACACCGGATTGATGCGATTTTTATTTTTATAGAGATAGATAAAGGGCTGGAAAGTGGCATGGCTACTGTTTAACTCAGAAAAAATAGGGTTCCTGTTCAATAAATTGGTCAATGCGTGTAAAATTACAAGGTGCAACTAGTTACATTATAATTTTGAATATTTACGTATTATATAATAATTGTACTACCCTTGTTTACCTATTGTAATTTTTCTGTACTGTGTTTAATTTTGTTTCTGGTGTACAATAAAGAGTTTTCTATTCTATTCTATTCTATTCTATTCTATATTAGCCAAAAATCTCTAAACTCAACCTCAACAGTATTAATCAACTATCCATCTCACTCGACCGCTTACTTGCTCCTACTACTATCTCAATGTGAAGCGTCCCGCCCGACCTAGATCTGGGGCGGAATTAGAACGCGAGGGGCAACTAGGGCTGGGGCTTGTAATAAGCCCTAGTGGAGCTGCGGGAAGCTGTCTAGTGAGATTGGTACCTGAAGATAGCTGCTATCCTTCACTGTACAATTTCCGGTAGACTACTGAAAAGATAAATGAACGGAACTCTGGCAAATTGGGTTGTTGTCTTAATGTAGGCGTAGTGCATTCTAGTATTCTTGTAGTGGGAGGCCTCTTCTGCAAGAGACCGCATGGGGAAGTACTACACCGCCGCCAGATAAACATCCGACAAGCAGTAGCGTGCAAACACTACTGTGTTCCGTTTTGAAGGGCACTGTTTGCAGCGAAATTACTGGACACATGAGACTTAAGAGCCGATGTAGGGTTCCGGGTGGTGCTGTGACTGTTATGGGCAAGCGTAATGCTTACCAGCAGGTGAACGACTTGCTCGTCGAGGCGAGCATGAGAGCGACCATGCGAACCCTGAGTCATCGGCTCTAAAGTCACATATTCCCAGTAATAAAAAGGTAGGTAGGTATTGCCCAGTAGTAAATATATAGGTAATTTAGGACCTGGAATATTACATAGGACACTTTTTATCCTGCTAAATTAAGGGTCCTTGTGGAATAAGAGAAAATACTTGTGGTAGCCCTTCTCTACGCCGCTGAGATCGGTTGCCTAGCAACGAATTAACACAAATGTCAAATGCAAAAATATAATTCATTTTTTTTTTGAGCGATACTTTTTATTCCCTAAAAATTAACGTATGGAATGATATTTAACGCGTGTGAAACCGTTAGTGCGATTAGTGCGATATTGTACGTATGATATTTACAGATTTATCATCCGCCCTGTATATAACATACCCGTATTTGCATGTCAAATGCCGATACCACAGAATCAATAATAGTACAAGCCGATACCCACTCAAGCGTACGTCTCCGTCCCTTTGACATATTTGTTCAGACATTTATTCATCCATTCTCACAATTTGTCTAAGGCGCCATTTATACGAGCGTATCTCCCGTGGCGTTGTCTAATTGCGCCCAAATCCAATAGGTATTGAGCCAAAGGGGGCTATAAAAATACTCTCATAACACCTCTCATGTTTTAAGTGCAACGAAACGCACCTCTCTTTATGCAACGTAGCAAAAACGAAACGTTTTATTTTCTCCCGCCCTTCTTGTTCTTTGCAGTAATACTTTGAGAAATCAAAGTATTCCTTTGTTAGTTATATCTTCATAAACACAGTCTTTCTTAATTGAAACCAATAGGACATAATACTGGCTACGTCGAAAAATCAATCATAAATGAACAGCAATCTACGTATTTTATAAAAGCTTTTCAGATGTAAATAAAGAAAAACTTTCTAACGCTTCGCTTTTAAAAATCGCATCGAGAGACTCGCTCGTGAAACTGATGCCTAGAGTTATGTCGGCCATTGTAACTCGACACGCGTATGATGTAGGACCGTTTGTCTATCGCGATTTATTGCGAATCCAGAGGAATATCAAGTTTCTGGTTGTATTGGAATATCAGACTCGTTTTATCCGAGGTATATTGCTAACTTGCTATGCCTGTGAGTTTGTTCGCGCTTATTAATATTTATATCCATATCTTCTGAACACTGCAAGATATGAAATGAAACATACACGAAAATTTAAATATTTTTTTATCTAAAATTCCACGTTTGTGGAGCCATTTCGAGATAAACATTTAAGTAGACGACACTAAAAACGGTCATAACATGATTAGGCATTGTATAAATGGCAACTTACAGTACAATTTTGGGATTTAATTTGAAATTGCAAGGAGATACTTTAATTGAATTATTGGTAGAGATTGGATCTGTTCATAGTTGATGATAGATCGATGTAATCCTGCGCCATGCGGCAGCCTCGCGGATAAAAGTATCCGATGCGCTATTCCCGAATCTAAAGTAATTATTGCAAAACAAGTTAACAATTCGTTAAGTCGTCGGTCCCGGGTTTTTTTGTTTAATCGATATTAACACTCAAATCTGTTTTGGTAATCCCACAGTCCAATCCCAAGTATCAAGATATAGCTCTTTTATCTATTTAGCACTTTTAGACAAGCATGTTTCCGATAAAAGTTTGTTTTGTTGTGAAAGTATATAATTTTGGCATTAAAAATTCATTTATAATTATTGTTTTTTATAAAGTTGCCAAAGTATAAAAAATTACCAATAGCCTTGTCTTTAGGGAAGCCCATAGTATCAAGCCACTTTCCCTAAGCGGCTAAAATAATACTGGGCCCGCATCTACAAGCCCTTTTTATTGCCCCAGGCGGGACAAGAGCCCCAGAAATTATTCCGTTCCAGCGCCCCAATACTGTTCGACGATAAAAGTACCTATTTTCCTTGAGAAATATACCGTAAGATATTTCACGCCTATCTGAGTATGTTTGGAAGTTAGCGGGGTTGCCAGCAGTAGTGGTCGAAAGTACCCTCAATAATTTTAAGGCGAGGAAGAAATAAAATGAGAAAAGCAATGAAAAAATTAATAAAAAAATCTGAAAAGAAGATATCAGTTCAAACTATTTTTTTTTTTAATAATTATATTAAGTTTTTCTCTAACGGTAATAAACTCGCGTTATCCAACCAATTTAATCGGTCTTTATTTTTCACAATCATTTATGTAAACGCGTCTTCCTCGTCCCCCGCGACCCCCACATACACTTTTTGTTCCCAGACTTACATGTGTAATTGTGTACCAGGTCTATAGAGTTAGATAAACCGTCTATGGTTAGAATTGATAGGAGCTCCTCGTAACGACGCTGCCTCGACAAATGGACGCTAGTCCATTTGTCGAGGCTGCTGGCAAATATAGGGATGCTGGCAAACCGAAGCCTGTACAATATTTCCAACCCTTAATGGACTTAGAGGGGGTGCATGAAAAACTATGTCATTAGTGGAGAAAAGGAGTAAAGACCATGCCAATTTATAATACGGTGAATTATCGTCGCCTTTATTATGTTTTATCTTATGGCCATCGAACTGTATCTACTTTAATTTATCGTTTAGGTACTACAGTATGAGTACATACGCCCAAGGATTGTCTGAGTTCTTCAAATAAAAAACTTTTGTATTTTTCTCTTTTTGGGGCCAATAGATAGTAATGGCACCAAGTAAAGTAATTTACCAAAGAAGATGCAACTCCAGCATACTTTCAAATGTAACTTTTCTATCAGTAATCTTTCAAGCTATTAACAAGAGTGATTTCGTGGAGTTTCAAACCTAATAAACCGCCTATTATGGTGCAAACCAGGTTTACAAACTTATTTGTAATAAAAAATAAGTATTTGGAGAATATTCGCTTGCCTTCACATTTCAGTTGACTGGTTGGGTATATTTGGACGACTTCGTTGTTTTGTCGATGACAGTTTTCGCCTCAGTACATTTTCACTTTAGAAACGCTCGGTTGGTCAGTTTCTCAGTTTGTAGCTTGAAATACTCCGTATTTTTATATTTATTATCAGTATTGTCCTTCAAATAAAGAACCAATATTCAAATAACGTATTTATTATAATAAAAACACTAATTCTGTTGGCACAAACTAAGCTAATACATAAGGCTTAAAGTTTAGAATTAATTGATTGACCGAACTAAGTTAAAAATATTATTTTTGTTTTGTTCTGTTATTTTCTATCCTGTAGAATTCCATGATGTATGTAGTTAGGATAAAGTAATTTATGCTTTCATTTCATTTTCCTTACTTACTCTATGAAGAATCTTATAGCCATTTAACTCTTAAATAAGAAACCAGTCCAAAATTACTTTATTAAACCACATAGAAATATATTTAATATTAAAACTTTATCTCGAGGTAGAGCAATTTTCGTTCCCAAGTTCTTCTTATTTTGTTCATAAATAAACAATTTGTTTTAATATAACATGCGGCTTGTATTTTGTTAACTTTTAAAAAGTGAATACAAAACTAAATTACTTAATTCGGTTGCTTTTTCAGCTTTCTTATATTTTTCATTATGATCCTATTAGATTTTGTTAACGCTTGAGTTTTTACGCATGTCTTTTATTTTCTACTTGGCTTTATTTTTGGTATTAAAACTGATTTTTGTATCAACGATACATTTACTACTTCAACAGTACCTACACCATTTACCGACTACACTTTAATTCAATATCATAACTTGATCAGGTTTTAATTGCTGTTATTTTGGTATACGTGTGGAAATAACCTTCAGTTTTGGTCCTTCGGTCCTTCTACATTATGATCTGTTTTGTTAACTAGCAGATTAAGAGAGAAAGAAATGGTATACGCTATAACAATATATTAGTGTATTATAAAAACATGATCAAGTTATGAACAGATCACACATGATGATATCCGGCAGGTTTTCACGACACAAGCTTGGACATCTTCGACACTATCGGTATGTATTGCTTACAATAACTGTTTACATATTATATTGAATGCTGGTTAAAGTTTCATATCACTAATTTATAAATATGTCACGTCAATCTGAAGTTAGAAAGTGACTAGAATATTCTGTTCCAAAATTGATATTTAAATTGAATTCATGGTTACAAAATCACTATTTTACTTGTAAATTATATAATTTCATTTGAATTGAAACATGCTGGCATTCATACAAATGCAATAATATCTACCAAATTGATATTATGGTACGAAATCAAAAGGAAATATTACTTTATTTTTTTCAAGATATTTCCCAATATAAAATTTGATTCTGAACCAGATATCATGTGTTATTTACAGCTTCAGTATATATATATTTAGCTAGTGTTACATAGCTATTTAATATGCATCCACAACAGTGTTTTTACCTTCTTAACATACAGATGTACACAAGAAAATTGAGATTGACCATTCTACCTAAATACAGAAAAATATATACATCTATTTACATTGGTCAATCTGGTTTCCTTCACTGTACAGGCATCATATATTTATATTGTAATTTTCTTAATAATAGTCTCCCATGCACATATAAAACTAATGACAAACACACTCTTTTAAAAAATGAAATATAAAATATATAAAAATCGTATAGTTCTGATACAAAACAGATGAAAAATGTATCTCACATGAAAACTACAGCAAATTGACACAACACAAAATGTATCGACATACAGAATTAAGTGTATATTTTTGAAGAGAATATACTTTTTAATTGTTTATATCGTATTTTTGTAGCTTTTTTTATATAACTATCGAATTGGCATGCACAGTTAACGCTGAGAGATAGCATTGAGAGAAATAATAATATATAAAGAGTGTGTTCGTCTTTATATGTGCAGGGATTGAACGGTGTCGCGGTGGCAATGGAAGAGGGCTTAGACCGGGAGGCCTTAAGGTAAGCTTACATTTAACTTAGGCCTAGTATTTAAACTGCCGCGCTCAGAGACGTCAATTAACGACGATTAGCATTAAACAGCTCCAAGTTCATACGAATAGAACGAATTAATGCTTGTTAATAGTTAATTGAAGTTTCTAAGTATGGCTCTATGTTAAGTTTTTAGACTGTTTTACCTTTTAACACGTTCACTGCTGAAAACACAACTGTTGTGTTAGCGGTACGGAAAAACACAACGGCGTGTGCAGATCCGTAACCGTGGCTAGACAAGAAAATCGGCTCAGCAGTCAAAGTGTTAATGTTATAATATTGTTAAAAATATATAATAGCGGATATTTTCCTAGAATTTTTATGGATACCTGATATTGCGAGCAGTTTCTACGTGCAGAAATGCACAATATATGATTTCAGTTGTTATTGAATCCATATAATATAAGTTATCAGATTATACACAAAGCATTGTTATGGTAGTTCTTGGTATTGTAAAATATCGAAGTAAACCAACTACTAGGGGCACAAGTTTATTTATACACTACCTTTACCCGCGGCTTCGTTCGCTTTTACAGATAGATAAGCGCGCTTGTGTGCGTGTAGTGACTGAGGGCACAGTATATACAGAATGATGACTGGCGCAGCTTTAAGCTGGGTCCACATCTGTGGCCGTGACCCTGTCACGGTGCTACGCTTTTGTACGGGGCTGTGGTATTATATCGCGACCCGTCATGAGGCCTTTGAATGGATCACGCGTGACAAAACCCATCCACACTTATGTTTTGTCGAGCTTATTTCGTCGTGTTAGTAACACAAAAACGTATCTCGACTATTATACATTTTGAGATAACATTTTATTTAGCCACAAAGACACCGTATCTCGACGACACTTTTTTTCTGAAAGATCTTAACTGTGTTTTTTAGCTTTAATCGTAATAGCTTTGAAATGCAGTAATAGTATTCTCATTATTGTTTTTGTGTTACTAAGGAGACAATTTGTTACGGTCACGCTAACAGATGTAGACCCAGCTTGAGGCGCCATAATAAATTGTCCCATAACTTACCTTTCTTTTCTACTATGCTGAGAATTCCAAAGCTCACGCACACTAAAAAAGGCACGTGTATGTACACGTTACAACATTCACAGTCTGGCAGATAACGCGTAGTATATCTGTGCCTCTTTGTCTACCTCCGCAAGGTAAGCGCCTCGATGTTGTACCTCTGAATAAATGATCAGAACACCGGGTCGGTTGATGTACTTACCAATGTTAAGAGGGAAGTGAGACGCTGACATGTTATGGCATCTAAAGTACAGTCAACATCAAAAGTACCACTTCGGTACCGACAGATAGGTTAAATCCAAAATAGATAAAGCCAATATGCTATCACAAAGGGTCATTATTATTTCGAAAATAGAAAAGTTTTCAGAAAATTACCTGGCAGTTCTTGCCTTTTCGTACCCTACCCGTAATTATTTTTGCCATTAAACTTTTATTTATTAAAAATATAACCAAAGAAATATTAAAACATACAAATAGTAGGTTCTAATAGTCCTTAACTTGTTGTCTACATAACTAAGAAGTTACCCCATAAAGTATGGTTTGTAGTTTTTTTTTTTATAAATTTCCTTACATGTTCCAAGTTCACCGATCGTCAGATCATTCTTTCTTTTTCCGTACCTCTAATTAATAATAAA
The DNA here is from genome assembly GCA_912999815.1 of Campaea margaritaria. Classification (NCBI taxonomy): domain Eukaryota; kingdom Metazoa; phylum Arthropoda; class Insecta; order Lepidoptera; family Geometridae; genus Campaea; species Campaea margaritaria. Next base: position 6,395,279 of record OU538814.1, read on the forward strand.
TAAGGCATCACGAACACATAGATCTTGAACCCTAACTAGGACTCTCAGTATCTAGGGAATCAGAAATACGAGCCATTGTCCCAAAAACACCCAGACGCAAAGCTAAGAGCTGTGGTTCCTGCAACCTAACGCTTACGCCTCGAGCTCGTCAAATTAATTGTTGATATTTAGTCACGTTTCCCAAAAGGGAATATAGTGTGAAAATAGAACCAACGTATTTCGGCCAATAGCCCCGTTTGTGATTAGCAAACACAGATGGATGGTTGTCGGCTCTGAATAAATGATGCCACACCGGTTGAGGTAATGGAGAGGTCTGTTGTAGCTATTGATAGGGTGAGATACGATTGGGCGGCCCGCTTCTATTTGTGGGATGTCGGTATTTAGTGATGGAATGAATGTGGATGGATCGTTTGCCAACGGATTTGGAAGAAGTCATTTTGTATCTAATACACTCTGTAGGGTGCTGCTTCGTTTAATGGGTGCTTAAGGCAATTTCCATTCTTTAAGGAAAATCACGTACCTACCCGGGAATTATTTCCACCATATCTTTATCCACCAATCCTGACCGGGCGGCCGCCATGTTGGATTGTGGCCTAATCCTCCTCACGAAAGTGAGGGGAGACTCGTGCTCAGCAGTGGGACAATATGGGTTGATGATGATGATGATGAATAAAATGTTGTGTCTTAAAACAGATGAACTTACTAAAATGTCTAGAAGCGGCAAATCTGCAGAACCTTTGTGTTATGCGTGGCTTCGTGCTGAAGTTTAGCCTAGACAGACATTTTTTTAGTATAATTTGATTGGATGGATTGTTGCCCAGTAAAGATTACATTCACCCAGTGAAACCGGGAATGAGCGCCACCAGAAAAGTGGATCTATTTACAAACGTCTCGTTTCTGCTTACAACTTTCTGAAATCTTAATGAACTGTTCTTAGTTGATCCAAATATTATTTTTGGGGAACTTACAGCAGCTGCATAGAATATATCAATGTTGAAGTAGCTAAAGTAGATCTGTGATCAGTAATCAGTCGGATTGTTGTCGGTACTGAATAAATGATGCGCGAGGTAATGGACCGGCCGGCGGCCTCTTGGTCTATTGATAGGACACGGATACTACGATGGTTTGGTTCGGTAATTGACACTACCTCTGGATAGCGTGTGTTTGTTAGGTTATAGTAGTAGTCCCCGGAGAGTTAGTTGGTGCTATTTTTGACGGGCGTATTTCCGAAGCCCAAGTGGAGTTCATGATGTTTTCTTTGCCTGTGCAAGATTCAGTCATGAATCACCATTAAAAGGGAAATGTCCTTTTTCTAAGTCAAACCAATTATGGTTTGAAAATCAAGCAATAAATGATTTGAGTTTTGAGTGACAGACACATTTTAAGAAAGGGACGTTTTGCGTGCAAAAAACATTTCAAGTAAACAAGTTTCTGCGATTGAGCCGTTTCAATGGTAAAACTCGCGTACAGTAATGTTCAGCGGCTCTGTTTCAAAATCACTTCTAGTTTTAAGGAATGCTAGAGTTTAAATATTTTGTTCACTGCCTCATTGAGGAGTCGCTGAGCGCTTGCTGAAGTAGCAATGTTGATGATGTCATCTATGTATCTGATTTTTTGTTGTTGTCCTCAGTGTCAGAAGACATCCAGCCAGTGCAGAGGAGCGCGCCGCTGCTGCAGTCACCTCAGTACACCGGCGGACGACCGCAGCCATACAGTGAGTGTTTTATTGTTTCATAACATTCAACTTCTTTAAGAAGAACTTCACAGTTCGATTATCGAGCAAATACCACAGAGCATGTCCTATGAACCTTAACTTAGTGTATTTTTGCTTTATTTCTTGTCGATGGGCTTTCGTTAAAATTAATGCGCCAGCTAGACTGTTATGACGCAGTCTAACGACCTAGGCTACGCTGGGTGTTTTTAACATCATAGGGATCAATTTCACATGACGTCACGTCAACGTTGAGGCTCCGGTCCTACAATTTATTTTGTCATTTTGACAAGTCTACGCGTGAGATCAGTGATGGTCGATGACACATGCTCGTCTATTGTGTATGCACGTTTAAAAGTATCGTGACTGATACAAAATTGACAAATATTTCTTCTCTTATCTCTTCACCAAGTCTGGCAAATTGCCTGGTGCTAGCATTGAAATTTAAATACTAAAAACTCGGATCAAAATCCTTTTCATATTCCTGGAGATTTCTCCCACGCCTCAAGCAGGTTTTAGAAAACACGTTTTGTTGACTGATGCGTACGATCGTAGATTAGGTACATCTGTTGAAAAATCCACGTAGTGCCTAGAAATGCTTCAGGCGCTTGCAGCGATGGAAAGGAGTTTCCATAATACTTACTACTTTTCCAAAAGCGTAGATTGAGTCCTAGAAACTTCGAATAATTGTCTCTTCAAGCTCGACGAATCTATTTAGAAATAAATCCAGTTCCAATACTATTCAGGTCCGTTTCCAATTCAGGACAAGCGGAATTAAGCAACAAACTATTTCGGAAGAACGTTTTAAAAGCGGGTCTCGTCCGGGCCGGGAACTTTGGGAACTTGCCCGGGAACTCAATTAGACCCCCAATATTCCAGGATCGTTGTGGATAGTTTGATCCGGTTTGCACGGGTATGTTTTTCTTGGATCTTTGTGTGGAATTAATTTAAATCTTTAATCGTAATACCTGTAATCACGTCAGTATTATAATTGAGATCATAATATTTTTTGCTTAGCTTAATCTTTAGCTTAATCAGTTTTGGTCGGAAATTAATTGCTATTCGAAAATTATTTTACCCTTTTACTTCCACAAAGCTCTCTCTCTCTCTCTCTCTCTCTCTTTCTTTTCTCTTCATATATCTCTCACTTCCTCTTTCAGTACATTTGGTTTTTCTTTTTACTTCTTTTCTTTCTTTTTTTTCTGATTCTCGCGATATCTTTCACTTTAAGATATTTGTAGACAAGTCCTTAGAGAATCTATGCAAAATCTATTCCATGTATCAATGAAAAATTCAGATGAAATTGTTTCAATTTCCATCAAAATAGAGGCACGAGAGAATACAAATTTCAACTATTCGAACATTATTAAACAGTTCTTAGGCAACACCGTCCAATATTAACGAGTTAATGAACAAACAACGCTTTTTGAGAAGGAACTAGCAACCTTACTGTAATGGAGGAACGTTTATTTTGAAAATACAAACGTGCATAGAAAGTTACAGTTCAGGCGCATTGTTTCCAATTTCAGTAGTCACTAGTTAGTGCGGGTAGTATGACGGTGTCTGTGTGGATTATGTTCGAAGTTTTGAGGATCCGTCGTTGATTGGATGTATCTACCTACATCTACTATCTATCTATGGACTATTGGATTCTGCCTACTCTTCTGAATTTTATTTTCCACCTGAATATCGGAGGAGAGAAAGTGAAAGAAATATACTTAATGCAGATCGATATACAGAATAATTTATCGGTCATTGGTGTATTCAATGTACTTACGACAAAATTACTTTTATGGCATTTGAAATTTCCACCGTCGATATGTCGGTATTTTTTGAAATACGTTTGTTGGAATATGTATGTTAACATCTAGTTAGAATCATATAAAAAAATTAGTTTAGTTAAAAATCGTTAGGGTTCTTGGAGTCTACAAAGTGTCAGACGGTCCAACAATCGTGACGTTGCAGAAATTCCCAACATGGCGACCGCCGGCCGCCATATTGGCAGTTGATAAATACAATGCGATGGAGATAATACGACGACATTATATTTCAGCACACAAACAACATGCATGAGGAAGACACACACATTGTATATTGTTTTTTCGTTTTGTAAGAATCACACAAGTTAAAGAATATTACTTTGGACTAAAAGCGATAAATTCAACTGGTGTGAAAAATTTCATGCATAAAAGATGTTTCAGCTCATACCGCGAGGCAAATGAGCCGTTTTCAGCTGAATAAAGCTGAAATTTGTTTAAAAGCACCTCGCAAATGGATGGAGAGTGAACCATCAGCTCGTTTGCATAGGAAATTGGTGTTTTATGAATATTAGTGGATATTTTTAGCAATTTTGTAGTTTTACAACTTTTCGAAATAAAAATGTTTATAAATTGCGATTGGGCAATCAAGTTTGTGGGAAGTATTATCATTTTTTTTTAATATACGTATGCAGGATTCTAGGTAAAGCGTGTTAGGGTTGGCACCCCGTGATGTATGAATTTGAACTTTGAACACAGGGTTGCCAAACACGCGTCTCAGAAAGAAGCCGAAAAAATTTGAATGATCGTATTATTCATAACTTAATTATATTAGCGGTTCTGTAATTCTACATCCAACATTAGAACTTATTTCTACTTTTAAGACACAAACTAAATTTATTCCTCATACTTAATCGAACCGAAAAGTCTATGAGTATTCTATGGTAGCGCTAATAGACAGTCCTAAGACCATATACCCACCTAAGTGACATGAGGCTAGGGCAGTTGGCACGGTACACGCGAAAATTTCGGGTCAAATCACCATCCACGTTATATAGATGGTCAACAGTACTTACAAGAGCGATCATTTTTGATTTTCTCTCCTATGGTGAAACTTCAATGGCTATTATTTTGCCACTTTAAACTTAACAGCGCAGTTTTTCTTAACTTGTTGTAAAGAATTTCTGAGAAATCTTATGTCGCCGCCTTTCAGAGCCTCAATTCGCGTCACTGGGACATTATGTCGCATGCGAGATTATCAGAAATCTCTACAATAGATATTGCCGCAATGTCGTATAAGTTAAGTACAAAAATCTTCATTCTATGTAACTATAGATTTGTTTGACGTAGACTGTAGTAAAACCCTGTCTAAATTGGTCATCAACCGACGTGTATCGCTATTTTGTTTCGACATTATGTCTATGGTATGAGAATCAAGGCCCCGCTCCTATGATGCATCTCGCAGAAGTTTACAAACTTTTCCACTCGAAGTCACCAAAGTTTCCAACGGGAAAAAGAGACGGAAACTAAAAATAGAAAGAGAAAAGCTTGTGGAAGTTTTATTGGTATTTACTAAACTCATAAAGCTACCAAAGAATAAGAAATAGTATTTGCTTATTTAAAGCACTGGTAGAGTTAATGGAGTTTCCTTTTTCTGTGCGAGATTCCGCCAAGAATCAATACTTGAGAGGGAGATTTTCATTAACTACAGACCAATAGGCGTTCATGCGTCGTGGTGTCACATCCTTTCCGCCTGGTCTCATTCACACAATTAACATCAATCCGTCTTTTACTCATCATCTTGCAAACAAAAATCAAAATAAATAACTATTGAATAGTTAGATAAGCTGTGGTTTAGGTAAGTATTCTAGACGACTCATTTATTTATTTAATAATTTATTTCACAACTTTCGATAGCTAGTACAAATGGCGGACTTAATGCTAAGAGTGTTTTCTAACGGTCAACCACCCCAGTAGAACATACAAGGGGACGCTATCGTGGATTTCGGTACCTTTGAACTTTAATAGTACTGAAGTTAATTAAGATTTCGATACAAAATTGTTCCTTGGGAAAGACTACAAATGAATAGATAGTGATTTCATTAGTAGCGGCAAAGAGAAACAAAGATGCCGAGACTTATACAAACCCCTTTCGCAACTTCTAGGTCGAGCGGAAAGGGATCAGAACAGCCCTTGAAGTCGGCCCCAACTTTCACTATAAAGTGGAATAAAGCCTTGTAAAATGTAAAGAACTACGATAAAAAGAGTAGCAAAAATATAAATAGGTAACTGCACAGTAAATGGGGTCGTAGAGAGCTCGCCATCAAAACGCGTGTGAATACGTGCGCCCGCGATGAAATCTGAAGCTGGAATGAGTTGTGCGACGACTCTGGGGGATACAGTGACGGGATTTAGGGTTGCCAGTTGCAATTGCAATTACAATTACAAATATGAGTTCATAATTAATGCGATAATGATAATGACATATATCGTTGTCATCAGCTTATCACACATTCCTAGAATTGTTTTTTTGCTTTGTGATCAATGAATTGGTTCAAATTCTCAAATTTCAAATCGTGAATTCCATGTTCTGTTTACTCGTTTTACGTGGTAGATATTGATGTCCACTACATCAGACAGTAACTAAACCCTAGATTACTTATTTGAAAAACACAACACTAGACTACATATTTGGATATGACTGGATAAATGCTTTTATAACAAACTATGAAACCGTGTCAAAGAGAACACAAACGGCTGTCAAAAAAAGCTAAAATAAACTCGCACATTTTATGCCAAAGCCCATAACTCCTATATTTTTTTCGTCTGGTGAATAAAACTCAAATGTTTCAAATTCTTTTTTCATCGACAGTTTTTTTTAACGCTTGGAAGCGTATCCGTCGACACCCCTACGTTGAAATGACGCGCGCCAGCGTGAGTGTTGCCAGCTTTAAATAATTCATAAATTCCAGTGGAACCGCCGCGCATGGTCCACGGGCCAGGCCACAGTATAAAATATACAGTAATACAGCTCTTCTCTTGGACTAGGCACGAATTTCACCAATATTATAAACTACCAGTGTCCTGTGGTTACACCTGCGTTAATATTATCCCACAGGACCCAAAGTATCTAGATATACAAAATTTGGTCAAAATCCGTTCAGCTGTTTTGGCGTGAAGAGAGTACAGTCCGGGCATCTTGACTGCGTCACCGCAGTCCGTGAATAATTCTGTCACCGTGATGGTTCAACTAAAAAAGTTCATCGTTTAAAAAAAATGTAAAACAAGAATCTGTATTTCTAATTCATATTGATGCTTGCGTAACGGCTTACTATCGTGCGATCGGTTTGCTCATATCGCCGCTCTAAAAACTTTTGTACACCTGGTCGGAGTCATGAAAATTTTCCTACTGCGTGTAACACTGTGACCTAGGGTTGCCTCACACCGCCAAATCCGCTCGCACTACGCGAATAGACCAGAATTTAATATGTACGCGGAACATAGTGGCAGAACACACCTGAATAGAGGAGAAATGTTCTTAGGTAGAAAAAGAAACGTTAGAAGCACGTCCTCAAGGCTGACACGTCTGTCACTGATATCATGTCGAAAATGGTATGTAAGACATGTACTTACTACGAAATTAGTACCCGGGTGGATTTTTACTGCTACTTTGCTGAAAGTTGACATTATAAAACTCAATAACTCAAATAATTTATAGTAAATAGGCAAAATAATGCACTTTTACACGTCAAAAACAATCTCTTATATATAAGTATAGAAAAACAAAAAAATAAGTCATAAATATAATCTCTATCGTGACATTCCAAGGATACTAAAAATCTTACTTATTTTCTTCGTAGTCTTCACTATAAAGGCTATTGTCTACCGAGCCAGCTCAGGTCTTAATATCTAATATGAAAGACTTTTTTTAAGTCCCTCATAACACATAAAGACAACACAAAGGAGATTTTCATAAGCGATAACTGAATGATCTGATATTACGCCTCTATTAGTCTATACACTCCATGTTACCAGTCGCGAATTTGGCAGGTAACGTTTCCTTCTAGCAATTTGTATGCAATGGGAGGTGGCAGGTAAAAACATGTATTAGTCGATGCTGTCGGCCGTGATCGTAACACGGGCATAGTAGAAACATAAAAGTATGCTATCTTCATAGAATGGTACCAGACACAACGTGCATGTGTGCGCGCCTGTACGCAACACACAAAGACAATTATTGGGGCGCCCAATTGGGGCTATGTATTTTTCTGATTTTACACGGACGTTAAATAACTGACCGTGCTATAGATGCTATTTGTTACATCTTTTTTACCAATTTTAATAACAAAAAACATATTTTGCAAATTGAAAAATTGAATAATTGTTTCAAATTAGTGTATTGTAATCGGTCCTCAATAAATCTACAAAGCTTGAACGAAATCTGGCCGTTTAAAGTGGGTCAAAATCGCGCCCAAAGAAGTCGGTTACAAACATACATACAGGTGAAGCTAATATAAAGCGTGTAAAAAGGACACTGATTTTAAGTTTGCGTACAAGAAGAGGGAACAAACGTAAGGCTAATTAGAGCCCGCCCATGCTCGTTTGTCACAGATGTTTTTTCTCAAAAACTAAGAAACTTACAAACTTGTTTTGTATTCCGCTGAATTTCTGAACGATAAATGAATGATGGACGACGATGACGATGATTATGATGATGGTTTTAGTTGATTCCTTCTTTGGTTGCGTCTCACATCGTGATCAAATGCTAACTAAAGTGTATTGAAAACTTTAACCGCGGGCTTCTCGCGGATAGCTGATACAAGTTGTAACGGTAAACGTCTTGATATTTTAATACATTTACCATTAAAATGGGAATAATGCACCGATACATACACCGATGCACGTAAACGCTTTATAAAACTTCTAGCGTTCAGACTACCTAATAGAAAATTACTGCGTTGATGGTTTATTTGGAACGCTATCCCAGCTATCTCCGCTCGCCTGAAAATTGAAAATAATAAAAAGGCCTCGCTTCCCTCGCACCTGGTAGTGTGTCGTTTTAAAAATGTATGTATATATACTGACTGTGTCTGACTTTTTTTTCATTCTGTGCAACGCAAACTTTTGCCGTAATATTAATAAACAGTATGGGCAGTTGCTACCATAGTCTACTAGATTCTACTAATTCCATAAAAGGCTAAATTACAAAGTATTGCAACTCGCAGATTTCCGTTTTCTTGAAAAATCTTTGCATTTGCACCCCGACAAAACATAGCCTATTATAGCCCTCGGGGATGATATAGCTTCCTAGTATTGGAAGAATTTTCAGAATCGATTCAGTAGTTCTTGAGAGTACCTACCACTACAAACTTTTATAAAAACTTTACCTCGTTATTAGAGTACTAGTAGACTAGTTGGTAACTAAAATGTCCAAAAGCTACTAAGACTCAGCTATGGAATATGTAAATGTAAATTATGTCACCCAGATTATAAAGATGAATCGATTGACGCCTCATTCATCAAAATCGGATGAGTAATTTCGGTGCTACCACAGATCTTGGATCTCAATAACAAATCTATGGACGCTACGGTAGAGCCATACCTAACTACTAACATACATACATAAACTGTTAACACCTTCGGTGCTGAAAACACAACTGTCGTGTTTTTATATCGTGCCGCGAATGCGGGAAAACACAAATGTTGTGCTGTGTTGTATGGGAAAACACTATGGAGTGTGCAGAGCCGCACCCGTGGCTAGGCAAGCAAATCGGCTCAGCAGTGAAAGTGTTAAAAACATAAAACTTACTTCCGTTAGCCTTTGGCGTAGTCGGGTAAAAATTGACCGTAACAACCGTACTGTCAGTATGTTGCTTTTCGCTAAATTTTAAATTGAAATACAAAACGGTCGCTACGGTACGGAAAATATTATTTTCTCCGAATATTTTTCCGCTTTCAAGTGAAACACGACCAATCCTGAAACCTAATGACTGGTTTGTGAAACTGTTTGGGTACAAAGAGACTCTGTCCAATAAAAACGTGTATTAATATTTAGCTGCGAAGTTGGGGAGATTTTTATAGCTTTTTTTTCGGAGAATATAGCTTTTGTTTCGTATTTCGATATTACTTCATTTATAAAGTAAGTAATATTTATAAAATTTAACACACAGGTAGACTAATATCCCGCAGAAACCGTGCTTTTTACTGGATTAAAGTATTATATATGTTATTCCAGAACCTAAAGTATTTAAACAACAATTTTTATTGAAATCCGTACACCTAATGCGGCTTGAAGTAAGACAAAGTTTCACACTTTTATAATATCAGTAGGATTTTTAGTCAATTTAGTGCCTGCGGCTGTGGCAAGTGAACGTAAATTCCACCCATTTGCTGTTTAATTTCATCATTTTCAATTTCCAGTGACGAGTACATTATAAAATCAGTTTTAAAGTCAATTTTATACCAAAAACATTTAAAACCACATCATAATTATATACAAAAACCACAATTTCGATTTGGTAGTAATTAATTTCATTCTGTGGTGAAATAACTTGAAAATTACAGTAACCAAAAACAAAAATACCTAAATGCTACATTCGTCTACCGGAACGATGAAAATTATTTATGTCGCTTTTTCCACCCATTCCCTCGCTTGGACTAATGCGTTGTAAATAATTTACTATAGTAGGGTATGCTAGGTATAGTGGTAAATACTGCTTATCTACTCATATTGTAAAACGTAACATGTCAATTTTATGTTTTTTCAACGCTTAATGATTACCACGTAGAAGATTCCTTGCATCTAGTGAAATAGGAACTACAAGGACTGTGGTCCCACAAACACCCAGACTCAGATTAAATATCTGTGGTTCATAAAAATATTTGCTCTGATTGCCAATCGATCTTAAAACCTCACGCTTCGCAGTCGGGTTGCCACTTACGCCACGGAGGTTGCATACAACTTTTGCCTATTCTATAACTAAGAATACGTCGGTCCTTTTTATACCCATAGCTACCTCCACTGGCCCGATTTAAATAATCTCTACACGTCTATTTTAAAATTTTTGTTACCAAATAGTACTGACCTAGTAAAAAAATATAGGAACAGCGACAAAGTGGCAGCGGAGTTCGCTGACAAAACCTTGTTGGTCATAAATGGCTCTACCTACGTCACAAAAGCTACAATTAACCATGAGACAGTAACTAGGTTTTACATTATTTATATCCAAACTCTTTTGTATGATAAAAATATAGTTGGTATGACCCGCAGAATTTTTTGACATTACTTCGGCATTCAATCCCTTCTCTGGACTCATATCCCAACTTTTTAATAAGTAAAATGTATTGTCATACAGTCACGCCTTTTTCCCGTTGGGATAGGCAGAGACTACATCTTTCCATACGCTACGATCCCAGCGGAAAGCAGTACACCAACTCCGTGACCTAAAACCAGTAGAGGGTTCTACTGGTTTCTGGCCCTTTATGCATTGGTATGAAGGTCCAGAAACCATATTGATTACCAGAAGCATATTGATGCTCAATGAAGATATTATTTCGAACAAAATATCTTTTTTCCCGAATATGAACAACTGTCGGAAACTCTACATTGTGCTAATGGATTCCATAGTCCATACACTGTAGCCGCCAAATTGTTTTACATCTTAATAGATTTATTGGCGACTGAGTGTATGTGCGTAAGGAAATATTTTTATAATTACGAATGGAAAGCACTTAAAACATTAAAAGCCCTTTAGTAATAACCTGTGGTCGGAAACCACTTATCTATAAATGTCATTACGCCTGTATCGAGGAAAATGGAATTCCATTAAAGCTTTGATGATATTAATACAGACCACACCCTGTCCCTTTTTGCAGGTGAATATAGAAAGAAAATTTGTCTTCCGTTTATAATATTTTTTGTTTTATTTCCATGACCAAACTAAGTGGAGGTTTAATTGATTAACAACTATAAAGAAGAGCAGTCTACTCTATAGCAATCTGATAAAAAGTGATATCCATGAGGCATGGTGCCAAGAACATAGGCTGCATATCCGTGATCAAGAGCAAATAACAGCGAATTGTCACCATCACGCACCGGCTGCGTCGTTGTTTTATTTGGTTAAAAAAGGCAAAACTTAATTTCTTTACGCAGTATTATGTTTCCTTGTACATTTGATTAATATCACTTTCAAAAGTCTCATCACGTCTAAGAGTAAGAGAGGTATCACTACTTTAAGAGTGTGAGAGTTATTGACTCAGCGTATGTGCCTACAGATCCCTCGATCGCGCCCTCGGTTACAAGCAGGCCCTGCAGTGAAGACGCCAGCAGTCCACACAGTCAGCAATCTTGTGATCTGCTGCCAAATGGTTTGTATAACATCCACTTGGAATGCACAAACTGACCAAAGCCCCTAACAGCTCAGCATTGGAGAGACTTGCAAGAAAATGTGAGAGTGTTGTTTGTTTATCTAGACGACAGCATGATTTACTTTAACACTTCCGAAGAGCAATCGTGACGTTACTAATTAGCTTGTGATCTAGTGTTACACTTAACTGTTTTACTACTTGTGTTACTCTAAGAATATTTACATATTACTTTCTTGTCTCTGACTCTTTTTTTATACTACACTTTAAAATTGCAAACACATGAGTCGATATTTACTTTACATGTAACTTCAGAAACTTTTTTACAATAAGCTAAGCCAATATTGTTACCATTTTCATCAATCCAAAAGTAATGATTATTAAAAACATCCATTAAGTTTTTTATTGAAAATCTTATACATGTTAATATAAAATTAACTGTGCATACAATTATTCTTATTATTATTTTCATACAATAAAGATATTAATACCTACATATACAGACTTTCATTTCAATCCTTGCATGTAACTGTACCCTTTTTTATGTAACCCGTGCCGTGTTTGATGTTAGATTATAATGTTTGTTAGACCGTAATGGAAATGGAATTTTAAAGTATGAATCTTTGAATGAATACTTTCTGCGTTGAATCAAGTAAAATTGCTAAAATATTTCCAATAATAAGTACGACATATTTTCCAAACTTGAAGATGATATCATAATCTTCTTTGTGCACTAATGAAAGAATTTGGACCCCCCCTTAAAGGTGATTCGGCAGCAGACCTAGAAGACCTGTCCCAATATAGGCTTATTCTAATTGTTGCCCCATCTCGAGCACATCGTCACTTAACATCAGGTTTAATAGATGTCTAACGCTCTCCAAAAACGTATAATAAATTTATTCATTGTGAAATCTTTCTTATTTTCAGACATGGATTACGGCAGCGGTGGGCCGCCTCCAGGGATGATGAAAGACAGACACGGCCCTCCACCGCCCCATCATCCGGTAAATAATATATTTCTCATTAAAGCTTTTATTTAACTCTCTGGTTAGTGATTAGTACAGTAGGTTGTTTGTTTAGGTCGAATTTTGCGAGTCTATTTGAACTTAGTTAACGTTGTTCAATTTCATTGAAATTTTGAATGCCTGTCAAGTTCCGATGACAACGCAATATTATAGTGGCAAGGAGCTGATCTGGTGATATATACGGAAGGCAGACAGTGAAATTAAACAACATTTCTTTGATGAATCATCACTAAACGAAAAAAAATTGCTGTTCGATGCTAGATGGTCAAAAGCCAATCTCAACAATTGGTGTCACAATGGGTGGTCCTATCGCTCAGAGCGATTTCATTAAATAACCGTGCATGATAAAGCTCACCAATAAGGAAAACAAAACCTACCTTTAGTCATTAAATAAAGAAATAGAAACTTTCATAATTACAATGAACATTAATGCTACTTAAGATAAACAGGAATATAATTGGGGCTATTAGAGTGAAAAGTTGGGGCAAACTTTGGGGAACATACCTCATTATTTTTAACTTCATATTTACATTTCGGCAAATTTCAGCTGATAAATATCCATAATAACCTGTTTAATTATTTTAAATAGGTAAAACGACGTGTGAATCGCCTATCGAAATAGCACATGATTATGCGTCAATAAGGGTTTTAACGAAATTAATTAACGAAATTGACTTTGTACGAAAATAAATGGATATTTCGATATACGAAGCAGAATTTGCGAAGTACACCATGTTAACAGTAACTCAACTTTAATGTTTAGCCTAGCTTCTTCTATCGCATGTATAATAAAACTAAGTGCGTTTCACCCACGTTAACTGTTATGCCGCAGGAACCGTTCATTCTTACTTTATAAAAAGTATCCGATACGACGGATACCTTTATACTAAACATCAAAATCCGTTCAGCCGTTATTGCGTAAAGAAGAAACAAACACACATACACTAAAACACACACACAACAAATAAAAGAGACGGATAGTAAATAACAAAAAATAAACATTAACAAAACTCTACTTGAAGTTGATTCGTATCTGCTATAGTTTAATTTTATCCCTACAAAACAAGCAAGTAAATGTAACTCAAACCATAATTAGATAATAATCATTAGTTTCGTAGATCATAATATTTTGACTTATTTTTTGTATTTCTATACATATGTATAAGACATTATTTTTTTGACGTGTAAAAAGTGCCTATTTACAATAAGTAATTTGAGTTTGAACTAAGCGTGAGCAATCATTGTGACATTGCAGGTACCTTACCAAATGTAGGGGAAAAATCTTGGTTGCTTGGCCGACTTTTTTCTTATAATACTTTTTAAATGCGAAAGGATTTAAGCATGTGTGTTAGATGCCACTCAGCTCTGTAAAGGCTGAACGGATTTTGAAAAAGTTTGGCATGCAAACGCTTTTGGTCCTGGAATTACAAATGAAAAACTTTTCATAATTATTGACGCGGGTGAACCCGCGGGATGGAATGACTAGTATGAAATAAATCCCTGGTCGACCTCTAAATCTTCATGTGAAGATGACACCCGATGATGAAAATGGTTAGACATGAGCTACTGCATATGTTCAAATACTGTAGAGTACCGTCGCGTGTCTATTAATTAATTTGATTAATTACGAACGTTTAAGTTTTATTGGACACAAATGGAATTTTATTGCATGATTTGGCCCTAATGAGGAAAATAACTATAACATAGCTTATTTTTGCATTTTCTCATTGCGAGCCGTTTTTATCTCGTGTTTATTTAACCCCTAGATTGTATCGGTCTGGATTCTCAGCACTAATCTCTATGATTTTTTTTATTTGACTGAATAAAGAGACGACCAAGTCGTGCAGCTGATAGTAAGCGCTACGCCTGGCCATAACAATTACAGTGCCACCCAGAACTTTGCATTGAATAGTATTCTGCGGCACTGCGCTGCGCTCGTCACCTAAAACATTAGTTCTACCGGCTCATATGCCCAGTAATTTCGTTGGAAACAGTGTCCTTCAAACCGGAACACAGACCATATAATTATAAGGATTGGTGATGTATGTAATTGTTTGCCTGATTCATCTATGTACTCAAGTTGTAAGACAACTGTAAATAAATGCGGGAGCTATTAGAAGTTAAAGTAAGCAGGTCTGAGATTTATATGATGCCCAAGACTATGGAAAATTGTATTGCCCCCAATACAATTTAAGTAAGTTAATAAGTTTAGTAAATCGAATTGATTTCACCAAAATTTTACGCAAACAAAAACAAAAATTAAATTAGAGGTCCAGTATTTTCACAGCATTATTCTTTGAGATTTTTCCATGCCGTAGGGTTTCTAGGGTTATTGGATCAAAGATATTTTCAAACTAAATTATAGATAGATAGATAAACTCTTTACTAAAACACCACAGACGAAAGAAAATTCAAAAAGTAGAACGAAATAACTTTAACAAGTAGTGCGGCGTTATTATCGTTAAGAGAGATCTCTTCCAACAACCGTTATATTTTGATAAAAATAATGTCGCATCAATGTAACTTGTTGCTATTTCAAAATATTTCAGCGAGAACGCGGCTACGGCCCGGAGGGGTACGGGGGCGAAGGCTTCGCGCCTCCGCCGCCGATGCACCACCCTGCCATGCCGCCTCAGAACCAGGTGATTATGGACTTAGTAAGTAGCTGCAACATATAATAGCTCTGATTCCGTTTTGTTGCTGATAGTTCTTCTCTTTTACTCGTGTGCAGTGGTAGGAAGACAAAAATTACGTGTGTAAATTGGCACAATGTTCAGCTACTTCTGAGTCCGACTGTGCCGTGATCGACATTAGTAGAAATCGAATTGAATTCGCAGGTCGATTGTCTTGAATAGCTCGGAATTCGTAGATTAGATACGATGAAATAATATTATAGTAAGTATCGAATTTTTATCGAAAAGTTTTTTTTTTATTTGACTGAGCTACGATTACAATGCCACGCACATTTTGCATTGCATAACTCTGGGCGGCACTGCACTGCGCTCGTCACCCTGAGACATCGGTACTAAAATCACATATGCCCAGCAATTTCGCAGCAAACAGTGCTCTCAAACCAGTATTGTTTTCAAACTACTGCTCGGCGGATGAATATCTGGCAAAGGTGGTACTTCCCCAAGCGGTCTCTTGCAGAAGAGGCCTACCACTACAAGTTCTGGATTGCCCAGCAGTGGTATGCTAGTGAGTAGTGCAAAAGTTTGTGACGTCAATTCGTCCTCGATTCCAGGGTGGCCCACCACAGCAGGGGGCGGTCATGATGGTATACGGCCTGGATCCTCAGACGGTCAACGCAGACAGGCTGTTCAACCTGTGCTGCCTCTATGGAAACGTTGTCAGAGTGAGTATTTAGAACCAGTAGAAGAGAGTTAGGTGGACTAAAAAAAACAAACGAAGAAGTACTCAGCCTTGTCCAAAAAACGCAACATACTAACTAAGATATAAGCAGAAGAGGAAAGGTGTTTGGTCACCACATAACACATGAAGCATCATTAAAGGAACAGAAAAAGGGGTAGACTCAGGTACTTTACTAATGAGAGAAGACAAATGTCATGCCGTATAGGTAAGTCGAAGCATTGGCTGAAGATAGGGAACGCTGGGGATAACTCCGCCGACAAGAGGTGGGCTCTTAAATAAGCAGAGATCGAATTAGTCTTTTCCAGCAAACTGTATTAGATCCTGTTACAATATATCTTAGACAATATCTGAGTTACTCCAAGAAAAATATAAATCTACTAGCTGTAGTACCCTGACACGCTTCGCTGTGGCACATTCGCACATTCGCTGACATGTCACTGATAAAAAAATAGATAAAAACAATCCTTGATGCGGATTATATATCATTCTAAAATTTCAGCTCGATCGGTGCAGAACTTTTTGAGTTTTTGAAGCGTACCCAAACCAACATAACATTTTTATATATATTGATAATAAGAAGATAGTCAAAAACCTGTATTCACATTAGCTCAAATATAGGCCACTCGTGAAAACATAGACTGTACCACCGTATGATTAGGCTAATGACAAAGATGCATAGAGACAAACTGGAACACAGTTAAGTTTGCACATTACAGCTTGCCAGTAACATGTCATTGCATTCCCCCGCGTATTATGTTCCAGATAAAATTCCTAAAGACTAAAGAGGGCACCGCGATGGTTCAGATGGGCGATGGGGTGTCAGTGGAGCGCTGCGTGCAGAACTTGAACAACGTCACCGTTGGAGACTACACTTTGACACTGGCGTGAGTATTCCATTTTTAAATTGACATTTACATGTGCCAAGTGCGTGTGTAAGTTACTCGAAGATACTACGCGACCAAAACAAAAGACACCCCGCTAGTATGAAGGATCACAGTAAGCCGTTTGTCTATTGTTATTTGGGTGTATACAATATTGACAGCCTCCATATTGTCTTCCGCATTGCGGATAGGTGTGGGGGGAAGGGGATCGCGGAGGGTGAAGAGTGTCCATTTTGTGTGTAGTACTGTGTCTTATATGCTATCACTACTGACCACTGACCTCTATAGTACAATAGACTGGCTGCAACCTCCTTAATGACAGAAGATCCTCTTCGATCATTCCCTCATTGTTGAGGATAGAGACTCCTTCCGACTACGTCCACAGATTGTCTCCACCAGCTCCGATCTTCGGCTTTGCGGAGTGCCATGTTGACTTGCATTTCTAACTGTTGTGGCACCTGGTTAGATCAACGTGTCAGGGTTCGGCCTCTTGACGCGACGACTCCATCAGGAGGCTGCCTAGTTCGAATAACTCCCGTTAAGACTTATATTGGCTTACAATTATTATCTATTTCAGTTTCTCCAAGCAGGCGTACTTATCGGAAGTAATGAACCCATACCCACTTCCGGACAAGAGTCCCTCGTTCAAGGACTATGTTGGGAACAAAAACAACCGGTTCCTGACGCCAGCTTCCATTCACAAGAACAGGATACAACCGCCTTCCAAGGTCAGTTGGATATGGAAATACAGAATGCAAACGCTTTTCAAATAACCATCATTATCATCATCATCACCTCATATCCACTGCTGGGCTCAGGTCTCACCTCGCTTTCGTGACGAGGATTAGGCCACAGTCCACCACGGTGGTCAGAACCAAGATCACATCACATAACTCCGAAATAATTCTCGGGCGTGTGGGTTTCCTCATGATGTTTTCCTTCGCCGAAAATCTACACTACAGAAGTACATTATACAATGCTGTTTTTAAAATATATCGTCACTCTTGCGGTTCCAGGTTCTTCACTTCTTCAACACTCCCCCGGATGTGACTGATGACCAACTGCTGCAGGTGTTTAAAGACTATGACGTCACTCCCCCGCATACCATCTCCAAGTTCCCGCTCAAGAGCGAGAGGTGAGTTATTAACCTAATGAGTTAGTATTATCGTTGGTAACAGGATATTTACTATGCATTGTGTTTATTGTGTATTGTTTTTTTGTTGGTGTTTCTGTTTTTAATTTTATTATAGAGGTATTTATCAGCAGCCACAGTCTCAAGTTTGATGGTTGATTTATTAGCCCCTGCTGTGTCAATCTAGATGAATTTATTGCCCGTCACAGATATAATCTTTATTCATTTATTATTCGCCGCGGTTTCAGGTCGTCGTCTGGCCTGATGGAGTTCCAGAATATATCGCAGTCCGTCATGGCCATCATGGCATGCAATCATGCCACCATTCAGCACCCAGGTAAGATTACACTATGTACAACTTATATATAATCTTTTATTTTTATACAACAGTGTAACAATACGAGAATGTCGTTCATGGTGAGCGCCACGCGTGCTTTCAACAGTTGCAAGGGACTGTCATTTTCAATGAATTTGAAATAACCATCGATTGTACTAAAAATTCAAGTAAAATACTTTATTGTACATCAGTTCAGAAATACACAAGGTACATAAAGAATAGAACATAATTAAATAAATATAGTACAATGGGCGGACTTATCGCTAAACGCTATCTCTTCCAGTCAATTTTGGATGGAGAGAAGCTACGGATAGAGGATCGAGTAAAATTAAAAATGCTTCATGATATGTTATATTTCATTTCACCGCCGAACTTTTTCAGGTGCCAAATTCCCCTTCGTGATGAAGCTTTGTTTCTCATCTTCGCGGCAAATCGGGCAGGGCAAGAACCAGATAGGCAAGATGGAAGACAAGCGCCAGGACAACGGCATGTCCGAGCATGAGTACTAGTAAGATATTAACGTTGTTATACTGTATACTGGGTTCTGGAATGAGTTGTTCGGGTGATATGAGGACGTTGTTTGGTTTTGATTCTCAATCGTTTATTGGTGGCCACGATATCGAGTTAGATGAATTTATTATCCGTCACGGTTTCAACGAGATTCAGGTTTTTAATTCCACTGCTTTTTTATGCTATCCTAATTATTGTCCTCGTACTATATGTCAAATTTCCAAACCTTACATATCGAAAGTCAGTTAAATTTCCATATTTAAAGTTTCTCGTGTAATTTACCAATATTTCGGTAAATCTGTATGAAACCGACGTTCAAAGAATTCTGATGTGAGTGCCTGATTTATCCAGACGAGTATGGCAATATTCGATGATTTAGAAAACATCGATTATATATTTTTTTTAATTTTCTTTGTTCGGCGTACAGTTCAAATATTGTGGTGACACAATGATGCAGTATAGAAGTTTAATAGTGTGTAGAACGTTTTTAGAATCACATGTAATGATTTCTTTAAACGTCACTCAAAGAGGTTCGTGTCATACACCTAAACAGGTGTCAATTTTACGACGACAACCTCTATGGTCAAAATCTTCTAAGTGTAGCAAACGCCTTCTCGCCGACAGCGATTTCTTCCAGTCTCCCTGGGAATCGAAAGTAAAGAACAAAGCCAAACAATATTCCAGATCCCCGTTGTAACTTAAATTCTTGTTTCGGCGAATAAGTAAAGCTTAAAATTTGCCTATCAGATTACTAGTCCATCAGACGGGATGGGATGGATATTATTTGACGAATGAAAGCTCAGTAATCTGTCAAATGACATTCAGTTGTCTAAATATTGTAGACTAAGTTACAAAACAATGATTTCGAAAGAGTTTACGATTGGTTTTTATCAGAACGGAATTCCGATGGCAAATGTATATAACCTCTTTGATCATAACATGTAATCTGTAAGTAAATACTCTTTCCTTTTAGACTTCCATTTTGGATTTTGCTCGTTTGTTTATGGTGTTGACAGATATATATATATGAAATTAATACTGGCCAATTACACTATCAATATTATTTATGATCCAGTTATAGCAATACAGTCATTAACATCAATATTTCATCAATATTGGATGACGAAGTCGAGTATCGCGTTATAATATTGACAGTGTAATAGGCCTCATACGAAAAGAGGTATTGTTGTAAAAATCAAGTTTTTTTTTTATTCGCTTAGTTTTCTCTTTCGGAATCATCCAATTGGCATTTTGGAAAAGTGTGCATACATTTTTTGGCGATTGGAACACAGTTTTTTGCTTGTAAAATTACATTGAATTGTTCAATGCTGTCACTTTTTTTATTACGGGCGAGTGCCTTTATTATTAATTGAAGCAATTATTTAATAATAAATTGATATTTTTTTGATATTTATATATCTACTGTTCAGAATCTCTTTCCCTATTTTTTTTTTTCTAAATTGTGGGTAAAGAATTGTATTCCAATGGTATGCCTAGAAATAATATAAATAAATGAGCAAGTTAAAAAAAATCTTAACCTTGTAAATTTGTAAAATGTACGGAAGTGGTTAAAAAAGACATGTGTAAAATATTTAGGGGCGTTGGACCAATGTTATGTCGGATCACATTTTTACCCAAAATCTGTCACGGTCTGAATAGTTGTGTCAATTCGGACACAATTGTCACTGCGATAGAGTAATAATTGGGATGAGTTCAGCCATTGCGCTCACGGTTTTACAAAAAAAAACATGTATTCTCTATTTCGTAAATGTAAGATGTAGGTATAACAATTGTTTTGAAAGAAATAATCTCATTTAATTAATATCGGGTAAGTTTTTTTTTATATGGCAATATTGTTTTTGATCTAGTTCGTATTGAATTTTTTATTTTTGTAAAACGGTGAGCTGGCAATCGAGTAATTAAAAAATAAGCGGTTTTTTTGTTAATGGTAAGTCAAAGATGAGTGTTACCAGCTAAATTAAATATTATATAACATAATTGTTGTGTAGATAAGAAAAGTATAGTCCAATTTTATGTTTTGTCTTGTTATCTAATACTGTAGTGTATATTGCCGAATATATCTGCACAAAATCGTAGTTAATACATATTGCGGTAAAAAATATGTAATAATATTTAAAATGTATCTTTCCAGTCGATTTGAGTCCTGCCATTTTTTGTTTTGTATGTTATGTTTATTTTATTGTTGATATGTTTATTAGTGAATTTAAATGTGACTAATTTCTCTAGGTAGCTATATATTCTGAGTTATGCCATAAAGATATTTAAAATAGTTACTCTATTACTTAAAATACGGTCCTAATATTTTTGAACGGTGTGTTACCGGCCTAACAGATTTTATTATTGAATTATAATATATTTATATGAATTCGTTGAGACTACATTATACTAAAAGATTTTAAATACGACGTTTCATATAATAATATAAATGTACTTTTTTTTTCAATTGCAAATACATACTTTTTCTAGTCAAAATTTTAGCATAATAATCAAGTTTTAAATACAATCGCTAAAATGTATCCCTAATCGTGTTTTTAGACTGACACATCTTTTTTATTGACGATTTTAAAATATTTAAAAATAACAACAAAATTTAAAAAAATATTGTCTAAATATATTTTAAACCTTTTTAATTGTAGGGACCATAGACTTGATCGTCTCTATGGGTTTGCTTCATTTTACTTCAAATAAAAAATATTTCACGAGAAATTAAAAATCGAAGCAAAAATATAGAGATGGCGGCTTTTTATAACGGTATTATATTGTTCGTTATTTTATATAACGAAATAAATATATCTATTCTTCTATAAAACTCTACACAATATTTCCCTAATGTGTTTCACGATTTAATAAAATACAATTATTAATCTTGAGCTATTTCTGACACTCGAGCATTTGACATAATATAATATAAATAAATAAATAAATAAAATTAAAAAATATGTCTAGTACGCTTTCCGTTCCTTATCTAAGCCAAATAAATAAGCCAAAGTTAAAAAAAAAACGTTAGTTATGTGAAATATAAAAAAAAAATTGTACATAAAAACGCTATTAAAAAACTTGTGTCGCGCAAATAATTATACGTTACAAAAATACAATCCGCAACTCGCGTATCATGTTCAGTAAGCAATAGTGTAACTAGCAATGTTCATGTGTAAGAGATATCGATAACTTTATCAAATTAGTAATATCGATTCAGTAAAAAATAGTATTTAAAAAAATAATCGAGTGGTATCTCTGTGAACGGTGTACCTAAATGGCTATTGTATTATATATTATAATATATTATATTGTCAATTTTAATGTTTATCGAAGCATGTAGTTTATAATAGTAATATGTAAAAATATTAAATGTACAGTCGTGTCGAAACGTCAATATTTTTGTGAGAGGACTAATTATTGCAACAGTGCTTTTTTAAGCTTTATTAAAAAAAATAGATTTGTACTTAATAAATGAGTATAATATAGTGTTTTAGAATAAAACTGTGCGCGACTGTACATTATGCTTGTATTATTGGAAATATGTAATAATATGTCAATTTAATATAATTTTATGTAGTGTAGATACATGACGTGTGAGTATGGTGGTAAAATGTATCAATTATGCTTGAAATTTACATATCACAGCGACAAATAATAACTATATCATAAAATCATCGTAAAGACAAGATAAAACAAGTATTTTCCACAGATAATATTCATAAAATCATATCCATTATTTTGCTCAAATTTCATTTTTTACGTCGTTATGTGTTATAATTTTTTTACGTTATATCTTACTCATTGGCGTATACATGGATACATATCTACTTACAATAACAAAATTCACGGCCTTAAAACACGGAATACTTAAAAGCCCAAGAAACATTGACATTTAAAATATATTTTTTAAAGTTTGACGTAAAAATGTCCCGTAGCTTTGGGTCTTATGTTCTGTAAAAAGTGACATATATACATGCGAACTTACATAATGCTATTTGCTTCTAGCTAACGGCGAACCGGAGGACCACAAACACACACACATATCAAGACGGAAGCCAACACACAGATACACACAGGCACACCACCTACGAGTGCGTTTGGGGGGGAAGGGGACAGTTGCCATAAGAAAAAAATCATCCAGCAAAAATATTGTCTATGAATTTCTATTATTGCCCTTTGTATTGTCGATTTTACGACTCTTAAAATCAAATTTGTTATATTATTTTGACGAAAAGTCTCTTTTGAGATGGAAATTACACGTTTATTTTAACGAAAGTTACCAATGAAGTCCAAAAGTGGATGATTTTTTTCCCCGAGAAGGCAGCATCGTTATAATTCCTTTATACATTTATGTGATTTTAGATCACTCTCTATAAAGACATTAACATATAGTTCTTTTAATTTAATTTAAATATAGACACATAACATGAGTTTTCGGTTTATTATTATAACACATTATTTACATTTCCATTAATTTTCCTTATTTTTTTCATTGTTACTTTTTTTTATGTAGAGCATTGCTCTGTTTGAATGCGTTTATGCATTTTTTTTTTAGTATAATAGGTATTGGTTAAGCAATATTCCCGTATGATTTGTGTAATGATTAGAATTTACTAGTTTTGTAATTATTTTCAGTGCCATTTTCAAACTCGTCATAAAAATGCCGCAAAAACATTGAAATGTTTATGAATTTGAGGATGGTACTGTATTTTTTTTTTTTCATTTTTAGCGATGTTTTGTAGAGCCAAATGATATTAGCATGCGATTTACAAAAAAAAAACATCGACTTATTACTTATCCCCGTTTTATACACGTGCACTTTGATGAAGAAATTGGAATAAAATCCATAAAGATGTGGATTATTTCCAAAATTGTTTTTTTTTTTTTAATGTAATGATGACAGTTGTTAAAATGTACAAGAAATAAAGAAACTATGGTATAAGATAGAATATTTGAGTTTCATTTTGGTTTCAGTTTACCTCGGACCACGCTTGGAGTGTGCATGTTTCTTTTATTCGTGCATGATAAATAGTGGCATAATAAACTTAATTCCTTTGACCATTTTTAACTAATTAAGACCGAAAATTAACTAAATGTAAGGATTAGTTTAGCACTCCTTAGGCTAGTAGTAAGTGTCATTGCAATGTCAATTATATTCGATTAGTGGGAAAATATGACAGTACGGATTTTCTAAAAATTTTCCTTAAAAATTAAAAAAAATTAATAGCGACGATTCGACTTTATCGATTAAGCCTGCACAAGGATTAGGATAAGATATTCTTGAGAAATGAAACACCACAATTTCACTGTTTGATCTAATTTCTGTTTTAAGAATAAGATTGTCTTCGGATGCTTAACTACTTAACTGTGTGTTAATGTATTGTCAATACAACTATAGGTTTTCTGTAGTTGTCACTTAGATGTTCGTATGGTGTAATCAATGTGGTAGATTGTCTATGTTACAGTTTATGTCAACTATTTTCTGTCCTACTCTCGATTTTTTCCTATAGCTGCGATTATGTAGACTTGTGACTCTCTATGTATCTTGTGTTCTATTGTTTGTAAAGTAAGCAGTGATGTAGTCGGAATAGCTGATTAAATTATCTAATAACAATAAAAACAAATCAATGTTATCAGGTAAATAGATGCATATCTTTTTCTCTAGAACTATTTTCGAAATGAAAAAAAAAATAAGTGTTTAGTGTTAGGACTTCGGTGTCGTGATAGCTTTTT
This sequence comes from Campaea margaritaria, assembly GCA_912999815.1. NCBI lineage: Eukaryota > Metazoa > Arthropoda > Insecta > Lepidoptera > Geometridae > Campaea > Campaea margaritaria. Next base: position 6,420,101 of record OU538814.1, read on the forward strand.
TTTATTTATTTTGTTCTCCTGAAGATAATTTAAAATTGTGTTCTTAAAAAATTCAGAAGAATATCTCTGTAACGTTCCCGTTGAATACTGACAAATGACACTACTCAACGCAAAATTTACCAAAACACTGTCATAGACAATAAAATTGACTTTTCCTCTACGTGTTTATATTAGAGCCCTGTCAGTTTTACTGTCTAATTACTGAAACTTCACATAAAATTATATAAATTAGTTGCCATAACATGCTTACAAAACAAGAAACTGCACTGGTAATACCTTCATTAAGATTGTTGTAATTTTTTATTATTTCATTTAGTAATACATTTCATTGGATATTAGGTGTAGTTACATGGTAAACATTAAATACATGTCAAACACAACAAAATATTCTTTCATTTATTACACAACCAACGAAACACTACCCAATATTTTTTTTATTAGACTGAGTGACGAGACGAGCTGGTCGTTCACCTGATGGTAAGCGCTACGCCTGCCCATAACAGCCATAAAAATATTCTTTACTTACTCTAAATTGTGTACAGTCGGCGAAAAAGTTTGCTGAATATCCACAATCATGTTAAGCAATATTTTAATAATTAATAAGTAAAGATGGAAGTTACAGACATGTTTCTTTCTGTCGAGAAACTTTTCTCACTGACTGTACTATTATAGTAAGTGTGAAAATGGATAAGAACTATTCAAAGCGGTAGCACATAAGCAGACATGCGGAATTTTTGCTTTGATTTAGAGCTAGATTATAAAAGTAAATAGTTTCAAAGCGTCTTCAATCCAATACTCAAACCTCAAATCCTTTCTTATAAGTAGGCATAAATATTGCATTAGGCTCATTTTTTCAAGTCTCATGTACAATTACATAGAGAAACTTAAAAAAAAAAACAATTCTGATTTAGTTTTAAAAAGGAAACATTCCTTTTAAGTAGTAAGGGATTCGTGGCTGAATCTCGCACAGGAAAAAGAAACAAAGTACTTCCAAAGCTAATCCAAAGAAAAACTAGGTATAGCCACAGAACATTTAGAAATATTGCAGGGATATAAATAAATATACGATCTTTTCACCCAGAAAATTGATTCTAAAGATCTAAGGAGTTTTTATATGCAAATATTTTCTTAAAGTAGGTAGTCAAGTCAACCTTTCATACATATAAATTTCAACAAAATAATCAGAAAATGTTGATAAATACTCCTAACGATTATGGGAGCACCGAACTAATGTTAAATTAAATTTGACAGCTTCAAAATGTTCGCTGCCCCTGTCGTTTTCATAAGGTTTGAAAGGGACCGTTCAGTTTGATGCACCTAAGACACTAGAATAAAAATAACAATAGAAACACCCACCAACCAACATTTACATCGCCAAAATGGAGCGACTTGTGAAAAAATCCCCAGCCTAAATATTCTATTTTTCATGTTTTTAAAGCCAGACATATAATAAAAACTAAAATAAAACAAATACTTAAAAATGGATGGACGAAAGTTTCGTTATGTCAATCGTTAATTTTTCACTACGCAAAAAGTGGCGCCACTGCTGCAAATAAAAAATAAAGTAAAAGCTCTTAACACTTTTGTGAGTGATTGTATTTAGCCAATTTCGTTTTTTTTTACCCGGCTGCGCCAGAAGTTTTTTTTACAAACTTTATTACAAAAAAGGGATTTTTGTTACTTTTTTACGAAAATGTGCCACTCTTTGATGAATTGCTCAAAATCCACTATAGGTATTTCCCACTTCATGTTATTCGCACAATCCTAGGAACCTTACATTTTAATAAACGTTATAAAATTATTTAAATTTAAAAGAGACGAGGAGACTTTGTTGATATGTAAATAGTAAGAAGTACGTACATTTACTGTTTTATTTGTTAGATTTATTGTAAAGCTTAGGAAATTGAAGTGATTTACATAGAGCTGCACTCGAAAAGCGAAGGAATGTAAATTGTATAGAAATAAATAATGTTTTTCGAACAATGTTTTATTATTTTTGACTTCCTCCCTTTGATATAACTAGGAAGATTTAATCGGACAAAATTCTATAAAAACTTAAACAAGACAAAGTATAATTAGTTTATACTTACAGCTACAGCAGGTAAATAATTAAAGTCCCGCCTATCGGTTCGAAGGTCTTTTCATTGTGGCAAAGATTTTTAAAAGTCCCGCCACAAAAACTTGGTACGGAGCGCTTGCGTGCTTTATTGTATTTTTTTTTTGTGTTTTGGATTTGCACGATTTTTGCATTTAGTGGATGCTGTCGTCTGGATGGATAGAATACGGAACTGTAAATTTTTGGGCTTGTATCAACTCTCCACACTGGTGCTCGTTACCAATGGTCAATATTCTACCAATATTTACACACGAAGAAACAAACTTATCAAAATAAATCAAAACCAAAATCACATTTTTGATTTCCCGCCAAAACCCCATCTTGAAAGCCGATACCAAGGTCATTTCAATAGGGATGGATGTTTCCGGTTTAGAAAACCGATTAATCTAATTAATATTTTCCGAAAGTTTACGGACATTTATTTCTAGCAACAATTGAACAAACCATGATTTTCATAATTAATAAGTGAAGCCATTGTCGATCTTTGAGTCTCTGTTATGATAATAATAATTATAATATATTAATGATAATGGTACTCCAAGCATAATCCAGAGTTGAAAATCTCCAATCAATTGATAACAATTAAATCAATTTAATATTCTGTGGTCAATTGAACGGACAATGCTGCCAATTTAGCTCTATATCTTAATGTAGCTCTATAATAATTATCAACATTGTCAGTGCATTTTTTTGCTAATGAATTACTTTTGGGTTTATTTCAAATCTCAAATAGCATTAGTTCCATCGTAACGTAATAACATTACCATAGACATAGAGAAAATTTATTTGTTTGTCCTTTCTTTACGCCGAAGCGGCATAGCGGGTTTTTGTGAAACAAAGTACACGGATACATTATATTCTAGAATAGAAGATGGGTTATTTTTATCCAATAAAATTGACGACTCCTGTGGGATAATAGTTGATGCCAGTGAAACCGCGGGGCGCTGCTAGTTTAAGATTTATTTTGGGGAATTACGCTTTTCCGATTTATACCAATTCCAAAAAAGGTAAAATGGCAACATTGCACGTAACAATTAACTATCTCGAAGACTCTTTACTTTTAGGTTGTAAGGATCAAGTCGTCAAGCTTTTACCAAAATTACTTCTCTAAGATAAAATTTGCCGTATTTGATGCATATCCGATAAATGTATGACGGTAGCAGCACTACACTAAACCGGAAGCTAGCAGCGTCTCTACTGGAGAAAAAAAGAACTAGTAATCGATAACGCAATGCTCTCTGCCCGTAGCCGAGGCATTGCTGACAACATATTTTCAATAAAAACTATCTGGAAATTCTGGAAACCTAACAAAAATTAATATTTGTGCTCTTTCTTCGTATTAGTTCAAGTAAGTCAATTTTTATGCATTATTTACATTGTTTATTTGGAATTTTGTGAAACAAGAAGTCCGGTGTGTCAAAATGGCTTCCTCCATTGTTCTGAAAGCCGTAGTAATTTTCTTTGACAATTTTAGTTTTTTGTGGTGGTAGTAACTGTAAAATTATGGTAGTGATAAGAATGTAAACATTGGTGATGAGAAATAATAATTTTAGTACATGAAATGCAAGATTTTCTGACTATTCAAATTGCATAATGAGGCTTGGCCCAAATACGCCCTTTTGCAATGTGGACTTGGCACTTTATCATTTATAAATATGATAAAATAGGTATATATTTATTTAGGAGTCTTAAAAACAATAAAGAAATAGAACTAATAGTTACTATAACTAAACCAAAATGTAACAAACGTGGGGGTCCATGAGGCATGGTGCCAAGAGCACTGGCTGCATTTTCATGATGAATAGCAATAGCTATTCTGTGAGAAATGAGCCAGCCCTCTTGTCACCAGCGACGTCGACCAACCACGGAAATAATTGCTGAAGAATTGTAAGTTTACTTATTCAAAATATAGAAGTTCTTCAAATAAACTCGAAGAATAACAAGCCTTGTCGATTTGAACCTCTTTCAATTTGAGTTTTCTTCTAGTTCATATTTTATCTCCAGCCAGTTCTACATTATAAAAACTATAGTCATTTTTTTTTTGCTAGGATGGATCAAAACTGCTTGGTGTGTAACGCACGAGCACCTCTATCAAAGAACCACATAAAGGATGTTTTTTCTGCCTTAGTAAGTACTACAAAAACCCAAAAATTATCATATCATAATCCACATTAAAAAACAATGTTATTGCAAAAAATAAACTGTTTACTGCTAAAAGCTTGCCTGTTTTAACCAACCTTAAAATAGGAGATTCTATGTTTTATATGTTATGTAGTTAACACTGACTGCTGAGGCGATTTCTTGTCTAGCCTTGGTTACGGGTCTGCAGACACTGTAGTGTTTTCCCGTACCGCTATCACCACAGTTGTGTTTTCCCATACTCGTGGCAAGTTATGAAAAACACCGCAGTTGTGTTTTGAGCAGTGAACATGCTAACTGAACAACTAAAATTTAATCTAATGACACTGTATTTATCAAAATCAATTTAATTAGGCTGTAAGTTGTGACATGGTTGTGACTAAGGATCATATGAACGTCCGAAAACCATAACCCTCCTTTTGCCAGTCTGGTAGTAAGTTTTATTTGTGTTTCAGCACACATTTCCAAGCAGTAGGAACCTTCTGGACACCCTACAAGAAATACTGGATACATCACTGGATGAGAGCACTGTACATTCAAAAATGTTATGCAGGAAATGCTATAAGAGCTGCGCTGATTACGATGGATTCAAATCTAAGTAAGTTCTCCTTTGTTTTTTAGGGTTCCATACCCAAAGGGTAAAACGGGACCCTATTACTAAGACTGCTGTCTGTCTGTCTTTCCGTCTATCACCAGGCTGTATCTCATGAACCCTGATAGTTACACAGTTGAAATTTTCACTGATGATGTATTTCAGTTGCAGCTATAACAACAAATTCTAAAAATCAGAATAAAATTAATATTTAAGGGGGCTCCCATACAAAAAAGTACGGAACCCTACATGCGCGAGGCCGACTCGCACTTGGCCTGTTTTTTTGTTAATTTTATTTAACTCGTTCACTGCTGAAAACACAACTGGTGTTTTTCATAACTTGTGAAGGTAAACCAGTTATCATCAGTTATAACAAGTTAGTATGCTATCCAGACCGGGCCCCTGTGGCGGTTTAAGGCCTAATCCTCCTGAAAGTGAGGAGACACCCATGCTCAGCAGTAGGAAGTTATGGGTTGATAATGATGATGATGAAAATTTGTTCTGAAAATGTATGTAATCATAACTGTATTCTCTTACAGAATGAACATAGTAAAACTAGAAATGAGTGAAGAGTACAGCACCACCATAGAAAAGCTGGTCACTAAAGAAGAAGCAAAGGTACCCATTTCAAAAGAAGGGAAACCAAAGGGCACTATAGTAGTGCCCGCATCGAAGTTACAACCGCTGCCCGCAGATTTCCAGTTCAACTTTGGACAGTTCAGTAACCTCGGACCGTTGACTAACATTGGACAGTTGACTAATCTTGGACAGTTAACCAACTTGGGAAAGTTGGGTGTGTCTAAAGCTAATGTTGTTAATAAGGTAAGAGCTTATATATTTTTATTTTTAATCGACTAGCGACCCGCCCCGGCTTCGCACGGGTGCGATCAAATCCTTACATTTTTCAATATTTTCCTTTTTTTTTATTATTTTTTTTTTTAGCTCAGATTAAAGTGCTACACGACAACGCGCTATTAATAGGCACGCGACGCCGCCTATGTCCCTACATTTTAAATCTATATTCATTTAAATTAATAATAATAATTATTATTATAATTTACTTGTACACTGATATTATGCTGTAAAGGGCCACATTGATCTATATTAAATGCACAATGTATTTAAGGACCTTAATTGGAGGAGGATTAATGTTATATTACTTAAAATCGCTTCGTAAATAAGCCATTATTACTCCTAAAAAGTAAAGGATAAAAATGGTTATTGTGGGTTATTCCTAAGAGATACACATATACCATCGCGGACTTTTTTGTAGGCCTTTTTAAGGTGTACAATACTGTAGTACATTATTTTTATCTATCTCATAAGGTTCAGCCAGCGTTTGCAATGTAAGAGCATAAAAATGAGTTTATTTACGACATCACATTAGAAACCTCTAAAATTATCAGTGTTACTCTAGTATATTACGCATGTATTATACATTCAAACCTTCTTGAATCAATCTATCTATTAAAAAAAACCGCATCAAAATCCGTCACATATTTAAAGATCTAAGCATACATAGGGACAGACAGCGGAAAGTGCTGTTTTATACTATTAATGATACAGTAGAGTCTTAATCCGGTACAATTCACAACCAGAGGGTGTCAGTTTATTGGAATCTTCGGTTTAGTGGATAGTTCGTATGTGTATTATTATATATAACCATAAAAATTTATAAAATGTTGAAAATACGCCACCCTACTATAGGAAAATGTTTTGTTACTGTCCATCCAAAAGTTGTCTGGAAGAAATCGCTTTAACACCTTCAGTGCTGAAAATACAACTGTCGAGTTTTTCATAACTTGCCACGAGTGCGGAAAACACTATGGAGTGTGCAGAGCCCCGTGGCTAGACAAGAAAATCGGCTGAATTAAAATTAAAATTAAATAACACCTATACTCTAACTTACATGTATTTATTGTTACAGCCCACACCACCACTGATAAACCTAAAAGTGACTATCGGTTCCTTAGTATTCACACAAAGCCTGAAGACATCCACCGTCAATATAGGAAAACCTATAGAACCCAAGGATACGTCAACCACCATCATGAGCACGAAGAAAGATGACATCAATCAGTGGAATGTCAACATACTGCCTCAGGTATGTTCCTATGTAAATATTTAATTAACACGTTCGCTGCTGAAAACACACCTGATGTGTTAGCGCAGTTTACGTGCTGGCTCTGTGGCGAAACACAGACGTGTGTGTAACGCGGCACTACTACAGTGCGGCTCACACAGACGGCACGTCACTGCTGGAAAACATGCACTGTCTGTAACTGCCTGCCTAAATGTAAAAACCGGTTCAGCAGTCAACGTGTGAAGAAATTCATCATCATCAACCCATATCGTCCCACTGCTGAGCACGGGCCTCCCCTCACTTTCGTGAGGATTATAAGGCCATGTTCCACCACAGGGTCCCGGTCTAGATAATAAAAATATATCAATGACTAGCTGTGCCCCACAGTTTCATCCGCGTTGAGTATTATCCCGTGGAACCGTTAATTTTTACGGGATAAAAAGTATTTTATGTGCTAATCCAGGTAATAAATTGGCTGTGTCAAATTCCATCCAAATCCGTTTAGTAGTTTTTGCGTGAAAGAGTAACAAACATCCATCCATCCATACTAGGAAATCTAGTGTGAATGTGTAATGAAGTTAAAGGCACAGGGCGGTTGCCAGGATCCATGCTCAGCGCAGGCGTGGATTTGTCGGGCGAGAAGAATAAAACAACTCTCAGTAATACACACTCTAATCAGCTATTTTACAATGATTCCATGAAATACGACGTTAAATACAATCAGGATATTTTAATAAAACGATACGCAGAGACACACCACCGAACACGTAATGCGCAAGCCCGATGCAAACTGATTTTTCTGCCAATCTAACGGCAACCGATCTGTTTGCTTGTCTCTGGTTGCACACTAGCGCCCGGAGTTGTGTCAGAGTGGGGAAACTTCGACTGTCACAAATTAGTTACGTTTCTTGCCACTCTAAAATAATCGACGCGCCGTCAAAGTAATAACGGTATAATATTAAAATTAACTATGTAAACAACAACAAAACAAAACAAAAAAAAATAAAATGTAAAATAAACTTATTATGTTACAAATGTGGATAAATAATTTTAATTTGAATCAGTCCATCGATTCCATCCTCAAAAACATTCATTTAGAATATTAGTGGCATATTAATTATTACATACGAACCAAGTTGGTCCGACGTGGCAAACAATCGCGACATGTGGAGGGAGATGGGGGAGACCTTTGCCCAGCAGTGGGACAGTATAGGTTATTAAAAAAAAAAAAAAAAAAAAATTATGCTTTACTTTTCTACCCTTTTTTATTTTAATTTCTAGGACATATTCTCAACTACCAACGAGGATACTAATCAGAATGATGACGATGATGAAACTATCGCTCAGGAAAATGATGAGAACGGTGATGAGGGAGCGGAAAAAGGTGATGGAAATGAGATGAAGATTGATGAGGGTAAGCTATATTTTACTTACAGCTATAAGTTGGAGAACGTTCGCGTTCCAAGGAGAAGGACGTGAGTTCAAATCCCAGTGCGGGCACGTACCAATGTGTTTCTGTAAAGCATATTGTACGTAATTATTACTCGCTTTTCGGTGAAGGAAAACATCGTCAGGTAACCCACATACCTACCCGAGAATTGTTTCGGAGGTAGATATATTATCCACCAATCCGGACCGGACCCCGTGGTGGATTATGGCCTAACTCTCCTCACCAAAGTGAGGGGTGCTCAGCAGTAGCACGATATGGGTTGATGATAATGATGATGAGCTGGTAAATGCAAGAGGCTTTAGCTGTAAGTAGCTATCAGAAATTAAAAAGTGGTATCTAGTTAGATCTGTGGATCCGTGTCGTAAGTGGATGAACCGACTGCGGAACGTGAGGCTGTGGGTTCGATTCCCGCACAGGGCAAAGATTTGTGTGAACCACATATATTTGCTTTGAGTTTGGGTGTTTGTTGGACCATGTTCCTCGTAGTTGCTGATTCACCAGATATAGGGAATCTTAGGGTCTGGATCTATGCATGTGATTGTGACGCGTTATTTATCTAGATGTAACCTTCGAAGCCTAGAAGGCTAGATCTAGAGTTCCATTTTATAATTATTTGTAGGGGAGATTAAAAAACTTAGATCATTATTTCAGGTTCTACATTATCCGTGGTTCCTGTTACATCGCATAGCCAGAAAAATGAATCCGAAGTAGAAAATATAAAGGTAATGAACTTTTTTTCCTTACGTTGACTGGTTTTTATGATCTCTGACAAAATTATATCCCATACAATTATGTTTGAGGGCCATAGCCTTATAAATGAGTGAGATCGAATCCCAGTGCGGGCACGTACCAATGTGTTTCTTGTTAAACATATCTACGTAATTATCATTTGCTTTTCGCTGAAGGAAAATGTTGTGAAGAAACCCACATACCTACCCGAGACTTATTTTAGAAGTTGGTATGTTATCCCCCATCCGGACCGGGCCCCCTTGGTGGCTTAGGGCCTAATCCTATGAAAGTGATATGAGTTAATGATGGTGATACTCTTACAAACACCAAGACTCTGAACAAATTCCTTTGGTTCACACACCGTCGACCTCCAACCTCACGCTTCGCAGTTTACGCCTCCGTAGCGTAAACGGTGGCTGTAGCTGCTATGGGCTGGCGTGGCGCTTACCATCAGATGAACGATTTGCTCATATCTTTATTTAGAAGCGTAAAAACAAAAACGGGAAAAGGCGTGACTATGTATGTGTAGATAATAAATCATTGTTTTATTTAATGTTACAGACTGAAGCTCCCCAATTAACAGACGACGAAACGCAGTACATAAATGTGAATGTGTTGCCATCAGCGGACGGGACCAGCTCCGGCAGCGTGGTCACCGCCGACGGTAACTACGTTTTCGGCAACCTGAAGATATTCAACGAGGGCAATGAAGATGATGAGGACGACCAGCGTAAGTTTGCTCTGCATTTTGGAACGTCGCCATTTTGTAACGTAGGCGCCATGTTGAAACTTCTTTGCTATTTGCAAACGTAGACGCCATTTCCAATTGTGGTGCCCATGTACCTTTCACCATTTTTAACAGACTTTAAAAAAGGAGGAGGTCCTCTATTTGGCAGTATGTTTTTTTTTTCAAACGTAGACGCCATTTTTAATTGTGATCGCCATATTGAAACCTTTTGGTGTTTTCAAACGTAGACATTTATAACCATGGTTGCCATATCCTGCAAGAACTCTTCATATTTACGAGATAAAAAGTATTCCTTATTTGTGCCCAACTATCTGTGTGCCAAAATCATGAAAATCCGTTCAGTAGTTTTTGCGTCATAGAGTAACAAACACCATCCATCCATCCACACAAAATGTCACACTAAGTAGAAGGATATGATGTCATGACTGACGAATTTAACATAAAAAATTACAAAAATATATATTTTTTATTATTTTTAGATACAATAGTAGTGGATGGAGAAAACGGATCTATACTAGAAATGATGACTGGACAGAAGCTCATATACGAGAACGGGGAACTGTCGCTGGTGATGCAAGATGATGATGCTAATGAAAATGATGGGGAAAACGATGATGATGATGATAACCAAGGTATGACGAGGTGACCAGGGGCTTGATGCTCGCTCAATAGATATAAAAAAAGATTCAGGTAAATTGAGCCCATAATACAGGATATAAAACAAACCGGCCAAGTGCGAGCCGGACTCGCGCACGAAGGGTTCCGTACTTTGTTGTATTGGAGCCCCACTTAAATATTATTTTTATTGTGTATATTTCAAGCGTCTACCTGTTGCCGTTATCAATATCGAGCAAAAAATCACGTTTATTGTATGGAAGAAAATTTATTGACACAACTTAAATAACAATATAAATAAAAGGAAAAGTAACTAAAAATAAAACTTAAAAATCTAACAAAAGAGGGTGTCCATGAGGCATGGCGCCACTATGGAAGTCGCATTAAATATTTATTTTATTCTGTTTTTTAGTATTTTGTTGTTATAGCGGCAATAGAAATACATCGTCTGTGAAAAATTCAACTGTTAAACTATCACGGTTCATGAGACATGAGATACAGCCAGGTGACAGACAGACATTAGAGTCTTAGTAATTGGATCGCGTTTTACTTTTTGGGTACGGAACCCCTAAAAAAGACGAAACTAAAATAAGAAAAGACATAATTAGTATTAGATAAAGTGCCTTTCTGTGATTAACTGCTATTTATAGGATGCCTAATCACGAATAAACGTTTTTGAAACGTGTCTTGACTCTTTTTTTTTTTTAACATGTCTTGACTCTTTTTTTTTAACATGTCTTGACTCTTTTTTTTTTAACATGTCTTGACTCTTTTTTTTTTTAACATGTCTTGACACTTTTTTTTTTTAACATGTCTTGACTCTTTTTTGTTTTTAACATGTCTTGACTCTTTTTTTTTTTAACTTGTCTTGACTCTTTTTTTTTTTAACATTTCTTGACTCTTTTTTTTTATTATGTATTAACTTTATTTTTTCCTTTTAACTTTTCAGATTCGAATGACGAGTCTCAAATAGAGCTGCAGGTGTCGGGGGACGAAGAGACCGCCAACGCCATCATAGCAGCAGCACAAGAACAAGGTATCTAGTGGGCAAAAGAGGAGAGAAAAAACAGAAACAGCATCGTCTCATTTTTGGATATCCGCTAAAAAGTATCATCATTTTTTTTAGTCTGTTTAGTTTTGGACTGTTTTTGAAATCATGCTGTGTAGTTACGTTCATTATGGGACACTGTCAAGTTCAAAATCTTTATACCTATTCTAAGTTAACACCATATTGAGAGTATTCTGTTATGTGTGCCTAAATAATATATAAAAAAAAAGTAAATTGAAACGTAACCTAATGAAATAAAAAAAAAATTAAGAAAGTACAATTGAATAAATTAAAATAAAGCCAAAGTCATAAAAAGCCTGTTTCCACCGAAATTACTGGACATAAAAGACTTTAGAGGCGATAGCTCAGGGCGAAAACCGCAGTGCATAGTTCTAGGTGGCACTGCAACTGTTATGGGCAGGCGTAGCGCTTACCATCAGGTGAACGACTTGCTAGTCTAGTCACTCAATCAAATAAAAAAATAATTCCAGGTGGTGCGTTCATAAAGGTGCAGTCAGGCGAGATGTACCGCGTGAAATCTGTACAGAGCAAGCCTCAGGAGACCTTCGATATATCCGCCTTCGTCACTAAGGAACAAGACAAGTTCCGATGCATGATGTGCGCTAAACTTGATGACACTGGTATGAGATATGCTTTATGTTAACACGACGATGATGACGATGATGACGATGATGAACCATCGCTCATTTATGAGTGAGTGAGAGTATTCATGAGTGTTATATTCCTTTCTCAGAGGCGACGTCGGAGCTGATGGACGCGGCGGGTGCGATGTGGCATCTTAAGACGGCGCATGACGCCAAGGTGTATATCTGTCTCATCTGTGGCGCCGGCGTTAGAAGGCGACAGGACTACACTAAACATATAGGTTTGTATATATGTTGACTTAAAAAAATAAAGGTGAAACCGACAAACAGACAGAGGAACGGACAACAAAATGTTTGTGTAAGGGTTTTTTGTAGTAACGTAATAACGTACGTAACCACCACCAAGTGACCATTTTTACCTGAAAGTCACAATGATGTGGCGCAAAGTACCGTAAAGTCGCTAATATGTCTATGTTATTGTTTTAATCGCGAAAGTTTGATCCCTACCTCACCTGACGGGACGCTTACTGATTGACTCTCGACTGGAACAACCCAGGGTTCACTGTGCCTACCGTCCCCAGCGGAGCACTCGCGGAAGCCGGCGGCGCCCGCGGGTGCGGCGAGGGGCAAGCTGCACGAGTGCGGCGTGTGCAGCAAGGGCTACAACTCGCGCACGCTGCTGCACGAGCACATGAACACGCACACCGGCACGCGCCCCTACAAGTGCCACGTGTGCGAGAAGGCGTTCGCCTCCAAGTACACGCACCAGGCGCATCTCAAGACGCATCTGGTGAGTTGGCATCCGAGTCATACATCATTGTCAATCCATATCGGCTCACTGCTGAGCACGGGACTCCTCATTTTCGTGGGGGATTAGGTCATATCCACCAAGGGGGCCTGGGCCGGATCGGTGGATAACACACCTACTTCGGAAATAATTCTCTGGTAGGGATATAGAATTGTAGATTTCCTCTCATTGTTTTCCTTTTCCGAAAAGCGAGTGATAATTACGTACATATGTTTTACAAGAAACACATTGGCCGGACGTTCTCCCACTAGGCCACGACTGCCTACGGATTACATGGATCACAGTTGTTCTTATGAACTCTAAAACAAGGAACACCTGACACCACTTTTATAGAGTTTTAGTATGGGGAATCCTAGTTGCGGATTTATGTAATGGGCGTGACGTGTAATGGTTTGAGAACGTTTTGTTTTTGTCCATAGGTTCGGCCCCGACCACATAAGTGCAGTCACTGTTCCAAGAATTTCCTCTCACTACAAAATCTCACTCAGCATCTGAGGACACACTCTGGAGTTAAGAATTTTGTGTGTAAGATTTGTGGTAAGTAAAATAATACTCTTTGTAGACAAGTTATTTGTAGACTGGCTATTCGTAGGTTAGCTATTTCAAGACTAGCTATCTGTAAGTTAATAATAGCTAACCTACAGATAACTTTTCGACAAATAGCTACAAATGTAGGCTAGCTATTGGTAGACTAGTTGTTGTTTGTTTGTGGAATGAGATAGAACCGCTGCGTTATAACGAATCTGACGACAGGTTTACGACAAACGTAAATCTCGTGATCATCGCTACCAAAATAAATGAGTTTCCATCTACTGCAGTCCTGCCGTCAGGGGCGCTAGTATCTATGCGCGAAGTGTCTTGCGACAAGTGGCAGTATTCCGTTTCCGCAGACAAGGCGTTCGGCACGCAGCACAACCTGGAGGTGCACGGCGTGGTGCACTCGGGCGCGCGGCCGCACGCGTGCGCGCGCTGCGGGAAGGGCTTCGCGCGCCGCGCCGAGCTCGCCGACCACGCGCGCGTGCACACCGGTACCCGCACACTGTTCCTTTGCTCACCTAGGGATGCACTAACAAACGATTTTTTTAAATTCAACCCCTAAGGGGGTGAAAAGGGGTTGCAAAGTTATTTTTGGAACTACGTATTTTCGTGGTCGACCTGAGATTCATATTTCTTAAAAGACTAACTAAACACGCAATTCGTCGTTTTTAAAAACAAACCCCCGAGGGAGAGAAAAGGGCTTGTAAGATTTGTATGGAACAACGTGTTTTCTTGATCTGATCAACTTCAGACTTGGCGTTTACATTTTATAAAAGATTTAATTAAACACGTATTTTATCGTCTTTTGATATTCATACCCCTAAAATGATAAAGGGGGTTGCAAAATATTTTTCATCAGATTTAATTCGAAATCAGTATTAACACTCCTTAGTATAATCGATTATTAACATAAAATGTTGACATATTTGAATACTAATATTCATCCTGGAAGGGGTTAAAAAAGGGCTTTTTTTGTTGAGGACAATAGGAAAAGTCCTAAACCATAAGTAACACAGAATAGGCGACACTGACAGAAAGAACCTAGCCCTCTCCCCTTTTTTTTTGGTCAAGTGTGAATTGGTGTTAATATTCAATTTAATTTGAATTGAATTTTTAAATGAAAGTCTCTTATGCCTAGTAATATCGGTAGAAACAGTGCCCTTGAATTCGGAACAGTCCGCCCCCCGCCCCCGCAGGCGAGCGGCCGTTCTCGTGCGAGACGTGCGGCGCGCGGTTCGCGCAGCGCTCCAACCTGCACTCGCACCGCCGCGCCACGCACCTGGACGACAAGCGCCACCGCTGCCCCGACTGCCCCAAGCGGTTCAAGCGGAAGAGGTATCCTCGCTAACTCGCCGTCCTACTCACATTATATCTTTAAATGACCAATTCTTATATATATATAATTGGAATCTCGGAATCGGCTCCAACGATTTTCATGAAATTTAGTATATAGGGGGTTTCGGGGGCGATAAATCGATCTAGCTAGGAATCATTTTTAGAAAATGACATTTTATTCGTGTTATCAAATTAAACATAAACTTGGAAGAAAAATAACAAAGCGTTGGAGGCGTTCCTGACATCTTCCTGACTAAGAAAATTAATTATTTATTTATATTATTTGTGTTTTCTTAACGTGTTCACTTAAAAATGCCTAAACGATCTTGGAAAACAAATGCTTATAAACAATCTACCGAGCAAAGCTCGGTCACCCAGGTACTATTATAAATGCGAAAGTTTGTGAGTTTGGACGTATGTTTGTTCCCCTTTCATGCAAAAACTATTGAACGGTTTTAAGTGAAATTTGGAATAAAGGTAGTTTACAACCTGTATTAAGTGATGGGCTACTTTTCAAAGCGAAAAAAGTATTGTGAGGGGTTGAAATAGGGGATGAAAGTTTGTATGGAAGTTTCGTCATATTTGTAGCTAAATGTTTAAAAATTACTTTTTAGGCTTTTGATTAAAATAAATATGACATTGATTAAAAATTTTGCCCGTAAGGGGGTGAAATAAAAATAGGGAATGAAAGTTTTTATAGTAATATGTTAGGTTTCCTACCACTGCACCGATTTTGAAATTCTTTGACTAACGGAAAGCTATTTTAGCTACTAATTATCAACGAGTAAAATAGACTATATTTTATCGGCAACTACGCGGGTGAAACCGCGGGGCGCAGTTAGTTTCCCACATTAGCTCATTCATTTTCACAGTAACTCTTCACACTAACTCTGCGAAGCGAACGCGTCCAAAAAAATCACCTAAAATTAATCTTTCTCTTTCCAGGTTACTGGATTACCACATAAAAGCTACCCACACGGGCGAGCGCCCACTGAAGTGCGACGTGTGTCATTCCACCTTCGTCTACCCCGAGCACTTTAAGAAGCACTTACGGATCCATACTGGGGAGAGGCCCTACTTCTGTGAGGTTCGTACACCATCTTATGAATCCTGTCCTACTAATATTATAAAAGGTAATGTTATAGTGAAGTTGCATGAATGGACTGATGTTACTCTTTCACGCAAAAACTACTGAATGGATTTGAATGAAGTTTAACACACAAATCTATATATATAAAAATGTTATGTTGGTTTGTGTACGCTTCAAAAACTCAAAAAGTTCTGCACCGATCGAGCTGAAATTTTAGCATGATATATAATCCGCATCAAGGATTGTTTTTATCTATTTTTTTCATCAGTGACATATCAGCGAATGTGCGAATGTGCCACAGCGAAGCGTGGCAGGGTACAGCTATAGCTTATAAAGAATACCTTTTACTTTTTAACACGTTCAGGAGGCCTATCATGACATGTTATAGCGATTCAATTGAAGACCTAAACTGAGCCGCGTCGCATAATCGTACCGTGACGTCTTATTTTTTATGTTGCTGTCATTTTCAACCTAAACTGGATCCAGTTTAGACGTAGTAAAGAGATTGACAATGCGTCCGTTCCCCAGATCTGCGGCAAGTCGTTCAACTCCCGCGACAACCGCAACACGCACCGCTTCACGCACAGCGACAAGAAGCCGTACGAGTGCCTCGCCTGCGGCCGCTCCTACATGAGGAAGCGCCTGCTCATCGCGCACATGAACTCCAGCGTGCGTACCCACCCACTGTCCTGACGTTCCTGTGTTCCGGCTTGGAGGGCACTGGTTCCAGCGAAAATACTGGCCATTTGAGACTTTAGAGCCGATGTCTCAGGGTGACGAGCGCAGTGCAGTGCCGCGCAGCATTCTGTATGATACTGTGACTGTTATGGGCAGGCGTAGCGCTTACCATCAAGTGAACGACGTGCTCGTCTCGTCACTCAATCAAATTAAAAAAAAAAAACTTCATTGTATATTAATAATCACAATGAAATTAATAATTGAACAAAAAAAAAACTAAAACAATTATGTTAGAATCAGTCATAATCAAACATGTAATTCATGTTAAATGTCAAAAATCTCTTACTTTCGCTTTTATAACATAAAAGGGTCTTTTTCGCTGACAGATTAATTTCAAAATATAATTTTAACTGCCCTCGTAATTAATTAATAATTTATTTATATATCCAATTTTCAGGGGCACTTGGCTGAATCGATTGTGGTGAACCAACCCAGAGTGACTAGAGTGGACAACACTCAAGATGTAAGTAAACGCCAAATCGAAAAACAAATCTACATTATTTAGTATAAAATATTACAGTCTCAGTAAGTTTCTGATGACTGAATTGCGAAACGTGAAATTGCGGGTTCCATTCCCGCACAGGGGAAATATTTGTGTGAACCATAAGTATTTTCCCTGGGTTTGTAGCGCCATAGTCCTCGTAGTTCTTGGTTCCCTTGATACAGGGAATTCTGGTTAGGGGTCATCATATAATGGTATTTATGAAATCAGAAACAAAATGTATGATTTATATTCACGTAGATGTATAAATGTTTTTTTTTACTGTCCATACAAAGGTTGTCTGGAAGAAATCGCTTTCAGCGATAAGACCGCCCATTATACTACCCTTGTTTACGTGTAATTTTTCTGTACTGTGTTTATTTATTTTGGTGTACAATAAAGAGCTTTTTATTGTATTCTATTCTATTCTATACATTTTTAGAGTTGCGCAGTGCACGGTCCCGTACTGCGTATATTCTACTGCACGGTAGAATAAACGCAGCGCGTTCCCCCGCAAGGCAGTGCGCGCTAGGCCGGACTTAGTTTTAACGTAGAATACAAGTATGTTACCAAGAAACCAGTCATTTTAGTGAGCATGACCATAAGGTCATGCTCACTAAAATGACTTTGCTTGCGGCGGCTCCGTGTATCGGATTGCTTCCCTCCCTCAAATATGGCGAGGGGGGTGATGGCTGATACACAAGTCATACTCTGACTCTGAAAGAGGGACTGGTCCATAAGTTAAGTTTGTTTTGTTTGTTTTTATTTATTTCTTTTCTAAAATTGTTATTATGAGACATTATTGGCACTTTTAAATATGATCTTATAATTTTATCAATAGAATAGATTCCTGTCGAGAGTTTTGGTGCTATCTTCTCTAACGGGCGTGTTTCCGGAGCACTGGTAGAGTTAATGGAGTTTCCTTTTCCTGTGCGAGCGTCAGGCATGAGTCGCCACTTGAAAGGGAAATGTCTTTTTTAAAACTCTGACCACAATCAGTTAATTATTAGTTTGGTTGATTATATTTAATTTATATTTTATTTTTCTCTATCTTTATATGACACTTAAGTGTTTGGTTTGTAAAAGTGCAATATTTTGCCTTCTTTCAATAAATGATTTGAGTTGTAAATTTTGAGTTTTGATGCGCTATTTATTACCCGATAGCTCCAGAGGAAGGGTAGGGTTTTAAGAGGGTATTTACCACAACAGATGTTTTCCCGCACCCGCGTAATGTAAAAAACACAACGTCTGTGTTTTCAGCAGTGAATGTGTTAAAAAATTGAACAGTGCTCAATGAGCAGATGAAAAGAGCTGTTCTAAAAGTACAGAAGTCGCTTCTATTGATACGGCGCAATCCCCAATATGTATTTATGTTATGTTTTCTTTTATGTTTTTCGTTTTTATGTATTGTTTTTTGGGCATTGTTTCCAGTGAAATAACTGGGCATATGAGATGTGACGAGCGCAGTGCAGTGCCGCGCAGGATTATGCAGTGCAGTGTTCTGGGTGGTGCTGTAACTGTTATGGGCAGGCGTAGCGCTTACCATCAGGTGAACGATTTGCTCGTCTCGTCACTCCTCAAATAAAAAAAAAAACGTAATTAATTACTTCATCACGATAACATGATAAGATGTAAAAATAGTCCTTATATAATTATAACGAGACCTTAAGGCCGGTTTACATTATGCAGTTGTGAAAAACACAACAGTTGTGTTTTCAGCACTGAACGTCTGAAGACGTAAAGTACCGACGTTTTGTTTACATTTTTAACATAAACGATGATTATTGTAATTTATATTGATTGCCCGCCTTATAATGTCATACCTACATTACATTGTATGCAAACCATAATGTATGGATTGCGATCCGATATTTGATAGAGTTAAATCCGCAGTTCGGATCGCATGGTTTCGATCCGATCCGAAAATCGATTAGATCGTATATCCCACGATCCGATCTTTGAAAAGATCGAGTCGGATCGGCACATCGCTAACTTGTCTCTGTTTTAGGGTGTCACCACACTGGTGCAATTGAGTGACCAATCCGATTTGTCACAGAATAGCGTCGACAAAATGACAGATGTTGTAAGTATACTGTTGAAGCCAGATATTCGTCCGCCAAGCAGTAGTGTGCGAACAGGAGGCATACCGTGACCTCTTATAGCGATTCAATTGAAGACCTAAACTGAACCGTGTCGCATAATCGTACAGTGACGTCTTATTTTTTATGTTGCTGCCATTTTCAACCTAAACTGGATCCAGTTAAGGTTGAAAATGGTAGCAACCTAAATTGAGTCGCTAATAAGCCATTTTCAGCCTAAACTATATCCAGTTTAGGTTGAAAATGGCAGCAACATAAAAAATAAGACGTCACGGTACGATTATGCGACGCGGCTCAGTTAAGGTCCTCAACTGAATCGCTATAAGACGTCATGGTAGGCCTCCAGTACTGTGTTCCGGTTCGAAGGGCACTGTTTTCAGCGAAATTACTGGGCATTCGAGACTTAAGAACCGTGTCTCAGGGTGACGGACACGATTTTGTAATGAAGAGTTCTGGGTGGTGCTGTAACTGCTATGGGCAGGCGTGGCGATTACCATCAACTGAACGATTTGTTCGTCTCGTAACTTATGACTTTTTATTATTTCAGGTAAAATTAGAGAACCTAACGGAGGAGACAAACGAGTCTCTCGATAAATTAGACGAGGAATCAGAAGATGTCTATATAACCGCTGGTTAGTTGAATTATAACATTCTCAACTCATCATCATCATGAACCCATATCGACCCGCTGCTGAGCACGGGTCTCCCCTCACTTTCGTTGGGAGGAAGAGGCTACTGAAAACACACATGTTTGTTTTTTTTATAATTTTACGGCGAACGAAAACGCGCATGGGCTGCGGACCCGTACTGACAATTTTATCACAACAGTTGTGTGCGCACTGCTGATTCAGCTTAGTTACAACGCAACGCCGGAAACAGTAAACACACGCTTTGTGTAAAGATTCGCAAAAGTGCCAAAAAAATAAAACAGTAACATCCTTTTCCTATTCACTTCCTTCCATGGAAATTTCCTTTACACGGCGGAATCTCACAGGAAAAGGCAATTATTAACTCTACCAGTGCTTCGGAAATGCGCCCATCGGAGAAGGTAGCACCGAGAAACTCTACGGGGATGTCATTTATACAAAGTATCGAGTAGAGCAGGTTTTTCGCCTGATGGTAATTCTCTTATTTATTATTTGTTTCAGATAATTTGCATACCGAGAATGCAGAAGAAGCGCTCATAGAAGCTGTTAGTTCGACGCAGTTGGACGCGCAGACTACACAGGTATTATGACCAATAACTTGAATTGTTTATTTTGTGAATTTGAATACTGGAATTGTTTTTTTTTTTCATGAGTCTTTTTAAAAGTCGTAAAAAAATTCAATATATGTTTTCATAATATTTTTATAGGCTAAATTGATAGTACCTGTTAGGAATGGGCCTACAGTGAATAATGTGTTAAATTATTTCGGAGGTAGGTATGTGATCCACCAATCCGGATCTGGAGGCATACCATGACATGTTATAGCGATCCAATTGAAGACCTAAACTGAGTCACGTCGCATAATCGTACCGTGACGTCTTATTTTTTATGTTGCTACCATTTTCAACCTAAGCTGGATCCAGTTTAGGTTGAAAATGGCAGCAACATAAAAAATAAGACGTCACGGTATGCCGCCTGGCCTAATCCTCCTCACGAGGGAAGGAAGACCCGTGCTCAGCAGTGGGACGATATGGGTTGATGAATATTATGATTGTATTTCAGTAAAATGAAATAATTATTTACATGTACTAAAAGTCTATTTAAAATGTGTCTTCAGTTGGCGACTGACGAAAATGGCGCTGTACTACGTTTGATACAGGTCAAACTGTCGGATGGAAACGACGGGTGGGTCGCTCTGGACGATTGACAACCAGGAGACAGTTGGGAGGGCAAACATTATGATACCCGTTACGATGGAGGAGCTTTTAAGGGGACCCCAGAAGCGCCTCCATCGTTAACACGTTCAGTGCTGAAAACACAACTGTTGTGTTTTTTTATAACTTGTCGCGAGTGCGGGAAAACACAACTGTTGTGTTTGATGTATAGGAAAACACTGGAGTGTGCAAAGCCGCTGAGACTTTCATTGCTGAGCCGATTTGCTTGTCAAGCCACGGGCGCGGATCTGTACACACCATAGTGTTTTCCCATACAAGATACACAACAGTTGTGTTTTCCCGCACTCGCGGCAAATTATGAAAAACACGACAGCTGTTCTCAGCACTGAAGGTGTTGAAGGTACAGAAGCGTCTCTCGTCAAACACACAGCTGCGGTAGCATCGGCGGGAAGCACGCGTGACGCGTTATCCAAGACCGCTGCGATATCATCAACCGATAATATGTTGCCTGTGTGGTAGTGGCTTAGCCTTTCGTATTTTAGTGTTAAACATCCATGACTAGAATTTTACAGTAAAAAAATGGGTATTAAACATATTTTTATATAAAATAAATATAATTGTATAAAAAAACCTCATTTGTTTAACCAAAACTATGAAACTAATATGAAATTATAATGTTGCATTTATAGAATTTTATTTTATGTAAATATGTAATTATTAATTTAAGTTGTAGATATTTTTGTAAATAGGAATACTTCAAAAATTTTAATTAAAAAGTCTGTAAAAATTGAGTTTTTACCAAGGAGGACAAGAAGGCTGTTTAGTCGTTCCAAACAAAACACTTACTGTCATAGATTTGGTACAGAATATATTAAAATTATTCCACAAATATTATAAATACGAGTTTGTGTGTGTGTGTATCTATGTGTGTGTCTTCACGCCTAAATGGCTGAACCGGATCTGATTTGGTATATAAATGCGTTAGCACGTTGACTGCTGAACCGGTTTTTACATTTGGGCACCGTTACGGACCGTGTGTGTTTTCCAGCAATGGCGTGCTGTCTATGTGATCCGCACTCGCCGCGTTACACACACACATCTGTGTTTCGCCGCACAGCCGGCACGTAAGCTGCGCTAACACAGCAGGTGTGTTTTCCCGCACTCGCGTAAAGTTATAAAAAACACGTCCGTTTTCAGTAGTGAACGTGTGAGGTCCTTGATTAATATTTATTGGTATTTTTATCCTTCAGTTAACGGTTGGTTGTATATAATAGTTAACTTAAGTAAACTCATAATACATAATTGTATTCACTAGGTAAATTTCATGAATGTTTAACGTATTGTATAATATGGAACAGCAATTTTTTTTTTTAAATCTCAGTATGTCAAATTTTATCCATATTCTTTCCGCCGTTTTTATGTAATTGAGTAAAAACGTTCCAAATTTCGTTGTTTCGTAAACAAACTTAAAAAAAAACACATTTACAATATTAGTAGACCAGGACCAGGCCAGGGATAGTTGCAATAAACAAAGGTAGATAAGGGGATTTCTAGAATAAGCCGTAAGGTCGATTTATATTATTCAAGTCTTTAGTAAGTTTTTTCTTTACTTGCAGAAGAAGCCCATCACTACTGCCTTTTTAGTGAACTAAGCATTCTCATAAAGACTAACATAACGTAAACCGGTCTTAAGGTATTGTTATAATATTTATGGGCTATTTTTACATCATATCATGTTATCGCGATGAAGTAATAAATTAGGTAATTGTAAATACATAATTTAAGTACCAAAAACTATGTGTATATCTCTAAACCAAGCAATATTATGAATTATAAGTAGTTTTATTCTTAATGTCGTTGCTTTATTCAACCGCTAAGTTTTGGACACGAGAATAACTAGGATGGAAAACCACCTAACACTCACTGCTGAGCCGATTTTCTTGTCTACCCACGGGTGCGGCTCTGCACACACCGTAGTGTTTTCCCATACAGCTAACACCACAGTTGTGTTTTGCCGCAATCGTGGCAAGTTATAAAAACACCACAGTTGTGTCTTCAGCAGTGAACGTGTTAAGGTATCGTTATATAAAACACCTATTTTTACATCATATCATGTTATCGTGATGAAGTAATGAATTAGGTAATTGTAAAACATAATTTAAGTACCCAAAACTATGTGTATATCTACAAAACAAGCAATATATGAATTATAAGTTTTTTTTTTCTATGTGTTGTTGTTTTATTCAGCCCATAAGGTTTTTGGAAGCGAGAATAACTAACTAGGGTGGCGGAACCACCTGACACTCACTGCTGAGCCGATTTTCTTGTCTACAACTAACTAGCCACGGGTGCGGCTCTGCACAATTTTACGGTACAACAAACACAACAGTTGTGTTTCCCGCACTTGCCGCAAGTTATGAAAAACAAGACAGATGTGTTCTCAGCACTAAACGTGTTAAAAAAACAAATATTAGTTAGTGTAAACAATATTTTTATTCTTTTATTTAACAAGGTATAAAGTGAATTAATTTAGAATAAAAAAATTGTGCCAACAAGCAGAAAACATAATTTTGGTAAAAATATTTCAATAACAACGAAAAATGAGTTCCATTTTGTATCTGAAACAAAAAATCATCCATTATAATATTGTTCAGTTATAAACTAAAGCATTTATGTACAAAATGTTATTTATTTACAACTAGCTGCGCCCCGCGGTTTCACCGCGTAGTTCCTGTTTCCGCGGGAATATGGATATAAAATAAAGCCCGCTAATAATGTAGGTTTCCAATGGTGAAAAAATTTTTTTTTCGGTGCAGTGGTTAAGCCGTTTACCTTACATATTTCCATTCAAACATTCATCCCCTATTTTTACAGGGGGTAACATTTTTACAAACTTTGATTGTCATACTTATTTATATCTAATTAAAAGCCTACAAAATAAGATTTAAGCTTCTAGCTTCAATAATGACGAAACTTCCTTACAAACTTTCATTCCTTTACAGCCCTTTTTACGGATTAAAAAGTAGCCTATGTTCTTTTTCAGGCTCTAGACTATCTCTGTGCCAAATTTAATTTCAATAGGTTCAGTAGTTTAGGCGTGAAAGCGTAACAGACAGACAGAGTTACTTTCGCATTTATAATATAAGTAGGGAAGTAGGGATTTACAATGGCGTTGTATGGGTTCAGTAAACGTATTTGTTTCGGCAGATGATGTCATTTCTTACTAGAATAGTTCACAGGTCGTCGTGCACGGGACAGATGGCGCTGAAGCAAGTTTGTCCATAGTCGATACAAGGCACGGTCGCCGGCTTGAGCGCCTCCGCCTTCGGGCAGAATTGGATTACACTGGAAAAAACAAAACTGAATGTATACTGCGACTCATAGTATTAGTAAAACTTCAACTAAAATTCATAGAAAAAAAAATAAAAAAAATATACGAAATGTAATTCTCTCTCTTTCTGTCTTTACTGAATTACATCTCCCTTTCAACTTCCGTTCGCGGTCCACCTCGGCCGATCACATTTTTCGTGCGGAACGTGCGTAAAAAAGTTTTACTTCAATAAGAAAAATATTATTAGAATTCCCACCTAACACGTTTGACTGCTGAACCGGTTTTTACATTTGGGCACCGTTACGGACCTGGCGACCCGTGTGTGAGCCGCACTGTAGTAGCGCCGCGTTACACACACACGTCTGTGTGTCGCCGCACAGCCGGCACGTAAGCTGCGCTAACACAACAGGTGTGTTTTCCCGCACCCGCGTAAAGTTATAAAAAACACAACGTCTGTGTTTTCAGCAGTGAGCGTGTTAATATTCTTTTTAGTGGTCTAAATCTTGAGAGTATTTTTATCTCGTAAAAATGAACGGTTCCCGTGCATCTGTGAAGTGTCCCCTTACCCGTAATCTCCCTTCTCCATCCACTTCGGGTCCTGCTTCATCAGCACCTCGTACCTCCCCTTGGGCATCCCGCAGATCAGGTCCGCTTTCACGGTGCGAACCGCTATCACAGGCGCCGGGTTGAATCCTGGAACAGTTAACATTACCAGTTATTTACCTTGTTTTTTTGCTTATTAGTGACGAGATAAGCACGTTCACCTGATGGTAAGCGCTACGCCTGCCTATGGCTGTTATAGTGCCACCCAGAACTTTGCATTGCATAATACTGCACGGCATTGCACCGCGCTCGTCACCCTGAGACAACGGCTCTAAAGTCTCATACGCCCAGTAATTCCCCTAAGGGAGTCTGGAAGCGATCGCTTTACCGCTAAGACCTTATACTTGTAATATGTATTTAATGTAATATTTCTTGTTCATTTTATTTATTTTGTTTTATTTACAACTAATTTTGATACAATTAAGTCTGTTTGGACCCCAAGTCACTTAAATTTTTGCCCACAAGGGTCACCACTTCATTAAACAACTGGATTTTTATTTAAAAAAAACCACTTCTTGAAATTCTTAAAAATAGCGCCATCTAGTTAACTCAACCGTCAACTCTCACCTTGCAATGCGTTAGCGAACCCCACGTAAGGGTTCCAATTGATCTCCCCGAGCAACTTCCGGTAGTTAAGGTCTCCCTTGAACAGTAGTGCGACGGCGTACTGCAACTTCCGGTATAAATTGTAGTCTAAAGTCTTCATGTCTTTGTAGACGTGGGGGCGCGTCCAGTAATCTTCCGCCTGGACAGTAAAAATATCACCATCATCATCAAGAGTTTAGGCAGCAAACATGTGACGTGTTTGATTAAGATCTATGTTTATTTTTTTCTATAATACAAGGATTTTTTCGGGTTTTTATTTTTTATTGTTGATGGAACAGGGCAAATTTTAATGATACTAACATTACTAAAACAAATCGATTAAGAGATCTTATTTGGTTTATTTTTCTCTGTGTATATGAGCGGTGGTAGCCTAGTGCGAGAACGTCCGCCTCCCGAGGCGACGGTCGTGAGTTCAAATCCTAGTTCAGGCACCAATGTGTTTCTTGTACAAACATGTACGTAATAATCACTCGCATTTCGGTGAAGGAAAACATGGTGAAGAAACTCGCCTACCAGAGATTTTTTTTTTAATGTAGGTATGTGATTCACCAATCCGGAATGGGCCCCCGTGGTGGATTAAGGCCTATCCTCCCCAGGAAAGTGAGAGGGGACCCGTGCTCAGCAGTGGGACATATGGGGATGATAATGATTCATTTATTTATATTTATTTACACTAAACTGTTAAATTATCTATTCCAATCACATAATATAGACTTATAGCTGATGGTGTCCAGTACCATGACGACGAAGGTGCCGTCCTCGACGTACTGTCCCCACGCCGCCGCCACCGCGCGCAGCGCCTCCGCCGACACCACGCGGTCCGCGGCCGGGGGCGGCGCCCCGGGCTCCGCGCCTGCCTCCGCACCCGCTGCTGTATACACAACATATATTAACATAGATAAACTCTTTATTGAAACACCACAGAACAAAGAGAACTTAAAAACTAGAACAAAACAAGTTTAACAATTAGTGTCACAATGGGCGGTCTTATCGCTCAGAGCGAGCGAGCATAATATTGCGCTGGTAGAGTTAATGGAGTTTTCCTTTTCCTGTGCGAGATTCAGGCACGAGTCACCACTTGAAAGGGAAATGTCCTTTTTCAAAGTCAAACCATAAGTTAATCATTCGTTTAGTGGATCATATATGATTTACTTTTTATTTTTCTCTGCCTAAGTGTTTGACTTGTAAAAATGCATTATTTTTGCCTACTTACAATAAATTATTTATATATTACTTATATTATTTTTATTATTTATATATATATTATTTATTATTATGATTTTGAAACACAAGTCATAGAATAGAATAGAATAGAAAACTCTTTATTGTACACCAGAAATAAAAATAGACACAGTACAGAAAAATTACAATAGGTAAACAAGGGTAGTACAATGGGCGGTCTTATCGAAGCTGAAAGCGATTTCTTCCAGACAACCTTTGGATGGAGTGTAAAAGACATTTTTCGATAGTAGGGTGGGTGGCGTACATGGAGAAAAATAATAAAATATGATCTACTAAACTAATCATTAACTGATTAAGGTTTGAATTTGAAAAAGGACATTTCTCTTTCAAGTTGTGTTTCATGTCTGAACCTCGCACAGGAAAAGGAAACTCCATTAACTCTACCAGAATATATGACATATTATCACAATATTCTTTCCACTTTGACAAGTTATAAGAATTTCTCTAAAATATCATTATAATCGAAGCGTAGATAGTAGACGTAGCCCTTAAACACTTTCCCTGCTGAAAACACAACTGTCGTGTTTTTCACAACTTGCCACGAGCACGGCAAAACACAACTGTTGTGTTTGTTGTATGGGAAAACAGTATGGCGCGTGCAGAGCCGCACCCGTGGCTAGACAGGCAAAACGGCTCAGCTGTCAAAGTTTCAGATACCTGGTTTTGTTTCCGCAGGGGCGGGGAGCGATGCTCCGGGCACCGTCCTACTGTAGTTAGATTTTGAGCAAGCATCTATGACATATCTGAAAATAACAAAAAATATAATTAAAAAACCTTAACACGTTACTGCTGAACCGGTTTTTACATTTGGGCACCGTTACGGACCGTGTTTTCCAGCAAAGCGTGCCGTCTGTGTGAGCTGCACTGTGTAGCCGCACAGCCGGCACGTAAGCTCCGCTAACACAACAGGTGTGTTTTCCCGCACTCCGGTACCGTTATTAAAAACACAAACGTCTGTTTATTCAGCAGTCAACGTGTTTAAATATGCTTTTTACGGTAGTTTTTTTTTTTTTTTTTTTTTTTTTTTTTATTTGCATAAACACGTGCGATTACATGCATAGGTACAGTAATTAAATAACAATGCATGCAAGATCTTATAAAATTCTAGGTAAATGTACAAACATGTTTTGCCTAATTAGGCGTGCAAAATTTTGGAGAGATGGCCGAAAAAGAAATTTTCACATCCATAATGAAAATAACGAATTAATACCACTCACCTAAAATCCCTTTGAGTAACGTCTGATACAAACCATGGCATGTCTTTCACGTGAAATCGAACCTGAAACAATCACATAAATTATTAATTTTATGGTGAAAAAGCATAGGGTGCTTTTTACTGTCTATATTTTTAGGAAATGACCGAAAAAAAACCATCTTTGAGTAGTTGGGTAAAAAAAACAAACATATTGGACAAACAGAAAAAGTACAACGCCATCTATGTTTTAACACTGAAAGCTTAATTAAGTCTACTGTGTTAACTGTTTCCATTTTGAAGGGCACTGTTTCCAGCGAAATTACTGGGCATATGAGACTTTAGAGCCGATGTCTCAGGGTGACGAGCGCAGTGCAACACAAGATTTTGTAATGGAAACATCTGGGTGGCACTTTAGCTGTTATGGGCAGGCGTGGCGCTTACCATCAGGGAACGACTTGCTCCGCCCGTTACTTAGTAACATAGAATAGAATAGAATATATTTTATTGTAACATATCCACTGTTTTCCCATTTCAGGCGTATAATATTGCTATTTATTAGAAAATTAAACATTAGAGTAGCTTATGGAGCATAAAAAACAGAATTCGCACACTACTGCTTCCTTACCTTTAGAATAGAATAGAAAAACTCTTTATTGTACACCACAAACAACAATAAACACAGTACAGAAGAATTACAATAGGTAAACAAGGGTAGTACAATGGGCGGTCTTATCGCTGAAAGCGATTTCTTCCATACAACCTTTGGATGGACAGTAATAGTAGATTGTACCACAAGGGAACAAAATAATGTATTTACGGCGAGAGCGATTTTTGAATCCAGAGCGAAGCGAAGGATTCTATAGTAGAATCCCGAGCGTAGCGAGGGGTTCTAGAGTAGAATCCTAAGCGTAGCGAGGGAGTCAAAGTACTTCGCTCGAGCTTAAATAATTTTGTTACCGTGTGGTACACGATACTTTTCATCCCAAGCTATGAGAAAAGTTCATCATACGAGAAAAAAATCTTTTGACGTGACAACGTCTAATGAATCGATGCATGCACGAAAAAGTTGACACATTGTCCCGTAACGCTCATTGTGCCGTTACGCTCATTGTACGCTTGCGCCGCATCTATGTATCTCTCCTCTCTTCTTAACAGGTTAATTATTCTTGCATTTTAAAAATCTGAATACTAGTATAATTTCAGGTATTTATTCTTTTATTATTAAAAAATGATCCATCTTTATTCATAAAAATATGCAATCACTTCATCAATGTTATGTTACGAAGTTGTCACGTTAAAATATCGTCCGTAAAGCAACTTTACAGACAACAAATTTTTTTTTAATTTGGATATCCAATGCCGCGTCGTCACGCGTTGTTTTTTTATTGCCGGCCAGGACTTTATTGAAGCGAATTGCGTTCAAACTTTTTAATTGAACAGTGTTCCAAATTCAAAACTCATTTCGTCACTGTTATTAAGTGCGCGGAAAAGACCCACTTTGCTCGCACTTATCGAGGAGCAAAATGCCTCTTTTCGAATACATGGGATGAAAAAAATATTTTCGTATTAGTATTTAATAGACACAATACATTTCTACTATTATTAATTATTCATTATTATTAATTTCTATTATTACCTTTTCTACTATTTTCTGTGCTACTAGGAAATGCGCTAAACACAAGTCTGTGAAGAGTTCATAGCCGGCGTTGTCACAAATAATATCTGAAAAATAAAATAAAAATTCTAGTAGTCGGACAAAAAGTATTGCCGCAACGGTTTTAAAAATTTCCGTAATCGGGTAAATGGTTTTTCCTTAGTCGGGTAAAGACTCACTTACCAAAAATAACGTGTTGCGGTATGACCATCTTCGCAGGGCAGGGTATCTTTGGTTTCTCCTCCGGCTTTGCTTCGTCCCCCTCGGCGGGGGTAGGTGTGGGGGCGGGAGTGGGGGGAGGTGAGCCCTTCTGACTGCTGGTGGGGGACCCTTTCTGGCTACCTGTAGGGGACCCTGGGGGCGGCGCCTGGAATGGACAATTTAAGATTTATATTAAAAAAAGTAAGAATAAAGAAAAGAAGGAAGTTAAGAAAGAAAGAATACACGCATGGGAAAATATAGTTTCCTCAAGTTACGGCAAAATAATAATTCAATTAGCGAAATTTTACTTTATTTCTCCATAACTTCAGTGAATTCTATACTACTTCTATAGAATACAATATAACTACATACAGCATACAGCCAACTACTACATTCAATTACAGTTGGTTAAACACCAACCTAGTACAGTGTTCTAATTACTGGCAGCTGGCAGAATGCCGCCAGGGCATTGCCCCATTGCATAGCAATGCAATTGGCAATGCTTAAGATGACCTAAAGTCTCAAAGTAATGGGAAAAAATGACATTCTCGTAGAGTTTCTCGGCGATATCTTCTCTGACGGGCGTATTTCCGGAGCACTGGTAGAGTTAATGGAGTTTCCTTTTCCTGTGCGAGCGTCAGGCATGAGTCGCCACTTGAAAGGGAAATGTCCCTTTTCAAACTCAAACTATAATCAGCTATTCATTAGTTTGATTGATCATATTTGATTTATTTTTTATTCTTCTCTATGTATATGAGATTTAAGTTTGAATTTTGAAGATTTATAAAAAAATCTACGTTTTAAATACCACAGGCTATGCAATTAACTAAATCATCAACCCATATCGTCCCACTGCTGGGCACGGGTCTCCCCTCGCTTTCGTGAGGAGGTTTAGGCCATAATCCACAACGGGGGCCCAGTCCCGATTGGTGGATAACATACACCTACCTCTGAAATAATTCTCGGGTAGGTATGTGGGTTTCCTCGCGATGTTTTCCTTCACCGAAAAGCTACCACGACAACTAAATAGAAATCAATATAATGAACCTCTTTGCAAAGCGGCATTTTAGCTAAAGTAGCCAATCTGTGGCAGCTGCATTGAAATTTAAATGTAGTAACCTGAAAAAAAAATGTTCAGATTCAGGACATTAATGTCGAATTCTACATATTTTTATATAACGAGACGAGCAGGTCGTCCGCCAGATGGTAAGCGCCTGCCCATAACAGTTACAGCGCCACCTAGAACATTGCATTGCAAAATCTTGTGTTGCGCTGCGCTTGTCACCCTGAGACATCGGCTCTAAAGTCTCATACGCCTTGCAATTTCTCTGGAAACAGTGCCGTTCAAACCGGAACACAGTAACTTTTGCACACTACTGCTTGGCGGATGAATATCTGGCAGAGGTGTGCTACTTGCCCAAGCGGTCTCTTGCAGAGGTCTCCCACTACAACTCACACAACTAAACACTTACTGTGTGTGTGTTTCGTTATATGCATAATTGTGTCAGATAAAACATTTTTTATATATTTACTAGCTGTACCCTGCCACGCTTCGCTGTGGCACATTCGCACATTCGCTGATATGTCACCGATGAAAAAAATAGATAAAAACAATCCTTGATGCGGATTATATATCATGCTAAAATTTCAGCTCGATCGGTGCAGAACTTTTTGAGTTTTTGAAGCGTACACAAACCAACATAACATTGTTATATATCGACGCTAGAAAGCGTAAACGCTGTAACCCTTTGACCGACCCGAAAATACTTTTTTTTAGATACAGTGTAAACTCTTTATAACGAAACTCAAGGGACTGAGCATTTTTTGTCGTTATAGAGAGTTATCGTTATATGGAGTGAGTGTTTCAATATGTGGGTTTTAACGCAAACCAACCAAGTTGGGCTCACTTCAACGTTATAAAGGATAACGTTATAAAGAGTTTAAACTGTATTTGGAAACAAATGCTGTAACCCACATTTCAACGTCCCCTATGAACTTTAGGATATAACCAACGTAGCAGTATTGTAGCTTTGTATGTAACACACCAAATATCCAAAATTTACGTTTTTAGGTCGAGTAGAAAAAAAAAAAAAAAATTGTTTTGTTCTAGTTTTAAGTTTTCTTTGTTCTGTGGTGTTACAATAAAGAGTTTATCTATCTATCTATCTAGATATTGAGTTATGATTTTTTTTCAACAAAAAAAAAAAGTTTTTTGGCTCTGGTGAACAATTTTGCGTTTCAAGGTTACAGCGTTTACGCTTTCTAGCGTCGATATATAGATTTACTGACCCCTGATATTTTGTTTGCCATGGCGGTTGCTTTGCTAACTACACTATCTGCTATTTTGCCCGTGTCATCTGTCAGGAGCTGGAAACAAAAGAAATAATGTTTAATTAAATAAATATTCTAATAATAAATTAATCATAATAATAGATGGTGTGGATCACATACCTACCTCCGAAATAATTCTCGGGTAGGTATGTGGGTTTCCTCACGATGTTTTCCTTCACCGAAAAGCGAGTGATAATTACGTACATATGTTTTTGCAGAAACACATTGGTACGTGCCCGCACGGGGATTTGAACTCACGACCTTCTGATTGGAAAGCGGACGTTCTCCCACTAGGCTACCACCGCTTTTTTCATCCGGACTGGGCCCCCGTGGTGGATTTATAGCCTAACCCTCCTCACGAAAGTGAGGAGAGACCAGTGCCCAGCAGTGGGACGTTATGGGTTGATGATGAATAGATAGTGTGTGTACACACAAACCTTTAAGGCGGTTCGTTTCTGTTATGGCGGGAAATTTAAATTTCTAACAGTATTTTTCCGGTTTTAGAGCTACACCGGGTCACTAAAACGAGACTGTATTTCGCGCCAACCGTGAATAATTATTTTCGTTTTTATGTTGAAATATTTAGCACTGATGCATCGTATCGCTCAAATATGTCAATGAACCGTCAAACTGGTGATTTCAGTGTTTATTGACATATTCGAGCGACATGTTTCAACATAAAAACGAAAATAATGATTCACGGTTGGCGCGAAATACAGTCTCGTTTATATTAGTGACCCGGTGTAGCTCTAAAAACGGAAAAATACTGTTAGGAATTTAAATTTCCCGCCGTAGCAGAGACGAACCGCCTTAAATATAAATTAAATTAAATGCGAATTTTTCTATGTGTGAACGTTACATTTATAGCTGTGATTTATAGTATGTCTACAGTACCTTATCTTTAGAGTCTAAAATCATTTGAAAGGGGTCTATAAAGGTAGAGGCGCCGGCGTCGCCCTTCTGTCCCGCCAGGTTCACTTGCTCGCCCGCCGACAGGGAGAGATCGCATTTATTCGACCACAGGCAGATCTGGAAAACAAAACATGTATCTAATAAAAAAAACTACAGTTTATCGCTATGAAAAATATCCTATTATGTATTAAGTATTACTTAAGTTTAAGTTATGTTAAGTAAGTTAAGTTAAGTTTAAGAAAAGTTCAGGGGTGGTCGTGGAAGCGCAATCGCGAGCCCGCGTCCACCCCAACATGCGGAGAGGAGAACATCCCGGGGTTGTTTAGTGGGTACACCCAGTCAGGCGCATCCCTAGGATGCGCACTGGCGGGGGAGCCCCACATAACCATCCGGCCTCCCCCGAGGCCGAGGTATGAATAAGGTCCCATTCCCCCGGGTTAAAAAAAAAAAAAAAAAAAAAAAGTTTAAGAAAAGTTAAGTTAAGTAAGTAGTTACTCGAAGTCCCGAGCTGAGGTGCGGCCCGTGTGTTCCGGGACGCACCCAGCGGAGAAAGAGGCCCAAGCCTCACGTGGCGAGCCCGAAAGGGCGCCCGCAGAGGTGGTCGCGGAAGCGCCGTGCGAACCCGTGACCACCTCCATAATGCGGAGAGGAGAACACCCCGGGGTTTTAGTGGGTAAACCCCGCCAGACCGGCTGGCGGCGGAGTCCCACATAACCACCCCGCCCCCCCGGGCCGGGTGGTACGCCTAATGCATTTCCCCGGGAAAAAAAAAAAAAAAAATTTGAGTAAAGTTAAGTTAAGTAAGTAGTTACTTAAGTTTTTCCGTGCTTTTTTTTTTACTTTTTACTTTTACGTTTTATTATGTTATAATGTATTTATGTTTATACTCAGTATGTGCCCTTTTTACTATTTATATTAACCACCGTCCCATCTCTCTGTTGCTCTTCTCCATGCATGGTTGTCTGGAAGAGATCGCTCTCGGCGATAAGACCGCCCATTCTGTATGTAGTCTTCTGTGAGTTTAAAAACTGTGTCCATGCACTTTCGTCAGGAGGATTAGGCCCTACGGGGCTCCGGTCCGGATGAACGCTCACCTTCAACAAGGTCTGGAAGTCAGCCTTCCTCTTGTCCTTGTCACTCTCCGGCAGCATGGTGGCGAGCCTCTCCGCCACTATGCACATCAGCTCCACGCTGTCGGCGAATGATTTGTCCTTCTGCGCTTCGAACGGGTCGAAATTTTTTAGACTTTTACTGGAAAAAGAAAACGAACAATATGGTCTTTTAATTTGTAGTGCGTATCTGTCTGAGGCAACGTAACTCCCAAAAAGCTTTATCTTCACTTTAACACCTCTAAGTATTGTTTTTTTTCGAACGAATGTGTCTGAAAATCCATTAAAAAATGGGCCGCGCAAAAAACACGAAATTTCATCACTCGCTTTTCGGTGAAGGAAAACATCGTGTTTATTATAGAATAGAATAGAATAGAATAGAATATATTTTATTGTAACAACTGTGTACAAAGGTCTCATAAGTCGCAGTCGTAGGAAGAGTTCGCTCTGACCGATAAGACCGCCCATTGTGACACTAATTGTAAAACTTGTTTTGTTCCAGTTTTTAAGTTTTCTTTGTTCTGTGGTGTTTCAATAAAGAGTTTATCTATCTATCATCTATCTATCGTGGGGAAACCCACATACCTACCCGAAAATTATTTCGGAGGTAAGGTGGCCCCCTGGCCCCCGTGGTGGATTATGGCCTAACCCTCCCCACGACAGTGAGAGGAGACCCGTGCTCAGCAGTGGGCCGATATGGGCTGATGATGAGGGAGTGATGGTGTACTCACGTCAGTTCGCAGCCCTCTCTCAGCCTCCTGTATACGTAGCACTCGGAAAACAACCACATGTTGGTGAAGTAGGTAGGTTGCGGTTGACCCTCTATCCACGTGTTCCACTTCCTAGCGTTATCTGTGTCTACCTATTGAACAAGTAAAATAGTTTCTAGGGTTCCGTAGCCAAAGGGTAAAACAGGACCCTAATACATTTTTTTTTTAATAACACCATAATGTACCGTTC
Source organism: Campaea margaritaria (assembly GCA_912999815.1). Taxonomy (NCBI): domain Eukaryota; kingdom Metazoa; phylum Arthropoda; class Insecta; order Lepidoptera; family Geometridae; genus Campaea; species Campaea margaritaria. Next base: position 6,455,280 of record OU538814.1, read on the forward strand.
TCATACATTATGCTAACGGAACGTAGCCGGTGACCCTCCCATCCGTTAGTAATAACCCGTCGGTAACTTAACCAACGCTTCGTTTTATATAGAAACAGCTTCAGCTTACGTCTGGTAGAAAATGTTACCGTTCGTTAATAAAACGAGGCGTTTCGATGTTATAGGAACCGGGCATAAGACTCCACTGTCTGTCCGTCTGTCACCAGGCTGTATCTCACGAACCGTGATAGTTAGACAGTTGAAATTTTCACAGATGGTGTATTCCTGTTGCCGCTTCAACAACGGATACTTAAAAACAGTATAAAATAAATATTTAAGGGGGCTCCCATACATCAAACGTGATTTTTTTTACTCGCGTGGGGGCCATTGGAATTGCTACTCTCGCTAAGTGGTTAATCCGGCACTGGGTGAGGACTTACCTTGAGCAGTTCATAATTCTTGTTTGTGACGAGTTCATTTTTCAATTTCGATACATACTCTATAAACGACCTTAAGTCACCGTCACTCTGTAATAAAAAGAAATAAATCAATAATAAAATATTATATATAATCATAATATAATAAACATCCTATCCTACTAATATTATCAATGCAAAAGTTTGTGAGAATGGATGGATGGATGTTTGTTCCTCTTCCACGCAAAAACTACTGAACGGATTCGAATGAAATTTGGAACGCAGATAGTTTATACCCAGGATTGAGTAAGAGGATACTTTTTATCCCGATCGTATGTTCCCGTGGGACAAAACGGGTGAAACCGCGGGGCGCAGCTAGTTGAATTATAAATGCGAAAGTTTGCGTGCTTGTCCTATCTTCACGCGGAAACGGCTGAAAAGATTTTGCTGAAATTTTGTACACTTATCTAGATACTTTGGGTCCTGGAATAGAACATTGGATACTTTTTATACCGGAAAAACTGTCAGTAGCTTTGGGATAATAGTTATCGTGGGTGTTGCTGGTTTTTAACAACACGTTCACTGCTGTAAACACACCTGTTGTGTTTTTATAACTTCACGCGGTTGCGGGATAACACACCTGTTGTGTTAGCGCAGTTTACGTGCCGGCTGTGCGGCGACACACAGACGTGTGTGTGTATCGCGGCGCTACTAGTGCGGCTCGCACAGACGGCACGCTTTGCTGGAAAACACGGTCCGTAACGGTGCCCAAATGTAAAAACCGGTTCAGCAGTCAACGTGCTACTATATGAAGGATGCTTACCGCACCATGAGTTGATTTGATTTTGCTGCCTTCCCTGGAACAGTAGTCTATAACCTTGGTCAGGATTATTGGTAATCTCTCCTTCAGTGAAAAGTATGCGAAACTCCTGGAAAAATAAATTAAATAAAACTCATACATCACCCATATACACAACATAAAAAGTAATAGTAATTATAATTAAAAATAGAACGTAAATAAAATCAAATCAAATAAAAATTGAATATTTCGTTAAGAAACAAAATCGGCAGATAAAAAAATGTCGTAAAATATAAATGAGCAGAATTATCATCAATAATAATTATTATTTATCAATCAAAAAACATTTTAATTAAACAACATAATTTGGCGAATATCTGTTCGAATAGCTAAAAATATTTTAAAAATTTATAGAAAAAAATTATTACATCGTCCATACTATTAAAAAAAAACATTTATTTCTTAATTTTAACAAATTCATAAAAAAGATGTTACGCAAAAACAAATTATTCAGCAAAAAGAAACGCCCGAACAGGGACTTGAACCCTGGACCCTTGGATTAAAAGTCCAATGCTCTACCGACTGAGCTATCCGGGCTCTGGTAATGTCTATCGAAATTAGGTTACTTTAGCTGTCTGGCAAGCAATTTTTTCTTCACACCTGTCTTATTACCGTTTCTATTTACGAAAGATTTTATGAACGGAACTAATTCTTGAATATTTTGACCATTATTTAAAGACACAAACAAAATGATTAATTAATCATTGAATTAAATTATTAGGGTGATTGAATTCCTTCTTTTCATGTCCAAAGAGGTTAAATAAATTCGTTAATTGTTAATTCAAATGTAAAAACCTCTTTACTTCAATGACTTAACCTATTTACGTTTTATGTTACCTATTTACGTATTACGTTTTATAAAAAAAATCAAACAATTTTATAAAATCGGCAATCCAATATCCAAAGCCCCTGATGTTTCCTGATTCCTTTTGTGATATATTTGTAACTTATCATGTTCACTGCTGTAAACACAACTGTCGTGTTTTTCACAACTTGCCGCGAGCGCGGGAAAACACAACTGTTGTGTTTATTGTATGGGAAAACACTATGGAGTGTGCAGAGCCGCACGACGGAAGCAAAACGGCTTGGCAGCCAAAGTGTTAAGTTTTACTTATTTACTGAAAGACTAACAACAGAACATAAACTAATAGACAAATTGATAACAGAGGTCATTTAGAGGTCCTCGCGGCTAACAACAAGATAGCATTCATGTGGAAATTATTGTAGAATCTCCACATAACTAAATAATAATAATTATGGTATAAAAATGGTAATTAACACTGTGACTGCTGAGCAGATTTTCTTGTCTAGCCACGGGTCTGCACACACTGTTCTGTTTTCCCATACAGCTAACACCACAGTATTGTGTTTTCCCGCGCTCTCAGCAAGTTATGAAAAACACCACGGTTGTGTTTTCAGCAGTGTTAAACACTATATTTCAAGGAGTAAATGAAGACTATCCAAGCTGTAGATTTTGATAAGTTATAGAGCAAGTTTGGTTATGGCATGATTCTAACTATATCCGGATGCATTCTATATTTAATAAACCCCATCTTGGGCCATAAAACCTATTTTAATGCTTATCTTGCCAAACTCAAACTGAATGCTCTATTTTTAGTGTTACGGAACACTAAAAACTTTGGTTGGTTACGGAACCAAAGGGTAAAAAGGGACCCTATTACTAAGACTTTGCTGTCCGTCTGTCTGTCACCAGGCTGTATCTCATGAACCGTGATAGTTAGACAGTTGAAATTTTCACAGATCATGTATTTATGTTGCCACTATAATAACAATTACTAATAAATAGAATAAAATAAATATTTAAGGGGGCTCCCATACAACAAATGTGACTTTTTTACTCTATATTGATAACAGCAACAGGTAGATGCTTGAAATATTCACAGAATATATAGATATATTATTTATTTAAAAAAAAATGAAGGTGGGCTCCCATACAACAAAGTGAGTACAGAACCCTTGGTGCACGATTCCGACTCGCACTTGGCAGGTTTTTATTAATTTTTCTTGGGTAAGTTTAAAGATCTACATTTTCATAAAAATATTTAGATATTATAAAAAAAAAAAACACTTAAAACTTATTTATTTTTCTTGGGTTGGTATTTAAGTTTCTGACAAGAGTGCAGTAAGAGCTGTTAAAAATCGTATACAGTTCATAGACCTTTCAACATCTCACCGGACAATATCGAAATTTTTGGTGGTCTATAATATTTACCTACACAATTAGCAAAATGACTATGACCTCTCTACAGAAGACAGTTGAAGTCATTTAGCTGAACAATTGACCATAATACTGTATACGCACTGTTTATAAGTCCCTTGAAGCATCGTATTCCTCGGTGTTACCGAATCCATGAACGGTTCCACCTTCAATGGTTTGACAAAAGGCCCACCGTATATGAACTCCGGCGTGACAGACCATTCTAATTGTTTATCGGTCAAGTTAGTGTGTGAGGACGCTCCTGAAGGCGCCTTGGAACCCATTTTTTGTTGTTATTTACACGGAAAAATTTGGTTTATTGTGATGAAAACATCGAGCACTACGTTCATGGCCGACCGAATTTGACGTACTGTTTTTCTGAATAAAACAGATGGTAAATGAATGATAGTAACAGCTGATCATGATGTTGACGTATAATTTTTTTGTTTGTTTTTGGCTTCGCGTGATTAGTGCATTCAGCCGGAGTATGAGAAACCATTTCGGATGTTCACATTTGGTGTCAGTTTTGATGAAGTGAGCTTTGTTGGGAGGATTTATTCTAATTTAAGTACATTTAAAATAATGAGAAATTGAACGGACACAGTCCAAGGCATCCATTTTACTAAGGTGGTAGGTTTTACTTATGGCGGGAAATACGTTTCACCCTAAAATAATTATCTAAAAGCAAGAATGTAAATATTAGTAAGATAAACAACCGGACACGTATGGAGACATTCCCCGGAAATCCTCCTAGACCGTCGCCCTCGCGGGGGATTTCCGGTTTTTTTCCCGGAAATCCCCATGTAATTGAGCTACCTCGACGGGGATTTCCGGAAAAACAGATTCCGATTCAGAGGTAGGTTAGGTACCGACTGAAAGCTATTAAAGTAGGTATAATTGGCGAAAGTATATTTTCGACAACATTATGTAGGAATCAAAATTTCCCCATCCGCAGTCACAAATAAATCAGTAGCAGTACTCAGTAGGCACTATAGATATCGAGTTAAATTACTACATAGAGACCGTTGATCACAGGAGTATTCATACTGTGTACCCAACGAAACAACAATTTCCTATCAAAGCAGGAGAAAAATACTTACATGCCAAAGCTTCCGCACATAACCACATTTCTAGGCGTCACTATTCGCATCACCGGCAGATTTTCAGTATCTACAGGCCAATCGAATGCCTTTCCCGCCATTTTATAAGATTAAATGTACAAACAAAATAGAAATTCACTACACTACTCCCGTGCAAAACAGAAGCCCACCTCACGAATGTTTGACCGTGAAGGCAAACTAAAAATAGAAAAGTTTGGCCTGATTTCGGGTTATGTAGTTACTTCCGATATCTAATATACACTAGGAATTCTAAAAGTACCTATGAATCGAGACACTTTTACCTTTGTTAACACTTTCAGTGCTGAGAACAACTGTCGCGTTTTCCACAACTTGCCACGAGTACGGCACAACACAATCGTTGTGTTTGTTGTAAGGGAAAACACTATGGAGTGTGCAGAGCCGCACCCGTGGCTAGACAAGCAAAACGGCTCAGCAGTCGAAAGTGTTAAACCTCTATATTTCCACAGAATAGTACTTCTTTCATAGTAGTAATAGAAAAGTATGTACTTATGTACCTATGTCAATTGGAGCCCGTATCGTAGTACTATCTATTTCGTGCCCGTACAGACTCTAGCGCATACACAGGGTTGTCCCACGCATGCAATGATATTTAGGAAATAATGCTATGGTTAAAAAACAAAAGTTTTGTTATTTTTTAAGGCAGAGTTAATCAGTTAAGTCAGTCTTTCAGTGCTGAGGACACAGCTGTTGTGATTTTCATAACTAGCCGCGAGTGCGGGAAAACAACTGTTCTGTTTGTTGTATGGGAGAACACTGGAGATTGGAGTGTGCAGAGCCGCACCCGTGGCTAGACAAGCAAATCGGCTCAGCAGTGAAAGTGTTAAGTCTATTTCTATTATGTATAGCTATTGTCTCATCTAAACCTATGTAGACATAAATGTAACTTTAAAAAATAAGTAAAAGAAATAAAAAATAAAAGCAGATAGTAGTTAAAATGTTTAATAAATCAAATCATGCACTTAAAACTTAATATTAGCGAATAAAAACAACTTAATATTATAATATTAAATAAAGTAAGTACTTAGTGTACAATCTAATAGGAATTTCCTTTCGTAGGAGAATATTATTATAATGATAAAAAATAAGGAAGTTTACTTCTCATAATGATTATATCATCGGCAGTCGGAATCAACCTTAAAAACTAACACAAACATAAAAATTTATTAAGCACTCACTTACTTAGTTTTAAATTAGTACGAATATTAGTATTTATTTATTATGTACTTTCATTTTTAAGTCATTCCTTTTATTTAAACGCCACAATTTTTGTTATGAGCAAGACGTTAAGTGTAGAAAATTAATCTAAGTAAATAGGTATCTAACTCTTCAAGTTACACCCTATGAGCAAACGTAAGTTACCTTTTAAAATTTCTTAGGTGAATAGTACATACATTTTTGTATGTACTAAGTAAAAACAGTTATACAATGAAGTAATATTATTTCATAACGAAGGCAGCGGTCATAATCATACAAAAATTTCATAAGATTTTTGAAAATCTGACTGTTTTTTTACAGTAATTTTACTAGGCACGTAGAGTTTTATCTAAATTGGCCCAGGAAATCAGTTTGTTGACTGAATTATTAACGATGTCACACACAAACAACAAAAAAATTTAATCAAAATCGGTTCATCCGTTTGGGAGCTAAGTTGCCTCAGACACGCTGATACATAGATATACACTACAAACGTTACCCCTTTTTCCTTTTTTTCTAATAATCATATTTATACAACTAATACAATATAAAGTATTAAAAGAAACAATAAAAGAAAGAAGGCCTTTATCTAGCAATTAATGACGATTATGATGATGACGAGAAATGGTAGTCACAATTTCCGAAATAATTGCAGTGCCAAACATAATTTAGAAAGCACTGCAGTGCGAACTTAATATCTTTAAGTACAGTTCAGATTATTGATAACAGTACGGGTTAATATTTAAGTCAATAATAATTATAAAATAGTAAAAAAATGGTCAAAAATATATGAATTGTAAATTATTTAAAACGTCAGTTCAATTAAAAGAGTCATGATTTATAGTATTTAAGTCAAAAATTATAGTGAATTGTTTAAGTGATACAGTCAAAATATATGTTGTAACAATGTTGCATGACTATGTCGTGCAACGTAGTGCAACATTGCCATTGCATAAATACTGTAGCATAGAGAAAAACATACAAGAATTATTAGTAGTGCCTTTAAGGACTTTGTCGCTATATGTAATACACAAATACGCTTATAATATAAGTAATTACCGCTTTACATAAAAACGTACCTTAAAGTTAAGAAAAGTACTGGCCAGAACTTAAGTTTCCAAACTCAAAGAGGCGTTTATAAGTAAAGCCGAAAATGACAACTATTACTTAACATAATCCTCTAAATGAGAGTCAAAGTGTCATCGAAAATAGAGAAACGTTTTAAAAATAGTACTACTATACTTATAGTAGAATAGACTATTGTATTGTCAAATAAAAAAACTTAAAATATAGTCTAAAATAGTAATCATGATTTAAAATTAGTCAAAATGGTTTTACCAGTCAAATATTAAGTATAAATTGTATCAAAATGTCAAACGTTATTGCAGAAAAATATTCAAAAAATGGCAAAATTAAATCACTTACACAATATGAGTACTTAGATTTCGCCAACAGATGTCGCCACTGGTTTATTTTAACAAACCTCTAAATGTCAACATTATAAAAAAACGTTATTTCTATTAGGAATGTACTTACATAAATTATATTGTTTAGTCAATTTGTATTTTTTTATAAATATAAAAAAAAGTCATTAGTGTAATTATAAAATATTGTTTAAGGCACCAACGTCAAAAGACATATCTTTAACAGGAACTTAGTTTTGTCAGTTTGATCGATAGATGTCTATTTATTCAGTTTTGTCTTGTATCAAAATAATATTTATAAAGTAAAGGATTTAATAATCATGATTAATCATAGTCATACATAAGTTTTCATTTAGATAGTCAAATTTTAAAATATGTATGTATAGGAAGTAAAAAAGGCTTAATATAATATTAATTACAGTCAAACATTGTTCCATCCTTAAAATAAGCTTATAATATAATAATTCCAATTACAGAATCTTAGCAATTAGTTCGTCAGTTCGACCGATAGGTGGCACTCTTGTTAATTTTACCGAGTGCCATTTTAAAACTTATGACTTATTAGTAATTCTAATTCTGCTCTTTGAGCAAAGGCATTTATGACAAATTGTAGAGATCAAATGTTCAGTAAAAATGGCAAAATACTATCCGAAGAATACTTATATTAAAACATGCTATCTTAGATCAATAAGATCGAAGCGTGATATGCTTAAATGCATTTGGGAAATTCCGAGTGCATTCATGTTATTTTTTATTGTAATAGACTTTTTTAAATAGTACATCAGCAAAATCTGTAATGAAAAAAACATTTCTACTGCTAAAAATATTTTAGTACATAAGCAAAGTCCGAACTCTATGGAAAATATTAGATTAAAAAGATGCCAAAAAGAAACATTACATCAACGCGTTTGTGATTATCAAGAAATAAATACATAACTTTAAAACATTTTTCATTTGAGAATTTTGATAGACAATTCTACGACTGTTTATAAATTAACTAAGCTCTGATTTAGCTCATATTAATTCATGTTTATGCAGCTCTATTGAGATACATTTCAAAATACTGTAGTATTTTAGGTGTGGTTTTCGGCTAAAGTTAAGAACTGTTTAATACTTACTGAAAACACACACGTTTGTTTTTTATAAGGTTACGGCAAGCGAAAACACTCCTGGCGTGCGAACCCGCACAACTGATTGGAGTTTAGTTACGACGCAACGCCAGTAAACACACACGTTGTGTGAAGATTTGCAAAAGTGATAAAGTGTTAAAAATTGATTTAGCTTTTTAGCGACACATTTCTAAGTACTGTAGGTTGAGTATTTAGTAGTTTTATCTGGACCAAAAACTTTAATGTTAAGTTTTTAAATGTGAAAAAAAATATTTTGGAGATTTGTAAAATTAATACATAAATATTTTTAAGAACCAGCTATTTTCAAACATATGGTTGTCTAAAATACATGAGCTAATAGTAGTTGTTCGTTTCACAATTCTCTGTTATTGCATTTAAAGTACTGGGACTTTAGAAATAGAAACATTATTAGGACTTTCATTTAAATGATTGCATTTCAAATAATGTTATCCAGCGCATTTTTTTTTGTAATAAAACGTTTACGGGTTACAATTAAATCTCATGCAAACATTAAAAATATGAGAACAAATTAACAGTTTTGTAAAAAACATGAGTGCACTCATACAACATCATATTTAAAAAAGTATAACATCCAAGTCTCTATTAGTCTTTTTGGTTCTTGTAGGTAGCAAGAAATATGGTATACAATAAACCTAACCTATACCTTACCTTGTGACCGCAACTTAAAGGCAAAGCTATGCATATACTTCTTCATTCATTATAAGTCATCAAACACTTCGTACTGCGCAGTGCAGAATTTTATTAAACGTCAGATAACTTTTATGAATAAAGGACTTTGTATATTTTTCATTATCTGTTTTCCGAAAACCCCTCGAGGTAGCTCAAATTTATTAGAGGGATTTCCGGAAATCCCCCTCGAGGTAGCTCGATTTTATTAGGGGATTTCCGGAAATCCCCTAGAGTGATATGGCCTAGGGGGATTTCCGGAATAATCCAACTATTTGATTAGTAAGGCTTTGAAAAAACCTTATTTCTGCGTTATGAATTATTAGCAAGGTCCAATCCACCGTAGTTTATTTAATATCTACGCCTGCCATTGCTCTTGACTCGTGTGTTCTTCAGCGTGATGGTGGTAGATTGCAGAGGTTGACCGTTGTTGGTGCTTCGGAGGACTGGGCAGTAGGTTCTGTAAAAATATATAATTTTTTATTATTGATAATATATATTCCTAATATTTTTTTTCTGGTTAAATGCACATTAAGTTTGGTGGGTAGCTGGTCTCTTTTATATTTTTATATTACTGAGTACATAATGAGACGAGCAAGCCGTTCAGCTAATGGTAAGAACCACTCCTTTCAATAACTTTGCAATGCATAATCTTGCATGGCACTTCACTACGCACCCCGAGGTATTAGTTAAGTCTTATATGTCCAGTAATTTAGCTGGAAAATCACATATAAACCGGAACTCAGTTTTCTCTTATAGTCACTTACATGGTGTGAGCGTTGTCACCAGATGCGCCGCAAGTGGCACAGACGTGTGACCGCAAAATTGGACATGTCGCTATATTCTTGTTTCCAACCTTCTCCTTCACCGTATGCGTCATGTACACCAATGGAGTCTCACCATTTTTACGGCAAAACGTACACATCTTTGAAGGCCCCATGTTTGGTTGGAATGACGTACTCGGCCCTACAATGGGATCTTTAAATCTTGGAGAGAATGACGAGCAGCTGCTTCCAGGCGACGTTTTCCTGCTTGGTAACATTTCTGGCATCCTTAGAGACATTTCCGTCATCCTGGGTGACATTTTTGCCATCCTCTGGTATGCATTTGTCATGGTTGGAGATGCGTTTGTCATCCTGGGAGACATATTTGTGTAGCTTGGGGACGTCATTCTTGGAGACATATTTGACATGTTAGGAGATGTTGTGAAAGAGCTTGGTGGCGTCTTTATTGGCGTTTTGAACTCTGTGCCCTTGTTTTCTGGTGGGAACAGCTCGTAAAAAGCATTTTGGTTGTATTTCTGGTCCGTAGAACTACTTGGCGGGGTACGCGATAGAGATTCTTCGAGCCACACCTTTGAAGCATCGTCTAACTTTGACAATTGACTTTCCGTAGCTGGCATGACTTTTCTCCCAACAATTGGTCTGTGACGTCTCACTAAAAATGGTGTGTCATTCATTTGAGGCGACAGAAACGGAACATCACTCGTCGGTTTGACATGACTTTCATACTGGTGTCCATGATTATCATATTGGCTGTCCTGTTTTTGCTGTCTTTCATACTGGTGTCCATGATTTTCATATTGGCTGCCCTGTTTTTGCTGTCTTGCATAGTGGTGTTGAATGTGTTCCGCTGTAAAGCCGAGCTGTGTCAAGTCTGGAAACGACTCAGGGGAAGTATCCGTGGAACTTGAAGACGGTCCCATTGATTGGTTGAAAGACTGAAGGCTGGTGTTTGGCGTCGGTGGTGAGTGGAAGATTTCTGTAACAGAATTAAGAAGAATTTAACACATTCACTGCTGAAAACAGTGGTGATTTTCATAACTTGCCGCGAGTGCGGGAAAACACAACTGTGGTGTTAGCTGTATGCGAAAACACTATGGTGTGTGCAGAGCCACACCCGTGGGTAGACCAGAAAATCGGCTAAGCAATAATTATGTATTTATTTATTGTTAAAATTATCTCTTTTTATTTGATTAAGTGATGAGATGAGCAAGTCGTTCAGATGATGGTAAGCACTAAGCCTGCCCATAACAGTAACTGTGCCACCCAGAACTTTGCATTGCATAATCCAGCATGGCACTGCACCGCACTTGTCACCCTGAGACATTGCCTCTGAAGTCTCATAAGCCCAGTAATTAATCTTAACATAGGTGTTTTAAAAATCTTTATTTATGTAATTATTAGTATGTATGTAATGTATTGATATTTAGAAACTGATGTCAACTGACCCAACTCTATTCCTGCTCTCTATCTTGTACATTTAAAGGTTGTCTGGTAGAGATCGCCTTAAAACGTTAAGACATTGCACATATTATTTAGCTTTGTTTTGTACTTGTAGGTGTTATTATTTACTTGTTTTTACAAAAAGTATTCTATTGATAAGTAGATAGATATAGGTAGGTAAGGTACTTTTCAATTATTATTTGTCTGCTGAGAGTGCGGTATTTAAATATACGTAATAGGTAATTCCTATTTCTCATAATTTTAACGCTGAATAATTGCATTAAACTTACCATTTTCGTTGCTTCTTGGAAAGAGACGATTCATTTCGCTCATGTAATCGAACATACTCTTCGTGGGATACATGTTAAAACTCTGAAATATCATAAAGTCATTGTTAAAAACAATATACGAATATTTTAGATAATTTTCACATTATTTATTGAACAAAACAAAACAAAAAGTTTAGCGAACTTTGCTGGAAAAAAAAAGCATGTCTGCCGGCCGGATGCGAAGAACGATAACAAAGCTCAAGTTAAACACTTTCAATTTTTATTTTAACAGTAAATTATGAAATTAATGATTATTTCTGAAAAATATATTGAATAATGAAATAAAATATGTGAATTATATGTAATTTCGTGCATTAAATGTTAAAACACTTTGAGACTAGAACTGTTGAAATGGCGGTGAATTCAAAAGCGTAGAGGTAAGTACGTACATTAGATACTCAGCTGGCCAGGCAAATAACCAAGTTTTAATATATTACAATATTCTAAGTTTACAACCTATTTATCTCACTGGTATTACGGAATATGGATTTACTGATGGATGTTGACTTGTGCAAAATCTAACAAGTCAATGTTGGCCCCTCAAGCTTGTAAAGTTCCGATGACAATACAATATTAGGTGACAGCGAGCTGATATGATGATAGAAACTAGAGGTAGACGATGGAACTCCTCAGCAAATAACAGTATATTGATGGATTTTAGGCTCAATTCAAATAAACACCAAAACGAATTACTTACAGATATAAAATCTATAACCACAGAAAACACAAATTATAAACCACTTTCGTAAGTTCACATTAGAATCCAACACGTGCTCTCTCCACGAACTCCGAGCAACGAATGCGAGAGAAAAAGAAAATTCGTCGCCTTTCGGCATTTCTCAAAGGACACCGCGACTCCCTAAGCTCAAATATTGACGGAGGATATTGTACCGGGTTCAATTCCTGCAACGGACACTACTTATAAATATATATTACATTTGGATGTATAGCAGATTTTTAAAATGTAATTTACAGGTTTGATTGGCGTCAAACAGAATGTATAGACGATGAACTGAAATTGATTTATTTATTTCAATAAAAGCAGAGAGCGGGAATAGATATAAGACAAAAGCGAAGAGAATTTTTACTCTCTTAAACTACATTAAAATAAGTAAAAACTAAACTAAAAGTAGGTGAATAGGTCTGATGGCCCATGCATGACTTATGCTCAGAAGTGGGAACGTGCGTAATAATTAAGTAGGTACTATAATTACTACTATAATACTAGGTGTACTTACTAATGTTAGTGTCAATAAAGAGTTATTTTATTTATCTATTATACTGTTATAATATATTCTGTGACAATGATGATAATAATTATCATCTAATCACTCAAGGACATTGCTGACACTTAGTTCCATAGTGAAGCTACTTTTCTATCAAAGAAAAACCGACTTCTATCGGCTCCGCACAAAGAGCATCAAAGAATTGCCGGCTGGGGTCAAATAACAACAAATCCCGAACATAGATGGCGCTTAAATCACAGAATAGAGTGTTTTTATTAATACTCTTAAATGCTTATTTTGTTTTGTTATTTCTTTTTGTATTTTATTAAGCTCCTCCTTTACCTACATAATGTTTGGTATTGATGAAATATGTTTACCTATATTATTTGCTTGTATTGTGAGTGGTTTAACCACTCAAAAATATTGTGGTAAAAATATATCAAACAATATTTTTGAGTGGTTAAACCACTCGATCATAGATAGCGCTAATTATGCCTGCTGCGGTGCTGCCAGCCCCACAGGTGGCCACTTCGTAGAAACTTGCTAGTGTTTGTGGTTACACTACTTGAAAATAGATGGCGTTAATATAAACAATGCTCTAACTTGACTTTTTATGAGTGCTTTAAGTTATTTTTGCCTACTAACCTAATGATTTAAGTTTTGGGAACATGGGTAACAATAAAATATGTATCTAATTTAAAAGTTTAATTAAACGAATTCCAATTAATCACCTAAGCAAGGCACGGGGTTATTAATAAGTCTTACAAGAGTATCGACTACAACATAAATAGGTTCATCAGGAGTTACAAACGCTAGTTTCCGTATATCTTTCAATTCGCCAACCTTATCCAAAACATATTTGTACTTATTATAAACATAAAGGCCGTCCTTAGCACATACGTAAGGTTTGAAATTCGGATCTGCTGCAATATCCTCCACGAACACCTTCTCGTGTGAATTAACTAATTTAGTCCCAATTTTGACTCTAAACGGTTTGTTGTTTTGTAAAAACAAAATGTTGTTGTCGTCGTCTAGGATTAGTTTGTCGATAGCATAGCCTTGCAGTTCAAAAACAGGGTTGACAGTGCCGAATTCGAACCTATGAGCGTCCTTTTTGCCGTTGACAAAGTAAACGACGCCGTTCTTAATAAAAATGCTTCTTATGTCTTCGGTGACTGGTAGCTTCTCCGGGACTTTGGCTGGATTGTTCAGGTTAATCATGAAGAGGCCGTCGGATCCTCCAACGTATAGCCTGTTCAGGGCTTGATCGATACCCAAGCCAGTAGCATTACGGATCCCTTCAACGACACCCGCTGTTTTGTCATTAAGCTTCACATAGCCTAGCTTACGGGTGGGTATTTTGGCGATGTCTTCGAAGGTGAAGTAAGCCGTGTTGTCATTTTTGTTGAATACAAGCTCGTGAATTTTATTGATGCCTTCTTTGATGATTTCCACGTTGTAGTATTTCTGGCCTATGAAGATTCCTTTGCAGTAGTTGTCAGCTGATGCTGCAGTGATGAGGAGGGCGAGGAGGAGGATCCTCATGGTTGCTGGCGCAGTCTGTAATGTTGAATTAGTTCATTGGTCAATGGATTTAAAAAGCTGAATTATTATTCTTGTTTAAATAGAAATAGAATTATCTTATAAAGAAGAAAGAAAGAAAGAAAATTAATTTATTTGAAACACAAAAAAACAAATAAACAATGGAAAGTTGTCACAAATGGGCTCCAACTCAGGGATGGGGATGTCTTAGGGTGACGAGCGCAGTGCAGTGCCGCGTAGGGTTATACAATGCATGGTTCTGGGTTGCGCTGTAACTGTTCTGGGCAGGTAGCGCTTACCATCAGGTGAACGACTTGCTCGTCAGATAAAAAAAAAGCTCAGCATGATGCTGGTTGCGGACAACCAGCGCTCGTCTTCCGCTGGGACTGCATATATCGCACAGGGCAAAGATATGCGAACCACAGGTGTTTTCACCGAGTCTAGTTGTTTGTGGGACCATGGTCTTCGTAGTTCCTGATTCCCTAGACATAGGGAATCCTAGTTAAGGGTCAGGTTCTCGTTCAGGCGATCGTGACGCGTTATTATAACTTATTATTACACTATTCCTAGTAGGTAGGTAGGGTAAGCAAAAACCTATTCACCCAACCTAGGTATCTACAGGAGTATTGAATTTTTTTGCTATCATTTTCTCATGAGATATTAGATCAAAGTTTTTATTTACACTTCTAAAGTTATGATGGATGAAAAAAGCTTAAAAATATTAGATTATACATTATATATAGTCACGCCTTTCTCCCGTTGGGATAGGCAGATACTACATCTTTCCACATGCTACGATCCCAGCGGAAAGCAGTATACATAAACTGCGCGACACCCTCACTTCTAAGACTGGTAAAAAAAATACAGAACTAGCTGTACTCTGCCACGCTTCGCAGTGGCACATTCGCACATTCGCTGATATGTCACTGATGAAAAAAATAGATAAAAACAATCCTTGATGCGGATTATATATCATGCTAAAATTTCAGCTCGATCGGTGCAGAACTTTTTGAGTTTTTGAAGCGTACACAAACCAACGTAACATTTTTTATATATATAGATTTATAGTAGGTATGTACATCTCAGTACCTAGATCTACCTACTATTCGTCTTCCGCCGGTCTGCCATAATAATTATTATGGACCGGCGGCGTAACGCCGCCCGCCGGCCGACGCGACAGTGACCAAGCGAACTACCGGCTTCTCGCTCATTTCTAAACCTAAAATCTATTAAAAACAAAAATTATTGTTATGAAAACTTACCCAGTTCAATTTGAAATTCTAAATAGTGTCACACAATCACTTCGCACTGCGGGCCAGCGGTCTCTGATGTGAACAGCAAGGGCAGTAGGGCATGTGGTTTATCGCTCCGTTTCCTATACACAATGACGGAGCGGCCTGGCTGTCCGTCTGTTTGTTGAACCTTGGATGAATGGGATACTGCAGCGGACCGTGCAATGGCCACAGAGTAAAAAAAAGTAAAAAAACAAACGAGTTTTTCATTAAAAGAGGTTTTGCTACGATCGTATTGTGTATCAAAATATCACTAACATAATAAATGGACACATTTACGTGTGTGTTTATTCCCTCTTCACTTTTTTGATGAAATTAGAGCGGATTTTTTTGAGCGGATTTTGGTGAAATTTTACATGCCCATACTTGAGATCCTTGAATAGAACATATGATACTTTTTATCTCGTGAAATTGAAGGTTTCTGTAAAATAATAAAAAACGCGGGTGAAACCAAGGGAGCTACTGTTCCTACAACCTAGGGAGGTTGTACGGGACAAAAATTCCTATGATAAATAATACATTACTATTATTGTTATATAATTATATTTAATTGTAGTTGTTATTTTTTGTATATATCAATTGAACAAGAATATTTCATATGATGTTGAGCATAGGTCTCCCCTCACTTTCGTGAGAAGGATTAGGCCATAATCCACCACGGGGGCCAGATCCAGATTGGTGGATAATAACAGACAACAACAGGACGTGTTTGTAGGACCATGGTCCTCATACTTCCTCATTCCCTAGATACAGGGAATCCTAGTTAAGGGGTCAGGATCTATATAATGTGATAGTGACTCGTTATTATTATTATATAAGTTAATTATTATATATTAATGCTGATTTACTGCGTATTCGCGATTGGAGCAGATCGTATGGCTTAACAGTAAATCCGACAAAAACACAGACCATTGTTATAGGTAGTTCCCGAATGATTTCGAAGATTGACTGGTTTCGTCTCCCCCAGGTCCTATTCGACGGTATACCTATTAGTATTAGTAACACGGTCAAAAATCTGGGTGTATTCATTGACAGGCAATTGTCCTGGGAACCGCAGATAACAGAAGTGAGTCGTAAAGTGTTTGCATCGGCAGCTTCATTACGTAGATTGCGCAATTTCCTTCCTACTACCACTAAAGCTGCGTTAGTGCAATCACTCCTACTCCCCATATTAGATTACGCCGATGCCTGCTATCTGGACTTAACCGAAGAGCAGCTCAACAAGCTTGAGAGACTTCAAAACTTTTGTATTCGGTTCATATTTGGCTTGCGCAAATATGACCACATATCGGAATTTCGCCAAAAGCTCAAGTGGTTACCTATCCGCCTTCGCCGGAATACTCACATCCTTTCCTTACTGTACAGCATCTTGTTCCTTCCTGCCACCCCTCCTTACTTAAAAGAGGGTTTTGAGTTCTTGCACCTCTCCAATCCCCGTTCCTTGCGGTCCTCCAACACTCTCCAGCTTAAAACCCCTGTCCACACATCCCACTGCTACGACCAGTCCTTTACGGTACAAGCTGTCCGTTTGTGGAATGCGCTGCCCGTGCCTATCAGGCAAGCTAAATCTCTCCCAGTATTCAAAACTATGGTTTATAAACATTATTTATCTATCTAAATAGTGTATATATTTTATTATAATCATGTGTGTAGTATATATCGTGATAATGGTAGACCACCCCTTTTTAAAAAGTGCAAAACCGCTGGCCTGCTGACCACCGGCTTTGCTATTGCAATGTAAATGTCTACCTAGTTGTTAACTTTACTCACAAGGTTAACAAAACACACTCTGGAATTTAGTTTGAAATAAAAGCAGATGAATCACTGAAAATTATAATTATTTTATTGAATTATTTAGCAAGGATTTACTCACAATGTTTTCGCACCGAGAATCCAACTCAAAGTGCCGTCAAGAAACTAGCTCCGATAGTTCCCGGCCACCAATTTTTGCGCCAACCAATAAGATGGTAGCGACTTACAAGATATGAAGATAGATGGCGCTCATGGCGGCTTCAAACTATCAGAACTAGCTTATTGAATTAGCAATTACTAAGCAGAAGCTTTTAATAAGCATTACTAAGATTATGAAGCCTAGTACGGCTAGTAAATAAGCATTACAGCAATCATAATTTTAAATAGGAATAAACTTACTTTGAAATGACGATAGGAAACGATCGAACTGAGAACTATTTTAAGTTAGGTAATCATTTTGAAGGTTTTAACTGGATACAACGCAATTAGAATTTACTCTTAGATTTGATGTCATTCAAGCATACAGATTACTGATATTCAAAAACAAATCTTAACTTAATCGAGTCTTTTCGACTCGATGACGTAGGTGCCTGATTTATCATTGCGGCGGCGGATATACTCAAACATAACTCTTTTAGCTTGATAAATTAACTTAGAGATTGTAAATTGACAAAACGCTATTAAAATGGATGTTAAGGTTTAACATTATTAAAGGTTACAAATTGATTATCGTTATCGTTAATCTTAAAGATAAATCGAAGTATCTTTGATAAATGCCGGAGATTCCCGAAAGCTCCCGATTCGTCCTCGCGGCGACACGGCCATTCTGCGAGGCGGTGCGTGCTCTGCACCTGCCGCGGTTTCTGGAATTTAAAGTTTTCATTTGAGCTAGGCATCCGTACACCGGTACGCTAGCTGATAACTAAGTTTTACGATCGCTTATTTTCCGCCTGTTATAACGTTGTATTGAGAATAATACTCGGACATCATTGTCGGTATTTGTTAGTGTTAAGGTAATGACAAAGTTATCAGCCAACTTTTTAGTACCATAAAATATTTCCATAAGCAATGTTTATGAAGTGATTATCACATGTATTCAAAGCATTCATTGTCTTGCTAAGGAATAGATAAAATTGATTTGCAGTGCTGTACGTAGGAATGAGCTGAGTTGATGATTTGCTTGATGCAAACACTCCACGCATTTTGCACAAGTAGTTTTGTTATTATGTTAATGCAAATGCTCCACGCATAATTGCATTACTTTATATAGGTACTCGTAGACAGGGATGATGCTGTGGTCTGGGCGGTCTTGTACGCCGTGGTCCACAGAGGCTCTAAAGGAAATGGGACTAGGTCGATGCTGTGGTCTGGGCCTTAAGTATTATGACCGTGGTCCACAGAGGCTCTGAAAATGACAGAAATGGGAAGGGATACCAAGAAAGTAAATGGTTTGTACAGTCTTACCCACAAAATGAAAATATTATTTTACCCTTCTCAAAGATAGGTAAATGGATGTGTAGTTATGAATGATGTAGCAGAGTAGAATGAAACGTGCTCACCATGATTGTTATAGTAGTGATGCGCAATGTATGTTGTGTTATTCAGTGGCGGCGACGTCACCATCAGTGTCGTCAACCGCTTGTAGCGTCACCGGGGGTAGAGCAGCTTGCTGGTGATCTTGAGGCGACACGGCCGCCTGGGCGACGTCTCCCGGCTGAGGGGCGCGCCGCAGTTGATCGTGCGCGACTTTGCGGGGCCGCCCATGGTGGCCCACCACCTTCTTGACGAGGTAGCGGTCGTTCTCTAGGACTCTGTAAACTTCATAAGGCACGCTAAATTTCAAATCGAGAGAAGTCTGATTTCTGGGGTTGTTTTTTATGAGAACGAAATCTCCTCGCTGAAAGTTGTGAATTCTTGCTCGTCCGCTGTCGAAGAATTACATACTTAGTAAACGCGTCTATTGTTACAATTACGTACTCGTGTTCCTCTGAAGTGCCAAGTTTGCCAGTGATGTCCATGTGAATGACTTCGAACGGTACCGTTGGTTTGGTGATTGGATGCAACTGGACCTGTGTTGCTCCAGACGTTTGTTTTGAAGTTCTACATATCACACAGTTATCCACGAACTCTCTAACAACAGATGACATCTTGTCAGAATGATAGGTTTCCCGAATTTTCTGAAGAGTCTTCTCCCAGCCTGGATGTTTAAGAGCAGTGTGGAAGGTGTTTATGAGACTCCACTGAAAAGACTTAGGCACTACTACCAGCTTTTGAGGGCCCCGAATGAGGTCATTCTTTTTGTACTTTAGCACATTACCTTCGAGGAAGTATCCGGGGATGTCATCTCCATTGTGTAGGCTGTCTATAATGGGCCGCAGCCGGCCGTCGCGTCGTTGTTCTATGTTGATCCATTCGAGATTGTTTGTCATGGTATTGACCGTCAATGGATCTGGATTCCGACTGAGAAAGTCGGCATGCTGCATCCGCTCGCCCTTCCTGTATTCTATTTCGAAGTCAAAATTTTGTAAATACGCCCGCCATCTATGTATGCGAGGTAGCAGGCCGTTCTTATGTTTGGAAGCCTTCAAGGCGTTGCAATCTGTGATCACTTTGAACTTACGTCCGTAGACAAAGTGACGAAAGTGCTTGATCGCTCGCACTACGGCCAATATCTCCAGTTCGTAACTATGGTACCTACTTTGTGTCCATGGTCGCATGCTGAAGTAAGCGATCACATGTTGTCTGCCGTTGATGACTTGGACGAGAATCGCACCAAATCCGAGACTGCTGGCGTCAGTGTATAGCTCTATAGCCTCTCCTTGGAATATAGTAAGGACAGGCGCAGAGGTGAGATGATGGATAATCTTTTGACGTGCCTCCTCATGAACATGAGTCCATTGCCACCCAGTGCTTTGTTTAGTAAGATCGTACAGGGGAACCATAGTTCGGGCGAAATCAGGAATGAAACGGCGAAAGTAACTCGCAAGCCCGTTAAATTGACGCACCTGTTTAACTGTAGTCGGCACGGGAGCTTTTAAAAGGGCCTCGACTTTTTTTGGGACTTGGACGAACCTGACCGTTTTCTACTACATTACCGAGGTACTCAATAGAGTGCTTGAAAAAGAGGCATTTTTCAATATTTATCGAGAAACCTGACTCGCATAACGCAATCAGAATTCGCTCCAAGTATGCCAATCCACTAGTAAAATTACGGCACTTACTGATGACATCATCAATATAAACCTGCGCTACACCGTCGTTATTATTATTATTATTATCAGCGTCACTATTTGCACTACCTGCGTTCAACAAGGGCCCTAGGGCGCGATTTATGCATCTCTGGTACACGGAAGGTGCGTTGCAGAGACCAAATGGCATCGTGAGATACTCATACAACCCGTCAGGTGTTACAAAGGCTGTTTTCTCAATACTGTGTTCAGAAATCAGTATTTGGTTAAAGCCGGATGCCGTGTCAAGCGTCGAATAGAACCGCCCGCCTGCCAGTTGGTCAATTTGATCCGCGATCAGTGGAAGCGGAAAATGGTCGCGTACAGTGTTGGCATTTAACTCTCGATAATCTACACACATGCGATCGTCGCCGTTTTTCTATTTAACTAAAATAATTGGACTAGGATATGGCGATTTACTTTCACGGACAATGTTATTCTCAATTAACTCACTGACGATCTGTTTAACTTTCTCGCGCTCGACCGGGCTCAATCTATAAGGCCTTCGCTCAACATATTTGTCTGGGTTCTTTAATCGAATCTCCAATTCACCAGTGTTGACGCGAGACTTAGCAAAACCGCGGGTAAAAACATGCGAGTACTTGTTAAGCAAAATCATCAGTTCGTCAATTTCAGATGTGTTCGTCAAGTCGTGGTTAATGTTCTCAAACAAAGGGCAGTTCGATCGCACGTGCAAGACGCGGGGCTGAGATAACAAAGTTGCACTATTTTTTGTTACTATAACACTGAGACCGGTCTCGTGAAGTAAGTTCGCACCAATTAACACGTCTGACGTCATTTCGTAGTCTGACAGGACATGGAACATGATTTCGACATTTATATTGTCAATGATGCAGATCGCAGTGAGGGTACTTGTTGAAACAACAGGAAAAGGACCTATTCCACGTAAATATTGAATGGCCTGACGTCTTTGCCCGGGCAATCTGTTTGCGACAGACTCTCGCATCACAGAGCATTCCGCACCGCTATCAAACACAGTATCTAGAATTTTGTCACCAACGCAAATACGCATCGTATTCAAACTGGATCTATCGTTAGAGACCGAATTCACGTTAGAAACTACCCGTTCTTCGCGACGATAGCAGGTGTCAAACGTGTGACCTGGTTTTGAACAGAATGAACAAATCTTATCACTAACCGGCCTAGGCATTGTAGCGGATGACATCGTGGAACTTTTATCGGTCGGCTGGGCATTTGAATAGTTTCTGTTGCGACAAATATTGAAAGTATGGCCGCTCCTTTTACAGAAAGTGCAATAAAGGGGATTTCGGTAATCAACATTAACCTTGGAACGTTTCAACGGTGGTTGGTTGTTATTACTTTGAATCGGGCGCTTCACGCGAATAGAAGAGGCAACAGTTATCAATTCGGGCACTGAGATAGCTCTGGCATTCATTAATTCAATACGGAGACGCTCGTCACTCACCGTTCCAATCACCGCCTCCACAGCTTGATGTCGTGACTAACCAATTATCAGCCCATATTTTGGCACGACCCTTTAGCAAGCCGGTTACTTTCATCCGGATGTCGTAGTCGGTGAGGTTATACGTGCTTTTAGCTGTAGATATGTGATTGCACCACTCCCGAACTCCGACGTTACCGTCCGGGTCGTACGAAGGCAGAAATACGTCCGTAATCTTGACTTTATCGACGGATGTTTGTTGCATTAATAACCGATCACTCATATGCTGCATCATCGTCATCATATTTGAGAAAAAAAAAATCTGGGGGTACATTACCAGATTGTAGTAACATTGCCGGTGGTGCTGCAATCGGGGCCATGGCAGGTCCGCTCGTCGCTTCGCATGTCGTAGACACGTTTGTACTCGCTGGGTCACCAGGCGCTGCATGATTCGGGGGTGTGATTAGGGTAACCTGAAAAATTATTATGAACGGACAGAAAAGGATCGTTGAATTCCATCCCACTTCTGATATCGTGATAATGGTAGACCACCCCTTTTTAAAAAGTGCAAAACCGCTGGCCTGCTGACCACCGGCTTTGCTATTGCAATGTAAATGTCTACCTAGTTGTTAACTTTACTCACAAGGTTAACAAAACACACTCTGGAATTTAGTTTGAAATAAAAGCAGATGAATCACTGAAAATTATAATTATTTTATTGAATTATTTAGCAAGGATTTACTCACAATGTTTTCGCACCGAGAATCCAACTCAAAGTGCCGTCAAGAAACTAGCTCCGATAGTTCCCGGCCACCAATTTTTGCGCCAACCAATAAGATGGTAGCGACTTACAAGATATGAAGATAGATGGCGCTCATGGCGGCTTCAAACTATCAGAACTAGCTTATTGAATTAGCAATTACTAAGCAGAAGCTTTTAATAAGCATTACTAAGATTATGAAGCCTAGTACGGCTAGTAAATAAGCATTACAGCAATCATAATTTTAAATAGGAATAAACTTACTTTGAAATGACGATAGGAAACGATCGAACTGAGAACTATTTTAAGTTAGGTAATCATTTTGAAGGTTTTAACTGGATACAACGCAATTAGAATTTACTCTTAGATTTGATGTCATTCAAGCATACAGATTACTGATATTCAAAAACAAATCTTAACTTAATCGAGTCTTTTCGACTCGATGACGTAGGTGCCTGATTTATCATTGCGGCGGCGGATATACTCAAACATAACTCTTTTAGCTTGATAAATTAACTTAGAGATTGTAAATTGACAAAACGCTATTAAAATGGATGTTAAGGTTTAACATTATTAAAGGTTACAAATTGATTATCGTTATCGTTAATCTTAAAGATAAATCGAAGTATCTTTGATAAATGCCGGAGATTCCCGAAAGCTCCCGATTCGTCCTCGCGGCGACATATATGATATATATGTGTATATTATTATTATTGTATTCATATTATTATTATTATTTTTATTATTTATTGAGTATAGTGTGTATGTGTATTATTAAAACATAAGTATTTAATGTATAAAATACTGTAAGTACGCCACCCACCCTACTATCGAAAAATGTTTTTTACTGTCCATCCAAAGGTTGTCTGGAAGAAATCGCTTTCAGCGATAAGACCGCCCATTGTACTACCCTTGTTTACCTATTGTAATTTTTCTGTCCTGTGTTTAATTTTGTTTCTGGTGTACAATAAAGAGTTTTTCTATTCTATTCTATTCTATATTATAAAATTACTAAGCCGATTGCCATGCGGTTTTTACTGTTTGATTGTTAAGAATTTGTAGACATGAAGGAAGTCGCGGACGACGACTAGTGTAACAAATTGACACGTGAGTAAAAGCTAAGTGAAATTTTCAGTACAAGGCTATAGTATTTTCCCATGGCTTCGCTCATTTCCAATTGCGTGTATATTCGTAATTACAATAGTAATTATCAAAGAGGCCTCGTTGCGTAACTAATAATAAATGAGACTGATAATACAAATGAACTCTTAATAACGGCCTTCTAAATCTTTAAAATATTCCAAACAAATACATTGAAGGTGATATAGTTTTATGCATTACTAGCTATGCCCAGCGGTTTCGCCCGCATATCCTGCAGGAACCGTTCATTTTTACGGGATAAAAAAGTACCCTATGTTCTATTCCAGTACATAAAGTATCTATATTTCATAAATTTCATAAAAAATCGTGCAGCCGTTTCACATTAGTAGTGTGCGGCACACTTTGCTGGCATGGTGGACCCTGGTCCATGCTCTTTGACAAGGCCAGTGTCCCAGCAGTGGGAACCATAGGCTGATGATGATGGAGTTATTTTTTTATATATTTTTTTACGAAGAAGTTAATTTTCTTTTAAGATTCAATGATTTGTTGACAAAAAAGTATTCAGAGCGGCTTTATCGGAGACCGTGACTCTATTTCGGCCTCTGTTAAGGAAATACGGATAAAGTTAACCCCGAAAATAAAAGATTCCACGTAATTATTTGCAACGCGCGACGGGTTAAAACTTAAAAGCGTATGACAAATACTCAAGGATTTTTAGGAATGTAAGCTGGAGGCCTACCATGACATCTTATAGCGATTCAATTGAAGGCCTAAACTGAACCGCGTCTCATAATCCTACCGTGACGTCTTATTATTTATGATGCTGCCATTTTCAACCTAAACAGGATCCAGTTAAGGTTGAAAATGGTAGCAACCTAAATTGAGTCGCTAATAAGCCATTTTCAACCTAAACTTTATCCGGTTTAGGTTGAAAATGGCAGCAACATAAAAAATAAAACGTCACGGTACAGTTTAGGTCCTCAACTGAATCGCTATAAGATGTCATGGTAGGCCTCCAGAGGTCGCATTAGGTGTATGACACATCAATGCAGGACGCTGCAGGTGTCTGCGTCACTTTGACACTTTTATGTATGATAAAAGGTTTTTTTTTTTATTTGTTTGAGTGACGAGACGAGCAAGTCGGTCACCTGATGGTAAGCGGTACGCCTGCCCATAATAGTTTCAGTGCAACGTCACCCTAAGACACTGGCTCTAAAGTCTCATATGTCCAGTAATTTCCCTGGAAACAGTGCCCTTCAAACCGGAACACAGTAATGTTTGCACACTACTGCTTGGCGGAACAAAATCTGGCAAAGTTGTGGTAGTTCCCCAGGTGGTCTCTTGCAGAAGAGGCCTCCCGCTACAAAAGGTACTGAGTGACGTCATGCAGCGCGCCACTTCTTAATGTCTAACGCTTTACGAGTGCAGAGTAACCATCAATTCATTTATTACAAGCAGAAAAAAAAAACAAATTAACTTTATAAAACTCAGTTTAATTCCGTAAAAAACAATCTTGGTACAAAAATCTTAAAAATAACATTTCTTAAAATCTAGTTTAACCCTCCGGATAATACTGTTTCAAACACTTTTCATAATATTCTATGAATACAAAAAAAAACAGGGCAAAAAATAACAAAAGAAACTATAGACTTGGAGGCCTATTTTTCAATCTGACTGGGTGACAACCGATTCTCACTTGGTGCTACTTCTCTGACGGGCCTATTTCCGAAGCACTGGTAGAGTAAATGGAGTTTCCTTTGCCAGAAATGTCCTTTTTCAAACTCAAACTATAACTTGTTAATCATTACCAGATCATAATTGACTTTCTTTTTATGTTTGAAGTAAAACTTCTTTACTGACGCTTGACTTGGGGAGTAAGCTGGTGAATGCGTAACGAAAAATGTGATCTGGCGAGGCGAACGGAAGTTAAGAGGGAGATATAAGTAAGCGAAGATAGAAAGAGAGAGAGTTTACGATTCGTATATTTTTTTAAAAACCGCTTAAGATTTTTTTTTTGTAATATTTTTTTATTTGTTGTTTTACTTCTACTATGTTTCCCGGACAATACGGTTTTTCTTTTTATTCTCTACTAGCTGTACCCTGCCACGCTTCGCTGTGGCACATACGCACATTCGCTGATATGTCACTGATGAAAAAAATAGATAAAAACAATCCTTGATGCGGATTATATATCATGCTAAAATTTCAGCTCGTTCGGTGCAGAACTTTTTGAGTTTTTGAAGCGTACACAAACCAACATAACATTTTTATATATATAGATAGATGTATGACGGACATTAGTGTTTGACTTTTAAAAGTGAAATATTTTCTCTAGCTAAGAAAATGCAAAAGAAAAGAGAAAATTGCAAGTTTGAATGATGAGATTAGTGTTTGCGATCGGTGAATTTTGGTGAAATTTTGTCACCCGGTGAGATTAAAATATCGACCCCCTAGATGCTGGTCTTTAGATCTTCAGTGGTACCCTGAAGGTCCGTAAGCTGGTGAGGGTTGCTTGAATCCCTGGTTTCCATGGAAACCGGTCAAGGACCCTGCGTAATCTGAAGGGGCGTTATAGTGGTAACCTCCTGAAATAACGAATCATTTTATTATTTTTCACTTGACGGAGTAACGAGACGAGAAACTCGTTAACCTGATGGTAAGCGCTACGCCTACTCATAACAGTTACAGTGCCACCCAGAACTTTGCATTGCATAATCCTGCGCGGCACTGCACTGCGCACGTCACCCTGGGACATCGGTTTTAAAGTCTCATGCGCAATAATTTCGCTGGAAATAGTGCCCTTCAAACCGGAACACACTAATGTTTGCACACTACTGCTTGGCGGATGAAAATCTGGCAAAGGTGTGGTACTTCCCCAGGCGGCCTCTTGCAGAAGAGGTCTATCAATATTAAAAAATATAAATAAATCCTGATAGCCAATGTAGTGATGTCACTCTCATGATTATGTCAACTCAAATGATACCTTATTTATCAAAATTAATCAAGCCGCTGAGGCTGTAAGATGCGTTAAAGGAACATACATACATATTACTGGAAGGTGGAAGCAATCATCGCCTCAAAATCACATTACCGGAAAATCATTAATTAACTTCAGTATTCATTCATCATATTTCTTTCTTTCATTGATTCATTCGTTCATTCATTCGTTCGTAGCTTCATTCATTCATTCATTCAACGAAGCAAGTAGAACTTACCGCGGGACCCCTGGTGGACAGGCTTGGCTGGTTCAGGGTACCGTGCCTCTCCTTCGTACCTCACGTCAGCGTGGAACCCAGTTTTCCAATCAGCATGGTACGTCACTACAACACAAATGACAAAAATTAGAAAAAAGACATCCCCATAGACTTCCTTAGTGCTATCTTCTATAACGGACGTATTTCTGAAGCGTAGTTTTTTTTTTGTTTTTTGACTGAGTGACGAGACGAGCAATTCGTTCACCTGATGGTAAGCGCCACGCCTGCCCATAACAGTCACAGTACCACCCAGAACCCCGCATTGCATAATCCTGCGCGGCACTGCATCGGCTCTAAAGTCTCATATGCCCAGTAATCACACAGGAAACAATGCTCTTCAAACCGGAACACAGTAATGTTTGCACACTACTGCTTGGCGGATGAATATCTGGCAAAGGCGTGGTACATCCCCAGGCGGTCTCTTAGAGTTAACGGAGTTTCCTTTTCCTTTGCGGGATTCAGGCATGAATTAACACTTGAAAGCGAGATTGTCCTTTTCTCATTATATTCTCACCTATCTGAGTCCTGCCATCGGGCAGCGCGACCCTGTACTCCCCCCGGACCACATTCCCGTCGGAGCTCTCCCTGCGGTTGTAATCGTTCCCGGACTGAGCATCTTTCACGGAGTATCCGAATTCGTATGACTTCGGCTGGAAAGAAAGCGACAGGGTTATTAATCATTATCAAACTTAATCCTTCAATACTGTCACTGCTGAGCTGGTTTGCTTGTCTAGCCACGGGGGCGGCTCTGCACATTCCATAGTGTTTTCCCACACAACAAACACAGCAGTTGCGTTATGTGAAAAACACGACAGTTGTGTTCTCAGCACTGAACCTGTTAACAAGTCCAAATTCTAAACGTAAAATGATCTGCTTTTGTTATTAGTATTCCACTTTATTTATTTTAATTCTTAATATTATAAAAGAAAGTTAAATCTAGGGTACCACCGGTAGCGGGGCAAGGCTCAGGCTACCGATGGTTAGGACAGCAGAGAGGTACCTCCTGACGATACGCGCCGTGTCGAGGAGTACTGCCTCCTGCATCCGACCCTTAATCCAGCCGTCTAGCGAAAGCCTCATAAGATGCTGGTCGAAGCTTATTATTATAATTGTGAACCCGAGATGTCCCACTGTAGGGCAAAGGCCTCCCTACCCTCCTTCCATTTCTGTCTATTCTGAGCTATGACTGTACAGTTCTTCAAGTAGGCGCCAAGATCATCGCGCCATCTCCTGGGCCTGCCGCGTCGCCGTTTCCTATTTATGTGGGGTCAAGCTCGTAATATAAAAAAAAAAACACAAACAGAAAAAAAATATTGCTTGTTTGTCGAATGAGGTAGTGAAGGCTTCCGGTGTCAGAGTTTATCAAGCTGTCCAAGGGCGTCTGACGTAAGTGACAGGAAGGGTTTTTTTTTTATTTGACTGAGTGACGAGACTATTAAGTCTACGACCTGATAAAGCGCTACGCCCGCCCATAACAGTACAGTGCCACCCAGAACTTTACATTGCATAATCTTGCGCGGCACTGCACTCTAAAGCTTGGCTCTAAAGTGTCATATGGCCAGTAATTTCGCTGGGGTTTAGAAGCAATTGCTGTATTGGACACTAAGCGATCAGTTGGTGTTGTAGCTTGGGCTATTTACTGTCGATCGAAGTCGATTAATCTCATTCTACTATCGATCGATTGATTGGTTAACATCCTAAAGAAAAACGTTTTTTTTTGAGAATATTATACCTTCTTCTTTTCAAAACTCGACGAGATGCTTAGTTGGTAATCGACTCGACTTTTGTAATAAAAACAAATACATTAAAAAGTAAGAAAAGGGTAAAGTAAAGGGGCCTAGTGAACTGCATTGTCTTGGGGCCCCGTTAGGGTTAATCCGGCCCTGTTTGCACAGCATTGCTCTTTGCTATGTCTTATTGCATAGATATAATATTATGGAGAAACAGTTGTGGATCTGTTATTGTTTAAAAGTTTTAATAAACATGTTCCTTTAGAATGAGTACTGACAAACTAAAATAAAATATGATTACTAACTGTTTTTATTCCATTATTGTGCTGTATTTACCTATTATTGTGTGTAAGTTATTGATAACCTATGACTTTAAAATATCTCGTTATGTCACCTATGAACAGGGAAATCAGTGGAGTCATAAAAAAATTTAACTTAAAAATAATAATCTATATCTATACTATTATATAAAGCTGAAGAGTTTGTTTGTTTGTTTGAACGCTTGGATCTCAGGAACTACTGATTGAAATTGAAAAAATCTTTTTGTGTTGAATAGTCCATTTATCGAGGAAGGTTATAAGCTACGACCGACGCTACGACCAAAAGGAGCGGAGCATTAATGAAGAATGTGGCAAGAATGGGGAAAATATATTGCTTTTCAGAGAGTTATTGCAGGAAAACTTGAATTATGAGGATGAAACCGCGGGGCGCAGCTAGTTAAAAATAAAACTAAATCTTATAAATGTAACAAAAGGGGGTGTCCATGAGGCATGGTGCCAAGAACACTGGCTGCATTTCCACGTTGAATAGCAATAGCTATTCTCTGCGCGAGAAATGAGCCATCCCTCTTGTCACCAGCGGCACCGTTCGTCGTTCTAGATGTCGAGGCCTTGTCGAAGCATAATGAAAGTAGAAAAAACTTTCATGAAATACTCTTTTGATTATGGTAAAATTCTGTGGTCGAACTGAGAACTGAGAAATGATGTCAATACAAAACCTAGTTAAACCTTTGTGTAACTCTATGATGACCTCATTATCATCATCAACAACCCATAACGTCCCACTGCTGGGCACGGGTCTCCCCTCACTTTCGTGAGTAGGATTAGGCATATTCCACCACGGGGGCCAGATCCGGATTGGTGGATCACATAGCTACCTCCGAAATAATTCTCCTTATGATAATGATAATTTAATTATGATGACCTATTACTCCTGAATTTAAACTTACATAACAGTCAAGCATAACAGAAAAATGTGACGATTACTATAAAATTTCACCCATGCGTCGATAAAAAAGTTTAACATCAGAAATTTTGCACACGTCTTTCAAAGATAAAACATGCAAAAATTAAGAAGTCTCTACAGCTTTTTGTGTCCACAACTTCTGAGAGATTGCCTTCAAGCAATATTTAGGTACCAGTTATCAATTGGCGACTCGAGAACGCGGTAAGTACGTGATTGTAATATATTTGTGTTTATCATTATCTGTAGTCAACGAGACAACGATTTCAAATAAAAAAAAAAAAATTGGTGGTCTGTAAAGTTGGTTTACGGACGATAGTTTAACGTGACAACGTCATAACAAAACATTGATGAAATGATTGCATTGCATGATTGCAAGAATAAATACTTGAAATTATACTAGTAATCAGATTTTTTAAATGCAACAATAATTTTAACCTTTATTTCCGAAATCGTTGTTGTAATAAGCAATGAAAACCACATTAACTTCTCACTTCACTTTATAAACAGTCGACGAAACATTTCACGTGTAGATGTAAGTCGTGTGCTGCCGCTGTCTTTCTTCTCCTCGGACGCATAGGCGAACCGAACCGAGTGGAAGAGAGATAGACGCGGCGCAAGCGTACAATGAGCGTAACGGGACAATGTGTCAACTTTTTCGTGCATTTAGACGATGTCACGTCAATAATGATATTGGATGCGCCCCTATGATCGCGTAAAACTTTGCAGTAGCGCAGTGACGGCAGTCGAATCACTAGACATTATTATTGGAAAATCCAACCTGCTATCCCACCTGACGCAGAATGCACTAGCCATAGATACTAGCGCCACTAGCAACAGGACTCCAATAGAAAACAATAGTTGAATTGTAGTGGGAGGCCTCTTCTGCAAGAGACCTGGGGAAGTACCACACCATTGCCAGATATTCACCCAGATATTTTAGTGTGTTTCACTGACTGTGTTCCGGTTTGAAGGGCACTGGGTGGTTTGTGTGTTGTGTTTGGTCGTGGCTCTAACCAATTCTTTGCAAATCTCATCACTTAGTTGTATAAAAAATAATTTATTGCCATAAATATTTAGTCAGTCATTATAACTAGCCAGCGTAGGCCAGCGTGGTAGATTTTGGCCCATTCTAAATCTCTGAGAGAATGCTTGTGTCAAACCAGTGGGAACGTAGTTGGTTGATGATGGAGTTGATGTTGAAGCTGATGATGAAAACAGCAATTCAACGATAGACCTAGTTGAATCTGACCTTTAATTTAAGATTGGAATTAAGGACACTAAATTAAAAACAGTAGTAAAGATATATATTGTTTCTAAATCCTTTCATTTGGTGCATTTCAGGTTCAAAATGAAGCTGCTCATGATCCTTGGAAGCATACTGACAGTTCACGCCGGCGTCATCAAACCAGACTGCGATGGAGTCATCATCGGCGGAATTTACCACGAACCTGAGATCCTACACACAGGCCTCGACAGACCTTACCTACTAGCTGTAGAATACAGCACTAACATGCTCTACTTCAGTTATACTGTAGTCGGAGAAGAAGATGGATCTAGAACGGCTAGAATCAATCTCAACACTAAAGAATTCGCTGATATTAGAGGCGTCATCAACGGATTTGCCCAAGCTGTTGATAAGAAAAACCATGACGTTTACATAGGCGGGTCAGAAGGGATTTACAAGTACGATTATGGAAAAGACAAAGCTGAATTCATTGGAGAACGAGACTTCAATATATGGACCATTTACTTCAAAGACGTTCTCTATTTCTCCGTGTACCCATCGCAGTTCCTGTTCACTTACTCCGAAGGACGATCAACGAGGTTCAAAGACTTGGAAGACACTAAAGTGGACAATTTCGCCATTGACAACGATGACCACATGTTTTTTACTAACTCTACAGGCCTGTATAGTCAGCAGAAGGGTACTAAATACAGTGTTCTGTATCAAGAATATCCAAATGTAGGAGTGAGGGGGTTAACAACAGATGCCAATGGCAAAGTTTACGCGTGTCTTCAAGATGGTTTATACCTTGTTAATAAGAACAAAAAGGCAGTTGAAAAATTGGTAGACATAGAGGATGCGTTCGGTGTTGCATTCGACATGGACAATAACATAATATACTCTGATAGTAGTAAATTGATCAGACTGAAACCGAATAAAGCCAAATCATGTTAACCTGTTAACTTAGTCATAATTGAAACGAGTGCTGCGGATTAAAATTTAAGTTAATTGTGTCGCATTTTTATTTTGAGAATCGTAATCATTGACCTAATAAGTAGTTATTAATTTCTGCTCATATCAATTCTAAGGTGACCTAGAAAAGATCCTATTACTTACTTAGCATGCTAGTTTAGGTTCAGAATTTCTATGAATACCTCTCAGATTTTAACAAAAAAACGTGAAATAGGCCATTAAATTAGTAGACAACAGATTAATTAGAATAGTTCTTGTACCTACTACTATGAGTTCAAAGAATTTTATGTTGTAATACCTAGTGCCGAGAGCTGAAGTTACATTAATTTAAGATTAATTTGTAATGTTACACCAATCAAAGTATTCTCAGGATCAACGAAACATATTCCGGGAATTCCAAACTTGCAACCTACAGGCGACCTTGCACGCAATAACAATTCACTCTAATTTACCCATTTAATTGGCCATAACAAGTCACAATTAATCTCGCATTTAATCTCTAAACCCAACACTGTAAGAACTAAATTCGCTTAACAACATCAACATAAATATTATGTTGAAGCGAAAAAGTTTGTTAGTGTAAAATGTGACACTGAGGAAGGCTCACGCGTCAACCATGTCTGTGATTAAACTGACATTATTCTCGACCCTGCTCCTGTGTATCAACGCAAAGATCCAGATAATCGTAACAGACGCGCCAATTCAAAGGATAGGGACAAGAATGTACAAGAAGTTACTCCTGACAGATCAGTTCCAAGGCCCGAAGGAGCTGACATACGACTCGTCGAGCAGAAATCTGTTTTTCATGTACATGGATGACGTACTGCAGAACTCTGGACGTGCATACATAAACGTGGTGACGAAGGAAGCCAAGAAAATCAAAGGGATATCGAAAAACAAAGCTGTGGCGGTCGACGCTGATACGAGCGACGTGTATTTCGGATCTGAAGACGGACTTTACAAATACGATCCAATCAACAATGAAGCTTACAACATCGGACTGTACAATATGAATATCATGAAGCTTGTAGTTAGAAACAATGAGATGTATCTCTTAGATGGAAACAATCATATGATTTACAAGATCTTCGACCAAGGGAAGACTGCAGTTAAAGCTGGGAGTTTTAAAACAGTGATGCAGTTTGAAGTGGACAACAGAAGAAATGTCCACGTTGTGACGATGTGCGGTGTGTATTGTGCGTACAATGGACACGAAATTATCAAGAACAAAGATCTAAGTGTTGTCTATTCCTTCATAGTTGACGGATTGAACACGTACGGAGTATCAGACCATGGGTTGTATAACGTGGACTGTGCCAACGGAACAGCGAAAAAAGTAGCAGATTTAGACTTCTTCCCTATGAGCTTCACATTCGGCGACTACGGTGATATATTCTATTCTGAAGAAGACAAAATATTCAGATTAAAGCCTATTCATTCCTATGTTATTTATAATATCCGTAAGAAAACGTGATAGATAGATAGATATGGAGAATGTACTTAGGTACTTAAGTAATTTAAAAATTTCTTGATTGTGTTGCATGAATAAATAAATAAATAACTGAATAAATACATGATTCGTATTTTGTATTGTAATAAAATTGTAATTGGTTTCAACAATGTCTTGAGTCTTTATTGTATTTTTAACACGTTGACAGCTGAACCGGTTTTGCATCTGGCGTTGCATCGCAACTCAATCAGCTGTGCGGGCGCACACAACTGCCGTGATAAAATTGACAATACAGCGGTGTGGGTTCGCAGGCTAGGCGTGTTTTCGCTTGCCGTGAAATTATAAAAAAACACAACTGGTGTGTTTTCAGAAGTCAACTTTGAATATAAGAATTATCCTCAGCTCGGTTGTTCTCGTATGAGGTATAGTGGTATTTTTTGGAGTCGGAGGTTATCAAATAGCAACGTATAACCGCGTCGATAAATTGTTTGTTTAAGATGGAACGTTTCGCTGGCTTCGCTCTTTATTGTACACCAGAAGAAAAAAAACACAGTACAGAAAAATACAATAGCTGAACAAGGGTAGTACAATGTGCGGTCTTATCGCAGAAAGCGATTACTTCCAGACAACCTTTGGATGGACAGTAAAAAACCATTTTTCGATATGTGGGTGCATAACTGCATTTTATGGCGGGAAATTAAAATTTCAAACAGTGTTTTTCGTTTCCAGAGTTAGGCCGTTAACTTATGTTAATTATAATGTAATTCGCGACAATCGTACATTATGATTAACTTTATCTGTAGTGATATTTTAACACTAATTAACTAGATTGCTCAAATAAGCCAATTAACCGTTAAACTGATGATTGCAGCGTTTATTGACTTAATTGAGTAAACAGTTACAAATGTGTTGAATATTTCTACAAAATTACGTGAAATATAATAAAGGATTGTCGCTAATTCCAATATTATATAATATTGGTAACCCGGACCCTCGGATCGGTGTATTCGACTTTCTTGAGAAAGTTACCCGGTCTAGATCTGAAAACAAAAAAAAAATTTGAAATTTAAATTTTCTGTCATATGCGAAACGTTCCACCTTAACGCGCTCTCGATGACTTAACGACTGCTAGGTATAACGTGTTCTCCGAAGCATGGAAGCGTGATATGTTGCCAGTAAATGTTTACACTAAGCGGTGGTAGCCTAGTGGGAGAACGTCCGCCTTCCAATCAGAAGGTCGTGAGTTCAAATCCCAGTGCGGGCACGTACCAATGTGTTTCTGTAAAAACATATGTACGTGATTATCACTCGCTTTTCGGTGAAGGAAAACATCGTGAGGAAACCCATATACCTACCCGAGAATTATTTCGGGGGTAGGTATGTTATCCACCAATCCGGACTTGGCCCCCGTGGTGGAATATGGCCTAACCCTCCTCACGAAAGTGAGGAGAGACCCGTGCCCAGCAGTGGGACGTTATGGGTTGATGATGAAATGTTTACACATCCAAATGTAAGCCGCTGATGACATCATCATCGTCATCATCATCACCTCACTTTCGTGAGGAGGATTAGGCCATAATCCACCACGGGGGCCGGAGATTGCTGGATCAATACCCACTTGCGTGAGGAGGATTAGGCCATAATCCACCACGGGAGCCGGAGATTGCTGGATCAATACCCACTTTCGTGAGGAGGATTAGGCCATAATCCACCACGGGGGCCGGAGATTGCTGGATCAATACCCACTTTCGTGTGGAGGATTAGGCCATACTTCACCACGGGGGCCGGAGATTGCTGGATCAAATCGTGGAAAGCAGCAAGGAAAACATCGCGAGGAACCCCGAGAATTATGTCGAAGGTACCTACCTACCTTCGAAATAATTCTCGGGGTTCCTCGCGATGTTTTCCTTCACCGAACTTACTAGGAGTCACATTCCTGACCTTTCCCAATGCTGCGTGGGATTGGATCGGGTACATTCAACTGTATAAGACGTTGGAATTACCGGTGCGTGAGGATCACAATCATGAAAAGTTCTTAGACAGTGACTCAGTGGAACAATTCACATCCTTTTC
Source organism: Campaea margaritaria (assembly GCA_912999815.1). Taxonomy (NCBI): domain Eukaryota; kingdom Metazoa; phylum Arthropoda; class Insecta; order Lepidoptera; family Geometridae; genus Campaea; species Campaea margaritaria. Next base: position 6,491,155 of record OU538814.1, read on the forward strand.
CGAGACTGATCTAATGACTGACATTCAACGCGTAGTTCAGTCGGTATTTAGTCTCATCCTGACATTCGTGACAGGCACAAAAACAAATTTTAGTTAGTAGTAAAAAAAAACAACGAAAAAGCACGCTTAAATAGCAAGCCGAACTAAATATGAGAAAAATAATCCCTACTTATATTATAAATGCGAAAGTAACTCTGTCTGTCTGTTGCTCTTTCACGCCTAAACTAATGAACCGATTGAAATGAAATTTGGTACAGAGATAGTCTAGAGCCTATGAAATGACATAGGGTACTTTTTATCATTGTAAGGGTTTGAAATAGGGGATGAAAGTTTGTATGGAAGTTTCGTCATGTTTGAAGCTAGAAGCTTGAAATTTATTTTTTAGGGTTTTGATTAGATATAAATAAATTCGGCATTTAAAGTTTGTAAAAATTTACCCTTGAGGGGGTAAAATAAATATAGGGGATGAAAGTTTGAATGGAAATATGTAAGGTTTCGACTAAACCACTGCACCGATTTAAAAAAATATTTCACTAATGGAAAGCTACATTGACAGCGAGTAACAAATGCTATATTTTATCCCCATATTCCCGCGGGAACAGGAACTACGCGGGTGAAACCGCGGGGCGCATCTAGTTAGTTATATGGTAAAAAAGCTTTTTTTTTATTATATTCTTGTATTGTCATTGATAAGTATATTGATAAGTCTGTTTAATCTGTGATGGCATTAGTCAATGGCTTACCACTTCGTTGTCATGACCATGCCCATGACCTTGGCTGTGGGAACCGCCCCTTGATGATGAAGGGGGTAAGTAGCTGTTTGAGTGGCCACCGAATCCTGAAACAGATCATCACAGGTTACAATAAAAAATGGCTCTGATAGAGACAAACTAGAGCATCATCATAATCATCACCAGCACCACTGCTGGGCACGAGCTGCTAGTTTTTTTTTATGACTAAATATAATAGAATGGAAAATACTTTATTGTCCACCAATTCAGAAATACACAAGGTACATGAAGAATAGGACTTATTGAAATAAATACAGTATTATGGGCGGACTTATCGCTAAAAGCGATCTCTCCCAGTCAACCTTTGGATGGAGAGAAGCAATGGAGCGTCAAAGATTGGCGATGTAAATAAATAATACATATATTACACATTTACTCGTACTTATGTTAGTGATAATGTTTGTTTGTGACGCTCCATTGCTTGTCTCCATCCAAAGGTTGACTGGAAGAGATCGCTTTTAACGATAAGTCCGCCCATTATACTATATTTTATTTGAATAAGTTCTATTCTATTCATCCTATTAATATTATAATTGCGAAAGTTTGTGAGAATGGATGGATGGATGGATGTTTGTACCTCTTTCACGCAAAAACTACTGAACGGATTCGAATGAAATTTGGAACGCAGATAGTTTATAACCAGGATAGATAGGAGTAATAGGGTATTTTTTATCCCGATGGTATGTTCCCGTGGGACAAAACGGGAACTACGCGAGTGAAACCGCGGGGCGCAGCTAGTGTTACTCTAAACCTTAATATAATATACCTGTGTTAGGAGGTAAGTAGTTGTTCCCAGGAGAATTGTAGTTATAACCAGATGTTGGTGGTTCGCAGGCAGCCAGGGTGGCGAGGAGTGTGATGGAGAGGATCTGCGAGAACAACATGGATATTTATGTAGATATCAAGGAATGTACATCACTACTCTCTACCAGCTGAGACTTATAAAAGTTTTTTAATGTATTGGCTTCGAAACTTAAATCACTAAAAAAAAGAGAATGAAACAGAGAGTATAAAGAGTTTGTCTATCTATCACATTTTATTGTAAGTAAGCAATAATAAAATACTATTACAATTCAAAGACTTAAGTTTAATAATAAATAAGTGTAATTGGTAGGCCTTTTCTGCAAGAGACCGCCTGAGGAAGAAGCGAAGCAGTCGTATGCAAACAATGCTGTGTGTGTTCCGGTTTGAAGGGCACTGCTTCCAGCGAAATTACTGGGCGTATGAGACTTTAGAACCGATGTCTCAGGGTGACGAGCGCAGAGCAGTGCCGCGCAAGATTACCTATGCAATGCATTGTACTGCATCCACCTGTTACCGTCAGGGGAACGGCTTGCTCATCTCGTCAGTCAGTCAAAAAAATATTGCCGATTTCTCTGACAGACGAATTAATTTAAATTAGGAAAGTTAAAAACTATTGTTAACATTTAGTTTTTAAACAAACAGTTAATTTAAACAATGAAACATTGATAAATAACTCTTTTGTTACAATTAACAATGGATTAAGCAACGTACAGAAGAGAATTCAATTAAAAACCAGCGTCAGACTCCTTTTATTATTTTGTGTAAACATTATAACTGTAAATTGGAAAATTTGGTCCGAAATTGTTACAAAATGTAGAAAGTTACACTGTTACACCCTACGTATGTTAGACGCGAGGCCCATTTATCTAAGTACCTACCTTCTCTTATGTTAGGGTTAGAAATTTGTTACAATTAATCGATATCAATTAGCTAAATAGTTACTTAATACCTCTTTATGCTGAAAACTTTTTGGTTGAGTAGTCGGACCTTAGTCGGACGAAAAGAAAAAGGGTAAAAAAAGAGGAATGTTTGTCAGCGAGGCATTCTAAAATTGGAATCGAGCGAACGACTTTTTTATTTTAAAATATAAGGTTAAATAAAACAGTGAACGTGATAAGTAGATAGATAGATAGATAGATAAACTCTTTATTGAAACACCACAGAACAAAGAAAACTTAAAACTAGAACAAAACATATTTTACAATTAGTGTCACAATGGGCGGTCTTATCGCTCAGAGCGATCTAAGTAATGCTTTATCATTTATTAAACTCACTTCGACGGAGCCTAGATTAGTGGTACCGCGTCATACACTTATCTGACGCTTAATTTAATTAGATCTAATAGTAATTTTACTGAACATTCATCAATCATCAAGAACCCATATCGTCCCACTGCTGAGCCCGGGTCTCCTCTCGTGATGAGGATTAAGCCATTACAGAACATTATTTACATAAAAAACAAAAATCTAGGTAAACTACTTTCGTAAAATAACTACTTATTAGAAAAAAACGAGTGCGCTTTAGACCACACGACTGAAGTAAACCTTCTTTAACTATTTTTTTTTTTTGTCATGTCATTTGGCATATGTTACCTGTCCCCTACCCTCTATCTTTTAACCTTATTAACCTAACTTAGCTCTCAACTTCCATTCGCCTCGCCCGATCACATTTTTCGTAACGATCACCAGCTTACTCCCCAAATCAAGCGTGCGGAATGAAGTTTTACTTTTCCCAGCGTCTCCATGGTGGGGCCGTTGGAAACACACCCAATAAATTATTTGAATTTTGAGTTTTATTTCATTAGATTGCCACAAATAACTGTAATAAATATGACGTAAGACAATAGCCTAAGCTGTGGTAGCCTAGTGGGAGAACGTCCGCCTTCCAAGCAGAAGGTCGTGAGTTCAAATCCCAGTGCAGGCACGTACCAATGTGTTTCTTGTAAAACATATGTACGTAATTATCACTAGCTTTTCGGTGAAGGAAAATATCGTGAGGAAACCGACATACCTACCCGAGAATTATTTCGGAGGTAGGTATGTGATCCACCAATCCGGATATGGCCCCCGTGGTGGATTATGGCCTAATCCTCTTCACGAAAGTGAGGGGAGACCCGTGCCCAGCAGTGGGACGTTATGGGTTAAGACAGTAGAGAAGACAATACAGCAGATATTTTATCTATCTGACGGCCCTTCTGCGTCCTTTCACTGGCATAATAACGAAGAATTATCAAACTTTCCCACGTTTGAATGAAGGTATTTGTAGATAGGTACCCTAGCTCGTACATTGTGCAATGCAGGTCAGTTAGGGTTTTCACAACTTTGAGACCTAGATTAATTTTAATTTTTTTTTCAACATTGGTACTTTTTCGTCGGCACAAACTCTAACAAAACTGAATTTGACAGCTCTTAAGTTATGGACATCTCGCTTTTCGTTGAAGGGAAACATCGTGAGGAAAACCCAGATACCACCCACAGCGCAGTTTAAAACTAAAATAAAGGTAGGCAATAATAGAGCTTTTTGACAAGTCAAACATGAAATAGTCATTTCTCTAGTGGAGTGTTTTTTTTAGTCTCTAGACCAGTGATATCCAAAGTGGTCCATATCGACCCTCAGGGGTCGACAATGACCTGCAGGGGTCCATGTCAGCGGGAAAAATAATGGGGGTCCACAATAGTGGATCGCATTTAAACAGGTCGTGACTTTGACTTTAGCTTTCAATGAATGGAATAATCCACAAAAACGTTTGGGAACCACTGCTGAGTAATGATTATTTTAAAGACCATGTGAATGGTAAGAAATTTTCAATCGACATATTACTATTTTGTCATAATTATATCGTTTATAAATCGCATAATCCTGCGCGGCACTGCACTACCTCGTCATCCTGAGACATCAGCTCTAAAGTCTCATATGCCCAGTAATTCCGCTGGAAACAGTGCCCTTCAAACCGAAACACAGTAATGTTTGCACGCTACTGCTTGGCGGATGAATATCTGGCTAAGGTGGCGCAAGGGAGATTTAAGTGTTTGACTTCCAAAAGTGCTCAAACAATAAATGATTTGAGTTCTGAGTTTAGAATCCATAGGCTCCCGAACTATACGAGAAAGATGGCGTCGACTCGTGAAGATAGTGCAATATTAGCATGCCACTGAGAACCAACGCTAATCTGAACATATCTAGGTCTTAGGACTTAATAACCGGTCTAGGGTTTGTTCTCACGTGTGGCAAGCGTCTTTAAATTACAAGCTATATATGCATGTTATAAGTTATAGCCGAGGTTAGGTATAAGTTATCATCTTCGATATTTTATCACCATTATGATTATTAACAACCAGGGGGGTTACCACGTACTTATTCTTATTCCATGCGGTTCATTTTAAGGCCTTAAACTGAACGGCCTAGATTGGCACCACACACTCATATATGACAAACGTGACGTGACGTCACTCTAAAATAGACTGCAGAAAATGAGATGGAGCTATATAAACTCCCATAAATGCAAACAAATTGTTCCGATCTCTTTGGATAAATGTCTCTGGTCGACTTATGAATGCTGAGCGATATTGGTGGCGACAGTTAGCAGGGCAGTTCAGTTTAAGGCCTTAAACTGGATGGATTTAACTGTTCGTGGTGAGGCCCCAGGGCCGGATTAACCACGTAGCAAGAGTAGCAAATGGTACGGGTCCCACGCGAAAGGAGGCCCGCATATTGAAACCCACTCATATGTGCCTCACTTTATAATTATGAACCCATAGTAAATCAAGGGCTCTTTGAAAGAATTTGCTTAATCCGGCACTGTCAACCACCCATATCGTCCCACTGCTGAGCTGGGGTCTCCTCTCACTTTCGTGAGGAGGGTTAGGTCATAATCTAACTACGGGAGTCCGGTCCGGATTGGTGGATAACATACGTACCTCCGAAATAATTCCCGGGTAGGCATGTGGGTTTCCTCACTTTGTTTTCCTTCACCGAAAAGCGAGTGATAATTACGTACCTATGCCTGTGAGTTCAAATCCTAGTGTAGGCACGTACCAATGTGTTTCTTGTAAAACATATTTACGATCTTTGAATTAACGCATGTAGTGGCATTTTTTTGTATTTTTAAGTAACATGGTAGTTTTTAACCTAGGATATGCAGAGTTATTAAAGGAAAACTGGAATAACGCGGGTGAAACCACGGGCCGCAGTTGGTATAAATATAAATGTCATTATTTCCGCTAATCACGTAATATGATACAGTTATCAACTGAACCGAAATATATTATATAAGTACGTAAGTACAAAATAATTATATATAATTATATCGTCACGACAATAATTTGAATATATGAGCCGTAGAATTTAAATTATAGTAGTTAATTAAAGTACCTCTGGACAAACGTCTTTAATATTTCATCTCTTTTTTAGGGTTCCTCAAAAGGGAAAAAGGAACCTTTGTAATTCACTTAATTGACCGTCTATCTGTCAGTCAAGACCAAGGGAATCAAAACCGTACTTCCAGGGTACTTCCCGTTTACCTAGAATTATAAAATTTGGTAAAAAGTAAGGTTTTAAAGTACACGATACAGTGAACAAGTAAAAGGAACATTCCGACAAAGATACAACTTTAATTACACAAAAAAAAAATTGGAGTTAGTACACTGACCGCGACTTATGCCGCTTGTATGGGGAAAACAGTTTTCTAACAGCATAGTTAAGTTTATCCCCAAATTCAGTTTACCTTATTGTTACAAAAAAGCTCGATACATTCATAGTTTATGTACCTATACATAATTGTATTTTGTAATTTTGAGCCTACAAGTTCATACGGAACCCCCGGTGCGTGACACCGAATCGCACTTGGCTGTAATTTTTTTTAATGTCGGATTATTATAATTAAAGCCGAATGTATCGGATCGCTGGGTAAATGTCGTTAGGGCTTATGCCATTCCGTTATAAGAAATCGTTCAAGAGAATAAAAAAAATCTTCTGACCTCATTCCACCGTGCTCTCAGATTTTTATAAAAAGTTTTGGCTTCGGATTATTTATGCATTTATGTTTTTTTTATGCTAAATAAGCCAGTATCTTAAGGAAATAATATAGCTATATTTATAGTACCACTACTATAAATATAGCTATATTATTTTCTTAACATACAGGATTAGTTACAGGCATCAAAAATTTATTTAAAAAAAAAGCCTGCTAATCTCAAAAATCAAAATTAACTTATTTTGTTTTAGCACGTTTATGTTTATAGTGGCAAAAAATTCATGTTTTTCTTTATTTGCTATGTTACAGTTAGTTTTTAATTTTAACACTTACCTTGAAATGTGCCATGGTTTTCTCTTCGAGAATAATGCTCAACGTATCTGTAAATAATAAAAAAATACGTAAAAGGTTTACTTGCAAAATGTCCCATTGGCCTATCATGCTGTCGCCATTTTATAGATTAAGTATCAGTTTTGATGGACTTTAAATTTTATTTATCTATGGAAACTTCTATTTAAAAAAATACTAATTTTAAAACAAATAAACGCAATTCGGTTATTGGGATGTCTTAATATTTCCAGTATTTTTTTAATTTAAAAATCAATCTAGTAAGCCGATTTTCATGAAATTTCTATGGGACGCATCTGAAAATATATCCTTTATTGGCATATATTTTAAAACCATAGATAGACACTCCATTTTTTTATTGGAATAGATAAAATAACTCTCCTGCTGAGGTCGAGTAAATAGAAACACCAGATTCTGCCTCGATAAGTGCTATATAGTGCCTATAGTCATGACAGGGCTAATTCCCATGGATCGAAAGTTAAGATGGAGTCGTCTTCACGTAATTGTACGTTGTAACAATAAAATTAAAACTCCTAATTATGTAAGTAACACCGAATTGTTTAGAGATCTGATTAAGATTATTTGTATTTAGCATTTTGAGAACTACTTTTCTAATATTAAAATGATTTAATTGTTTAACGACGATAAATTTATTTTTTTATGAAAAAACTGTTTAAATTTCATCACAATATTTTTACCTTAATTAAAAAAATACTCAATAAAGGTACTTAATGTATTCTGTTTATTTAATAAATGTAATAAGTACAATCGTCCAAAAGCTGATAATTAATAATTTTAATGTATCTAATTGGAATTAGCTGAGGCATTTAGTTTCTGCCTATTTTGTTACAATTTACTAAATTAATTTTATTTCACTTCATATTTACTTACAAACTTTTTATTCAAACTAATCTTCACAAACACCACAAACTTTTAAAAAGTAAAACTGCACTGACAGTTCTTTTCCCGCGTAATTTTTGGCGCCAATAAAAATAGGCACGTTCGAAAACTGCAACCAACGCACTGATCTAGTTCAAACAACACACTGTGATACACATAATGCGAAATGTAGTTTTTATACATAGTTACGTGGAGGGCGCATCTTTTCGTCTATTGTAATTCTTTTACGGCTTTATGCCAGTTAATGATAATAATATGTGTGCTTTATTAAATTCTATCGTTTTTAATAACACAATTTGTTTTTTATTCATAAGTTTTGGCAAACGCACGATTGCATTGTGCCTGTATAATTGGGTTATTTATGATGCATAGTTTGATAGATAGTTGTTATCGCCTTGCTTAATAATTAATGTTTGTTTGTTAAAGTAATGTCTAGGTAGGTAGGAATATAGAATTAGATTATAGTACGACTGTTTGTATAATTACATGAATTTTTTTTTTCTTGTAAAAGATAATTAAAAAAATATACGAAACGTAACTCTCTCTCTCTTTCTATCTTCACTATCTTATATCTCCCTCTCAACTTCCGTTCGCCTCGCCCGATCACATTTATCGTAACGCATTCACCAGATTACTCCCCAAGTCAAGCGTGCGTAAAGAAGTTTTCCTTAGTTAATAGAATCATGCGTTATATTGCGGAAATCCATAATCAATAAGATAATATAGATCAGGGTTTTCAGTCTTTTTTTTTGTAGGTAGATAGGTAGGAGTAAAATAAGTAGATAAGGCCGGAGGCCGTGTCTATTTATTTTACGTTAGGTCAATTTAAGTATGGGTTGACGGGTTGCGTAGGGATTTAGATTTTTAAACGGATAGTTTTGTCATAGGGGTTACGTCATCCAACAAAGTCCTATCATACATTCATCAGACAACTTAGGCGGAATTAAAACTATATATTTCTATATTATCTTATTGAAGTTTTCCTTCAAAAACCCTAGGTTGTACTTTTGGTAACGCCACAAAGGAGGTCTCATATCTTATTGGTATAATTTTCGCTAGTAATAGTTGCGATACATTCATTGAGTGCGGTAATTACGCGTTACCTTGGACCAGTAAGAAGAACACGGTGTAGGCGTCGCCAACCTTTGGACGCACAGTTTTGGACTTAATTTGATGTTTATACTTTTTGGGCCTTATTTGCTTATAGTGTAATTGGTTTATTTAAATGTAGAACGCCCTGAGATATTGGCTCTAAAGTCAGAAAAACTACATATCAGCGAGTAACATAGGCTATAAATGTTATCCCCGTATTCCCACAGGAACGGGAACTACGCGGTGAAAAAATATATTATAACAATGGTCAAAGGTGTGGCGCCTCTGGGAGCTTTCCACCATAAGTCATAGCTTGACAGTGAACCATACGGATTGCCCAATCGCCTTGCCCTAAACTTAACTGTACCATGTTTTGTAATTAGCCTAGTACTTTAGATATTTAAGATAAAGATTAGATTAAATCGGATTGTAATTTTTTTTTGTTTTGGCTCCGCTAAATTTTTGCATTTAACCAGCGTCGTGTTTTTTTTTATTGACTGAATGATAAGACGAGCAAGGCGTTTATCTGATGGTAAGCACTAGAGATGTAACGTAGCTTCGACTTCGACTCCGATAAGTCGGAACTTACGATTGATATTACACCTCCGGCTCCGACACTTTTAAATCGGAGGTGTTGCTACTTTGATAGACAATTCCTTTGATTTAATTTGCTAACTGTTATTGAAAACATGAATATTTTTGCTCATGTGAAGTAACTTTATTATTGTTTAATTGAAATTAAACAGGCTGATTGAATAATGTTTGCACTATTTTATATTATCAGGCCTGCCCTTAACCATCTCTCTTCTACCACACCAGCTCCAACTCCGACTCCGGTTCCGACAAACTACATTTAAAACTTCGACTCTCACTGCGGTCCTGATTGAACCACCTCCGTAACATCCCTTGTAAGCACTCCGCCTGCCCATAACAGTCACAGTGCCATCCAGAACCCTGCATTGCATAATCATGCGCGGCACTGCACTGCGCTCGTCACCCTGCGACATTGGCTCTAATGTCTCATATGCCCAGTAATGTCGCTGGAAACAGTGATATTCAAGTTTATTTTTGTCCAACTGTTGAATGTAATAAAATAACTAATAAGTTCGTTTTTCGTTGAAATAAATAGTTTTTTATAATTATGGAAGTTTCACTTAATGTAAAAAGAATCCATCCTAAATTGGTTACTTGTTAAACCCAGTATTTTACATATATGACGTCCCAGTCCAGTATTAAAATTCATATAATTATATTATCATGTAATTAAACTTTAACTTTAATTACCTTGCTAAAAATAAATCAAATAATAATAATATCATATTATGATTTACTAAACTAATGATTAACTATTATGGTTTGAGTTTCAACAAAGACATTTCCCTTTCAAGTGGTGACTCATGCCTGAATCTCGCACAGGAAAAGGAAACTCCATTAACTCGACCTGCGGGGCTATTCAGCACGGTGCGGATCAGCTCGAGTTCGTTTCATTTTGACGTTTATTTGCCACGGGACTCGTCATTTCAATACGAATGACATGTCCCGTTTCAATCAAACGTCAAAAAGAAACGAACTCGAGATGATCCGCACCGTGCTGCAAAGCCCCGCAGTGCTTTGGAAATACGCCTATCAGAGAAGAAAACAACAAGAAAACAAAAAACATTAAAAAAATTACTGATAAAAAAAATATCAATTATCAGTTGTAATACCCAATACAACTGACCCTATGCCCAATTGTTACAGTTTAAAAATGCCCATAATTGTGCGATAGACCTTGAAACTTTCGTTTTATAACAAACGAAGCTATTTGCATACACCATGGTTACGACATATTGTAATCTGCCATAGAATGGCGGTGAGAATACGCAGTATCTGGTTCGAAATTAGTTTTTTAAATAGATAAATTATGCACCTACCTAACAATTATGTATTTGAACACATTTTTAAAATGGCTCTTCAGTTTTTTTTTTTACATTAGCGTTTAACATCATTTCTTTCGCTCCTTAGCGGTAGGCAGATGTAAAACAATTTTTTTTTTATTATTTTTACATCAAAAACACCCGCGACATGTAGAAGGAGATGGGGAGACCTTTGCCCAGCAACGGGACAGTATAGGTTGGAAAAAAATATATATGTCCAAGTATTATTATTTGAGGAATATTTCAAAACAGTTTTAATTTATTTAAATTCTTTTTCCCCATTTACTAGTTAAAAATCAAAACGATACGCGATCACACAGTACACATTACGTGAGCATTAAAAACTCCATTGTGGTTATCTATCTTCGCAACAAATTGAGAAATGTGCATCTAAAAACTTCTAATGCTCTCCATACACGATAATTTAGTCTGACTTGCATTGATAATAATAACACACGAATTAACCTAATTTGTGCAATTCGACTCGCTGTACAGACTTATTGTTACTGGGTATAATTATTAGGTAAATAGGTACATACTACTTATTAATTATTGTTATTAGGTTAGTATAATATAATTATAGACTTCAAATCTGTTAATATTATACTGACTGAAAATCAGGCAGTAGCACCCATAAACAAAAACAAAAGAATATCTCTCTATCAAGGCCTAATGGAACACGAATTTGGAACTGGAACAATAAAGCGCGCCGAACGTGTTTGAAATTTCGTAATTATGTAATTAGTGAGTTCGAAAGTTGCCTATTGAAAAGTACCTAATACCACAGAATAAAAAATAGTACATTTTTGAAAAAAAAAGGATAATGTTGAATATAGTGGCTTTGGCGGTTTTTTAAGGTGGATAGGAAATCGATTGTAACGCAAAGATTCGAAATTCGTATTATCCTGAGAGTGAATTCTAAATTACATTATACATAATTTAAACAACGTTACACCTAATTATAGGTAATGCCTAGGCTAGGATATTATAAATCTCTCCAGTGAAAGATTAAAAGATCTGTGGAAAGAGCTTCAGTTCCCACGCAGATCTGTATCTGGGCAGTACTGGTAACGAGATCTTTTTGTTTTTTTAAGCACAGATTAAAGATTAGGTTCTTTATGGTGTCAATTAAGGTTGCAATCTTTATTTCCTGCAGTTATTTTGTAATTGAATATATGGTTTTAATTGTTTGAACTAGTAGTTTAAAATGGCTGCGTGCAATATTTGGTAGATGTACTTTTTACGCTTCAAGTGTTTTGTAGGATGATGATAGGGCGTATTATTCAATTAAAATATATCAAAGTAAAGTCACGATTCAAGGCCGTTATTTGCTATGACCACCTAGACTCGTAATGCGCTCGTTTTGAACTGTCAATTGAACTGTCAAAATGACGTGCGGGAAGCGCGTTTCGTGAAGTTTTAACGTTTAAAAATTATGTTTAAAGCGCGTTATGACATCACGCGTTTTCGGTAAAGAATCTCATGTGGCTTAGCGAATAAGGGCCTAGTATAGTGGTGGGTACTTTATTGAAAGTTGGAACACGAAATGGCAGGTTTTTTGGGTTGTATCATTTGGCACACTAGTCCACCAATATTAGGTACATAATTATTATAACACACAAAGAAACACACGTTTGAGAAAAATAAATAAAAAAAAAACAACGACACATTTTCGGCTTCCCGCCAAAACTTCTCCAAAAAGTTACCTATTTTTTTTTTGTTTTTATTTGGCCATGGTGCAGTTTGCAGATTGTGCCATTAAATAAGTTATCTATCTTTATTTTTTTTTATTTGTGCTTTGTAAAAAGTAACTTTAACATTCATACAGACTCCTGACTTTTCGTTCATTGCCGCTATATTATAATTTATTTAAAGCATAGAAGATGATCAAAATTAATTGAGCTCAAAACAACCGCCATGGCCCATGGTCAAATAATTATTATATTATGGCCGACCACCATTTTGTAATAATTCTAAATGTGGTCAACGTTATTATCTATTCGTGATTTAGCCTGTAATTGGAGTACTTACTTACCTTATATAGGGCCGATTGCGCAGAGTTAAAGGCATATGTTGAAGAGGATCCAAGGCTGGGATTGCCAACTCATATTGAAAAGAAAAAAAACTGGTCAAGTGTGTGTTGAACCATGCAGTGTAGGGTTCTGTAAAGTGCGGATATTACAAACATAAAGTAGTGATGACATTTTTTTAAATGATACTTGAGAGAATATATATTAGAGGTGTAGATTCGATTGTACCTGCCGGTATACAGAAGTCTAGTATACTTGCTTGTAGCTCGCAAGCGTAGACAGAAAGGACTGCGACCCTATCCTCAATGGGCATTGTTGATTGTTGTTGTTTTAAAATATATTTTTTTGGATTTAGATAAAACTAAATATCATCTGTGGCTTTATGACAATATGACAGATAAGATTTTTTTTGTGTGGCATTCATGCCGCTTGGGTAAATTTTAACATAAAGCCAACGCTGACGTCATCACCGCCAAATCAACGTGAATCATATTTATTCAGAAATAATCGAAATTAGCGATAGGCCTAGCACTTAAGGCCCTCTGACTCCACCACAAATGGAACTGAGACTCCAGGCTGGTACAAATAGCATTATAATACACAGTGCTGTAACTGCGCCCCCTTGCGCGCTTTCTGGTAATTTCTGCGCCCCTCCAGGGTCTCCGCCCTGTGTTTGGACACCGCTCGCAGCGCCCTATTGACAGCAGTGCTAGCGCATGGACCTTGTGCTTTGTAGGCTCTTTGTATGTATAACCTGTGGCTCAAAAGTCAAGATACAAATCTGACAGCTAAACACGTTAAGTAGCCTCCTTTGTTACCGTAGCCTTGCTTTCTTCGAATGTAGCACAAGTTACATCTCTCGTCTCATCGTGTTTCTATTTAAAGACAATAAACAAATATTTGATTGTGTTTACGATTGGTGCAATGTATAAAAAATGCCTTCCACTGCGAGCGGAGCGGGCTACGTAAATAAGTGTTTCCACCATGAACGAGAAATCTATGAAGATTGCCGTTGCGAGTTAAACGGAGTCCCGCTCCGCTCGCAGTGGAAGGCAGGCATAAGCAATGCCAGATATCGAAAATTTGAAACTTATAGTAAATACTCATTGGACCTTTTTTCTGTGTTTTTTTTTATTCTAAAAGAACACTGCGGTGATAGTGGAAACCCGCCCGCGGATTATTTCGGAGGTATGTGATCGGGCCCTGGTCGTAGATTAGGGCCCTAATCCACCACTGTGTGGCCTAATCTTCTCCACGGAAATGAGAAGAGACCGGTTTCTGTGCCCGTGCTCAACAGTGGGCTAGGTACACATATTGATCATTTTTCCAAGGAGGTTTTATCAAAAAAATAGCTACCTACTGCCAGTAGTGTAGGCGACACGAAACCACTTTAGTTAGTAAAACCTTTTTTGTATTGAATTATTGTAAATACGAACAGAAGAATAAACAATAACAAAAGAACATCTCACTTTTTTCGCTGTTTAAATTTCTACACTTTTTAGGCAGCTTTTCCACAAACTATAATTGTTTATCTTCCAATTATCTTCGTTTGATTCGCAGGAGACCTACGCCTAAGTCTTTATAATCTATACTTCGAATGACCATAGTGCAGATCACACGTAGGTAGGTAGACGTAGGTATAGAAAAAAGTCTAGTAATTTTACTCTGTGATTTAACAAAGCTACATATATGATTTTTGTTTTGTCGAAGAAAATTTCTTGCGGAAATCCACCGGAAGATTTATTAACTTTCTAGGAGGGTAAGTAATGATTTAAGGCTTTTAAATTTAGCTGTAGTGGCCGAATGATGGCACAATATACGAGAACATCCAGTTTGAACCTCCGGCTTATTTCCGATATCTCCACCAAGTTTCCACTGATCTCTCCACCAGTGGGGACTCAGAGAATTGTTTTCTCACTGTCTTCATTATTAATACTTTTTTTATATGACAAGCAAGTCGTTTACCTGATGGTAAGCGCTACGCCTATTCTTAAGTTATAACAGCTGCAGCACCACCAAGAATTTTCCATTACAAAATCCTGCGCGGCACTGCACTGCGCTCGTCACCCTGAGACATCGGTTCTAAAGTCTCATACGTCCAGTAATTTCGCTGGAAACAGTGCCGTTCAATACGGAACACAGTAATGTTCGCACACTACTGCTTGGTGGACGAAAGGCTGGCAGAAGAGGCCTCCCAATACTGAAATAACTTCTTCTTCTTCTTCTTATTCTTCTTCTTTCAGGGAAAGATGTTCACGATGAGAAAGAGGCGGATGTGTCAAGCGATAGTAATTATAATGGTTTGCTTTCTGACTTCGTCTGTATATCGGGTCGTATTTGAGGCTGAGGATTATCCGGCACAGCGCGGCACTTACCAGTAAGTTCCTGCTCGTCTGTAAACAAGAATATGTAGAAATATATAGTTTTAATTCCGCCTAAGTAAATTAAAACGTGTTATTTAAGTGAATTAAAACTATATATTTCTACATTTTCTTATTGATTATGGATTTCCGCAAAATAACGCCTGATTCTATTAATTATTATTATTTTGTTAAAATTTCCTCCACTCGCGTTTTCTCGACAAAATCCTCATACGAGGAAAACAATCCATCTGTCATGTTAAGGTACCTCGCGATCTACCTTAAGGATTCCTCGAATAAAATGGCTTTAGAGAATGGTTTTGAAGAAGTATAAATTGCGCCTATGATGACAGTGTGTAGAATTCTCCATCAGGGAGGTATATTAGGGATGCAGAGAACCCCTTGGAAGTGTATGATGATGTCGAATAACTTCACTCCACCCCGATATTACTATATACAAGGATTGTCGAGGAACCTCGAAAAGTTCAGCTGATCCTACTAAATATGAGGAACTTTTGGAGGGTCGCTCGAGGAATCCTCAACAGAGGTCGAGTGGAGGTAATATTAACGCTAACGATACCGGTGTAAGTCTTACACTTTTTTAATTTGCGAAAATAACCTGTTACTTCCCCAAATAATTAAAGAACTCCGTCATTTATGAACCGATTTGTAGTTTTTTATTGGGAGGATGTATTTTCCGATTGTTCCCATACAAATTCCATCAGAATCAGTTTAGTAGTTTGATTTTTAAATCGAAATAACTGGAAACCATTATGTAATCCAAGTAACCGAAAAGTAACCGTATTTGGAGTTGTTTTTTTATTATTATTTTTAATTTTCAATCTTTCTCATAACTGCTTTATCATATTTAAATATTATTGATAAACTTATTCACTAGATTGGTCCAAAAACATTTCCAAGAGATATTAGCTCAGGAGAAGGGAACTGGGTGCGAGATGCCAGTCCTGGATCCCTTCTCGGAAGAAGTCGCGAGGTTCGACGAGGATGTGGAGGCTGTGGCCTGCGATGAGCAGGAATGGGTGGAGTGTTATGTAAGTATTCTTTTTAAACCACACACACACACACACACTACACTGTAAAACATCAGTACATACACACACACACACACAGTCACTTTTTTACATTTTTCCACAGACTACGATCCTGACACATCTCTTTCGCTTCTTCCAATGTCATGTGTCCCTTCATACTGTATGCTCGCAAGTAATAGGCTTTATTGATTTTTTCAGCTCTCGAAATGTCTCGTCAAAGAAAAGATCCAAAAACAGATGCGAGATTTAGTGTGCTCATACAAGGACATTATTTACGTCAACGACAGCTATTACTACCTTGGGAAGTCTGTTCAAGTGTCTGGTCTGGACAAATATGTGTTGAACAGAAGCGACCATGTGAAAGTGTCATGCTCGGGAATTGATATTAATGGGTAGGTGCCAAGCTATACATACAGTCACGCCTTTCTCTCGTTGGGATAGGCAGAGACTACACCTTTCCACATGCTACGACCCCAGCGGAAAGCAGTACGCCAACTCCCTGACACCCTCTACTGGCTCCTGGAACTCCAGACTAATAGGTTCTGTAGGGTCCATGCGCGGTGGTGTCACACCCTTTCCGTCTGGTCTCATTCACACGAAGAACATCAATCCGTCTTTTTCTCACCATCTCTCATATTTCCTCACATTGTCTTCCAGTTTTGGTTTAGTTAAAACCCGTTGGTTCGGCTACAAAGCTGGCTATCGGCCCGTGGAGTCGCCCAGCGCTGCGACTCCGTCCGATGACTCTCCCAACGTCCTGATAGTTATGCTGGACTCCACTTCTAGAAGCACCTTCATCAGGCTTCTGCCGAAGAGTTACAAGGTGCTGAGGGAGTATTTAGAAGCTGTGGTTATGGAGAGGTTTGTTCTAGAATGTTTTCAGTGTAATTTTACAATAGAACAGGATAACAAAATACTTTATATTTTACCAATTTACAAAAAAACCCAAGGTAAGTACTTACAGAAACAGTACTTCAAGTTAAGAGTGAAGCGCTACCTACGTCTGCCCATAACAATTACTGCGCCACCCAGAACTTTGCATTGCATAATCTTGCGCGGCATTGCACTGCGCTCGTCACTTTGAGACATCGGCTCTAAAATCTCATATGCCCAGCAGTTTCACTGGAAACAGTGCCCTTCAAACTGGAACAGTGATTTTCGCACACCACTGCTTGGCGGATGAATATCTGGCAGAGGTGTGGTACTTCCCCAGGCGGTCTCTTGCAGGAAAGGCCTATCACTACAAAAAGTAAGGAAAAACGCTTTGTCGTTAATTTCAACCGATGAAATATTGCCTGTGTGGCTTTAGCTTGGTGCTTGTTTTTTCAGCTATAACATTGTAGGGGATTCCACCGCGGGGGCGCTGTGGCCTATCCTCACAGGACACGACGAGTTGCAAGTAGCCGACTCCAGAAGAACACCGACAAACAAAAACCCTGTGGATCTCAACCCCTTCATATTTAGTCTTTTGAAGGATTACGGGTGAGAATAAGTTTTTGTGGAAAAATAATTGACATTTTATTTTCCAGAACAGGTTTTTTATTTAGCTTTTTTGTCCACGAGTTCGTCCATGCAGACTACGGTTTATTGCGATAAAAAGTATTGTATATCTAGGGCTTATACTATCTCTATACAAACTTTTATCAAAATCTTTTCAGGCGTTTAGTCGTGAAAAGGGAGTAAGGAGACAGACAGCCTTCATAATAATAATTATTAGGATGCATTCAATTCTACAAGCTGATCAAAATAAGCCCAACCATTATCAATTTGCTGCTAGTCACTAAAGAGTTTCGTTGTCTACCTTCCGTCTCTATCATCAGATCAGCATGTTGTCCATCAAATTGCATTGTCATCAGCGAAAAGCGAGTGAAAATCATAACGTTTTTATAAGAAACACATTGGTATAAGCTCGCACTGGCTATTTGAACTCGCAACCCTCTGCTTTGAAGGCAGACGTTCTCTCCACTAGGTTATCACTGCTTTCTAATATTAGTAGAATGTTCTACTTTAAATCAATGCCAATTGTGTTTCTTGTAAAAACATTCGTATTATTATGTACGTAGTTGTCACTCGCTTTTCGGTGAAGGAAAACATCCCGAGGAAACCCGAGATACCTACCTACACGAGAAATCTTTCGAGGGTAGGCAGGTTATCCACTACGCCGGAGACCTGGTCCCGTGGTGGATTATGGCCTAATCCTTCTTACGACAGTGAGGAGAGGACCGTGCTGAGTATTGATGATGTTCTAGCTAAACATACTTTCTTCAGTTATCGCACAGCATACTACGAGGATATGCCATGGGTGTCCACTTTCAACTATCGCTTCAATGGGTTCCCCGAAGCGCCCACAGACCACTACCTCAGGTCTTTCTTCGAAGAGGAAGGCAAGAACCAGCTGATGAAATGTTGGGATGGGTCCAAGAGGCAATACTGCATGAGAGATATGTCACTGGCTTATTTTATGCTGAATTATAGCTCACAGGTAAAAGAGACAAGCAAGTCGCTCACCTGGTGGTAAGCGCCACGCCCATATCAGCTACAGTGCCAGCCAGAACTTTCCGGCACTGCACAGCGCTCGTCACCTTGAGACATCGGTTCTAAAATCTCATATGCGCAGTTATCTCGCTGGAGACAGTGCCCATCAAACCGGAACACAGTTATGTTTGCACACTACTGCTTGGCGGATGCATAACTGGTTTGACTACAATCTCACCTGATATATGATGGTAAGCGACGATGTGGTTGAAGGCACGACGCCTTCTTTTTCTTTTTGTTATGTTTCTTCTTTATCCCCATTGATCTAAGCCTACCCCCCACTAACGCTTAGATAATTATCGGTCGATAGTAAAGCAACATTATTCGGATAATGGGTTCTGCATCTTCCACACAGCTGCGTTCCCGATATTTCTAGAAAATCGTTTCCGTCGTTCTTTCCGTTCGTTCTTCGTAACGTATTATCTTCTTTTTGTTTGCTATCGGATAATAACACGGGTGAGTAGAAAACCCAATACGAAATATAGTAGAAAGAACTATCGCAAGTCGTAAACAACGTTTTTATAAATTATCGACCAAAACTGGGGAGCCAGTGTGGTGGTGGGCTTAACTTAACCGCTGTAGCATCATGTGTGCTGGAATCGATCCCTCATCATCCAGCTTTGTAGTGAGCTCATCCTTAACCTCCGCCACGGCAGCTCCCTATGAATGTTTATCAATACCTTTCAGTTCTTCGATATGGATCGCAAGAAGTTCTGTCTAACATTTATTGCGATGTATTCTCACGACGATGTAAGTCATATAGCCTTGATTGACGATGAACTGGCGCAGTTCCTCAGGAAGTTTAAGGACGGTGGAAGATTGGAAGACACTGTTCTGTTCGTGATGGGGGATCATGGACCTAGGTAACTCCTGCTGGTTAATTAACTTGAAATTATGCATAGTACCTTTAAAGTTTCGATGACAATGCAATCGAGAAAAAGATGCGCCTTTGTGGGTTTTTTTTATTTGACTGGTTGACGAGACGAGTAAGTCGTTCACCTGATGGTAAGCGACCTGCCCATAACAGTTACAGTGCCACCCAGAAATTTGCATCAGCATGCAGCACCGAAATCCTATTTTATGAAAGCTTGGCTTGTGTTAGCTTAAAAACAATAGGAAGTTTTTTAAAAACTGTTACCCCTCCATAGATTTGCAAAACATCGCAACACTTACCAGGGTAAGATTGAAGAGCGGTTGCCCTTCGTTTCTGTGGTCCTTCCTGAAACCCTGAAGAGATACCGCCCGGAGGCTATCGAGAACCTCAAACGCAATTCTAAAGTGCTTACTACACCGTTCGATATGCACACAACTCTACTGGACATGTTGGGTTTGATGAAACATAGAAACAAGTACGTGGTGCCTGGTGCTGATCTCGAAAGGGGAATGAGCTTTTTGAACCCTGTAAGTTCGGATTTCTCTACCGACATGAGATAGGTTACAGAGATAGGTAGAGAGATCCTCTATCATCTCTAGTGGTAGAAGCTAAAAGAAGTTTGGAATATACCACAAAAACTAATCTAGATAGAACTTGTGGTCAGGAATTTCACATCCGCTTCCTGTGATGGAGAATGTCTTACGTGATATTTCGGAGTACTAACTATTTTTAAGGTAAATTCCATTCAAATCCGTGAAGTTGTTGCTGTGTGAACGGAAACGTTCACCTGATGGTAAGTGCTGCGCCTGCCCAGTTCAGTACTAGTCAGATCTCTCCATTACATAATCCTGCGCGGCACTACACTGCGCTCGTTACCCTGAGACGTTGGTTCTAATGTCTCATTATGCCCATTAATTTGCTGGAAACAGTGGCCTTCAATCCGGAACACACTAATGTTTGCGCACTCCTGCTTGATGGATGAATATCTGGCAAAAGTGTGGTACTTCCCCAGGCGGTCTCTTGCAGAAGAGGCCTACCAGTATTATGAAACCTGGCAAACTCTTTAACTCCAATGTGACCATCCTCCTAATGAGGCTTGCAAGGAGAAATTCACGTTGTGAGACCTGCAAGGTCCGGTGGACCCCCTGCAGCTACATTTCTACCGTATTCCTACCATACCTACCTTATATTATTTTTTGTCACGCCAACGTAGACCCCCGTCGAGTCTCCCGTGGACCCCTGGGGGCCCACCTGGACCACTTTGAGAACTAAAGCTTTAAGGGAATGAGTGGGAATTTATCATGTTTAGATACCGGAATCCAGGTCATGTGGCGAAGCGGGTGTCATGCCGCATTGGTGCGCTTGCACTATCTGGCACAATGTTTCCGCAACTGAAGGCGTGTACAAGGAAGCCGGGAAATTTCTTGCTGACTTTATAAACAGCCTTACTGAAGAGAGAAGGTACTACACAGACGGCGAAAGCTGTAATAGTCTAGTGAGAAAACGTCCGCCTTTCAAGGAGAGGGTCCATTTATTTGTATGTCAAAAGTCAGATCATAAATGAGCTGGTCTTAATAGAAAAAAAAAACTGTGTAAGCAAAATCTTTAGCTAAATTTAGGTCTCCAGCTCATGTTGGAGGGAAAAGGCGAAACAATCAAAACCAAAAAAAGGGTCGAGAGTTCAAATTCCAGTGCGGGCACTTACCAATGTGTTTCTTGTAAAAAATCAATTCATGTAGGTACGTAATTATTACTAATTATCACTCGCTTTTCGATGAAGGAAAACACAGGTTTTATTTACAAGTAACACATTGGTACATGCGGCACTGGGATTGGAACTCACGACGCTCTTTTTGGAAGGCGGACGTTCTCCCACTAGGCTACCACCGCGTAATACTAACTTAATTATTTCAGGGACGAATGCGCTAAAAGGGGGTTGATTTCAATAGAATGGGTGATGCGACGGACGCCTAAATCAAATATGCTGGGGTTTTCCGGGGACAACCAGGTGGCCCGGTACGTCGGTAACTACGTACGGGGCAAGCACGTCAGAGGGGTCGCTGAGTACTACCAGGCTAAGGTCAGTGTCGGGACATTCCCTTACTTTCCATGCCCTTTTTTAAAAAATATTTATTAAAGCCGGACTACTCTATAAAAAGGTTTTGCGTGATTATGATCAAACATAATATAAAAAAATACGCGTCGTCTCTAGAATCGCTTCCGTAATTAGAATGAAAGAATAATAGAAGAAAGAATTTACTGTGGGAGAAAGCCGTACGTTTAGATTAATCTTTTTTCTCTTCTTTTTGGAGTTTACTCTAGAATCTATTTTCATAGTAAGTTTATATTGATCTTGCTTGTCCCCCGGTGGAATTATAGTGATCAAAATAATAGCGTTATGTTTTTCTGTCACATGAATGACAGATGTAAACAAATAATTGAATAATGTTTGAGTGAACGGATGTCAACGTCAGACTGACAGTGTCAAGATGACGTAAACTTCTGAGATTCGAACTGGGTGGCCAACTAAACCAAATCCATAAATAAAAAAAACAACTAAATAAAGGCAAGATAAAAATTCAGGCAAGTTAAAAAAGGGCGTGTTTCTGCTCCAATGCACGATCGTAGTTTACCTACTTCAGAGGTAAACCACGATCGTGCGTTGGAGCAGAAACACGCCCTTTTTTAACTTGCCTGGATCAGAATCAGAATATTTTATTGTTTAAATTGTGTACATTATGCTGTTGTTATTACAATAAAAGTTTCAACAATTTGCCCATTTCGGGCGCACAATAATTAACTTACTTATACACTAGATAAAATAGGAAAACAAAACAACTAACCATATTTTAAATAAATTGTTAGGAATTTAAAAACATAATTATGATATAGAAAAGTATTCTTTTAAATTATGCTTTTTCTTTTAACTTTTTATGAATATTTTGTAATTATTTCCCTCGTTTACAGATAGTAATGAGTCCCGGGAAGGCTATGTACGAAGCTTCGATGTCATACTTATCGAAAGATAAACTCTTTACCATATCTGAGAGGGACATTTCAAGGGTCAATGCGTAAGTTTTCTGTGTACAAACTAACTACGCTCCGCAGTTTCACCCGCGTAGACAATTATCCTACACCGCAGTTAATTGAGTTTCCTTTTCCTGTGCGAGATTCAGCCTTGAATCACCACTTGAAAAGGCAATGTCCCTTTTCAAAGTCAAACCATTATCAGTTTAGTTGTATCATATTATTTTTTATTAGTAGACTTCAGTGGATTGTAGCCTCTAAATGTTTTTACAAGAAACACACTGATATTATATTATGTGCCTGCACTGGGATTTGAACTCGCAGCCCTTTGCTTGGAAGGTAGATCACCCAGTAGACCAGAGATTCCCAGATTTTTTCCTCATAGACCACTTTCAAAATGTAGCTGGTTCCGGTGGACTCCCTGCAACTACATTTCTACCATAATAATTATTCCTATTTATTTCCTACGATCTATTAATTTTTGTTACGCCAACGTAGACCCCCCGTGGAACCCTGTGGGCCCACCTGGACCACTTTGAGAACTACCTACTACACTTTGGGCTAGGTAGAATTCACTTATTCAATTTTGATGAAACTTTTCAGTTACGGCAACGAGCCTAGTTGTTTGAGCCGGACACATCCGCAGCTTAACAAATACTGTTACTGTTATTGGAGGAGTAAACTGTTCTAGGCGTTGAAATATTTTCGGCGTTCAAATGTAATATAACACGCACCTATTAATTAAGGTCAATTTCTTATATCTCTAGTGGAAATAAGTTAAGTCGAACTGTATCTGGGCATTATGCAATTGTTTTTGGTTCTTAATTATACTATACCAGGATTCTGGAGATATCATTTACTTTAGCTGGGCTTTAGTACTTA
This sequence comes from Campaea margaritaria, assembly GCA_912999815.1. NCBI lineage: Eukaryota > Metazoa > Arthropoda > Insecta > Lepidoptera > Geometridae > Campaea > Campaea margaritaria. Next base: position 6,514,738 of record OU538814.1, read on the forward strand.
ATGCCCTTAATGTTAATTTTAAGTACTGTTACGTTATGATTATGACGTTAGCCTATAATGTTTTAATAATTTTAGCCAATAAAACTTTTTAGTAATGTTTCGTTTTTTTTAACCTACCAATGGTTACAAGTACGGTTTTCCCGCTGCAGGAATTCGCCCCTGACCCGCACTAGATAGATAGATAGATAGATAAACTCTTTATTGAAACACCACAGAACAAAGAAAACTTAAAACTAGAACAAAACAAATTAGATACAATTTATAAAAGTTGTGTACGTCGGAAAACCCGCCCGTGTCCTTCCTCTTCCTTCCACGTCTCCTTCACTATGCCAATTGCCTCGGTGTTGTGCCAATCTGATCCAGGTTCGACTCGTGATCTTGGTATATAATACATAGAGTTGGCCCATTGGGCTGATGGACGAATGCTTCACTTCCCTTGTCTCAGCCATCACTTCAGCCTGGATTTCAGTAAGGCCCATACAACTATCATATTAAATTGAATCGAGTGCGGTTCAGGAGTGGATTCCCGCGGCGGGAGACTGCTCGCTCGTGTAGTAAACTCAAATCATTTATTGTAAACTAGCTGCGCCCCGCGGTTTCACCCGCGTAGTCTTGTTCCCGCGGGAATATGAGGATAAAATATAGCCTATGTTACTCGCTGTCAATGTAGCTTTCCATTAGTGAAATATTTTTTTAATCGGTGCAGTGGTTTAGCCGAAACCTTACATATTTCCATACAAACATTCATCCCCTATTTTTACTTTACCCCATCAAGGGTAAAATTTTTACAAACTTTGAAAGCCAAATTTATTTATATCTAATTAAAAGCCTGAAAATAAGTTTTAAGCTTCTAGCTTCAAAAATTACGAAGCTTCCATAAAAGTTTCATCCCTTATTTCAAACCCTTACAATGCTTTTTTCGCATTAAAAAGTACCCTATGTCCTTTCTTAGGCTCTAGACTATCTCTGTACCAAATTTCATTTCAATCGGTTTAGTAGTTTGGGCGTGAAAGAGCAACAGACAGACAGAGCTACTTTCGCACTTATAATATAAGTAGGGATAGGCAAAATATTGCCCTTTTACACGTCAAACGTTTACAGTATGGCTCCTAGCTATATTTAATAAATAAAACTAAGTATAAAAAGAAATATAGTGTCGGAATTAAACGGATTTTAAATAGAACAAGCCATTTATATGATTTGGCTTCGCAAGATTTGTGAATTTTTCCATTGTCAAGGTATTGACTGACAATTGGGACGTTAAATGTCGGTGGTGTCACTGTCAATGGTGTCATTTTAAAATAATTTTCTCTAATGTTGCCAATATTATCTTTGATAAGCTAGATTTAGCATTTAATTGTTTTATTACAAGGTTTAAGCTTTTTATTAACTCATTGTGTTAGTTACGTAGCCAGTAGTACGCAGCGTAGTTTTTTTTAAGTAAAATCTTTACGCTTGACTTGGAAAGTAAGCTGGTAAATGCGTTACGAAAAATGTGATCAGGTGAGGCGAATGGAAGTTGAGAGAGAGATACAAGCTAGAGAAGATAGAAAGAGAAAGAGTTACGTTTCCTATATTTTTTGAAATATCTTTTATGAATTATTTTTGTAACATTTTTTTGTTGAAGTTTTACTTTTACTATCTGTCTCACACACTATGTGTGCATACATTCCATTTCTTATATGATGTATAATTATTTCATTTAACACTTTGAATCAAGTACGGTAAGTAAGTTTAAATAGGTACTGACTGATAGAAATCTCGAAAATGACACGATGGCTACGCTTGTACTTAGTTTTTTTGGGAAGTTCAACCAGTATTCACTGTTTTACATGATTTTACTACTACAGGTTTATTCTTTGTGCTACTAATAGGGGACGAAATTTCGATGCTTTCCGTGGCAGCATTTTAAATAATTCAAATTTCCCTATCATGGTTTAATTTAGTGCGACATTAAGAAATTTCTGAATGAAAATTAAAATTAAAATAATATTATTATGTGGCTTTGACTCATAGAAAGTGCGAAAGTGTATTTCTAGCTCCGTCTCGGCTTGGCGACATTTTTAATTTTAAGTTGGCAGCACAGTGAAAATCTGTCACTTGATTTTGATTGCAGGAAACAATATAAAAATCTGTGAGGAGAGTGTAGTGTGAGCGTGTGACAGAGAGCGAAATTTCCAATTGCCATTCGTAATTTCGTATCAGAGTGAGAGCAAGATTGCAGTATTTGCAGGATAATGCATTAGATAACTTTATCGACCATGTCTGTATAAAACAGCTCTGCTGTTGTCTTGTATCGTAGACTAGCATACTACGAAAAAAATCGGCCAGTGTGAATGTGGTATTATTTTACTTACAATCATAATATTTTACAACAGTTTTGATCCGCTCAATTTATTTTCAAATGTGTTTTGTACGATAATAATTTGCGCAATTTCAAGTAAAATTGGTAAGTTTTTCTCTCATACATCTTGCGTACTTATAACGATGTTGTTGCGTTTATTGGGACATGTTTTCTTTCGAATTATTCAATTTGTGTTCCATTTTTATTTTTTATCGACGAAATTATGTCTTTTCCAAGTAAGTGGCCGTATAAAATATTATATATATGTACCTATACTTTTATTTACTGCCAATGTTTACAACACGCGTCTCTTTTATTTGTGCAATTTAAAATTAATTGCAAATACCGATATCGCTATTTTTTAAAAAAAAGCTTAGTAACAAAACAGATTATTCACCCGTTGGTAAGCGCCATACCTGCCTGCCATAAGAGTTGCAGTGCCACCGAGACTTTGTCAACGTAAATAAAAATAAATACTTTAATATCTGGTATTGACCCAGGTGGACTCTACTAGAAGTGGCCTATCACTGCAAGAAGATAGCCACAAAATTTCAGTAGGCTCTTACTTCTGCCTACCTGAAGCTTAAAGTAAGATATTGGAACTATTTTACTTTTAAAAGTGGGCGGGTCAGTACTGACCTTGCTCATACATGGAAAAATTACCTTTTTTTATTTACCACCTGCCCTTACCCGGCAGTCCTTTCACTAAAGCACCTATAATCTCTCTAATATTATAAAAGCAATAGTTTGTGTGTTTGTCCTCTCTTCAGACCGAAACGGCTGAACAGATTTTGATGAATTTAGGTACAATACTTTAAGTCCTGGAATAGAACACAGGATACTTTTTAACCTGTAAAAACAGGTAGTTCCCGTGGGATAATAGTTATCGCGGGCAAAACAGCGGGACACTGGATTTATATGTTATTATATTAGATTTATATTGCACTAGTCAGAATCATGACTTGAGTATTGTCCGTAAATTTTTACGGGATAAAACGTATCCTATATGTTAAACCAGGTAATAAACTATCTGCATGTCAAATTTCATCAAAATCCGTTCAGCTGCTTTTGCATGATTGAGTAACAAACATACAAACATATGAACTTTCGCATTTATAATGTTGTAGTAGGAAGTAGGATAACAACAGGATGCCAATTACACTGATATTATTAGATACAATATATATATTTTTTTAATTATTAGATTTCTTACTAATTGTATTAGTCACTAGTTCACTGATAAGTTTTATCTTTATTGATAATTTTATTGTAGGGAACATAAAATAAATATATATAAGTAAAACTAAAATACCCGACAATGAAAAAAGTCATAAAACCTGTACGCCAAGTTTTGTCCAGACCGGTTGCAAAATAAGACCTGTAGGAGTTCACCAACAAACTGACAGAAGAAAGCAAATTTAGCTAGACTTGAAGCAGAATTACTTCACTCACTCGGTCAATTTTTTTTTTATTTGATTAAGTGACGAGACGTGCAAGTTGTTCACCTGATGGTAAGCACAATGCCTGCCCATAACAGTTACAGTACCACCTAGAACTTTGCATTGCATAATCCTGCACTGCGCTTGTCACCCTGAGATATTGGCTCTAAAGACTCCTAAGGCCCACTAATTACGTTGGAAACAGTGCCCTTCAGAGTGGACCACAGTAATGTTTGCACACTACTGCTTGGCAGATGAGTATCTGGCAAAGGTGTGGTTCTTCCCCAGGCGGTGGTATTAACTTATCATCAAATTGACTCAAAGTAGTTTAAAAAAGAAGAAAATGTAGAAATATAAAGTTTTAATTCCGCCTAAGTTGTCAGATGAATGTATGATAGGACCTTGTAGGATGACCCAACCCCTATGGCAAATCTACCCGTTTGAATATCTAAATCCCTACTCAACCCTTAATTTATCTGAAAACCGAAACAAGCCTGACGTGTTACCCCGTACTTAAATTGAAAAAAAATTAGCTTAGTTGGCCCTATTGATGGCTTTTGAAATACCTAATACATAAATACAGTATAAAGGTAAGAAGTCAGAGAAGAGAAGAAAAGAAGAGACGGTAGGTAAGAAGCCATCAATTTCGATAACTCCACATTTCACTTTGATGTTTTTTTGGTTTCAGATGAAAGAAATGTCGACAAAATTTTACCTCAAACAAAGATATCGACTCCTCATAATCGTCGTTATTGTTCTATTAATACTATATTATATAAGCCTAAATAATCTAAATAATGCACTCGACCCGGAACTTACTAGAAGGTAAGTTATTATGATTGTAAAATTTATTGGTAAGTACATACAGATGTGCTATGGATCTTGGCCGTCCTGGCAACAGGCTCTCCGAATTTCAAGTTCAGTTAAAATTGAGAGTGACAAAGGGATCCTCATGTGAGGCTGGGCAGGTTTTAGATGCTAAAAACTATTGCAAAACCCGGAATTACTTCACGGCCAAAATCCATTTCATGTTCTAATACCTAATAGGAGTTTTTATTGCACTAACACATAGAATAGTGCCTTTTTTTAAATTGTGTTGTGGTATTCGTAATAATAATTAGATATTTTTTTTTTTTTTTTTTATCTAAATTATATAAGCTGTGTTAATTAACGGTGTTTGAGGTTGTCTTTATCAGCTTGCTATTTTATAAAAGCTTGTGTAGAAAATGGAATGTTTTTCAACCAAAAACTTATATTTGGTTATGGTTACAGTAGAATAACTAATTCAGACACTGTTTTATTCTGTGTTAATTGCATTTTGGTTAAAGTTTGAGCTAAATTTAATGAGAGGTTCTCAATTTCAACTTCAAATTTTGATTATGGCTTCTGCAGGGTTGCCACAATTTGGCAAGTGTCATGTGAAGTTAGAGGACGAAGATTGGTTGGAGATGTCGATTTTTCAATAGCATCTTCTGCCAAGGTTTCAACAATGAACATTAATGATGTTGCAGTTATTGCGGCTAGAAATTGCCACAAAAGGCAAAGAACGTCAATAATTCAAGTATTTAATAATCATGATTAAATTTAATTAATTTATTGTTTTTTTTTTTCGTTTTATATATATTTTTTTCTATTTGTTCATCGCCATCTGTTGACCAAAGATGTACTAATTTAAAATTGTCATGTGTTTTTGATAATCTCTCATTATGCTGAGATAGTATTGTGGTCAGTTTTTAACCAGATATTAAAAATATCATATTTATTTCATGCCCGTTAAGCCTTATAACGTTCGTGCCAGGATTAAGTATCCTAATTTCATTTTTTTAATAATAATCTTTCTTCAAGTAGTGGTCGAGATCTGTTGCACTAATTTTCATGAAACTTATATCAAAATAATTAACGACTGGTCTCCCATTTAGATCTTTGATAACTTACAAAAAATACTTACTGCTTTGGTATATTACTTTACTTTCAGTGCCGTACTGCGTTTGATGCGCCCGGTGCGAGCTTTAGAAATGCTCCCTTTTGGTGGGCTGACCTGCGGGGCTATGCAGCACGGTGCGGATCAGTCCGAGTTTGTTTCATTTTAACGTTTAATTGCCACGGGACTCGTCATTCGTATTGCAATGACGAGTCCCGTGGCAATCAAACGTCAAAATGAAACGAACTCGAGCTGATCCGCACCGTGCTGCATAGCCCCGCTGGTGCTTCGGCACTGCAGGCACTGCTCTATTTACAGCACTGACTACCTTGTTTTGGTTTGAAGTTGGATTGGTTTTTATTGTTTACTAACTGCGATCTTCGGCTTCATGCATGACCAGTATCCCGTTTTCTTTCTATACCAAATTTAATCAAAATCTGTCCAGCTGTTCAACTGAGCTGAGTGGCAAGATTTACAAATATTTCTATACTTTAAGATCCTTTCGCGTGTTTAACATTAGTCGGATATAGAGTAGTGTTTGATTACAATCTTACCTATGGACCGGTTACGTGAACTTTGGGTGCATTCGATTGCTATCGAAATTATTGAAATCTGCTATTGATAATACATAGTCCCTGAACACACAATTATTTGGTAAAACGAAAACACTATTTGGAATTCAAATTTCCCGCCATATGCGAAACGGTACACCTTAACGTACCCTGTAAAGAACCAAGCGAAAGAAAATCCGCTCATAACCTATAAATTTACATTATTTTGCAATCGATTACACTCAAAGTTAAGAAGACGGTGAACGAACTTATCCTGTGGGAACCTGGTCTCAATCTATCCGCTTTGCCTGACGGTTTTTTGCTTTTAGTTATTCCTCGCACGTCGCCGTTCAATCTGCACCTTCTGTCACTGTCAAAACTGCACATACCAATTTAACCGCTTCTAAAATCGCTGAGGTTTCCATAGACATTAAAAACAGGTAAGGTGGCCTTCCTAATAATTCTGGTGACAGTACGCGCCACGAACCTTGGTCGCTGTGACGTTAGTGTATATGGCATCGTAATAGAAATTAGTCTACATGGAAAAAACTTAAAAATCAGATATTCGAGATTTTTTTTACATAATATGTGTCATGTAGCGTTGAATTGGAGACGTGACGTGACGTGACGTTTTTAACCGTTTAAACCGATTGCGTCGCGTTACGCAAGGGGAACGACTATAATTGTTACCCGGTAATCAGTTTTTTTGCGAATCGTCTAGGTTTTACCCTATATTAAGGCTAACCTCATCCCCTTACGATATAATATTTGTCTTAGTTTTTCAAAGTCGGGTCTCATTTGTTCTTTTTCATTTCTGATTGAACATTCGCGAAAATTCAGAGATTTCTCAGGGCAGCCAAGATTCGTTGCGCGTACTGTAATCATATTATATGTATGGTTGCTAAGTTTTATCGTTGTTGTTATGCTATTTTTATCCTTATATGTCTTATGATTATTCTATTATATTTAAGAAGGAGTATTCCAAAATATAATAAAAAATAATTTCGTACGACACAATAATTTACCTACTCATCGATTTTACAATATTTTTGTGTTAAATGTACCTACTTACTTAAATACTTATACAAACACTCCCCAGATTTTTATTTAATGTTGTTTTTTGTGTTAAATTTGTTTTTTTTCTTTTAGTTCTATAAAATATTTTTTTTTGTGTTTTATAGTTTTGGTTAGAATGTAATAAATACTTATTACATTCTAACCAAAACTATAATTTTTTTTACGTTTATTTACGTAATTAAATTGCAGCAATTGCGGTAATTTGTGGTATTTATCGTCATTTAAAATGTACAGGATGTTGTATTTAAACAAAATTTGTAAATCGTTATAAAAGAGAACTAAAAAATAATATAGAAGTAAATAAAACTAAACCTTATAATTTTAACAAACGTGGGTGTCCATGAGGCATGGTGTCATGAACACTGGCTGCATTTCGACGTTGAATAGCAATAGCTATTCCTAATAATTATATAGCTATATATAAATATACTAACGCATATCCCAAAGCAGTCTGGAATAATATAGCTTTCTATAAGTGACAGAATTATCAGAATTTGATCAGTCGATCCGGAGATTAGCCCCTACTAAGAAATAAACTTTACCTCTTTATAATATTAGTCAAGCTAGATATTTATTTTGTTGGAAACATTAAGATTTGCTGGAATTTCATCATATTACAGTGAGGAAACTCAAGTAGTTTACGTGCCAAATTTTCCAAGGGGACGCAGGAAGAAATCTTTACGAAATAAGTGAGTATTGTATATAGAAATTTCTAAACTAACACATATATAAAAATATCAATGAAATATGAAATATCTATAATTATTGACTCACATTTGCCCACTGTTGAGCAAGGGTCCCCTCTCACTTTCGTAAGGAGGATAAGGCCATGAACCACCAAGGAGGCCCGGTCCGGTTTGGCGGGTAAAATACCAACCTCTGAAATAAGTCCCGGGTAGGTATGCGTGAAGGCCTCTTCTACAAGAGACCGCTTGGGGAAGTACCACCACACCTTTGCCAGATATTCATCTGCCAAGCAGTTGTGCAGCTAATACTAGCAGCGCCCCGCGGTTTCACCCGCGTTAACTACAATCTTTACACCAAAACGACTGAACGGATTTTGATTAAATTTAGTATTCAGGCACTTTAGATCCTGGAATAGAACGTAGGATACTTTTTAGTCCGTAAAAATGTACTGTACATTAGTGGTTATCCCGGATAAAACCACAGGGTGCTGCTTGTAATAAATATACCCTATGAAACTCACAAGTAACGTGGCTTTCTAATCGTAAAAGAATTTTCAAAATCGGTCCAGTAGATCCAGAGATTACCCCCACAATATCACAAACTAACAAACCTTACCTCTTTAAAATATTCATCATCAACCCATATCGTCCCACTGCTGGGCACGGGTCTCTCCTCACTTTCGTGAGGAGGGGTTAGGCCATAATCCACCACGGGGGCCCAGTCCGGATTGGTGGATAACATACCTAGCTCCGATGTAATTCTCCGGTAGTTATGTGGGTTTCCTCACGATGTTTTCCTTCACCGAAAAGCGAGTCATAATTACGTACATATGTTTTTACAGAAACACATTGGTACGTGCCCGCACTGGGATTTGAACTCACGACCTTCTGATTGGAAGGCGGACGTTCTCCCACTGGGCTACCACCGCTTCAACTAAAAATAAAATTATTATTATTATTTAAAATATTAGTAAGGATAAAACAGCTGTGCAGCAAGGACGCGGGGCGTTATCGGAATAGCGATGTTTTATCGACCGTGATAATGTTACGCTATGTGGGGGAAGCTCAAAAGTCTTCATATTCGATATCAAGCAGCGCCTCGCGGTTTCACGCGCAGACACCTTCAGTGCTGACAAAACAACAGTCGTGTTTTTCATATTTTGCCGCGAGTGCGGGAAAACAGCTGTTGTGTTTGTTGTATGGGAAAACACTATGGAGTGTGCAGAGCCCCACCCGTGGCTAGATAAGAAAATCGGCTCAGCTGTGAAAGTGTGAACTATTATCCCACGGGAACTGTCTATTTTTACGGGATAAAAAGTATCCTTTGTTATATTCCAGGACCTAAAGTATCTATTTAAAAAAAAAAACTTTACAATCCGTTGAGTCGTTTCGGCGTGAAGAGAAGACAAACACACACACTTTCGCATTTATAATATTAGTAAGATGCTTATAGGGCAGGCGTGACGCTTAACATCGCGTTACTCAGTGACATACATAAAAAAAATTAAAAGTCACGCTTGATAAATATTGACAACTAGCTGTGCCCCGCGGTTTCACCCGCGTAGTTCCTGTTCCCGCAGGAATATGGGGATAAAATATAGCCTATGTTACTCGCTGTCAATGTAGCTTTCCATTAGAGAAAATTAAGCCGAAACTTTACATATTCCTATACATACTTTCACCCCCTATATTTATTTTACCCCTCAAGGGTAAAGTTTTACAAACTTTGAATGTCAAATTTATTTATATCTAATCAAAAGCCTAAAAAATAAATTTCAAGCTTCTAGCTTCAAAAATGGCGATACTTCCATACAAACTTTCATCCCCTATTTCAAACCCTTACAATGCATTTTTTGCGATAAAAAGTAGCCTATGTCCTTCCCTAGGCTCTAGACTATTTCTGTACCAAATTTCATTTTAATCGGTTCAGTAGTTCAGGCGTGAAAGAGCAACAGACAGAGTTACTTTCGCATTTATAATATAAGTAAGGATAATTTAGATTAGGCACCTAGCAGAATGTAAAACGATATTTCCGATGGTATTCAATTATCACATTATCGGATAATTATTATGATAACAAAATACAAAAGGTACCTTTTTTGCGATAATTCAATAAATTGATGAACCTGATAATAAAATAATCTATACGTGAATATTCTATCTGAGCTGTTTTGACACTACTGTGTTCCGGTTTGAAGGTCACTGTTTCCAGCGAAATAATGGGTATTTGAGACTTTATAGCCGATGTCTCAGGGTGACGAGCGCAGTGCAGTACCGTGCAAGATTTTGCAATGCAAAGTTCTGGGTGGTGCTATAACTATTACAGGCAGGCGTAGCGGTAACCACCAGGTTAACGATTTGAACGTCTCGTCACTCAGCCAAATAAAGAAAATCCAAGGTTGGTGTTTTTAGCCGACTGCACCGAAAGAGGGTTATCTGATTAGTCATATTCGAAATCCGGTTGAACTGTATAGACTCCGGGAGTCAAGTCTCCGGTGAGTTCGAATCTCAGTGTGGGCATATACCAATATATTTCTAGTAAAACATTCACGTTAATACTCGCTTTTCGGTAAAGGTAAACATCGTCAGGAAACCTACATAACCCGAGAATTATTTCAGAGGAATGTAATCCACTTATCTAGATCGGGCGCCCGAGGTGGATGACGGCCTTATCCTCACGGAAGTGAGGTGAGACCCGTGCTCAGCGGGGGGCGGATATGGGTTGACGATAAAGCCCATTAGACGCAATACTAGTGGTTGGTAGTAAATAACCCTGATAGGGCTTATCACAATGTTCACTAATTATTAGTTTTATCTAAATTCAATCAAACTATAAAATTTGTTTAAATATTGCGTTATTAAATCTCGTCAATGGCATAAGGTTGCCTGAAATCACACGTCTGTGTTCAATTAATTTTACAGCAAGCGATAACACGCTGGCGCGCGAACCCGCACGTCTGTATTGACAATTTAATCACAACAGTTGTGTGCGCCCGCACTGCTGATTGAGTTTAGTTACGACGCAACGCCAGTAAACAGTGATCATCGCGAAAGTGCTAATAAAAACAAAACGGTTCAGCAACGAACATTATCAGATATAACAAGAGATAATTATAAATATTGATTAGTGAAAACAGCTTTGATAAACTTGATATAATGCTCATCGCTATCTAGCTAATTCTGTCACCACGTTGTTTTGATAAAAAATGCCCTCTTATCAGGGCTTAAGTGATTGCTTGGCTCACAGATTACAATAGGAACTTTAGATTTTTATAACAAATCAGTCAAAATGACAAGCGGTGATAGCTTAGTGGGAGGGCGTCTGCCATTCAAGGAGAGGGTCAATATTCATGATCTTCAACCCATATCGTCCCGATGCTGAGCACGGGTCTCTCCTCACGTTCGTGAGGAGGGTTAGGCCATAATCCACCACGTGGGCCCGGTATGGAGAGGATAGTGAGTTCAAATCCCAGTGTGGGCACGTACCAATGTGTTTCTTGTAAAACATGTTATGTAGTTACTACTGGAGTATTGAAGCGACTCGTGTCGCTTTTCGGTGAAGGAAAACATCGGGAGGAAAGTCACATATCCGAGAATTGTTACGGAGGTATGTGATCCACCAATCCAGATCGGGCTCTCGTGGTGAATTAAGCCTAATCCTCCTCAAGAAATTGAGGGGAACCCGTGCTCAACAGTGGGCCGATATGGGTTGATAATGATGATGATAAAAAAAAAACCATTTATTCTGACACAACTGCACACAACAGCGAACAACGTACGAACTTATTCAGAGACAAGACAAGAAAAAATTAAAACACACGATGAACATAAACTGACAATACCTGTCCTTTCGTGTGCACTATAAAGTTTCAAAGTAATGTTTGTGAATACGGGTGTAAGTATTTTGTGATGCGAATCGACCCAGTATTCATTTTGTAATGGTCATTTCGCACCACGATCAGCATGTGGTGCAAAAGTTCCCGTTAAAAAAAAGACTGTCGATTCGAATCGCATTTCGTTTTATTCATGTCGGTGCAAAACGCCCAATTACTCATTATCCGCTAGGCTAGCTACTATTCTGCGGCAGATAACCCGTTGCCAAGGTGTTCCAGCAGTAGATCTTGAAATTAGATTACATTTCTAAGCTTATCGTTTGTATTATCTTCGACCGCATCATCTCTTAATTACAGAGCATATATCAGCAGAAACACTGTCTCAGGGTGATGAGCGCAGTGCAGTGCTGGCCAAGAATATGCTAGGCAAAGTTCTATGTGGCACTGACTTGTTATGGGCAGGCATAAGTGAACGAGTTGCTCGTATCGATACTTAGCAATTAAAAAACGAGTACCTGGATGACCGAGCTTTGCACGGTTTTTTTTTATGACATTTTCTAAAAATGATTCCTAGCTAGATCGATTTATCGCCCCCAAAACCCCCTATATACTAAATTTCATGAAAATCATTGGAGCCGATTCCGAGATTCCAATTATTATATATATATATATATATATATACAAGAATTGCTCATTTAAAGATATAAGATAAACGCTGGTGTTTATAATGAGTAAGACTAAAATATGTTCAACATTCGCATATGTAAGAAATTATGCTTATGTTTCGATACCGACAGGAAACTGCAAAGAAAATATTTTTAAATAACTTTGTGAAATTCCACCATTGGAATTTAACTTGGCTGTGACATTACCAAGGAGACACTACCTAACACTATTTTGTCACACCAGTGTGGAACAGAAGCATTATTCCTTCGAGAATATATTTTGACGTGCCTATATATTATATATTGGATATATATATATATATATCCAATATTAAACAGAGAAAGAAGAGAAGAGAAGTAAACATGTCGAGTCTGAATGTGCTAACTATAAGAAATTAAATCAAATAAATAATTTCAAGTGTAAGCTTACAAATAGCAAGAGAATAGTTTCACATTTAGCCGTAAAGTAAAATGGATTGAAACGTAACCAAGTAACCTCCAACGTTAAAGTAGAATTGGACTCCCCATATGAGAAATTGGCGACGAAGTTCTGTTCAACAATCAGGAAGTTTTTTAAGGGAGAACTTTTTGGTGGTTTGTGAAACCATAGGCCATACAGCATGCTACCTATCGTCCTATCGTTATGGTGCGATGCTGCAGATTGAATCAAATAGAACTGACCGTGTGTGACCTTGTGTCTGTGTGAATCGGCATGACATTTATCGTGTGTGGTGTATATGCACGAACTGCAGATTGCATCAAGTCAGCAGCGTCGCGTCATGCCAATTGGACGAAATGCAGCATGGTGTATGACCTACATTAGTTTTTGTCTTCAACTAGTTATGCCCGCGACTTTGTTCGCATTTATTACCATATATTTGGAATCCTACAAGATAACTATATAGAAAGGAACATAAATGTACGTTTTGATAAACATTCTGTTTTTAATTCCAAAATTTTTCATTTAAATCCATTAGCCGTTTTGGACCCTTCATATAAATAGCAGACACTTGTGTCATGTAATTTGAAATCAATTAGAATTTTATTAGTAGGAGACATCCAAGACAAAACATGACTTCATAACTTAGGACAGCATGGCACTTAGGCTTATGTAATTAGACGGACGACCTGCTCACCTTGCCTGAGTTGTACAAAAGAAAACTTACAATAAATAATTTTGTATGAAACAATTCTAGCATTGATTCGTTAATTAGTAATTTATATAAACCATTGCTTCATGACATCCGGGAAGTCGAGATATCGGATACAGTGGCATAGATAGTAAGAATCCTGTATAATGAAATATACAACATCCTGTACATTACTCTAGTTTTTACTTTGTATTATTAGGCCGGCCGCCCACTTAAGTGACGTGACCTGTGATCTGACCAAGAACGTTTATACTTAGTCTATGGACCCGGCATGTATCGAAATTTTGTAAAAAAATGTGTAAATTTTTGCCGGGTGCGAGGGGTCGAGTAAGACTCACTAGTATCACACTAGTGATTACGGAAAACAAAGACCCATTTAAATGGTCGGAGATTGTGAATTTGCTACCGTTATATGAACAATCGATCATATAACTTGCAGGAGAGGTGTAATGTCAGATCGCATGCAACGCTGCTCAGGTGGACGAACGCTTAGATTAATGTTAATTTTCTAGTATTTTTATTTTTTCTTTTTATTTGCATTTGTTTTGAACGCTGAATGGTAATAAATTATGCTTTATTTCGTATTTTCAGAAGTTCGATAGTTGCGTAAGTAGTTAATTGCATTTTTTTATTGCGTCTAAGTTAATTGCATGGTTTAAGATACATGTTTCAGTAACCTCACTCATTGCATGTTCGTTAAGGGTCTTCGTAGACAGAGGCAGTTCTGAGTTTGAGTGATCTGCGTTTTTGGCAGCGTGCAGTTTATACTATATGACTACTATATGCTACTGGGGATGTTACGGAGGTGGCTCATTACGAACCGAAGTCGGAGTCGGAGTTAATAAATTTGGTTTGTCGGAACCGGAGTCGGGGTCGGAGTTTATAAATTTGGTTTGTCGGAACCGGAGTCGGAATCGGAGTTTTTAAATTTGGATTGTCGGAACCGGAGTCGGAGTCGGAGGTGGTGGTAGAAGAGAGATGTGTTAAGGGCAGGCCTCATAAAATAAAATCAGCAAAACAAAAATCAATTTTCAATCAGCCTGTTTAATTTCAATTAAATAATAATAAACTTACTTGACATGAGAGAAAAATGAAAAAAATAAATAAAAATGTTTTCAATAACAGTTCAAAATGTATATAAGGAAAGCCACCGTCCGATGTCCTAGTTACTCCTCTCCGTGCATGGTTGTCTGTAAGAGATCGCTCTGAGCGATAAGACCGCCCATTGTGACACTAATTGTAAAACTTGTTTTGTTCGAGTTTTTAAGTTTTCTTTGTTCTGTGGTGTTTCAATAAAGAGTTTATCTATCTATCTATCTAATGTATTGTCTATCAAAGTCGCAAGACCTCCGATTAAACGCTCCGATTTAAAGGTGTCGGAGCCGTAGTCGGAGCCGGAGGTGTAATATCAATCGGAGGTTCCGACTTATCGGAGTCGGAGTCGAAGCTTCGTAACAACCTTAATCGCTACAGTCAGTGAGAAAAACTCGACAGCGTGATCACACACACCTGATTGCATCTTGTTTGCGATGACCTTTATAGATAAACTACAATAACATGACACACAACTCTAAATTAATTAATCTACCAATGTAATTGAGACTATCCAAGCGCCATCTAGTTTCTTATGCATTTATAGGTGCAAAATCAGGACGATACAGAAAATTATTCTATTAAACATTTTTTTTTTTTAAGTTTTTGTCCCTATTTATTCCTATATGTGATTGGTGCCCGCGAGTCATGTTATCGCGGTATATTTTTACTAAGAGCTAATTGTGCATGTCTTCATAATTCATTTAGGTTGCAAGGGTGATAATCCACTGGAGAAGACTTGTAAAGTCATAATCAGCTAATAAGATCTGAAGTCTCTTTAGTGGGTTGTCGCCTTAAGCTCCTCTAAGTTTCGGCAAGCGTACATAATAAAAGTGGAAATACGCTCTCCGTTCAATTGCAAAGTTTGATTGAAATCGGTTTGGCCGTTTTAAGGTGAAAGTCAGACTATCAGCATTGCATAATAAAGTTCACCTTGAAGAACAATCATTATCAAATAACTAATTAATTAATTAATAACACTAATATTCATAAATAAATAACTACAGTAAGGGGTCATCCATATATTACGTCACACGAATTTAATGATTTTTTTGTCCCCACTCCCTCGTCCTGGTCACAGGCGGTCACATTTGTGTGACCCCCTATTCCAGTGTCACTGTACATATTTTGCAATTTTAGATCTAGTAATGCTTTTACTAAAACAACAGTTCTGATAATCAGACTTATTCCATTTCTTTTTTTTAAGATTTTGATTTGTAACGTTACGAATTGTATGAAACTTCCACCCGTTGTCACAAGATGTCACACTTGACCCCCTCTTCCCTACGTATTAATATATAGATAGCACCTTGTCAAATTTCTGATTAAAAAAAAAATTATGTCACTAATATTCATAAAAACAAAAGTGTCAACACATTAAGAGGGAACATCCACTGCGGCGCACGATTCATTTGAAGTTACATTAAAATGCAAGTTACAATTCTTTGGTATTACTTATTCCATATTTAGTCTTGTCCAGACGGTCAGTGCTGACGTCTGTCGTCCGGAGCTATGGCTATGAAAACCGTGCGTGCATTTAGTAACGCACTGACCGCGTCCGCAGTGTTCGTAGCGATAGCTACTGATGACGTTTCCACTGAGGGCACTGTTTCCAGCGAAATCACTGGGCATATGAGATTTAGAACCAATGTCTCAGGGTGACGAGCGCAGTGCAGTGCCGCGCAGACTTGTGCAATGCAAAGTTCTGGGTGGCGCTGTAACTGTTGTGGGCAGATGTAGCGCTTACCATCAGGTGGAAGATTTGCTCGTCTCGTCACTCGGTTAAATAAAAAAATACGACAGTACAAGGAAATATGGCCTTAGTCAGCCTTATCCATTCGTCGTACTGGGGCGGTCAAATCAGTTACTTTTATAAAATAACATGCATTGTAAATAATCATTTCTCACACACACACACACACAATGTAATACAACATACGCTAATTCACTGACATTTTCGTCTTCCAATGTGTCATATCGCTACATCACTTAAGTGGGCGCCGGGACTAACAAATCACACCATTCTCACTCCATGTAAAGGCTGTTTACATTATGGTAGTCTTTAGTAGAGTGGTTTAGTTCTACTAGAAAGCCAAGTGCTTTATTAAATGGAATCTTACTAGAGCTAGTAGAATCGTACTGTCACGTGTCACGTTTTAACTAAAGCATTACTAAAAAAACACTCTACTAAAGCATTCTACTAAAACACTACTAAAGACTTGAATTATGTAATTTGGCCAACGCGTACTTACCACAGATATATAGATAACAAACTACAAGAAGCGTTGAAAGAGGACAAGGGGACTGGTTGCGATATACCAAACTTGGACCCGTTTGCTAAAGAAGTGACCCAATTTGATAAGAAGCACCCAAAGGTGAAATGTGACGGCCAAGACTGGGTCAGATGTTATGTAAGTACCTATCTCACAAGTTAATACTGCATGACTCAAAACCGCGTTATCGCTGCTTCTGCAAGAGACCGCTTGGGGAAAGTACCCACACCTTTGCCAGATATTCATCCGCCAAGCAGTAGTGCGCAAACATTACTGTGTTCCGGTTTGAAAGGTGTTGTTTTCAGCGAAATTACTACACATTGGACTTCTGAACAGTACTTTGTCTTGTCCCACATCAGTAGAAGCCAAAATATTGTATCGGTTAGCAGATCTAGCCTTGACAAAATAACTGTTAATTTTGTTACTGTTTTGTTGTTTTTTTAATCTCTGTGTATTGTTTCTACAGGACGATGTGGTCGCCTAGCGACAAAGTCCTTTAAAAAAATTAAAAAAAAAAAAGCGAAATTACTGGGCATATGAGACTTTCGAGCCGATGTCTCAGGGTGACGAGCGCAGTGCAATGCCGCGCAGGATTGTGCAATGCAGCGTGGCGATTACCATCAGGTGAACGACTTGCTCGTCTCGTCACATAGTCAAATCGTGAAAAAAATATGTAAATATATATGTAACAACTCCGCTCCTGTTGTAGTTTTACAATAGGTTTTTAACCTTTGCAACTTTCTACCTTTTTTTCTTCATTAGTTAACTAATTAGCATGTGTCATCGGTAATTAGTTTTAGTCCGTCTGTTGGTTGTTATTATGGTTATGAATCTCTTTTGTATGAAAATTCTAGATTATTTACATATGCATTCGACACTCGTAAAGCCGCAAGAAATTGGCATGGGTTTGCGATGATGGAATATAATTATCTTAAAATAAATCGACTTTAAACTAATAAACACCGAAGAAAAGTTACAGGAAAGCAAAATACGCAATTTTGTTTACTTGGATGACATATTTTTTTCCAGTTATCTTGATTTATTAGTCAGCGGTGGGCAAACTTTTTTAATGGGGGGCCAGAAATTTTAAGAAAT
Organism: Campaea margaritaria; assembly: GCA_912999815.1. NCBI lineage: Eukaryota > Metazoa > Arthropoda > Insecta > Lepidoptera > Geometridae > Campaea > Campaea margaritaria. Next base: position 6,532,865 of record OU538814.1, read on the forward strand.
TTTATAGTAGGGCCAGAATTATACGACAAATGCATTTTGTATAGAAACTTTTAATCATATAAAAACATTACAGCATTACACACTTGCACAGATGTTTATTCTACTAAGTAGGATCTACTTTATACTTTTGGACCGACAAAATATAATTATCGCGGGCCATATACTGTTCATGTCGAAGGACCTTCGGCGGGTCGGATTAAATGCTTTCGCGGGCCGGAGTTGGCCCGCGGGCCGTACCTTGCCCATCACTGTACTAGACCGATTTTGATATAATTTCTATGGGACCAATCTGAAAATACACAATTTTTTAAATCCGTTATTAGATGACGGAGTTTCGAGGTAACAAAACTATAAAAAAAAAACCAACCGAATTTTTGTCCTCTTTTTTGAAACTGGTTAAATATTTAGCGTTGCAGGAGTCGGAGTCGAAGCTCCGTAATATCCTTAACGTTAACCACCTTTGACCATATCGTCACTTACCACTAAGTTATATAATCATAAGGGTTAAATGCTAACCTATTTTTTTTATATTCCAGCTTCATGAATGCAGAGTAGTAAATGAAATCTTAACAACAACGACGGACATAGAATGCAAATACCAAGATATAATATACCAGAGCGATGCAAAGTACATTATTGGCAGCCCAACGACTGTGGTGGGCGACGACCCTTATGTACTTACAAAGAGCGATCATGTCAAAGTGAAATGTACGGGAACACATACCGTTAGGTAAGTGGACATTGTTTTGTTTACAGTGCGCGTGATGGATCTTGACCCTTCTGACAACTAGCTCAGTGATAGAGCAGAGAAATCCTAACTACTGAGTCGAAAGGTTCTGACATAAATCTGTTTAGGTTGAAAATGGCTTATTAGCGACTCAGTTTAGGTTGCTACCTTTTTCAACCATAACTGGATCCAGTTTAAGTTGAAAATGGCAGCAACATAAAAAATAAGACGTCACGGTAGGATTATGCGACGCGGCTCAGTTTAGGTCTTCAATTGAATCGCTATAAGAGGTCATGGTATGCCTCCAGTACGAACAACGGACGATGAGTTACAAGGTTACTGTTCGCCCATAAAACGTTAACTGCGTCCTCACTTGCGAAACTTCAGCGCGGCCAAGATCCGTCGCGCGTACCGTGTGCTTAGAGTGTGGTTTTCTAGATAGATTTGTGTGGAATCTAAATGCCATACCTATATGGCGTGGCTTTTTTTAGTTCTCATGTTTTTAATAAAATTCTTAAACGACTTTTGGTTGGTTTTAAGTTGATTTTGTTTTATTTGACAAAGTAGTTTTTGCTCGTGTTATTTCATGTTAACACTTTCACTGCTGAGCCGTTTTGCTTGTCTAGCCACGGGTGCGGTTCTGCACGCGCCATAGTGTTTTCCCATACAAAAAACACAACAGTCATGTTTTCCCGCACTCGCGGCAAGTTGTGAAAAACACGACAGTTGTGTTCTCGTCACTGAAAGTGTTAATTGGTGTTTTTAACTTGTTTGTTGTGTTTTAATTGACATGTTGTTTCTTTTTGTTTTCTTTCCAGTCCTGAATCTAAAAATGAAACTGATTTACAGTAAGTAGTTGTCCATCTACTTTGGTGTTTTTTAGTTTGGTTCACTGTCTGCATACTAACTAACTGTTTCTTAGTTTGATTTCCAAATGTAGAAACTAACTAACTTGACAGTTATCCTAATATTGGGCAGGGACTTTTTCCACGCACCACCTATACAATAAAATATAAATCGTTATACAGGGTGTTACAGAATGGCCCTATAAGTACTCAGCAGGCTTGTTTCGATCTAGCATGTGAATTGTTTTACGTGTGCAAAGTATAATTTAAATATATATTTTTTTATTTAGTAGAATATTGCGTCGACCCTAAATGTTTGTTTTCTTTTTTTACCTACTATCGCACCACACCTAAAAGTGGGTAGGTGTGAATATCTAACCATGTCTGTCGGACAGACGTACGCCGGAAATACCCGAATACCCTGCCCCGGTTATTTATAGGGTATTATGTAACGCCCTGTATATATAAGTCTATAAGCCTATACATATATAAATCGGTTTATATTATGCTAGTCTTTAGTTTAACTAGAAAGGCAAGTGCTTGATAAAATAGATCCGTAATAAAGCTAGTAGAATCGTCATAAAAAGTGTAATGTTTTCACGTTTCTACTAAAAATGTCTAGTAAAGGCTAGCATAATGTAAGCGGGCCTTTAAATAATCTCAAAGGTTTAGGCTTCATTTTATTTTATTTTATATATTCAACAGCGTTTTACAATGAATATAAACAACTAGCTGTACCCTGCCACGCCTCGCTGTGGCACATTCGCACATTCGCTGATATGTCACTGATGAAAAAAATAGATAAAAACGATCCTTGATGCTGATTATATATCATGCTAAAATTTCAGCTCGATCGGTGCAGAACTTTTTGAGTTTTTGAAGCGTACACAAACCAACATAACATTTTTATATATATAGAAGATAGATAAGTTTGGTATAAAATATGGCCAATACAAGATTACTTTATATTATATTAATTAAGTTATGGTTCACAGTTTTTACAATTGTATCGATGACTTATGGCACAGTGTGTGTGTGTTACAGTGCGTGTGTTTTTGTGTATGTGTGTGTGTGTGTGTGTAAAAAAAGTAGGAATAGGAAGTAGGATATTAAAGTTTCTAACCGTGCTAACTAACCATAGGATCTTGTAATACGCGTTTTGGTGAAAACGTGAGACATATTTTCGTGTAAAATATGTTAACATTAATACACTAACACAGAGACTTTCGCATTAACGGACCTCATCTTCTTTCTTTCTTTCTTCTTTTTTCCTTTCTTTTCTTCTTTTTTTTTTCTTTTATTTAGAGGTAATGTAGTATTTCCCATGCGAGATTCTGCCACGAATCAGCCGTTGAAAGGGAAATTTGCTTTGCTTAAGTCTAACCATAATCAGTTACTTACTATTAAATTTAATATAATTATCATTTTAAAAAAAAAATATTCTCCTCTTTGCTTGTATGTCTGGTTGACTTGAGAAATTGCTATAATTTTCCATAGTTTCAATAAACGATTTGAGTTTTGAATGGGATCGCATCATGTTTTTATTTATTCTCTAGGTTGTTTGGAACAGATCGCCTTTTGGCTGTAAGATCGACCATAGCTCCGTAAGTTTTTTAATGTTTTATAGTCTGCTATACAATAAGAGGCCGCCTGGAGAAGTACCACACCTTTGCCAGATATTCATCCGCCAAGCAGTAGAGTACAAACATTACTGTGTTCCGGTTTGAAGCGCACTGTTTCCAGCGAAATTACTGGGCATATGAGACTTTAGAGCCGTTGTCTCAGGGCGACGAGCGCAGTGCAGTGCAGGATTATGCATTGCAGTGTTCTGGGTGGTGCTGTGACTGTTATGTGCAGGCGTACCCCTGTTCAAGTTTACAGGGGACAGCGAATCTCCCACCCCCCAAAGAAATGATAGAATAGTCTGGGAACCTCTGGTGTAGAGGCAGATGAATGGACATGACTTATGTACTTAATGTCGTGGATTGCAAAAACGCCTACGATATTGTTGCACCTGTGTGGTCGAGGCTTAATCGTGACGACGATATTGACCCACTGGTGTATCGCCTTGGTTACCATTTAACATATTTTTAACATGTTTGGATTGCTCGTTCACGTCGCAAGAGTGATTATGAAATAACACGCCGCAAAAGATTAAGTAATTCCAGTCCAAATAATGATGGTAAGGGCTTAATAATTTGACTGCTGAGCCGATTTTCTTGTCTAGCCACGGTTACGGATCTGCACATGCCGTTGTGTTTTCCGGTACTCGCGGCAGGTTGAGCGGTAGCCTTGTGCGAGAACGTCCGCTTTCCAAGATGAAGGACGTGAGTTCAAATCCCAGTGCGGGCACGTACTAATGTGTTTCTTGCAAAACATAATATGTTAGTAATTGTCACTCGCATACCGTGAAGGAAAACATCGTGAGGATACCCACATCTCAAGGTGGCGAGCGCAGTGCGGTGCCGTGCGGGATTATGCAATGCAAAGTTCTGGGTGGTACTGTAACTGTTATGGGCAGGCGTAGCGCTTACCATCAGGTGAATGACTTGTTCGTCTCGTTACTCAAAATAAAATGGTTTGAGTTGTTGAAGAAATTCTGAGGTTTTCAATATGTATTATAATTATATATCGACTACTTGTATATTTGAATTTAAATGTTCTATGTTAATTATAACTGATTTTACCCAACTGCCCAAAGGAAGGTCATGTTTCTATATTTGCGTAGGTAATTTTTTTAAATAATGTTCATATAACCGGTTGTTACATAGAATTTTATAATAATTTAAAAGAAGATAGTGTAAAATCTACTCTTAAATAGTACCTGTAAAGTCTTTAATGCATAAATTTAGTTCATCTTATTTGACTTAAAATTTCTAACTGTTTGAAATATTTTAATTAATTATTCATTGATTAGGCTATGGATCTTGTATTTCGGGTTATATTTTTATCCGTTTTCTTTTAGTTTTTTGACGTATGGTTGTGTGCGGTATGTTTGTCCCAATCAATGTATTTTTAGGGAGTTACCACGCCAATCAATCGATGGCATCGATCGATGTCGTGGTAGCTTCGGCTGTTGGGTATCTGTCGATCGACGTCGATTGACCTCATTCTACCATCGATCTACAATCAAAATAGTGGTGTAGTAGCTTCGGCTGTTGAGTAACTGTCGATCGACGTCGATTGACCTCATTGTTCCATCGATCGACGAACGATTTTTTGCTCTGGTAACACCCTTACCTTTTTTTATATGTATTTTCTAAAATGTACATTCACCCCCAGCATACTCCCTTCAAAATGGACGGGGCATGCGATAGGGTATCGCCGCGTGACCCCCCTGCCGCCGCCCCCAGGGCGAGAGGATTCCATCGATGTGCTGATCTTCGGCTTCGATTCCACCTCCAAAAACGGCTTTATTCGGAGAATGCCGAAGAGCTTCCGATTTCTCACTGATGACCTCGGCGCTACAGTGTTAAACGGGTAAGTTTTGACGTTAGTTCTGAAATCTGCCGCTAATGTAGTGTCGCTCTACTTTTTTAATCTTATCGGCTTCATACCAGGCATAGGAGAAGAGTTACCGAATCCTTACCGAAGAATCATGAGATATTTTAGTTTATTCCAAAATTCGCCGCTAGGGGCGGTAGTGTCGCTTATATTGATTTAACACTTTGACTGCTGAGCCGATTTGCTTGTCTAACCACGGGCGCACCTCTGCACACTCCATAGTGTTTTCCCATACAACAAACACAACAGTTGTGTTTTCCCGCACTCGCGGCAAGTTAAGTAAAACACGACAGTTGTGTTCTCAGCACTGAAAGTGTTAAAGTGTCCACGTAAGTGACGGTCGAGCGCAACAGAAAAGTGTGACGATTGCTTTGAAATTTCAAGATAAAAAGTTTCACCCAAACTCGGGAAAAACCTACTGAATGATATCTTTGTTATATCAGCTACAACATTGTCGGGGATGGTACTCCGGCGGCGCTGTTCCCGATCCTGACGGGGAAGACCGAGCTGGAACTGCCTGATGTGCGGAAGAAATCCAAGAACAAGGGCTCGCTGGACGTCATGCCCTTTATATTCTACAAGCTGAAGGAAGACGGGTGGGTATCATATACAGAAAACAAACTAAAGAAATATTTGTATGGTAAAAAGGCGTGGGGTATTCCCGGTTCAACCATGTAATTATTTAAATATCTATGAATGCAGTTTAAATTGCTTTTTAAATTCAAGTAATGTGTTCTTTCAGTAAAATGTTCCATCTACAATATTCAAGGTACTTTCCCTCCATGTGGCATATCCGTGGGACACCCTGTATAATTATAATTATCCTTTGATATCAAGCACCTCACGCTTTTTAACCATTCAATTAATATTCTTTTCTACTATTTAGTTCGGCTTGCTATTAAAGCGTATTTTTTAGTTTTTTTTTTTTTAATATTTAATTTATTTTAACATTAAATTATTGTATTGTCATCTATCCTTGATAAGTGTGCAAAATTTCGATTTTATCCAACGTTCAAAAGGGGGTCAAAATCATGTTCAAAGTTTCCGTTACATATATATAATTATGTACTATGAACCTCCTTTGCTCCTGTCGCCTACATTTTACCACCAAGGTGGGGGGCGCCCACTATACCACATCTAAAATGCGGAGTACGCCAAATTCAACAACCTTTTCATCGACAGATATCGCACAGCCTATTTCGAGGACATGCCCTGGATAGGTACATTCCAGTACCGTTTCAACGGCTTCAAAAAACAACCGGCGGACCACTACCTGCGCGCCTTCTACCTGGAGGAGTCCAAGAAGGGGAGCACGTGGTGGCACGGGGGGCCCCAGGCCAAGTACTGCGTCGGGGACACGCTGAGGTATCGACTGATGATGAATATCACTGAGCAGGTGAGTCACTAATTCACACACGTATCCGAATTCACTAACTCCGCCGCCAAATTCACTAAGTCTCCTTTTAAATTCACCATATCACTCGTCAAATTCAATAACTCTAAACCCGTTTAACAAATATTCACCAGTCACTTACAAAATTCACTAAGTAACCCACCAAATTCACAGATTCGCCTACCAAATTCACTAAGCAACCCATCAAATTCACAGATTCGCCTACCAAATTCACTAAGTAACCCACCAAATTCACAGATTCGCCTACCAAATTCACTAAGTAACCCACCAAATTCACAGATTCGCCTACCAAATTCACTAAGTAACCCACCAAATTCACAGATTCGCCTACCAAATTCACTAAGTAACCCACCAAATTCACAGATTCGCCTACCAAATTCACTAAGCAACCCATCAAATTCACAGATTCGCCTACCAAATTCACTAAGTAACCCACCAAATTCACAGATTCGCCTACCAAATTCACTAAGCAACCCATCAAATTCATTTATTCACTCACAAAATTCACTAACTCATCCACCAAATTCACGAAGTCACTCACCAAATTCACTTACCCAGCAAATTCACGTTTTCTCCAAAGGCACTGTATCATATTTTTCCTTAAATTTTCTAGTTCTTCAAGCTCCCCGGCAAACACTTCGCGTTCACGTTCATAGCAGACATCACACACGATGACTTCAACATGATCTCCATGGCGGACGAGGACACGGTGCGGTTCCTGGCGGCGCTGCGGGACTCGGGCCGCCTGGACAACACGCTGCTGATGGTCATGGGGGACCATGGACCCAGGCAAGGACCATAATATACTCCATGGATTCGGCACGCACAATAGATTGTTTTTGACTCGTAAAAGTGCAATATTTTTGCCTACTTACAATAAAAGATTTGGGTTTTGCATCTAAAGCTGAGTCCACATCTGTGACCGTCACCGTGACTCCGTGACCGTAACAAATGCCCGTGACAAACGCAAGTGGGGACATGTTTTTTTGTGTTTTGTGAGGGAAGTGTGTGCTTTCGACCACACGAGTGAAGTAAAATTTCTTTAGCTCATTTTTTTATTTTATCGATATAGTTATAATTTAATATCATTTTTTATTAATTATATTTTTTTCGTTTTTTTTTTATTTATCATTTATTTCCTCATCCCCTTACTCCCTTACCCCTTATCATTTAGTTATTGTTTTATTAGTTCATTATGATTTACCTCTCAACTTCCATTCGCCTCGCCCGGTCACATTTATCGTAACGCATTCACCAGCTTGCTTCCCAAGTCAAGCGTGCGTAAAGAAGTTTTATTTGAAAAAACTTGTAAAAAAACAACTAGAAACAACCCTAATTCCAACTCCCCATTTCAGATATGCAAAAGTCCGAGACACTCTCCAAGGGAAATTAGAGGAGCGCCTCCCATTAATGGCTATCCGTCTCCCTCGCACCCTCAAAGACGCCCGCCCCGACATAGAGGCGAGCCTGAGCGCCAACGCCGACGTTCTCACCACACCACACGATATACACGCGACTTTACTCGACGCTATGGGGCTAACTCAATATCAGAGTTTGTATAAGATACAGGGAGCGGATTTATATAGAGGGATGTCTTTGTTTGAACCGGTGAGTCGAGAGTTCTATGGTGAGCTCTGTGTCAGGATAATTTAACAAGCACACACAGATACACACACAGTTTTTTTTTTAATCTTTAGTGATGTATGCACAGATCCCCCGCAACCGCTCGTGCAGCGAGGCGGGCATAGAGCCGCACTGGTGCGCCTGCCTCGCGTGGCAGGCGCTGGCGCCGACCGACCCGCTCTACGCGCAGGCGGCCGCCGCCTTCGTCGCCTTCGTCAACTCGCTCACCGAGCCCGTCAGGTGGGTGTGTCCCGGGCGCCGCCCTGGGGCGCCTGCCTCGCGTGGCAGGCGCTGGCGCCGACCGACCCGCTCTACGCGCAGGCGGCCGCCGCCTTCGTCGCCTTCGTCAACTCGCTCACCGAGCCCGTCAGGTGGGTGTGTCCCGGGCGCCGCCCTGGGGCGCCTGCCTCGCGTGGCAGGCGCTGGCGCCGACCGACCCGCTCTACGCGCAGGCGGCCGCCGCCTTCGTCGCCTTCGTCAACTCGCTCACCGAGCCCGTCAGGTGGGTGTGTCCCGGGCGCCGCCCTGGGGCGCCTGCCTCGCGTGGCAGGCGCTGGCGCCGACCGACCCGCTCTACGCGCAGGCGGCCGCCGCCTTCGTCGCCTTCGTCAACTCGCTCACCGAGCCCGTCAGGTGGGTGTGTCCCGGGCGCCGCCTCGCGTGGCAGGCTTTATCTTCGCCAACTGGCTCACCGAGCCTGAAATATAATTTCCAGGTCGCTGTGCGCGGCGCGCTCGCTGGGCGCCGCGGCGTGGGTGTCGCGCCAGCGCGCCAACAGCCGCCTGCTGGCCTTCCAGGAGGCGCGCGACGCCGACGGCTACGTGGGCCGCTTCGGCGCCGCCACCGTGCGCGCGAGGGAGAACTACCAGCTCAAGGTGAGGGCCGCTAGGGGGCGCCGAATTCTATTATGTAAGTTTCTTTATCAATCCTCTAGGAGTTTTGGCCGAAAACCGAAAACCTTACATTGGAGTTTTTGTTTTTTTTTTCTCTCAAATTTATCTTTCTTCGTATGTTAATGTGTAATATTGTCTATTAACTGTTCATTAACGTGTAACTCTGTGTGCGTGCTGTATGCGCCTGTACAAGCCGCATTAGCTACCCTTCTGTGAAGACAGCTTACTGTTCTGTTTCTACTATTCCATAACTGAATGGCAATACATTATTTATTACGTACATAATACATAATATTCCATACATAATTGTTTAAAATTAAACTTCTTTACGCACGCTTGAGTTGGGGAGTAAGCTGGTGAATGCGTAACGAGAGCGTTACGAAAAGTGTGATCGGGGCGAGGCGAACGGAAGTTGAGAGGGAGATATAAGTTAGTGTAAATAGGAAAATAATAAATAATTAATAATTAAAAATTTATAATTTTGATTACTAATTAATAATAAATAATAAAAAAAGAACTAAAAAAGTTTTACATTAGTCGTGTGGTCTAAAAAGCACCCTCGTTTTTTTTTAAGGTTGCGGTTGAGCCCGGCCACGGTGTGTACGAAGCGTCTGCCACATATATTATCAAAGAAAACAGGTTCGAATTCGATGTTAGAGACATATCAAGGGTTAACGCGTAAGTATCTATCGTCCGTAATTTTACAAGCTTTTATCATGTCACCATCGTCGTCGTCATCGTCATCGTCTTCATCGTCATCATCGTTGTTATCGTCATCGTTATAGTCATCATCGTCGTCATCGTCATCGTCTTCATCGTCATCATCGTTGTTATCGTCATCGTTATCGTCATCGCTGTCGTCATCGTCATCATCGTCGTCATCGTCATCGTCGTCATCGCTATCGTCATCGTCATCATCGTCGTCATCGTCATCGTCATCATCGTCGTCATCGTCATCGTCGTCATCGCTATCGTCATCATCATCGTCGTCGTCATCGCTATCGTCATCGTCATCGTCGTCATCGCTATCGTCATCATCGTCATCGTCGTCGTCGCTATCGTCATCGTCATCATCGTCGTCATCGTCATCGTCATCATCGTCGTCATCAGTGCCGTCATCGTCATCGTCATCGTCATCGTCATCATCGTCGTCATCAGTGCCGTCATCGTCATCGTCATCGTCATCGTCATCGTCATCGTCATCATCGTCATCGTCATCGTCGTCGTCATCATCATCATCATTATCATCATCATCATCATCATCTGTCAACTGTTAATTTTTATGGAATAAAAGTATCCTATGTGTTAATCCAGGTAATAAACTGTATGTGTACCAAATTTCATCAAAATCCGTTTTGTAGTTTTTGAGTGAAAGAGTAACAAACATCCATCCATCCATCCATCCTCACAACCTTACACATTTATAATATTAGTTCAAGATATATTGTGAATATTATTACTTTATAAATATAGAACCGAAAAATTGTGTTATTAGAATAGAATAGAATAGAAAAACTCTTTATTTCGTACTCGTTATTTCGTATTATAAACCTCGCCTTCATAAAGTTTTTACTTCTGTCGTTTATTAACATGCTTTATTATATATATATATATATTTATTTTTTTTTAATTTATTATTTACGTATTTACAGATACAACGACGAACCCAAGTGTATCAGCGCATCACATCCACACCTCAACATGTATTGTTACTGCAACGGGTGATGTAACACGTAACATGCAACGCAACACAACAATTAAAACAACTAGTAGCTCGTAACAAGAACATTTTAGGCAACTAATAAGGGCTGACACACATAGAAGCGATGCGATGCGACGTTTATAATGCACCGATTTTATGTGTGAAGATTAGTTTACACTTTCATTAGTTAAGTGGCGAGTTAAGTTGTGAAACTGACGAGCTTAGTCCTTTATCATCGTTAGACATCAATTTGTCAGTTAAGTAGTAAGTTGACGACTAAATAAGGTTTGTCAAACGATAGTCTGTACTTAACTCACCAGCTTTAGAAGTTAACTCGCCACTTAATTAATGAATGTGTAATCAGCCTGAAGTCAATTTGCGCGTACTGAACTGTATTATTATGTAGTTCTATCTCATTCTATCGTCTCGAATTGTCGTTTGCTAGAGCGAGAAGTGCTGTCGGTAACGGCCGCACACCTTATGCATAAGAGTGAGAAAGAGTTACGGAAAAAAATAGATTCTATGCTGAGAAGTGAAATTCATCCCGTGAATTAACGAGAATATTAATTTTAATTAATTCATGAATAAGCGAAAATTTGTATTATCACAATTCTCAATTATTAATTATAATAATGGTCTTGACTGTCGGTGGTGTGTGTATCTACATGCAAAAAATATAGCAGCTAAACAGTTGCAGCTGCATTTTTGCAGGTGTTTGAGCAGCTAAACAGTTGGAACTGAATCTTTATCTTTATGGACGTTTGAGCAGCTGAACAGCTGCAGCTACATTTTTATACGTGTTTGAGCAGCTAAACAGTCGGAGCTGCATTTTTATATACCTTTGAGCAGCTAAACAGTTGCATCTGCATTTTTATATACCTTTAAGCAGCTAAACAGTCGGAGCTGCATCTTTATAGACATTTGAGCAGATAATTAGTCGGAGCTGCATCTTCATAGACGTTTGAGCAGCTAAACAGTCGGAGCTGCATCTTTATAGACATTTGAGCAGCTAAACAGTTGCAGCTGAATCTTTATAGACGTTTGAGTAACCAAACAGTTCCAGCTGCATGTTTATAGACGCGCGAGCAGCTAAAAACTCACACCTACATGTTTGAAGACATTAATGGATTTATTTATATAAAGCAAAAGATTAGTCTTTAATTATTATTTATACTCAAGGAAATTAAAAAAAGACATAATTGGTGCGGAATTCATGCATTCCTTAACCTGATTTGATGATTCTTGCCATTAGAGAGTATATTACGTCCAAATTGGTCTCATTTAAAACTAACAATTAAGTTTCGTATTTATTGATAAATAGAAAAAAAAAGTGTCACAAAATGTTACATTATGTTTATTTGCATAATATAATCTACATAATTATTAAAAAAATATAATCAATTTAAATCCATTATAATGAATTAAGTATAAAAATCCTCACATTTTTACATAATTATTTCCTTATATTATAAAATTACTATTTTTTTTTATTGGTGTTTATGAATTTCAACTTTTTGTCTTTATTATTTGTTCTTTTTGATCATGTGTGTTCAATTACTATTGTTGTCCTCTTATTTAAGCAAATTAGTGCTAAGTTATAACCTGAATTATTTTTTAAGACACGTGAAATCGCCCTATGTACTGTTTCGTTCCATCACTCTAACCACCAAGCCATCGGTGGTCCCGCGAAAAACTGCAGTAAAATAGCTTAGAACAGAATAATATATGCTTTATTGCATTAAAATTCAAATTCAAATTCAAAATATATATTATATCTTAAAAAAGGTAAAAATAAAGAAGCACTTTTTGGCTGTTAAAAATTCACAAGGCACTTACAGAAAAAAAATGTACCTAAAATACAATGGGCGGACTTATCGCTAAACGAGCACCATCTTCCACGAACGACGATCATCCAGTCGACCGTTGGATGGAGACAAATGATGAGATAGGCAGAGAAGTAAGATTTTAATAAATTTTCAGTGAGATCTTCAATGAAACCTCTGTTGCTGGAAATGGGTGGAATGCTCATTTTTTTTTTCATTTGTGGCAAGAACGTGTGTTTTTTTCTTGTTGTTTTTTTCTTTTTAACTGTAAATTGAGGAGATAACACGTTCTTGTCCCAAATGAGCGATTATGACAATTTGAAGACAAGACTATTGGACGCAAAAGTGACATAATTTATGGCAAAAAAGACTGCAATGTTTTAGTCATTCGCGTTTCCACCGAAATGTGTTGTTCGGAACAACAACAAAAGCCGTATATAAAGTTTTAGGTAATCAGGCAAAATAATTCGAAATAGGTTATACTGGATTCAGAGCTTCCATACCTGAATATCTATGTCCATACAAAATAATATTTCTACGCATTTTATAATCATGCATATGTAATTTTCCCATGCGGCTCGATTTATTAATAAGGTAAGTTATTAAAATATTGTGTAATCATGTATGTATATATAAAAAAAATAGAAAATCAATTGTAAAATATAACTAATAATAAAAATGTACTTAATCGCACAAAATGTGCGTTTAAATATTTAAAATATGTACTAAAACTTTTTTTTTTTTAATAATAATAAAGGAACACAAAATGTACTTATTACCTGATTAATACATAATAATTATAGTGGTCTATCGATTAATAGTATTCAAATTACAATTAGCTTACGACACACATATAATTCATACAATGATTTGAGTGTGTGTGTGTGTGTGTGTGTGTGGAAGCCGTATACGTAATCACCCCTATATAATTGTTGATATGAATTTAGGAAAAAAAAAAATAGTCGGATTTTACCAAAAACGTAGTTTAGATACAGTCCTATGATACTTGAAAGTTTTTAAAATTAATATATAATTAGTTCTTTGGAATCCAAAGTTTTAAGCGGCAAGGGTCAAGAAGGGTAAGAAGGGTCGAGGCGTGCGGCGGCGCGGCGCGCTGCATTGTTATGTCTTATGCCTTATGTGGCTCAGAAAGTTTGATTGCCACTTAACGCTTGGCGCTAGCTATCACTCGGTTATATGAAAAAGTGTATCTGTCAACAGATAATTTTTTTTTTTTTTTAATTGCGTTTTTTCGATGGCACTTCGTTAGGATATCGAAAATGAAACAATTGCATCTACCTCTGTTGTTTAACTAGATGCGATTTGTTAACGTAAAATGAAAGGGTCGTAGGTATTTATTATCAGAATAAAAGATATTTAGGTTTTGTTACCTATAGCTTTTTATTTATTAATTACTAGCTGTGCCCTGCCACGCTTCGCTGTGGCACATTCGCACATTCGCTGATATGTCACTGATGAAAAAAATAGATAAAAACAATCCTCGATGCGGATTATATATCATGCTAAAATTTCAGCTCGATCGGTGCAGAACTTTTTGAGTTTTTGAAGCGTACACAAAACAACATAACATTTTTATATACAGTGAAACCTGGTTAAGTGAGACATCAAGGGACCAGCAATGTCGTTTCACTTATAGAGGTATTCCACTTACCCAGTGTCTCAGATATACAGGTACAAGTGTTGGGACCTCAGCATGAGTTCCAGTTATGGAGGTTTCTCACTTATCCAGGTCCCACTTAACCAAGTTTCACTGTATATAGAAGATACATTTCATTTGCTATTATATTATCATTTTATGGTAAAATTTAATTTAAGGACTTTATTGTAAATAAAACATTTTATAAAAAGCAAACCTATGTTTTTTCATTTCGAAATTTGTCTTTTCCCAAAAAATATTATAATATAGATAGATAGATAAACTCTTTATTGAAACACCACAGAACAAAGAAAACTTAAAAACTAGAACAAAACAAATTTTACAATTAGTGTCACAATGGGCGGTCTTATCGCTCAGAGCGATCTCTATAATATAATAGTATCGTAGTATTGTAATTCTTCTGTACTGTGTTTATTTTTGTTTCTGGTGTACAATAAAGAATTTTTCTATTCTATTCTATTCTAGATAAATAGCTTTATTGACGCCATTATTTATTTATTAATTTATTTATTCTTTAGCACACAAATGGAGTACAAGGAGTACTTAATGCTAAGTAGCATTTTCTACCAGTCATCCTGGAGGTGGAACTGAAATAATAAAATAAAAAATGTGTTTAATGTGTTATGTAAATAATACAGAAAAGACGTAAGTCAATAACAGGTACAGGAGGCGGTCTTATCGTTCAAAGCGATCTCTACCTTCCTTCGGTAAAGGAAAACCTGAGGAAGCCCACATACCCGTGAGTTATTTCAGAGGCATGTGATCCACTGATCCGGACTGGGAGCTGTTGTGGATTATGGCCTAATTCTCATGAAGTGAGGGAGACCCGTGTTCATCAATGGGCCGATGAGGGTTGATTATGGTGATGATGAATAAACAAAACTTTAAATTTCAAAACATTTATTTACAATATTGAGTATTTTTGCGCTAAACACTATAATAAAATCTACTATAAAGAATATTATGTAAATACATAGTAGTAAGTGAAAAATTATTATAAGTTTTTTATAACATTGTAAAACAGTGCTACGAAACACATAACCCCCCGTTTGAGCAGTCGGGTAAAAAATACAATTACAATTACCGTTACAATGTTGGATAATTTATTTATTTAATACTTAACACGTTCACTGCTGAAAACACAACTGTCGTGTTTTTCATAACTTGCCGCGAGTACGGCAAAACACAATTGCTGTGTTTGTTGTATGGGAAAACATTATGGCGCGTGCAGAGCCGCACCCGTGGCTAGGCAAGCGAAACGGCTCAGCAGTCAAAGTGTTAATTGCGCAGATTGGATAGCGATTAGAAAGGGTGGACTTAATGCTACGAGCATTTTCTACCAGTCAATGTCGACAATGATGTTTGTCAAAAAGAAATGATTTCTTGGTGTTCGTACTCATCGCTAGATGGAGTTAAATTCAATTTGCTTTAATATAATTACTTATGTTACAGATATTTTATAAGTAAATGAACTGAATAAATTTAGAGAAAACACTGGCCTAGTACCCAAAATATGTATAAAAATTGTGTATCTTAATAGGTCTGTTTATAAAAGTAAAATTTAAAATTTAAGTATACTTATCTAAGTTTAATTTAATATTAGATAAATAAGAAAATTTAAAACATCGAAGAAAAAACAAATAAAATTAAGGAAAATAAACAAAAAAATGTATATTAACAGACGATCTTAACTACGTCTAAGGTATTACAAGCGTTTTGTACTTTATCACTATATAAATATGGCTCAAAATCCTTTGTGAAGCCCATGTCGTCAGTAACAATAATCAACATTTCGAAATCAATATTGCAAAACGAAAATAATTAATTTAATGGTGGAAAACAGGATAAACACCTTTTACCAAGTAATTAGTGGTAAGACAAGCAGGTCGTGTACGTGATGGTAAACGCTAACTTTTCCCACAGCTGGGATCTAACTAGACAATAGTTATGGAAAAAAATTAAAATGAGGTCAATATAACTTCTACTTGTTCTAGAATTGACTGAAGTCAACAAAAGATTTAACCATAATGAAATGACCTAGTATTGGCTCTGACTCTGGGTGTTCGTAGGACCATGGTCCTATCAGAAACTACGTGGGCCATGGTCCACGTAGTTTCTGATTCCCTAGATACAGGGAATCCTAGTGAAGGGTCAGGGTCTACAGTGATCGTGACCGGTTTCTATTTTAGGAAGACCGCTCAGAGTAGGGTGTGGCAGTACCATATAGAGACAGATAAGTTTGTCTGTGTGTGTGACTAAGAGATCCAAAATATAAGCACACTACCAAGGTTTACCTGCTCCCCACCAGTTTCTAAGTCCCTAGTAAGGTCCCCCCTGGCTGTAACCCTGGGATCCAGGGTACCCTCCAGTGCCGACGTCCTCGTAGCTGATCCTTGGCTTGTAACCTTCCTCGTCAGCTTCGTATTCCACGGTCTGAAAGACGAAGGGGAATTAGCAGTGCGTAAAGAGCCGCTTGGTACAACCCACCTGATTTGCTGATTTGCTACCTGGTTTCCAAAAAACAACCTTAATATTTTTATGATGTCAGCGAGACAGCCTTTGACCATCATCTGACCTGATGGGAAACGAGGATGTGGCAGAAAGTGAAGCAGGCTTGAGTAGAATATAATGATAATATGTTATGTTTATGTAGTGGTACGCCTCTTCTGCAAGAGACCGCATGGGAAAGTAGCTTTTGCCAGATATTCATCCGCCAAGCAGCAGTGTGAAAACATTACTGCATTCCGGTTTAAAGGGCACTGTTTCCAGCGAAATTATACAGGGCATGTGAGACTTTAGAACTGATGTCTCAGGGTGATGAGCGCAGTGCGTGCCGGAGCGTTCCATGCCGCACGGTGCCGTGCCATGCCGTCAGTGGGCGCTGGCCCTCACTCCACGGATGATTGTACAGTTCTCACCTGTTTTCTACCGTCAGGAAGCACCACGTAGTAGAGACCTTCAGCGCGGTTGCCCTGTCGCGACTCACGGTGTCCAAAGTCGTTGCCGGAAGGCGCATCTTTCACCATATACTCGAAACTGTAGTTAGCAGGCTCCTACAAGAAGACGAAGTAGATAAGTTAAAGAACAGATGCATCCAGACCGGCTTTTATAAAATGACGCGATTTCCGAATGGCGGATTATTGTTTATCGCGATATTAAAAGTCCTATTTCTTGCTCCAGAGTTCACACTATACCCATACCAAATTTTGTCAGTGAAGAGGGAGCAAACAGGCAGATAAAGTTAGGAAACCCAGCCCGAGAATTATTTTAAAGGTATATGATTCACCAATCCGGATCGGGCTCCCGTGGTAGATTACGGCCTAACCCTTCTCAGGAAAGTCAGATGAGACCCGTGCTCAGCAGTGGGTGGATATAGGTTCTAGTTGTGCCTAGTTGTTATAATAAAAATATTGACACAAACAAGAAGTATCCTACCTATTCTAACAATTATTATAAAGGTGAATGTGAGTTTGTTTGTTTGTTTCTTACACTTTCACGCCTAAACCACTGAACCGATTTAAAAAAATCTTTCATCAATAGAAAGCTACATTATCAGCAAGTAACACAAGCTTTATTTTATCCCCATATTCCCAAAGGAATGGGAACTACGCGTGTAAAACCGCGGAGCGCTGCTAGTAATATTATAAATTTGAAAGTTTGTTAGGATGGATGTTTGTTATTCTTTCACGCAAAAACCAGCGAACGGATTTTTATGAAATTTGGTCCACATATAGTTTATTATCTGGATTAACACATAGGATATTTTATCCCGTAAAAAATAATAGTTATTGTGGGATAATACTCATTGCGGGTGCAACCGCGGGGCGCAGCCAGTATTATCAATGTCTCACCCCATTGCTTCCATCATCATAGCCTCCATTACCGGTACCGGGGGGTAGGTACTGACGGCTCTGCTCTGCTCCACTGTACCCTGAAGCACCTTTGGAAGAACAATGATGATTTATAGATATTCAAACATGAACTTCCGATAAAGGAAAACAACGTAAGTAACCTTAGGGCTCTATAGTTACAGAAGATGTCATAAAAGTTTTTTATTTTATTTGACTGAGTGACGAGACGAGCAAGTCGTTCATCTGATGGTAAGTGCTACGACAGTCACATCACCACCCAGAACCCTGCATTGCTTAACCCTGCGCGGCACTGCACTGCGCTCGTCACCCTGAGACATCGGCTCTAAAGTCTCATATGCCCAGTAATTTCGCTGGAAACAATGCCCTTCAAACCGGAACACAGTAAGTATGTAGTGCTACATACAGAATGGCCACTCTCCACCCCGCACTGCGTCGCCCTATCTCTACCCGCAATAGGGTGGTCAATCGAGAGGACAATATTACACGCTCAAATGTAATAGAGGAGCTGTTTGTATGAACCTTCATACAGCGGGCTGTCACTTGTTTTGGTCGCGTTGTACGTTTTTGTACCTACACACGTATAGCGCGTGTACGAACGTAGTTTATATGTGTGAGTTATCAAATCTACTTCTGTATGGAGTGTCCGGGACGTGCCCAAACCCCAATCGGGTGTTTCAGCAGTGTAGAGCGATGCCTGATCTAGATTTAGCGAGCTTAAAAAAACTCTTTTAATGAAAATTATGTGCATACCTCCGTTACCACCGAAACCAGGCGCGCCGTATTGCTGAGAAGGTGCGGACTGGCCGGGGAATCCCCTGAAATTACACGAAGACGTATTGAAGACAATCCAACAGATTAGAGAAAAAAAAATTGTGTGCGTATAATCTTTACGCGCGATTGAATTAAAACTTCTCTGAAGTTGGTGACACGTTTTTTAAGTGAATTTTCTTACCTTGCTCCACCTTGAGACGGTACTCCATACTGCGAGGAAATCTGTCTCACTTGGGCGTCAGGTGCACCATATTGAGTTGAAGGTGCCCCGTATTGAGTGGAAGGTGCCCCTTTAAAAGCTGAAGGCGCCCCATATTGAGTAGAAGGTGCCCCGTTAAAAGCTGAAGGCGCCCCATATTGTGTGGAAGGTGCCCCGTTAAAAGCTGAAGGCGCCCCATATTGTGTGGAAGGTGCCCCACCGAATCCGGTAGAGGGGACCCCGTATTGTGAAGAGGGACGGCTGGAAGCGGGGCGGGGAGATAAGCGAGATTGACCTCTGAAAAAGGAGAATAACCATTAAACGCAATGTAGAAATTAAAAGTTTACACCATCGCATTTTATTCTCTGCTATTGTAGGAACATTTTCGTAATGGTAGGAGCTCTTATGCAAGAGTCTGCCTAGGGAGATAGGTACACTATGAGCAGGTCGTTAACATGATGGTAAGCCTGCTTATAACAGTTACAGTGTCACACAAGGGAACAATTTTTTAATTAGACCGTGTGACAAAATGGCCGAATTTAACTGATTTTTTTTAAGGAAATTGGTAATTTTAGCGAATATTTTGTCAAAAACAGTTTAAAAAATTGTCCTCCAGTACTTTATGTCTTTCTATTGAGATAATGTATATTGTAAGAGATGTCCTTACCCGAAAATAGCGGAGGTTTGTCTTCCTTGAGATCCGAGGCCGGGTGCTCCGTATGTCGACGCTGGCGCTCCGAAGCCACCCCCTTGTTGCGGTGGGAGGTATCTGAGGATAAAGGGTAATTTTTTTTTCACAAACAAGAAGGAAAGGAAATATATTCAATCAATAATGCAATCAATAGGGAAACAATAAAGTGAGTGAGTGTCGTGGAACACTCGGTCGGAACGAAGTTCCAGTTGATATTGGTAGTCATCATCAACCCATAACGTCCCACTGCTGGGCACGGGTCTCTCCTCACTTTCGTGAGGAGGATCAGGCCATATTCCACCACGGGGGCCAAGTCCAGATTGGTGGATAACATACCTACCTCCGAAATAATTCTCGGGTAGGCATGTGGGTTTCCTCTCGATGTTTTCCTTCACCGAAAAGCGAGTGATAATTACGTACATATGTTTTACAATAACACATTGGTACGTGCCCGCACTGGGATTTGAACTCACGACCTTCTGATTGGTGATATTGGTGATATTAAGAATTAAAACAAAATTTTATATTGTAAGAAGTATTATATTATACTGACTTGTTGTCGACCGGAGGTTCAGCTATCGTCGATGCGACGAGCAACATACAAGCGACAAGACTCTGAAAATCAATACAATTTTGTAACTCAGAGGACTAATACTGTTACACAAGGGACAAATATTGTTACACAATGGACAAATATTGTTACACATGAGACAAATTAATATTGTTACATAAAGGACACATATTGTCATTAGGGACAGATATTGTAACCAAGGACATTCGCGACGTGCTAAAGACTTGCGAATGACAGACAATGTTGCTGGAAGTGGCGAGATGTTGCCAGACCTTGCCATGTAAAATTATTTTAGTTTTTTACTAACTTGGTAGGGCAAATTTTGACCTAATTTTCGTTGTTTTTTTTTAATTCGATTTGACTGAGTGACGAGCATGTCGTTCACCTGATGGTAAGCGCTACGCCTGCCTATAACCAGTGCTACCCAGAACTTCGCATTGCATAATCCTGCGCGCCAATGCACTGCGCTCGTCACCTTGAGACATCGGCTCTAAAGTCTCATACGCCCAGTAATTTCGCTGGAAACAGTGCCCTTTAAACCGTAACATAGTAAAGTTTGCACACTACTGCTTGGTTGATGAATACTTACCCAGGCAGTCTCTTGCAAAAAAGGCTTTCCACTACTATTATATATGTAACATTTAGAAAACTTACCTTCATATTGCTAATTAATTTAGTTCAATTTAAATCAGGTACTGGTGGGATTTCCTCTCCTGTAACAAAAAAATAGGTTTTTAAATATAAAACACAATACTAGCCAACGCGTGCTATTTGACGACCTCCTTGGTGTAGCGGCGATGAGCAAACTACAAAACGCGAGACAGCAAGGTTGATTTCCGCACAGGGAAAAGATTTGTGTGAGCCACAAGAGTCTCTCAACACAAGTCTCTGAGTCTGGGTGCTTTTAGAACCATGGTCCTCGTAGTTCCTGATTCCCTAGACACAAGGAGTCCTAGTTAGGCTTCAGGACTTATATATGTGGTCATGACGCGTAATTTTTATATTTAACTAACTGTGCCCTGCCACGCTTCGCTGTGGCACATTCGCACATTTGCTGATATGTCACTGGTGAAAAAAATAGATAAAAACAATCCTTGATGCGGATTATATATCATGCTAAAATTTCAGCTCGATCGGTGCAGAACTCTTTGAGTTTTTAAAGCGTACACATACCAACATAACATTTTTATATATATATATAGATAGATTGTAATTAAAACTTCAATAAGCAGAGCCACGGAGAACAGTGATAAACACGTTTTACTTTACTCTTCTGCGAATCTTCACACAACGTGTGTGTTAACTGTTTACTGGCGTTGTCGTAACTAAACTCAATCAGCAGTGCGGGCGCACACAGCTGGTGTGATTGAATTGACAATACAGCCGTGCGGGTTCGCACGCCATGCGTGTTCTCGCTTGCCGTAAAATTTATAAAAACCGGCCAAGTGCAAGTCGGACTCGCGCACGAATGGTTCCATACTTTCTTGTTTGCTGTATGTCCCCATATTTATTTTATTCTTATTTTTAGTATTGGTTGTTATAGCGGCAACAGAAATACATCATCTGTGAAAATGTCAACTGTCTAACTATTACGGTTCATGAGATACAGCCTGGTGCCAGACGAACAGACAGACAGACAGCAGAGCGATAGTAATAGGGTTTCGTTTTACTCCTTAGGCACGGAACCCTAAAAAAGCAGACTTGTGTGTTTTTAGCTGTGAACGTGTTAACTGGAACAGCTATCTATCAAAAGTAGGTCTCCATGTGGCGTGCATGAAATTAAAATTATATCGAGTAACTTGTTACATCAGGAGCGTCACGATTTAAAAGTCCCAGAATAAATAATAGTCCACGACTAAGTTTAACTATAATTGAACTGTGTCTAGACGTGACTTTCTTGTTCTAATTAAGTTTATGTAATTAGCATTAAAGTTAGAGAAGGAAGTAAAAAAACTTTTCGCTTTTTTGACGTGACAGCGTCTAATAAATCGATGGACGCTGGCTGCATGCACGAAAAAGTTAACACATTGTCCCGTTACGCTCATTGTACGCTTGCGCCGCATCTATCTCTCTTCTCTTCTTGACAGGTTAATTATTCCTGCATTTTATAAATCTGATTACTAGTATAATTTCAAGTATTTATTCTTGAGGAGTATCGAGGAAATCGGAGGATGTTCAGTTTTATTCTAATAAGTTATTTGTTTAACTAATGTGATGTATTGATAGGATTTTTTACACACTACTAGCGGATATTACTTAAGGTGGTACGTTTCGTTTATGGCGAGCAATTCAAATTCAAATCAGTTTTTTGGCCTTAGTTCTGGTAAATTTAAATTACAATGGAATTTGCGATAAAAGTAAATCATTTTTTACGATTTTCTGTAAATACTACATATTATATTTAAAACTAATGCACAAGATTGCTCAAATAAGCCAATTAAACGTTAAACTGACGATTGAAGTGTTTATTGACTTATTTGATTTATTAACTGCATTCGTGTTGAATATAATATCTATAGAATATCGAAATAGACTAGAATATAAAACTCTTTATTGTACACCAAAAAAAAAACACTACAGAAAAATTACAATAGGTAAACAAAGGTAGTATAATGGGCGGTCTTATCGCTGAGAGCGATTTCTTCCAGACAAACTTTGGATGGACAGTAAAAAACATTTTTCGAATAATGATCTATTATTGTAGTAAATTAAATTAGTTACCCGATCTAGCGCCGAAAACGAAATAACTGTTTGAATTCTAAATTTTCCGCCATAAGCGAAACGTCTCACATAACAAAATTAAATACTGATTAGAAATATATTCCCCCCTTCACTCGCAGTTGTATAAATAATCAAAATCAGCTATTTCACACAGAAAATGTACGAATACTTAAAAACCATTGATTTTAGCGAAAAACAAACCACAATGATTATTATAAATTGCCATAAATCCAAATAACTTTAAACCCACCTACGAATAATATCACTTGCAAATTCAACACTACACAGCCGATCCCTGAAGATAGATAGCTGAATGATAGGTAACTGAATCCTTACCTCTTTATATATACTCTTTGGTGATTGAGTAGATGAGTTACATGGTCGGTGCATCCGTGTGTGCGGTGTGCATGTGTGAGTGGCTTGAGAGTGGTGACCGAAGAATCTTTAGCATACTGTTTCTCCACTATGTCTTTAGCGAAACGGCGCGCGGGATGCTCCACTGCGATATAACCCAATCTAATTGAAACTTTAATGGTTAATGGTGGTAATTAATGGCTTTTGCAGGGTCAAGTTTGTCTTTAGTAAAGGTTGGTGTTTGAGTTGTTTGAAAGAGGAAGTGTTGCGCAAGAACGGGACGGGACCGACGGCTTAAGA
Organism: Campaea margaritaria; assembly: GCA_912999815.1. NCBI lineage: Eukaryota > Metazoa > Arthropoda > Insecta > Lepidoptera > Geometridae > Campaea > Campaea margaritaria. The sequence continues at coordinate 6,556,553 of OU538814.1, forward strand.
AGCTCTCTGAGGCCCGGAGCGATGTAAATCTGCACAATATACAATACACACGAAGGCACACAAGTTTTACTGGCGTGCGGCTGATGTGACCAGCCCATTCCCATTTAAGCTTTGCAGCAAAAACCGTATTAAAAAAAAAATTAAAACTTGAAACTGTCAAAAATTCTCCGATCGAATAGTGTCTTCATATGTTTTGATATTATTCACATTTCATATATATGACAGCTGGCAAGTGACAATTGTACCTGTGTTGTACCTGTGTTGTCACTAACTGGCTATATGAGAAAGAGAGAAAGAAAATGTATGCTCGCACCTCTCTCTTGCCCCTACAGTAATATACGAAACGTAAATCCCTCCCTTTCTATCATCCCTTCTATCTTATATCTCCCTCGCAACTTCCATTGGCCTCGCCCGATCACACTTTTCGTAACGCATTCACCAGCTTACTCCCCAAGTCAAGCGTGCGTTAAAGAGTTTTACTTCAATAAAAAAAAAACAGATTGGCTAAGGCACTACCATCCAAAATGCCATAAAAACTCTAGTCAGACGTACGAATTTTGGTAGAGTATACTGCATATCATTTTCGTTATACAATTACCTAAAACCCATAAACCAAGAGATGCTCTCCTTCGCCTCGTGCTCGGCCGCCGCCGTCGGCGCATCCCATCGATCAAGCGGAGCCAAGAGCGGCCCAAAAACGTCACAAATGTCAAATTGTAGCTGTCAAAGTGGATAATTAATTTAAAAGCCATTCTGAAACCGCCAACGATTTGTTTACACGTTTTAGATTAATATACTTTACTAGCTGGGCTTCATCCGCGTAGTTCCCGTTTTGTCCCACGGGAACGTACTATCAGAATAAAAAGTACCCTATTACTCAATCCTGGTTATAAACTATCTGTGCTCCAAATTTCATTCGAATCCGTTCAGTAGTTTTTGCGTGAAAGAGGAACAAACATCCGTCCATCTATTCTCACAAACTTTCGTATTTATAATATTAGTAGGATATTCAGTCAAAGGAACCTCATTTAAAAATATTATAATTCCAAGGTATGGCGCTTACCATCCGGTGAATCACTTGCTTGTCTCGAGTAACATAAGAAATGCAACAGGTGCAAATGCAATGCGGTGTACTTTGCGAGCAACTCAGCGCGCGTTGATGTCTTTTGTTCATAAAATCAAAAACGGGAATAAAAAAAGAAAACTAAGATAAAATTTTATTGAAAAATAAGGTCTGTTTTTTAACCTACTTCAAAAAAGGAGGACGTTCTCAATTCAACTTTTATTTTTTTAAATGTTTGTTACCTCATAACTTTCGACTGGGTACCGATGATGATACATGATTCTTTTTTATATGAAAGCTGGTGCTTCCCAAGTGGTCCCGTTTCAATTTGGTCCAGTTCTGACAATGGAATAATATACAAACTTTCATCCCCTATTTTTATTTTACCCCTAAGAGTAAATTTGTACAAACGTTGAATGTCATATTTATTTATATCTAATCAAAAGCCTATAAAATAAGTTTCAAGCTACTAGCTTCAAAAATGATCATCGCCTATTTCAACCGCTTAAAACCCTTTTTTCGCATTAAAAAGCAGCCTATATCCTTTCTCCTCCTTTTTTTCCTTTGAGGGGCGACCTATGCTCAGCAGTGGGACAATATGGGTTGATGATGATGATGATGATACCCTTTCTCAGGCTTTAGACTATCTTTTTACCAAATTTCATTTCATTCGGTTCATTAGTTTAAGCGTGAAAGCGTAACAGACAGACAGACAGAGTTATTTTCTCATTTATAATTATTATATACTAGCTGTGCCCTGCTTCACACATTCGCTGATATGTCACTGATGAAAAAAATAGATAAAAAACAATCCTTGATGCGGATTATATATCATGCTAAAATATCAGCTCGATCGGTGCAGAACTTTTTGAGTTTTTGAAGCGTACACAAACCAACATAACATTTTTATATATATATAGATTAAAGTTGGGATTTTGCAATAATCCAATTACACTTATGAAGAGTTAATAAGCACTTACACAGATATATTGATAAAAAATCAATCTTCGTACTCCGACGCATCTAATTCGTATCAGTAGCGGGTCACGACGAGATATCACGATCTAAGGTTGCATATAATATAGCATATTATATGTTATTATTGCGTATATATCTAATAGTATATGTAATGTGATCTGGTTTAAATGTTACGGCTAATTTGGAGCATCATTTCTAAGGTCAAGTTGAGGTCATGACCAGTGGCGGATTAAGTAAGCGCGGGGTCCGTAGCAAATTCACTCAAAGAGCCCTGGATCTACTGTGGGTTCTTATATATAAAGTGGCAAAATACACTTGTCTTAAGGTTGTAACTTGCTCCAAATACGCTGTTCCGGTTCCTTGTATGACATATTTATCCAGCTGTTTTGATTTAAAAACCAATTTTTTTTTTATTAGACTGAGTGACGCGACGTGTAAGTCGCACTTAAAAGCTACAGTGGCATTCGGAATCTGTTGCGGCACGGCACTGCGCTCGTCACCCTGATACATCAGCTCTATAGTCTCATATACCTTGCCAGTTCGCTGGAAACAGTGCCCTACAAACCGGAACACAGTAATGTTTGCACACTACTGCTTGGCGGGTGAATATCACGCAAAGGTGTGGTACTTCCCCAGGCGGTCTCTTGCAGAGGGGCCTACGACTACAAAAAAACCGATTATGAAAAAATATTTAGGTAAAAATTATGTTTAAACATAGTTTCAAATAAAAAATAAATCCAATTCAGTTGAGGAGTGATCACAAAAATTAAAAAAACAACTGAATTGAGAATATCTAACTGTTTTGAAGTCGGTTAATAATACAAAAAAATATTAATATTGTCTATTCATATGGATTATTCTGGAAATTCCCCTAGGTCATCCTCCTCGAGGGGAATTTCCCGATTTTTTTTTTCGGAAATCTCTCAGATCAAATCGAGAAACCTCGATGGGGATTCCAGGGAAATAGATTCCTGAAATTCCATAGGTACACTAGTAAAAAATTATATAATTTCATCCTAAGCTATGAGGAAAATTCATCATACGAGACAAAAATCTTTTTTTTAAATTTGGATAGCCAATGCCGCGTCGGCACGCGCTGTTTTTTTACTGCCGGCCAGGACTTTACTTAAGCGAATTGCGTTCAAACTTTTTAATTAAACAGTGTTCCAAATTCAAAACTCATTTCGCCACTGTTATTATGTGCGCTGGAATGACCTACTTTGTTCGCACTTATCGAGGAACAAAATGCCTCTATTCGAATACATGGGATGAAAATATAATTTTACAGCAGTAGAAAATGATTTAAATACCGCAAACTAATTTAAATTTTAACTATAATCAACGCTAATTAACATTTAGAACTTAACGAGCTCTTCGACGCTTCAGATTTATTGACCTTACAAAATACAATATGTCGTTAAACTGATATAGTTTCAGAAAGGCCAAAACTAAGCCTACGCACTAGAGTTTCTCAACGAGAATTCTAATAGCGAGAAATCTGGAGGATTCCGGCCTCATTTCGGATGAGAAAAAAGTGTCGAAATCTCGAAAAGCTTTTTATTTTGACGTGACAACGTCTAATAAATCTATGAACGCCGGCTGCATGCACGAAAAAGTTGACACATTGTCCCGTAACGCTTATTGTACGCTTGAGCCGCATCTAGCTCTCTTCTCTTCTTGACAGGTTAATTATTCTTGCATTTTAAAAATCTTATTACTAGTATAATATCAAGTACTTATTCTTTTATTATTAAAAAATGATTCAATTTTATTCATAAAAGTATGCAATCATTTCATCAATGTTATGTTACGACGTTGTCACGTTAAAATATTGTCCTTAAACCAACTTTACAGCCAACCAATTTTTTTTATTTGACTTAGCGACGAGACGGGCAAGACGTTCACCTGATGCTAAGCGCTATGCCTGCCCATAACAGTCACAGCACCGCCCAGAACACTGCATTGCATAATCCTGGCACTGCACTGCACTTATTTTATAAGCCTTTAAACAATACAAACAGTCGATATACTAAAGCTATCAATTTCATAGTGTTTGTTTCACCACCTGTACCGCAATTTATATCTATACTAATATATAAAGCTGAAGAGTTTGTTTGTTTGAACGCTAGGATCTCAGAAACTACTGGTCCGAATCGAACAATTCTTTTTGTGTTGAATAGTCCATTTATTGAGGAAGGTTATAGGCTATATAACATCACGCTACGACCAATAGGAGCAGAGCATGATGTGGCAAAAACGGGGAAAATATATTGCTTTTAAGAGAGTTATTGCGGGAAAACTTGAATTATGCGGGTGAAACCGCAGGGCGCAGCTAGTCACTAAATAAAATCAATATTAAGTTTGAATTGCAAATCGATGGACTCATAATCGATATAAGACTTTAGACGGTCATAATTTAGGTTTAGAAGGGAATTTCCTAATTAAAACCAAAGCATTAAAATTAAATGGATATATTTTGACTCTACTTGATTACATGAATGCAAAACTAATGAAGACGTGACAAAATTAACAAAAAAACAAAAAAATTGCTAATTCTGCGAATGGAACTTTTTGAGAATGGAATGTTCAACGATTGGCACTTTTTGAGAATGGGACATTCTACGAGTGGGACTTTTTCAGAATGGGACACTCTACGAATGGAACTTTTTGAGAAGAGGACAATTCAGAAGTGGGTCGTTTTGAGAATGGGACGCTCTACAAATGGAACGTTTTGAGAAAGGACATTCTACGAATAGGACGTTCTACGTTTTAATTTAAAAATCGAACTACTAAACTGATTTTGATGAGCTTTCTACGAGACCAAACTGAAGGTATATCCTTTTTAAAAATAAATTCAAATTGGTTTATATTTGCCGTAGTTCTCAGGTAACAACGATAAAAAAAAAGAAATGTATTGATAACCTCCTCCTTTTTTGAGGTTGGTTAATAAAATTACCCACTGGTCACATATTTATTAAGGAGCTAGTATTAGGGAAGGTATTTCTATATAAATTGTATAATAATTCAATATTTATACCTACTATCATGTAATCTATATATATAAAAATGTTATGTTGGTTTGTGTGCGCTTCAAAAACTTAAAAAGTTCTGCACCGATCGAGCTGAAATTTCAGCATGATATATAATCCGCATCAAGGATTGTTTTTATCTATTTTTTTCATCAGTGACATATCAGCGAATGTGCGAATGTGCCACAGCGAAGCGTGGCAGGGCACAGCTAGTGTAATTATAATTCAATGGTACCGTCGGCTTCAAAACTTACTGAACACGTCCTTTAAGCTAAACACACACAAACACACACACATTGCGGTCACATCTATAACCGCAACCGTGACTCCTCTGTCACCGTGTCATTATATTATGTCAAATTTAAGAGAAGTCATCATCATCAACCCATAACGTCCCACTGCTGGGCACGGGTCTCTCCTCACTTTCGTGAGGAAGGTTAGGCCATATTCCACCACGGGGGCCAAGTCCGGATTGGTGGATAACATACCTGCCTCCGAAATAATTCTCGGGTAGGTATGTGGGTTTCCTCATGATGTTTTCCTTCACCGAAAAGTGAGTGATAATTACGTACATATGTTTTTACAGAAACACATTGGTACGTGCCCGCACTGGGATTTGAACTCACGACCTTCTGATTGGAAGGCGGACGTTCTCCCACTAGGCTACCACCGCTTAAGAGAAGAGAAGTCACTATAATATTATTTTTTACTCGTTTCTTAACTTCCTTGTTAAATTTTAATGTCACCGAGTAAATAATAGTATGTAAGTCGGTTTATTTATTTGACTTAGTGACGAGACGAACAAGACGTTCTCCTGATGGTTAGCGCTACGCCTGCCCATAACAGTTACATTGCCAGAATTTTGGAATGCATAATCAATCGCGGCACTGCACTGCGCTCGTCACCCTGGGACGTCGGCTGTAAAGTCTCATATGCTCAGTAATTTCTCTGGAAACAGTGCTTTTTAAACTGGAACACAAGAATGCTTACACACTACTGCTTGGCGGATGAATATCAGGCGGCGGTATGGTACTTCCCCAGGGGGTTTCTTGCAGCTTAAACCTCTCACTACTATTATAATTATTATGTAAGTAGGTACTTTCGGTTTGGCGTTTTTAAACAATGAAATAGAAATATTACAGATGTGAACAAATTACACTTGTTTCAGGACTCCCATATGTAGGGAATCAGGAACTACGAGGACCATAGTCCTACAAACACCCAGAATCAGAGCAAACACTTTTGCATTGAAATGAGGATTAAAAACGAATGACACGTACCTAAATGGTGTAAAAATAAACGAATAAAAAAAAAATGTAAAAAAAAAGAGTGTGTGTACTTATGTACATGCGTTAGAAGTTATACTTCTAATTATATTATATATATTATATTATTATTATATTCTATTATATTATTTTCTTCTTTAAATACAAAAGGATTGAAGGGGTTATGCCACTTTTCGCTAGGTTGACGTTTGACAAACACTCTTGGTCGTTTAATTCCAGCTCGAAGAATATTGTTATAATCTTCACCACAAGTAATATTGTTATTTTTATAAAAGGAATCTATATCAGAGTAATCATTATTTTCAAGGTTAATTCTTACATTTTTATAACGTTGAGCATGTTCTTTAAAATTTGGTTCATCTTTTTGCATCGGTGATAATATTGTAGTGGATCTACTAGGCATGAAAGGTGCTTCAAATCTGCATTGTTGAGGTTTATTTGCAACTATTTTTTTGTAGCATGTAAACGTATGCTTGTGTGTTTGTAATTTAATATTGTTTGATGCTTCTTGAGATGAGACAGATATTAAATCATCAATTAATTTGATAGCATCCAATTTATTTTTGTCGAGTGCATCCAATGGAGCATTAGCTAACCACAGTAGTGTATGAGCATGTGGACTACCACGATGCTGAAACTCAATCCGTTTAAAGTAGTGGACAACATAGTACTTTCTAGTACTTCTTTAGCAATTTTTTCTGTGAATACACTTGTTGCTGGCTTGCATGTTGACTCACAATTTCTTTTGTTTTATATTGTAAATCTTATTATAATAATGTTGTGGTGAGGAATAAACGCTTACCAAGCATTATATAACTTAATTTTTTTACTTTTTTTTCACAATTTCACAGTGAACACAAAATCGGTTTGTCTCATGAAATTAACTGAGCAGAGAAATTTCTGTTGAAATTTTTCCTAAATTTTCTTTGCTATAAACCTCACGGAGCCCGATACCTTTCCAACAAATGCAAAACCGTGGAAATCGGTTCGTGCGTTCTAGAGTTATAGCGTCAGGAAGGAAAACCCGACTCGTAAAAATTCACTCTCATAATTTTTCTCCATCGCGCCAAAAGAAGTATAACTTCAAAAATTGAATATATGCATCTACTTATGACCCTGACTGTACTTAAAAATCATTTCCACGGCGGCGTCTCATCCAATTCAATGAGCAATCAAAAATCAGTTAAGCAAGACATTCTTAGCGGTCCTTAGTATGTACTTAGTAAATATATTCTAGCTTATGCAGTTGGTTTTGCTGTGTGTGTGTTTGTTGATGTGAATTTGTGAGTGTGTGCGGTTGTCGATTTATCTATGTGTGGTATCGGAGTTTTGAATTTTCTTGCTTTAATTTAGGCATCTATTACTAGATAGATTCCTAGCTATGGCTATTATAATGAAGCTGTATGACGGCTGATAGCGTATTCGTGAGAGGGAACGTTGCAGCATTGCTAGCTGTGTGGGCCAAGCCGGAGGCGGACGCGGGTGAAGACGCCGCGACAAATATTTTGAATGACGAATATTTTAAAAATGACATCCTCGTAGAGTTTCTCGGTGCTATCTTCTCTGGCGGGCGTATTTCCGAAGCAATGGCAGAGTTAATGGAGTTTCCTTTTCCTTTGCAAGATTCAGGCATGAGTCACCACTTGAAACGGAAATGACCTTTTTCAAACTCAAACCATAATTAGATAATTATTACTTTAGTAGATCATATTTTGACTTCATTTCGTTGTTTTTGTCTATGTATTAATCTATATATATAAAAATGTTATGTTGGTTTGTGTACGCTTCAAAAACTCAAAAAGTTCTGCACCGATCGAGCTGATATTTTAGCATGATATATAATCCGCATCAAGGATTGTTTTTATCTATTTTTTCATCAGTGACATGTCAGCGAATGTGCGAATGTGTCACAGCGAAGCGTGGCAGGGTACAGCTAGTTGTTATTATAATTATGTATTAATTAGAGATTTAAATATTTGACTTGGAATTGTGTAATATTTTTGCCTATTTACAATAAATGATTTGAGTTTTGAGTTTTTAATACATAAAATTGTATATATTATTAGTAAAAAAATTACAATTCAGTGAATTTGATATAGTGAATCTCCCGTTCGTGTGTTTGTCCTCTCTACACGCCGAAACGGCTAAACGGATTTTGATGAAATTTAGTATAAAGATAATTTAGATCCTGGATTAGAACATAGGATACTTACGCGGGTGAAACCGCGGGATGTTGCTAGTTTCATTTTACTTTTTTTTTACCTCATCAGGTTTTTTAACAGCTTTAAGCTTTGCTCTTCCACCTCTTGCGTATATATAATATGATCGATGAAGAAGCGGAGCCGCCGCTGCACGACGCTGCTCGGAGAAATGTATCGATCCCTTACTTACCTACATTTAACTTGTCGACCACACACGACTGGCGAGCAGGGCGTTCGCTTGATCGTAAGTTCCGGGTACTTGTCGTAAGCGGTGAGAGCCTGGTGGGAGAACGTCCGCCTTCCAATCAGAGGGTTTGAATTCAAATTCCAATGCGTTTCTTGTAAAAGAAACAGAGGTGTACGTAATAATTGCTTGGTTTTCGGTAAAGGAAAACGTTGTATTTCGGAGGTAGGTGATCCACCAATCCGGACAGGGCCCCCGTGGTGGAACATGGCCTAATCTTCCTCACGTAAGTGAGGGGAGACCCGTGCTCAACAATGGGCGGATATGGGTTGTACACACAATTTATACAAAAAACTGCTTTTATTTTTACAACACCTTTGTTTTAATTCATTTAATTACTAGTTGTGCCCCGTGGTTTCAACCGTATAGTACCCGTTCCCGTGCGGATACGGAGATAAAATATAACCTGTGTTACTCGCTGATAATGTAGCTTTCCATTTGCGAAAGAATTTTTAAAATCTGTTCAGTGTAGTTAGACGTAAAAGCGTAACGAACAAACAATCCGACATTCGCATTTTTAATATTAGCTAGGATTTATGATTAAAAAATAAATAACACGAAGGGTTGTTTGGTTTGGTAATAAACAGTTTTCTTTTTCAATTAAATTTTGTAATAAATTAAATTTCTATCGCCAGTTTTTCTTCACTGCAGATTGAGTTTAGTTACGATACAACGCCAGTAAACACACACACGTTCTGTGAAGAGATTAATAAAAAAAATAAAACGGTTCAGCAGTGAAAGTGTTAAAGCGCAATATTCAGTTAAGTTATAATTATATCTAACAACCTTGCATCTCATAACCTACAATAGCAATCCCCTAACCCCAGACTAATGACCATTAACATGCGCGCACTTCACATTTCATTAGGCAAATTGTATGTTCAGATTTAATCTTAGTAGTATAGATAACTTGAAGAATACAATACTGTTTGTTTGTACGAGGTTAGGTTCGTTTGAAACTGTAACGGCTTTAGTGATGGGGTAATCCGTGACAAGTTTTATCGATATCGATGAATTTTGACAGTTCAATTCGATTCTGACGGAGAGAGCTGAAGGAAAACATCGCGAGGCAACCATAAATCTAAGGTAAATATAAGATCAATTGCCATCACATCCAAGTTATCGAACTTGGGATTCTTCAAGTCGCGAGTGAATAGGTTACTTCTAGGTAAGCATGCACCATCGTCGGTAGTATCAGTTGAAATAGTGGTCAAACGCGAACCTTATAAAACTGGCTCAGTACGAGTTGGACTCACGCACCGAGGGTTCCGTACAAACTTGTAGGTCTTGAGAAAGCATCTAATATTTCTTTTGCGCAGGGAAATTACGCATACCACTTGGCCCCGGTGTGTTCCTCCAAGACGCCTTTCGTCGGGGGTACGGGAATGTATAACGTCTTCCGCGGCCTTGACAGCGTTGGTCTAATATTGGACCCCGCCTAGGGGGAAGGTCCCCCCTTTGTCAACTATTAAGGAGCGCACGTACCGTGAACGTGAAATCGATACAAATAAAAAATCGATCAGATCGATTATCGATATCCCAGCTCCGTGCGACTACAACACTAAGCAACAAATCGTAAAATTTCGCAAACACGTTTCGCACGAGCCGTCCTATTATGACAATCAAACAGTAATCGATGCGGCTCGATCTCGACTCGATCTCATCTCGATTTAGAGCAAGGCCGCAGAAATGATGCACCTCTCGATTGAAAAGGTGCGGCCTCGCTTAATAAAGTACTGCAGACCTACTAGGTGGTTAATTGCAGGTGTACGGGTGTGACTTTAGAGCTGATGTCTCAGGGTGAGCGCAGTGCAGTGCCTCGCAAGATTATGCTAAGTTCTGGGCGGCACTGTAACTGTTATGGGCAGGCGTAGCGCTTACCACCAGGTAAATAACTTAACCCTCCTCACGACAGTGAGGGGAGACCCGTGCTCAGCAGTGGAACGATATGGGTTGATGATAAGGAATATAAATCGGCGAAAAACAGACCAATGCCGCGCGGCGCTGTCAGTGATGAAAATGTTTTAAAAAGGTATGGAGTAACGTTATACGGCGCGGCGCGTCAGTGTGGCTTGCCGCTAAAACTAGCATCAATTTGTGTTTAGGAATATTATCCAAATTTTAAAATACGAAGGTGCTTGTAATTTGTCTCCTTATTTGAAGTAACAAAGCGTGCGCTCGGCTGATTCGATGTCGAAAGACGAACGCATCAAGTCGAAGCCGAGAGTGATTGAGCCTCATTAGGATTCCAAGTTAAGTTGGGAGTTATAAATATTGATTTGCACATTGGAATGGAATTTGAGCCACGCACCGACAGCACCCGCTCGCCTGTTAGCGCCTTTATAACTTGTAACGTGTCTGATGACGTCCCTGAAAGACTTTGAAATCCTACAGTTTTTTCGAGTTCTTTTAATTTTTTTTTACTGAGTGACAAATAGAGACAAAGAGCAAATCTGTTGCCTGATGGTAAGCGCCACGCGTGCCCATAACGTATGTTGTTACTCTGATGATATGTATATATGATATGATAGATGGATGTTGTTACTCTATAACGCAAAAACTGCTGTACGGATTTGGATGAAATTTGGCACACAAATAGTTTATAACCAGTATTGAGTCATACGGTACTTTTTATCCCGATAAAACGGGAACTACGCGGGTGTAACCGCGGGGCGCAACTAGTTATAGATATATATATATATATATATATATATATACCCATTGTACTACCCTTGTTTACCTATTGTAATTTTTCTGTACTGTGTTTAATTTTGTTTCTGGTGTACAATAAAGAGTTTTCTATTCTATTCTATTCTATTCTATTCTATATATATATTACAGTAGTAGTATTAATATAAGTTAGGTAGTTGTTGGTGATTAGTTAATAAAGCTAAATTACACATTATAAGGCACACACAAGTAAATTTCCCAACTACAGTCGTGAGACGCCGATGGCTCAGAATTGGAGCAAGTGACTGCGCGCTCGTGCGTAGTGAATTCGATTCCCGCACGACTGTGCAGGAATTTTTGGGTCCCTTGGTTTGTACACTTGCATTTTGTATTTAAATGTTCAATCGAACCCAGGGCCGGATTAACCCTATCGGGGCCCGTAGGCAATGCAATTCTAGGGCCCCTTTGCTTTACCCTTTTCTTAATTTTTAATACAAATTTTTGTCTATTACAAAAGTCGTGTCGACCACCAACCAAGCATCTCGTCGAGTTTTGAAAAGAAGAAGCTACAATATGGGGAACTATAATTATATACAAATTCTCAAAAAAAGTAAAATTGTTAGATGAAACGTTTTTTTGAAGTAAAACTTCTTTACGCACGCTCGACTTGGGGAGTAAGCTGGCGGATGCGTTACGAAAAATGTGATCGGGCGAGGCGAATGCAAGTTGAGAGGTAAACCATAATAAATTATAGTTAAACAATTAAAAAAATACTTAAATAATAATATTAATAAAAAAAGAAAACTAAAATAGAAAAAAGAGCTAAAAAAGTTTTACTTCAGTCGTACGGTCTAAAGCAAACTAGTTTTTTTCTTTGTGGGTGGCCAGCATCGGCCGCACCGATTAAGCTCCCGTGGGCCCCTAGTCGATGCGGGGCCCCTCTGCAGTTGCCAGCTCCCTCTTATGTTTAAACCGACCCTGGTCGCACCTCTCCACTGTGGCTAGAAGCAAGGATTAAAAAAAAAAACAATTGAATCATTTTCTATTAATTTTTATTCATTGTTTCATCTATTTCATGGAATCACAGTCTACAATAACAATAAGTATTCATGTTTAAATCATCACAATAGGTTATTCTTTAAATTACATTAATAATACGATTGCTATTCGGTTTTCAATAAGGCTTAAGACAGACGAATGCGGCGCGGCGTACGGCGCGCTGAATGGCGTCACTAAATCCCTTTTTTTATTTTTATTAAGTGAGGTGCGTGCTCGTCGTTCACCTGATGGTAAGCGCTACGCCTGCCCACAACTGTTACAGCGCTATCCAGAACTTTGCCATGTATAATCTTGCGCGGCACTGCATTGCGCTGGTCACCCTGAGACATCGGCTCTAAAGTCTCATAAGCCAAGTAATTTCGCTGGGAACAATGCCCTTCAAACAGGAACACAGTAATGTTTGCACACTACTGCTTGGCGGATGAATATCTGGCAAAGGTGTGGTACTTCCCCAGGCGGTCTCTTGCAGAAGAAGCCTACCACTATACATAGGGCATAGAATTCAAAGTGACAGCGCGCCGCAGCTACTGACGCTGCATTGATCGGTTTCAGCCTTACCATTACAATTTATTAAACGAAATAGGCAGAATATTTTGATAAAGGTATTCACACACTGGTTTAAAAACGCTGCGTTATTGATTCAACACACGGTCCCGCCGCTACGCCAAAAAATAAATTACAATCGTTTCTTTGGCAACTATTTTGTTATAATATTATAAAAATACAAAAATAAAAATATAATATAGGTACTTCAAAATACAACAGTAATCATTAAACCTATACAAACGTATTTTCATTTGTTATCTCAAGTTCTTTTTAAAGTAACACATTAATATTTTAGTCGACGCCGCTGGTGACAAGAGGGCTGGCTCATTTCTCGCACAGAGAATAGCTATTGCTATTCAACGTGGAAATGCAGCCAGTGTTCTTGGCACCATGCCTCATGGACACCCTCTTTTGTTAGATTTTTAAGTTTTTAGTTTTAGTTAGTTTTCCTTTTTTTTTTTTTTATATTTTAATGTAAAATAAAAAGGATAGCATTTAAAATAATTTATTGATAATTACCCGAGCGAATTAAACAGTTACTGCATTAAATACATTGTATAAGTTACTCTTATAGATTTTTAGGGTTCTGGATTGGCACCACACACTCATAAATGACAAACGTGACGTGACGTCACTCAAAAATAGACTGCAGAGAATGAGATGGAGCTATATAAACTCCCATAGATGCAAACAAATTGTTCCGATCTCTTTGGATAAATGTCTCTGGTCGACTTATGAACGCTGAGCGATATTGGTGGTGACAGTTGGCAGGGCAGTTCAGCTTAAGGCCTTAAACTGGTTGGATTTAACTGTTCGTGGTGAGGCCCTTGCATTTAGGCATTACTTTACTATATCCTATAGTAAATTTGTCACTGGTTTACAATAAAAAATCTTGTATAGTAAGTACTTTTATAAAGAAAATATATTGAGGAAAAAAAAAACAAAATTGAACAAACAACATCCCGTAGAGTTTCTTGTGCGTATTTCCGAAGCACTGGTAGAGTTAATGGAGTTTCCTTTTCCTGTGCGAGATTCAGGCACGAGTCGCGACTTGAAAGGGAAATTTCCTTTTACAAACTTAAACCATAATCAGTTAATCATTAGTTTAGTAGATCATAATATATATATTTTTTTAATTTTTCTTTCTCTTTATGAGACTTAAGTGTTCGACTTTGAAATTGCAGTCTTTTGCTTCCCTACAATAAAATATTTTAATTTCGCGTCTAGAAGAGATCGCTTATAGCGGATATTATCCTGCTTTACCCCATAGCAAGTTTGTCACTAACTTGCAATACAAAGTCTTGGTTAGTACTGTTTACAAGTAGACGTCAATTTAGTGGCAAGTAACTCGCACAGTGTAAACCGCCCCTTTAGATACACAGCTTAAGTAACTAAATAAATTCGAAGCAAAAAAATATCCCCTGCAAAATAACAAAATGTTACCAAAGATAAACAGAGGTTTGGGATAAAACGCAGCGCCTCGCGCGTCTGTGTGTAACGGCCTTAACAAATGAAATTTAAGTCTGCGACATCTAGCGGCGCAAAGACACAATGTCGTACAAAAATGAAAGGTGTCAGATATATTTTTGACGTTAGTTCAAAGAAATCGTACGGTGGGCCGCTATTTGCTGCAGGCTAGGTAGCAGGAACATCCAAGTTAAGTATGCACGACGCTTGTTTGTATGTTTGTTTGTTGGTTTAACCAGCCTGGAACAAGAGAGAACATTGGTTAAAAATATGTATAAAAAATTTCAAGAAAACACGTATGTACCAATTGAGCAAAAAGGTACCACTACTCGCCGCTAGATGGCGTTGGTATTTTATTTGACTGATTTAGGAGACGCATTTTTTATTTCTATTTGACTGATTGACGAGACGAGCAAGGCGTTCACCTGATGGTAAGCGCTACCGCCTGCCCATAACAGTTACAGTCCCACCCAGAACTTTGCATTGCATAACCCTGCGCAGCACTGCTCTGCGCTCGTCACCCTGAGACATCGGCTCTAAAGTCTCATACACTGAGTAATTTTACTGGAAACAGTGCCCTTCAAACCGGAACACAGTACTTCCCAGGCGGTCTCTTGCAGAAGAGGCCTCCCACTACAAAAAACGAAATAAATAAACTTACTTTAGCGGGGTAGACGAAGGTCTTGGCAGCCGCCGTTCCGAACAGGTTGGTGGCGAGACAAATGTACTCGCCCATGTCACTCCAGCGGAGCCCCGAGATCACGAGCTCGCCCGAACGAAGCACCTGCCGACAAAAAAAAATAACATACTGTGGTAAACAAACTGATGACCTGCCTGATGGTAAACGATTACCGTCAACTATGGACACATGCGACAGGCATTGTAATTATTTCTTAAACAGGCTGATTGAATAATGTTTTCAGGTACTATTTTAAATGATTAGGACTGCTCTTAAGGCATATTGCTTCGGCCACCATCTCCAACTCCGTCTCCGATTACGGTTCCAATTAAGCCGCCATCCGTAGTAAGTAACTCAGTCAAAGAATAAGTTTATACCTTCATCCTAGAATCATTCTTCACGATGTTCCCTTTGTTGTCCCTCCAAGCTACCTGTGGCCGAGGGTGTCCTTTCACCCTGCAGGGTAGGACTATATTGCTTTCGATGGTGTCAACGTACACCTTATACCAGACCACGATCCGCGGGACTAAGGGGTAGAGCTTTGAACGCTCGGAGAGCTCTGTGCTGCCATCTGTTGGGAGAGAGAAATAGGGGATTAAATGTTTGAAGTTAAGTTGTGGCGGTTTGAAACTAGATGGCGTTAGAATCGTTTGAGTATTTATTTGGAGGATAAATTTAATTACAGGATGACAAGTGTAAAGTTCACGTTACAATTAATTATCTGTGAGTATCTAGGGAATCAAAAACGAAATTACCAGTAATTTCGTTGGAAGTCTCATATTCTCAGGCATATGAGACTCAAGAACCGATGTCTCAGGGTGACGAGCGCAGTACAGTGCCGCGCAAGATTATGCAAGGCTAAGTTCTGGGTGACACTGTAATGGTTATGAGCAAGCTTAGCCCTTACCATCAGGTCAACGATTTGCTCGTCTTGTTACATAGTCGAATTAAAAAATACGAGTGCGCTTTAGACCACACGACTGAAGTAAAACTTCTTTAGCTCCATCTATATGTGTGTATATAACTGGCTATGAGAGAAAGAGAGAAGGAAAATATGTGCTCGCACCTCTCTCTTGCCCCTACAGTAATATATGAAACGTAACTCTCTCTCGTTCTATGTTCACTTACTTATATCTCCTCTCAACTTCCGTTCGCCTCGCCCGATCACACTTTTCGTAACGCTCTCGTCATTTATTCACCAGCTTACTCCCCAAGTCAAGAGTGCGTAAAGAATATATGATTACGATGACGATGATAACTCACCTGCACTATATACAATGCTGGTAGAACTCGCAGTCTTGGACCCCGCCGTTATAAGGCAAGTGTAGACGTCCTGCCCAGACGTCCGCGATACAAGCAGCGTGGACGTGACCCTCGCCACGGACGTCGGATTACTGTCTATTAACTCGTTTGATTCCACGTCGTACTGAAAATAAAAAAAAAAAACTTTTTAGAAAAGGATAACTAAAACTTAACTAATTTATTTTAAGTAGAAATTATTAATTTATATAGCACTTTCGTTACTGTAACATTTAAGTAACATGAAAATCAAATTATAAAAACAGAAAATTCAGTATTTTTTTGTTTATTGATTCATTTAATCATATCTTTTGACACATTACGTGTTCACAGACCAGACAAGTCTTTTAAATTATGTGCATCTGTATAAAAACTTACCAAATGTAAATTACAAATACATAAATTGGTTAGAAATACAGAACATCGAATACTTACATGAATAATAAGATAATAATATGATTAATCTAATCATATTTTCTGTTTTTTAATTAATTAGTCTAGTACCTAACTATGGTTTGAGTTTGAATGAAAACTCTGTAAAGTAAGGAACTTGGTCCGTGAAAATAAGCGCATATGACTCGTTGCTCTAATTCAGTTAAGCTTTTCTTATGTTATAACAATCATAAATGTTAGCCCTGTGTGGGACTCAAACCCGCAACTTCAGGTTCAGCAGTTCGCTCCTCACCAACTTACGCCACGGAGATAGATTAAATTGTAAATGTTGATACATCTAGTGCTGCCATCTCTTATCCCATACCGGTACTCACTTCGTAAACTGGCGCGTCGTTTTTAAACCAGTGTACAGAGGGCGCAGGCGCACCTAGCGCGTCGCAAACTAAATGCAAAGTCTCTCCTTGTTTGTGTGCGTAGGTCGCTTTTGGCCGCTGAGTTATCGTGAGGAACCTCCTGTTGGCTGATGGTTTTGTTGATAACCCTGGAATAATGAAAAAGGAGTTTAGTGTTGTACGTGATAAGGTGTCTTATTGTCCTTCTTATTTAGTGTCGATGCTGCGATCATGTTCTAAGAATAAACCTCTGTAAATCTACATGCGGATGCGGATCCCAGATACAGATCCTAAATGCAGATTCTACAAGTACATCCCTAATATAACTCGTAGTTGCAGATCCTAGATGGAGATGATTTAATTTTGGTCTGTTAGCACGTTGACTGCTGAACCGGTTTTTACATTTAGACACCGGTACGGACCGTGTGTTTACCAGCAATAGCGTGCCGTTAGCGTGAGCCGCACTGCAGTAGCGCCGGGTTAAACACACGTCTGTGTGTCGCCGCACAGCCGGCACGTAAGCTGCGCTAACACAACATGTGTGTTTTCCCGCACTCGTGGAAAATTATAAAAACCATAACGTCTGTGTTTACAGCAGTGAACGTGTTAGAAGGTATATTTGGAGTTATTTATGTAAATGTACTATATCTAAGATCTCTACAGTTGAACGCCCTACATCGCTAAAGCCATCGCCGTGAATCTAAAGTCCTAAGGCACACAAAAGATTTGCAAATATCTAAAGAACTCTTGAAGCTGACTTCATGACCTTTAACTTCAGATTGTGATCGGCTTCCAATATTGACAATGGCTTCTTGAATATCTGGAAAATGCTTTGTTAGTGTTGACAAGCGAGTTTGTACCTACTCTCTTTGTGTAAAGGTCACAAACTTATTTAGCTAAGAATTGTGTTTTTTACTGACACTCTCCAATAGCAAATGTTTGATGTGGTTTTCTATCAGATTTTTATCAGGCGCTTTACCTAGCTTTAATAGTAACGAGCTTGGGCAATTGTTGTTAAAATAATGTGTAGTTTGATATCGGTTTTAACACTTTCACTGCTGAGCTGATTTTATTGTCTAACCACGGGTGCGGCTCTGCACACTCCATAGTGTTTTCCCATACAACAAACACAACAGTTGTGTTTTCCCGTACTCGCGGTTATGAAAACACGACTATTGCTATAGTGGTGCCGTGACCAGGATTACATTCTAGATAAAAACACGACAATTGTGTTTTCATAGTCAACATACGTTTGTACAACCTACAAGTTTGTACGGAACCCTCGGTCCAAAACGCACTCGGCCGATTTTTTTTTTTTATGAAATATTTTTTTACTCACCATTAGTTTCGATGCTGTTGTCTATTTCGGACAACAGTCGCATGTGTTTGTTGATGTTGGCAGAACGACACCCGTCGCCCAGTAGCGCCGCGGCGGCGACTAGCAGAACTAAATACATCACGGTAGCTTATAATACTGCTGGGAGTTATGAGATTCGATTAGTCGGAATCTGGAACAAACAGAGGGTAGACGTTAATAATGTAGCTTGATATAAGTAAAAGAATTTTTAGAATCGTATTAGTAAGTACGGAGAAAAAAAAAACAAAAAAAAATATTAAAAAAAAATTAAACGTAACTGTCTCTCTTTCTATCTTCACTAACTTATATCACCCTCTCAACTTCCGTTCGCCTCGCCCGATCACATTTTTCGTAACGCATTCACCAGCTTATTCCCCAAGACGAGCGTGCGTAAAGAAGTTTTACTTCAAAAAAATGTTTCATCTAACAATTTTACTTTTTTTGAGAATTTGTATATAATTATAGTTCCCCATATTGTAGCTTCTTCTTTTCAAAACTCGACGAGATGCTTGGTTGGTGGTCGACACGACTTTTGTAATAGACAAAAATTTGTTTTAAATAAGAGAGCGTGCGTAAAGACGTTTTACTTCAAAAACCCACACAAAGCTACAAGCTAAAAACTTTTTTTTAGATTGGTAAGTCTCTTTTGGAAGACACCGCCTGGGGAAGTACCACAGCCGTTGCCAGGTATTCATCCGCCAAGCAGTAGTGTGCAAACATTACTGTGTTCCGGTTTGAAGGGCACTGTTTCCAGTTGAACATAATTATGAGACTTCAGAACCGATGTCTCAGGGTGACGAGCGCAGTGCAGTGCCGCGCAAGATTATACAATTTGAGGTTCTAGGTGGTACTGTAACTGTTAAGGGCAAGCGTAACACTTACTATCAGGTGAATGACATGCTCGTCTCGTTATTAAATCATTAAAAACATACTTAGTAGTAAAAGTTAGTGAAATTAGTACAATGTACTGGAAATCATTAATTGACACCAATTTTACGTAAACTGTACGTCTAACGTCAACCTAAGACGCAGTTACATCATCCTCAGGCAGCTATTATTTGTTAAACTTGAAAAAAAAAACCCATACAAAAAAAAAACTTAAGGGGATGTTTTTTACAACCCCATTCCAATATATGAGTCATAGGCGCCGGCGCATGTCGCGCCTCGCACCAAAATAACACGGCACAGAAATACAACAAAGGTTTCAAAAAAAGGCAGTACAAAGAGCGGTCTTATCGCTTGAAGCGATCTCTTTTAGACAACCTTTGCATCGACGGAAATAATACATTCTTAAATAGTATGGTTTGTGGCGTAACTACATTATTTCATAGATACTATCACTACTTTAAAAAAAAATTAGAAATATATAAACATACAACAAAAGTTATAAAGTCAATACAATAAGTAGCCTTACAGCTTGGTTTTTAGGTTTGTTTTCATTTATTAACTAACCACAATATGAAAAATTACCTTTACCTATTTAGGTATAAGGTAAGTCATTATTATACCTTCAGGTAAGTAATACGACACTAGGTATATTGCATTTACCTCCATTTTGATTAATGGTGGCGATCTGTTTAAATGAAATGACTCTACGTTCTCAGGAATAAATGATTTACTTTACTTTAAAAAAAAAATAAAAAATAAAAAAATGTAAGTTAAACAACAATTTTCACTTTTTCAAGAGACTTACATCTCCCAATTACTTCACTGAAATAATGTTTTACATAAATCTATATAACTTGTCATAGTTATTTTCTAGTATTTTTTTTATTTAATAAACATTTTATATTTTCGTTGATAATGTATTTTATATATATCTCTAACGCAAGTGGAACCGCATGGCGCAACTAGTCTATTCATAGTTACACAAATCACAGTCCGCATAATAATAAAAACACATTGTGTATTAATTTTTTTGTTTGTGTTGAGAGAAATCGAGATTTAAAATTAGAAAGAAAGAAAATTAATTTAATTTATAATTATATAAATTTAATTCTTTCGTCTATGCGGGTTCCTTATAAATTGCGTACGCGCATATAGTAAATAATAATGAATTACAGACGAATCAATTATAACAAATAACCCTGCTAATATTTCGTAAAATACACTAATAAAACGAATTAAACAATATATCACTGCATAAGAATAATTAACTATCAATTCATTATTAGGAATAATTAAGTAATTTCTATGATCTGATAAAATCACGTCCTGTTTTTTATCGTCGGAATTATACGTGACTTCATATGGAAAATAACATAATTAAATGCACTTAATAACCATTTTTATGAATCATTTAAAGTTATTGGAATGCGAAATATGTAGGTATGATTATCACAATTAAAAAAAATATGATTCACTTATTTAGAAAAATAAATTAATATACACTGACTAATTACTAATTACAAATACTTCCTAGCATAAAAATAAAAAAGGACAAAATAAAATAAAATACCTTTTAAAAATTCCAAACACAAATCCGAACTGGCACAAAATTAAAGAAAAAATATTTACTAAATCACAGACTAAAAAACCACAGCGGCTACAAATTTTTAATTTTTTTTTTATTTAAAAATTCGATGCTTCAGTTCTAATTGTTTTATGTAGCACCTTGTTAAGGAACGTTCACGCACTCCGGGAGACCGGGATAAAATGGCCGGAAGATAGGCAAAGCTTGCTATATATAGCGGTTGTGGTTGGGAGTGTGCGTTTTCAGGAATTAAACTTAAAAATCGAACGCGCATTCTCGATTGACGTGTGCTATCGATTTGAATTCGACGAATCGATATAATATCTCGATGCGATGGAATAATGCAATACATTTTACGGAAGCTTTGTTCTAGGATTAGGTTCTAGTATTAGATGGTATTCTCTGGTTAAATACTCTAAATGTGCGGATTCACAATGAAAAACAAAGCGATACGAGCATGTCGTTCACTAGATAGCGAGCGCCACGCCAGCCCATTACAGGCACAGTGCCATCCAGAGCTTTAGATTGCAAACTTTTGCGCGGCACTGTCACCCTAAGTCCCTTAAGACATTGGATTACTAACCCAAGCTTTTTTTCTTTGTCTAAGGCACTGTTCCCACGACGCATGAATACCTGAAATTTCCTAAAATATCAGGAATACTGGCGCCTACCTACCAATCTTGCGTTTAACTTGCAAATGTAATGGTGCGCGATGACAACCTATTTTGTATTCAGATGCGACCGGAGAATGATTTCCCTGTCTGTAGGTATCGCTTAAATAATGGATAGCTCTAAAAATTCACTTCCTTCAGCTCTATTTACCACAATCTAACTAAAGAACTGAAGAAAACTGGAGCCGATACACTTATCTACCTATTTATTCTAAAAAAAACAAAAATATAACAAAATTAAAAAATACATTCTAAAAAAAAACAATAGATAAAACAAAATTAAAAAATACAGTCGGATCGACAACCTCCTGTTTTTTTGAAGTCGATTAAAAATTAAATACTTTTTTTTTTAATTTTTAAGGTTACAATGGGCTTGAGCTTTATGGTCACAGTGTATTTTTGGTCACACGGAAAATTAATAAAATTTGGTCACACCCGTATTAATATTTCTTATTTCTGTGAATAATTATTGCACTTTGATCTTAGTTATGAACGAACTAATCCATGTTTAAATAACCAAATAACCAAACCAAACCAAACCAAATTTGTTAAACTGAAATTTGTCAGTTATAATAAATATTATTTTTGTATACCAAAGCTCTGAGCTTGGTAAATACAAGTAAGGTTTATGAAAAAAAATCTCCCTCAATTGATAAAGTTTTAGGAGGCACTGCACTGCGCTTGCTCCCTGCGTCTAGTCACGTACGCCCAGTAATTGCACTGGATACAGTGTTTTTCAACTGGATCTTCTCTATCTCTGCACACTACTACTTTAATAATTTTTTTTTGTAAAAACAGTAGTATTATTAATTCTTGCAAAAGAGGCCAGGCTGGTTCTTATCATTATCAACCCATATCGTCCCACTGCTGAGCACGGGTCTCCCCTCAGTTTCGCGAGGAGGTTTAGGCTGTAATCCACCACGGGGGCCAGATCCGGACTGGTGGATACATACCTACCTCCGAAATAATTTAGGCTGGTTTAATAATTAACAAATTAATGTTAAAATAAATAAATTATGTGTCATGATCTTTCATCGATCATATACAAAGGTCCGAACCCCTAACTAGGATAAGTTATGATTAATATTATGGAAGCGAAATAAATTCTTCTCTACCTATGTTTCCTTTTCACGGCTAGACTGCTTGGCAGATGTTGATATAATTTGTCTTGGAGCTAGTTTAAACTTTGGGCAAGGATATGGGATACTTTTTAAAGTTTTTTTTATCACGCTTTAATTAGCTTCATACGTATGTTAGTATGTATGAAACGGAAACTTTGAACATGACTTTTGACCCACTTCAAAACGTCGAATTTTATCGATTTTTGCACACTTATCAAGGACCGATGACAAAACAATAATAATAATAATTAAAAAAATTGCAAAAAAACACGCTTTAATGCAAGCCGAACTAAAAAGTACAAGAATATTTTTTTTACTATAATTTTTTTAGTAAAATTTATGTAGTAAAAAGTTATTGGTCGGGGTTTCAATCGATTCGATTACGGCTCAGCACTCGCCGCTGTTTGAATGAACATGAATGGACATGAGTTTAATTGAAACGTTTCAAAGCAAGTGCAGAATGAATCGGTACACCGACATTTATTGAGAACGCGTGTTGGGTTATTAATAACTAGTAACGCCTCGTAGTTTCTTGTTTTCCATTTTTTGATATTACTGAGTAACGGGACGAGCAAGTCCTTTAGCTGATCGTAAGCGCCATGCTTGTTCAGAACATTTACAGCCCAGAACTTTGCTCAGCACAGCGCTCGTCACCCTGCGACATCGGCTCTAAAGTCTCATATGCTCAGTAATTTCGCTGGAAACAGTGCCCTTCAAACTGAAAACAGTAATTTATGCACACTACTGCTTGGCGGATGAATATCTAGCAAAGGTTTCCAGATTGAACTCTATTGATTGACTCTATCGATTGATTCTGCAAGAAATCAGCCACATTTTTGATTAGTTCCCTACTCGTGCCTAGCTTCGTTTGATCCTGGACATTCTCTAATTTAGCTCATTATAATTGCGATGTAAAATTGAAAATATCTATATTAGAAATTATTTAGTGCAAGCGAGAATGCAATTAAATTTAATGAAAAGTGCCTAATGTGTTCCGATTTGGAGGGCACTGTTTCCAGCGAAGTTACTGGGCATATGAGACTTTAGAACCGACGTCTCAGAGCGACGAGCGCAGTGCAGTCGCAACAGATTCTGAGTAGCACTGTAGCTGCTATAGTCAGGCGTGGCGCTTACCATCGGGTGAACGACTTGCTCGTCTCCTTACTTAGTGATATAAGAAAAATAAATACATTTTATTAGTGACTATTCAATACAACTCGGCAAACAATTCTCCCCCACGTGGCCAAAAAATTTCCAATCCCAGTTAGAAAACGTCACGGTCACCATAGCACGTGTCCTAACCCAATGAAGACACGTGAAAGAACCATTGGTCGGAGTGGCCACGCGACATTTCGACATTTCTAAACGTGTACCGTCCATTCATTTTACTTTTAAGTTAGTTAGAGAAACCACAAGAACTCCTTGAACAGACTTTGCGAAACACTTGTTACGTGTTCACTTTTTTTAGGGTTCCCTACCTTAAAAGGAAAAACGAACGCTTTGTTGTCCGTCTATCTGTCTGTCTGTCGGTCAAGGCCCTTTTTCTCGGGAATGCAAAGAGGTACTAAGTTCAAATTTATATCAAATATGCGAATCTAATGTTTCTTTCAGCTGTAAAAAAATCAAGCTTGTAAGTCAACGCAATCAAAAGATATGACCATTTTTGTCGCATATTTTACGATTTCACAATGGAATTAGCCTATAGGGTACTTTTCGTTGACCTAGAATCATGAAATTTGGCAAAAAGCAATGTCTTCCAGCATAATTTAATGTAAAGAAAAAGTCTGAAAACCGTAATTATGTAGTTTAATCCCTACTTATATTATAAATGCGAAAGTAACTCTGTCTGTCTGTTGCTCTTTCACGCCTAAACTACTGAACCGATTGAAATGAAATTTGGTACAGAGATAGTCTAGAGCCTAGGAAAGGACATAGGGTACTTTTTATCGCGAAAAAAGCATTTTAAGGCTTTAAAATAGGGGATGAAAGTTTGTATGGAAGTTTCGTCATTTTTGAAGCTAGAAGCTTGAAATTTATTTTTGGCTTTTGATTAGATAAAACTTTACCCTTGAGGGAGTAAAATAAATATAGGGGATGAAAATATGTATGGAAATATGTAAGGTTTTGGCTAAATCACTGCACCCATTTAAAACTTTATTTCACTAATGGAAACCAACATTGACAGCGAGTAACATAGGCTATATTTTATTCCCATATTCTCGCGGGAACAGGAACTACGCGGGTGAAACCGCGGGGCGCAGCTAGTTTAAAATATAGGTGAATTTACTATTACATACTTATTATTTGATACAATAACCGTTTCTACGAATCGAACGGCAAAGTTAAGTTTGTCCTACCAAGTTTCTGTTAAAGTTAGTTAGAACATTATTTTAGATGCTTTCTTAAGGCCTACAAGTTTGTACGGAACCCTCGGTGTGCGAGTCTAACTCGCGCTTGGCCAGTTTTTGTTTCTTTTGTTTGGGCTTCTCGAGGTTGGTGCGTCAGATTTATTAAGTCAGATGTACGGATAAAATTATAGAGTAAAGACAAAATCTAAAAGAAAAAAGCACGTAAGTGAAAGTACCAAGACACCGGCTTTTTCAAATTTAATTACACATACAAGACCTTTTTCCGATCCACTGATAAAACCAGAGTTTATGGAAATAGCATATTGCAAAGAAAAGATATAATTAGCCGAAGAAAAATTTAATGTGGGATTCATCGGGAATAATTTGGTAGAACTTTCAAATATATTGGTGTTTACTTAGAGAAATTCAGTAGATTTAGATTATTGAATACTTAGGTTTTTGCTTTTTTTTTTATTAGACTGAGTTACGAGACGAGCAAGTCGTTCACCTGATGGTAAGCGCTACGCCTGCCCATAACAGTCACAGCACCACCCAGAAACCTGCATTGCATAATCCGGCGCGGCACTGCACCGCGCTCGTCACCCTGAGACATCGGCTCTAATAATCTATGCCCAGTAATTTCGCTGTTTGTTCCAGGAAGGATTGCATCCGTTCAAGTTTTTAATATCGTGTCAGGTAGTCAATGGTCGAGTTAAATCGCAGTCAACGTTACGAAATGTGTGCTGGGACACATAGTAGAAATAAACTTCAACTAAAAAAATATTTCGAAAAAAATCATAAAAGATATTTTAAAAAATATACAAAAAGTAACTCCCTCTCTCTTTCTATCTTCACTAACATATATCTCCATCTCAACTTCATCGATCACACTTTTCGTAACGCTCTTGTCACGCATTCACCAGCTTACTCCCCAAGTCAAGCGTGCGTAAAGAAGTTTTACTTAAAAAAAGTTGCAAAAAAAATATGGTCAAACGCATGCCTATTCTGAATAAAAAGAAAAGTAAAAAACAGCTACACTGAAACTTTCTGAGAATCAAAAAAAATTACACCTTTTACCGCCTGTCGTCCATAGTTATCGCTATCCGTACCATCTTGTCGCACATTCATCATCATCAACCCATAACGTCCCACTGCTGGGCACGGGTCTCTCCTCACTTTTCGTGAGGAGGGGTTAGGCCATAATCCACCACGGGGGCCCAGTCCGGATTGGTGGATAACATAACTACCTCCGAAATAATTCTCGGGTAGTTATGTGGGTTTCCTCACGATGTTTTCCTTCACCGAAAAGCGAGTGATAATTACGTACATATGTTTTTACAGAAACACATTGGTACGTGCCCGCACTGGGATTCGAACTCACGACCTTCTGATTGGAAGGCGGACGTTCTCCCACTACGCTACCACCGCTTTGTCGCACATTGGCACGCGCGAATTCGCCCATGCCTCGCGTCCTCTCCGCACTCAACGCTCTCCTGGACGCCAATCCAGGCTGTGATGTGTATGCGGATGGATGGTCAGATATACTGTCTATAGATAGAGTGAATCTTTGAATGTGTACTCTGTAATATCTGTATTCTAATATGCTTTGTGTAATCTATTGTTGTAATTGGCTGCGGCCGTTTCAATTGAATAAGTAAATAAATCAAAACCGTGCGCCCGCAGTCAGCGCGTTGGCAAATGCTACACGGCTTTCATAGCGACAGCTACGGACGGCCGACGTCACCACCGACCGTCAGGTAAGCCTAAATACGGCATAAGGATAACATTATCCCGAATAACGTGACTAAAGTCATGGTAGAGATGACGTAGCAACGAGTTCCAAGTAGAATATAATTACTTTAATTAATAAGTGTTGAAATAATTGCATGATATAAATCATATACGTCTCGGTGCGAAATTGTAGGAATCGCTTAACTGCACAATGTAGCTTTTTCCTTGTATTTAATAGCCTTACCTTAGCCTGCGTTCGATAGCTTTTAAAATTGTCCCATTCGCCAGGACATTTACATAAGGACATTTTAATTTTAATCAGTTTTTTTTGGTTTTTGGCTCCAGATGGGGTAACTAATTTAAATGACAATGGATTTTTCTTGTAGTGATAGGCCTCTTCTGCAAGAGACCGCTTAGGAAGTACACCTTTGCCAGACATTTATCCACCAAGCAGTAGTGTGAAAGCAATACTGTGATCAGGTTTGAAGGGCACTGTTTCCAGCGAAATTACTGGCCATTATGAGACTTTAGAGCCGATGTCTCAAACTGAGGAGCGCAGTGCAGTGCCGCGCAAGGTTATGCAAAGTTCCTGGTGGCACTGTAACTGTTATGGGCAGGCGTAGCGCTTACCATCAGGTGAAGGACTTGCTCTTCTTGTTACTCAGTCAAATAAAAATTAAAGTTTCTTACTTTACAGAATTATAATATACCTTACATCTAATCGTTTCTAATGCTTACAAATCTTGTCAATGAGGTCATTAACCTTCAATATTAAAAAAGTATAATTAAGGCTAAAATAAAAATATAAAGCTATAATCTAGCTATAATCGCTTTCAGCGATAAGACCGCCCATTGTACTAGCCTTGTGTACCTATTGTAATTCTTCTGTACTGTGTTTATTTTTGTTTCTGGTGTACAATAAAGAGTTTTTCTATTTCTATTTCTATAAAGCTAATCTGCTTTTATCTGGCTTTCCATTGTTTCTGGTATCTTCTAATAAAATGACGCTATATAATATAATAATATCGCTTTAAATACACCTGCATCGATGCTCATAGATAAGTAATCTATCGGAAAGGATTCGTGATCATGATTGGTCGATATACTACCTACATGATTGATATAATCCATAGATTTTAATGATGACAGTAAATATAGATTGTTCATTAAAACTATTCAATATTAAGTGAAGCGGTGGTAGCCTAGTGGGAGAACGTCCGCCTTCCAATCAGAAGGTCGTGAGTTCAAATCCCAGTGCGGGCACGTACCAATGTGTTTCTGTAAAACATATGTACGTAATTATCACTCGCCTTTCGGTGAAGGAAAACATCGTGAGGAAACCCACATACCTACCCGAGAATTATTTCGGAGAAAGGTAGGTGATCCACCAATCCGGACCGGGCCCCCGTGGTGGATTATGGCGTAATCCTCCTCACGAAAGTGAGGGGAGACCCGTGCCCAGCAGTGGGACGTTATGGGTTTATGATGATGAATATTAATTGCCGGTAAACTTTTATAAATTATTTATTTGTAACCATCCAAAATATTTATTCACATTAGAATGATTTATGGTAAACTACCGTCCCATCTTTTTGTTGCTCTTCTCCATGCATGGTTGTCTGGAAGAGATCGCTCTCAGCGATAAGACCGCCCATTGTGACACTAATTCTTAAATTTCTTTTTTTTTTTACTTTTTAAGTTTCCTTTGTTAAGTGGTGTTTCAATAAAGAGTTTATCTATCTATCTATCTATCCATAATATGTATTTTTTTGACGTTACGTCTAACAAATCGATGGACGCCGGCTGCATGTACGAAAAGGTTGACACATTGTCACGCTCATTGTAAGCTTGCGCCGCATCTATCTCTCTTCTCCTCATGACAGGTTAATTATTCTTGCATTTTAAAAATCTGATTACTAGTAAAATTTCAAGTATTTATTCATTTATTATTAAAAAATGATTTAATTTTATTTATAAAAGTATGCAATCATTTCGTTAATGTTTTGTTATGACGTCGTCACGTTAAACTATCGTCCGTAAACCAACTTTGCAGACCACCAATTTTTTGCTATCGCTACAATAATTATAGATCTTAATGGATAAAACGCTTCTTTAGGAATTCAGTGCACTTTTGATTATCCAAAAAGGTTCAAAGTACCTCTGGCTTTGGACTACTAGACGTTTAACTAAACAAATTGGCTAGAATTATCGCCCAGTGATATGAGAAAATAAACAGTACGGTCCTCTACTGACAAAAGGGCGTACAAATCGAAAGATTTGTATTCAACTTACGCCTTTTTGGACGTAAAATAGTATCATTTTACTAGTTTTGGAATTTAAGTTTGCATGTTTGTTTGATTGTGTTTAGAATAGGAGAAATGCTGATCTGATTTTTATGCAAATTTTATTTAACTGTGGCAGCCCGCATCAACGATTCTTGGCTTAGCGCTCACCATTAGGTGAACGACTTGCTCGTCTCGTCACAGTCAAAAAAAAAAAACATTACGCACACACCCACATCCACCCACCCAAACACACACACACAACACACATACTCACCCACACATAATAATGTGTCGTGAACAATCAAAGCATAGCCTAATTTTGGCAAACCATCAAAAACTATAACTTTTAAGCAGGTATGTAATGAAAAGCCAAGATTCATGTTTTACGCAATAACAGCCAAGTTTTTGAAATACAACCCCCATCCCCAGCGGGTCCCGGTCGGCGCGACATGTCTAAATTTGAAGAAAAAAAAATCGAAAAACTTCTTTAAAGATATTTAAAAAAATGTACGAAACGTAACTCTCTTTCTCTTTCTCTCTCTTCACTAACTCATATCTCTCTCTCAGCTTCCGTCCGCCTCGCCCGATCACATTTTCCGTAACGCATTCACCAGTACTCCCCAAGTCAAGCGTGCGTAAAGAAGTTTTACTTCAAAAAAATCAGGTAACCCACGCGGAGGAGGCCGTCGGCCGCTGCCAGTATGCGATAAAATGGAATGTTTAGACTGGCGTGGGAGAAATACGCATGCGCTGCGGAAAGATGGGTAAATTATTATAAATTAAGGTAAATGATTATAAACTAAGAGGCATCATTAGATGGGAGCGTGAAGTGAATCTGATTTACAGGTGAAGTGGGTGGACTCCTGCGCTTCATGCTACAAATTAGGTTGACCGCCTTTAGAGTGGACGATACGATATTTTTACAACTTTTTATTTAACTTGCAATGTTTAATAGTGGGGAGGCCTCTTCCTTTGACAGATATTCATCCGCCAAGCAGCAGTGTGAAAATACTGTGTTCCGGTTTGAAGGGCACTGTTTTCAGCGACATTACCGGGCAT
Organism: Campaea margaritaria; assembly: GCA_912999815.1. Taxonomy (NCBI): domain Eukaryota; kingdom Metazoa; phylum Arthropoda; class Insecta; order Lepidoptera; family Geometridae; genus Campaea; species Campaea margaritaria. The sequence goes on from OU538814.1 coordinate 6,586,904, forward strand.
ATGAGACTTTAGAGCCGATGTCTCAGGGTGACGAACGCAGCGCAGTGCCGCGCAGGATTATGCAATGCAGGGTTCTGGGTGGTGCTGGGACTGTTATGGGCAGGCGTGGCGCTTACCATCAGCTGAACGACTTGCTAGTCTCGTCACTCAGTCAAATAATAAAAAAAAATAACTATTAGTTGTTGGGGGTGAATTTTGGAACTCAATTTCGACCTAGTTCCCGTTGTTGAATTGAGTTGAAATTTTGCACGCCTGTCAAGTTCCAATGTCAATACAAGGTTATGGTGACAGCGAGCTGATCTGATGATAAGAATTAATGATCATAAGTTAACCGATGAAGTTAGGTCATTGTTTTCAAACCAGGGGAGTAACCACGTACTTATTCTTATTCCATGCAGTTCATTTTAAGGCTTTAAACTGAACGGCCTAGATTGGCACCACACACTCATAAATGACAAACGTGACGTGATTTTACTCAAAAATAAACTGAAGAGAATGAGAGAGAAAGAGAATGAAATGGAGCTATATAAACTCCCATAAATGCAAACAAATTGTTCCGATCTCTTTGGATAAATGTCTCTGGTCGACTTATGAACGCTGAGCGATATTGGTGGCGACAGTTAGCAGGGCAGTTCAGCTTAAGGCCTTAAACTGGATGGATTTAACTATTCGTGGTGAGGTGGTATCGTGGGGTTACAAAAAGCTCAGATTACAACTTCACTACCATCACTCACTGGTAACACTCACCAGTAATTTCACTGGAAACAGTGCTGTGCAAACTACGTGTTGGTATTTTAATATTAAGCTGGGTCCACATCTGTGACCGTGGCTCTGTGACCGTAAGGAATACGCATGACAAAACACAAGTGTGGAAGTGTGTCAAAATCTAATGTGACACAGCGATCAACTCAGGGGCCCCTTGAGGATCGTGGTTAAATATCGCAGTCCTTGTTCATATAGCGTGGCAAGTGCCGTAACACGGTCACGGCTACAGATGTGGACCCAGCTTATTATATATTAAAATATTATAAGAATTATTATGTAGGTATAGAAACTTTCTTTTCTGTTTTCCATATAATTCCACAGGTATATAAATTATAGTGTTACCAAAAACCCCTGAAATTAGTGAATGAACCTACATAAAAAATACTGTCTAATTAAGAGCCTCCTATACTTGAAGTCGGTTAAATTAGGTTATGAGTAGTTGTCACGGAAGCGCAATAGCGATCCCGTAACCACCCCAACATGCGGAGACGAGAACACCCCGGGGTTTTAGTGGGTAAACCCCGTCAGGCGCGTCAGTAGGATGCGTTCTGGCGGGGGAAACCCACATAACCATCCCGGCCTCCCCCGAGGCCGGAGGTATGCTTAAAGACATTTCCCCGGGCAAAAAAAAAAAAAAGGTTATGAGTAGTTCGAGGCGGCGCACTCACAAAGATAGACGGAGTGGAGCACTCCTCTCCACTCCTGTCAACGGGATGGGGTCCTCCAATGAGGACCAACGCCGTCGGGGCCGCGGAAGTCCACTCTCGCACCCGTAGCCCCGACAACAAAGGCGTCCAGGTGGAACACCCTGGGGTTTAGTGGGCATACCCGACAGACTAGCTGGCGGAGTCCCACATAACCACTCGGCCCTCTCCTGGGTCTGGTGGCATGCGTAATGCATTCACAAGGTAAAAAAAAAAAAAAAAAAAGCACAAAAAAACGACAAATATAATTGATAAAAGAAAAATATACTTCGTTTTTTGCCGGATGTCCTTGATTACCTTGATGCGGAAGTGAAGAGGCCTTTATTGAACTAGAATTACTGGTTTTTAATCAATTAGTACTGGCTACAGTTATAATTTTTTTAAAAGCCAACTTTGACTGTTGTCGTTGTATAATTGGAATAAATGCAATAACCGAGCGAAGCCAAATAAAAAAAAAATATGTGTCGGAATATTATAGAACAGAAGTGCTAAAGACGTCTTTTTGGAGTCGCGTTTAAACAATTCGTCACCATCACCATCATGAACCCTTATTCTCCCACTGCTGAGTACATGTCTGTAAGTATTAGGCCATAACCCACTATAGGGCCCGTACTAGGTTAATGGATCACATACCTCTGAAATAATTCGGGCATGTGGGTTTCCTCGGGAGGTTTTCCTTTACCGAAACCAGAGTGATAATGAGGTGTACCTTTTTACAAGAAACATATTTGTATGATTCGAACTCGCAACCCTCGGCTTGGAAGGCGGACGTTCTCTCCACCAGGCTATCCCCGCTCAATACTACATAACACTCATTTGCGATAAGAACGTGTTATCTTCTCTTGTGGAGATGACACGTTTTTGGCGCTAAAGAGCGTAAGCGTTGAAATGAGCTGTAACTGTTATGGGCAAGCGTAGCGCTTACCATCAGGTGAACGACTTGCTCGTCTCTTCACCCAGTCAAATAAAAAAAAACGAAATGTGTGCTTGGACACTTAATAGAAGTAAAAATTCAACTAAAAAATTAATTAAAAAAAAATATAAAAAAAAATTCAACAAATATTTCATAAAAGATATTTTAAAACTCTCTCTCTTTCTATATTCCCTAACTTATATGTCCCTCGCAACTACCGTTCGCCTCGCCCGGTCACATTTTTCGTTACGCATTCACCAGCGTAGTCCCCAAGTCAAGCGCGCGTAAAGAAGTTTTCCTTCAAAACAGTATGCTATTATTTTGTTCGCGGCTGAATTGATTGCGCGTATTTGGATCCAATGACTCCTCAGTCCGACAGTTAGCCCACAGTGTGCGTAATGGTTTAATTTCACCAGTTTTTCCCCTTAGGCCACATTTACACATCGATAATTATCGGGCCCGGAATGCGCCGCAATTGCAACGACTCACCATCCTTGGAAAGTGCAGAGGTATGCTGTTTTCAAAACATCTGAATTAGGTGCTTTAGGTTGATCCAGTGGTATGAGCAAGTTGGGCCGCGGAAGTCGTTCTACGTTCCCGTAGCCCCGGAAATAGGCGTCCTGGTGGAACACCGTGGGGTTTAGTGGGTAAACCGTCAGGCTGGTGGGGAGTCCCACAGATGGTCCCAGCGGAAGACCAGTGCTGGTTGTTCGCATCTAGCATCATGCTGAGTTGGGGCCCATTTGTGACACCTTTCCCATTGTTTATTTGTTATTTTGTATTTTTTTTTGTGTTGCAAATAAATTAGTTTTCTTTCTTTCTTAAAACTTTCTTATCTCCTGATTTCAGCAACATACACAATATGACGTCACGGTACGATTATGCGACGCGGTTCAGTTTAGGTCTTTAATTGAATCGCTATAAGATGTCATGGTGGGCCTCCTGGATTAATACATAGGATCCCATGAGAATATATTTTACGGGATATTTGTATCCCGTAAAAAATATTCTCATGATTATACTAAACGCGAGTGCAACCGCAGGGCGCAGCTAGACGACGATAAATTTTATAGGATGATGCCGCCAAAAACTAAAATTTAAAATAGTATGAAAAGAAAAAATTATAGTTTTAATTGTTGGAGTTCATTCAATTAACTGCCTAACTCTCACGCTTGACAAAAAATTTATATCAGAATATTTACCCAACTGCGGCAGAATGAAGGTTAATTTCACTTTTTTATTCTAACTGAGGCTGACGAGCAGTTTGAACACTTACTGCTAAACGCAACGCTAGCTCCCAACAGTATGCAGTACTTTGGATTGAAGCTGCGTGACATATTTCTGATCCAGTGCAAACTCCTTCCCGCTGCTGGATCCAGTAACTGGATCGATCCAAACGCCCTATAATGAGTATATCGGGCTATTTCAGACTGCGGCTTGTTATTTACACTGCTAGTGGATTCAGCTGAAAGACATTTGATCTAATAGGGTGAATAATCGGGAAAGGTAAACTAATAGCGATTGCAAACGTTTTGCATTCCAAAATATGACTTAATTTGTAGGAATTGGAGTAATTGATTACTGCGTATTCTCAATTCCGATTTGAAAACTTTTTTTTAACTAGACTTCTATGTTGTTCACCTGATGGTAAGCGCCACGCCTGTCCATATCAGTTACAGTGCAGTCACAAAATCTTGCGCGGCACTCCACAATGAAACTGTGTTTTTTTTTAAACTTGACTGAGCAAGTCGTTCATCTGATGGTAAGCGCTACGCCCGCCAATAACGGTTACAGCGCCACCCAGAACTTTGCAAAGCATAATCTTGCGCGGCACTGCACTGCGCTCGTCACCCTGAGACATCGGATCTAAAGTCTCATATGCCCCGTAATTTCGCTGGAATCAGTGCCCTTCAAACGTGAACACAGGAATGTTTGGACACTAATGCTTGGCGGATGCATATCTAGCAAAGATGTGGTACTACCTCGGACGCTTGCAAAAGAGTCCTATCACTAAAGAGTATATATAGGTAAAGTTAAGAAGGAAAATGAATGATCAATTCTTTCCGAACCAGCAAAGATTTCGCTGTTGACCTTTGGGTTCACATTATTTATGGATGAGCTCTTGACTCTTTCGAAGTTTCTGAATATGTAGCAGTTATGGAAAAGGATTATACAGGGTGTTTTGTTTTTATGGGATTAACTATAAAGATTCAGCGATGGCAAGCTAGTGGGAGAACGTCTGCCTTCCAAGGAGAAGGTCATAAGTTCAAATCCCAGTGCGGGCACGTAGTAATGTGCATATGTAAAAGGCAACGTAATTATCATTCGCTTTTCGGCGAAGGAAAACATCGTGAGAAAACTTACATACCTACACGAGAATTATTTCGGAGGTAGGTATGTTATATATGACATGTTAAAAAATGCTTATTGATATTTTGACACTAATGGAAATTAGCTAAAACCTATTCCTACTCTCTATCGTGCCCATACAAAGGTTGTCTGTCTGTAAAGCGATGAGACCGCCCATTGTACCTATAATCAAGTTATGTTTTTTCTCTCTCTGTGTGTTTTATGTAATTTGGTTTCAATAAAGAGTTATCCATCTATCTATCTATCTATGTTATCCACCAATAATATACACCGGTCCTTCAAGCTATCTCGTCGTCGGGTAAAAATGACACCAGCATTCGACTCTCGAACGGCGATAGCTAAGCGGAATCTCTCAGAAACTATCGCACACCCTGTACACAACTTTGACATTTGGACTAAACCCAGTTGCAAAATACTCCTGGAACATTCCAGGTGGCCTCCGCAGATGTTTAACTACTGGGTTGATACTTAACGACATGTAAATCTAGTCTAAAAGTGGAAGATTTACAAAGTATAATAAGTTATTGGATGAAATACGTATCTGGTACACTGTCAGCTGATCGAGAGGAGCCGGAGCACCATCGATCTACTGTTAGTCACTGAGGAGTTCCATGGTAGATGATGATAAAGACGGAGGTTTAGGTTTTCCTTCTCTATCATCAGATCAAGTCTGTTAGAATAGAATAGAATAGAAAACTCTTTATTGTACACCAAAAAAAGAAACAGTACAGAATATTTACAATAGGTAAACAAGGGTAGTACAATGGGCGGTCTTATCGTTGAAAGCGATTTCTTTCAGACATATTTTGGTTGGACAGTAAAACACCTTTTTCGATAGTAGGGTGGGTGACGTACTTATATTATTTTGTAACATTATACATTAAATACTTAAATATATATATATATATATATATTTAAGTAAAAGTAACGTAAGTAACGTAAGTAGTAAGTAAGTAAGAATATATATATATATACTAATATATATATATATATATATATACTAGCTGTACCGAATGTGCCACGCTTCGCTGTGGCACATTCGCACATTCGGTGATATGTCACTGATGAAAAAAATAGATGAAAACAGTCCTTGATGCGGATTATATATCATGCTAAAATTTCAGCTCGATCGGTGCAGAACTTTTTGAGTTTTTGAAGCGTACACAAACCAACATAACATTTGTATATACATAGGTTGAATAGCTATTGAACTGTGTTATCACTACCAATTGCTTTAAAATTTCCCCTTATAACAGTTTTTCCATACCTACAAAAACTGACAAAATTTGCGATTTTCACAGCAATCCCAATTATCCATAACAATATACCCCCCTTTCTCTGAAAATTTTATAGAGTTAATCGAAACTAAAGCAATCAATTGGAACACGAAAAAAATTAAACACAGTGGGTTTTTTACGCCACTAAGTGATACGACGAATCAGTCGTTGCCCCTGATGGTAAGCGCCACGCCTGCTCATTGGTACTTAATTAAATAAAACTGAAATATAAGCTTGTTTCCATGTGAGCCCAGTTAATGTAGTATTTGTAAAATGTAATTTTTTTTTTCAAAGTAATGACTATAAATTTACTTATTTTAGTGAAAAAAACCCTTGCATTACAAAATAAAAATAACCATCTCTAACCAATAAACCACCTCACCGATCCCTCCTAGCGACAACCAAAAAAAAACCCCACAAAAAAACTCATAAAAAAATGCCAAAAAGCCCATAAATCGTTAATGGTTATTTAGCTAAAGAAAGCCGACAGAAGGCACAAAATATAATTTAATAGTATTTATTTACGAAGTAGAAAAAACTCGGCCCGTCCTAGATGAGGTTCGTGGGTGAGCGTTTCCACTGCCCCTGGCAACAGGGAGATGACGGCACGAGATTATCTATCTAGGCTACAAAGTTGACTGACAGACGCAGTTAGAAACGTTAATTAACATTTTAACGTGTCAAAACCATACAATGTCAAACATTTTAAGAATAATTAAAAAAAAAAAAATTAATTAAATACGCCAAAAAAAAAAAAACAATATCTATGGTCCTCGTAGTTCCTGATTCCCTAATCCTAGATAAGGGTCAGGATCTATGTTCGTAAATAATATGTGGTGACACATAAAAAAAAAAAGCATGATTATTTTTTCACTAATTTATGTATCTGTATTGTTGTTCGTTAATTTCCTCATCATCATCATCAACCCATATCGTCCCATTGCTGAGCCCCGGGTCTGTCCACACTAAAATAATTCTGCACTTACCAATATAAAAAAAAAAAACCTAAGAAATACTAACAAAATATCGCACAGAAAAAAAAAAACATTTTTAATAATATTAATTTTTAACCAAATTAAAAAAAATAATACGAGAAAAGCGGAAAGAATCACAGGAGACTTTGCCCAGCAGCGGGACACTATAGGTTAAAAAAAAAAACAAATTTGCACGAACACACAACTCTGTCCACTTACTTAACCACACAAAAATTAAAAAAGAAATTAGTCGTTGACGCGAGACAACGGGCACTTCTGGTTACGTGACAGAGTGCACGGATAGACGTACAGACGGCCCCACAATTAGTACATTTAGTACCATTTGCGAGGAGTCTCTAATGCAATCGTATAAGGTCTAGAATGCAATGACTTTCAGTTGAACTTAGTGCATTGGGATTTTCCCATAGATGGGCGGATATGGAATTTTTTGACGATGGAGTAGATAAAGTATCAAATGGTTCGATGATATTTTTAAATTTGAACATCTCTGTCCGAATTCCATTTAAATTATACAAAAAAAAAACTGACACAAACAGAATATAAACGAAAACTTGCCGGATATGCATCTGCCAAGCAGTAGTGTGCAAACGTTACTGTATTCCGGTTTGAAGGGCACTGTTTCCAGTGAAATTACTGGGCGTATGAGACTTTAGAACCGATGTCTGAGACGAGTGCATTGCAGTGCCGCATTTTGTAACGGAATGTTCTGGGTATCACTGAAGCTGTTATGGGCAGGCGTGGCGCTTACTATCAGGTGAGCGACTTGCTCATACCGTCACTCAGTCAATTAAAATCAAAGTTTTTATGAAAAATACATCGGCACGTGTTTTGTATTAGAATTGGACCTCACAGCCCTCTGCTTGGAAGAAGGTTTAAACTCAAACTCAAACTCAAATCATTTATTGTAAATAGGCAAAATATTGCACGTTACACGTCAAAAAGAATAATATCTTATACATAAGTATAGAAATACAAAAAAAATAAGTCAAATTTTATGATCTACGTAACTAATGATTATTATCTAATTATGGTTTGAGTTAGAAAAAGGATATTTCCCTTTCAAGTGGTGACCCATGCCTGAGTCTCGCACACGAAAAGAAAAACTCCATTGACTCTACCAGCGCTTCGGAAATACGCCCGTTAGAGAAGATAGCACCAAGAAACACTACGGCGATGTCATTTTTTTAAATTTTAGTCATTCTTTTTTTTTTTTTTTAAAAGTCATAATAAACAATATAAAAATAAATTATTCTATTGACAATATTATGATATACCATTATTACCAAACTATTAAATTACATTATTGAAATTGTATAAATTACGTTACTTATCATTATCATGGAGATTGGGACATTGAGGCCATGCATTTTTGTCTTTAACATAGTCATTAATAGTGTAATAGGCTTTCTTTATGAGATTAACCTTAATAAATGTTTTAAACCTCTGCATGGGCAATTGATCAATTCCCTCTGGTAACTTATTATAAAAGCGTATACAGTTCCCCATAAATGAACCATTAACCTTCTGCAACCGAAATCTAGGTACATTCAGTTTATTTCTATTTCTAGTGTTAAAGTTATGAATATCGCAATTTTTGACAAAGATGTTGATATTTTTCCGAACGTACAATAAGTTTTCATATATGTATTGACAAGCCAATTAGGCAAGCTGTTTGAACAAGGTTTTTTTTTATTTGACTGAGTGACGAGACGAGCAAGTCGTTCAACTGATGGTAACTCTGCATTGCATAATCCTGCGCGGCATTGCACTGCGCTCGTCACCCTGAGACATCAGCTCTAAAGTCTCATATGCCCAGTAATTTCGCTGAGAACAATGCCTTGCGACGTTTAACCATTTACTTTTACATTTACCAAAATACCCCAAAACCATTTCCTTTACAAAAATCCCTTATCCTTTCTAGGAAAGGATATCTAAAAATAGAAAACAAACAACTCTCCAGAATAAGGGTTGAACAATAGGATCGCCTTTTCAATTGACGAAGCCACAAAAACCGATTGATTCCAGTTCGATTGGAAACCCCATTTCTGGACCTTTCCAATGTTATATGCAGTAAGGAGAACCCAGCCTTTGTTTATACATAATTACCTATATATTACAAAAGCTCTTAAAAGCATTTTTTTCCCGTTTTTGCCACATTCTTCATTGATGCTCCGCTCCTATTGGTCGTAGCGTGATGTTATGTCCTTACTTCCTTACTTTTTATATTATAAATGCGAAAGTAACTCTGTCTGTCTGTCTGTCTGTTGCTCTTTCACGCCTAAACTACTGAACCGATCGAAATGAAATTTGGTACAGAGATAGTCTAGAGCCTACGAAATGACATAGGCTACTTTTTATCGCGATAAAAGCATTGTAAGGGTTTGAAATAGAGGATGAAAGTTTGTATGGAAGTTTCGTCATTTTTGAAGCTAGAAGCTTGAAATTAATTTTTTAGGCTTTAGTTTAGATATAAATAAATTTGGCATTCAAAGTTTGTAAAACTTTACCCTCGAGGGAGTAAAATAAATATAGGGGATGAAAGTGCGTATAGAAATATGTAAGGTTTCGGCTAAACCACTGCACCGATTTATAAGATTTTTTCACTAATGGAAAGCTACATTGACAGCGAGTAACATACGCTATATTTTATCCCCATATTCCCGCGGGAACAGGAACTACGCGGGTGAAACCGCGGGGCGCAGCTAGTAGCCTATAACCTTCCTCGATAAATGGACTATTCAATACAAAGATAATTTTTCGATTCGCTCCTGAGATCCTGGCGTTCAAAACAAACAAACGAGGTTCGAGGAAGGTTCTTATAAAGAGTAAAATTGGATGACTAGCCGGGAAAATGGTTAAATAAAGGAAAAACTAAAAATTTTTTTCTATGAGATTTTTGTATGAACTTACAATTTGACATTTGATTTTTTCCACGATCTTCAGCTATTCATAAGTAACATGGTGGTTTTTAACATGGGAAATGCCGAGTCTTTGCTGGAAAACGACGCAGGTGAAACCGCGGGGCACAGCTAGTTAAAATAAATTTAAATATGATACACTTAAATAATTCTAATTATGGTTTGAGTTTGTAAGGGCCAGTGCCACAAAAAAAAACTGTATAATTCAAATATTCCGATTATTAACCGATGTCTCAGGGCGACGAGCGCAGTGCAGTGAGGATGCAATGCAAATATTCCGGGTGGCACTGTTACTGTTATGGGCAGGCGTAGCGGTTACCATCAGGTAAACGTTTGCTCGTCTCGTCACTTAGACAAAAAAAACATAGACAAAAGATTTCATTGTACGTCAGCGGACCTAGTTTCGGCGGGAATCGAACCTGTCTACACTGCAAAGTCGTAACCGCCGGCGAATGTTGCGTCATAGCGCCTCTGACCACGTGCTTCCGGTGCTGGAGACACCACGATTTCGTCGAAATTCGGGACAGTGGAGAGACACTTTTTTACCTGACTACGGCAAAGCCAAAATGAAGAGTTATGTTTTTAGCAGTATATGTATGCTTATTTGTAATGTATTAACGTTTGTTCGTCCTTAGTTCTCAAAGTAGTCTCAAAGTGGTGGACCCCCCCCCCGGGGGGGGAGAGACCTCCTAGGGAACCTCTGGTCTAGGCGATATAGGCTTTTTTGCGCAATGCGGTTTCATTTGGACCGTTAATTTTTACGGGATAAAAATTATCCTATACTAGCTGCGCCCCGCGGTTTCACCCGCGTAGTTCCCATTTTGTCTCACGGGAACATACTTACGGGATAAAAATATCCTATTACTGTATCCTTGTTATAAACTATATCTGTGTTCCAAATTTCATTCGAACGCGTCCAGTAGTTTTTGGGTGCAAGAGGAACAAACAACCATACATTCTTACAAACTTTGGTATTTATAATATTAGTAGGATAGGATGATAATCCAAATAATAAACTGTCTATTTGCACAGTTTTAATCCAAATCTGTTCAGTAGTTTTTGCGTGAAAGAGTACAAGTTTTTGTGAACAATGGATAGATTTATGGAAATAGGGGGCCATTACTGGAAAATAGATCTTATTAGAATTGTCTTTGTTTTACCTGGACTAGGACCAAAAACGAGAAAACTGTTTAAGAGATAAATTTCCACCAGAAACGTACCACCTTAACTGATGATCGCGGTTACAAAAATAAATCTCTATATTTTTATCTTTAGAGCTGATGTCTCAGGGCGCAGCGCCGCGCAGGATTATGCAACGCATGGTTCTGAGTGGTGCTGTGACTGTAATGGGCAGGCAAAGCGCTTACCATTAGGTAAACAACTTGCTTGTCACGTCACTCGGAAAAATACAGTATTACGTCTAGTTGTGAAATTAAAAACGCGCATAATTGATATCACAGTGCCATAAGGCCATAAAAGACATTCATTATAGCGTTATCAGTAAAACAAATGTTTCTTTAGTGATAAGGAAACAAATAAGTCGATATTGAAATGTCCGGTTGGTTAAACGATTTATTATTTATGGGGAAATGCCTGGAGCTCGAAGAGATAAAAGCTACAGCGATCGTTATATGGTAAAAGTCAACGACGCACTTCATAACGTACGTGGAAACAGATGAGGCTCTTTCGGCGTGGCTCGTTTTTAGGGTTCCGTTCCCAGTGCGTAAAACGGGACCGTATTACTAAGACTCCGCTGTCTGTCTGTCTGTCCGTCTGTCACCAGGCTGTATCGCTTGAACCGTGATAGTTAGACGGTTTAAATTTTCATTGGTGACGTATTTCTGTTGCCGCTTTAACAACAAATACTAAAAAATTGAATAAAATAAATATTTAATGGGGCTCACATACAACAAGCGTGATTTTTTTACTCGTTTTTGCTCGATAATAATAACAGCAACAGGTAGACGCTTGAAATATTCACAGAACATTTAGTTATAATATTCAGTTTAAAAATAAATAATTGAATTAAAATAAACTTAATATTTAAGGTAGGCTCCCTCCCATACAATAAAGTACGGAACCCTTCGTGCGCGAGTCCGTCTCGCACTTGGCCGGTTTCTATTAATATTCTCTACCTATATGAGACTTAAGTCTTGTAAAAGTGCATTATTATACTTGCAATAAATGATTTACGTTTCGAACTATATTTTAACAATTTAAAAATCATTGTGAGCCTTTTCGGATTGAAAGTTGGTCAGGGGCCTCACCACGAACAGTTAAATTCCTGTTAAACTGCCCTGCTAACTGTCACCACCAATATCGCTCAGCGTTCATAAGTCGACCAGAGACATTTATCCAAAGAGATCGGAACAATTTGTTTGCATTTATGAGAGTTTATATAGCTCCAGCTCATTCTATTCAGTCTATTTTTGAGTGACGTCACGTCACGTTTGTCATTTATGAATGAGGGTGTGGTGCCAATCTAGGCCGTTCCGTAGGTTGTTTCGGGCTGTCTGACCAGTTTGTCATGTTATCGTGAAGCCTCTAGTTTTTTTTTTTTTTTTTTTGTGATTTTTATTGTAAAAGCATTTAATGGCAATAAACAATTTATTATTATTCACTATATTTATTTAACTTCTTAAATTTAAATTTCTTTTACAATGCTTTACAAAACTAATAAAAATACAGTCTAACTAGTAAAAATATTATAAAAGAAACTTAAACCTAGGATACCACCGGTAGCGGAGCAAGGCCCAGGCTACCGATGGTTAGGGCTGCAGAGAGAGGAACCTCCTGACAATACGCGCCGTGTCGAGGAGTACTGCCTTCTGCATCCGACCCTTAATCCAGCCGTCTAACGAAAGCCTCTTAAGGTGTTGGTCGAGGCTCTTCGCTACAAGGCCATTCGCCGAAACAACTATCGGGACAATGATCGTTGAGTCAACGTCCCACATGGCGGTCACCTCGTGAGCCAAGTCAAGGTACTTGCTGAGCTTGTCTTTCTCGGCCTTCACGAGGTTCTCATCATGGGGGACGGTTATATCAACGAGCACTGCCCGGCGTTGGGACCGGTCTACCAGCACGATATCAGGTTTATTGGCTACAATAGTCCTGTCCGTGATGACAGAGCGGTCCCAATAGAGCAACGCACGACCATTTTCGAGAACTGGTGCTGGTGCGTACTTATAGTACGGCACTTCTAACTCGACAAGGCCATATTGAAGGGCAAGTTGCTGGTGGACAATCCTGGCTACCTGGTTGTGCCTGTGCAAGTACTCTCCGTTAGCAAGATGAGAACAACCGGAAATTATATGCCTGAGGGACTCCCCGGGACGGCGGCATGCCCGACAAATGTCGACCGTACCTAAAAGGCCTTAAAATGAACTGTATGGAATAAGAATACGCAAGTACGTGGTTACCCCCCCAGAACTAATGGAATTCGGATATCTTTTTCGTGTAGACTTTTTGACCTTTACTTCTGTAGTCTTAAAGATTAATTTTACTATTTATCTTCAGATAAAACTAATCTTGATAAAGTAGTTGTAAAACTTCACGAAAAGTGGGTGTGACGTTTATGTAACATCATGCATGGGACATGATTACCTTAATCTCAACGATACGAGTCAATATTTTACTTGTTGAAAGATACTAGACGAGCAAGTCGTTCAACTGATGGTAAGCGCTACGCCTGCCCATAACAGTCACAGCACCACCCAGGACCCTCCATTGTATAATCCTGCGCGGCACCGCACCGCGCTCGTCACCCTGAGACATCGGCTCTAAAGTCTCATATGCTCAGTAATGTCGCTGGAAGCAGTGTCCTTCAGACCGGAACACAGTAATGTTTGCACACTACTGCTTGGCGGATGAATATCTGGCAAAGGTGTGGTATTCCCTCAGACGGTCTCTTGTAGAAGAGGCCTCCCACTACAAGAAATAGACTAATAAATACAATACCTTCCTTTGCGTCTCTCAGTCTGGTAAAAAAGAGCATTAGTTTTGGTTTCTGGTTAATTGCATTTTTTTTAAGATTATTTAGATTTGATATAAACTGTTTTTTTTTTAAATAGGTACCTGTTCAATCCTTATTATTTCATGACTGAATAGTGAAATTGTTTATTGTTGTTTTTGCATACGATTTTTTATTAGCAACATTATAGTTTTTTCCCACTTTTATTTACTTAAAAAAATATAATTCAATGATCTATCAATAACCTACTGCTACTTTTATTCGCGATAGTTTACGTGACGCGATAACCTTTAATTTCCATTATCAAAAACGGGTTCAGATTTTTTTTTAATTTTTTTTGAGTTTCTTATACAATTTAAAAAAAAAAAAATTATAAAAAAAAGTATCGACAGAATATAGATAAACAAAAAAATAATAATCAGCACCGATAAGACAACAGAACAATATTAATTGATATTTTATATCTAACATCGGGCTTTATGATTATGATTAGAATAATTGTGTGTAACATCTTTCCTGTCGCTTTCCTGAAATCGGTGGGAGTGATTTCGTGAAAAGGGACGGAAGTGTGTAACAGAAAGCCGGGGAAGCGCGCGCTATTTGATTTGACCAATGAGCGCGCGCGAGATGTCTAATGTTACACATCTAGAGACTACTGTAAGGCCCGCTCGTTTTTTTTTCTTATTATCATGACTTTAATTCATGATACTGATTATCTACTCATATGACTGGTATCATATAGATACGAGGCATGCAAGTAAGTGACACATTCGCATGATAAATAATCATAATTGGATATAAGACTGAACGATGACCTAACCCTCCTCATGAAAATGGGGGGAGACCCGTGCTCAGCAGTGGGACAATATGGGTTGATGATGGAATAATAGACGACGAGGGTAAAACCGCGAGGTGTAGCTGTTATTAGCTACATTTTATATTAACGATGCAATTTCTGAAACAAATACAATGAGTAAATGAAAATTTCTTCCGTAAAGTTTCGAATTTCTAAAGCCATTTCTCAAACGTAAGTTGTAAATTCCATATAGAGGGTTACGCCAAAATATGGACACCCTACTTCCATTCATAAAACTATCCAGTCCCTGCCACTTCACACTACTCTGTAGACCCGTGGCATAGAATAGATAATACTACGAACCCGTGGGCCGTAATTCCGAGAATACAGACGTCACCGCACTATCTATAATGCGATAAGATTACCACTGCACCTTCCTAGAAGTGTGGAAAGCCCTTTTTGAAGAATGCGATGGCTGCGTTAATACACGTTCCTAACTAATCGTCAATCTCGAGGACGAAGCCGATTTTAATTAGCGATTAAACGAGCTTGCTAATCTAATTGCTAATCTGTACATGTAAATTTGTTTAATCGTCAATTTTATTGTTTATTTGGGACTAGCTGCGCCGCGCGGTTTCACCAGCATAATTCTAGTTTTCCCGCAAAAAGTCTCTTAAAAGCTATATTTTTTCCCCGTTTTGGCCACATTCTTCATTGATGCTCCGCTCCTGTTGGTGGTGGCGTGATGTTATATAGCTTATAACCTTCCTCGATAAATGGACTAGTCAACACAAAAAGAATTGTCCAATTCGAACCAGTAGTTCCTGAGATCCTAGCGTTCAAACAAACAAACAAACTCTCAGCTTTATATATTAGTTTAGATAAGTATAGATTATTACCTTTGTTACATTACTGTACGGAGTTCAAACCTGGGCATAGACAGAACAATTAGCAAACAAAAATAAAAACATGCCAGAACGGAATAGAGAGAAGTGCAATGGGAGCTAAAGGAAAAGACCGAGTAAGATTAAAGGACATAAAAAGTAAAACAAAGTTTAAGAATTCAAATACAACTTACAAACAACTGAAGTGGAGATGGGCAGGACGATGGGAGAGGAGAAAGAGAAATGGACAAAACTAACAACAGAATGGTACCCGTGAGACAGCAAAAGAAACAGCGGTAGACAGACCAAGAGATGGGAGAATGACATCAGGGGGCCTACCATGACCTCTTATAGCGATTCAATTGAAGACCTAAACTGAACCGCGTCGGATAATCGTACCGTGACGTCTTATTTTTTATGTTGCTGTCATTTTCAACCAAACTGGATCCTGTTAAGGTTGAAAATGGCAGGAACCTGAATTGAGTCCCTAATAAGCCATTTTCAACCTAAACTCAGTTTAGATTGAAAATGGCAGCAACATAAAAAATAAGACGTCACGGTACGATTATGCGACGCGGCTCAGTTTAGGTCCTCAACTGAATCGCTATAAGACGTCATGGTAGGCCTCCAGGAAAACAGCGGGTCTATGGACCCGTATAGCAAAGGACAGAACAGAATGGAAATCTTTAGAGGAGGCCGTTGTCGGAAGACAAGCTGCACCAGTATAACCACCGTGTGCCGATTCTTATTATGATAATATACTATTATTAGTGGTAATTAAATTTAATTAAGTTAATCAATTAAGGTACACTTATATTTATAACACGTAAAAATTAAGAGCTGCAATAAAGGCTTATTATTATTATCCACTTTATTTATTTTACTATTTTTTTAATTTTTTTTATTATAGTATTAGTATTATATAATTCATTATGTTTATTTACATTTTATAGTATTTATTACTGTAGAAGCTCTACCAACCGACACGCTTTGAAATTTTTAATCCTCTCCATCCAAAGGTTGTTGCTGATTAGCAATAAGGCCGCCCATTGTACCTTTAGTTATAAGATCTTTATATTTTTACTTGTGTCTTGGAGTGCGATAAAGAATTGTTATCTTAAGTTATCTTATCTTAAAACATGTCGAAATCAATGTTAAAGGAATTCAAACGGTATTCGACTGATCGACTTATCAAATAACCAATCGAAATCGGTACAGGAAATCCGGACAAATACATAAAAAGACTTATTGGTACGAAAAAAAAATGGACTGCATTTTTACTTTTTTTTTTCGCTTCCATTCAGTCATACGTGACCTAATTCCGTAAGCTAGTTTCGATTAGATGGTTGCAGTCAGTCCCACACAACTATACTCATAGTTGCGTCAGCTAGCGTCACTCACTACACTGCGTAATAGTTAGCATGCATGCAGTACCTTAGCTTTGTACAGAACGAGTTAAAACAAATATCACGTTTGTTGTATGGGAGGCCCCTTAAATATTTACATTATTCTGTGTTTTAGTTTTGTTGTTATAGCGGCAACAGAAATACATAATCTGTGAGAATTTCAACTGTTTAACTATTACGGTGCATGAGATACAGACTGGTGACAGACGGACAGACAGCGGCGCCTTAGTAATAGGGTCCCGTTTTACCCTTTGGGTACGGAACCCTAAAAAGAGGAACTTAAAACAAACAAAATATACCATCATCATCGACCCATATCGGCCCACTGCCAAGCACGGAACTCCCCTCACTGTCGTGAGGCTAGCACCGCTAGGCTAATAAAATATGGCATGTAAATAACTATGAAGCGGTGGTAGCCTAGTGGGAGAACGTCCGCCTTCCAATCAGAAGGTCGTGAGTTCAAATCCCAGTGCAGGCACGTACCAATGTGTTTCTGTAAAACATATGTACGTAATTATCACTCGCTTTTCGGTGAAGGAAAATATCGTGAGGAAACCCACATACCTACCCGAGAATTATTTTGGAGGTAGGTATGTTATTCGCCAATCCGGACTGGGCCCCCGTGGTGGATTATGCCCTAACCCGCTTCACTAAAGTGAGGAGAGACCCGTGCCTAGCAGTGGGACGTTATGGGTTGATGATGAAATAACTATACCATTTAAACACATACATACATAAAATTTGTCCTAAACGTCGATAAAAAAAAAAAAACATTTCAAAAAACTAGAAATCTCAGTCGCCTGTTAACACTTGACCCAATTCCGTCTGTCTGAATATACACTACTGCCACATCAGTCTATATCGCACCTATGTCGCGACTCGCGCATTACAAGCCGACCACACCACCTGTTTGGACCAATGAGAGCTTAGCCTGACTTCTGACACCGGATATGATGCAATCGCGCGTCTATTTGCTTTAAGGAATGTTCCGGGGGATGGACTCAGACTTGTTCCTACTGCGACTGCAGTGGTATCTTTTTTTTATATCACTGAGTGACGAGACGAGCTAGTCATTCACTTGATGGTAAGCGCTACGTCACAGCACCACCCAGAACACTGCATTGCATAATCCTGCGCGGCACTGCACTGCGCTCGTCACCCTGAGACATCGGCTCTAAAGTCTCATATGCCCAGTAATTTCTCTGAAAACAATGCCCTTCAAATCAGAACACAGTAATGTTTGCACACTACTGCTTGGCGGATGACTGTCTTCCCCAGGCGGTGTCTTGCAGAAGAGGCCTCCCACTACAAAACAAGCTAAGCCACCAAGTACACTAAAGTGAGCTAATTATTGTAAACTAGTGATCAACCGTCACACATGTGGACCCAGCTTTACGCCACGGAGGCCGTTATAATAAAATGTATTGCATATATAACTGGGTCATGAAAAATTAATCATGATTGCCATGACCCTTCCAATCATGTGCGTGAAGTATTTATGTGTCGTCTGATAGTTTGATGTTTGAACTATGTTATGATAAGCGTCATCAACTCATAGTTTTGATTCTCGAAATTAAGTAATTCCTCGGTCATTGTACTTACAATGGCATTATTTATTTTTACAACTAATATCAGTGGGTACTAAAATTTTATTTGACCACAATCTCACCTGCTTAATTGAGACGATGCGGTCGACGAACAAAAAAACCGCCAAGTGCGAGTTGGATCCGCGCAGCTAGGGTTCCGTACAAACTTGTAACAAGCATCTAACATCATTGCTCTAACTAAAAGCCAAACTAGGTTAAATGACAAAGTAAACTTTGCCGATCGAACCCTAGACACGGTTATTGAAACAACTGCAAATAATAAGTTTATAATAGTAAATTTGTTTTTTTTTGTTATTAAATTACTTATTAACGGTTTTCAGATTTTTTCCTTTGCATTCGTTGTAAGACATTGCTTCTTGACCAATTTCATGATTCTATGTCAAGCGGAAGTACCCGATAGGTTTTGATTTCATTGTGAAATCGCGAACTATGCGAAAATAAGCGACATATGCGGACATATATTTTAATGTCATTGACTTACAATTTTGTATTTTTTTCACAGCTGAAAGAAACCGAGTATTTGATATAAATTTCAAATTGATACCTTTACGCGTTCCTGAAAAAATGGGTCTTGGTTTGCCAGACAACACAGGTGATCATAGGGTTCCTTTTTCCTTTTGAGGTAAGGAACCCTAAAACAAGATAATTAGGTAGATTCGCGATTATTACTTAGGTAATTATGTGGTTATAGGCCTATAGTACAGTCAACATCAAAAGTATATGAGGATCAGACAAGTTACAAAAAACATGTCCGAGTTTTATGCTTTTCGTAATTATGTTCAATATAACCTAATTTCTTGTTAATGTTATAATTTTCTGTCCCTCACTGAATACTTTTGAATAGAGGAAGAGACGAGGTAGTTATGACATTTTTAAGAAATCAAATTATATTAAAAATAATTATGATAGGTCTGCACTGTTTCCAGCGAAATTACTGGGCACATGAGACTTTAGAGCCGATGTCTCAGGGTGACGAGCGCAGAGCAATGCCGCGCCAAAATATGCTATGCAAAGTTCTGGGTGGCACTGTAACTGTTGGGCAGGCGTAGCGCTTGCCATCAGCTGAACGACTTGCTCGTCTTGTCACTCAGTCAAATAAAACAAAACCAGTCATGATTTTTTAAATTAGTCAGGTCTTCATTTGATTTTGAAGCTGATTGTACTAACGTAGACACGTGTAAGACGTGGACGCCCGCCGCCACAGCCGGCAGGTGGAGGGACGACATGCGGAAACTGGATGAGGAGAACCGAAGCTCGGGCTCAGTGGCGTCCACTAGGAGAGGCCTACGTCCAGCAGTGGACGAATATAGGCTGCCGATGATAGGCCTATGTAATCGGTATAATCTTTATTGTTACGTTTATATCCCAAAATTACATATCAGACGTCGCATTCGAGTTATTATAACGAAAAAATAAAACTGAATATAAAATTTGATGGCATGATTTTGTTAATATTAGACATGGCAATAAAAAATCCCTTTTAGTCATAAAAAATAATTGGTTTGCACAAGGTTAAAGCAAGAAGATGACCCTAAAAGATGTTCGATTTTTTTAGAACAGGTCCTGAGTGTTCCTTGGAAATGACGAACAAAAGTGTTCGATGTGGGCAGACTGAACAATAGGATAAATTAACACTACATTATGAGGGCATTGTAGCTAGCTTTTTGGGCACTTTCCCCTCTGCTGTTGACTCGTAGATTTTTTTATAGACGTGTTTTCATCATCATCGATCCATATCGTCCCACTGCTGAGCACGAGTCTCCCCTTTCTTTCGTGTGAAGGCCTAGGTCATAACCCACCACAGAGTAGTTAGTCGAAAATAAACGTTTATAAATTTAAATATCTGAGTAAATTATTTTTTTATCAAAATTTTTATTGCGAGTTTTTTACTTTTTTTTAAACAGAGTCTAAGCTTGCTTTACCTAATGTATAATATTTTAACTGACTAAAAAAGGAGGGGGTACACTATTCAACTGTTTTTATTTTTTTTTCATAGTTATGAAAAGCGCTCAAAACAGTGAAGGCAAAGGAAAGGCGAGGAAATCGGCATGTTTAAGCAACACAAAAATTCATTGACTTGTGACATCCACTAATCCGTACTGAGCTAACGTGGTGGATCAAGACCCCAATCTATTTCCGAGAGGCCTTTATCCTGTAGCAACGAAATAGGCTAATAATTATGACATTATAATGGTGATGAAGCGTTCGTCTTTATATTTATTTTATTCTCCTCCATGCGTGGTTGTCTGGAAGAGAACCCTGAGCTTTAAATAATTAAATTTGTTTTTAATAAGTTTTCATTGTTCTATGGTGTTTTACTAAAGAGTTTATCTATGTATATCTTTGATATTCTACCTAAATCTTCGTAAAAATATTATCTAAAGATCTTACATGGATTGTCAAAAATAAATAACTATAATTTATTATATAAATCCTTACCTTTTTATTACAAATTCATCCACTTATTGCCGACGGGGTTTCCCAAAGTTATTAACACTTTTGCTTATCACGGCCACAATTATAAATGTTCACTCGTAAAATCGTTCATTCTTTTTTGTAACACTTAAGGCTTTTTGCACGATAACTTAGATAATTAATTAGCTTCAGTCACACAATTTTTTTATATTAATTAAATAAGTTTTTGGAGATGGATTTATATTTTTTTTTACTTTAACAAAAAGTGTCCAATAAAATGTTTGTCAAGTTTCTTAGTTAATTATGACACGCAATTTAAAGGCACGTGATTTTTGAGCGAACACACAAATATTGTGTATGTTATGTGTTTCGATAAGATCCTATGTGTACACGCGTAGTACTAGTACTGTAGGTAAGATTAGGGCAGTATTTTCTTTTATACGACCGACATTACACACACACACACAAGTTGTCTGCCAGAGGCTGTCAATGTTTTTTTATGAACAGCTTTGTATGATGTCATACAAATATGATTGACTTTTTTATTTTAATCTTGCATGGTCATTATATCAACGATATTACATAAAAGTGTAACAGAGTTATAATTAGATTTAAGCTTGCAATATTAATGTATCAATTAATTAATTACATTTATTAACTGATTGATGGTTTGTGATTCATTTTGATAATTCTGTTTTTTTTTTTGTTAATGAAGGTTAGGTTCGCGTTTGACCTCTATCTCTCTTGGTGTTAAGTGGTGGTGCGGTCTGCGATGGTGCGCGCTTACCTAGAAGTAATGAGCATAAAAAAAAATAACGCGTCACAATCACACACATAGATCTAGACTTCTAGCTAGGACTCCCTAAGGGAATTAGGAACTACGAGGACCATGGTCCTACAAACACCCAGACAGAGCAAATACTCGTGGTTTACCATCTTTGCTCGGTGCGGGAATCGAACTCGCGACCCCACGCTTTGGAATCTCGTCACCATTTACGCCCATTAGGCCGTATGGAATAGATATTAGAATTAAGAGTCTTAAGGCGAGTCGCACCAACTCGGATAACTGACGTAAAATGTACCTGGTGACTTTATTTAAGTTAGGTTACATAGCACTGAAGCTTTTAGTGGGAGGCCTCTTCTACAAGAGACCGCCTGGGGAAGTACCACACCTTTGCCAGATATTCATCCGCCAAGCAGTAGTGTGAAAACATTACTGTGTTCCAGTTTGAAGGGCACTGTTTCCAGCGAAATTACAAGACGTATCAGACTTTAGAACCGATGTCTCAGGGTGACGAGCGCAGTGCAATGCCGCGTAGGATTATGCGATGCAAAGTTCTAGGTCGCTCTGTAGCTGTTATGGGCAGGCGTAGCGCTTACCATTAGGTGAACGACTTGATCGTCTCGTAGCTAAGTAACATATAAAAAAACAGAATTAAAGGATTTTGTTACAAGTGACTCATAAGTAAATTAACGTCATATCCGGAACCTATCAAATGATCAAATGACCATAAAATTACCATCCTATGTAATTTTACCATAACCACCATAATGTGACCTGACCTAATGAGGTCGCTAGTACGGCCATGAACTTGAGTTCTCTGGGTTATTTATACTGGCAGACAAATAGTAGTTTCTTTGATGGTAAGCGCTGAAAATAATAATCGCAGTGCTGCTTAAAATATTGCCATCATCATCATCGACCCATATCAGCCCACGGCTGAGCACCGGCTTCCCACAATTTTGTGAGGAGGGCCCTCCACGGGGGCTCGGTCCGGATATATGGTAACATACCTACCTCCAAAATAATTCTCGGGTAGGCATGTGGGTTTTCTCACAATGTTTTCCTTCACCGAAAAGCGAGTGATAATTACGTACATGTTTTACAAGAATCACATCGGTACGTGCCCGCACTGGGATTTGAATTCACGACCCTCTCTTTGGAAGGCGGACGTTCTACCACTAGGCTACCACCGCTGTTAAAACCGATTACAAAATCTATTTTTAGATAATCGCTTGCCATAAATTTCTATCAATCTAAATGAGATAATTAGTATTATCAAAAGTTTAACAATCTAAATTAGGTCTTATCATTTTCTTTTTTAGTTTTATATTGCAATGACCTACTTCTTTTAATTTTAAATTAAATACCACTTTTATTAATTTTAATACTAGTGTTGTGATATTATTTTTAATTTAATTATATATTGTTTTTATGATAATAATTGTCCCTATATTGTACATCCGAAATGGATAAACTGTTGATTTCTTTTAAAATAGAATAGAATAGAAAACTCTTTATTGTACACCAGAAACAAATATAAACACAGTACAGAAAAATTACAATAGGTAAACAAGGGTAGTACAATGGGCGGTCTTATCGCTGAAAGCGATTACCAAATTATTTAAGCGATTAAATAATATACCATTTTTATTAATATAACACAGTTTTGACAATAATTTATGTTTCTGAAACCCTCGAAATCCAAATTAATCACCTCTATCAATAACTAACTGGCACTTCCTCTTAAAACATTTATAAATATAGTTATTTTTTTAATTTACATTTTCTTTTTTACACTACCTTATTTATGTATTTCTTTGAATTGTTATTTTTGTAGAAATTTAACTACTGTGATAATTGTAGCGCATTGGATCCAATCTGTAATGTTACAATAATTGATAAGAATTAAATTAAATAAGTTGGTTCCACATTTGTAACCGAGACTGTGACTCCAAGACCATAGTGAATATAATTTACCACGACTGCAACAAACACAACACACAAACAACATTTTTCGACATGACAAAACATAAATGTGGACGGGATTTGTAACGCGTATTGGTTACGGTCACGGAGTTACAATCTAATGTCACACAGCGATTCACTCAGGGGCCTCCCGAGGGAGTGGTTATAAAATGTTACAGCCCTCGTCCAGATTCAGCGCAGCAAGTACAGTGACACCGTCACAGAGTCACGGTCTCAGATGTGGACCCAGTTTTAGAGATCTCAATAGGGAAGACCTACTTATAAAAAAAAAGTATTCATATCATTACACAAACTATTAGAACTTGACCTTCCAAACAGTCATGGGGAGACCTTGGCCGTGAACTTCAAGGGTTCAGCGTTAACTGGGTAATTGGCGGAATTTCTAATTGAAGAAGGACATTGTTCCTTTTGGAAGTTTCCGATGTCTGTTGACTGTTCTCTTTAGAACTGTGATGTATTACGTGATCCACGATAGAGCGGTTTTTAAGTGACTAAGTGGGGAGGTGAGCGGGACGTTTACCTGATGGTGAGCGCCAAGGATGCGCGTCATCATTGTATCTTACAAGATTCGCATTGAACATCGGGAGGGATTTTAAGATAGATAGATAGATAAACTCTTTACTGAAAGACCACAGAACAAAAAAACTTAAAAAGTAAGACAAATTAAATTTAAAAATTAGTGTCACAATGGGCGGCTATTTAAGTATGGATCCTAATATTATAATAAATGCAAATGTTTGGATGTTTATTTGTTTGTTTGTTACTCAAGAACGATTTTGAAAAAGGACGGGGTGTTATAAGTTTGATGTGTGTGTGTGGGCATCGTTGCTTCCGAACGGAAGAACCGATTTGAATTTTGTTTTCGTTTTAATGTGTATGTAAGTAGAAAAACAAAAAGTTTCTACTCCCAAGTGTCGCTAGCTCTCGGAAAAATAAAAAATTCTTGCGGGAAAACAGAAATACCGCAGGTGCAAAAAAAATCTTTAGAAATACTATATTTTAATAATAATTTTGCTAAGGAAGCAAAAATTCTCGAGTGACATTGGAGCTTAGATCCCAGGAAAATATTAAAGAATTCCTGCGGTAAAATTTTAAATATGTGGGTGAAACCCTGGAACGCAGTTTTTTTTTATTTGACTGAGTTACAAGACGATCAAGTCGTTCACCTGATGGTAAGCGCTACGCCTGCCCATATCAGTTACAGAGCCACCCAGAACTTTGCACTGTATAATAGCGGCACTGCACTGCGCTCGTAACCCTGACCCTGAGACTCATTGGTTCTAAAGTCTAATACCCCTATCAATTTCTCTGGAAACAGTGCCCTTCTAACCGGAACAAAGTAATGTTTGCACACTACTGCTTGGAGATGAATATTTGGCAAGAGTGTGGTACTTACCCAGGCGGTCTCTCTCTCTCCCTTCTCTGTCTCTCTTGTCTCTTGTCTCTTTGTAAAATACACAGCCAAGCTAGTCACAAATTAATGTATTGCATATCGTTTCAGTCAGTAAAAGTCAGATAGTGGTCAAAATGCAACTAACCTCTAAATTACAACACCAACCTCTAAATTCAATTACCTCTAAAAAAAGGTTGACCATCTCTGCCTGAATTGTAACCACAGGTGTTCCACACATTTTTTATTATATTTAAAAAACAGACATCTTAAATCATCGAAAATTTGATGATCCGTCATTAAAATAATAAAAATCACTACACGCACCAGTCTCGTTATTATTTACGACCTCTTTCTTGCCACACAAAATTGAATCGTAAATGGTTTAGGATACAAATTGTATTCACTTTCGTAGTTCATTTGGGCGGTATAATTTATAACTATATTTTGGATTAGAATTAGCTTTATTTGGTCAATTCTAGTTTAGTGTTGTACGGTGCATTCCCTGTTTGTAAATTAATAAAAAAATACTTTCAATAATCTAATTTAATACAAAAATCTAGGACTATTTTATTTAAAAAATTGAAAGAATAAATTTCTAATCAAATTCTATGTTAAGTAGGTATAATTTTACAACTATTGAATATTTAATACTAGTTGCGCCCAGCGATTTTACCCGCGTTGAATATCATCCCACACAAGATAAAAAGTATCCTAAAGTATCCAGGTAATGGACTATTTGTGTGCCAAATTTCATCCAAATCCGTTCAGTAGTTTTAACGTGAAAGAGTAAGAAACATCCATTTACATTGATTAGAATTCTAAATTGAAAAAAAAAACTTTAGAGGGATTATGGCCTGTTAAAGAATGTACGAAACAAAGTCCAAAAACGAATAAAACAAGTCTATGAATTTATTAAGTGAACTAATAATTAGATAGATAGATAAATTATTTAATAAAACACCACAGAACAAAGAAAACAAAATTAAAAAAAAATGCTAATTACTTATTAAATATAATCATTATTATTAATAATTTTCAATATATAAAAATATAATCGATACCAACTCGACCATAATAACAAATCGATTGACACCCCATTCATCAAAATCGGAGTAACTTAGACACTACGCAAGAACATACGTAACAAACACAGGCTGCTTAAACATAACTCTTCCTTTAAAATTTGCTGTAGCCATAACGCGGGCAAAGCCATCGGCAACAGCTAGCGATCAACCCCTCCCTACCCCTTCTCTATAATCACGTTCCGCTGTTGCTTAGTAGTTATGTATTATCTCCCATCAACAAATCGTAAATCTAATTAATCTTGTTGGTGTAATTACAGTGTTGTAATGGTGGGTAATTTGTTAGTCCATGGGGAGGGATCTTCGTATAATTGTAACACTGGAGTTGGATTTATTTACCATCTTTTAGGTAGGTTGCATCAGGTTTTTGGTAGAGCCGTAGCAAACCGCGATTCGTTACTGCACCACCCAGAACCCTGCGTTGCATAATCCTGCGCGGCACTGCGCTGCGCTCGCCACCCTGAGACATGGGCTCTAAAGTCGCATAAGCCCAGTAATTTCGCTGGAAACAATGCCCTTCAAACCGGAACACAGTAACGTTTGCACACTACTGCTTGGCGGATGAATACCTGGCAAACGAGTGGAACTAATTGCCTGAGTCTGTGCTTCCCGGTAGTTATAACCTGGGAGTCCTCCAGTCGCGAGTGAATAGATTACTTCTAGGTAAGCGTGCACCATCGTAGACCGCATCGTCCACATTGCACACAAACCGCATTGAACACAGTAATGTTTGCACACTACTGCTAGGCGGATGAATATCTGGCGGCGGTGTGGTACTCCCCCAGGCGTTCTCTTGCAGAAGAGGCCTCCCACTTCTCCCACTGCTGTATTCTAATTGGAACTTGACTGGCATATCAACTCAATTCTAATTTATCAATTTTTTTTTTTATTTTTTATTTTTTATTTAGCATGCAAAGAGAATCCCTTACATTCCTCTCGTATTATATTACAAACACATTTATGTAACATCACCTCCAAGAAAGCTCCGGTGTCAGTCACCACCACGCCGCCAAATAGTGAAAAAGAACCACGAAGTAAAAAAGAGAACGAAAAAACCAAGCAGGTGCCTTGTTCAAGGATAGACGATGAAAGTAAGTAAGATTAGGGGTCCATAGGCATTAGCAAACAGTAAACTTTTGACCGTTTGTTTACATTTCTAATTCATATATGAAACAGCGATGCCTGGGTTTAGTGGAAAGGCGTCCATGTCAAACTCATTCAAGTACCGAATCTGAAAGTTTTCTCATTACCGAAACTGTAGAGTTGATAATAATATCTACCTGTCTATAGTTGACAACAATACTGTGTTCCGGTTTGAAGTGCAATGTTTCCAGCGAAACTACTGGCCTTATGAGACTTTAGAATCGATGTCGCTGGGTGACAAGCGCAGGGAAGTGCCGCGCATGCGATGCAATGCTAAGTCCTGAGTCGCACTCTAACTGTTGTGAGCAGACGTAGCGCTTACAATCAGGTAAACGACTTGCTCGTCTCGTAACTCAGTCAAATAAAAAAGCTCTCCTTGATCCTATCGGCAGTGTCGTGCCTATAACGATAGGCAGAATGGTGTATGGTTTTTTATAATACGTCTGCCTGCTGATTGACTAAAATTTAATATTTCACATAAAAAAAAAAGATATTTACGTCGTATTTCAATTAGAGGCCATTCGAGGGCTTTATCGTCGACTCTGCGAAACGTCACACGACGATAACATCTGTAATGCAATACTGCAGTGCTGCTGCTTCCGATACCCGTACACGTGTAGACATTACAGGATAGCTCAAGCTACGTCGTACCTACGTTCAGACACGTGTCGGATCTTATCTCTTATGTCTTTACTGTGGCCTCAACTCAGCATTACGCTGGTTTAAGCTAGGTTCACATTTGTCTGACGTGTCGTGTCGTGATGCATCAGATAGGTATCGGTTTCATACATATCGACGCTAGAAAGCGTAAACGCTGTAACCTTGAAACGCAAAATTGTTCACTAAACTTTTTTTTGTTGAAATAAAATCATAACTCAATATCTATCTACTCGACCTAAAAACGTAAATTTTGGATATTTGGTGTGTTCCATACAAAGCTACAATACTGCTACCTTGGTTATATCCTAAAGTTGAAAGGGACGTTGAAATGTGGGTTTGTTTCCAAATATGTAAAAAAAGTATTTTCGGGTCGGTCAAAGGGTTACAGCATTTACGCTTTCTAGCGTCGATATACACAAGCCGTCACAACACACTGCATCAGAGAAATGTGAACGCTACCATATTAAATGTATGAAACCGATACCCTTTCTGATGCATCACGACACGACACGTCAGACAAATGTGTCGGCGGCTTAACACTTTGACTGCTGAGCTGATTTTCTTGTCTAGCCATTGGCACATGTGTTTTCCCATACAGCTAGCACCACAGTTGTGTTACGGAAGGAAATTTAAATTTCAAACAGCTATTTCTTTTAATGAGTTAGACCGGATAAATAATGTAAATGAGAATGTAATTCGTTACAAGCGTATATCATTATTATTTACGACATTGCAATAAATTGTCATTGATATTTACATATAGGGTTGCCATCCATCCGGGTTTCCCCGGATTTGTCCTAGTTTGTCCGGGACTTCA
Source organism: Campaea margaritaria (assembly GCA_912999815.1). NCBI lineage: Eukaryota > Metazoa > Arthropoda > Insecta > Lepidoptera > Geometridae > Campaea > Campaea margaritaria. The sequence goes on from OU538814.1 coordinate 6,615,789, forward strand.
TTTGTAGTCTGGGCTTAAACATTTAAAGCCGCGCCGCGATTAACCGACGAACCAACTCGCTAAATTCACCGTCCGTTTATAAAAACCTGTTGACATATCTGGTTCTAAAATCCGGGGTTTTCACGCGACTTGTCCGGTTTGCTAAATTTTAGAGATGCCAACCCTATTTACATAAGATGTCACTGTCGACTGCATCGAAGAGGTGGGGCAAGTTACTAATTACTAGTAAATCGTTTTTACGTCAAAAATCCCGCAGTGCCTGAAAATCAAGGCATTCAACCAATGTGTCCTGCCCATTTTAACATATAGTGCCGAAACAGGGCCACTTACAAAAGAGCACATCTATAAAATACGAGTTGCTCAAAGAGCAATGGAGCGCACCATGTTAGGCATTTACCTGCTAGAGAGTATACCAAACGTCGAAATTCGACGTCGCACTAGAGTCGAAGATATAGGTATACGGATAGCAAGGCTTAAATTGAGATAGGCAGACACTTGGCAAGACAGAAGATCAACAGTGGACAGAGGAACTAACGAAGCGGTGACCAAGAGGAGCGCAACGACTGCGAGGCAGACCACCAGCCCGATGGTCGGACGACATCGCCATGCACGTCCGGATAGACTGGATGAGACAAGCACAGGACCGGAACAAGAGGCATGGAACAGAGGAGGCCTATACCCAGCAGTAGGTGGATACGGGCTGATTAGATAGATAGATAGCAATAGTTACGGAATATACGGAACCACTACTCAAACATAAATGAAGACCTTGAAAGTTAAAAAGCAAGCGATAGCATTTCTTCAAACTGCGCAGTAGCCTGCGGCCACAAAAAGAAAAAAAAAACCGGAGAGATGTATATGACGTAACCGGAGATCTGAGAACAGCTGATAATGAATGAGGAATTTTAGTTTGACTGTCTGTCTTTAAATGCGTTTGGTTTAAGGAGCTTGAAAGGTCAAAAAAAAATTGCCACAATACACATAAAACCTAACCCTGACTAGGAATTACGAAAATCATTGGAAAAGGCAAGTTCAAGACATAGATCCTGACCTTTGACTTGGATTCCCTGTATGCAGGGTATCGGGAGCGGTAGGATTTCAGCTTTACAAACGCCCAGGTTTGGAGCAAATACCTATGGGTCAACGGGAATTGACCTTTCAACTTCAAGGTTCGCTGTTGGCTCAATACCTAATTTTGTTTTGTGAGAATTTTTAGAAAAATCGCTGTCTATTTCCAACCTAACTTTGGGAGTACAGTGAAAATAAATCTGTATTTGTACAAGCAAAGCTGGCTGCAACAACTAGTCAGCCGTTGATCTTGACCCGTTTTTGCAAGTAATTTAACACTCACTTGGAAGCAAAAAGGTTAATCCGACTCGCAAAAAGTCGGCGATCACGATTTTTTACTTATTTTACGTCTAGAAACTACGGAAATCCAGTTTGATTGGTGGAAAGAATGATGTCATTTTTCCGTCACACGGCAGGGGGGGGGGGGGTCAATGAAGTGTGACATTTCGTAACGTCACATCAAAGTAACCTAACCTTCACGAAAGTGAGCTGATATAAGTTGTAATGATGCCGTTATTTTCAATTAGAGATTTGTAAAGACAATCTTTAGTCATCTTTTTTCAACGTTTAAAATGCATAACGCTAATAATTTATTGTCTTATTTTTTCAATAATTTTGTCAACTCTTACACTAGATGTTGACTTGACTGTTGAATATTTGGAGAAGGTATTTCCCTAGATGGACTCTTTCTGAAGAGTCCTCACAATTCTTGATTGGGAGGCGAATATCTGCCAAAGAATTGGTACCCAACCGTACAAACCTTGATGAAACTCTATAGTACCATCCTCTTTGGACAAACATCATCATCATCAGCTGGAAGACTTCCACTGCTGAATATGGGCCTCCCCCATAGAACGCCACAACGAGCGGTTGCTAGCTGTTTCCATCCAGCGGCTTCCCGCGACTCGCACCAGGTCGTCGGTCCACCTCCTGGGCGGCCGTCCTACACTACATCTTCCGTCTCAGGGTCGCCACTCGAGAACCTTTCTTCGAGACTTTCTTCCCCAACGGTTGTCAGTTCTACGAGCTACGTGGCCTGTCCACTGCCACTTCAACTTGCCAATTAGAAGAGCTATTCCGGTGACTTTAGTTCTTCTGCGGAGTTAATAATATCCAAGTAATTATTATATAGCCTCCGTGACGTAAGTGGATGATAAGCTGATTGCAAAGCGTGAGGTTAGGATTTCCGCAAAGGGCGAAGATTTGTGAGAACCACAATGATTAGCTCTGAGTCTGGGTGTTTGTGGGAGCATGGTCCTCGTAGTTCCTGATTCCCTATATACAGGGAATCCTAGCTAGGGGTCAGGAATCTATATTTGTGACCATGACAAAAGATCTCCTTTCACTACTCAAAGATTTCTGCATCAATATCTAATACAAAACTAAAATATTTTTCACTGCATTTGCAAATGTATCCATAGCAGTGCCCGTGGTCCTACTTAACGTATGCGTTGACGCAAGAATATGGGCCGGCGCTTCGCATTCCACAATATCACTTTGCATTTACGTCAGTGAAGTACTAGATACTGTGTAATGACTTAATTAGGAGACTGGGAACTGAGGAGATAATTTTCGTATGTATTTGGAGATCCATGACCTATCATAGAAGTAGAAATTATCAAGGAGTAGCAGCGGAAAACCAAAAATGTGAAATCGGTTGTTGCTATTGTCATTATAAATTTGTTTCTTATTGATCTGGTGTGATGGAACGAAGGTATAAATATCCTCAGCCGAGAATGGGAGAGGCTGTCAAGGACCTCCAGATAACCTCTATAAGAGCTTGGCGTAAGAGTTTTATATCTACACCCTGGCGATAGAGTAGAGTAGATATATCTACAAGGAGTCTGCCCCAGAAAGGGTCTGAAAGGCTTTCATCCTCTCTGACCTGCTCCGCGACCTCGTTCTGCTGGATAACCGCCTCGCAAAAGGAGGCCACGAGCATGCCGAGCATAGCGGTGACCACGCTTAACAGAGAGAGATCTCGGCCTGTTACCGCTGAAAGCGTGTGCCACTGTAGAGCCCATGCGGTACAGACTTCAAGCAAGAAACCTAAATTATATACCCTATCTCATCAAGAGACCAACTGTAATAGCCTCATAACCCTATCAAGGGACAAACTAATAAAGCCTGGCCCTATTCCCATTGGTCAATTGGCACACGTGTCCGATTAACGACGGTACGTTAGAGCTCGATTACCATTAATTAGTAGGCCGCCCGGCTGTCTAGGCGTAGGTATCAGGTCCAGACATGTGCCGTAAAGTTGCGGCGACTTAGGCTATTTTAGACGTCACGTGGACCTTCTGAAACGGTGAAGTTTCTGAAGCGGCGCAATGGTAGCGGTTAGGGAATGCAACACCGGACAAAATTAAAATCCGGTTTTTTTCGGGTATCGTATAAAAACCGGTTGTTGGTAAACCCAGTTTGAAAATAAAATTTGTTTCATTGTGTAAATGATATTTTTAAGCTGCATGTGAAGTTCAGGCCGCCCATATCTTACATCTTTTTAAATATTATATAGAAACGTATCGATTAAAAAGAAATAAATATTCAAAATTTCAATGAAAATGCAGAAATTTAAAGTTAGTTATAGAGGTTCAGAACTGACCTAAAAAATTAATGGCGATAAATTCCAATTCCTTCCAGAAGTTTCAGTTTTCATGCCACTGACCTATAAATAGGAAAAACGACGCGACGCTATGCGAAAGTGAAGCACCCAAGTTGTGCCGGTCCGCTCATATCCATATGCCTCACGCGCAGTTTCCTCAAGCTATGCAGATCGATGTTACAATCAAACTGATGACTTCACGTCCTATATAATCATTAATTTAATATGAGCAGTAAGTACATTTTCCTTTTAAACGCTTTTTTTTTCTGAAAGGGATAAGTGTTCCCGAACACACTCATATAGAAGCTGGCGCCATTGCTGAGCTCCCTTTACAGGTTTTTTCAAACGAAGATAGACCGATCTTCCTTTCTTTTATAGGTTCACGCTTCCAGCAACAAGAAAATCAAACAAAACCCATTAGCAATTGCCCTTCAATCTAAACCAATAACTACTCTCTATTGCGTCATTTGACAAACGACGTGAGGGTTAAAAATTGAAATGCATCCAATGATACCAATCAAAGCCCGCCCACGGGTTCTTAGGAACTGGTGCGTAAGTCGTGGCTTGGTCCAGAGTGTTCCATCAGTACGGACTCCATGAGAGCCTGTTGCCTGGCAGGACTTTCCTGGTTTCAGGAGCGAATCGTATCTAGCTAGAACTAGGTCAAGACAGACAATCAAAATCGGCTTTCATCAAACTCGGTGTCTACTGAATTACAAGTGGCAACACTTAAGTGGGAGAACGAAGGTCGTAAGTTCAAATCCCAGTGCGAGTACAAATGCCAATGTGTTTCTTGTTAAACATAATTATGTACGTAATTACGCTTTTCGTTGAAAGAACACTTCATGAAGAAACCCACGTACCCAAGAATTATAAGATTAAGATTAACTTTGGTGGTACAATATTTTGGTGTCTTCTTGGCCAGCTTTCGGCCGCAAGTTGAAAATATGTCACCACAACCGCATCCAGTCCTTGCCAGCCGTATTCTGCAAAGTTACTTCACCTAGCCGGCTCGCCGGAAACATATCATACCGAGATATCGTCCTATATCACGTTTTTTTTTTATTTGACTGAGTGACGAGATAAGCGAGTCGTTCACCTGATGGTAAGCGTTACGCCTGCCTATAACAATCACAGCACCACCCAGAACACTGCATTGCATAACCATCCGCGGCACTGCACTGCGCTCGTCACCCTGAGACATCGGCTCTAAAGTCTCATTATGCACAGTAATTTCGCTGGAAACAATGCCTTTCAAACCGGAACACAGTAATATTTGCACACTACTGCTTGGCGTATGAATGTCTGGCAGCGGTGTGGTACTTTCCCAGGCGGTCTCTTGCCGAAGAGGCCTCCCACTACACGTTTGCCTAAACGCGGTCTCCAATCTAGAACTCATCTACCCCAATAGTTGTTAGTTCTCCTAGACTTCGCAGACCATCGGTTATCTTGAGATAGTTAAACAATATAATCAAAAGTGGATAATATGTTCCGAGAAAATCCCAAAAGGGACAAATGCACAGTGTTTCTACACCACACGAAGTTCAGTTGGCAACTGCAGCAAAGTTCAAATGTCAATTGGCGCAGACTGCATGGCGACCGGTGGACTTTGTGGTAAGGGCTGGCGTAGACTTGCGACTGGGTGTCACAAATCGTCGCAAATTATAACCTTTTATGATAATAATATTTAAGTACCTAAACGGAAGTTATAGAGAGGCCTTAAAAATGACTTTTGGCAAGTCGCAAAAAGATAATTCTTGATTTACAAGTTTTACAACCGCCATCAAAAAGGCTTTAGAAAGGTGGGCTGATTTTTTATTTTTTCTTCCGGATTTCAGTACCACTATTCACAGGAGTCGGAAAGTTTTTGACTCCGATTCCAACGAATTCATTATCGATCCGACGCATTCGAAAAACGACTTTCCGATAGTAATTGTGAATAAAGTTTTTTGAATGCGCCGAATCGGGAATTAATTCGTCGGATTCGGGTTCGAAAACTTTCCGATATTTGTGAATAAGGGTACTGGACAAATTTGGTCGGTTCTTCTTTTATTTGCTAACATGGACCTCTACCTTACCTTAGTAAATCCGTTGTAGTAGGTCTTGTGTCAATTCATCATCATCAGCATCATCAGCCGGAAGACGTCCACTGCTGAAAATAGGCCTCCCCCATAGACCGCAACGAGCGGTTGCTAGCTGTTCCCATCCAGCGGCTCCCCACAACTCGCACCAGGTCGTCGGTCCACCTCATGGGGGGCGTCCTACGCTAAGTCTCCCGCTCCGCGGTCGCCACTCGAGAACCTTTCTTCCCCAACGGTTAACGGGTCTAAGAGCTAAATGACACGAGTTGTGTCAATTAATTGTTATGAAAACTAGTATTGTCGTAACTCTACGTCTTGCTTCAACCACAGCTTGGTAACAGCTTCGATACTGCCTCCCAAGCCAGGGGTGACACAGGGGAGTTTTCTATCAACACATTTATTTACTTGACATTTCTATATCTACCTCGAGCTTGGGTACTGTTTTATTTTGGAGCACCAATATTACTTTGATGAAATTCATTGGCAATTCTGGTATTATATAAATTGGCAGTTTTGATTTAGGGGGACTTAGTTACACGTTAGTGGAAGCTTTTAAGGTCTTGAGTACCTTTATAAGTCACAAATATTTTCTCTATTTAATTATAGAACCATTATGGGTCGATCCTACTTCAAAGTGAAGGTCTTTGGCCTTTTGACAATTGGAACTTTTGAGTTTCATATGCCATTTTGAGAATTGGGCGTTCCGGTTTATCTATTAAGTGGTTCCGCGCCAAATACCGAAGTACACCTATTATATGGAGGTCAAAGAAAATCTTGAATGACATGGGTCCCAAGAAGGCACTCATGAAGTTCCTTGACTCTGCCACGGGATTCGGAATACATTCGGAATCGAGAAGAACCGGCAAGTAACTCGATGACTACTTGTTTGTCAATAAGCAGTAGTGTGCAAACATTACTGTGTTCCGGTATGGAGGGCACTGTTTTCAGCGAAATTACTGCGCATGAGACTTTAGAACCAATGTCTCAGGGTGACGAGCGCAGTGCAGTGCCGCGCAGGATTTTGCGATGCAAAGTTTTCAGTGACACTGTAACCGTTACGGGCAGCCGTAGCGCTTACCATCAGGTGAACGACTTGCCCATCTCGCTACTCAGTCAAATATTAAAAGTTAGTTATCTTTCATGATTTCTGTTTTCTGATCGGTTTCCGTAATATGATTTCTAGTGACATTTTGCGATTTGCGACAGATCGCGTATAGTGATTGCTGTCACTGTTGTTTGCTGTCACTAATTTTACGTAATCAGGCATCGGTACAGTCTACACTTTCCAATTCAACAGCGATCTATGACGTCATGATCTATTTGATCGCCAATTCACGACATATTACAATGGATTATACAAATACAGTACCTAATAAGTACTATGCGTTTATTGTATAAAAGAGACAAATCGTGTCGAGGTTATATGTGACGTCACATTGACGTAGATCATTGTCTTGTAGTTAGGCCTGTGGGTGGTGACAATTTACGATGAAGTAGGGATGGGAAAGTCGAGTCGCGAAGACGAGTCTTGAGTCCATTCGGACGAGACCGACGACGCAAATTTATGTAAGCACTTTAAATAACTCAAAATGTTATAGATTGGACTTATCTCTTTTTAATATTTGTCTGTAATTTAAGGAGTAAAAAATATATAGCCCCTTTTTTCACTTTGAGTCTTTAGTCTTTGTAATTGTATTTGATATAATCCAAAAGGTCGTTAATATCATGTTCGCGTAATATTGCTAAAGTCTTTAATTGTGTCCTTTTCACCGCGTCTGGGAGTGGAACGCTTATCGTAACACAAAAACTTAAAAGTCAAATAACTTATTGGCATAGGCATAAATAATACACTTTTACAAGACACACACTTCAATCTCAAATACATACCTAAAGGAAAATAAACATAAATCAAATAATTATGATCCACTAAAGTAATGATTAACTGGATATGGTTTGAAAAAGAAAATTTCCCATTCAAGTGCCAGAATCTTGTACAGGAAAAGGAAACTCCATTAACACTACCAGTGCTACGGTAACAGCTTACGTTACAGCATTTGCTAATATGAACGTTATGTGCTTGGAACTGGTAACTCATGTTTATTAATACAAAATTATCATAACATTATAATACGTACTCATAGGCTTTGAGCAAAAAAAATATGACCACCAACAGATTTACTGAAAACATAACCCTCCTTCTAGCGCAATCAGATAAAAAGCGACTAAATTAAGAATTGTTTTCTGGCACCACCAACACATTACAATATTTTGAAAAAAAAAAAACACAAAATAAGGAAAATTAAAATATAATAAAATTGAGAACTATGATATTACTTATTGAAGTCGATTGAAAAAGAATTGTATGAAAACACACACAAAAGTACCTGAAAATAGGACAAATAAACGAAAAAAAGGACAGGAAAAAGGACAGCAGTCTCAATCTTAAAACGAGCGTGGGACATCACTAGTCCTCTGATAATATACAGAGTGATGACCCCGTATACGAATCAATGCATTGATGAGATTCGCATTTACTTGGCTTCCAAGAAATGGCAATCGCTATGCCATTTTGCTTACATCCTATTTGTTAAGACTCTTTCTTTACCGCTACTCAAAAGTTGGGTTTCGTACAGCATCTGTTTTTTTGGCGATCAGGGGGCCTACCATGACCTCTTATAGCGATTCAGTTGAGGACCTAAACTGAGCCGCGTCGCATAATCGTACCTTGACGTCTTATTTTTTATGTGGCTGCCATTTTCAACCTAAACTGGATCCAGTTAAGGTTGAACATGGTAGGAACCTAAATTGAGCCGCTAATAAGCCATTTTCAACCTAAACTATATCCAGTTTAGATTGAAAATTGTAGCAACATACAAAATAAGACGTCACGGTACGATTATGCGACGCGGTTCAGTTTAGGTCCTCAACTGAATCGCTATAAGACGTCATGGTAGGCCTCCAGGTAAGCATTCGACCGCGGTCGGGTCACCACGTACTTATTCTTATACCATGCAGTTCATTTTAAGGCCATAAACTGAACGGCCTAGATTGGCACCACACACTCATAAATGACAAACGTGACGTGACGTCACTCAAAAATAGACTGCAGAGAATGAGAGAGAAAGAGAATGAGATAGAGCTATATAAACTGCCATAAATGCAAACAAATTGTTCCGATCTCTTTGGATAAATGTCTCTGGTCGACTTATGAACGCCGAGCGATATTGGCGGTGACAGTTAGCAGGGCAGTTCAGTTTAAGACCTTAAGCTGGATGGATTTAACTGTTCGTGGTGAGGCCCCTGATGGTAAGCGACGACGCGGTCGATGGTGAAGCATCATTGCTTACATAGTTACTTACTTTTGACTTGAAAATTTCCATAATTGTTCCAGATTTAGCTATAAACTAGGTTACCATTTAAAAGTCATTTCAAGGAGTGGATATGTCTAGTACCTAATTATGCTATATATACCTGGTAGAATAGAATAGAATATGAAACTCTTACTCTCTCATTCTCTCATTTACAATATATCACTCTCTATTCTTCTTTCTTTCCCTTCGCTCTCTTCTACCTCTCTCTCAATTCGCTCTATTCTCCCCCTCTTCTCTCTCTCTCTCTGACATTTTGGCATATTTACCTAAATAGAAGCTCGCTTTCGTTATTATTTATTAATTTATTTATTTGTTCATTCAAAACCGACCATAAAACTATTACAGTACTCAAACTTAATCCACCACGGGGTCCCGCTCCGGATTGGTGGATAACATACCTAACTCCGAATTAATTCCCGGGTATGTGGGTTTCCTCACGATGTGAAATATTATAATACATGTGCTAATCTACTGAACCCTGTTACCAAGGCACGAAAACTCAAATTGCAATGTCGTGATAATACGTTCTTAAATCGCCAACGACAGCTAAAGTGATGTATCTCTAATTGAATTGAAACACCAATAAATATGTCACGCGATTTCCGCTTGGCGAATTCCTTGTGAGGCCAGGAAGTTCGCGGGCAGCTGTACAGAACTATTAGGTGATCTGCGGCTTTACGTTTGTGCTAGAAAGTCAAGCCTAGGAAGTTGTGATGCGAGACAGATTTAAAATTAATAAAAAATATTATTTATTAAAAAAAAGTTAGGTACTTATTTAAAAACAAAACGGCAGAATTTCACTCATATTTTGTACACATAGTAGAAATAAAAGTTCAACTAAAAAAATAAATCTAATAAAATATATTAAAAAAAATATTTAAAAGATATTAAAAAAAAAAACACGAAACGTAACTCTCTCTCTTTATATCTTCACTAACTTATATCTCACTCTTAGCTTCCGTTCGCCTCGCGCGATCACACTTTTCGTAACGCTCTCGTGACGCATTCACCAGCTTACTCCGCAAGTCAAGCGTCAGTAAAGAAGTTTTACTTCAAAAACTGGCAAACAAGCGTACGACCCACGTGATGGTAAGTACCACCGCCCTGGCCACAGCAGGAGAATTGCCGATGCGTTGCTAATTTTTAACCCAGATAAACTCTTGTAACTTTTGCTCTTTTTTCGCTTTTGCAGTTGAACTAATTCTAAAGTGCGTACACTATAAGGTCACTGCGGTCAGGAGGCCTACCATGACGTCTTATAGCGATTCAGTTCAGGACCTAAACTGAGCCGCGTTGCATAATCGTACCGTGACGTATTATTTTTTATGTTGCTGCCATTTTCAACCTAAACTGGATATAGGTTAGGTTGAAAATGGCTTATTAGCGACTCAATTTAGGTTGCTACCATTTTCAACCTTAACTGGATCCAGTTTAGGTTGAAAATGGCAGCAACATTAAAAATAAGACGTCACGGTACGATTATGCGACGCGGCTCAGTTTAGGTCCTGAACTGAATCGCTATAAGACGTCATGGTAGGCCTCCAGTTAGCGCTTACCACATTAAGACCAAGCCTTTCAAGTTGCGGTCACATAAAAACTTGGATCACGAAAACTCCATTGTCGGTTATTATATTTATTAAAATAGCGTGAAATGTCGTTATATTTTACTTGGAAGTTGGAAATGAAGAAGCATTGACCTGTTGAATAGAGGTAAATGTTTAATTTGGTTAAAGGTAATATACTAAGGTAAGGTAAGGTTATATACTTTAAGTTTGGTATTTTTTCCAATAGCTAGAGTATCTATTTTTTTTTAAATATGACGTTTTTTTATTTCGCCTGGTTTTAGTTATAAATAACAATAATCGATCATTTATATGTAATGTTAATGCTGTATTTTATTTTTATACGGCAACATTTGTTAGGTTATTATGAATCAGTTTTCTTTTTTAATTTTATTTAATAACTTTTATTTTAAGTTTTGTAAATAAAATTTAATGTTTTTAGTTCTAATTTTATATGTTTAAATATAGTGTTACCTATATGTACAATTTTGAAGAAAAAAATAGCGTCGGGGCTCTTGCCAGTTCTATACGAATCCGGTGGTAGACTTTTTTTTCTTTTTTCTCTCATCTTTCATTGATTCCTCTCATTTTTGCATAATCTTAAGTTAATTTTAGTTCGTTGCAATTATTTTTATAATCCACTAGCTGTACCCTGCCACGCTTCGCTGTGGCACATTCGCACATTCGCTGATATGTCACTGATGAAAAAAATTGATAAAAACAATCCTTGATGCGGATTATATATCATGCTGAAATTTCAGCTCGATCGGTGCAGAACTTTTTGAGTTTTTGAAGCGTACACAAACCAACATAACATTTTTATATATATAGAAGATTTACTGTTTTATTATGCGAGATAATGTTATTTTATTAGAAGCATTAGCGTATTGCTGATGAAACCACCCGCTAGTATCGTGGCTCCACATCACTCCAAGGCCAAGTCAACCGGATAAGGAAGCCCCAGTAATGGCCGAGAGGTACTGAAATACCTATCATGATATGTAACATACTTGCGTTACATTAATATGTTTAACTAGTAAAGGTTATTTGTACCTTGGTATTCGTCCTTATCAAAATAAACTAATTCATATTCAGAAAATGCTTAAAAAATTATTACTAAATAATAACAAACAAGTCATTAATATAAATTATCCAAATTTTCTTTTATAATATACTCTTTTTTAATAGCCCGACGCAAAAAAAATGTGTGTGTGTGTATGTATTAAAATATGTAATTTTTTTTTTTGTAAAAACAAATGTTTGAGTGTCTCCCAGACATGATTTAATGAATGAACAGACATGATTTTTTTGCCGTTATATAGATAAACTCTTTATTGAAATACCACAGAACAAAGAAAACTTAAAAACTAGAACAAAACAAGTTTAACAATTAGCATCGCAATGGGCGGTCTTATCGCTCAGAGCGATCTCTTCCAGACAACCATGCACGGAGAGGAGTAACTGAGAGATCGGACGGTGGACGGTGGTGCCGTTTCATAAATAATGGCACGGAAGACGGAGCCCTTCGTGCGCGAGTCGGACTCGCACTTGGCCTGTTTTTTAAGTTCAGTTTATGCCATGGAAGCGGTGATAGCCTAGTGGGAGAACGTCCGCCTTCCAATCAGAAGGTCGTGAGTTTAAATCCCAGTGCAGGCACGTACCAATGTGTTTCTGTAAAACATATGTACGTAATTATCACTCGCTTTTCGGGGAAGGAAAACATCGTGAGGAAACCCACATACCTACCCGAGAATTATTTCGGAGGTAGGTATGTTGTCCAGCAATCCGGACTGGGCCCCCGTGGTGGATTATGGCCTTACCCTCCTCACGAAAGTGAGGAGAGACCCGTGCCCAGCAGTGGGACGTTATTGGTTGATGATGATGATGCCATTGGAACCTAGTCTTTATTATATAAGATTAATTAGTCTATTAGCAGTTTTTGCGCGTTACTTGTGATATAGTCTATGGTCCACTCCGCCCGATGTAGGTCGGTCGGCAGCCTCTTGCGACATCCTGCAATCTACTTCCATTATTGACCAGGTGTTTCCGATGTCATCGACCCAACCTGGCCTTTGTTATCTAATCGTTGCGTTGATCTGATGTCGTTTTCTTGTGTACGTTAGTGAAAACGAACCAATTAGTAGTGCCTAACTAGGCCTCTTTTGCAAGAGACCACCTGGGGAGGTACCAGATATTCATCCGCCAAGCAGTAGTGTGCAAACATTACTGTGTTAGTACTAGCTGCATCGAGGCCAGTATCCTACACAATTCTAAAGAAAGTTGGAGAACTCGAATTTAAGTTTGTAATTGAATTTTCTAATTAACCTGTCTATGCGAAACACGTAATTTTTTAAGAACTACCCACCTATAGATGTGGATTGGTTCCAATAATGATAAACAATGAAAAACAGCTGTTTTTACAAGGATTTTTTAATTGACCTATTTAACAGCCTCCGTGGCGTAAGTGGGCGATGAGCCGACTGCGAAGCGTGAGGTTGTGGGTTCGGTTCCAGCGCAGAGCAAATATTAGTGTAAACCACGGATATTTGCTCTGAGTCTGGGTGTTTGTGGGACCATGGTCCTCGTAGTTCCTGATTCCCTAGATACAGGGAATCCTAGTTCCCATCCATTGCAAGATATCACTAGAAATCATATTACGGAACCCGATCGCCCGCCAACTGTCCCGCCAGTCGCAGAATGCACTTCAGCTATAGGTACTAGCGCCGCTAGCGACAGGTTTGCATGATAATTATCTCAAAGATTATACATAAATAAAAAGTATTAAAAAAAACAGAAATTAAAATAACCTGCTTATTGTATTGTCATGGGTTCTTAAATATTCCAGTTAATCGGACGTCTTGAAGTCTGTGAAAATAACGTTGAAAAATTCCGTTTCATAAATACATCGTAAAGCTAATAAAAGCGTGTTGAAAAGTAACGCGCAGTATCTGCCGCATTCCGGCACACCTCCGGCAATTCCGGCTAGTTCCCACGGCTGGGCAGTTGGCCCATTGTCGCGTTTCCGGCCTAAATGCGACGCACGTCTCTATTTGGTGACACATAACTTGATTGGTCTGAAACACGTCTACTATCCATTGGCATCGATGTAATCAAAAAATTCCTTAATCATATTGTTTACAAACAAGATTATTTGTAAACAATATAATGTAGCTTATTTTTTTATTAGTTTATTATATTATTAGTTTATTATAGTTATTTTTTGTGAGTTGAAGTCGTTGGTTTTGCCAGCCGTTTGAGATATTTTGCGCATATACGGCCGGAAGGATAACAACATATTGGGTAACCGTGAAAAGTGTACGGCTGGGGCGATGGTTTGTAATGGCCTTACGCCTCATTACGAATTACTATTCATCATCATCATCATCAACCCATAACGTCCCACTGCTGGGCACGGGTCTCTCCTCACTTTCGTGAGGAGATAGGCCATATTCCACCACGGGGGCCAGGGGGGGGGGGGGGGGGGATTACTATTATTACGCCTTATTTCTACCATCTTAGAACATATTCTTACTACCTATCGTTTTACTAATAATTTTGACGTTAACATAAAAAAAAATTTTTTTTTTTTATTATACGAGAAATGGTATGAAGATGCGTGCGAAAAATGTTCTTTTTTTGCTCTGCTTTTTGCCATTTCGGTTTTCTGGTTTCAAGTATTCTTTTCTATTCCAATATCTAAAGTATCTAAATTTCATCAAAATCCGTTCAGCCGTTTCGGCGCGAACACAGGACAAACACACTAAGAAACAAACTTTCGCATTTAACATATAATATTAGTGAGAATTTCTATTCCATTTTTTGTGGACCCAAAACTGTTTTATAAATGGGAATTCATGGCCATGGAATATTATGAATTATAAACTCATATAATAAATATTTATAAAGAAATTCAATAAATACCACAAACAGTTAAACTCATTCTGCTCGCATACCATTAACAGCCATAAAAATAATCGATTACGCGACAATCACGACTATAAAACCGATTTAATTGGCCAAATCGATTTAATTGGCCAAACCGATTTAATTGGCCAAATCGATTTAATTGCCGAATCCGATTAGAGGTAATCGTCACGACTTAACTAATAGACTGGACATGTTTCCACTAGCAACAGCAGACATTAGTGATTTAAAACATATGCGCTACATGCATTAAACAAATAATGAACACGGCTGCAAATCGGTGTTTATTTTATTAATATTTTAAAATTTTCAAAAATCTCATAATGCCATGTGTTTCGCTGGAAACAGTGCCCTTCAAACCGGAACACATAGATAGCACACACACAGTACAGTGCTGCGCAGGATTTTGCAATGCAGTGTTCTGGGTGGTGCTGTCACTGTTATGGGCAGTGAACGACATGCTCGTTTCTTCACTCAGTCAAATAAAAAAAAACACACACAAGATAGTTGATTTATTTTTTAATTCTCTCTATGTAAATGAGGCTTAGGCGTTTGACTTCTAACAGTGAATTATTTTTGCTTACTTGTAATTAATGATTTTAGTTTTGAGTTATGAGTTTTAATTATTAGTTTAAGCTAGCAAACACTGTTACAAAGAATCTTCAGGAATCATGTTACTAAGATAGAATATTGGGGCGTCTATCAATTGTGTCATCCGTGGATATAATCGTTTTATTAACCGGTAAAAATTCCAGAAATTCTATTATGTGTTGCTAGTAACTACGTCTTGCATGTTTAATAAATTCCTTTGTTAAAAGAGAAAATATGACCTTGATATGTAATCTGTGAAGGTGCACAGTGATTGCCATACAATATTGTACACTAATGGTATAAATTTTAGAGTACTATTTGGCGTCACGATCACATAGGACCCCGACCCCTAACTTTTTAGTTAGGGGTCGGGGTATCCCCTGTATCTAAGGAATTGGGAATACCAGGACCATGGTCCCGCAAACACGCAGACTCCGGGCCAATACCTGTGATTCACACAAATATTTGCCCGGTGCGGGAAAGGAACCCGGAACCTCGCACTTCGAGACGAGCAAGCGGC
Organism: Campaea margaritaria; assembly: GCA_912999815.1. Lineage (NCBI taxonomy): Eukaryota > Metazoa > Arthropoda > Insecta > Lepidoptera > Geometridae > Campaea > Campaea margaritaria. The sequence goes on from OU538814.1 coordinate 6,631,511, forward strand.
ATGCCTACCCATAACAGCTACAGTGTCCAGAACCAGAACCCAGAACTTTCCATTGCAAAATCTTATGCGGCACTGCACTGCATTCGTCACCCTGAGACATCGGTTCCGAAGTCTCATGTGCCCATCATCAGCTCACCCCACAGTTCTTTGGCATTCAGTGCACTAGCTAATAAAAAAAAAAGGCAATAAGTGACTACAGTTTTGGTGAACTATCGATTTGGCACAGAATAAATAGGCAATGTACAGAAGTTGCACTCCATTGATCTTGAAGAAAACCGTCACTTTTATAGCCTATACCAAACTACGTAGATAAACATAATTAGAAGGCCACCGTGGCATAGCGGGACTGGCATACTGGGACCTACCCGGAAATTGCCAAAACATGCCGGATTAGACATAATGTTGTGTCTACTTATCCAATTATGAAATTCTTCGCTAATGATTGAAAAAAAGGTTATTTCTTTGTGGATGAGATTGTACGAATAAATGTTGTGTCATTATTTAGAGAGGTGCTTTCTATTTGGACGTTTCACTACAGTTTTGTGTTTCTCACGCGAAATTTGTGTTGGGAGGGGTTCGTAGCACGCTTTACAATTTAATATTTCCGACGCAGTTAATGGAGTTTCCTTTTCCTGTGCGAGATTCGGCCACGAATCAATCACTTGAAAGGGAAATGTCCTATTTCAAACTCAAACCATAATCATTAGTTTAGTAAATTAAATTTCATTTATATTTTATTTTTACATAAATTCCTACTTATATTATAAATGCGAAAGTTTGTGAGAATGGATGGATGGATGTTTGTTCCTCTTTCACGCAAAAACTACTGAACGGATTCGAATGAAATTTGGAACGCAGATAGTTTATAACCAGGATTGAGTAATAGGGTACTTTTTATCCCGACAAAACGGGAACTACGCGGGTGAAACCGCGGGGCGCAGCTAGTGAAATATGTTTGTACATTATAGTTCGCTATTATAGCGTATTTAAAAAAAAATTCAGACTATTTTTTTTCGGTTATCCATCCTGAAGACATCAGCATATTACGAGCTCAATGTAGTTCTGATGACAATCCAAGGATTACTACCTCGATCATTTCATGAATCACGATATTTGTTTAAGTGGTAGGTCTCTTCCGCAAGAGACCACCTGGGGAAGTACCACCACACCTTTACCAGATATTCATCCGCCAAGCAGTAGTGTGCAAACATTACTGCGTTCCGGTGTGGGAAATCACGGGGCATTTGAGACTTTAGAGCCGATGTCTCAGGGTGACGAGTGCAGTGCCGCTACAGATTCTGGGTGGCACTGTAGTTGTTATGGGCGAGCGTGGCGCTTACCATCAGTTGAACTCGTCTTATTTAAACTTATTTAAATAAAAAAAATGGATTATCAATAATATTGATGGTGTGAATCGGCCCTCTGCGAACAGTGCTTCCTCTTAACTCCAAGGGTACTACTATTTGTTCTGTGGTGGATCAGCGGATGCCGCGTAACACATTCCGGTGGTAACCGTCGCGTTACCGGTTACCGTTTCGATACATTTCCGGAGTGAGCTAGAGACTGCTTATATATTTTTTTTTATTTGACTGAGCGACCAGACGAGCAAGTCGTTCACTTGATGGCAAGCGCTACGCCTGCCCATAACAGTTACAATGCCACCCAGAACTTTGCATTGCATAATCTTGCGCGGCACCGCACTGCTGAAGCAGACCGAGGATCGAACCCACTATCATTGGTGTGCTAAGCGCACAAGTTCTCGCTCGGCCAACATTACCTATTTTGCAACTACAGAACTGAAGGTGATTAGAGAAGCCCTGAACTAGATAACGGGTCGTTGACCCGCGTCTGTTGGCTGCAGCGGCCTTTAACAGACTACGGCTTATAAGAAAGGTTACATTGAACGCGGAGGAACGATTAAACATGTACAGAAGAGAAAATGACTTAAAAAAAATAACAATTTAGAACACACGCATGCACGAAAAAGTTGACACATTGTCCCGTTACGCTCATTGTACGCTTGCGCCGCATCTATCTCTCTTCTATTCTTGACAGGTTAATTAACCTTGCATTTAAAAAATCTGTATACTAGTATAATTTCAAGTATTTATTCTTTTATTATTAAAAAATGATTCAATTTTATCTGTAAAAGTATGCAATCATTTCATCGATGTTTTGTTATGACGTTGTCACGTTAAAATATAATCCGTAAGCCAACTTTACAGACAACCAATTTTTTTGTTATTTTCTTGAACCCTCCTCCTGTGCCGGTGGTAACCAAGCTTTAGGTTATTTTATAATATTTTTAAGAGTTTATCTTTGTTACATATATTATAGGAAAATTTATGATAATAAGATTTAAGGCCTTCCAAATAATAAGGTCGTAAGTTCAAATCCCAATGCAGGCACGTACCAATGTGTTTCTTGTAAAACATATGTACGTAATTATCACTCGCTTTTCGGTGAAGGAAAACATCGTGAGGAAACCCACATACCTACCCGAGAATTATTTTGGAGGTAGGTATGAATAGAATAGAATAGAATAGAATAATGTTTATTGTTAAATACTGTGTAGGTACAAAACAATATTGTGCTCTTAAAATTAAAAAAAGGTCCAACAGCCTGTCCATTTCGAACATGCAATAATTATTTTAAACATGTGATAACATTATACAATATTAATTTACTTATGTGATCTGTAATTTCAATATGTGATCTACCAATCCGGGCCGGGACCCCGTGGTGGATTATGGCCTAACCCTCTTCACTAAAATGAGGGGAGGCCTGTGCTCAGCAGTGGGACGATATGGGTTGATAAATTGTTGGCTTTTTTTTTTTAATGACAGACAGACACTTCAATTTTATTATTTGTATACATTACTGTTTGCATATAATTATAAGTATTGACTTTACATTGAATAAAACTTTCAAAGCACTTTCGTCATCAACCCACAACGTCCCACTGCTGAGCACGGGTCTCCCCTCACTTTCGTGAGGAGGGTTAGGCCATAATCCACCACGGGGGCCAGATCCGGATTGGTGGATCACCTACCTACCTCCGAAATAATTCTCGGGTAGGTATGTGGGTTTCCTCACGATGTTTTCCTTTACCGAAAAGCGAGTGATAATAACGTACATATGTTTTACAGAAACACATTGGTACGTGCCTGCATTGGGATTAGGACTCACGACCTTCTGATTGGAAGGCGGACGAATTGGAAACCACTTATTTGATGAAATATTTACACAAATTTGTTCAGCGTGAAACGTCAGCGTTCGTAACATTCAATGACAATAATTAAATATGAATTAATTGTATTGCACGTGTGTATACGTTTAATGTATAAGAATATAGATATTACAAGCTGCGCCCCGCGGTTCCACCCGCTTAGTTCCCGTTTTGTCCCACAAGAACATATTATGGAGATATAAAGTACCCTATTACTCAATCCTGGTTATAAACTATCTGTGTTCCAAATTTCGTTCGAATCCGTTCAGTAGTTTTTGCGTGAAAGAGGAACAAACATCCATCCATCCATTCTAACAAACTTTCGCATTTATAATATTAGAAGGATAGGCACAAGTGTTCGAAACGTTGAAGCAATGGCAATATTAACTTTATTACGTAAAAAGGAACGCAATAAGAAAACAAAGTAAAAAAAAAATGCATGTATGAGTTTTTTTCTTATTTGACTAAGCGACGAGACGGGCAAGTCGTTCACCTGATGGTGTAAGGTTTTCTATTTCTGTATACTTTTTCATATCTTTCTGTTTCTTAACCCTTGATCTCTTTTACTCGAGTCCTTGCGTGCCACTATTTATTTCTTATTCTTTACTTTTATTCGTTTATTAATTCTAAATTCTGATGTCTCTATTTTTATATTGTTTGTAAACATTACTGAAAGATGTCTAATTTTACTAATGTCATTTATAATCTTATTTCTAAATTCTGTTGTATTCTCGTACAATTCAATAATTTTGTATACAGTTTTAGTTTTAATTTATCTTATTGTATCAGGCAGCTTTTAACCTTATCTTTCTTAATTTTCAATTTTTCAAATTGCAGAATTACTTATTGACAGCTTTGGAAGTGATGCCAGGAAAAAACGGCTGACATTCGGGGTCGAGTTCGAGTTCTGGTTTGGCTTTGGTCTGAGCCTCTAAAACCTTGAAAATTGCATGAAGAAGTCCTCAAGCACTTTTTAAATCTTTACCTAATTGTGATAGTCCTGAAGAAGTCTTGAAGCTTAAAACATCGGAGCCCTATAACCCTCCGGTGAAGGCCACTCTCCACGAGCGCCTCCCCGACTTTGGACACCAGCTTTCTGCCGCAGACCTCGCCTGCCCTAGCCTGGGGTCATTCTTCATAAGTATCCTCATGAAGAACATTACGTATTTATCGTCTTAACAGTGCTTCATTCTAGACCAACTATTTCTAACCATTTATTTCTAAAGACAACTTCCTGTTAATTATCGCGTGTGACTACTTTTACTCTTTCTATCTTCAAAGACTTTAATCCTTAATTCTAATTTCTTATTTTAATATATATATTTTAAGCTGTCTCCTTTGTTTTTCCTTCTTTTGGGTCCTTCCCATAGGAATAGGGAGGTAGCCCTTGATAACGTGTACTTTACACTCTTTTGCTAAAATTGGTAAAGGGGTGTAACGTTACAGTTTGGCGCCCAACTAAAAGAACCCCCCTTAAATTCTAAATCCCCTCGAAAATCATCTCTCCTAAATTCTAAAATTTTACTTACAAAAGTATTCTAATTTTCTTTCGTCTTTCTTTCAGAAAATACTTCTTCAACCTGGTTTGTGAAAAATATATTATTTGGTTACTTTCAATACTTTTCAAACATTACTCTTTGCGTAGCTAACACACTATACAGAACTCTTACAACATTATACCGCACCCCACACACAAAACATCACTAACGGTTTTGTTAACGCAAACCACATCCATTCTTCTCTTGTGATGTGTTAAACCCTAGTGGTCACTCTCAAGTGGGGTTTGGTAGACTATACGGCGTGCTGCAGGAGAATATCCTGTAGTAGACGTTCACGCAGGTTTTCAAGTAAATTTTGACATAACACTCTCACTACTCTTATTACATTTTACACTCTTTGCTCTCGTTAATGTCTTAAAAAAACTGTTTAATATATTTCTCTGAGGACATGGTTGGAATAATTTTTCTTGTCTGAACTTTCGGATTATCTTAATACTTTGTCTTTTGCCAATTTGGCCTATAATTCTTAAATTAAACCTTCTTATACCAAACTTTCCTATATTAAACCTTCTTAAACTACTCGAATCTATACTTCAACCTTCTTTTTGTTCCTTGTTTTTGACTTTCGGAATTTTCGATCATGACTGGAATAATTAGATACTCGTTTTTAAACAAACAAAATGTAGGTTTAATGTCGGTGATACAGTTTGGCGTCTTAAACCTTTTTAAACTGAACCTTCTTTATACTAAACCTTCAAACTAAGCCTTCTCGAACTTAACCTTTGTTATTCTTTTTTTTTTTTCTATGGAACTTTTTGTGAAGTGGTACGTCAGGGACTTCAAAATCTTATATAATATTTTATTTTATAATTCTACTTTTTCTGATCTGTAAATATTCTGTAAATACTTCTCAAGGAAATCTAAACCCTTTCTCGGCAATTTTTATATCTCCCATTACTTTATTTTACTTTTTCTTTATTTTCTTAACCTTGACTTGCTTCGTTCTTGAACTTTGCACTCGTGGCAGGGCAGGTACTCTTGCCTTCCTTAGGTTCAACTTGAATCCAATGCCCTGCCATGGCGTCTTCTCTCGGAGCGGTACTCAACTCCTTAAATAAGCCTTATGAGATGTGTAAATATTTCTTTATATTGGGTTTTCAAAAAGGTGCGGGTAATGACACCTAATTTAAATAAATAAGCCTTCATTATTCTCCAGAATATTTCCTTGAGGAGTATGCGTCATCGAATGTGAACCATATCCCCTACGTATGATAGTATGTGAGTGATTGTAGAAGCGAAAGAAGTGTGTGAAAGGGCAAGGTATATTCTTAACAAGCAAAATTTTCTCGAGTCGAAAATTTTCCGGGGTTTTTGGGGTAATGTAAGGTTTTCTATTTCTGTATACTTTTTCATATCTTTCTGTTTCTTAACCCTTGATCTCTTTTACTCGAGTCCTTGCGTGCCACTATTTATTTCTTATTCTTTACTTTTATTCGTTTATTAATTCTAAATTCTGATGTCTCTATTTTTATATTGTTTGTAAACATTACTGAAAGATGTCTAATTTTACTAATGTCATTTATAATCTTATTTCTAAATTCTGTTGTATTCTCGTACAATTCAATAATTTTGTATACAGTTTTAGTTTTAATTTATCTTATTGTATCAGGCAGCTTTTAACCTTATCTTTCTTAATTTTCAATTTTTCAAATTGCAGAATTACTTATTGACAGCTTTGGAAGTGATGCCAGGAAAAAACGGCTGACATTCGGGGTCGAGTTCGAGTTCTGGTTTGGCTTTGGTCTGAGCCTCTAAAACCTTGAAAATTGCATGAAGAAGTCCTCAAGCACTTTTAAATCTTTACCTAATTGTGATAGTCCTGAAGAAGTCTTGAAGCTTAAAACATCGGAGCCCTATAACCCTCCGGTGAAGGCCACTCTCCACGAGCGCCTCCCCGACTTTGGACACCAGCTTTCTGCCGCAGACCTCGCCTGCCCTAGCCTGGGGTCATTCTTCATAAGTATCCTCATGAAGAACATTACGTATTTATCGTCTTAACAGTGCTTCATTCTAGACCAACTATTTCTAACCATTTATTTCTAAAGACAACTTCCTGTTAATTATCGCGTGTGACTACTTTTACTCTTTCTATCTTCAAAGACTTTAATCCTTAATTCTAATTTCTTATTTTAATATATATATTTTAAGCTGTCTCCTTTGTTTTTCCTTCTTTTGGGTCCTTCCCATAGGAATAGGGAGGTAGCCCTTGATAACGTGTACTTTACACTCTTTTGCTAAAATTGGTAAAGGGGTGTAACGTTACAATGGTAAGCGCTACGCCTGCCCATAATAATTACAGTGCCATTACATAATCCTGCGCGGTACCTGCTCATCCTGAGACATCGGTTCTAAAGTCTCATATGCCCAGTAATTTCGCTGAACAGTGCCCTTCAAACCGGAACACAGTAATGTTTGCACATTACTGCTTGGCGGTTGAATAGCAGATAGTTCAGTTATTTGTATGGAGCCTATGGGAAGGACCCGTTAATATAATTTCCTTGATGTTATAGGTATTTTCCGCATCTTAATTATGATGTAGGGAAAATACAAACATTCGTTTGTTAGGAAATATTATTGCAATTAATTTCAAAGTCGCTTTGTCACATTTGTGACGTTTCACTATAGTAGTTTCCGCATGTATATGCTTTTTATCTTACTAATTAACGAGACGAACAAGTCGTTCAAGTGATGGTAAGCGCTACGCCTGCACATAACAGCTACAGCCACCCAGATTCTGTAGCGGCACTGCACCGCACTCGTCACCCTGAGACGTCGGCTCTAAAGTTTCATATGCCCAGTAATTTCGCTGGGAACAGTGCCCTTCAAACCGGAACACAGTAATGCTGGCACATTACTTCCCCAGGTGGACTATAGCAGAAGAGGCCTACCACTACGAAAAAAAAACAAATAAATGAAGCGTCACAATCACATCCAAATATCCTGACCTTTAACTAGGACTCCCTGTATCTAGGGAGTCAGAAACTACGAGGACCATGGTCCTACAAACACCCAGACTCAGAGCAAATACCTGTGGTTCACACACATAGTTAATAATAGGTAGGTAGATAGATATAGGTAATAGGTAATAATTTGTCATGTAGGCAGTTCTATTTCCTGTGGTGGGGTACCTAGGCCATTTCCGATGCGTGATTATGTAAAACTTAACAGCAGCAAAGCGATAGCAATCACTAGAAACCATGTTGCGGAACCCGATTGCCCGCCAACTGTCCGCCTGTCGCAGAATGCACCTCGGCCATGGATACTAGCGCCACTAGCGACAGGACTGCAATAGACAGTTGCAGTGATAAGCCTCTTCTGCAAGAGACCGCCTGGGGAAGTACCACACCTTTGCCAGATATTCATCCGCCAAGCAGTAGTGTGCGAACGTAACTATTCCAGTTTGAAGGGCACTGTTTCCAGCGAAATCACTGACTTGAGAACCGATGTCTCAAGGTGGCGAGCGCAGTGCAGTGCCGCACAAGATTTTGTCACGTTCTGGGGGACACTGTAGCTGTTATGACCAGGCGTGGCGCTTACCATCAGGTAAACGATTTGCTCGTCACGTTACTTAGTAAAATGTCTAATAAAAAACGCTGCTTTTGTCATTCGACAGCAAAGATTGGGATATTCACGTCTGTTGCAAGCCTGTCGTGAGATTCGTAATAAGGCAACCGAAGTGAGCGGCATACACACATGTAAAGAAAGTGGGTAGGTGTGTCTGTGTGAAGGTAATTATTCTTTTATGTAGGTACCTACCACCTGGTAATATTTGTCACAGCTATGTTCCGCTAGCGAGAATTCCAAGAAGAATTAATCTGCATCAACCTAGGTACCTAGATAGGTACAGTATAGTTTGAGGTCATACTCGTATTGGGCCTTTATGTAGGCTTTCTGTAAATATTTAAAAACGAAATTACGATGGACAGAATAATTAATATTCTACCTTCTATCTATATTAAGTAAACCCGCGTTTAGGCAAACGTAGTGTAGGACGCCGCCGCGCCGGTGGAGTGAAGACTTGCGGGACACGGCTGGCAAGGACTGGATGAGGAAAGCCGAAGGTCGGGCTCAGTAGCGTTCATTGGGAGAGGCCCACGCCCAGCTGTGGACGAGTGTGGGCGGATGATGATGATGATGCTGAAATCGCGCGCGCCAACTCGCCTCTTCCGCGCACCCTTTCTGCACTCAACGCTCTCTTAGGTTCCAGTCCTAAGACAGATCAGTTCGTGGATGGATGGTCAGAAATATTGTCTGTTTGTCTGAAGTTTTGTGAGAGCGATGTATGAATGTTTTTATTCTGATGTTTATATTCTTGTTTCTTGTTTCTATGTTAGTTTTGAATGTTATAATTGTTTTGACACGATCATTATTGTGTACTATTAGTAAATGTAATTGGTTATGTCGTATTAATTAATTAGTTTAAATAAATAAATAAATTGATAAAAATGTGTGGATAAATGTTTTGTTAAGGTCAAAACTCGAGAATGGCTCCACCAATTCGGCTAAATTATATTTTAATATATTCGTTGACATCCGAGAAAAGTTTTTATGATGACACAAGTTAGAAAGTTTCCCGGAAAATGGGAAAAACGGAACGTGCTTTTTTCTATGTGATTTTTGTATGAACTCACGGCTTTGTAATTGTGGGTATTTATTTTTATTTTTTTCACGATCTTCAGTTGTTTATTGTCAAACTCAAACTCAAATCATTTATTGTAAATAGGCAAAATATTGCACTTTTACACGTCAAAAAAAAAAAAAATCTTATACATAAGTATAGAAATACAAAAAAATAAGTCAAATTTTATGATCTACGAAACTAATGATTATTATCTAATTATGGTTTGAGTTAGAAAAAGGATATCATGTATAGAAGTCATGTATGGCATAAGCTGTTTTTAACCTGGAAAATGGAGAAAAATGAAGAGTTCTTGCGGGAAAACTGGAATTATAAAACGCGGGTGAATATATAAAAAAAATTGCACGGCTTCGAAACGGATCATATTACTGTGTTTTAAGTTAAAAAAAAAACGCTTTATAAAATACTGTACTTTGTTTAGAAAAAAAAATCTACGATCGCTATTTATTACACTCCATAGGATGCAGGACTAATTTGAAGGGCACCTGAAAATTTCATCAAAATTGGTCCAGCCATTTTGGAGTTCATATTATGGAACATTGATTAGTCTCATCGCGTAGTTAGCGAAAAGTCAGACAGACAGTAAAAAGGTACAGCTATAAAAAACCTCAGTAAATTTAAAAAAAAAAAATTTCTTCTGAAAAAAAAATTTAAATCCACGTACTGTCCACGGTTACTAACTTTAAAGAACAGTGTTTAAAATTAAAACCATACACTCATAACACCACTGGTAGAAAATGCTATTTAGCATTAAAACCTCCTTGTACATTTTATTGTTATTAAATTAAATAAAAATAATTGTATAAATGATAACAAAAAGAAAAAAAAATCAATCATGTTAAACAACGGCCGGCCTTATCGTATCAGCAGTTTAATTCAGCTTACTCCAGTTGTATTAATTAGGCAACAGTTAATTTTTTTTAATGTAAATGAACAAGTGAATTTGACAAAGCGGAATAAAATGCTTTTATAATTAACTATTTATGAATAAAGAATTTCAAACTGTCAAATTTCATGGACTAAATGTTTGCCTCGGTTTATTGTCAAATTCCTGACAGAAGGAACGGCACTTTCGAAACGCCTCGTAAATCAAATGTCGATATAATTATGCATGCACATTTAAATTCTTTAAAGAATAAAAATTAAAGCCAACTTACCGGAGAATGCCACGGGTAGATGAAACAATGAAACCTTTCCACTGGACCCACTGAATAAACGTTATTTTATAGCAAAATACAGGAAATGTTGTATTTTAGAACAGACTGTTAACATCTTGTTTTCACCGAAAAAGTTTATCTCCAGAACGTGCTAATACCAAAGAGACATTAACGCGTTCGAATTTAAAAAAAAGACACGAAAAAGTTCCAACTCGAAAAAGGAATCGCGCACGTGGTTCCCGCGCAAAATTTTACTAGTGACGTGAAAATTGGGAGACGTAAAGTATCGATAGTTACGATTTGTAAATATTATGTCGCACGTCTATTTCACTCGAAGCCGGTACGTGGAATGACTGGCAAGGTAGGTACCATTATCAGTGGGCTTAAGTTTTTTAAACATTATTATAAATGAAATTGCGTTCCAGCGCTGGATTTGAATTACTTTAGCGAATCGCGGAACCGAGTGACTTAATCCGGTTCGTTTGGCTTGATCCAGTTTTGGAAGAAATCGTCATGAGAATAGTTACTGTACGCTTGAGTTTTGGACAGAGTTTAACGATCGTTCTTAAATTAAAAATATAATCAAAATACATTTCTGAATTCTCAGTACGTAAAAGCAAAATTCATCTTTTTTATGAGGTCAAGGTTATATTTGAACGTCGTGAATAAATTTCATTAAAAAACTTCACTTGCCAGAAACGTCTACTGGACAGTTCGAAGCAATTCTGACACTAGTGTTGCGGTATCGCTGACGGTATCGATTTCGAAGTAACTCGAATCGGAAATACGATTTTGCCAACGTGACAATTTTATTTTATTTATAACGTAATGACACTAGTAGTTTTAAAACTACGCTCTTGTAATCGAGGTCACTGACCTAGAACTCGTATCTAGAACACAGTTTGTAAAGGCCGTACTTATTATTAATAATTATTTTATAATTGTCATTAAGATTTTGTTTTAATTGTTTTGTTTTATTGTGTTTGAGATGAGTTAAACCAGTTGGAAGCGGTTTTACGATTCAATTATTTTATCACAATGGCATTATGTTTGCTAGTGAAGTTGATATGATAATTAAACATTTAATTAATATTATCAATCTTTATGGTAAGTAATTAAGTGACAATTTCGGGAGATCTACTAAGTAATTAATACATATTTACACACTAATTATGTAGGTAATATACCATGATAAAAGCGGTGATGACCTAGTGGGACCTAGTGTAAGTTTCTTGTAAAACATATGTACGTAATTATCACTCGCTTTTCGGTGAAGGAAAACATCGTGAGGAAACCCACATGCCTACCCGAGAATTATTTCGGAGGCAGGTATGTTATCCACCAATCCGGGCCGCGCCTCTGTGCTGGAAGATGACGTAGCCCTCCTCACGAAAGTGGGGGAGACCCGTGCCCAACAGTGAGACGTTAAGGGTTTATGATGGTGGAGATAATGACTGATTATACTTTATTCGAACCTTTATAATAATAATGATGGGATATGTAATTGACCTTGAAATAATTGTATATAATTATATAATATAACATATTTTTTGTGGCAGCAGGCTCAGAATGAGATGGCGCAACGAGCTGGCCCTCTTTTGGAAGGACTGGCCGCAGAAGTCTGTGAGCAGAGAGGAATGGAAGGAGAGTAGGGAGGCCTTTGCCCTGCAGTGGGACCACCATCTTCATCATCATCATCTCAGCCCGTATCAACCCACTGCTGGGTATAGCCCTCCTCTCCTTCACGCCACTTATTCCGGTCCCGTGCGAGACGTATCCACCGCCTTCCGACTAACTTGACAAGGTCGTTCGACCAGCGGGCTGGTGGTCTGCCTACCGGTCTGCACCCTTCTCTCGGCCACCATTCCGTCACTGCTGGTGGGACCACCATGGCTGAAAATATAGAAATATATATATATCTTTTTTTTATTGTAAAATCGCTGATCGTACAGCGCATAGGCATAATTTCTGTTTACATAATATTATGATAATTTTTTATGATATCAACATAATAATCCGCTTGATTTATGATTGTTATCGTTATAAATGGCTATAATGAATATTATATATCTAATATAAGATTGTCTATAGATTTAGTATTTTAATTTCAGACTACACTGCCAGATATTCATCCGCCAAGCAGTAGTGTGCAAGCATTACTGTGTTCCGGTTTGCAGGGCACTGTTTCCAGCGAAATTACTGGGCATATGAGACTTTAGAGCCGATGTCTCAGGGTGACGAGCGCAGTGCAGTGCCGCGCAGGATTATGCAGTGCAGGGTTCTGGGTGGTGCTGTGACTGTTATGGTTATTCTATGGTTATATAAATAGTAAAGTATAGTATTCAGTGGACAGGAAGTGGTGGTAGCCTAGTGGGAGAACGTCCGCCTTCCAATAAGAAGTTCGTGAGTTCAAATCCCAATGCGGGCACGGACCAATGTGTTTCTGTAAAACATATGTACGTAATAATCACTCGCTTTTCGGTGAAGGCAAACATCGCGAGGAAACCCACATACCTACCCGAGAATTATTTCGGAGGTAGGTATGTGATCCACCAATCCGGACTGGGCCCCCGTGGTGGATTATGGTCTAATCCTCCTCACGAAAGTGAGGGGAGACCCGTGCCCAGCAGTGGGACGTTATGGGTTGTTCATGATGGTGCACAGTAAAATATAGTAAAATAATAATAATTTCATTATACACAGAGTAGTCGTACTTACAGTAGGTGATCCGTAAAAAAAACGTAAAAAAGTGACATTTAAAGCTTTTTTTTTTATTCATTACGAATGCGTTGCGAAAAATGTGATCGGGCGAGGCAAACGGAAGTTGAGAGGGAGATATAAGTTAGCAAAGACAGAAAGAGAGAGAGTTACTTTCCGTATATTTTTTAAAGTATCTTTTATGAAAAATGTTTTTTTTTTTTTTTTTTTTTTTAATTTTGTAGTTGAAGTTTTTTTTCTACCATGTGTCTCAGTACACATTTCGTTATTTTAATAATTTACTCTTTGTGTCATTGCATTGCATTTACATTGGTAGAGTTACTAGGATAGACAGTTCTGGCAAGAATCCGGAAATATGGCGATGCTAATTTTGTGTTTTTCTCTAAAACTTGTGTTTCTTCGTATATTAATGTAGTATAATAGGTTGTCTGGAAGAAATCGCTTTCAGCGATAAGACCGCCCATTGTACTACCCATGTTTACCTATCTTAGTTTTTCTGTACTGTGTTTATTTTTGTTTCTGGTGTACAATAACGACTTTTCTATTCTATTCTATTCTATAATAATATTATATTGGTGAAATATTAATCAATTTTTTTTTCAATTAAGTGAATTATCATACAATTGTCATCAGTATGTTAAAAAAATATGACCGAGACGAGTCAGAAATACTTCAACCTCTATTTTGTTTAAAAATAATAATGTACCTGATTTTTTTATTTATGTATAACTAGCTGCGCCCCGCGGTTTCACCCGCGTAGTTCTTGTTCCCGCGGGAATATGGAGATAAAAATAGCCAATGTTACTCGCTGTCAATGTAGCTTTCCATTAGTAAATATTTTTTTAAATCGGTGCATTGGTTTAGCCGAAACCTTACACATTTCCATACAAACTTTCATCTCCTATTTTTACTTTACCCCACCAAGGGTAAAATTTTTACAAACTTTTAATTTCATATTTATGTATATCTAATCAAAAGCCTAAGACATACATTTCAAGCTTCTAGCTTCAAAAATGACGAAGCTTCCATACAAACTTTCATCCCCTATTTCAAACCCTTACAATGCTTTTATCGCATTAAAAAGTACCCTATGTCCTTTCTCAGGCTCTAGACTATCTCTGTACCAAATTTCATTTCAATCGGTTCAGTAGTTTAGGCGTGAAAGAGCAACAGACAGACAGAGTTACTTTCGCATTTATAATATAAGTAAGGATTGAGTTTTTACGCTAATGAAAAACATTGAAGTTTATATAATAATCTTTATCTCTAACTTTACATATATTTTACGCACTTAAAAATAATTAATTAATCGAGTAACCATTTTATAGATAATCTAATTCGATAAGAATATTATCGATAACGCACAACCCTATCTATCTATATTTAGTCTGGCGGTAGATTTATTCCCCCATATGTGTCATTTAGAAACAATCATAGATTTTGAATTGTTATTTTTTTTTCTTGTAAAGGTGCGTCTACGGCGCTTGTTTTAGTTTACACACTACACAAAAACATCGTTTGGATATGTTTAATTTTTTCATATCAAGCAAACATAGGTACTCGCTGATAATGTAGCTTTCCATTGGTGGAAGATTTTTTTAAATCGGTTTAGTGGTTTAGGCGTAAAAGCGTAACAAACAAACTCACATTCACTTTTATAGTATACTAGCTGTGCCCCGCGGTTTTCGTTTTGTCCCACGGGAACATACTATCGGAATAAAAAGTACCCTATTACTCAATCCTGGTTATAAACTATCTTGCTCCAAATTTCATTCAAATCCGTTCAGCAGTTTTGCGTGAAACAGGAACAAACATCCATCCATCCATTCTCACAAACTTTCGCAATTATAATAGTAGTAGGTTTTCTTTTTTAATATTTATTTATTGAGACAACTTAATTAGCAATAATTATCTAAAAAAACAAAACTGTAACTTAAAAATATAACAAAAGATGGCACGGTGCCAAGAACACTGGCTGCATTTCCACGTTGAATAGCAATAGCTATTCTCTGTGCGAGAAATGAGCCAGCCCTCTTGTCACCAGCGGCGTCGACTAAACGAGGAAATAATTGCTTAAACAATTTCCTCGTACTTGGACCCCATGGACCAAAAGTTTCAAAACCATCGGCAGATTACATACTTGCACCGCCTGGCTTCTTCTGCGGCTTCCGCCGCGGCTCCGGCCTCAACCAATTATTTATTTTATTATTTTATTTTTAATTTATATTTATAAGGTATGGTTTGGTTTGGTATGTTTTTGGTGGTAAGCGGTGGTAGCCTAGTGGGAGAACGTCCGCCTTCCAATCAGAAGGTCGTGAGTTCAAATCCCAGTGCGGGCACGTACCCATGTGTTTCTGTAAAAACATATGTACGTAATTATCACTCGCTTTTCGGTGAAAGAAAACATCGTGAGGAAACCCACATACATACCCGAGAATTATTTCGGAGGTAGGTATGTTATCCACCAATCCGGACTGGGCCCCCGTGGTGGATTATGGCCTAACCCTCCTCACAAAAGTGAGGAGAGACCCGTGCCCAGCAGTGGGACGTTATGGGTTGATGATGATGATGAGGTATGGTTTATTATTAAACCATGAAAATTCTAACCATTAAATTGTGATGCGGTTTCTATTGTTTAGTAAGTTTAGAATCTGACTCTAAAACTGATACGCAGAATATATTGAGTAAATCTTGAGTTATTGATAAAAAAATGTTTGAAGGCGCCGCGACGGCGCCGGCGCGGCACCGGCGCTTCCGGCCTTGGTGGGCGACTACCTTTTAATCTATACGCCTACAATGAACTATAATATATCTACACCAATTATAAAATTGATATATCCATCTGTGACTTTAAAATAAATGCCAAAATTTAAGTGAAAATGGTTATCCATATACCTATACAATGCCTAATCCATTGGTGACCTTTTTTAACTCGCTTTTATTAGCTT
The DNA here is from genome assembly GCA_912999815.1 of Campaea margaritaria. Classification (NCBI taxonomy): domain Eukaryota; kingdom Metazoa; phylum Arthropoda; class Insecta; order Lepidoptera; family Geometridae; genus Campaea; species Campaea margaritaria. Next base: position 6,647,761 of record OU538814.1, read on the forward strand.
GCTATGTAAATAGTATAGAAAACTATTTATTGTAGGTAGACCAAAAAAATAGACACATTATACCAAAAAATTACAATAGGTAAACTTTAGTAGTACAATGGGCGGTCTTATCGCTAAAAGCAATTTCTTAAGATTTTGTTTAAATCTTAGAAAGTTAATTTCAACAGCTTCAATTTGTCCATTAACTTGAAAATTTGCACATAATAATATATTAAGGAACAATGACACTACAAAAAAAAAATCATACCTACAAAAAAAAAGTAAATAAATTTTAGTTAAAAAAAAATAAAAAACACACTAATAGTAAGCTGAATTAAAAAGTTAAAAAATAATTTAATTTTGATGTCAAGCACCCGACGCTTTTTTATCATAAAAATAATTACTTTTCTTCTTGTTAGTTCAGCTGTTCAGCTATTAAAAAGTGTTTTTTTTATTTGACTTAGTGACAAGACGAGCAAATCGTTCACCTGATGGCAAGCGCCCACGCCTGCCCATAACAGTCACAGCACCATCCAGAACTCTGCATTGCATATTCCTGCGCGGCACTGCACTGCGCTCGTCACCCCGAGACATCGGCTACAAAGTCTCATGTGCCCAGTAATTTCGCTGGAAACAGTGCCCTTCAAACCGGAACACAGTAATGTTTGCACACTACTGCTTGGCGGTGAATATCGGAAAAGGTGTGGTACTTCCTCAAAAAAAAAACGTAAATTTATGTGGTTGCAAAGCGATGTTAGAAGAATTATTTTGCCCTGCATCCATGGCGTAAGTCGGCAATGTTCCGACTGCAAAGCGTGAGATTGCGGGTTCCGTTCCCGCACAGGGCAAAGATTTGTGCAGACTGCAAATATTAGCTCTGAGTCTGGGCGTTTGTAGGACCATGGTCCTCGTAGTTCCTGATTCCCTAGATACAGGGAGTCCTAGTTAGGGGTCAGGTTCTATGTGACCGTGACGCATTTATATTATTATTAGTAAACCGATTTAAACAAATATTTCACCAATGGAAAGCTACATTATCAGCGAGTAGCATAGGCTATATTTCATCCCCGTATTCTTACAGGAACTAGGTAGGAAATAGGTATGCCAATAGTTAATTAATGAGTCTATTAACCGCTATTAACACATTAACCTGATAATTAAAACCAAATGGAACATTATCGTAAAAAAATCCTAATTACCGGTGAATCATTAAAAATATGAGTTATCTTAAAGTCAAGGTAACCTATTTTTGTAATAAATTGACAAACTTTTTTATTTGGTTGGGTTTGAATTCGATTGCAGTTCAGGGAAAATGTTAAAAATCTGGGCATAAAAAAAAACTGAAAATCTGTGAATCTGTGTATGTAATCTGTAAATCACACATACTCTCTAATTTGGTGCAGTTGAGTAAATTAACCCTAAAAATTACACTTAGTTAAAAAAAAAGTAAAAACACTTTCACTGCTGAGCTGATTTGCTTGTCTAGCCACAGGTGCGGCTCTGCACACTCCATAGAGCTTACCCATACAACAAACACAACAGTTGTGTTTCCCGCGTTCGCGGCAAGTTATGAAAAACACGACCGTTGTGTTCTCAGCACTGAAGGGGTTAATAGCAAGCCGAACTAAATAGTAGTAAAATAATTTTTTTGACCTATAATTTTTTTTTTATTTTTGTTTTGCCATCGGTTCTTGATAAGTGTGCAAAATTTCTATTTAATCGCTACGTTTTGAAGGTCGTCAAAATCCTGTTCAAACTTTCCGTTATATAGATACTAACATACATATGAATAGAATGTTTCTTAATGTCAATAAAAGTTTTTTTATAAAATTTACCCGGAAAAAGAAGGCCCTTGTTTCTACATATAATTGTGGCACCACACAACTAACAGAAGTCCAAGAAATTCGCGACCTAGGTGTGATATTGGACAGCAAACTCAATTTTATATCTCACACAAACAACGTCGTATCCAAAAGCGCTCAGATGATAGGGTTTATAAAACGCAACAGTCGTGGATTTAAACCAGGAACGAAACTATTATTATATAAGGCATTAGTGCGCAGCCACACCGAATACGCGAGCATCATTTGGAGCCCATTTTACAGCGTACACTCCCAACGTATTGAAAGTCTACAGCGTGCTTTTACCAGATATCTAGCTTTTCAAACTCCCACTTTTTCACATAGACATCCTTATAACCAGCGACTCGAGAAGTTCAAATTAACTAATCTAAGTGACCGACGAAAATTTATTGACATGTGTTTTTTGCATAAAGTCGTAAATGGCAAAATCAACGTCAGCGAAATAATTGAGAAATTCCCTCTTTATGTTCCTCACAAATATCCACGAAACCCTATTCGCAATATATTTCACACTCCTTTTTCTCGCACAAACCTAGGTCTACAAAACCCCTCAACTCGTATCTGCAACGAATACAATGAACTAGCCAACAAATTACCTGATCTCGATGTTTTCCATGACTCTCTACCTAGCTTCAAGCGCAAAGTTCTAACCCACTTCAGTCCATACTTACAAAGACCTCCAGAAGACTAATATGACTAATATGTTTAATTTAAGTTTTTCTTTATTTTATTTTATTTGTAATTAACAAAAATTTTAATTCTTTTTTTCATTAATTTTCTTATTTTCATTATTATTGTTTAAACTACGTGCTACTCATATTGAAACTTGTTTTTTGCTCATAGAGCACCCACGGGGAATGTTATGTACGCCGTACTCGTCGTACACACCAGAACTGTACCTGGTCCATACTCATCTAATTAAGTATTAACGTGTACGATGTGGCCGTGCTATATTAATAAATAAATTAAAAAATAAATAAATATGAAGCTAATAAAAGCGTGTTAAAAAGGACATAATTTGATAATCAACTACTAACATCTTTCATCAACCATCCCACTTTGACAACACACACCAATGACGTAGATGAAGTGTATAATTATTTTAATTACACAGCAGTGCTGTGGTCTTCAAACAAACTATCGTACGTTTGACATTTGACATTATTTCGCCTGAAATTTCCGACTTAATTACCGCTATCATCGTAATCTGCTATCCTTTCATTATCTTAAGTTAACCCTTATATTATTTAGTTACAAAATGCGGTAACTTTTGGAAGTCGAAAGAACATAAACATAACGTTAACGCTCACTAGGATGTCTTGTATCTAGGATAGCAGGAACTACCAGGCCCATGGCCCCACAAACACCCAGACCTACTCATAGTGCAAATCCTACTTCCAGATATTCATACGCCAAACAGTAGTGTGCAAACTTTAACATTACTGTGTTCCGGTTTGAAGGGCACTGTTTCCAGAAATATGAGACTTGAGAGCCGACGTCTCAGGGTGACGAGCGCAGTGCAGGTTTATACAATGCAGGGTTCTGGGTGGTGCTGTGACTGTTATGGGCAGGCATCATGTGAACGACTTGCGCGTCTCGTCACTCAGTCAAATAAAAAATAAACGAGAAGTTTGTTTAGACGAGTAATGATGGGGTGGACGAGTTCTAGAGTGGAGACCGCGTTTAGGCAAACGTAGTGTAGGACGCCGTCGGCAGGTGGAGTGACGACTGCCAACGGCTGGCGGAGACTGGATGACGAGATTCGAAGGTCGGGCTCAGTGGCGTTCAGTAAGAGACGCCTACGTCCAACAGTGGACGAATTATGATGACTGATTATGATGTTGAAAATGTATGTTTGGTTATTTATTACTTAACTAGCTGTACCCTGCCACGCTTCGCTGTGGCACATTCGCACATTCGCTGATATGTCACTGATGAAAAAAATAGATAAAAACAATCCTTGATGCGGATTATATATCACGCTAATATTTCAGCTCGATCGGTGCAGAACTTTTTGAGTTTTTAAAGCGTACACAAACCAACATAATATTTTTATCCCGTACAAATTAACGGCCCCCGCGGGATGGTACCCAACGCAGGTGAAACCACAAGGCGCAGCTAGTACTATATAGAATGAGAGGTAGATTTGATGGTCTCCCTAATATAAATGGGTGATGAGCCGACATCGTCATCAACCCATAACGTCCCACTGCTGGGCACGGGTCTCCCCTCACTTTCGTGAGGGGGGTTAGGCCATAATCCATCACGGGGGCCAGATCCGGATTGGTGGATCACATACCTACCTCCGAAATAATTATCGGGTAGGTATGTGGGTTTCCTCACGATGTTTTCCTTCACTGAAAAGCGAGTGATAATTACGTACGTATGTTTTACAAGAAACACATTGGTACGTGCCTGCGCTGGGATTTGAACTCACGCTTGGAAGGCGGACGTTCTCCCACTAGGCTATCACCGCAATGAGCCGACAGCGAAGCGTGATTAGCCTTGAGTATGCGTGCTTGTAGGACCATTGTCCTTGTAGTTCCTGCTTCCAAGATAGGGGGGATCTTAGTGAGGGGTCAGGACATATGTATGAGATCGCTATGCGTATATAAAGATGATGGGATTGGCCCTGAAGATCTGCTTCCGGGAAACCTTGAAAGGGTTTTGGAAACGAATCATCTGCTAGAGTTAATCAACTCGATTGTTTGTTTGTATCGATTGAGTTTTGCGAACAATTGAAATAGATTTCGATTCGATTTGTTTGAAAAGCTGTAATGGAATCAAAACAGATCTTGTTTAGAATTTTGTCTTAATTTAGAATTGCTTTTATAGGACATCTAATACTATTTGTAATTTTAGAAGCTAGTTGTTTTAAAGTTTGTATTCGAAAGCCGCTTTTGAAGGTGGGCGGAATATTCCGAAGGGTATTTTGTTTGTTTGTACAAATTTTGTTTAATGACCCGATCCGTTTGAGCTACAGAAAATATTGCGAAAACGATGAGCCTGGGGCCTCACCACGAACAGTTAAATCCATCCAGTTTAAGTCCTTAAACTGAACTGCTCTACTAACTGTCACCACCAATATCGCTCAGCGTTCATAAGCCGACCAGAGACATTTATCCAAGGAGATCGGAACAATTTGTTTGTATTTATGGCAGTATATATAGCTCCACCTCATTCTCTTTTTCTATCAATCTCTTCAGTCTTTTTTTGAGTGATGTCACTTCACGTTTGTCATTTATGAGTGTGTGGTGCCAATCTAGGCTGTTCAGTTTAAGGCCTTAAATTGAACTGCATGGAATAAGTACGTGGCGACCCCCCGGTATTCTCCCATTGTTGGGCAAAGGCCTGTACTGTGTTTCAGTTTGAAGGGCACTGTTTCCAGCGAAATTACTGGGGATTATGAGACTTTAGAGCCCATGTACATGCACAGCGAGCTGGACATTTTTACATGTTCTTTAGTGACATTTACGGATGTTGCCCTTAAATGTATTGGTTCTTAGTTACATGTAAGTACGGTGTCGCTTTGGAAACACCTGTTAAGACACTGTATATTGAAATAAATAAATAAATAAATGTCTCAGGGTGACAAGCGCAGTGCAGTGCCGCGCAGGATTATGCAATGCAAAGTTATGGGCGGCAGTGTAACTTATAAGGGCAGGCGTAGCGGGCCGTAGGCTGTTAGTAAAATAAATTAAAAAAAAATATTTCGAGGTGTTACTCATATCAACGTAAAAGAATATGATCTCATGTCACCCCCTACTGTTCAATCATCCCTTACAATTCCTATTAATCATCCATTTACCAATAATTGAGCCTAATAAAGGACAAACAGACCGATTAGCACCCAGCGTGGTCTTATTAGATGTGTTGATTCGTTTACCGAAATTGGTTCTAGCTACGCTTAATTCTATTGATAGAGGCATAGAAAATACCGACATAAACAGTAAAAAGTACAACAATAATTAATTTTATGGTAGAAAAGCAGTAATTTCGCTGGAAACAGTACCCTTCATACCGTAACACAGTAACAAAACATTAAATTATTTATTAAAAACAATTTTTTTAAGAAACCTAACAAATACATAAACTTTAACAATAGCCATTGTATGTTTTGCGAATAAATTAAAAATGAAAAAGTTTGAGAAACCTCAAAAACAACGCTTTTCATAATTTCCAGTGAAATTTTGTAAAGGGTCCACGTTATTGACTCGGCGACACGTGCCCTTAGGAAAAACACAGCGACAACGGCGCGTAGTGGCTGATATGCCGACTGTGCCGCGTGAAGTTACGAATTTCATTCCCGTACAGGGCAAAGATTCGTGTGAACCACACGGGGGCACATTATTCACCTACATTGCCAGATATTCATCCGCCAAGCAGTAGTGTACAAATATTAATGTGTTCCGGTTTGAAGGGCACTGTTTCCAGCGAAATTACTGGGCATATGAGACTTTAGAGCCGATGTCTCAGGGTGACGAGCGCAGTGCAGTGCCGCGCAAGATTATGCAATTCAAAGTTTTGGGTGGCGTTGTAACTGTTATGGGCAGGCGTAGCGCTTACCATCAGGTTAACGACTTGCTCGTCTCGTCACTCAGTAAAATAATAATAAAAAAAACATTAGGGGATCTAAGTTTATATGAAAATCTGTAAATTGTGACCATTTTGCATGAAAATAGTTAAATATACCTATGTATGTCCAATTGTCCATGCGGATAAAGTATCTGAGATAAACGTTACGCAAAGTGTGATCGATGCAGTTGAGAGGGAAATACAAGTTAGTGAAGATAGAAAGAGAAAGAGTTACGTTTCGTATATTACTGTAGGGGCAAGAGAGAGAGGTGCGAACACACATTTTCAGTGTCTCTTTCTCTCATAACGAAGTTTTACTTCAGTAGTGTGGTCTAAAGCAGCCTCTTTTTTATTATTTTGTTAGATATGTTATTACAGTGAAACCTGGTTAAGTGAGACATCAAGGGACCTGCAATGTCGTTTCACTTATAGAGGTATTCCACTCACCCAGTGTCTCAGATATACAGGTATAAATAAATATTTGTCTCATTTACAGAGGGCACATAATAAAGCGAAACTAAAACTGAAGGTAATTGAAGCTCAAAATTACTTACGTACTTGGAATTACGTGTGGAATTTGTGGGTAGAATAAGAATGAGTAAACAAACAATGTTATCTCAGTTACAGAGGTTTATGCATATAAAATTTACTCGCTGTCTCAGTTATAGAGGTAACTATGATGATAAATCGAAAGAACAAATCCCAGATATAGAGGCTTACCTCGTCCCACTAACAGAGGTAATTCAGTGCCAAAGTGTTGGGACCTCAGCATGAGTTCCAGTTATGGAGATTTCTCACTTATCCAGGTCCCACTTTACCAAGTTTCACTGTATTTAAATTCTTCTTAGGTTATTCGACTGGCCGCCATTACCGAGGCAAATCTTTACTTACGAAAAACCTAGGTTACCAACCCGAGACCTACAGGTAACTTGAGATATCATTTACCTCCACTTTTTTATGATTTTTTACTTCTTCATCACAGAACTATAGCTAAAGCTTAGAAGGAATATTAAAGGCAACAGCTATCTTGTTCATATCTAGTAATACAGCGTACACGAGAGTGAGTGAAACAGAAAACTTCCCATGGTTTTTATTATTTCAAATATGGTCCACGAAATAAATTGGTCAGGTTTCCTTCGGTTCTTATATTGGCTACTAAATTGTGTCATAAATTGAAAGCTTCCTCCATGGTTTGTTGAATAATAAAGTCGAAGTAAAAGTCAAAAATTTTAGTCAAACTTCATTGAACGAAACTCTCTTGATGTAGAATGGAATAGAAAAGAAAACCTTTTATTATAAACCAAAACCAAACTCAATACATAAGAAAATAGAAGGTAGATATATAGATACATAGATAACTTTTTTCTCTTCTCTTTCTCTCTTTATTCAATGTTCTCTTTTTATTTCTCTTTCTTTTTTCTTCTTTCTTTCTTTATTTCCTCTTCTTTCTCTCTTCTTCTTTTCTCTTTTAACTCTTTTTCTGTAGTGAGGTAAGTAAGATGCAATGAGTCAGTACCTACTGCATACCATCTCATCGTCATCATCAACCCATATGGTCCCACTGCTGAGCACGAAAGCTTTGTGGATAGTTTGGTGAACAAAACAAGTGAACAACCAGTCACAAGTTGCCAATTTAGTATGGATTCCATTAACTTTAGTAAAAGTTCCTTGTTATTTATAATCTTCGTCCTCTATCACCTCGTTTAAAGTCGAATTATTTATATATTCGGGTTTAGTCACTACTTCAAAAGCATTATTTTTTATTTGTTTAGCATTTTCTATAGTTTTTCAAACAGTCGTAAATATTTAAATGTCTGACGCAAAAGTGAGGCAAAAGAAATAATTGACCGTTCGTTCACTCGTCCTTTCAAGGTATAGTCAGCTACAAAATATCACTGATGTTGTAACTTATACAGCGGTGGTAGCCTAGTGGGAGAACAAACTCTATTTATGTGACGAGGATTATCCAATGCAATGCAAGCGCAGCGCTTACCATCAGGTGAGTTAGTCACGTCACTCAGTCAAAAAAAAAAAAACATTTTTTTGGAAAAAAAACTAGCTTTTTTTCTTTCAACAGACGAAGTCACTGGCACAAACTAGTTCAATAATTATAATAACCCCAATAGTAATGATTCTTGCATCATTACAAATAATAAGAAACCGCCAATTTTTTAATATGACTAAGCGACACACTGGCGCTAACATTTCTTGCAATTCCGTATTTTAAAAACACACGTCGAATTCCTAGAAAAAAAAAATTGACATCTAGTTACAACCTGTCACATTTGACAACTACATTTTGACAGTTACAAAAGTTTGAAAGACCTTGTCGGTAAGAGATAAAGTTGAAATTTGTTCAATCTGTGTGCAAAACAGGTTGGTTTTTTGGACACGTGTCATCTATGTATGAGTGAGTTATCATAAATCTGATTACAATAGTTTTATGAATGGAATGCTTGTTCCCTACAACTCGATTTTATGTATGTATTATTTATTCTGTGACTGGTCTGTGAAGGAATGTAAATTTAGTTTTTTTTTTAATTAAAAAAATAATAAAAAAAAAATATAAAAGAAAGCATTACTTTTCTCAATAATACGAGTAATTAACATATTATTATAGTTTTATTCCGGAAAAATGGTAATAACGCGCAGGTCCGGATTATCCATAAGGCGGATTAGGCAACTGGGGGCCCAGTCGATGCGGCCGATGCTGGCCACACACAAAGAAAAAGACGTTTCATTTAATAATTTTTTTTTGGGCATTGGCATTCATTCATTCATCAACAACCCATAACGTCCCACTGCTGGGCACGGGTCTCTCCTCACTTTCGTGAGGAGGATTAGGCCATAATCCACCACGGGGGCCCAGTCCGGATTGGTGGATAACATACCTACCTCCGATATAATTCTCGGGTAGATATGTGGGTTTCCTCACGATGTTTTCCTTCACCGAAAAGCGAGTGATAATTCCGTAGATATGTTTTACAGAAGGACATTACGTGCCTACACAGTACGTGCCTGCACTGGGATTTGAACCCACGACCTTCTGATTGGAAGGCGGACGTTCTCCCACTAGGCTACCATCGCTTGGCATCCATTGGCATACTTCCCCAATATTATATTTTCTTCTTTTCAAAACTCGACGAGATGCTTGCTTGGTCGACTTGACTTTAGTAATAGATAAAAAAAAACTTTAAAAAGTAAGAAAAGGTTAAAGTAAAGGGCCCCCGAAAATTGCATTGCCTACGGGCCCCGATAGGGTCAATCCGGCCCTGATAACGCGGCTGAAACCGCTGGACGCAGCTAGTTATTGTAAATAGTTCGACATATAACCAATAAGATGTCATGGAAACCACGGCATCATTGACCTAAATTCGTACAATTTAAAGTAAACAGGAATGTGCCACGGAGTCTATCAAATCAAATCATCAAATCAATATTCTGTAATGGAGAGAAAGGCCATACATTTTATCCCGTTTTTTGTATGGAAGTCGTTCGCCTGATGGTAAGCGCTACGCCTGCCCATAACAGTTACAGCACCACCCAGAACACTGCATTCCATAATTCTGGCGGCACTGCACTGCACTCGTCCCCCTGAGACATCGGCTCTAAAGTCTCATATGCCCAGTATACGTCTCATTTCTCCCACTGTTAGGAAACAGCTGGTGGGAAGAAAACGTACCCTTCAGACGATGCGTTGCACTGCAATGCGCTCGTCACCCTAATTTTACTTGTAAATTTAAAAATGGTGGTCGAAAACGGCGAATAAAAAATTGAATAGTACTTTTATCCTCATTTCTCTTTCTTGCTCCATCATCAGAGCTAAAGGTCTTCCTGAAAAAAAGGCAAAGGAAAATTGCTTCCTACCAAGGTAGGATTCTTACAGCACATGTAAAGGAAAAACTCTGAAAACCTTAATTATGTAGAGTAATAAAAAAAAGTAGTAGCGGTGGTAGCCCAGTGGGAGAACGTCCGCCTTCCAAGCAGAAGGTCGTGAGTTCAAATCCTAGTGCAGGCACGTACCAATGTGTTTCTTGTAAAACATATGTACGTAATTATCACTCGCTATTCGGTGAAGGAAAACATCGTGAGGAAACCCACATACCTACCGGAGAATTATTTCGGAGGTAGGTATGTGATCCACCAATCCGGATCTGGCCCCCGTGGTGGAATATGGCCTAATCCTCCTCACGAAAGTGAGGGGAGACCCGTGCCCAGCAGTGGGACGTTATGGGTTGTTGATGATGATGATGAATAAAAAAAAAAGCAAATTTATTATTTCAAACTTGTTCTTTGCGGTTGATGCAATAACCGTGTCTAGGGATCGAACGGCTAAGTTAAATCTGTCACTTAGCTTGCCTTTTGTTAGAGCAATAAAGTTAGATGCATAAAAAAAAAGATTTTAATGGTAAATGATGATGATGAAAAATGATGCATTCTTTAGTTAGATCTACAAGTTTGTACGGAACCCAAGGTGCGCGAGTCTAATGCGCACTTGGTTTTTGACGTGACAACGTCTAATAAATCGATGAACGCCGGCTGCATGCACGAAAAAGTTGACACATTGTCTCGTAACGCTCATTGTACGCTTGCGCCGCATCTATCTCTCTTCTCTTCTTGACCGTTAATTATTCTTGAATTTAAAAAATCTGATTACTAGTAGAATTTCAAGTATTTATTCTTTTATTATTACAAAATGATTCAATTTTATTCATAAAAGTATGCAATCATTTCATCAATGTTTTGTTATGACGTTGTCACGTTAAACTATCGTCCGGAAACCAACTTTACAGACAACCAAATTTTTTTTAATGTTGTGATAACTAGTTTGATAGTGTTTTTTAACTATATCTTATATCTTTAAATGAGCAATTCTTGTATGTATATATATATATATATATATATATATATATATATACTAATTGGAATCGCGGAATCGGCTCCAAAGATTTTCATGAAATTTAGTATATAGGGGGTTTCGGGGGCGATAAATCGATCTAGCTAGAAATCATTTTTAGAAAATGTCATAAAAAAAAAAAATACCGAGCAAAGCTCGGTCATCCAGGTACTAATTTATTATAGCCATAGCCAAGGCCGATTTCAGTACTCGACCGACCGTCGTGCGTACGTCGGTCGACCGACGCGCTATAGAAACATATTAATGCTTTCAGTGCTACACCGATCGACAGACCGACCGTACGAATGCGCGTATCATCGTCAACAAAAATCGAATCTACTAGTTCAAAACACTAGTAGCCTCGATTTGATTTTATAGATTTCGTGCACGTGTTTGTGACTGTACCAATCCGGCCAGTTCGGTAGATCAGGGGAGCACAGGGACCTCACCACGAACACTTAAATCCATCCAGTTTGAGGCCTTAAACTGAACTGCCCTGCTAACTGTCACCACCAAGATCGCTCAGCGTTCATAAGTCGGCCAGAGACATTTATCCAAAGAGTTCGTAACAACTTGTTTGCATTTATGGGAGTTTATATAGCTCCATCTCATTATCTTTCTCTCTCATTTTCTTCCGTCTATTTTTGAGTGACGTCACGTCACGTTTGCCATTTATGAGTGTGTGGTGCCAATCTAGGCCGTGAACTGCGTGGAATAAGAATAAGTACGTGGTTACCCCCTGACCGCTACGCAGTGACGGTCGGTCGAGTAATTCAGTGACTTCAGTGCTAACACTCTGAGTAAGACTAAACATGTCTTTACATCTGTTATATAAGTAGATCACGTGCGCATGAGTCATCGGGTCCTCACTCAACGTCAAGTTCACGACTCAATTTGGATCAATTCAACAAACGTCTATCTCCATAGTGTGTTTATGGGCTGGTCATCCATTCATAATTTCGGATTCATTCATTGCGATAGTGGCGGAGTAGATGTGTCTTCGCATCTTACGACATGGGTTTGAATCTTCGGACTGATGACATATTTTGAACATGCTTTTATTAGCTTCCAACGTAGTATGTAACGGCAACTTTGAACGTGATTTTGACCCCGTTCAAAACGTTGGATTAAATCGAAATTTTGCACAGTTATCAAGGAGCAATGACAATAGAATAATAAATAAAAAAATACAAAACTAAATTAAAAAATAATCTAGTTAAAGGAACTAAAAAACTAAACAACCAGCTAAACTAAAAAAGTATAAAAATAATTAATTATATAGTAAAAAAACGAGGGGTGCTTGATATCAAAGGGTAATAATTATAAATATAAAGGAAAAAGCACCCTACGCTTTTTTACTATACAATTAATTATTTTCAAGTAATATTTGTTTTTTCCCCAATAAAACCTATTTACCTTATTCAATCATTTACTTCACCATAAAATTATGTCATATAATTTTCCAGGCAGATTAGAAATAGGTAAAGAGGTTAAAAAATGATAACAAATCGTTAGGTGATATGGGTAAAGCCCACCATGGACGTCACAGAGCTGCTTGGGAATATTCAATAGGTATATTGAATTAGGTAGGTAACCATTAACCTATTTGAATGTATAAACTATATTCACATGAAAAAATACTTATAAAATGAAAATTCAAGGAAGAAAAACTTTAACTTTTTCAGCGAAGGAATGGAACACCTTGCCAGCGTCTGTGTTTCCCGAAAACTATAATCTGAAAGTCTTCAAGTCGAGAGTAAATAGGTATCTTCTAGGCAAGCATGCCCCATCCTCGACCGTGTCGACACTTGCCAACAGGTGAGACCGCGGTCAAATGCTTGCTTATTCTGCAATAAAAAAAAAAACACGTTGACTTCTGAAAACACAGACGTGTGTGTTTTTCTAATTAAGCGATAACACGCCTGGCGTGCCAACCTGCACTGCTGTATGGACAATTTTATCACAACAGTTGTGTGCGCCCGCACTGCTCATTGAGTTCAGACACATCGCCAGTAAACAGTAAACACACACGCTGTGTGATGATTCGGAAAAGTGCCGAAAAAGCGGTTCAGCAGTGAACGCGCTAAACATCTAAAATACCTTTGGTGGAGTGGAAGGGAAAGTGCCCAAAATGCAGGCTGCATTGCCACGCTGAATAGCACTGCCGCTTTTTTGACATGACAGCATCCTGGATACACGCATCCACCACACTGTGGGTATAATCTGGAGTCTTCAAGTCGAGAGTGACGTGACTAGGTATCTTCAAGGGTGTTCCACCATCGACCGCGTCGACACTTACCATCACCTGAGACTGCCGTCTAATACTTGCCGTATTATTAACGGCCCACAGCTGAGCACGGGTCTCCCATAAGAGAGGCTTAGGCCATAATCCACCAGAGGCCCGGTCCGGATTGGTGGATAAGACACCTATCTCCAAAATAATTCTCTGGTATCTGGGTTTCTTCACGATATTTTCCTTCGCCGAAAAGCGGGTGATAATTACGTACATATGGTTCACATAAACACATTGGTACGTGCCCGCACTGGGATTTGAACTTTCTCCTTGGAAGGCGGCAGTTCTCCCACTAGGCTACCACCGCTAATAACGCTTGCCTATTCTGCTATAAAAAACTTTAACTTCAATTAGGTGTCAATTTTATGGTAGGTAAGTTTCGGTTTTATAATTTTACTCCTGTAAAATCCCACAACAGTTGATAAGCGGTAATTAAATTAACATAAGGTACAAATTTACCTATTTTTACATCGCTAATGGTAGCCTAGAGGGAGAACCTCGGCCTTCCAAGGAGAAGGTCGTGAGTTCAAATTCCAGCACGGGCACGTACCAATGTGTTTCTTGTAAAACATATGTACGTAATTATCACTCGCTTTTCGGCGAAGGAAAACATCGTGAGGAAACTCACATATCTACCTGAGAAATATTTCAGAGGTCGGTATGTTATCCACCAATCCAGACTGGGCCCCCACGTAAGCGAGGGGAGAACCGTGCCCAGCAGTGGGACGATATGGGTTTGTTGATGATGATGATGATGAGCGTAGTGGGTGATGAGGCGACTGCGAAGCGTGAGGTTGCAGGTTCGATTTCCGCACAGGGCAACAGTTTGTGACAGCCACATATATTTGCTTTGACTCTATGTGTTTGTAGGACCACGGTCCTCGCAGTTCCCTATATAGATTCCCTAGATAGAATAGGGGTCAGGATCGGTGTATTTGTGATCGTGACGCATAATTTTTTATTTTACCGAATAAACTGTAAAAAAAATATTTAATCATAGGCAATTTCCACAGATCATAGACGCTGCGTAGATAGTCAGCAACAGATGTATACATTAAACTATACTTCAAGCAAGATTAAAAAAAAAACTTTTTTATGTGTCTGAATAAAGAGACGAGCACGTCGTTCATCTGGTGGTAAGCGCAACGTCTGCCCATAACAGTTACAGTGCCTTTCAAAAATTTACATTGATTAACTTTGCGAGTCATCCATCTGATGTTAAGCGCCATCACGCCCCATTACAATTACAGGTTCTCCAAACCTCTGCACTGTATACTCTTGCGAGTCATCCACATGATGGCAAGCGCCGCGCCTGCCCATAACAGAATGCCACCCAGAACTTTGCATTGCTTAATCTTGCGCGGCATAACAAAGTCAGTTTCGTTTTCCGTATCGAAGCCACGTTAATCAGTAAGTTTCCTCGTTATCAATTCCTTTGGAAGCCAGCCGGGGCACCCTTCCCCGCCAGTATATAAGGCGCGCAACCCACAGCCACTCATTCAGTCCTGCTCCACCACTCGAGGCAGAGTCTTACGAGTATCCCAGCAGTGTTCAAGACGTAAGGACGAAAAACAAATTTTTGTAAAAGTTTTTTTTGACAATTTTTTTGTGTGTGACGAAAAGTGTTTCGGATTTTTTGAGGTATGTTTAGTGATAGTGTTTTTATGTTTTTGTTGCTTTTTTTTTATTTATTTAGTGGTGCTGTAGGTTTTGATTAAATTCAATTTCAGGCTACTGCTTAGTGAGTTTTTTTTTTAGTTTTATATATTTTTTTTTAAATATATAATCTAATAATCCCAATTTAGTGATTACATTATAAATTGAATTGTATTACGAACTAACTATTTGAAAGTTTATATTTATCTGTTTTTTTTTTAAATAACAATCTAATATTAACGTAACAATAATAGTAAATTATTCAGTCCTATTAAGCAAAAAACCTGTAATAATTTATAATTACAAATTACTAGCTCCGTCCTGCGGTTTCACGCGCATTGATTATTTAATAACCCCACAGCAAAAATTTAAATTAAATAAAAAGTAGCCTATATAATATATAATATATAATGTAACCCCATTCTCTAGTCCTTTACCTGCACACTCTATACTAATATATAAAACTGAAGAGTTTGTTTGTTTGTTTGTTTGAACGCTACAATCTTAGGAATTACTGGTTCGAATTGAACAATTCTTTTAGTGTTGAATAGTCCATTTATCAAGGATGGTTATAGTTTTATAACCCTACTAATATTATAAATGCGAAAGTTTGTGAGAACGAATGAAATTTGGAACACAGATAGTTTATAACCAGGATTGAGTAATAGGGTACTTTTTATCCCGATAGTATGTTCCCGTGGGACAAAATGGAAACTACGCGGGTGAAACCGCGGGGCGCAGCTAGTAGGCTATATAACATCACAATACGACCTATAGGAGCGGAGAATTAATGAATGATGTGGTATAATATATACAGAAAGTATCGTCAATCGGATGCCGCATGAAATAAGGACAAACAAACAATCACACTTTCACATTTATAATATTAAGTAGGATTTTGGTTAAGCACACAACAAGAAAAAAATATAATTGAAATTAAAATTTATTAAGAGATACATAAGGAGCAATAAAGAGATGTTCTTATCTCAACTTATCATGTGTTTCGATAATCGAGAATCTAACTGTCAAATTAAATTTAAAAACAAATTGTAATTTTTTTGTGAGTATCCAATTATTAATAAAAATCAACAACATGAACAACCCATAACGTCCCACTGCTGGGCACGGGTCTCCCCTCACTTTCGTGAGGAGGATTAGGCCATAATCCACCACGGGGGCCAAGTCCGGATTGGTGGATCACATACCTACCTCCGAAATAATTCTCGGGTAGGCATGTGGGTTTCCTCACTATGTTTTCCTTCACCGAAAAGCGAGTGATAATTACGTACATATGTTTTACAAGCTTCTGCTTGGAAGGCGGACGTTCTCCCACTAGGCTACCACCGCTTATTATTAATAAGTAATGAGGAATTCCAGGATTTTTAAGCCGATTGGGATTATTTTTATTTTAGTCTAGCTACGGTCTCTGTTTTCTAATTTCCATAATTAACTTTGACTCCCCATTTAACCATAGTAGCAGTTTTTTATAATTCAATTTCTAGTAAAATCTAGATTTAAATTATCTTTTAACTAATGTTCCATTAAAATCTGTTCAGCCGTTAACAAATTAACATAATTACAATCTTTCGCATTTATTTTTCGCATATATTAAAGTAAATGATAAACCTCTTTTATAATAAAAATAAAAATATAATGCTTTAAGTAATTTAATTTTTGTGACGAACATACACTTAAGTGGTGTTATTCCTAAAATTTCCATTTTTTCGTAGTTTATTTTTTACTTTCTTAGTAGAGAAATACTTACATTTGAAATTGTCATTGTAAAGCCGTATCACCTACGCGTGTCTTTAACTACACACTACACAAAAACCTCTACACAAAACAATGACATATTATGTCAATGTTTTCATAATGTTTGAGGTCTTCATATCAAACAAGATAATTTAGTTGTCAAAAATGACAAAGTTCTGTGTAGATAGTGTAGTGTGTAGTGTGTAGACGAAACCACGCGCAGTTAACGCGGCTTTAGTCTAACAGTGACTTCACATTTTCTATTATTCTAATTCCAACAGTACCAACCTAATAAAAATTTGTAAGATCAGCAAATTCAATTCCCACTGCATGCTATCGTCCACAAATTGTCCACGTGTACGCAGTCGGTGCCTACTCTAGGAATAAAGCGGTATGTACCGTCAGCATCAAAATTCAATGACACAATTATAAATAACAGAACAAGTGCATACGTTCAATAACGTGACTAGCAAAAGTATAACAGAAAGTAACTGAACATTGTTATTACAAATGTGTTATTATTTGCATGGACTTTTGCTTTTTTTGACTGAGTGACGAGACGATCAGGTCGTTCATCTGATGGTAATAGCTACGCCTGCCCATAAAAGTTACAGTGCCACCCAGAACTTTGCATTGCATAATCGAATCCTGCGCGGCACTGCACTGCGCTCGTCACCCTGAGACTTCGGCTCTAAGGTCTCATGTGTCCAATAATTGCTTAAGAAAATTGATGTGTGATCAACTTTTGGGTTAGGGAGTTATGGCTTTTTTAAGGAATCTGATTATATTGAAAATAATTATGAAAAGCTTTTAATGCAGTAAATATCGGACATGGTTTTTGAAACTTGTCTGATCTGCATATATTTTTGATGCTGACTGTACTAGTAATACGGCAACAGGTAGACGCTTGAAATATTCACACAATATTTAGCTATAGGTATATTCAAATAGGTATATAAAATAAAAAAATATTCAAGGGGGTCTCCCATACAACAGACGTCATTTTTTTGCCGTTTTTATTGATAATGGTACGGAACCCTTCGTGCGCGAGTCCGACTCGCACTTGACCGGTTTTTTTTATAACGTCTTGAAATTTTGCGGCAATTTTTCTTCTTCTTTCTTAAAAATGTCATGTTGACTCATAATATTCTCACTTTTCATGACGTCTTCGATCTTGCCGCATAATTTAGGTATTTCTTCTTTCTTAAAAGGCGTCATCTGTGTGATTCAGACATAATTAAGTAAATTACCTACTTTGATGTTGGTATAACAGATAGATGCAAAAGTTACTTAGGTATTAATTCTGCAACAACTGTCGGAGACGGTCGGGTGAGAAAATTTTTAATCTTTACACTTTAACACTGAAATTAGAATAAGTACAGTCGGCATCAAAAGAGGCGTAACATCACCACAATATAAAAATCTTACTTTACGAACAAAATACAATTTGACACGTGTATAATTAATCATTACTATAAATACAAGCTAACATGTAAAATATTTCAAATTTCCCATTCTACGAAATACAAATATTTCACGTGTGCAAAATTAAATTGGAATTTGGCTCATGTGCAGCTACTTATGAGGCCGACTGTACGTCAGTATTTCTAAATTAGAAGGGAAAGTAACTCTGTATATCTCAATGTATTATAGCTCTATTCGCGAGTAAACGGCTGAATCAGTTTTGATGTTGTTTGGTACGAAGATTGTTTGAACCTTGATAGTTTTCCAAATGCCTAATTCTTCACATGGGATATTTCTAATTAATATAATTACGACAAAATGTCCGATTTCAGTGTTTAAAATTTAGGTTCGTAGCTAATTTTGCGTAAAACAATTGGAGACAATTATAATAAAATTATTATTTACTAGCTGTACCCCGCCACGCTTCGCTGTGGCACATTCGCACATTCGCTGATATGTCACTGATGAAAAAAATAGATAAAAACAATCCTTGATGCGGATTATATATCATGCTAAAATTTCAGCTCGATCGGTGCAGAACTTTTTGAGTTTTTGAAGCGTACACAAACCAACATAACATTTTTATATATATAGATATATTTTGAGCCACGATCCCATACAAAGATCCTGACTCCTAGTGTATCAGGAACTACGAGGACCATGGTCCTACAAACACGGACTCAGAGAAAATATTTCTACTTTACAAAAATCATTGCCCTGTGCGGGAATCAAATCCGCAGTATCAAGCTTCGCAGTCGGTTTATCACCCACTACGCCACGGAGGCATAGTAAAAATATTACTTTTTAAAGGAAAAAAAACTATTTTATATATTCGGGTTCCTTCTACTAGCTAAAAATTAAATAATCCAGACAGAACAAATATGTGACCCTCTAAGTGTGACCCAAGAACGTTTTATGTAATATGGACCCGGCACTTATCTAACTCAGCAAACAAAACACTCTGACAGTTTTAGTATTCATTAATCTGTCAAGCAGTAGTGTGCAAACATTACTGTGTTCAGGTTTGACCGGCACTGTTTCCAGCTAAATTACTGGGCATAAGAGACTGTAGAGCCGATGTCTCAGGGTCACGAGCGCAGTGCAGTGCCACGCAGGATTATGCAATGCAACTTTCTGGATGGCACTATAACTGTTGTGGGCAGGCGTATCGCTTACTATCAGGTGAACAACCAGCTCGTCTTGTTACTCAGTCAAATAAAAAAAAAAGTCTTAGTGCAGGTCGCGGGGGACGAGTAGAGGCAGATACATGACACTACACTAGAGATCGCGAAAAATAAAGACGGATTTAAATGGATAAACGAACTATCGTTATACGAACCCTCGGTCGTATAACTTTGTACGCGGGATACGCGTGAGCGTGCGTGGTCCTTTGGCTTGATCGTCTGAGTACCAACCTTGACGTAGGTAGGTATTGAAAGCAGGTACTTTATCAATTCAATAGGTTACCAAACCGAATTCATATCTGATATGGATTTTTCGGGCGTTTCAGGGAATTCAGACCTACAGAATACCTACTGTGCTAAACAAGAAAACGTTGAAGCTTGTTGTTTACGAAATTCTAGTAAAATCTACCATCTCCAAGTAGAAAATCTGTCACCAAACCCTTTGAGCAGTGTTGCGCCAAGCAGTAGTGTGCAAACAATACTGTCTTCCGGTTTGAACGGGACTGTTTCCAGCGAAATTACTGGGCGTGTTAGACTTTAGAGCCGATGTTTCAGGGTGACGAGCGCATTGCAATGCCGCGCATGATTATACAATGTTTTGAGTGGCACAGTAACTGTTATGGGCAGGCCGTAGCGCTTAGCATCAGGCAAACGGACTGCTCGCCTCGTAACTCTGTAAAATGTAATAGAAAAAAGGTATACGATTAATACCACATGAATTATTCAAAACTGCTTTTAGGTATATATTATATATACAGGGTGTCCCACGGATATACCACATGGAGGGAAAGTACCTTGAATATTGTAGATGGAACATTTTACTGAAAGAACACATTATTTGAATTTAAAAAACAATTTAAACTGCATTCATAGATATTTAAATAATTACATAGTTGAACCGGGAATCGAACCCGTTACACGAGAAAAATAATCATCCTGTAGCTATATCGCTTTTAGCGATAAGACCACCCATTGTACTACCCTTGTTTACCTATTGTAATTCTTCTGTACTGTGTTTATTTTTGTTTTTGGTGTACAATAAAGAGTTTTTCTATTCTATTCTATTCTTTATAAAATCTATCGAAAGGCTTCATCATAAGGATTATTTTTTGTTAAATAACATAGTGTCAGAAATAAAAGGAACATCATGAATTTTAACAAATTCAAATAATGTCTTCTTTCAATAAAATGTTCCATCTACGATATTCGAGGTACTTTCCCTCCATGTGGCATATCCGTGGGACACCCTGTATAATATATTTGCTAAATAAATTAACTAGACTAGCGACTTTTGTAAGTAGCATTGGTAGACAGTCATTCAGCAAAATTTAATACCTATGACCTAAATACCGTTTGAAGGTGGCGTGACCTTTAATTGCATAATAATCAGGCGATATGCAGATAAGTTAAAGAAAGATAGGATGTTGATCGAACGTTTTAATATCTTGGGCGCCTCCAGGATTAATTTTAGGGAGGTGCATCTGCATCACATCACATCATATCAACAACCCATATCGTCCCACTGCTGGGCACGGGTCTCCCCTCACTTTCGTGAGGTTTGTTAGGCCTTAATACGTTCACTTTTGAACCGATTTACTTTTTTTGCTTCTTTTGCAAATTACACAGTGTTCTACTGTTTACTGGTGTTCTTTTTTTATATAATTGAGTGACGTCACACACCAGTAACAGTCACAGCACCATCCAGAGCACTGCATTGCTTAATCCTGCGCGGCACATCGGCTCTTAAGTTACATATGCCCAGTGATTTCGCTGAAAACAGTGCCCTTCAAACTGGAACACAGTAATGTTTGCACACTACTGCTTGGCGGATGAATATCTGGCAATGGTTTGGTACTTCCCCAGGGGGTCTCTTGCAGAAGAGGCCTCCCACTACTATCGTCTGTACACCATCATCAACCCATATGGTCCCACTGCTGAGTACTGGTCTCCCCTCACTTTCGTAAGGAAGGTTAGCCCTTGATCCACCACGGGGACCCGGTCCGGATTGCTGGACAACATACCTGCAAATGAGACTTTAGAGCCGATGTCCCAGGGTGACGAGCGCAGTGCAGTGCCGCGCAGGATTATGCAATGCAAACTTCTGGGTGGCACTGAAACTGTTACGGGCAGGCGTAGCGCTTACTATCAGGTGAACGACTTGCTCGTCTCATCACTCAGTCTAATAAAAAAAAAAACATCTTATTCGTTTCAATAGACAATATATTGACACAACTTAAATAATAATAATTAAATAGAAAACTAACTAAAACTAAAACTTAAAAATCTAACAAAAGAGGGTGTCCATGAGTCAAGGCGCCAAGAACACTGGCTGCATTTCCACGTTGAATAGCAATAGCTATTCTCAATTGTGATAATAACCTTCCATAGTACATAATGTTGTATTTTACATTTTATGTAATTATTGCCTAGCTATATTCCTAAATCATTTAAAAACTATAAGATATAAATGCTTATCCTTACTTTCCTTACTTATATTATAAATGCGAAAGTAACTCTGTCGGTTGCTCTTTCACGCCTCAACTACTGAACCGATTGAAATGAAATTTGGTACAGAGGTAGTCTAGAGCCTGAAAAAGGACATAGGGTACTTTTTAATGCGATAAAAGCATTGTAAGGGTTCGAAATAGGGGATGAAAGTTTGTATTGAAGTTTCGTCATTTTTGAAGTTAGAAGCTTTAATTTATATTTTAGGCATTTAATTAGATATAAATAAATATGACATTATACGCGTGTGAAACCGCGGGGCGCAGCTAGTAAATAAATAAATAAATAATACAAACAAACGCGTCTAAAAACTTATCAATAAGTAATTTTTTTTTAGGTAACTATAAAATACAGGTCAAATTGGTAGGAGGTACTAGTCCCCACGCGTAGAGTATACGCGTAATAGCCTAGTATACCTACCAGCAATTTATCAAAGAGTATACCTACCTATATAATGCTACCACTATTATAAACATGTGTCAAACTTCGGACTTGCTTAGAATCACGTAGCATTTCTTGTGACAGTCTCTCTCGTGGCTCTTACTATCTAAGGAACGACCTGCATGTGTCTCACGAACTTACAGAGAAAATAAATAGTTTAATAGTAAAATTTAAGCTTTCGTACTGTAACCACAGATTCAAAATAATACAGTATTACAAACCGTAACATGACCTACCGTAACCCTTCAAACTAAATACCTACCTACGTGTTACTAACCAATCAATGGTTGCAATCGCTCCTATAAAATTTTGAAGAAATTTACATAATTTGAAGAAATCAATCAGCCTTTCATTTATTTAATTTAGACTTTGTAAAAGTTTACTAGAAAGTTTATAAAAGCTCTCTTTTTCATCACAGGCATACTTATATCGCCATCTGTTAGCAGTCCGCGGAACCATGATAAGTTTAGTGTCGCTACTCGTCGCAGCGGCGCTAGTGTCGCAGTACAGTGGTTTCGAAGCAAACGCTTTGATCGACAACTCAGAAATGCAACTGGACAACAACTTACAACCTAATGGTAAGTGTTTTATTATAATCTCTATATTCTCTATTTACTTATTTACTAGGTATGTGTTAACATTTTGGAGCGCAAGCCCCTAATTTAGTTTTGAATTTGTTTAAGTTTTAATTTATTATATTTTATTCGTGTTAAAATGAAATGTTAATAATCATACAAATAAAAAAACTGCAAAGAAAATTCGTAGGTAGGTATGTAGTAATACTTAAGAAGTTAAATCTACATTTCAATTCGAATTTCTTTAGCAGCTCAAATATACTGAATAATTGAAAAGCTATAAACAAGAATACCTACTTATTTTGGTGAAGTCAATATTGTAATCCATTTTAAAATTCCTGTCAATGTCCTAATTTTATCATTTCTCCATCAACATAAAACGTTGAATAAATACACGCTAGAGTTGGGAAAGCATCGACATTTTCAAAGTCCCGGAACACAAGATGGCCCCGAGTGAAATTCTAGGTACGTCCCGGAACTTCGAGATATTTCCAAGGAAATAGAGTGGAATCAATTTTGAGTTTTGTCAAGCATGTCGCGAGTCTCGGCCTTGTCTTAACCCAAAATTCCCGGGACTTCGAGACTCGAGATGTCCCGGGACCCAAACCCATCTTAAATATTATACAATTACGCATTAGTTTAAAAATCTAAGCTTATCAAATGAGGCATCTAATATGTTTTTTTTATTCAATTAAAACCGACTTCAAACCTTATTTCTGAAACAAAAATAAATATACCGAAACCTGAAAAACAAAATGAAAACAAAAATCTTCCAGTGTTTTCCACAATACGCAGGTGCAGATTCAAGATTCGATAACAAAATATAGACATAAAAAAATCCAGCAATTGCAAACCATTTATACCATGGATAACATTACTAGAATTCTACAACATGACAACCTTTGTAATAATACTTCTAGATAAATATCTTGTAAACCCTAATCCTATAGCAGTATTGTATAACGCCATTCTCTCGTCAAAGAGCTATTTCAACAAATAATAGGCATTATTTAACGTGTCGAATCCGGTATCTTCTTAATAGTATTATAATATAAACACAGGCAAATAGCAGTCAGATAATAAACCAGACAAATACCTACCTACTGAGCCTCAGCTGTCCATTCCATTGACTTGCAAAGAGGTCCACTCTGCAAGAAGAATTATAAAGTTGAATAAATCATTTTGATGGAATTGAAATGTATTCAGCGTTGTTGCCGACGGAGCTAGCTATGTCAACATACCCCATGTAGATAGAAATTCGCCATCGGGCTCATTTTCATTGGTGATTAAGTCATTGACTTGCAAAGCGATTTTTTTAAGGAATACATTTTTGGTAGTTTCTAGATTGATGCGGGTCAAATACCTAGATCAGTTCATGGTGATACTAAATTATAATATTGAACAAATATGAACAAACAAGGCCTTCGTTCTCTAGGAAAACTAGCTGTATTTAAATACAATGCAGTTAAAAATACAGGGAGTCGTAATTAGGGGTAAACATTTAAGTTTACGATAGTGGTAGGCCTCTTCCGCAAGGGTAGTAGAGAGTACCTTTGCCAGATATTAATCCACGAAGCAGTAGTGTGCAAACATGACCGTGTTTCGATTTGAAGGGCACTGTTTCCAGCGGAATTACTGGGCATTAAGGACTTAAGAAACAATGTCTTAAGGTGACAAGCACAGTGCAGTGCCGTAACAGATTCTAGGTGGCACTGTAGCTATTATGGTCAGGCGTGGCGCTTACCATTAGGTTAACAACTTGCTCGTCTCGTTATTTAGTAACATAAAATCATTTGTCATCTTTTTATGTTACCGAAACTTTAACTTTTTATGTTAAATCGAAACACGGTCATGTTTGCACACTACTGCTTCGTGGATTAATATCTGGCAAAGGTACTCTCTACTACTCTTGCGGAAGAGGCCTACCACTATCGTAAACTTAAATGTTTACCCCTAATTACGACTCCCTGTATTTTTAACTGCATTGTATTTAAATGCAGCTAGTTTTCCTAGAGAACGAAGGCCTTGTTTGTTCATATTTGTTCAATATTATATATATATATATATATATATATGTAAAGATATCAGTGGAGTAGCGAAACTATTCGGACTAAATATAAGCTAATTAAAAAAGAAGTGCTAAATTAAATAAAATAATTAATAAATTAATTGCTCGCTTTTCGGTGAAGGAAAACATCGTGAGGAAACCCACATACCTACCCGAGAATTATTTCGGAGGTAGGTATGTGATCCACCAATCCGGATCTGGCCCCCGTGGTGGATTATGGCCTAATCCTTCTCACGAAAGTGAGGGGAGACCCGTGCCCAGCAGTGGGACGTTGTGGGTTGTTGATGATGATGATGAAATTAAATAAAATTCCGATTCAATCTCAAATATTGTCTGTTTTTGTTTGTTCTTATTTGTCTGTATTTATTTTTTGGTGTATAATAAAGAGTTTTCTATTCTTTTCACCAGTAATAGCTGCGCCTACAAAGAAGCCCCGTCGCCTGAAGAAGTTCGTCCTCATCCGGGAGCCCCCCGTGGCTGAAGTGAGGAGGGAGGCAGGCGATAACATCGAGCTGGTCTGCGTCGCGATGGGGAACCCTCCACCATCTATACTGTGGACCAAAAATGGCGAAACTGTTCAATCTGTGAGTTTCTTTTCGAGATGGTATTTGTTTTCCAAATTTATTGGAATTTTTCTTACCCCTACTGTCTGACCCGCTTGGAAATCATCCACCCTAGAATTATGGCAAAAAAAAAACAAAACAAAACACTGCGACTACATTTTAAAAAGTTATCTACAGCCAATTTAGTTCCAAAATTTTACATACAGTCTCAGTTTTGGTCCTACAGTCCTTTGGTGCATTCTACAGTCTATGCCCCTTATGAATAAAAAGTTATGTGACGTTTCATAAAATCGCGCACTACAAATTTGTACTGCGCAGTACTAAGTGACGTTCGATAACTTTTTATAAATAAGGGGATAAATGAATTGGTGGATTTTTACAAGTGAGGTATTATTGGAATCTCCCTAATCACGAGAGTGGTATTGACTCCTTTGAAAATCAGATTTTTATAATTTCTTCCCTTTTGTCTAGTACTGAATTTAATTCGTGAGCGTTCTAGAACTTCCGTTACCAAATTGTTTATCCATCTCCAGTACGAAGAGGAAGTCAATGAGATCCGGCCTGTGCTGTCAACTGGCCTCGGCTCGCTGACTTCCAAGCTCATCATCACGGCCATAAGCCCTGGAGACGACATGTACACCTGTGAAGCTAAAGCTGGGACTTTAACGGATAGAGCTACATCTATTGTTTATACCACACCTTGTAAGTAATTTTCATCATCATCATCATGATCATCAGACCACACTCGTCCACTGCTGGGCGTGGGCCTCTCCCAATGAACGCCACTGAGCCCGACCTTTGGCTTTCCTCATCCAGTCCTTGCCAGCCGTGTCCCGCAAGTCGTCACTAGACCTCGCTGGCGGCCGTTACTAAGTCTATATATAAAAATGTTATGTTGGTTTGTGTACGCTTCAAAAACTCAAAAAGTTCTGCACCGATCGAGCTGAAATTTTAGCATAATATATAATCCACATCAAGGATTGTTTTTATAAATTTTTTTCATCAGTGACATATCGGCAAATGTGCGAATGTGCCACAGCGAAGCGTGGCAGGGCACAGCTAGTATATTATAGATTTTATTTATCTATCGCTTAGGCGCAGCTAACTTTTGACCACTATTTCTTGTTCATTGTCTATCTAATGGTAAATACGCAGTATGGGACGAGGAAGGAAAGGTTTTTGGGGACAGATTGTCTGCTTGAGTTTGCTAAGTAACCAGATGAATACTATTTCAACACCACCAGGGGGATAGTTTTAACCATGAATTCCTCAACTTCAGCTTTTTACAAGATCATTGTCTGATCAAAGGTTATTGCAATGCAGTGCTCTGGGTGGTGCTGTGACTGTTATGGGCAGGAGTAGCGCTTACCATCAGGTGAATAACTTTCTCGTCTCGTCACTCTGTCATATATGAAAAAAGGTGCCGAACAGGGCAAATATTTGTGTGAACCACAGGTATTTGCTCTGAATCAGGTTGTTTTTCGGAGCATGGTCCTCGTATTTCCTGTTTCCCTAGATACAGGGAGTCAATGGCCAGGATCCATGTGATCACGACACGTTCACCTTCATATTTCCAGCTGATGACGATGACTTCGTAGCGATCCAGAAGCTGTTCCAGCCCACCAAGCCTGTCATCACCTACTACTACGAAGACCTGTTCCTGGACCAAGGCAGCGAGGTCGTGCTCCCGTGCCGCGTGGAGAGCCTCACCAAGGTCAAGATCTTCTGGCAAGACAGGAACGACAGACTTATCTATGGGAACCCTAGGATGAAGGTAAGGAATATTTCCTTTTTAATTTTTCTACTATTGGAGCAAAGTATAGGTAATTTTATATATTAGTAGAATAAAACAATGGGTGGGTGCAACGTGTTTACTTAAGGGTGCACGTTTTATTAAGATATTAATGTAAATTGTTTATAACTCCAAGATTTCGTCACACGTCAGAATATCGTTTTTTTTTTATCTAACAATGTACTGATTTTTGATCGGACACAATTTTACTATAACTATTTAACTATTATTTATTGCAGTTAACTTAAAAACAAAATTATAAAATAAACATAATTTAATATTACACTAAAACTAACCTTAATAATCTTATAAAAGTGGGTATCCAATTGTCCATTGTCCATGAGGTACACACACAAAACACGTGAACATTGGCGGTATTTCCACGTTGAATATCTATTTAACACATAATTTAGAACTAAGAACTGAAATTTCCATTTATAGTTAACCTAAAGAAATATAAAAATATAAGGATAACATTTAAAATAGTGACGTTTCTTCTTACTAACAATAGAATTTTTTATACAGGTGATGCCATCTGGTGACCTTTTCATCCACGACCTACGGTGGGATGACATGGGCAACTTTACTTGCATCGCTAAGAATATGTACGGAAAGGACGCTGCCGCCACCTTCGTTTACCCGGCTAAACCGTGAGTTACTAAGCGTTTTAACCTAAGTGATAAGTTGTTTGCCTGATGGTAAGCGTCACAAGTAAAATCTGTGACAAGATAAATATTTTAAAATTTTAAAGAAGATTTCAAAAAGCGCCATCTATTTGTGAGTAGCTGAACTAATTACTCCCTATTTTTCAGATCACCGAATCGCGGATGAAGACAAAATAGCCCGCCGATAATAACTCGATGTCTCTCTAAAATAAGACCATAATAACCTAAATTTATTTTAAGAATTTAATTTATTGATGTTTATCAAATAATTATTAAATGGTTCCGTTCTTAGGTTTACACAACATCGTTAATAGATGGAACCACTAGTCATTTTACGATTATTAGATTGCTTTTGTACTTAACTAAGTGTTTATGATAAAATATTCTATAGTTTTGTAACGTATATTTTTAAAATGTTTAATAACTTGAAATATGATCTCCTGTGAATGTAGTAAATGTTTTATTGTACAAATTGTGTTGACTTTTTTTATCTTTTTTAGTATAAAAATCGCTGGTTAAATGCGAAGGGGCCACTTTCCAAAAAGTCACTATAACGCTGTGTCTTTTTCTCATATCAAAGAATGACTACTTTTAATCGTAATTTTGCAAAATAATATTTATTATTAGCAGAATAGAACAGTTATTGTCTATAACAGTTATTGTCAGTTATTGTCTGACTAGGTATTATTATCCCCCTGAAGAAAGTCTGCCTACAAGTTACCTAACTTGTAGGCAGACTTTCTTCAGGGGGATAATAATACCTAGTCAGACGAAGCCGTGGTAGCCTAACGCGCCTCCGAAGGAGAGGGTCGTGAGTTCAAATCCCAGTGCAGGCACGTACCAATGTGTTTCAATAAAACATAATTATGTGCCTATCACTCGCTTTTCGGTGAAGGAAGACATCGCGGGGAAATCCACACACCCGATCAATATGTCAGTATGTACTTAATCCACCAATCCGGACCGGGTCCCGTGGTAGACATGGCCTGATCCTCCTCACTAGGAGACCCGTGCTCAGCAGTGGGACGATATGGGTTGATGATGGAATTTTAATTCGCAGCCCTTGGACTGGAAAGTGGACGTCCCACTAGGTTATAGAAATATAAATAGAAATAGAAAATGATTTATTAAACACCAAAAAAATTAATAAAAACATTACAAAAAATTTACAATAGGAAAACAAGGGTAGTACAACGGGCGGTCTTATCGCTGAAAGCGATTTCGGTTATCACTCCTTCTCTGATGTTTCGCTGGAGGATGCAATGCAGTGTTCTGGGTGATGCTCTGACTGTTATGGGCAGGTGTAGCGCTTACCATCAGCTGAACGACTTACTCGTCTCTTCACTCAGTCAAATAAAAAAAAAGGTCGAATGCTCATACATGGCCTTCAAACTTCACAATACTTAGCCACACACCATCAATCATAATTTCTGCTCTTTACCTCAGCTACCATCCTCTAACCATGCAGTTTATCTATTTCCCAATGCCCAAAAGCATTACGATTCTCACACGCTAAGTTCAAGTCTCGTGCTAAGCTGCAGCTAAGCTATAGCTAAGTTGGTTAAACTGAGGAATGGTTAAACTTAACCTTTGCCAAATGTTACCCGGTCACGACGCGGGCTTCGAGCACAAGGAATGCTGTGGAGTGTACTTGATAAATTTGAGGAAGGTTAGCTTAATTTTAATGAGATTTTTATTTTACTGAGTGTTGAGACGGCCGGACAGTGCCATCCAGAACTTTGAATTGCATAATCCTGCGCGGCGCTGCACTGCGCTCGTCACCCTGAGAGTCCTGGAACATCGGTTCTAAAGTCATTACCCAGTAATTACGTAGGAAACGTTCTAAGTGACACTGTAGCTGTTATGGGCGGGCGTAGCGCTTACCATCAGATGAACGAATTGCTCGTCTCGTCACTCAGTAAAAAAAAAGGCAGAATATGATCTACTAAACTAAAGATTATCTAAGTATGGTTTGAGTTTATCAATTTATATTTAGCTTGTACAAGCTGCGCCCCGCGGTTTAACGTTTTGTCCCACGGGAACATACTGTCGGGATAAAAGTACCTTACTACTCAATCCTGGTTGTAAAGTATCTGTGTTCCAAATTTCATTTGAATCGGTTCAGTAGTTTTTGCGTGAAAGAGGAACAAACATCCATCCATCCATTGTCACAAACTTTCGCATTTATAATATTAGTAGGATTGTGCCTCTGCCTTAGTTTTTGTTCTAACGTCACGGTGTGCACGTTACCTTGATGTTCTGTCGCCGCACCTTTCTTCCTTCCTCTCATAACTGTTCATTATTCATACTTACATATCCATATTACTATTTATATTACACCTAACATTCATAATTCTCCATACATCATTTTACACATATTTTAGTGAACTCACAGACAACGACCGACCGTTGTTTACCTGATAATTCTGTCAGGCGCTCCATTTTGTAGTCAAACTGTATCTTCTTTCTTAATTGACTGAGTTACGAGATGAGCAAGTCGTTCGCCTGATAGTAAGCGCTACGCCTACCCATAACAGTCACAGCACCAACCAGATCTCCGCATTGCATAATCCTGCGCGGCACTGCGCTCGTCACCCTGAAACATCGGCTCTAAAGTCTCATATGCCCAGTAATTTCATTGGAAACAATGCCCTTCAAATCGGAAAACGGTAATGTTTTCACACTACTGCTTGGCGGACCTATTTCTATATCTTGTAGTGGGAGGCCTCTTCTGCAAGAGACCGCCTGGGGAAGTACCACACCTTAGCCAGATATTCATCCGCCAAGAAGTAGATGAAAACAAATTGTGTTTCGGTTTGAAGGGCACTGTTTCCAGCGAAATTACTGGACATATAAGACTTTAGAACCAATGTTGGGCGACGAGCGCAGTGCAGTGCCGCGCAGGATTATGCAATGCAGGGTTCTGGGTGGTGCTGTAACTGTTATGATGTAGAGTTTACCATCGGGTGAATGACTGGTTCATCTCGTAACTCAGTCAAATAAAGTAAAATACTTATCGCCTCGTCCAATTTTAGCTGTCGCCGAGTTCCCACACAATCCGACCGCCTTTCGAATCGTAAGGACGGCGGTGGTCACCAGACATTAGAAAGGACGCATCGGTCCAGTTACCGTCCGTGTGACCTTTATGAAGGGAACGGCGACCCTAGTTACCTCGCAACCTATCTAAAGACAGACGCATCCGTTTTCACTAGCTCGTTATAATAGACAAGCTATGCCCGGCGGTTTCACCCGCGGAGTTCCCGTTCCCGCGAGAATACGGGGGTTTAATTCAGCCTATGTTACTCTTTGATAATGTAGCTTTCCATTGGTGAAAGCTGAATTATCAAATAGTATTTAGAGTTATTATCAAATTTTTAAAATCCGTCCGGTGGTATAGGCGTGAAAGCGTAACAGACAAACAAACAAAGCCACATTTATTAAGTTTTTTTTTTTCATGAAATATATAAAATAGAAGTTTATTAAGGTTTTTTTAATAAAATAAATAAAATAAAAGTAACCTAAGTTATTCCTCATTACATCAGCTATCTGCCAGTGAAAGTCCCATCAAAATCGGTCCAGCCGTTCCAGAGATTAGCGGGAACAAACAGACAGACAGACAGATTGTTTTATGTACCGTAAATATACATTCTTAAGCATGTAGATAAAAACGGTTATTTTAATATTACAAACGGACATTTGAATTGTATTTATTTGTATAGATCTTTAGATAAACTCTATGAAACACCACAGAACAAAGAAAACTTAAAACTTAAACTTGACATAGAACAATATATGCCTATAACTAAACAACATAATATAGAGTACTAGCAGCGCCCCGCGGTTTCACCCGCGTAGTTCCCGCTTTGTCCCACGGGAACATACTATCGGGATAAAAAGTACCCTATTACTCAATCCTGGTTATAAACTATCTGTGTTCCAAATTCATTCGAATCCGTTCAGTAGTTTTTGTGTGAAACAGGAACAAACATCCATCCATCCATTCTCACAAACTTTCGCATTTATACTATTAGTAGGACACTTGCTGCGCCCCGCAGTTTCGCCCGAATTGAGTATATCCCAGAGGAACCGCAATTTTTTACGAGATAAAAAGTGACGAGTGCAGTGTCACGCATGATTAATGGTTCTTGCAGGACAATAGAAACCGGGAGACTCACATAGTATTATAACTAAGTAATCACATCACTGACAAGTAATGCAAAGTCGAAATAATAACGATCTAATTTCTGATAAGCATGAACGAACCCGCAAGGATATCTGCATCACGAAGGTTCGTGAATGGTCGACAAGTGTGGAGCGGTTTTCGGAAACGCTCTTGAAATATCCATTAGCAGATCCGCGATTATGGCGGTTGCATGATGAAACAGACCTGTGTAGACCTGTATAGGTTTTTTTTGACGTGACAACGTCTAATAAATCGATGAACGCCGACTGCTTGCACGAAAAAGGATAACTCATTGTCCCGTTACGCTCATTGTACGCTTGCGCCGCATCTATCTCTCTTCCACTCGGTTGGCCTATGCGTCCGAGGAGAAGAAAGACAGCGGCAGCACACGACTTACATCTACACGTGAACTGTTTCGTCGACTGTTTATAAAGTGAAGTGAAAAGTTAATGTGGTTTTCATTGCATATTACAACAATAATTTCAGAAATAAAGGTTAATTATTCTTGCATTTTAAAAATCTGATTATTAGTATAATTTCAAGTATTTATCCATTTATTATTAGAAACAAAATAGTAATAATTTTATAATTTTTTTGTTATTGTTGTCACGTCCGTAAACCAACTTTACAGACAACCAATTTTTTTTTAATTTGGCTGACTGACGAGACGAGCAAGTAGCAATTTGTTAGTACAAAAGTGGCGATTTATCTAATCTATCGTGAAGTGTCGCAGCAGAAAGCGTCAAAGTATTCGTGTTTTGGAAGCGAGTTAGGATATGGACAGTTAGGGTTGGCCGCCTGCTATTTCCCACTGTTCCCACCTACTGAGAAAGAGGCAAGGCACACTAAAACATTTCTTCGTGACTGCATGCGCAAAGTTTCCGAGGGCCCGTGTTCACGTTTGCCTAGATCCGTCGACACTGCTATACTTAGGTGGAGTTTCGTTTTTGTTTTTTCATAAGTTCTGCTGTTGGTCTTCCAAATTAATGAATAAATAACATAAATCATACTAATATTATAATAGCGACAGTTTGTGAGAATGGATGGATGGATATTTGTTCCTCTTTCACGCAAAAACTACTGAACGGATTCGAAAGAAATTTGGAACGCAGATAGTTTATAACCAGGATTAAGTAATAGGGTTCTTTTTATCCCGATAGTATGTTCCCGTGGGACAAAACGGGAAAACGCGGGGCGCAGCTAGTATAAGAATAAATTAACTAATACTGCGTTAAAATAAATAAGGATTTCCTATTGTAGCCTCTATTAGATACCCGTATACCATTTTCGTACGTCTCATTTACTTTGTCCATTTTACTCGCGAAAGCGATCAAAAAATGACCTTAATTATTTAGAAACTTAATTATATGTTCTGAAACAAAGACGGTTATATAATAGGTATATCGCCTGATCTTGTTACTTAACCTAGTAATCATATACCCATGTAATCTAAGACAATAATCAAATTGAAGTGTCTATCTCCGACTTCTAAATATATGCCAAAAGTTTTGATTTTTGTGACTATTTGTGTGACGAGTCGAGAAAGTCATTCGCCTGATGGTAAGCGCTACGCCTGCCTAATACAGTTACAGTGCCACCCAGTAATTTGCATTGCATAATCCTACGTGGCACTGCGCTACGCTCGTCACCCGAAGACGTCGGCCTTAAAGTCTCATATGCCCGGTTATTTCGCTGGAAACAGTGCCCTTCAAACTGGAACACAGTAACTTTTTTACAGTTAAGTAAAAACTGGTATTTTTCGGATGCCTAATTAACACGTTCACTGCACTATGAGGTCGAATAAGCCACATGCGTGACATATCACTCGTCAAAATCGCTTTCTTTCGCTCTGTGCGGGGGACAGAGGCCGGAAAGGCTTTGTGAGGCCGGAATGATCTCAAAGAAGTTCAACTATGCCTCTAAAAGACCTCATACGCACTGGCTGAAAGTATAATAAAAAATGGCTTCGCATCGAACGTGTACGTGTTAAGCGATCATAATTGGATATTTTTAGAATTTTCGTTTGTCTGTCCGATTTTTTTTTCGAATAACTAGGCTCCGAAACGGCTTCGTTAGGTCCTAGATTATGAGATACTTTTTATCCCGTAAAAATAAGCAGTTCTCGTGGGATAATAGGGATAATAGTCGACGCGAGTGAAGCCACTGGGTGCAACTAGTGTTACAATAACTTTATCTCGCAGGAAGCTTTGTTTTTTGACAACTTAGGATTGAACTTATCAAGTAACGCTTCGGTATAACTTGAGACAATTTAATTATTGCGTTAAGACATCGCTTGATATTTCTATTAAAGTTATGTACTTAGTAAATGCTAGCTTTTGCCCGTGGCTTCGTTCGCTATGGTATTTTTTGTATCGATTTGTGAAGACTGTTTTTCATCAAAGCTTGGTGGCCTGGAGGCATACCTTGACCTCTTATAGCGATTCAAATGAAGACCTAAACTGAACCGTATAGCGATTCAATTGAAGGTCTAAACTGAACCGCGTCGCATAATCGTACCGTGACGTCTTATTTTTTATGTTGCTGCCATTTTCAACCTAAACTGGATGTTAGCGCGGCAGCTAAGCTGTATAGGCTGAGCGCGCCTCCAATGGCGGGGGAAGGATGGCTGGTAGAAGAGTAGTACAAAGGAACTTGGCGACTAACCTGGTCTCCATGCAACTGCAATCACCTCGGTTCGGGTCCGTCTCCAAGCTGCTTGTTCCTTCAGGATGTTATGACGTTCGATGTAGTGGACTGTATTTTAGGCGGTTGGTGCGTGTCGGCAAGGAGCGTTTACGCGGCGGGTTTATAGCGGGTTTTGTTTATATTTGCGCGTCGAATTCACGTGGACCACTACAGAGGAGCAGCAGATCCAGTACTTTTTGGATTCGGCGAGAGCGGCAGCCGCGAAGGACGAGGGTCGATCGCAGACTACTTGCGGCGGCAAGCAGTTTTCTCGTGGATACCACGATATGAGCGACAGAGATAGTCGCCAAGAAATGATAGGAATAGGAAGGTAGGAAGGTATTATGAGTGCCAATGTAAGTGGCGCGAACATTTGCCCCCGGCCTAAAAACCATTGGTTTTTAAAAGAAAGCGGGAAATAAAAAAAATAAAAATAAGAGTTAAACTCTTAAGCAGTCAACGGGTTAAATATAACATAGCGGTTGACCGGGGAGCAAGGGGTTAAATTATTGGGTAGGTAAGATACATAAACGGACGACGGGTCTCTGGTAGACGCCGGTCGCCGTTTTTACTGACGCTACTCGACAGATGCCATCGCCGCCGACATGAGTGGCCACGACGACGCCGAGAGGCCAGGATAGCGGGGGAATATTATCAGTGATAATAAGAACAATAGAACCTATTGTAATGGGATTCGAAGGTGTATTCCATTTTCCTCTAGATTGAAGTAAGTGAAGATATTCCAACTTCCACCGTTTGGAAAATGATTGTACCATTTGATCCAATAAAGCGTACCGTTTCAATAAGTGTCCAGGTTCATCGGGAACCGTGCAAGCGGGTAAATGCTTCAGCGGTGCGGTCATTAAGAAATGTGAAGCACTCAGCGCGGTCGGCTCAGACGGATCTTCGCTCAATAACGTTATAGGACGAGAATTGATAACGCATTCTATCTGTGTGAGTACGGTTAACATTTCCTCATAGGTGAGTAACTGTGAACCGATCGTCTTATGAAGATGACTTTTAAACGCTTTCACATATATTTCATAATTCCCCCCGAAGTGAGGACTTCGCGGTGGATTGAATTTCCAGTGTATGCGATTAGCTGATAACTCATCTGAGATAGACTTATTATATTCGTCGGAATTTAAAAGATCCGTTAACGCATTTTTCGCGCCTACGAAGTTCCGACCGTTGTCAGAATACATAAACAGAACAGTACCCCGACGCGCGAGAAACCTCTTGAAAGCGGACAGAAATGAGTTGGTACTCAGATCTGTGGTGAGTTCGACGTGCACTGCGCGAACCACCATACATACAAATATGCATAGGTAGGCCTTTATCGAGCGGACTCCGCGTTTTCTAAACGGAATTATAGATATAGGGCCGGCGTAATCTACGGCGGTATGAATGAAAGGCTTGGCTTCATTCACACGGCAAGCGGGTAAATCTCCCATTAACGGGAACGTAGGTTTAGGTTTAGATTTAAAACAATAGTTACATTTGTGTATAACAGAACGAACTATATTGCGGCAGGAAAGGATCCAATATTTCTGTCTGAGTATTGACATAAGCGTAAGCGGGCCAGCGTGACAGTGTCGACGGTGGTAATGTGTAATAATTAGTTCAACAATGCGGTCTTTGCGCGGCAACAGAATAGGATGCTGTTGGTCATAGGACAAGTCAGCATTTCGGAGCCGGCCTCCGACTCGTATGAGTCCGTTAGCGTCTAAAAATGGCACAAGCCGTTGGATTGCTCTTGAGCAGCTGTTATTTGACTTTAGGCATTTAAGTACGTCGTGAAAATAAAAATATTGTAATGATTTCAATATTTGCAATTCTGCGTAGTTAATATCGTCAGCGTTAAAGCAATTAGCACGATGTAATTTTTTAATGAAGCGGTAAATTAAAACGACTATGCGCAGGAGCATTAGCCAGGAAGATACGCGGGCGGGGAGATCTAGCAATGGGTTACAAATCTCATCGATTTTAGGAGTCAAGGGACTCACGGGCAAAGAAATGATTTTCTTTGTCTCAGATAACTCCGAGTCTACTTTAGACGGAGCTACTGAGGTAACTGGCCAATCACTTGGGTCTTGGCGCAGCCATGCGGGACCCGTGAACCACAGCGGGTGGTCCAGCAGTTGAGCGGGCGACAGTCCACGAGACAAGCAGTCACTGGGATTCTGAGAGCCAGAGACGTGCCGGAAACTGTCAGCGGGAATTGAGGTAACAATTTTTGTTATGCGCGTAGCGACGAAAGTTTTGAACCTATGCGGTGAAGCAATGATCCATTGTAGTGCTACCATGGAATCAGTAAAACAGTATATTTTATCAATGGAATGACGTTTTCCATACGTATCGATAACGCGGCGGGCTAGTTTTGACATAAGCAGGCAAGCACAGAGTTCTAGTCTGGCAATTGAAATAGTTTTTAGCGGAGCTACCTTTGATTTGGCGCAAACTAAGCGGGTGACTGGTGAAGAGTTCTCATCAGCCTGAGTTCTAATATAAATAACCGAACCGTAACCGTTCTGACTGGCATCTGCAAAGGCCACAATGGAAACCTTTGAGTTTTCTTTCACGTCTAGATGGCGTTGAAAGCGTAACTTTTGAATACATGGTAGTTCTCGGGTATAGTTTTGCCAAACATTAGTTATATCTGACGGCGGTTGTTCATCCCAGTCGAGTTTCAATATGTGAAGTTTTTGCAAAATCAGTTTAGCGTATAAAATAACTGGGGCGATAAGACCGAGAACATCATACTGACGCGCAATTAACGATAACATATTGCGTTTCGTAGCTGGACGGTCTTCAATGTTCACTGTGAACATGAATGAGTCACAGCTGGGCGACCACTGCAAGCCTAAAACCTTTAAACTCGTGTCTGGCTCTTCAAAGTTTATGTTAGAGGTGTGACGATCAGAGACGGGAAGGGAGTCAAGGAGCGCGGGTGAGTTACTAGCCCATTTGACGAGATCGAAGCCCCCGGCCTTGAGCAACTCGCGGAGATCGTCTCTGAGTTGTAAACAAGCAGACAGAGTAGGCATGGAGTAGCACACGTCGTCCATGTATGTGTTGTCGCTGATAAGAGATGCTGCGAGTGGGAAGCGGGCACCGTCGGCGGCGCACAGCTGTCGCAACACTCGCATTGCAAGGAACGGACTGCTACGTAGACCAAAACAAACGCGGTTGAATTGGTAGGTATCAAGCGGAAAAACGGGATCGAATCGATACAGGAATTTTTGATATTTGCGGTGGTCCTTATTTATCAAAATTTGTAGGTACATCTGTTTAATATCGGATGTAAAAGCGATTGGGTAGAGGCGGAAATCCAAGAGGATTGTAAAAAGATCGTTTTGTAAATTATCCCCGGTATATAAAACTTGATTCAAGGAGAGGCCTGAGTCAGTTTCAGCACTGGCGTCCATCACCATACGCCATCGAGTTGTTGTTTTTTGTAGTCTCGCAATGGCGTGGTGTGGCACGTAATATCCAGTAAAAGGACTATCATTGTCGATCAGTGAAATGTAACCCTTCTGAATGTACTCTTTGATTATAGCATCGTACTCTAAGCGCAGAGCAGGTGTCGCGGCGAGCTTACGTTCGAGATACATGAAGCGTTTTTTAGCGATAGGGTAAGAATTACCCAGAGAGGTCGCGGGATCGCGGGAGAAAGGCAACGCTACAGAATAGCGTCCCGTAGGATCGCGGGAAACGTTATTTGTAAAAATGCGTTCACATTCTATAGCGTCTGGGCTCAAAGTCGGCGTGCATTGCACCTCTTCAAGCTGCCAGAAGCGTTGGACAAGATTATCTAAACGTGGTCCTTCCGTAAAGGTACAGAGGGAAATATGAGAGCGGCATCTATCTTCAACCAAGGGGTCAGTGATAGAAACAACGGTTCCAATATGAGCGGGCGTAACATGAGCGGGAGTAACATGAGCGGGAGTAACGGGAGCGGTCCCGATTACGATAAAACCAAAAATGGTTTCAAAAGCGGTTGGAGTACCAGGCGGACCAGCGGCGCGGCCTGATAGCAATATTTCAGAAAAGAGCGGCGCGCCTATAAGTATGTCGATCTCGGAAGGCGAAGCGAAACTGTCGTCTGCCAGAGGCAGGCAGTTCAGGTATGAAAGGCAGGATACGTCAATTTTCACTGCCGGTAAATTGTCTGTTATGCGGTCGATAACATAGGCGTCAATTGCAATAAAATTATCATTTAGGCGGGAAGATAAAGTAGCAGAAACTGCTCCCTTGATTGGGTTAGATGCGGAACCTATCCCTTTAACAACGGTGTTCGTCACCTTATTGCATTTTAAATTTAATTTAGCGCAACATTTTGAAGTTAAAAAGTTACTTTGGGAAGCCGAATCAATTAAGGCGCGTACTACATGGCGGCGACCATTTAAATCCGTAGCATAAACTTGTACGGTTCCCAGTAAACAAGTAGTGTCATTAGGCTGCGAAGCGGGGCGTATATTACACAGCGACACCTGTTGTTGTGATGACTGATAAGCAGTTGTAGGTAAGTTCGTCAGCTGAGCGCTAGCGGAGCCCGCGACGGGCGGCGGCGATGCCGAAGGCGGCATGTGATCCCCGGCGGCGGAGAAGTTGCCAGTTCGCGCGCGCGGAGGCGGCGCGTGCGCCTGTGACGGAGCGCTAGGGTACGGGCGATTGTCTTCACGGGAAGATGATACTTTGCGGCATAACATAGAATGATGTTTACATCCACAATAACGGCAATTAAATTTAGAATTGCAAGCAGTATTTATATGCGTAGTGCTTAGACAATTAGTGCAACCTTTGCTTTGTTTTACAAAATTGTACCTGTCGTCGATAGAAAGCTTATCAAATGCAGGGCATCTATATAAGTTAGCGTGATCGGCTTGTTTGCAAAGCGGACAGTGAGTGACGCATGATGCTGCAAAAGACTGCGTAGACCTTGCAGTACGCGGCCTGTTATCACTGCGGCTAAGAGAATCGGTCGTAGTGCGTTCCAATATTTTGCTTTGTTCGCGGATGAATTTTAAAAGTTCATTGTATGTAGGCATAGATTTACCTCGCATGTGCATTTCAAACGACCGTGCAGTACTTGAATCTATTTTCTTCAAAGCGAGCGATAGTAAAATAAAATCAGACATGTTATCGAGCTTGAGAGACTTCAAACTTGACACAGCCGTGCAGAATTTATCTAGGAATAGTTCTAAGTTTTTATTCGTCGCGGTGTTAAAAGATTTAAAACCAAGCATTTGATCAAGATAAGCGGAGGCTAGGTTACGTTTGTCGTTATACTTATCGACGAGCGTCTGCCATATGATCGGATAATTATCACCGTTAGGTACGATACCAGAACAAACTGCAAGGGCCCGGCCTGACAATTTATTAATTAAATATTGGACGCGTTAGTGATCAGTGAGATCGGGATTTTCGTGAATCGTGCGTTTGAATGACTCATAAAATATCCTCCAGGTCATCGGATCTCCATTGAAGACCATCAAATCGAGTTCAGGAATTCTGATGGATTTACGTTGCGGGGCAACATTGAAATCAGCGGTTTTTAAAGGCGGGTTAAGTTTATTATAAACAAACTGACAACGGCAAAACATATCTTCGAAGACGTTTATAGATTGGTAGTTTACCGTGTACGAAGCGTTGAGAGTCAACTCGGTGACATTTAATTTGTTCACAATTTCATTGAAATCGGAGCGTAAACGGTCTAACGAGATCATTCCACATAGAAATAAATCTTTCTCAGTATCATCAGTGAAAGCCTTTAAAGATCGGTTAAAAATATCTTGTAAGCGAGAAAATATAATGTCGCGTTTACCTATCAAGGTCAAACGTTCGATCTGTAACGTATCGAGCGCTTTTGCGTCCTCGTATACTTCACTATCTTTGTCTTTTGAACGAGTAGCCATAGCCATCTTAACAAAGTATAAAAAACTAGATAAAGTATGAAATTCCTAATTTACTGCAACTGCCTACAGCATTTACCTGCCGCGCGCGCGGTGTATTGAATACCCACGTGGAGACGCACGGGCGGTCGTTAGGAATACCTTCACTTTTTAATAAAAATTAAGAATTACGGAAAAATCGTTATTTTTACTATTTAGGAATGCGGAATACACGAAATAAGTATATAAGAGCGTAGTAGGATAGTACAGGGTACTATCTGAACTGTAATTGCGGGCGGGAACACGATAATTATAGGAAATTATCGTTGGTAAAAATACCAATATAAAATTGCGGGCGGTTATAAAGAGGACTATATGAGGCCTAAGAGGGGCCAGAGAATAGCGGGAGGACCAAAGAAGATCCGGCGGCGGAGGACCAACAATATGTTAGCGCGGCAGCTAAGCTGTATAGGCTGAGCGCGCCTCCAATGGCGGGGGAAGGATGGCTGGTAGAAGAGTAGTACAAAGGAACTTGGCGACTAACCTGGTCTCCATGCAACTGCAATCACCTCGGTTCGGGTCCGTCTCCAAGCTGCTTGTTCCTTCAGGATGTTATGACGTTCGATGTAGTGGACTGTATTTTAGGCGGTTGGTGCGTGTCGGCAAGGAGCGTTTACGCGGCGGGTTTATAGCGGGTTTTGTTTATATTTGCGCGTCGAATTCACGTGGACCACTACAGAGGAGCAGCAGATCCAGTACTTTTTGGATTCGGCGAGAGCGGCAGCCGCGAAGGACGAGGGTCGATCGCAGACTACTTGCGGCGGCAAGCAGTTTTCTCGTGGATACCACGATATGAGCGACAGAGATAGTCGCCAAGAAATGATAGGAATAGGAAGGTAGGAAGGTATTATGAGTGCCAATGTAAGTGGCGCGAACACTGGATGCAGTTTAGGTTGAAAATGGCTTATTAGAGACTCAATTTAGGTTGCTGCCATTTTAGACGCGGTTCAGTTTAGGTCTGCGGTCTTCAATTGAATCGCTATAAGATGTCATGGTAGGCCTCCTGTACCTGCGTGTCGTTTACAAACAGTAATTTATTAACTATCTGTTCCTGCGACTAGAGATAAAATTTCAGACAGGCAGACAAACACGTTATTTTTTATATATTAATCGAAATCAAACCAAATAA
The DNA here is from genome assembly GCA_912999815.1 of Campaea margaritaria. NCBI lineage: Eukaryota > Metazoa > Arthropoda > Insecta > Lepidoptera > Geometridae > Campaea > Campaea margaritaria. Next base: position 6,689,983 of record OU538814.1, read on the forward strand.
TGTTCCAATATTATTATATATATTAATTATTATTATTATATATCAAAAATAAATTACTGGCGTTGTGTCGTAACTAAACTCAATCAGCTGTGCGGGCGCACACAACTGGTGTGATAAATTTGACAATACGCAGCGCGGGGTCGCACGCCAGCCGTGTTTTTGGTTGCCGTAAAATTAGGTAAACACAGACGTGTGTGTTTTCAGCAACGAACGCGTAACGTGATGCTTTTAATCTATTTTACAAAACTTAATTGTAATAGAACAGTATTTCATTTTTAGATGGCTTACTTGGCGTAAGTCATTGATGAGTGATTGTGAAGCGTGAGTGGCGGGTTCGATTCCAAAAACCCATTTCAATTTTAATTTATTTAACGACTGTGAGACCATTCTGACATAAAAATAGCATATCCATCTACTCAATAAGATACCAAGTCATGAAAACAAGTGTATTGCGCACCCTCTATACAATACATACCAGAAAATACCATTATACTTCCATATCTCAGTAAATAATTACAACTCCCTTTGAATAAATCAAAGATAGCTTTCATAATTCTTACTGTGAAATGGTACCAAATTATCCCTCTGACATGTTAAATTCACAATGTTTTAACTAGATACCTTGTCACAGTGATTGTTTGTTACCTTTCGTATGGTATTCGAAGGGAAGTTTTATTAAGTTATTGTGATAGAGTGGTGGAGAGTAAAGGTGGCGATGTTCGTGATAGGCCAGGCCTTGGCGGTGCGTTGATGTGTCATATTTGGATCATCATTGGTGTTATTGTATGTTCGTACGGATTGTAAGGGTGCATCCACTAATCCGGACCGGGGCCATTGGTGGAATATAGCCTAATCCTGTTATCCTAACATATGTACGTAAATATCACTTGAAAGAAAACATCGTGAGGAAACCGAGAATTATTTCGGAGGTAGGTAGGTGATCCACCATCCCGGATCTGGCCCCCTTGGTGGATTATGGCCTAATCCTCCTTAAGAAAGTAAGGTGAGACCCGTGCCTAGCAGTGGGATGATATGATAGTGATTGTGGTTTGTGGTCTCCTCAAACTACGCACCCTCTCTTAGCGTACGGTTAGTTTAATTACTGTACCATTTTTGAGAAGGTTAAGAATGTGGTCTGAGTTCAAGTACAATGCACCTCTTTATTATATTTATAAGGTATGTTAGTTATAGGGTGATGTCATCAGCTAATAAAAGCGTGTTAAAAAACACTGGAAACTGTCATAAGTTGCTGAACATGTCCCATATTTAAAAAATGACATCGCCGTAGAGTTTCTTGGTGCTATCTTCTCTAACGGGCGTATTTCCGAAGCACTGGTAGAGTCAATGTAGTTTTCCTTTTCCTGTGCGAGACTCAGGCATGAGTCACCACTTGAAAGGGAAATATCCTTTTTCTAACTCAAACCATAATTATATACTAATCATTAGTTTCGTAGATCATAATATTTGACTTATTTTTTTTTGTATTTCTATACTATAATGTGTTTGTTGCAAAACATATGTACGTTATTATCACTCGCTTTTCGGTGAAGGAAAACACCGTGAGGAAACCCACATACCTACCCGAGAATTATTTCAGAGGTAGGTATGTGATCCACCAATCCGGTTCTGGCCCCCGTGGTGGATTAAGGCCTAATCCTCCTCACGAAAGTGAGGGGAGACCCGTACCCAGCAGTGGGACGTTATGGGTTGTTGATGATTGATTGACGCAAATAAAGGATTAAAAAAAAGCAAAATAAATATAAAAGTAGTTATTAGGTAACTACACGTTCACTTGTTCAGTTACTTCTGATTAAACTATAATTATTCTATACCCTTGTGTATTTTGCATACTGTTGTATAATAAAGTATTTCTTTACTATTATATCGTTATATGTTAATATATATTTATTATTATATATTATAACGAGATGAGCAGGTCGATCGCTTGATGGTAAGCGCCATGCCTGCCCCTATTTGTAACTTGAATATACCTAAGCTAAAATAATAATAACACGTCGCGATCCCTGACTAAGACTCCCTGTATTTAGGAAATTAGGAATTACTAGCTTCGCCCCGCGGTTTCACCCGCGTAGTTCCTGTTCCCTCATGAATATGGGGATAAAATATAGCCTATGTTACTCGCTGTCAATGTAGCTTTCCATTAGTGAAATATTTTTTGAAATCGGTGCAGTGGTTTAGCCGAAACCTTACATATTTCCATACAAACTTTCATCGCCTATTTTTACTTTACCCCATAAAGGGTACATTTTTTACAAACTTTGAATGTCATATTTAATTTTATTTAATTTAAAGCCTAAAAAATAAGTTTAAAGCTTCTAGCTTCATAAATGACGAAACTTCCATACAAACTTTCATCCCCTATTTCAAACCCTTACAATGCTTTCATTGCATTAAAAAGTACCCTATGTCCTTTCTCAGGCTCTAGACTATCTCTGTACCAAATTTCATTTCAATCAGTTCAGTAGGTTAGGCGTGAAAGAGCAACAGACAGACAGAGTTACTTTCGCATTTATAATATAAGTAGAGAAGTAGAGATGAGGACCATGGTCCTTCAAACACCCAGACTCAGAGCAAATATTTAGGGTACTCACAAATCTATAAAAATCGATTTCTTTTTATAGCCACAAATTCTAATAATATTTCATTTATTTCTAAGACTGCCTTGTCTAATATTCAAGTGCTAATCAAAAGCAATAAATCACGATAACCAGCTGCAAACAACATGAGGCAAGTTATTAATTATCCTATCACTAATTAATCATTAACGGGACAATAATTAAAGGGACATAGCAGAACAGACAGGTGCGGTACTTGACATGGGTTTGGTTCTGAATGTGCAGTGGAATTTGTTTTATTATATTTAACTAGCTGTGCCGTGCCACGCTTCGCTGTGGCACATTCGCTGATATGTCACTGATGAAAAAAATAGATAAAAACAATCCTCGATGCGGATTATATATCATGCTAAAATTTCAGCTCGATCGGTGCAGAACTTTTTGATTTTTTGAAGCGTACACAAAACAACATAACATTTTTATATATATATAGATTATCAAAGGAAAACCAAGGCATTCAGCCAATGTGTCCTGCCCATTTTAACTTATAGTGCCGAAACATGGCCGCTCACAAAAAAGCACATCTATAAAATCAAGAGTTGCTCAAAGAGCAATGGAGCGCGCCATGTTAGGCATTCGCCTGCTAGACCGTATACCAAACGTCGAAATTCGACGTCGCACTAAAGTCGAAGATGTCAGTATATGGATAGCAAGGCTTCAATGGAGATGGGCAGGACACTTGACAAGGCGGGAAGACCAAAGGTGGACAAAAGAAATTACGGAGTGGTGGCAAACAGGAGCGCAACGACCGCGAGGCAGACCACCAGCCCGATTGTCCGTCGGACAATCGGGCTTATTAGCGACTCAATTTAGGTTTGCCGTTTCAACCTAAACTGGATCCATTTGAGGTTGAAAATGGTAGCAACATAAAAAATAAGACGTCACGGTACGATTATGCGACGCGGTTCAGTTTAGGTCTTCAATTGAATCGCTATAAGATGTCATGGTACGCCTCCAGTGCTCAAAAGCCAAAAGATAACGTAATAATGTATTGCAGTCCTTAACTATTCAAATCCTACTCTTCTCCTTGAATATAAAAGAAACTTTAGCTTTAAGAAAAAAAAAACAAAAACCCTTTTCTTCACGACCTAAACAAAAAAGATCGTATGACCTATGAACTATACAAAAAACTGGCTTTAATTCGTTCCCCGACCTTTCCTATCCCAAATTACATGGTAGCCATACAACGTACAATCAAACAACCATAAGTAACGTGTGATCGAGGGTTCAAGGCGTGTGGATTGAAGTTTGAACACGTTTAATTAAGATTTGTACCTTTATAATTATTGGTGAGGAAATGGCTACCTCGTCACGTCCCTGTAGACGTGCGTAGCGTTGATTATAAGTACCTGGATGACCGAGCTTTGCTCGGTAGTATTATTATTCGCCAATAGATGTCAGGAAGAGTCATATTTTTCAGTTTAAATTTGGACTACTCAAACGCCCCCAACGCTTTGTTATTTTTCTTCCAAGTTTATGTTTAATTTGATATAACACGAATAAAATGACATTTTCTAAAAATGATTCCTAGCTAGGTCGATTTATCGCCCCCGAAACCCCCTATATACGAAATTTCATGAAAATCGTTGGAGCCGATTCCGAGATTCCAATTATATATATACAAGAATTGCTCATTTAAAGATATAAGATAAACGTAGTAAGTACCCTGTCTTCGAGAGTCATTTTGTTTATGAATTCATTACTCAAAATCTATAAAAAACTGCGGAACATAGTAGAAAAAAACTTTCAAAAAAAAATAAAAAAAATAAAAATTAAAAAAAAAAGTAAATTAAAAAAATATACGAAACGTAACTCTCCTTTTCTATCTTCCCCATCTTATACCGCCCTCTCAACTTCCGTCCGCTTCGTCCGATCACATTTTCCATTTCACGCATCCACCAGCTTACTCCCCAAGTCAAGCGTGCGTAAAGAAGTTTTACTTCAAAAAGACAAATACTTTGAAGCGTGAAATTAATTGAGTCGCTTAATAGTTAAGTTTACCAAACAATCTAACATTTAGCGCCGCCGCCGCGCCGCCGGCGCCGCAGCCTGTTAACAAATCTCTTCTTACCATTGTTCTGATGCTCTGCTTTTCGAACAATACAATACTTTTCACTCGTCCCGACCTTGACATGGATTTTTGTAATTTTTTAATGGCATATTCAGATTTAACTGGTTCTGTTACGTGTGGTGATGGGAACTGGCTTGCTATGGCTATCGATATTGAAATTATCATCAAATAAAAATAATAATTATTATTATTTATATAATTATAATCCTACTTAGCATAATCCCAATTATAATATTATAAATGCGAATGTGAGTTTTTTGTTTGTCACGCTTTCACACTTAAACCACTAAACCGATTACAAAAAAAATATTTCACTAATGAAAATCTACATTATTTTGCTGTTTTCCGGAAATCTTCCTCTACGTAGCTCGATTTTATTAAATTCCGAATAATCCCTCTGCGCCTGGTAAGAAATGGCCAAATTCACTTCGAAAAAAATCTATCTTCGAACATTATTAAAATACTACTGTTAGGATTTGTAAAATTGTAACAATTAATCGATATCAATTTAACTAAATAGTTCACTTAATACCTCTTTATGCTGACAACTTTTTGGTTGAGATCTTTTTGGTTGAGTAGTCGGACCTTAGTCGGACGAAAAAAAAAGGGCGGGAAAATGGAGGGATGTTTGTCAGTGCATTCTGAAATTTGAATCGAGCGAACGAACTTGTACTTTTAAAATATAAGGTTTTTCTATGAGAAAAATAAAACAGTGAACGTGATAATTAATGCTTTATCATTTATTCAGTTTATTTCGACGGAACCTGGATTAGTGGTACCGAGTTTTACACTAGGTAAGTACATCTATCATTAAAAAGAGTATAAAATTAAGAGTTTTTCATATACTTAGAAGTATTTATCAGATAGATACTTAATGCGACACTAAATGAATGTATCATCGTGATGAAATTTCCTTTGTCGGCGGTCGTCGCCCGCTTACCGGGTAGGTGTGAACGAACACGCAAGCTGGCACTATACCATTTAGGGTTGCCACGTACTTCTGGTATCGGATTTACTAAAAAATACAGACAGAAAAATGTACTATGTAGTTATATTTTTTATTAAGGTGAAACGTTTCGCTTATTGCGGGAAATTAAAATTTGAATCAGTTTTTTCCTTTTTGGCGCTAGATTGGATACGTAACTAATTTAATAATAATGGAATTTGCAACAATTGTAACTCATTCTTGACGATATTCTGTAGATAATTATATTTAATACTAATGCAGCTGATTAATCAAATAGGTCAATAAACACTTCGGTCGTCAGTTGAATGGTTAATTGTCCTTTATCATTTACATATGTTGCATTTAGGATCAAAGATCAAAAAACTGCTTAAAATTTGAATTATCCACCATAAGTGAAACGTGCCTCCTTAAACTATATTGCTTTGACCATTATGCTCGTCTTAAAAGAGTGCCATTTTTATAAACTTTGTATGATCGAAATGCACTTGAGGAATAAACTTCCATCACAACATCATCTGAACCCGTATCAACCAACTGCTGGGTATAGGCCTCTTCGCTTCAAGCCACTTATTCCGGTCCTGTGCGAGGATACACCTAACCTACAATTGACCTAACTTGACAAGGTCGTCCGTACAACGGGCTGGTGGTCTGCCTACAAGACGGCAACCTTCTCTCACCAAAAAGAAACTAAAAAAAAATTTACTTAACGTATAATAATTATATTCGTGTACTTTATTGCTATTCAAAAGTATAAAGTACACAAATGTATAATAATTTAAATACTATATTATAAATTGCGGGTGGCAACCCTAGTCCACAGAATATTTAAGTGTTCCATTGTTGTCCGATGTACTGTTCCATTCCTGGACAATGTAAATTGAAACAATTATATGTAGGATCTACTACATTTAGTAACAGTTGGAAGGATAAAACATCAATTCTACGAGTGTTTCTGATTAAGATATAATTTTTCAGGGTTCCTTACCTCTAAAGGAAATGGGAACCCTTATAGGAACACTTATTTGTCCGTCTGTCTGTCAAGACCCTTTTTCTTAGAAACGCGAAAAGGTATCAAGTTGAAATTTATAACAAATACGTGGGGCTACAGTTTCTTTCACCTGTAAAAAAATCACACTAGTAACTCAACGCGATCAAAAGATATGACCGTTTATGTTGCATATTTACGCATATTTTACGATTTCAAAAGGGAATCAAAACCTATAGGGTACTTCCCGTTGACCTAGAATCATGAAATTTGGCAAAAAGCAATGTCTTACAGCACATGTAAAGGAAAAAGTCTAAAAATCGAAAATAAGTCGTTTAATAAGAAACAATAAACGAATTTACGATTAAAAACTGACTATATTTGCACTAAATGCTATATTTAAAGTTAAGTTTGTCCTTTAACCTCGTTTGTCTTATAGTTAGAACAATAATGTTAGATGCTTTCTTAAGACCTACATGGTTGTGCGGAACCCTCGGTGCGCGAGTCCAATTCGCACTTGACCCGTTTTTTTAATTAAATATGTTAAAATGTCGAGGCCCAGGTTTAGATAGATAGATAGATAAACTCTTTATTGAAACACTACAGAACAAAGAAAAATTTAAAATTAAAACAAATCAAGTGTATGCTTTTTTGTAGCGGTACCACATCCCGGACACACCAAACAAAATCTCTTATTTGACATCTCAGAAATATAAATGTCTGTACACGCGCCAAATGCATATCGACGCTAGAAAGCACAAACGCTGTAACCTTGAAAAGCAAAATTGTTCACCAGAGCCAAAAAACTTTTTTTGTTGAAAAAAAATCATAACTCAATATCTACTCGACCTAAAAACGTAAATTTTGTATATTTGGTGTGTTTCATACAAAGCTACAATACTGCTACCTTGGTTATATCCTAAAGTTCCTAGGGGACGTTGAAATGTGGGTTACGGCGTTTGTTTCAAAATATGTAAAAAAAGTATTTTCGGGTCGCTCAAACGGTTACAGCGTTTACGCTTTCTAGCGTCGATATGTAAGGCAATGATACTACGCGAGCGAAACAAACTACAACTCACTAGTGTGAAGGTTCATACTAACCCTTGTGTCTATTACATTTGGGCGTGTAATATTTGACTGACCTCCCGATTGCCCTCCGTAATGCTGGTAGAGAAGCGGGGAGGCGGATCGCTGGAGAGAGAGTCCAATCTGTATGTAATACTATAATTCTTCTGTGGCTGCACCTTTGAACGATGGATATACTAACCAACTTTTGACAGTAAGCAGAGTCGGGTTATAAGTCTATAGTAAAGTAGGTATAAACAACCAATCTCACGCACTAATCTATGTCTTTGGTGCAGTCATCGTGCATCTATGTAGGGTATCTTATTGGCAAAGAGTATGGAGCCAGATGTGACACTTTTGGAATCAAAATCACGAATATATTTATTGTTAAAACTATAAGTAAGGCATTTTTGTGTTTTTTTTTTTTATAGAACTTAGTAAGTAGATGTGCCAGGTCGTTCAGTTAATGGTAAGCACCACGAATGTCTATAACAGTTGCAATGCCACCAGTACTTACTATGTACAGAAACTGGCCAGTAATTTAACTGGACATTATTATAAGACTTTAGAATTTAGGACCAGCGCCAGTCTCAGGCGGCGAGCGCAGTGCAGTACTGCCCAAAATTTTGCAATGTAAAATACTGGGTGTCACTGCAGATGTGGTGGAAAGCCGTGCTGCTTACCATTAGGTTAATGACCTACACTTCTCATTCCTAGAAAACATTAAACACGGGCTATACCAAACAGACTGCGTGACCAAAAATATCTGTCTATTCTTCTGTCAATAACGTTTTGCCTCACAGAGGACTTAAAATAATAGGCATTATTTTCCGTCCCCTTTCTACCAGTCATTGCTATAATCTTTGCCCCTGCTTCTGTCTTCAATGTTTTATGACATTTGTTTCTGAATGCGATTATGCATTTAGTACTCATCAAGTACGCATCGTGTACCGTCAACAGAAAAAATTGAAATACACGTAATTTTTACTATTAATAATGAATGTGTGTTTGTTTGTACAACACATTTCAATGCTGCGTGGTAGCAGAGTTACAAAAACTCAATTTTTTTTCACATAATTATATAATACTAGTTGTTCGCCACGGTTTTGGCTGCTATTCCCGAGATAAAAAGTATTTTATGTGTCAATTCAGATTTATCTCCTCGCCAAAAAAGTGTTTTTTTGTGGTCCTATTTATATAAATTAAGATTTGTTTACTGTGGGGAGCAGCAACCCTAATTAGGTACCCGATTGTGCCAGAAGGAGGGTCATGTTTTTGGAACTCCAATGAAAATGGCGTTCTTTTGAAATTTTGCTTATACTAAAAACATCGAATTAATCCCATATTCCCGTTCATTTGTGTTTCGTAATTCGGCTGTCACTCAATCCTTTCGTGTATGACAAACTAGTTTTTGCTATTTTCAGTTATAAGTCTCATGAAAGCTTACGAAAGTCATTTAAAATTTTTTTAATTATTAGAATATCTTGATAGACATTCTGACAATAGGTCGCAGCTATTCCACGATTAAAAACTCAGATTCGTTCGCCATTTTTTTGCTGACTGTACTCGAACTGCGTGTACTGATCTTGAGGTCATATTCTGCGCACCATACATTCGGATTGGCAGTCGAACAGATAAACAAAACTCTTCACATCTTAACACCTTACCTCAATAAGTTGTTTAACATTTCCATCGCGTTTGCTAAGAGTTGTGAGACTAAGTTATTGCGACGAGGTTCTAGAAAATAAACAAATTTTTGCTAATAATATGTTTTGTATTAAATATATATTCATAGTTAACATTTAATATATTAATACTGTAAATTCTAACGACAGTAGTAAAGTGCAAGCGCCGTTATGTTATGTTGTTTTCGATATATTTAGTTAATTAGCGTTCGTGAGACACGATTAAGTATTAATCACCGACTAAATTAAGTCTTAAATCAAATGTTATGAGCCACGAACAGTGGAGACAATTTTATGATTAGCATTAATCGCTAATTTCAGAATATTTCCTAAAACAATTAAAACAAAGATTTCAAATGATATTTGCAAAATTTATCATTTTTTTGTTCCTTAGCAAGGTATTTTTTTGTTTTGGAAATTAGAGGGGTATACCAGTTTTTAATTAAATTTCTAAACTACCAAGCAGTGAAAACCGCATTGCAATCGGCTTAATAGTTTTTATGAGATACGAAAGCGAAGAAACAGACCTACACCGGTTTTAATTTACAATCAGTAATTTCGCTGGAAATAGTGCCTTTAAAACTGGAACACAGTAACGTTTGCACACTACTGCTTGGTGATTCCCTAGATATAGGGACTCCTAGATAGATAAACTCGGCAGTTCCACATATGCCTACTGATCTATCCCTACTGGTAGGGAAGAATGGATTTTTTTCCACCTATTACTACAAGGGGGGAAACGTCTTTCTATTGAAACATCGCAGAACAAAGAAAACTTAAAATATGGAACAAAACAATCCTAGTTCAGGATCGGGGGCCCCACCACGAACAGTTAAATCCATCCAGTTTAAGGCCTTAAACTGAACTGTCACCACCAATATCGCTCAGCGTTCATAAGTCGACCAGAGACATTTATCCAAAGATATCGGAACAATTTGTTTGCATTTATGGGAGTTTATATAGCTCAAGCTCATTATCTTTCTCTCTCATTCTCTGTAGTAAATTTTTGAGTGACGTCACGTCACGTTTGTCTTTATGAAAGTGCGGTGCCAATCTAGGCCGTTCAGTTTAAGGCCTTAAAATGAACTGCATGGAATAAGAATAAGTACGTGGTTACCCCCCAGGATTTACGGATGTGATCATGACGCGTTATTCATTTTAAATTTATATTGAAACTATTATGATATAAATAGTTTAGAATACCATAACCATAGAGGTTACATTCTACAATGTAATATGTTTATTAGTATTGATGATATCACAGCATCTGCTTGCATTGAGCAATTCAGGAATTTGCAGTCGAGTTTAAATCGACTGCGTGTAGCTATAGACCGAGAGTTCACGACGAGCAACTATACCTGGAGGTTATAGCGATTCAATTGAAGACCTAAATTGAACCGCGTCGCATAATCGTACTGTGACGTTTTATTTTTTATGTTGCTGCCATTTTAAACCTAAACTGGATCCAGTTTAGGTTGAAAATGGCTTATTAGTGACTCAATGTAGGTTTCAGCCATTTTCAACGGTATGATCGGTATGATGAACGATATGAAATTGAAACCAACACGAGACAACCCTATGTGGATAAACAATCATGAAATCGTTTGGATACAGAAAACGCCCTAGCTGAGGTTCAGTCGACCGAGAGCTACCAATAGTACGTTGATTTCATGCCATTACTCGATTATCTCAAACGGCCCAATCGGGGCGCATCCGACCAACTGTTCTAGAAGTAACTTTTAGTTCTTTCCTCATAGGGCACGTCTCATCCTGATACAGTAGAACCCGCTTAATACGATTTCTCAATTATTTATCAATTTAGTACCTACATATTATACGAAATTAGAACATAACTCTACATAATAATAGTACGTTTTATTTTCCCTATCCCGGATAATAGGCTTTCTCACTTGAGACGCGTTTTTGTTTGGGTCTCTATAAAATCGTCTTAAACAGGTTATACTGTAGTTGATCAGGTGTAGTTGCCTACTCTGCTCTCTCGGTCTATTATTAATATTAATAAGACATTCTGTTTACTATTGCACACCATAAATATAATAATAACATAGCGGCAAAAGGTCGTTCTATAGAAGTCAGTAAAGGCATAGCCACATACATTAGTTAAGTGGCGAGTTAACTTGCAAAACTGGCGAGTTAAGTCTTTTCCTTACCATCATTTTCTTTTTTTACATAGATTCTAGTTCCTATCTAAGATTCCCTGTATCTAAGGAATCAGGAATTATGAGGAGCAAAATTGGAGAAATGAAAAAAAACATGAAACTTGTCTGGAAGAAATCGCTTTCAGCGAAAAGACCGCCCATCGTACTACGCTTGTTTACCTATTGGAATTTTTCCGTACCGTGTTTATTTTTGGTGTAGATACTATAAAGAGTTTTCTATTCTATTCTATTCTATTCTATTCTACTTAAATGAATTGCTATGAAGGCATTTATTTGGGTAGAAACCTGCGTGGGTCACCTAACTTATTGCTAATCTAGGGTGTGGGTTTATCACTCATACATTCATTAACACATAAGTTTATGACCTCGTTAATACCCTACCGAAATAAAAAACGAAATTGCTTAATAAAACTGTTTTAAGATTATCAAAACATTTATTGTAACAAGGTACTTAATTTGTTCGTGTAATTGAACGGATCTTATATAGTAAGTACTTACTACCTACATGAAAGTCGGATGTTTAGTGTTGCCACCCACAAATCCTTGGCCGAAATAAAGCCAATTGTAAGTGAATCCCGGTGTAGGAAGGTAAGCGAGGAAATGTACCTTTTTTTGATTAATGATTTTTAATAATAATCCGAGGTTATAAACTCAAAATAATTAAATCCAGTCCACGGCTATGAGTTCGTTATAGTAAAAAAAAATTGCATGTCTGTAAAGTTGGTTTACGGACGAAAGTTTAACGTGACAACGCCATAACAAAACATTGATGAAATGATTTCATTCTTTTATAAATAAAATTGAATAATTTTTTAATAATAAAAGAATAAATTCTTGAAATTATATACTAGTAATCAGATTTTTAAAATGCAAGACTAATGAACCTTTATTTCCGAAATTATTGTTGTAATATGCAATAAAAACCACATTAACTTTTCACTTCTCTTTATAAACAGTCGACGAAACAGTGCACGTGTAGTTGTTTCCAGCGAAATTACTGGGCATATGAAACTTTAGAGCCGATGTCTCAGGGTGACGAGCGCAATGCAGTGCCGCGCAGGATTATGCAATGCAAAGTTCTGGGTGGCACTGTAAATGTTATGGACAGGCGTAGCGCTCACCATCCGGCGAATGACTTGCTCGTCTCGTCAAGTCAAACAAAATACGTGCTCTTCAAAATCTAAATAACCCATTTTAATCCATACAAACTCCATCACTCACTCGTTACCTGGTTGTATATAAAAAAAAAAAACAAACTACATAAATTATCTATATGTATATAATAAATTGCCGATGGACCTACAATTGGGTGCCAAATGAGAGGCTTTTGTGTACAATGGACGGGCTTATGCAGCATAACTCAATTCTATTTGTTTTTTTTAAATTAACTTACCTCCGCGGCGTAGTGGGTGATGAGCCTACTGCCGGCCTTTAGGTTGCCGCACAGGGCAAAGATTTGTGTGAATCACAGGTCACTGAGTCTGGGTGTTTGTCCTCATCTGGGTGATTGTCTATTATTTAACTCATTTTGATCAGCTGACAGTATGGAAAAAGTATTTTATAAAACTCAAAGGAAAAACAAAATGTTCAATAAAAATGAGACGTCGAAACCTGGCGACGCCTAGCAGATGTGAAACATCGAAACTATTTTTTATATGGAACATATAAACGGATGGTTTAATATTTTTAACCAAAAGGTTGAAATACCTTACCGACACTATCTTAACACTTTCACTACTGAGCCGTTTTGCTTGTCTAGCCACGAGGTGCGGCTCTGCACGCGCCATAGTGTTTTCCCATACAACAAACACAACAGTTGTATTTTGCCGTATTCATGACAAATTATGAAAAACACGACAGTTGTGTTTTCAGCAGTGAACGTGTTAATACAAAAAAACGCGCATCACCAACATCCGGTCTGATTCTTGCATTAGATGTGTCACATCAAAAAATATTTACATTCTTCCGTCAATTGCATACCACCGTCCACTTCATTCATTAATTTTCTTTAAATAATAGCTGTACCAGACATCCGCACCACTCACATACGGTATATATATTACTAACACTACCTACGGTTACACAGGTTGATCATTGTATTAAATTAAACACGCTGTATTGTGTAGGGTTCTGCACGTCATTAATCTTTGGTCATTAGGCGAAGGAGGTTGCTTATATAATTCATAAAGCAGGTTGCATTCACTTTGTAGTGGTTTGTTTTTTTTTTGTAGTGGTAGGCCTTTTCTACTATAGACCGCATGGGGGAAGTACCAGATATTCATCCGCCAAGCAGTAGTGTGATAACATTACTGTGTTCCGGTTTGAAGGGCAATGTTTCCAGCGAAATTCACAGAACTGTAAATTTTTATGGGGAAAAAAGTGTCCTATGTTATATTTCAGCCAGAACCCAATGTATCTATTTGCTAAATTTCACATTAACTTATAGATCAGTTATGAAGTAAGCTGGAAATTATTTTATCCCACAGAAATCCTTAATTTTTACTAGATTAAAAGTACCTTATTTTCTATTCCAGGATCTAAAGTAAGTATCTATTTACGTACTAAACTTTACCAAAATCCGTTCAGCCATTTCGGCGTGAAGAGAGGACAAACACGCAAACGCAGAAACTTCCGCATTTACATGTGTATTTACATTAGTTACATGTTTTTTTTATGCTCAGCATCGACAGGGCATGACTATTCACCTGATGGTAAGCGCCACATCTACTCATAACAATTTCCATCCAAACACGAACAGAGCGGTGGTAGCTTTTCAGTGAAGGAAAACATCGTGAGGAAACCCAGATACCTACCCGAGAATTATTTCGGAGGTACGTATGTTACCCGCCAATCCAGACCGAGCCCCCGTGATGGATTATAGCGTAACCCTCCTCACGAAGAGGAGACCCGTGCTCAGCAGTGGGACGTTATGGGTTGATGATGATGATGATGACATGAAAAGAGGTTCCATTTGTTTAACTACAGATCTCCAAACACAGTAATCCTCATTCGACAACAGTTCGGAAGTGACCACAAAAGGCCGCCGACACCATTGTTGCAAATAATAATAAATAATTGTATAATAATATAATAATAGTATACCTAAGGCCGTATTTAAATACTATTATGTTGTGTGTTTAAAAAATTTCGGTGCTACTGTATTGAAAATGATAAAGTTCAAGGAGTTTGGAATTGAAGCGTGGAGTTTAAGAGGATAATGATACAGGCAGTTGGATTTATGTCTTGTTATTTTCAAAGTAAATATTTATTGACACAACTTAAATAACAATATAAATGAAAGGAAAACTAACTAAAACTTAAAAATCTAACAAAAGAGGGTGTCCATGAGGCATGGCGCCAAGAGCACTGGCTGCATTTCCACGTTGAATAGCAATAGCTATTCTCTGTGCGAGAAATGAGCCAGCCCTCTTGTCACCAGCGGCGTCGACTAGAGTACGTGATTATTTAATTTAATTTGTAATAAAATATAAGGGACCATCTCTGAAGTATGATCTACCAAACAAATGGCGGCTTAATCGCGTAACAAATAGACAAAAAAAAATAATTAAACATTACTGTGTTCCGGTTTGAAGTGCACTGTTTCCGGCGAAATTACTGGGCATATGAGACTATAGAGCCGACGTCTCACGGCGACCAGCGCAGTGCAGTGCCGCACAGGGTTATGCAATGCAGTGTTCTGGATAGTGCTGTGACTGTTAAGGGCATGCGTAGCGCTTACCATCAGGTTAACGACTTGCTCGTCTCGTCACTGAGTCAAATTAATAAATTAAAAAAAACTGCCCGGACGCTCCCCGGATGGCCTCTAAACTAGGGCGAATCCGGGGAAACCCGGACGGATGGCAACCCTAACTCCAGGGGAACTTTAATAGACAATACCTACAAGACATAACCTACAAGCACTATAATCCATTGCTCAATACTACAAACTGCACTGTGGTCGCCGCAAATGAGAAATAAATGAGCCGCAGTTGCAATGCTTTCCTTCATTAGCGTTGCGTCTCGTGACCCGGATCTTCAACATAGCTAGAATCAACTCAAAACTTGCACTTGTAACTTGCAAGCAATGTTCTGGCACTTTTACAAGTCGAACTCATAAGTCTCATGAACAAAGATTTATAGAATAGAATAGAATAGAATAGAAAACTCTATATTGTACACCAGAAACAAAAATAAAATTACAATAGGTAAACAAGGGTAGACAGATAGATAGATAAACTCTTTATTGAAACACCACAGACCAAAGAAAACTTAAAACTAGAACAAATCAAATTTTACAATTAGTGTCACAATGGGCGGTCTTATCGCTCAGAGCGATCTCTTCCAGACAACTATGCACGGAGAGGAGTAATTAGGACATCGGACGGTGGCTTTCCTTATATACATAGAATAAAATAAATAAATAAATAGATACATATTATACACAAAATAAACTTAAATACATAGTAACATAATAGATAAACTTAATATATACCATAATATAATAAACATACATACTAATACAAACTAGGGCAATACAATCTTAAATCTTTAAAATGTTTTTTTTGTTTTTTTTTTGTATCTTCAATCTTTATCTGTGTCTTTATCCTTTGTCTTTGTGACTTTCAAGCGTCTACCTGTTGCCGTTATCAATATCGAGCAAAAACGAGCAAGAAAATCACGTTTGTTGTATTGGAGCCCCCTTAAATATTTATTTTATTCTGTTTTTTAGTATTTGTTCTTAAAGCGGCATCAGAAATACATCATCTGTGAAAATTTCAACTGTCTAACTATCACGGTTCATTAGATGCAGCTTGGTGACAGACGAACAGACAAACAGCGAAGTGTTAGTAATAGGGTCCCGTTTTACCCTTTGGGTACGGAACCCTGAAAACTGTTATCATCATCATCATTAACAACCCATAACGTCCCACTGCTGGGCACGGGTCTCCCCTCACTTTCGTGAGGAGTATTAGGCCATAATCCACCGCGGGGGCCAGATCCGGATTGGTGGATCACATACCCAGCTCCGAAATAATTCTCGGGTAGGTATGTGGGTTTCCTCACGATGTTTTTTTAAAACTGTTATAGGTCGGTGAAATATCGTGCAGGTACATTTAGGTAATCTAGACACTTTTATATCATCTAATTCATCTTAATTTATTATTATACTCTTTTAAAAAGGTAACGGTCAAAGGCTAGATCTTAAAACATTTTTAACTACGTTTGCGCAAGCACTAACAATTCGAGGCAAGGAAGTTTTACTAAAGTTAATGGAATCCATACTACATTGGCAAATTGTCACTAGTTGCTCACTTGTTTTGTTCGCCAAGCCGTCCACAAACCTTTCAAGCCACGGCACAATTTAGATAGATAGATAAACTCTTTATTGAAACACAACAAAACAAAGCAAAATTAAAAACTAAAACAAATCAAATTTAACTATAAGTGTCACAATGGGTTTTATTGCTGAGAGCGATCTCTTCATGCGATGCATGGAGAGGAGCTACAAAAATATCGGACGATGGTTTACTGCTTACATGAATAAATATATAAAAAGTTACAGTAATTTTGTAGAGAATTAAAAACTCCAGGACAACCTGACCAATCTATCTCGTGGATCCAACTTGAAACAATAAAAAGCACGGGAAGTTTTCTGTTTCACTCACTCTCGTGTACGCTGTATTGCTAGAGTAAGAGAGTTGTGAGACGGCTGTTGCCTTTATTCATCCTTCTATAGCTTATTCTTATTCTGAGATTCGTGGATCGATTAGATACTTTGTTTATGTGGCTCTATAGATTTTGCTCGTGACTTCGCCCGCGGTTGTATTTTTAGCACGATTTTTTAGCTTCATTGTGTAATGTAAGTGTGTAATGAAATATTTCAATTATATTTTACCTACTTCTAGAATTTAATATTATTTAATACAATCTCCACACAAATGACAAACCACGAGTGGTTTCAGGGAAAATAAAAATAAATTATTTAATGTATGCAAAAACAAACATCTCATCAATTTAAAAAAAAACACGTTTAATAACAAGCCGAACTGCAAGGTATAAAATAATTAATTTTATGGTAAAAAAGATGTTTTTTTACATGATTAATATTTACCACAACGTACAGAATTTGTTCTTACTCCTTTTAAACTATATATATATATATATGTGTATATATATATATATATTTATTTATGTAAGATCAGATAGTTAGCATACCTACTAGATGAAGTACATTGATGGTTAGGAATTTGGTATGGCAAAATTGTAGGCAGAGAGCTAGCCGTTTCGGAACTGTACGCTAGTAAAAAATATTTCCATATTTTTGTTAGTGTAAGGCTTCTTACGTTATTTTGAAATTATTTGTTTTTAATATAAGCTTGATTACCACCACCACCAGCACCATAATTATCTTACCTATTTTAACTTATTTTTATAGTTTTTGTATTGGACTTGATAAGGAAATATCCAAACTGACCGCCTCATCATGTCTAGCACAAGATTCTGTAATGGAAAGTTCTGCGTGGCACTATAGTTGTTGGGCAGGCTGGCAGACGTGGCGCTTGCCATCAGGTAAATGACTTGCTTGTCTCTTTATTTAGGAACATAAATAATGAACTCGGTTCGTATGTCATTATGTTGTTATTATTACTATTATTCACTTCACTTTATGACTAAAATGTATATTTTAAATTTCATAAAAAAAAGTTAAAAAGTTTTAAAAAAAACTTTAACCTAGGGCACCGTGTAGGGTTGCAGAGAGAAGAATCTGACAATACGCAACGTGTCGAGGAGTACTGCTTTCTGCATCAAATTATTATGGTTAAATATTACTATTACACCGTCATCTTGAGATACTCAGCCAAGGCAAGCGAAAAAAAATATTAACCAAGTAAGGTTCAAAACCCAGCTACCAGCTCTCATCCCAAAAATAAACAAAAAGCGAAAGTGACCGTCCACCACCAACCTCTAAACTGATTTATGACGATCTGATTAAGCCAACTCACTGATGATTAGCCAAACAACATGACTTTTGAACATCTTTTGAAATACCCGACTGTTCTTGTTTTGAAGTTCTTGAAGTTCCACTTGGAACCTTGTTAAAGCACCTAAGTTGTAAGTGGCACTGTTATTGCTGTGGACAGGCGTAGAGCTTACCATCAGGTGAACGTCTTGCTCGTCTCGTAACTAAGTCAAATAAAATAAATAAAAGGTTTTAAAAAGTTAAATTAAGTATGTAAACCTAATGAAATGCAAAATACATTTGAACCAATCTGTCCAATTAGGGTAAGGTTTTTTCAAGAGCTTTATTCATCCGCCAAGCAGTAGTGTGCAAATATAGCTGTTCTAGTGTAAAGGGTAGGTACAGTTTCTAGCAAATTTCTGGAATCAATGACAATTTTTTTTTAAATGAAATCCCCGTACAGTGTCTCGGTGCTATCCTCTCTGACGGGCGTATTTCCGAAGCACTGGTACAGTTACCGGAGTTTCCTTTCCCTGTGCGAGATTCAGGCATGAATACCGCTTGTAAGGGAAATTTCCTTTTTCATACTCAAACCATGATTAGATAATAATCATTACTTAGTAGATTATATTTTGACTTAATTTTGTTGTTTCTGTATATGTATTTATATAACAACAAATACCAAAAATAAGAATCAAATAAATATTTAAGGGGCCATACAACAAATGTGAATTTTTTGCTCATTTTTGCTCGATATTAATAACGGCAACAAGTAGTCACAGAATATTTAGTTATATATTCAATTTAAAAATAAAAAGTTAAATTAAAATAAAATTTATATTTTTTTATTTAAATTTAAAATTTATAATTTATATTTATCCCGTACAACATAGTACGGAACCGAGCGTGCGCGAGCCCGACTCGCAATTGGCCGGTTTTTAATTTTGTATTAATTTTAAAATCCTAAGTACGCACATTCATTGTATGGTAGAGTTATACAATAAAATGTTTATTATATGAGTATGATACATAGTTAAGGTAATAATAAAGATACTGTGACAAGGTTCTATGATGGGCTACATTTCACTTTTGTTGAATATCCGCTGCACAATGAATCTTATTGTATTGAAGACAGTATTTCTTTGTATATTGTGATATACAAATAAATGTAGGCACACAATCGACAGTGGCGCCTCTCCTCATTCCCAATCTGTCATTCGGAGCGGGCGGTCGTCTCTCTTGAGCGTGTGCCTACTTACTGATAATCTGGTTGTTTTACTTTAAACCCAAGCCCTAGATTAGTGAACACAACATATATGATATTTAATAAGTACCTAATAAGGTTATGTAAATATCTATCAATGACATTACTAATTTTTTTTTTAATCTCATGAAATTGAAATGCGGATACAAGTTTCACTTTCATGACTCGTGGGTGACGAGCGCAGTGCAGTGCCGCGCAGGATTATGCAATGCAAAGTTCTGGGTGGCACTGTAACTGTTATGGGCAGACGTAGCGCTTACTATCGTGTGAACGACTTGTACTTCGCGTCATTCAGTCACTCCAAAAAAAATTGCTTAAAATTAGTGGCGGTGGTAGCCTAGTGGGACAACGTCCGTTTTGCAAGGAGAGGGTTGCGAGTTCAAATCCCAGTACGGGAGCGTACCAATGTGTTTCTCATAAAACATAGTTATGTACGTAATTACCACTCGCGTTTTGGTGAAGGAAAACATCGTGCGGAAACCCACACTTCTCCACTTGGTGAGAAGTCGTGAGATTTTAAAAATGCGTCTTTTAAAGTAAAACTTCTTTACGCACGCTTGACTTGGGGAGTAAGCTGGTGAATGCGTTACGAAAAATGTGATCGGCCGAGGCGAACGGAAGTTGAAAGGGAGATACAAGTTAGTAAACATGGAAATAGAGTTACGTTTCGTATATTTTTTTAAATATCTCTTATAAATTATTTTTTTAAATATTTTTAAACCTTATGTCCCAGCACACATTTTGTTTTTTGATATCATTAAGTCAATCTAGGCTTGATTGCGTTGAATTTATTTCAAACAATTTTAAATTAATTTAACCCTCGCGTAATTATGAAAGCCCTCTAGATCTAAGTGACACTCGTAGGTTATATTCATACAGGGCGGATATTCAGCTATAAGTTCTGAAAAAAAAGTAAGAAAGAACAAAAAAAAGAAAAAACCATGAAAGATTTTTTTAGACCATAACAGGCCGTGGATTTGTGGAAACATGCCTTATAAACCTACTCTACCATTATCTTGACCACTTAGTAACGAGAACAAATTGTTACACAACATTATTTGCACTTTTGAAAATTTATCGAGCATGAGCATTACTGGTCTCATTTTGATGAGACTTTCACTTTTAAATACATCCAGTTGTTTTTTATAATGGCTGTAAAGTCATTTTTGTGGTTTTATGGGGTTTTTTGTAGCGTTAATAAAACACAGTGCTCTTGTTTATTACTTAGTTATGTTAATTAACGAATTTAAAGCAATTTACTGGGCATTATAAGACTAAAAATACGCTATGCAGTGTTATATCTTAAGGTGACACTGTAGTGTAGCAGGGATTTTTTTATTTATTACATACTAGCAGCGCCCCGCGGTTTCACCCGCTATAACTATTATCACACAGCAACCTTAAATTTTTACGGGATAAAAATTATCCTGTGTTCTATAACAGGACCTAAAGTATCTGTATACTAAATTTCATCAAAATCCGTTCAGTCATTTTGGCGTAAAGAGAAGACAAATACACAAACACACTACTTTAAATTTTAGGTCTTCGAAGAGAATATACGATACTCTTTATCACATATATATTTTTATTTGACTGAGTGACGAAATGAGCAAGTCGTTCACCTGATGGTAAGCGCTACGCCAACCCATAACAGCCACAGCACCACCCAGAACCCTGCATTGCATAATCCAGCGCGGCAATGCACTACGCTCGTCATCCTGAGACATCGGCTCTAAAGTCTCATATGCCCAGTAATTTCACTGGAAGCAATGCCCTTCAAAGCGGAACACAGTAATGTTTGCACACTACTGCTTGTCGGTGAACATCTGGCAAAGGTAAACAGGTAGGTAGGCGGGTAGGTTTGGTAAAGTCGGTGGTAGGTAAATTAACGGTTTCTGAGGGATAACAGTTAATGCGGGTGAAACCGCGGGCCGTAGCTAGTAATAAATATAACCTATGTTACTCAGGGATAATGTAGCATTCTAATGGTGAAATAATTTTTAAAATCGGACCAGTAGTTTTTGAGTTAAAATAGAATAAAATAAAATAATAAAAATGCAGTTAAAAATAGATTGAAAAAAAGGAATTTCTTGACCGCCTGTCTGTACCTACTTTTAGTCGTTAAATCCCTGTAAGCAGTTGCCAAGAGTTACGCGATCAATAAAAATATATTTTAATCAATACAACGCCAATTAAATGTCACTTAGAACAATAATTATCCACATAGGATTAATTACAATAATTAATAATTACAATGTAAAGAATTTAATTATACTTTATGCAATCATGTTGATTCACACTTAGTAATAAGTAATGCGGCGGTAGCCTAGTGGGAGAACGTCCGCCTTCCAATCAGAAGGTCGTGAGCTCAAATCCCAGTGCAGGCACGTACCAATGTGTTTCTGTAAAACATATGTACGTAATTATCACTCGCTTTTCGGTGAAGGAAAACATCGTGAGGAAACCCACATACCTACCCGAGAATTATTTCGGAGGTAGGTATGTTATCCACCAATCCGGACTGGGCCCCCGTGGTGGATTATGGCCTTACCCTCCTTACGAAAGTGAGGAGAGACCCGTGCCCAGCAGTGGGACGTTATGGGTTGATGATGATGATGATGACGAATAAGTAATGGATTACGCATCTACACTCTATACTAGGTATAAAAAAGTTTTGTTTTTTTTTTCATATCCTACTAATATTAAAAAAGCAAAAGTTTGTGAGAATGGATGGATGGATGTTTGTTACTCTATCACGCAAAAACTGCCAAACGGATTTGGATGAAATTTGGCACACGAATAGTTTATAACCAGGATTAAGTGATAGGGTACTTTATATCCCGATAGTATGTTCCCGTGGGACAAAACGGGAACTACGCGTGTGACACCACGGGGCGCAGCTAGTAATCATTATAATTGTAAAACTGTCAACTATAACTTAATTAATATAGCAAATAATTCTGTCTTGGCCATATTTTTATACCAAATTACTGTATATATCTATCTATATATATAAAAATGTTATGTTGGTTTGTGTACGCTTCAAAAACTCAAAAAGTTCTGCACCGATCGAGCTGAAATTTTAGCATGATATATAATCCGCATCAAGGATTGTTTTTATCTATTTTTTTCATCAGTGACATATCAGCGAATGTGCGAATGTGCCACAGCGAAGCGTGGCGGGGTGCAGCTAGTAATTTATATTTATTGTAAAATGCTCTTGGATTACGTGAATGCTTTTCTCTGCACTCTCGTTTAGCCACACCACCACCATTTCAGTTCCACCTCCAGAATGACTGGTAGAAAATGCTACTTAGCTTTAAGTACTCCTTATACTCCATTTGTGTGCTAAAGAATAAATAAACAAATAAATAATAAATAAAATAAAATTCTAAAGTTTGTAAAAAAAAACCCTGTCCAGTCACAAGATCCAGTAATGTTACAGTCAAATCTCATCACGACTGCAGTATCAAAACTAGGTCAAGAATTTCAAGATAAATAATTGTTATAAGGTCAGCTTAATGTGGAGCAATTAGATAGGTCATTAGGCCAATAATGCCGCGATGGGCTGAATGGGTTTTTGTCATTTTGGTAAAGAGATAAGGAAATAAAGATAAACAGATATAGATATATTTTATATACATTTCTTTGAAGTGAAAACTTCTTTAGGTGCGTTGAGCAATTTTTGGGTTAACAAAAATCGTGGATCTCGCGTCATCGTCACCGAACGCTTTCCATGTGCTATCCTACTAATATTTTAAATGCGAAAGTTTGTTAGAATAGACGGATGGATGGATGTTTGTTCCTCTTTCACGCAAAAACTACTGAATGGATTCGAATAAAATTTGGAACACAGATAGTTTATAACCAGGTACAAAATAAACTTTTACTCAATATAGGTTACTTTTTAATATGTGCCCGTGGGACAAAACGGGAATTACGCCGGTGAAACCGCGGGGCACAGCTAGTATAGTATAATTATATAATACGGACGAAGCGATTTGCATTCACATTTATAATCCGAACAGCGAAGGAATGGAACACCTTACCAGCGTCTATGTTTCCCGAAAACTATAATCTGAAAGTCTTCAAGTCGAGAGTGAATAGTTATCTTCTAGGCAAGCATGCTCCATCATCGACCGTGTCGTCACTTACCACCAGGTGAGACTGCGGTCAAACCCTTGCCTATTCTGCAATAAAAGTTTTAAAGACGGTAACTTTTAATGAACTTTTTTCTTTAAGTATAACTATGTACACTATAATATTAAAAACAAGTTTGTTTGTATTTTTGTAAGAGTTACTGACTACTGATCTTATTTTGATAATTATTTTACTAATTGGAAGCTTCAATATCCCAGAGAAATGCTAAATTATGAAAAACGGAAATTCCACGAGTAAAACCGCAGGACGCCGCTAATTTTTAATATTTAACATGATATCACCTAGGAAGAATTATGTGTTGTGTATTTTAATAATTAATGGACATTAATTGAAGGAAAATCCTAAATCCAAATGATAAAAAAGATTATAATTATGTAGGTAGTAGCTTTAATTCCAAACAAATACTCGCAATTAAAACAAAATTGCTATTACCTATTAATAATTATTATTTTTTATCTTTTTAAACATAAATTTCCGTATCGTAACACACCGGATGCTATCAACAATATAAAAAAGGGCCTTGACGGCAGTCGGACAGACGGAAAGACGGACAGACGGACAGACGGATAGACGGACAGACGGACAGACGGACAGACGGACAGACGGAGAGACGGACAGACGGACGGACGGACAGATGGACGGACGGACAGATGGACGGACGGACAGACGGACAGACAGACAGACGGACAGACGGACAGACGGATAGACGGACAGAAACACAGACGGACAGACGGACAGAAACACAGACGGACAGACGGACAGACGGACGGACGGACAAACTGACAGACGGACAGACGGACAGAGGGACAGACGGACGGACGGACAAACTGACAGACGGACAGACGGACAGACGGACAGAGGGACAGACGGACGGACGGACATATGGACGGACGGACAGATGGACAGACGGACAGACGGACAGACGGACAGACGGACAGATGGACAGACGGACAGACGGATAGACGGACGGACGGACAGACGGACAGACGGACAGACGGACGGACAATAAAGACAAATGTGTGGTGGACTTTATACCCAAAAAGATGCTCCAAAAACCATTTCACAACATTATCATTAAAAGGTCCTATTGCTATAAATCGCGATTTAAGTACAATGTTACTGTTTTAAGTGCAATATACTTAAGTTCTGCATAAGCAAGTACTTAAAGATTTCAATGTCGGTTTCGTAGATATTATCTAATACATAATAATATGAATATGCGCTCTCAATGGCTGTTAGTGAACTACACAGTGTTCATCACTTTCATATGAAGACATATCTATGTGAATATACGCCTCGAAATGCATTCTACAAGATAATTATGTTATGAAACGTTAGATGTGTTAGGGTTGCCATCCGTCCGGGTTTCCCCGGATTTGTCCTAGCTTAGAGGACTTACGGGGAGCGTCCGGGCGGGGCTTCATTTCTAGTCCCGGCATAAAAATTAAAAGTCTTGGGCCGCATCACACGCACTGTGCCACTATTCTGTATTACACTAACAATGTTTTAAAAAAACCTGTTAAAATGTCCGGGTTGTGGGCTCTAAAGTCCGGGGTTTTCACGCGTCCTATTTTTATTTTTTTTTAATAGGTGGCAAACAAGCATGCGGCCCACCTGATGATAAGTGGTCACCGCCGCTTATGGACATCTGCAATGCCAGGGGCATTGCCTACCTTTATTAGTAAGGACTCTTTTAACCCTTTTTCTCTTTTGACTCTTGTTCTCTTTTTTATCTTCTCTCTTTTTTTTCGTTGCCTAATTTTAGAGATTGCTATCCTAGATGTATTTCACACGGAGCTGTGGATACGTCAATACGTGTCTTGTCCACACTACAAGGTACTCCACGTAGTGTCATTCTGCGGTTTATTCAGCAAACTTACTGTATACAAATGAGAAGGGACATTTTGCACCGCCAATTAAAAACGGCCAAGTGCAAGTCGGACTTGCGCACTAAGGGTTCCATACCATTATCTATAAAACAAGCAAAAAAATCACGTTTGTTGTATGGGAGCCCTATTTAATACTTATTTTATTCAGTTTTAGTGTTTGTTGTTATAGCGGCAACAGAAATACATCGTCTGTCAAAATTTCAACTGTCTAACTAACACGGTTCATGAGATACAGCCTGGTGATAGACGAACAGACAGACAGATAGACAGACAGCGAAGTCTTAGTAACAGGGCCCCGTTTTACCTTTTGGGTACGGAATCCTTAAAACACTTTTTTTTATTGCATAATAATCAAGCATTTGACCGTGGTCTCACCTGATGGTAAGTGACGACACGGTCGATGATGGAGCATGCTTGCCTAGAAGATACCTATTCACTCTCGACTTGAAGACTTTCAGATTATAGTTTTCGGGAAACATAGACGCTGGTAAGGTGTTCCATTCCTTCGCTGTTCGGATTATAAATGTGGATGCAAAACGCTTCGTGCGGATCGGAGGAATGTTTACCATGTACGGATGCCGTATTTCCGTACGCCTTGTTGTCCGATGGTGGAAGGTGATGAAGGAATCAAGTTGTGCAGCTCCAACGCACACTCTCCGAAATCTATCTTATATAAAACTGAAAACAAACAATGAAAACAACTTCGTCCATATATTCATAGGTCGCAGTAATAGAGTCATTATCAATAGATGAGCCAATCCGATCATCAGATCTAGTTGGGTAACGCCGATAAAGGTCACTCTAATTATACACCCAGGCTACACCTTGAACCAAAGCGTAATGCGAAATGGCAACCCAATTTCCCTTTCAGCCGTCGCAAATCGATCTCCGCACTATCGATTAATCGATCGGTGGCGTTCGATTCCGGCGCTCTAATTCTGGGTGTTTGTGGGACCATGGTCCTTGTATATCCTGATTCCCTAGAAACAGGGAATCCTTATTAGTGGTCAGGATCTATGTGTCTGATAGTGACTCGATCGACTCGGGTGGCACTGTAACTGTTATGGGCAGGCGTAGCGCTCACCATCAGATGAACGACATGCTCCTTTCATTACTCAGTTAAATAAAAAAACACATGTACATAATTATTACTCGCTTTTCGATGGTGAAGAATTATTTCAGAGGTAGGTATATTATCCACCAATCCAGTACCGGTCCGCGTGGCTTATTATAACCTAATCCTCCCCGTCTAAAGTGAGGGGAGACCCGTGCTCAGCAGTGGGACGTTATGGGTTGATGATGATGATGATGAGACACTATAAATATCAACTACGGTAACGTAGGTATGCCTCGGAAGCGTCGCTTGCGATGGCGATGGCTTTGTCTCGATTGTGGCGGCAAAAAAACACCATTGACAACCAAATTTATGCCCCAAACTGCCTGAATTAGTAAATACTAAACTGCCGTACCATAACCTATACGGCAAACTGAACATTACGGCGCAAATACCATAATAATTCACTAAAGACGATATTTCGCACCTTACCATTACCGTAACATTGTTAAGCAATTTCCAATACGAATTGTATGATTTATTGTATGGTAACATACAAAAGAAATCGTGGAAGAGCAACTTTTGGCATTTGAGTGGTAATAGGAAACAAATTTGTCGTAAATAAAGTTTTTAAATATAATTATGTATTATGTGTTATATATTTGTATTAGTATGTATGTTTATTATATTATGGTATATATTAAGTTTATTTTGTGTGTAATATGTATCTATTTATTTATTTCTTTTATTCTATGTATATAAGGAAAGCCACCGTCCGATGTCCTAATTACTCCTCTCCGTGCATGGTTGTCTGGAAGAGATCGCTCTGAGCGATAAGACTGCCCATTGTGACACTAATTGTAAAATTTGTTTTGTTCTAGTTTTAAGTTTTCTTTGTTCTGTGGTGTTTCAATAAAAAGTTTATCTATCTATCTATTATGCCGGTTTGGTTTTGACCTTAGACTTGTCAGTTGGAGGAAAAGATCGGAGTCGGTACCTTGTCAGCATCTATCAATCAATCTTACATAATTCTTTTTTTTTTCTTCTTTTTATTTTTCTATTTTTTTTTTCTTCTACTATCTTTTTCTACAGGGCGGTGGTAGCCTAGTGGGAGAACGTCCGCCTTCCAAGGAGAAGGACGTGAGTTCAAATCCCAGTGCGGGCATTTACCTATGTTTTTCTGTAAAAAGCATATGTACCTACGTAATTATCAATCGCTTTTCGGTGAAGGAAAACCTCGTGAGGAAACCCACATGCCTATCCGAGAATTATTTTGGAGGTAGGTATGTTATCCACCAATCCGGATCGGGGCCCCGTGGTGGATTATGGCCTAACCCTAATCACGAGAGTGAGGGGAGACCCGTGCCCAGCAATGGGACGATATTTTTCTAATAATATTATACGCCTTTAAATTATTTTAAGTCAGTTTGTAGTATGGATGGACGGATTTTGATGGAATTTCGTATATAAAATACGACATAGGATACATTTTAATCCTGTAGAAGATTAACAGTTCCAGTGGGATTATCGATAACGTAGGTAAAACCGCGGCGCGCTGCTAGTATGCCATAAAGATACCCTTAAAAATTAAAAGTAAATACATGGTTTGTTCGACACGATGCTTAATGAAATTACTGTGGGTTTACGCACGTCTTTATAATGATTTCGGCCTCAAACTTAAATAAAAAAAATAGTTATTACACGATAGAACAAAATTAATAGGTTTTTTTACCACAGGGTTACTTCATTATAATACCAATGCAGTACGTTAGAACTTTGTCATAGTAAAGTTGTTTCATGTAGAGATGTTTCAACCATTGTGGTCAGATAGGCCGTTTATTTCGAAGGTATGCGATTCACCTATCCGAACCGGGCCCCGTGGTGACATTTAATTAGAAAAGTTTTGTTATTTTTATTATTTGACTGGTGACGAGACGAACAAGTCGTTCACGTAATGGTAAACGCTACGCCTGACCATAACAGTTACAGTGCCACCCAGATCTTTGCATGGCATAATCCTGCGTGTCACTGCACTGCGCTCGTCACCCTTCATGAAATTTAATTTATAATATATGTTTTTTAAATTAATTCATTCATTCATTAATAATTAAATCACCCCCCCCCCCCCCTCCCCCCACCCCCAAAACAAGTGTATTTTAGGACCTACAAAGAATATTACAATTTTTAGAATAATATCTATTTTTTAATTTTTAGAGTAGCCGCTTTTCAGCTTAGAAAGTGCGCATTTGACGAAAAACTAAATATACGGGATGTCTTACGCCCCCCCCCCCTCCGGTGATATTTCTTGATTTGTGCTAGACCCCCCCCTTTCAAGCCCCATGTAATTAATGGGCGGTCCCTTATTACGACAAAGTACGATCACGATAGATATTGCATCCGTTCTCACGGTGAATGCGCTCGCGCATCTATTCGGCGATTCAGTAGTAATCATTATACTTAGTGTAATCGTGATTATGGTCCACTGAAGGGCACACTTGCTTAGACCATTACCTGATCGAAAGTTCATTGCAAATAAAAGTTTTAAAGACTCTTGCGATAAAGCCATAGTCAAAATCGACAAAAGTGTCAAGGTATAAAAAAGTCTCCATTCACATCGGCCCCAAAATGGCGCCTACACGCGGAATCTACCACCACATCCAGGATATATAATACTGGTAGGCCTCTTCTGCAAGAGACCGCCTGGGGAAGTACCACACCTTTGCCAGATATTCAGTAGTATGCAAAAATTACTGTTTTCCGGTTTTTAGGGCATTGTTTCCAGCGAAATTACAGGGGGTACGAGACTTTAGAGCCGATGTCTCAGGGTGACGAGCGCAGTGAAGTGCGCAAGATTATGCAATGCAAAGTTCTGAGTGGTGCATTTATTGTTATGGGCGGGCGTAGCGCTTATCATGAACGACCTGCTGGTCTCTTAACTCAGTCAAATTAAAAAATGAACGATGGTACGGTTATTTCTTTTGAGGTATTCAACATTACAACAAAATTAAATAAAAGAAATTTTAACCTCTTTTAAATTGATTAGCCGACCGAAGATTCGGTTTCGGTTTCATCTGGAAATCTTGTTTCGGTCAGACACTACTTAAAATACACCTTCTATTTTATTTTAGAGTCGGTTAAAACATGGATCATCAATGAAATTAATAAGTTCCAAACCTATAATCCATCCATATTATAATCTCATCAATTCCCATCCATTTTACGGCTAATAACCCGACACTAATGATCATATATGACGAATAACCTCAATTCGAAGGCAACAATGGCTGATGTGAGACAGTTCAATAACTATAAAACTTATAGTGCAAGAGGCGGTGGCCAAGTTGAGCAAGGTGCAAAAACAATTCGCTGTCAGTTGGAGTAGAGATGATATTTGACAAATAACCTAATTTGACCGATGCGATTTAATTTGTTCAAGAGCTATAATTTACTTGTAATGCGAGAGATGATGGTTACTTAGACTAAGGAAGGTGTTGGATAACAACCGAGACCGACGGCGTAACGTCCCTTTCGAAGCACTAAGCGACGGTTTACACAAGATATAGGTTTTGTACTAGAATTAATATTTTGAGACATCCTAATTACAGTTTAATTTAATTAAGAATTTAAAATCAGCAATAAGGTCACGTTAAGTGTCTAATTAGCTGTAAGTTGTATAACATAGTTTGACAATTTTTTATCCTGCGATCAATACGGTTGTATAGTGGCGATAGACCTTTTTTACCTGACTTCGCGATGCGAAGCAAGGTATTGTGTTTATCAGTCTATGTATTTGTGTAAATATTCTAAATGAGTGCTTTTTTCTTATTATTATGTCAACCAGAATGTCAAAGGAAAACTGAATGAAATATGAATTTTGTTACGTCAGAAAATATATAAAATCGAAAGAAAATATCGTTTCGCATCTTTTACATTTGTTGTTCAAGGTATGAAAACCCAATTGGGGTTGTGCTCTGGCTTTGCAACATCAAGCACCTTACACAGATAAATCGCCATCTCCCACACTACAATTCCTTCCACCTACACTTCGCATTCCTTAGCAGTGCTCTTAGCGTATCATCTACAGGTAATGCAGGTATGCCGTGACGCAATGCACTGTATACCTTAAGTGCATATACACTATACAGGATGTATACAGGTCACAGGATGTTTTTACAAAGGTCAAAAGAGACAGGTGGTTGTGACGTATCATTTATACCATATCGGCCCACTGCGAGCACGGGTCTCCCCTCACTTTCGTGAGGAGGATTAGGCCATAATCCACCACGAAAGCCCGGTCCGGATTGGTGGATCACATACCTAAGAAATAGTTCTCGGGTATGTGGGTTTTCAAAGATTTTACAAAAAACACATTGGTACAAGCCTGCACTGGGATTTGAACTCACGACCTTCTGATTGGAAGGCGGACGTAGTTTCAATTAAATTGTGCTGACCCTTTTGCATCCTACCATCGCCATGGTCACATCAAAAGATGATATAATATTGAATAAAACAACAATTTATCAAATTCCCTATATTACATTATGTCATAGTGCTTATATTCTAACACAGAAGTATATTATGTAATGTAATGTGAGCTGTTTTTGTCGGGTGATTAGATACTTAAGTAATAAAGGTCAACTTCCAAGCGTCTGACGCGAGATCTAAAGCTAGATTCACATTTGTCTGACGTGTCGTGTCGTGATGCATCAGAAAGGTATCGGTTTCATACATGTAATATGGTAGCGTTCACATTTCTCCGATGCAGTATGTTGGGACGGCTTGTGTAAATGTATGAAAGCGATACATTTCTGATGCATCACGACACGACACGTCAGACAAATGTGAATCTAGCTTAAGCCTCACGTGGGTGACGTTGGTGCGGCGTGCGTTACGCGTCAGTGCTATCACCATTTTATTTTTTTACTCGGGGAAATGCATTAGGCATACCACCCGGCCCCGGGGGGGGAGGGGGGGGTGTTGGTTATGTGGGACTCCCCCGCCAGAACGTGGTCTGAGGAGGCTTACCCACTGAAACCCCGGGGTGTTCTCCTCTCCGCATTATGGAGGTGGTCACGGGTACGAACGGCGCTTCCGCAACCACCTCTGCGGGCGCCCTCTCGGGCTCAGCACGTGAGGCTTGGGCCTCTTTCTCCGCTGGGTGCGTCCCGGAACACACGGGCCGCACCTCAGCTCGGGACTTCTGACTTGGGCGTTGAACCCCCCGATCCGCGGCCCAAAAGTCCCCGTTGTGGTCCTTCACTGTGCCCCCTGCTGATCAGGGGGACACGCGAAGGACCTCTTCCCGCCAGGTTATTTGCTACGGCCACCAATTCCCCTAGGAGAATTGCTAACCGAACCCCAGGGTGCACCGTCCCAGCTGCTGCCCTTCGCATCGAGAGGGACGAACAACAGCCGGGCACTCGTGGAGGTTACCTGGCCCGCACCCCTCAGTGCTATCACCATCATCATCATCAGCCATCTGCTCGACGTAACATAGGCCTCCTAGTGAACGATACTGAGCCCGATCTTCGACTCTCCTTTTCCTACAATTTTTTTATTCTGTGGTATTAAGTAGGTGTACCATTAATTTATCTGTGGTTAAAAAATGAATGGAAGTTTTGGCGGGAAACCGAAAATTTGAAATTGTATTTGTATTTTTTAAGTAAATCTTCTTTACGGACGCATGACTTGGGGAGTACGCTGGTGAATGCGTTACGAAAAATGTGATCGGGCGAGGCGAAAGGAAGTTGAGAGGTAAATTAGGTTATTAACGTTAAAAGGTGATAAATTATATATCGATAATATAAAAAATAAAATGAAATAATTTTTTTAAGCAATTATTTCCTCGTTTAGTCGACGCCGCTGGTGACAAGAGGGCTGGCTCATTTCCCGCACAGAGAATAGCTATTGCTATTCAACGTGGAAATGCAGCCAGTGTTCTTGGCACCGTGCCTCATGGACACCCTCTTTTGTTAGATTTTTATGTTTTTAGTTTTAGTTAGTTTTCCTTTTATTTATATTGTTATTTAAGATAGATAGATAGATAGATAAACTCTTTATTGAAACACCACAGAACAAAGAAAACTTAAAACTAGAACAAAACAAATTTTACAATTAGTGTCACAATGGGCGGTTTAAGTTGTGTCAATAAATAAAATATTACTAAAAAAAAAAAAAGAGCAATAGAAGTTTTACTCTAGTCGTGTGGTCTAAAGCACACTCGTTTTTTTCTCAAACATGTGTTTCTTTATGTTTTAATGTGTAGTATTTCTGGAATATTATCCATTAAATTGGGATTTAACTGGGATTTTCGGACTTAACATTTTGTCTAATGTCTAGTTATAGAGAATTTTTTTTATAAGTGACACTGGGTATATTATGCACTTATCGTGCGGAGCCAGAACGGAAAAAAAGTATGAATGAACCCCACCACGTGTTGCGCAGTAAATTAGGAGTTTGCCCACCTACTTGTGGCATTGTTTGCGCACTTTGTTTCCCGCAGAATATTATAACCACTGGTATACTGTGGACTTGGACCTTAATTTAAGGAATATAATAGAAAAGTCTTTATTCTACACCAGATAAAAAATAAACACAGTGCAGAAAAGTTACAATAGGTAAACATGGGTAGTACAATGGGCTGTCTTGTCGCTGAAAGCGATTTCTTCCAGACAAACCTTATAATGACATGATTAAATAATTTATATTTTACTTAAAGCTCTTTCAAATACTGCATCTTTATATATACAAAACGATATTGTGTGTATGTATGTTCTCTATGGACGCCAAAATGGCAGGATTGATTTTGATTAAATTTTCAAACAATCCTCAGATTAGCACAACGGGTCATCATGTAAAATTTCAAACGAAGTAGAATAGAATAACATAGAATACAAAACTCTTTATTGTACACCACAAACAAAAATAAACACAGTACGGAAAAAATACCATAGTTACTAAATAACTACTATTATAATATTAACATTTAATGGAATCCCGCAAATATCGGAATTTGCCGGGAAAAGGGCATGTCCATGTTATGACCTCATGATGTAAGGACGAAAAATCTGGGGTGCGGGCCAGGTAACCTCCACGAGTGCCCGGCTGTTGTTCGTCCCTCTTGATGCGTTGCATCCGGAGGGAAGGGCAGCAGCTGGGCCGGTGCACCCTGGGGTTCGGTCAGCAATTCTCCTAAGGGAATTGGTGGCCGTAGCAAATAACCTGGCGAGAAGAGGTCCTTCGCGTGTCCCTCTGATCAGCAGAGGGCACAGCGAGGGACCAATAACGGGGACTTTTGGGCCGCGGATCGGGGGTCCAACGCCCAAGTTAGAAGTCCCGAGCTGAGGTGCGGCCCGTGTGTTCCGGGACGCACCCAGCGGAGAAAGAGGCCCAAGCCTCACGTGGCGAGCCCGGGAGGGCGCCCGCAGAGGTGGTCGCGGAAGCGCCGTGCGAACCCGTGACCACCTCCATAATGCGGAGAGGAGAATACCCCGGGGTTTTAGTGGGTAAACCCCGCCAGACCAGCTGGCGGGGGAGTCCCACATAACCACCCCCCCGCCCCCGAGGGCCGGGTGGTATGCCTAATGCATTTCCCCGGGAAAAAAAAAAAAAAAAAAAAAAAAAAAAAAAAAAGGACGAAAAATCTACCTTATTTTTAATTTCATTGAGTGACGAGACGAGCAAGTCGTTCATCTGGTGGTAAGCGCTACGCCTGCCCATAACAGTTACAGTGCCACCCGGAACTTTGCATTGCATAATCCTGCGCGGCACTGCGCTCGTTATCCTGAGACATCGGCTCTAAAGTCTCATATTCCCAGTAATTTTGCTGGAAACACCTACCTACCTACTCCGGTCTCCGGTTCATGACCCACTGCCTCTTCAGTTTTTATGCCATTCATTACGTCAAGTGACCAAGAAGCATTTAACAATGATTCAATAGTCATAAAGCTACAGGGGCTGCATTGCAAGAGATAATAAAGCAATTATCTCAAATCACGAGCCGACAATTTCCAAAATAGATTTTTACAACTTTTCGGTTCGTTAAACACAACTACCGGATTATCAAAAGCGATGCCATCTCGAGTTGAGATACAGAACAATATGACTGTATGTCAGTCTGTTTGGGTTCCAGTAACACTAGTCATCGCCGTACGGTTTTCGTCTTCGAAAAATCATGATGCCGTGTGTTTTTTTTACTAGATTAGAATAGGTAAGCATTTGACCGCAGTCTCACCTGAGGCCTCACCACGAACAGTTAAATCCATCCAGTTTAAGGCCATAAGCTGAACTGCCCTGCTAACTGTCACCACCAATATCGCTCGGCGTTCATAAGTCGACCAGAGACATTTATCCAAAGAGATGGGAAGAATTTGTGTGCATTTATGGGAGTTTATATAGCTCCATCTCATTATCTGCAGTCTATTTTTGAGTTATGTCACGTCACATTTGCCATTTATGAGTGTGTGGTGCTGAACGGCCTAGATTGGATTTTTAATACAAAATGAATCGATTCCTCATCATCATTTATTAATAAATCCTTACGGCAATGTCAGCTTTTCATTTTTCTGAACAAAATTTCATATCAAATGTTATAATTTATGGCCTTCCTTTTATTTCTGACACCATGTTATTTAGCAAAAAATAATCCTTCTATCTTATAATCCTTGATAAAGCTACAGAGTGATTATTTTTCTCGTGTAACGGGTTCGATTCCCGGTTCAAACATGTAATTATTTAAATATTTAAGTTTAAATTGTTTTTTAAATTCAAATAATGTCTTCTTTCAGTAAAATGTTCCATCTACAATATTCAAGGTACTTTCCCTCCATGTGGCATATCCGTGGGACACCCTGTATAATGTATATTGATAAATCAGTGACCGGCGAGATCCTTTGATACCATTTCGCAATTTCATAAACGTAGTTTGTTAGACTAGTATATAGGCCTTATTTTACAGTTTATCATTACTATAATATTTTTAATTATTTCTTTGTTTTGTAAATTACATAAATAGAGCGAAGCCGGTAGGCAAAGTTTGTCTTCCCATATAATGCACTGTTAAATTGACAGCACTTTTGACACCGTTGGCTCGTGCAGATGCTGGGCCCTGTTGCTATTAGAAATTTTGCGCGGTAGTTAGCTATCATTAGGGATGTTTAAATATCGATGAGGATATCGATAAAATTTGTCGGCCATTTTAGTGCAAATATGTCCCCGTTGGTATTGTAAAATGTAGGTAGGTACTCCTTATAGTGAAACTTTTCACTTACGGCGCGATATTAATTAAATTTAAAACAGTTTTTCGTTTTTGGAGCTAGATAGGGTAATTAGTTAAAATAATAGTGAAATTTGTGACAATGTCAGTTCCTTCTTAATTATATTCTGCAAAAATGTTTAACTCTAATACAGCTGATTAATCAGATAAGTCAATAAGCACTGTCGTCGATTGAACGGTTAATTGGGTTATTTGAGATTTCTGGTCAAGTGGTATTAAATATATCTTCATAATATCGTAAAAAATATCTACTATTGTTGCAAATTTAATTATCATATAAATTAGTGACCCGGTCGAGGGCCAAAAACAAAAAAAAACAGCTTGAAATTGGAATTTTCTCTTATAAGCGAACCGTACCACCTAATTTCATTTTTTTATTTCTAATAGTCAAGTATATGACCACAGACTTACCTGACGGAAAACGAAGACGCAGCCAACTGTGTAGTTTGCTTGCCTAGAAGATACCATTCAATATAATTATATTTATTAAGCTATATTTTCAGTCATTGACCTTTGACATAGCAACTTAGTTTCGGCTATAAAAAGTTATTCCAGAAGCTTTAATCGATAACTATAACTTTTAACTTAAATATCGATAGCTACAGGTAGCTCCTCGAAAACACTTTCGATTGTTTTTACACCGATTTCGATTTGTCTCGATAAACTTCAATCGCCTTGTCCAATTTGTCGACACTTTATCGATAATTTTGAGATGTCGATGACATCACTAGTGTAAAGGGTAAGGCACACTTCGGTTTTTATTATGCCAATTTGAAATGAAAAAGGTTAATAAGTCTTTGTTACATGGTGTGTGCCCTAGCGTTATTTAATCGTTACTAACCATAATTAGTTATAAATAATTATACTTTACGACTATAGTAGCAAATTGCTTGTTAGGGTTCCGTACTCAAAGGGTAAAACGGGACCCTATTACCAAGACCCCTGTCTGTGTGTGTCCGTCTGTCACCAGGCTGTATCTCATGAACCGTGATAGTTAGATAGTTGAAATTTTCACAGATGATGTATTTCTGATGCCGCTATAACAACAAATACTAAAAAACAGAATAAAATAAATATTTAAGGGGGCTCCCATACAACAAACAATATTTCAATATTTTTTTACTCGTTTTTGCTCGATATTGATAACGGCAACAGGTAGACGCTTCACAGAATATTTAGTTATATATTGACTTTAAAAATAAATAATTGAAATAAAATTATTTTGCTGTTTTTATAGACAATGGTACGGAACCCTTCGTCCTCGAGTCTGACTCGCCCTTGGCCGGTTTTTTTATAGGTCAGTAGCAGGCAGAGATGGTTAAAAAAGTATGTCAAGCGTTAATGACAGGTGCTGTACTTTTTTTTATTTTATTTTATTAGCTTCAGACTATATATGTATGTAACGGAAACTTTGAACAGGATTTGGACTCCGTTCAAAATGTTGGAACAAATCGAAATTTTGCACACTTATCGAGGACCGATGATAATAGGTTTTTTTTTTTATTTGTGGAGAAACCAGATGATCAAGTCGTTCACCTGATGGTAACGCTATGCCTGCCCATAACAGTTACAGCGCTACCCAGAAATTGCTTTTAAATTATATTGCGCGGCACTGCACGGCGGTCGACACCCTGAGACATAGGTTCTAAAGTCGATGCCTTCGATGCCGGAAAGATCCTTCAAACTGGAACACAATAATGTTTTCACACTACTGCTTCGTGGATGAATATCTGGCAAAAGCGGCCTGCCACTACATTGTTTTAGGATAAAAACCCAACTAAATAATTGTTAAATTATTTAATGTAAGGTAACCGCAAACGACATGAAAGCGGTCACACTACACACCACGGTACTCCTCTCTATGCACGGTTGTCTGGAAGAGATCGCTCTGAGCGATAAGACCGCCTATTGTGACACTAATTGATAAATTTGGTTTTTTTTTTATAATTTGTGTTGTATAGTTCTTGTTGTTTTGTGATACTTACTTAAATCAACTCGATTTTTATAAAAAAACTGTCATTCTTTTTTTACATCTCAAATCTTTTATTTTTACCCTTCAATCTATGTCAACTAAAAATTCTAATGTGTTCAATTAGAATACGTTCTCTCTGAAATGAAAATAAAAAAATATTCATTTCCGTTACACATTTGCAGTCATTTGCAATTTTGACCTTAATTTCCTTTACCTAAATTATGTTAACCTACTTACAGCCATACTCAGAGATACCAATTAAAGATAATCGGCATTATCAGTAGGGATAACAGGGGATAATAGGAATAATAGGGTAATATGTCAATAAGCCGTCAAACTAATGATTTCAGTGTTTATTGACATATTTGAGCGATACGGTGCATTAGTGCTAAATATTCCAACATAAGAACGAAAAGAATGATTCACGGTTGGCGCGAAATACACTCTTGTTTATATTAGTGACCCAGTGTAGCTCTAAAAACGAAAAATCTGTTTGAACTTTAAATTTCCCGCCATAGCAGAGACGAACCACCTTAACAACAAACATAATTGTTATAAATATTTTTTTTTATTTCGTAATACAGTCTCGTTTATATCAGTGACCCGGTGTAGCTCTAAAAACGAAAAAACTGTTTGAACTTTAAATTTCCCGCCATAACAGAAACGAACCACCTTAACAACAAACATAATTGTAACAAATAATTTATTTTTCTTTCGAATTGATACAGTACGCCTAGGTTTAAGTGGTCACACGCAGCATACTGTGAAAAATGTTGCATATGGCTTACTATGCCATTAAATGGATGTAATTTTTTTGTTTTATACAGTGTTTTGTCGATTAGTCCGCATTGCAATGCGAATAATTGTGGTGGGTGTAAATAATGGAACCATTACTTCTTCCGTAGTGGATTTTATTACCTTTATTAAGCATTATAATGTACAGATTATCCCTAGAGATGAAATAAAATTAACATACAATAATTTTTTTTAC
Organism: Campaea margaritaria; assembly: GCA_912999815.1. NCBI lineage: Eukaryota > Metazoa > Arthropoda > Insecta > Lepidoptera > Geometridae > Campaea > Campaea margaritaria. The sequence goes on from OU538814.1 coordinate 6,729,138, forward strand.
TACTTTCATAGGCTTTTATTTAGTCACTAGCTGCGCCCCGCGGTTTCATCCGCGTAGAATATCATATTTATTTATATCTAATTAAAAGCCTAAAAAATAAATTTCAAGCTTCTAACTTCAAAAATGACGAAACTTCAATACAAACTTTCATCCCCTATTTCAAACCCTTACAATGCTTTTATCGCATTAAAAAGTACCCTATGTCCTTTCTCAGGCTCTAGACTATCTCTGTACCAAATTTAATTTCAATCAGTTCAGTAGTTGAGGTGTGAAAGAGCAACAGACAGACAGAGCTACTTTCGCATTTATAATATAAGTAGGGATTATCGTCATCGACCTATATCGGCCTACTGCTGAGCACGGGTCTCCCCTCACTTTCGTGAGGAAGATTAGGCCATAATCTAATGTCTCTTATAATAAAAATTAAAAATATATATATTGCACATCCGAAATGGATATAGAATGTCGCTAAATAAATAATTTTAAGATCTTTATACACAGTTTTAAACAATAAAATTTATTCTTATTCTTATTCTTATCCAACACGGGGGCCAAAATACGTATTCGGAAAGCTGATCAGAATAAGTCGAAACACCATCAATCGTTAGTCACTGAGGAGTTCCGTTGCCTACCTTCCGTCTCCATCGTCAGATCAGCTCGCTGTCACCATAATATTGTATTGTCATCGAAACTTGGCAGGCATGCAAATTTCCAGGACGTACAAGTGAAGTTAAATAAAACCAACAACCGTTAACCGTCATTTCTTACATAAGTTCAGCATTTTTTTTTTGATAAGGTATTTTATTGTTAATTTAGGTTTCAGTAAAAACCCTAATTATTATAAAAATAAACGCAAAAACGTAATAATCTGCTTATCGTTCATTACCGTGTTCCAGTTTGAAGGGCACTGTTTCCAGCGAAATTACTGGGCATGTGAGACTTTAGAGCCGATGTCTCAGGGTGACGAGCGTAGTGCAGTGCCACGCAGGATTATGCAATGCAGTGTTCTGGGTGGTGCCGTGACTGTTATGGGCATGCGTAGCGCTTACCATCAGGTGAACGACGTGCTTGTCTCGTCACTCAGTCAAATAAAATTAAAAAAAAAGTTTGCAAATAATTGTCACGTTTAACTTGCGGTGGTAGCCTAGTAGGAGAACGTCAGCCTTCCAATCAGAAGGTCGTGAGTTCAAATCCCAGTGCGGGCACGTACCAATGTGTTTCTGTAAAACATATGTACGTAATTATCACTCGCTTTTCAGTGAAGGAAAACATCGTGAGGAAGCCCACATACCTACCCGAGAATTATTTCGGAGGTAGGTATGTTATCCACCAATCCGGACTGGGCACCCGTGGTGGTTTATGGCCTAACCCTCCTCACGAAAGTTAGGAGAGACCTGTGCCCAGCAGTGGGACGTTATGGGTTGATGATGAACTTGCTAGTTAAGTTTAAGGCCATACCCGGCTTCCCTAACTCTACTTAACAATAACATTACAAAACTCAAAACTATAACTTTCTATCGAAATTACATAAAATATTTATTTTTAGAAATTCCGAAAATACCGAGAAAGCTCAATAACAATAATAATTGAAAGAAATGCTCGAAAATAACAATGTGGAGATAATAAAAAAGTCATTTATTTAATGCAACTCAAATGAATGTTTGTATTGCACTTTAAACTTTAACGATTATACTCTTGTAAATGTAAAGTTATGTAAATGTAAATGTGCTTCGTGATAATGTAACCTTAAATTTTTAGATAAGGTACTTTTGTAGCGCTTATTAAACCTTAAAAATATATTGAACGTTCTGAGAGAATTAATAATTTACATACATACAGTCACGCCTTTCTCCCGTCGGGATAGGCAGAGACTACATCTCTCCACATTCTACGATCCCAGCGGGAAGCAGTACGCCAACTCCCTGACACCCTCTACAGGTTCCTGGAACTCCCGACCAATAGGCTGTGTAGGGTCCATGCGTGGTCCATTTTTTTTTATTAGACTGTGTGGCGAGACGAGTATGTCGTTCACCTGATGGTAAGCGCTACGCATGCCCATAACAGTCACAGCACCACCCTGAACCCTGCATTGCAAACCATAATTGTAGCAAAAATATTAATTTTGCACAATTTAAAGTACCTTTAGCATTTTTAATACAATAATTATTTGAACCCAAAATCCCGACTTCAAATGGATTTGGTAAAAATAAAACTGCTGAACGGAGTTTGATGAAATTTCCAAAGGAATGTATATTAAAAAATATTTTTCTGGAGTTTATAAATGACGGAGTTTTGAAGAAAAAACCATAAAAAGTAAAACCGAATTGAGAACCTGCTCCTTTTTTTGAAATCGGTTAAGAAGGAAATAAAATATTATTTACATTTCTTATTTATTTTTAACGATTTTGGATCACAAAAGATGGTATTTACTAGTCCATCAAGAAAGGTTTTTTTGCTTCTCCCATAGATTTTAGGTATTTATTAAAATATGAATTAATTTATGTTTTACATTAATTTATTCATTTTAGGAATTAGTATCTATTCATAATGTAATTTGTTTTTTTTTTATCTTTTTAATCTGGCAAAGCTTTCTTAGTCGTATCAAGATCAGCACATTATAAGCCTAAAACACTTCGTCTAATAAATGAAAACTAATTCCTTAAATAAATAATATAAAGCTTATATTAATTAGACTTTTATTCATTAAATGATTTTAATTTTCTCCATGTTCTAAAGTTTCATATAATTTGATTATACTAACCCACCATTTTTTTAGATAAAAGAACTCATTTAAGTATGTTTATTGCAAAAAAAGACATTGGGATTCAAAACAGTAATTATTAAAAAACTTCAAAACAGTAAGTATTAATTTGCATTAGTTACCTCTACATTACTAAAATAAAAAAAAAACTTAGGTCAATGTAACATTTCCCGCTCTTTTTTCACAGAACGAAAAAAAAAGAACTTTTCTCCCAAGGCAAAGGCCGAAACAACATTCCGCCATTTGTTCTTCATGTTCACGATTCATTGAATCTAACCCTAAAAGAAGACCCGGAAGAATGTCCCTCCCTTCATCCTTGGCACATCAGAAATAAGAGCATCTATATAAACGGAGAGGGACGGCTCGCTGTCAGTCGTGCGTAGTGCGTCAAGGTGCAGTGTTGTGTGTAGTGTGTGTCGGACTTTACTTTCGAAGGTGATTTCTTTTTTTTAATTTTTGTTTCGTCTGAAGATTTTGGTAACGTACCTATTGCAGATTATGCCTAGTCTGCGAGTTAAGTTTTGTTTAGAAAATATTGAAGGTTTCACAATGAACGAAACGTGTTTTAGGTTAGTGCGTTTTCAGGACATTTTCTGGTTTCGCATAATTTTGCAATAAAGAAAAAAATATGAAAAAACTTACACGTTAAAAAAAATATTTCGGTAGAATTTTTTTTTAATGTCCACCTTCATCAATAAGTTATACGAAAAAAAAAATAACATCGATTCGAATTCGAAAAAATAACATCGAACATTTTAAAAATTTAAATTGAATGCCATGTTTTGACAAATAAATGCTATAATATTTATTGTTAATTAGATAATAATATGACAATAACGGATAATAAATCTTATATTAACGTGTTAATTAATCAAAGAAAATTACCGCCAATAAATTAGTAAACCATACAATAATCACTACTCTCAGTAGGCAATAATTTATTGGACCAATAAAAAATATTTTAGGCATTTCAAACACAGTAATAAATACTCTTAATTATAAATTTAACACGCATGATTACACAAATTATCAATGTGGAAGTAATTTTTTATGTTTTACCGGCCACAGATTATGTAAAAATTCTACTTTTTTTTTATTGTCGAGTAGACACGCATTTGACCCAGTATCGTCTGGATGATAAGCTAAGTTTAATGAAGCCGTCAGAGACCGAGGATTCAAACCCGGTGTCACTGGCTTGGGAATTCATTATTTTACACATACGTATATAACATTGACTAGGTTTTTTTTTTTTTAGTTTAATAATATAATAATCCTAAAACTAAAGTTTAATTCCGATCCAAACTAAACCTCAAACCTAACCAAACCCCAAACCTCAAAACCACACCAAACCTCAAATGCGCACCGAAAACTCAAACCCTATACCTCAAATACCTAACCGCAAAAATCAGCAACAGGCACTGACATTATCTTGCCTTGCATAAGATATTGTAAAAAATCTATTAACTGTAAAATGACGTTAAAACGTCACGTCATCCCATATAATATTAGTGACTTTATAGTGATTTAATGACAAACGTCATTACTCTGTTACATTACCTACTAGAGATGTAAGATTTAGAAATACATTAATATCGATATAATTACTTATCGATATTTAAATTCAAACTATGAACACATTGAACACCCACTTCTACTTAACAGATTTAAATTTAGTTTTATTTAGTTTCGGTTTGTATAAAATTTTATTTAAATAATGTTTTTTAAATTCCATTTCATAACTTAGTAAACTTTTTAATAAACAATACATTATTCAATCAATTAAGTAATAAACTAATACTAATAACTAATTGGTAACAAACATTATTTACTGAAATATCACGTTTCAGAAAATCACAATTAAACAAAATCCTCGTGGTAAATATCTCGTTACTAATCGACATTTTTGCTGCATTAACTATAGTATCAAAAAGTTAAGCACGCGTCATCCATCTAAAGTGCACCTAAGTAAATATAATTCACTAATTATGTACGGCGCAAGCGTACAATGAGCGTAACGGGACAATGAGCGTTACGGGACAATGTGTCAACTTTTTCGTGCATGCAGCCGGCGTTCATCGATTTATTAGACGTTGTCAAATAGTAACTATGTTAATTTATATTGTATCGATAAAAAACTATCGATAGCTTGTCCCATCACTACAGCACAATAACGGCTTGCCTTTAAGGCTTAACCAATTTAATTTCCTGATTAAAGCCTAGCATTACCTTCAACTGAGCTGGTTTAGTGTTTATAGTGCCGTCCCACGCTGAACAATTGTTTTGTTTTAGTAAACGATCACGTAGATGAATAACTATGTAATGTTCATCATTTGATCCCGGACTTTTTTAGGGTTCCGTACCCAAAGGGTAAAACGGGACCCTATTACTAAGACTCCGCTGTCTGTCTGTCACCGGCTGTATATCATGAACCGTAATAGTTAGACAGTTCAAATTTTCACAGATGATGTATTTCTGTTGCTGCTATAGCAATAAATACTAAAAACAGAATAAAGCAAATATTTAAGGGGGCTCCCATACAACAAACGTGATTTTTTGATTGTTTTTGCCCACTATTGATAACGGAAACAGGTAGACGCTTGAAATATTCATAGAATATTTAGTTTTATATAATTTACTTTAAAAATAAATAATTAAATTAAAATAAATTTAATATTTAAGGGGGGCTTCCATACAACAAAGTATGGAACCCTCGGCGCGTGAGTCCAACCCGATGTCTCAGGGCGACGCACTCGTCACCCTGAGACATCGATTCTAAAGCCTCAAATGCCCAGTAATATCGCTGGAAATAGTGCCCTTCAAGAACGCAACACTACTGCTTGGCGGATGAATTTCCAACCTATTAATTAATAAAAGCCGGCGAAGTGCGGGTTGGACTCACGCGCCGAGGGTTCCGTACAAATTTGTAAAAGACAAACTCTAAATGCTATTACAAAGTCGTTATAAACATTCCAAGCTATTATAGTATAATGTCCTTAGTAAAATTCCATTCTATATAATCCCGCAATACAATTTGTTCGACCACCACCAGTAATAGAGTGTACATAAAAAAAAATGAATAAGAAATCAGACAAGTTCCAAAAACCATGACCGATATTTAATGCGATAACAGGATTAAATTGTATCTAGCGCTTTTTTAAGTTTTTTGTAGTTTTGATTTTTGTTAGTTTCAGTTTTCCATTCAATTTCAACTTATTATTGTTTTTTAAGTTCTGTAAATAAAATTTAATCACAGTGCGTTACACGTTAATTATAATTAATTTTCATTGAACACTGATTTCATAAAAAAATCATCGACAAAAACTTCCTGATTGCATCCGATTCAAAAGTTGAACCCACATCTGTTCCATAAACAATTACTGATAAGTAAAAAAAAGCTTAACAAAAAACAGAAAAAATATATATTAAACTAGCTGTGCCCTGCCACGCTTCGCTGTGACACATTCGCACATTCGCTGATATGTCACTGATGAAAGAAATAGATAAAAACAATCCTTGACGCGGATTATATATCACGCTAAAATTTCAGCTCGATCGGTGCAGAACTTTTTGAGTTTTTGAAGCGTACACAAACCAACATAACATTTTTATATATATAGACTAGATAATTTCTTTTTAATTCAAATTTATAAGTCCATGGACTTCTGAATGTAAATTTGTGAAAACGATATTCAGTTACTTTTTTGCATGTTGACCACTTACATTATTTTTCGTTTTGATATACTAAATCGTGTCACCAACTTTCGATGCTCACTGTACCACATACCAGGAAGACGTGTAATTAACCTGATATGTAAGATGTATGGCAGATGATCACACTTATAGGTGGCACTAGACAATATGGAATATAATAGCTTTGTAAGGTGCAAAGGTGATTATGCAATGCAAAGTTCTAGGTGGCACTGTAACTGTTGTGGGTAGGCGTAGCGCTTCCCATTAGGAGAACGACTTGCTCGACTCGTCCCTCAGACAAATAAAAAAAGAATATAGAGCAGAAATAAAAAAAACAGATACCTAAAAAACATAATAAAGAACAATATAGATTTGTTATCTATACTGATATATTTACATTAATAAAATTGAAGTGTCTGTTTGTTATATTAAAATAATCGCTTTTTACTACATGCATAATACGAATAGTGTATACAGTACATTACCAAAATAACATCTATCTATATATATAAAAATGTTATGTTGGTTTGTGTACGCTTCAAAAACTCAAAAAGTTCTGCACCGATCGAGCTGAAATTTTAGCATGATATATAATCCGCATCAAGGATTGTTTTTATCTATTTTTTTCATCAGTGACATATCAGCGAATGTGCGAATGTGCCACAGCGAAGCGTGGCAGGGTACAGCTAGTTTTTGAAATTTACATTAAAAGCCATAAGAAAATATCTCATACAAAAGACATCAACGCGCTCGAAATTTAATATTTTTTTTTTTTTTCATTCATCATGTTTGGCGGATGAATATCTGGCAAAGGTACTTCCCCACGCGGTCTCTTGCTGGAGAGATATCGCACTACAATTATATTTCTTTATTTGATAGTGGCATTATAGTTTCATCATCATCATCATCAACCCATAACGTCCCACTGCTGGGCACGGGTCTCTCCTCACTTTCGTGAGGAGGGTCAGGCCATAATCCACCACAGGACCCAGTCCGGATTAGGGGATAAAATACCTACCTCCGAAATAATTCTCGGGTAGGTATGTGGGTTTCCTCACGATGTTTTCCTTCACCGAAAAGCGAGTGATAATTACGTACATATGTTTTACAGAAACACATTGGTACGTGCCCGCACTGGGATTTTAACTCACGACCTTCTGAATGGAAGGCGGACGTTCTCCCACTAGGCTACCACCGCTTACCTTACGCATTATAGTTTAACGAGAAGTTTTAAACAGCACGTATTAAAATTAATGTAAAATCCATACAAATACAAAACTAATGATTTTAATTATAATGTTCGTTTCGTGTTCAAACAGTTTTGATAGTTTGTTTGATTGAAATAGACAATTTTTATTTATTTTATTATTATGCTCGAATAAATATTTTTTTTATTTTGGGAAAGCGTTTCCAATTTGATGATTTGTTATTTTTGAATAAAAAAAAAAAACCTTTAAGAACATATACACAGTTGTTTTATTTTTACTAGTACGATGTTTGATGTCCTCCAGGATGACTGGTAGAGAATGCTATTTAGATGGGGTCAGCATATAATCATGAATATGTTACGTACGTTTAATAATTTCAAATAAAAATAATATTTAAATGAAAACATACTTAATATTTTTTTATTTTATTTACAGATCAACATGATTTCCTCAATCAGAACGGTGAGTTTACAAAAGATTTATTTTTACAAAAATTTCACTAAATTAGGACGAAACACATCAACAAAAAAAAAAACATTTCCCGATTTTTTTTAACACGCTTTTATACACATACTCGATAATATACTACAAATACAATAAAACACACCATAAACCTAATCCAATAAATAATCAACCCCTCTTATTTCTGACTTTCCGCTAAGGAATAAGACTAAAAATGTTCAATTGTTCAATAATATTCATGCAAAATAACATCGCCCTACAAATAAGCAAACATAACCCGTTAATAATAATACAAATTTCCCTACATCTCCTTAATAAGAAAAAATCAACTACAAACACTTATGATTAATTATCATTGCACTATACAAGTTGGTCGAGAAAAGGGAGAAAGGATCGACTGACTCACCCGTGAATTCCTTGTAAAGCTTCTTCGATAGTAAAATGGGTGGCTGGTTTCGTGGGCGAGTTGTCTTTCTCAACCATTTATGTTGAGGTGCGTTGATTTTGCTGATTTTCCTATATATGTTGAGGTTCTATGCTTGCGGAAAGGATTGCGGCGAAACAGGCTAACTGGAGCACTATTGATCGGCAAAAACTATCCTTCCTTGGATCCGCGATGTTAACGGTGGCGAAGATGGACGCGCAAGACAATGTCGTCATAGGGCATCTGTCAGTCGATCGGGATGTGACGTAGGGAGGGAGGATACGGGTAGGTGTACCCTCACATGAAAAGATTGACGTTTAAGTATGACATTCGTACCCTCCATTTACAAGTTGAATGCTGAGGGCTGAATTTACATGTGATTGATGAATTCGTAGGCGTACATTGCACAATAAACCTACCATACCGCCCCCCAAAGAGCTACCTAGCTCTTTCAATTAATTAATATAAGTTGAGGATGAATCTAAAATTCTGTGGTGAGGTTCGAGATCAAAAATGGTGAGCCTCTTAAGTTGAGATTCTAAGTGGAAATTCTAAGTTGAATTTCCTAAGTTGAGTTTCAAACTTGATAAACTGAGTTGATTTTCTAAGTTGATTTTCCAAGTTGAGTTTCAAAGTTGATAAACTAAGTTGATTTTCTAAGTTGATTTTCCAAGTTGAGTTTCAAAGTTGATAAACTAAGTTGATTTTCTAAGTTGATTTTCCAAGTTGAGTTTCAAAGTTGATAAGCCAAGTTGATTTTCTAAGTTGATTTTCCAAGTTGAGTTTCAAAGTTGATAAGCTAAGTTGATTTACATAATAAAATTTAAGTTTTAAGTTGATATTCGACTATAGATTGGCACATGGCATCAAAGGACAAAGTTTCACTGTTGGCCTAAGAAGCGTACCAGATGAAGTTCTGAGCTCAACGACTCTCACCGTACCATCTGTACCTGGGCAGGTTCGAATGACGCGAGCCTTTCGCCATTGAAGCGGCGGCAAGTTGGGTTCCTTGATTAGTACTAGATCGCCTGGCTGCAAGTTCTCGGACTTGTGGAACCATTTGGGACGCTGCTGGAGGGTATGAAGATACTCTGCTTGCCAACGCCTCCAGAAGTGTTGAGTGATTTGGCGAACTAGTTGCCATCGCTTCAATAAGCTTAAGTTCTCTTGGCATGAGTCCTGCTCTGGCAGGGCAAGAAGAGGTTGTCCAATAATAAAGTGGCCGGGCGATAAACTCTCGAGCTCAAGGTCGTTCGGGTCGTTGGTGACCGAAAACATTGGACGAGAATTTAACGCGGCCTCGACCTTTGAGAAGACCGTGGCGAGCTCTTCGAAGACGAGAGAGCGGTCGCCGATGATTTTACTTAAGATGAGCTTCGCGGATCTAACTGCGCTCTCCCACAGGCCACCCATGTGCGGGCTAGCCGGGGGATTGAAATGCCATGAGATTTGATATCCGACCAAGGATTTTTGTATTTCAGTCTGGGATTCACGTAGAAACTTTGAAACCTCTTTAAGATAGTTGCACGCGCCTATAAAATTCGTACCGCAGTCACTGAACACGTCGCTCGGGAGACCTCTGCGGGATACGAATCTGTCAAAACAGGCTAGAAAAGCGGCCGTTGATAGTTCAGAAACTATTTCTAGATGACAGCATTTGGTGGTGAAACATACAAAAATGCACATGTAGGCCTTTACGCCTTTAGCATTGCGCATGCGGGAAGTCTTCAGCATGAAAGGTCCAGCGAAATCCACTCCGACCCTTTGAAATGGTCGGCACGATGTGACTCGGCTTGCCGGCAAGTCGGCCATGAAAGGTTCAATGGATTTAGGCCGCAAACGATAGCAGCGCTGACATTGAAAAATACGATTTCGAATAACCCTACGCGCAGACAGGATCCAAAATTTGCGCACGAGCAAATTCAGAAGTGTGTTTATACCAGGATGTTGGAACATCCGGTGGTAATGATCCACTAAAAGATGTGTGACGTGATGAGATTTTGGGAGCAACAATGGATGTTTGATATTGAAATCCAAATCAGACTTGACAAGTCTGCCGCCAACTCTGACGAGACCTTCAGAGTCAATGAACGGATTCAAGCGCATCAGACCAACCTTGACAACCTTGTTAGCACGCAACAGTTTCAGCGGTTCTGCAAATTCCGTAGACTGGACTAGTTTGACAATGGTGCAAACACTATCGTTTAGCTCAGCGACCGATAGGTGTCCAGTACGTTTTTGAGCTGGATTGCGCGCGTTATGGATGAAGCGTTTGCACCAAGCTACAGTTGCCTGTAGTTTGGGAAACGAACTGAATCTGGTTAGCAAGTCGGTTGCAGCCTGAACCTGCTCGGAGATTTCCGTGATTTGGATAGCATGAGATGCGAGACTTGAAGTTGCGGATTTCAATCCCGGTAAATCTGCGTCATCAACAAGTTGATAGTTTCCAGGCCATGACGAAGAATCATCTTCGAGCCATGCTGGTGACCACCACAGCGGGTGGTTGACTAATTCTGAAGGCGAGAGACCGCGACTTGCAGAATCAGCTGCGTTTTGAGCTGATGGGACGTGCCGCCAAACAACGCTTGGAGTCAGCGACTGTATTTGGGACACACGATTTCCCTCATAAGTTTGTAATTTGTGAGGCGAAGTTTTGAGCCAGGATAGCACGATAGTGGAATCAGACCACGCTGTCGTGCTGTCCAACAGAATCTTACCTCCTATTATTTTTGTGACATGTTCCAACAAGCGAGCCAATAGCAACGCTCCGTTTAGTTCGAGCTTGGGGACAGTCAGTTTTTGCTTGAGCGGCGCTACGCGTGATTTAGCCAGAAGCAGCTGAACTAAAACGCGACCGCAAGCGTTTTGAACGCGCAGGTAGACGCATGCTGCGTACCCGCGTTCTGAGCCGTCACTGAAACCGTGCAGTTGACTGGACACCAGTTGATCAGTGACGACACACCGTGGTATTGAAATCTGATTTATATTGTGGAAGTCAGACATAAAGTCAGTCCACACATTGCGAATGTCTGAAGGGAGGGGGTCATCCCACCCTGAGTTGATCGACCAAAGCATTTGCATGATGTATTTAGCAAAAAATGTGACCGGGGATAAGAACCCGCACGGATCATACAACCTGGCAATGTTGGACAAGACACCGCGCTTGGTGAGGACCTTGTTCATATCGGAGACGCGGTAGATGAAGCTGTCCTTGTTTGCGTTCCACTCGATGCCCAGAACCTTGAAGATATTTTCGCCATCCTCGACGAACCTGTAAGGAGATTCGCGGTGGTCGACAGGAAAACCTTCCAAAAAATCTTGGGAGTTGCTGGACCACTTGCGCAAAAGAAAACCTCCCTGGGCGAAAATGTCAGAAATCGTTTGAGCAAGGTTCCTGGCAGAGTTGACATCATGAGATCCACTCACAACGTCGTCGACGAAGGTATCCTCCAACAAAGTTTTTGAAGCGGCGGGATGCTTGTCTGCATTGAGGTAAGCTAGCTCGTGTAGAACGCGAATAGCCTGGAACGCCGAACTCGAAACGCCATAGGTGACTGTGGTTAGTTCGAACTGCTTGAGTACGTCGTCAGGAGATTCGCGCCATAATATTGCTTGATATTTGCAGTCATCGTCACGCATGCGCACCTGCCTATACATTTGTTTTATATCGCAGGTGAAAACTACTCCATGCAATCTGAAACGCAAAATGATGTCTTCGATATTTTGCTGAAGCTTGGGACCGGACATGAGCACTTGGTTGAGCGCAACACCTGAGGTACTAGGCGCAGACGCATCAAAAACTGCGCGCAACTTTGTGCTTGTGCTATGCTCCTTCAGGACCCCATGGTGTGGTATATAGTAGCGCTGACCACCAGTCGAACATGGCACTTCACGCATGTGACCGGCTTCAATATAATCCCTCATGAAGGCTACATAAGTTCACAAAGTCGAGGTTCCCTAACCAGCCTGCGCTCCAAATTATGGAACCGCTTCAAAGCAGTGAGATGAGTGTCACCTAATGGTTTGTGGTTCACCTTAAAAGGTAACGAGACAACAAAGCGACCATCACTATCCCGTTTGTATGTTTCTGTGAAATGCTTCTCACATTGGATGTCCTCGGGATCTTGAATGCGTAGCTTGGGTGGCTCTTCAACCTCCCAAAACATCCTCAGTGCGTGATCAAGATCTATGGTGCAGGCCATCGAAGTAGCGGTGTACGTGTACTGCGATGCTGCTGGAGCTTTTCCCATGATGATCCAGCCAAAGATAGATGAGTAGGCAGTAGGCATATTTTCACCTAGACTGATCCTCTTACCATCCAGAATCTGGTCATAATATTCTATACCTAGAAGCAAGTCAATTTGTCCGGGAATTGTGAAGTTACTATCCGCTAAAACTAAATTTTTGCAAAGTTCTAATACTTTAGGATCAACTGGAACCGAAGGCATACGGCCAGTTATTTTCTTTAAAATGATGAAGTCCGATGATAAAATATGTAAATTGTTCCGTGTTGATTTGACATTGCAATGAACTATACCTCGAGTCTCGTGAACAGACGAAGCACCTAGCCCACACAAGCCGCCTGACCTTGTACGAGGCAGCCTCAACTGTTGAGCCAAGGTATCAGTCATAACTGACACTTGAGAGCCGCTGTCTATTAGAGCACGGGCTGTGTGAAATTGACCGTCAACATCCTGCACGCTGATGAACGCTGTACCTAAAATCATGGTGGATGTCACATCGACACCATGTAAGGTCTGAGACTGGACTGCGGAGCTATGTATCGACACAGCAGGCTCAGAGGGGATGGGTGCAGAAGTTGGGTCCGAATGTTGATTTTCTATTGAATTGTTGATGTGTAGCTTGCTATGGTGGCGCTTGCGACACACCTGGCATACACTTGTTGAGGTGCACTTAGAAACCTGGTGAGTGCGCAGACAATTAAAGCAAAGTTTATGTTGAATTACAAAACTCTTCCGTTGCACCGGAGTCATGTTCTCAAATTTAGAGCATCGATATATAGCATGGTTCTCCGTGCAACATGGACAAGCAAAGGCATTTTTGACCTTGTTGTGCTGTTTATTCTCATTAAAAATATTCAATGTGTTATTGCCTGACGCTGACCTAGATGTAGACCCACCAACATTTTCTAAGATCCTAAGTTGATTTTCTAAAAAATTTAGCAATTGGCTGAACGTTGGAATTTTTAAAGTATCAATTGATGATTCAAATTTTGTACGCAAATCCATCGTCAGCTTTTTGAGGATGATGTGAAGTAAAAGAAAGCTCCATGATGTGACATCAAATGTCAAGGCTTGTAACGCGTGTGTATTCTCCTTTACAATATTGATAAACTTACCTAAAGTTTTACTATTAAGTTGATTTAGATTTGGCAATGACAATAGAGATTCAACATGTTTGTCCGCAATCATCCTGCTATTTTCATAACGATCTGTCAATAACCCATAAGCTATTGCATAGTTTTCAAGTGAAATTGGCAAGTGTTTGATTAATGAAAGGGCATCTTTGTCCAAGACACTTAGTAAATAATGCATTTTTTCTACAGAACTCAAATTTGCATTGTCATGGATTAAACTATTGAAGATATTAATAAACCCAGGCCACTCTGTATGGATTCCTGCAAACCGTGTTAATGAAATTTTTGGTAGGTGAAAGCCGGTGCTGATTGTGGGTTTTGATTCTAATGGCACGTAGTGATTTTGGAGAGTTTTGATTGAATATACTTTCTCCTCACAATTGTTGAATTTTTCCTCGATTTCATGACGCTCCGCTTGTTCCGTATTGGCCATGACTACCGAGAAAGCCTTTTCCATTTCATGCCAGTGCCTATCCAAGTCCTTATACCTGGCGAAGAAACGACTCCTGTCGTGAACGGATATCGTCTGCTGAGATGTTATTTTAGTAGTTAAATTGTACAAATCTTGAATGAAACGCGCACAATAATCGAAAGCAACGTTGCTTATCTTAGGATCACTCATGTTTATAAACTTTCACTTCACTTTTCAACTTGGAAACAGTAAATTAAAACGAAGTTTGAAACAAAATAACAAAACTTACGAAATGTCAAACATGTCAAACAAACTTGACGTTACGAGGTTAATGTTACCAGTTGACTAAAATAATAAGATTCGCTACACACTTCAAGATGATTTACCAAAGAGATCGATTCGAACTTTTACCACAGAATATTAAGAAAAAGTGAATACAATTCGAAGTGAATGAACGAAACTCAATTTCAATGTGGGGTATATTCAAATATGGCGGATGAAAAATGCTAAGTATACCTACGATTAAGAAAAATTCAGATTGAATTTCCTAAGAAGGATGCTAATAAGATCGGGTTTTGAAGGACCAGGGAAATGGTCGAGAAAAGGGAGAAAGGATCGACTGACTCACCCGTGAATTCCTTGTAAAGCTTCTTCGATAGTAAAATGGGTGGCTGGTTTCGTGGGCGAGTTGTCTTTCTCAACCATTTATGTTGAGGTGCGTTGATTTTGCTGATTTTCCTATATATGTTGAGGTTCTATGCTTGCGGAAAGGATTGCGGCGAAACAGGCTAACTGGAGCACTATTGATCGGCAAAAACTATCCTTCCTTGGATCCGCGATGTTAACGGTGGCGAAGATGGACGCGCAAGACAATGTCGTCATAGGGCATCTGTCAGTCGATCGGGATGTGACGTAGGGAGGGAGGATACGGGTAGGTGTACCCTCACATGAAAAGATTGACGTTTAAGTATGACATTCGTACCCTCCATTTACAAGTTGAATGCTGAGGGCTGAATTTACATGTGATTGATGAATTCGTAGGCGTACATTGCACAATAAACCTACCACAAGTAATTAATTACCATCAGACAAATAAAAACAACATGCTAATCACGATACTAACAAAACCCTATTGTGGAGGTTCAAGAAACCATACTAACACTATAATCATTAAACAGTATGGGAAGTTACGCAGTAACTAAAAATTACCCGTTGTGGATTATGTGCTCTTTTTTCAAACTTTTGTTTCTCACAATTAATAAAAAGTTAATAAAATTGCGCCCACATAAATATACTGCGCAGTACTAAATGTCGTTTGGTATTTTTTTATGAATAAAACCTTGAGCCATTAGTTTTAGTTAACGATAACACGAGTGAAGAATTAATACAAGCCCAAAAAAGTCATTTCGTTATAATTATAGCCAAATTCCGAGTAAATTTCAGTAAGTCACCCATTAACTGAATCGCGACGTTGACTATCACTCTATATTTCAAAAAACTTGAAATTCAAGTAATAAAAAATATAAATTATAATCCATTATAAATACATCCATATCTATAGATATGGATGTTTAATGGGTTTACTGTGAATATATTGTGAGCCTACAGCAAAGTGTGCGAGTTACGGGTTCAATACTCGCTCAGGGTCTTTATTTGCTATAAGCTATAAACGCGTGATGTCATTACGCGCTTTGAACTTACTTTGAACCTCAAAACTTCTCGAAACGCGCTAGCTTCTCGCACGTTATTTTAAACGTTCAGAACGAGCGCGTTACAAGTTTAGGTGATCATGTGTAAACCACGGGTATCTATTTGCTCTGCGTTTAGATGTTTGTGGACATAGACATAACTCCTGATACAGAGAATCCTAGTAGATCAGTATCTATGTGATCTCGACGCGTTATTAGCAGGCACTACTTCCCATACTGATTCTTATACTGTATGGTGCTAACATTGTGCATATAACACCAGCAAAATATATATAAAAACCACACGTTGTAGACAAAACCGGCAATTACAACAATAATTAAGGTCAACGTGAAACTTTCTCACGACTCCCATTGTTTTGGCAAATTAAAAAAAAAACTGGTATTGAGTATTTACGATTGGCTTTAGTGCCGATGAAAACTTATAACTTTTGAATTAATATTTGAAAGAATAGCTCCAATTTCTTGAGAATAGAATAGAAAACTCTTTATTGTACACCAAAAAAATACGGTACAGAAAATTAAAAATAATATTAGGCACTAATACATTGTGACACTAATTGTAAAATTTGTTTTGTTCTAATTTTAAGTTTTCTTTGTTCTGTGGTGTTTCAATAAAGAGTTTATATATCTATCTATCTATTAGAAATTAATTAATCAAAAATCATTAAGTATATTAATTTTTATTTGAATTTATTTGTTCGTAGATAGCCGTTAAATAATATTAAAATAATATCAAATGGTTTGTATAAAGCCGTGCCTTCTGCGCGTGTTTTGGTCTACACACTTCACAAAACAATATTTTTTTTAATTATTTTTAAAAATATTTCATTTTTTCAAATCAAACAATTTAATGATGTTGACAAGAACACCATTTTTTGAAAATAGAAAGACTAATTCTCCACGGAAACCGTTATTATTGACGGAACAAAAATCGAATTAACTGGCACTCCTATTGGTTACCCTTTTCATTAAATCAAACCTAAGAAAACAAATAAAATCTAAATTTAAAAGTCTGTCTTCACTCTTTTCAACTTTGACTTAAATATCATAGCTTGCAATGCGATTCCAATATTCTGTCGACACAATCTCCGTATTCCATCGAAACAATGTACTTTAAACCCTATTTCTACGCACACAAGACCTACACTGACTGCATTAGCATTAAGCGAGGAATGCATAGAAATGTTAGTATCTAATGGAAACTCTAATAAGACGAAATGTTCGTATAATTTTCGAACAGAATTACAAAGTTAAGTGGGAATACGGGACTTGAAGCTTACTAGACATTATGTAGTACTACGTTCAAAATGGTCACTCCCCTACCGCGCAAGCCGCTTCCCCGCCCTTTTACCCGCAATTGGGGGGACAATTGAGGGGACAATCAATATTAGACGCCTAAATGTAATAGACGAAGGGTTTGGATGATATCATACAAGCGGATTGTCTTTTGTTTTGGTAGCGTAGTATGTTTACACACACACACACACACACACATTTGACGCGTGCAAAAACGGCGTTTATAGGTTTTATTTGATTGAGAGACGAGCAAGTCGTTCACCTGATGGTAAGCGCTACACTTGCCCATAACAGTCACAGCACCACCCAAAACCCTGCAGTGCATAATCCTGCGCTGCACTGCACTGCGCTCGTCACCCTGAGACATCGGCTCTAAAGTCCCATATGCCCAGTAATTTGGCTAGAAACAGTGGAACAAAATGAACAAATTTTATGCTCACAGACATTCCAAAGGCCTCCTTTACACCATCAATATTGTGTTTAATCTCTAGACAGTGACCACACATGGGGCTAACTAGTTAGACAGCTTCGTAGTGTCTACCTACTTACTGCTATTTCTGTATTAGACACGTGGTTTCATTAGGTACCTTTGCCTAGGTACTGAAATATAAAAAAAAAAACTACAAACCCAACCGCACACAATATTAAAACGTGAAGCTACTGGGAAGCATCATCAAAGTCATCGAGTCAAAGTCTCAACTTGATGCTAAGAAATTGGGCGTCCTCTCGAAGGTGAGACGGTACTTCACACCGGAACAGCTGCTCAATTTGTATTGCTTTATTGTACTGGGGCCTCACCACGAACAGTTAAATCCATCTAGTTGAAGGCCTTAAACTGAACTGCCCTGCCAACTGTCACCACCAATATTGCTGGCGTGTACCATCGTAGACCCCATTGTCACTTACCATCAGGTGAGATGGTGGTCAAACGCGAATCTATTTATTAATAAAAAAACCATTTCATTCCAACTTATAGTTGCAATGTTTACGACTGCATTTCACGGTCGGGTGTTTATTTTTTTTTGACTTAAGAATCACCAACATCGGCGCTTGTCTTTGGTCACTAGGGCGCCACAAAGGCACAATCATACACACATACATAAGGCTATAAACACAATAACCCTAATTAGCGTCGCGCAGAATGTTAAGACAACACCCTCCATAATTATTATTTTTATTTCACTTCATTGACACTTGCAATCAATTGACTCGTCGTCCAAACAAGCGGAGAAAGAATTAATATGCACTTACGTCTTACTTCACGAGGACGCGCCATATAATTGATATTTAATCGATAAAACTAAATCGATATATCAGCGACAACACGAACCCGATAGGCTGGGATTTTCATAAGGGATTGGTCCATCTGTTCGCGGGTAGTGGTTTCTTTTACAAGCTTTTTAGAAGTATTTAATCTCTTGCATGTGTTATTTACAGAGACAATAGATTTTTAATTGTTGTCTGGCCGAATCCGTGACTTTGGATTGGAGTTTGGACCGGTTATAATCGATTCTTTAAAATTAATTTGGAAACCGTTTTCGGTTTTCCATCGAGTTGAAATTTTACATGCCTGTCAAGTTCCGATGACAATATAATATGCAGAGTGAAAGTAAGTTGATCCGATGATTTGAAGAAACCTACCTCCTCTGTGACTAGCAGTAGATTGGTATATTTTGTGGTCATTCAGATCAACTTATAGTGCCTGGAAAAATATATTTTTCAAATATCTTCGTCACAATATCAACAGGCTCACAGTAGCGGCTCAAAACTGTAACTTAATTCTGAGCGTAGATTGTAAATCTACTCGGTGTAGGCATAATTTAGTAATGCAATATGATTAACATTTAATGTAGACTTATTAGATAACGAAGTACATACCTATATTTAGCCAGTGTTTTATTAGCTACCTAGAACACATGCTCCTAGAATATTTCTCAATAATTAGCGAAGAAATAAATCGCTACCGCTTATACCTTGCACCACCAACTACTATAGCTTTCGAATTATCATAATTTATCGTTGAACAGAAGCACCAAAGGAATCTGTTCTTTTATTTAACATTAATTGACGCCATTAATTTCTTATTTTTACGATTTTTTAACTTACGCTACTTTTACTCTGGCGTCGGCCGGCCCTTGATATAATAATAACTAAAAAGTTTCGAAACCGGATACGGTCTTATTGCTAGTTGGCAAAGGATGCCTTTTTTGTCAGTGTTGCTAATACCGTAGTGAGCAGAAAATCAAATTCAAATAAATTTTATGTTTTGGCTTCGCACGATTTGTGCAAGCTAGTGTCAAATTTAATATTGTATTTTTTTTAAATACCTAGTCAATACGTCGAGTTCCAGTGATTCAGGTAGTCGGTACTTAGTACAGGCGCAGTGAACGTCACAATTCAGTAACATAGTAGATGTTTTACTGAAACTTCCTAGAAGTTTTGGAGCAAGCCCGATTCGACACGGTTTTTTTTTGTTTGTGTAATTTGGCCATTGACATTACACATTGACAAACGAAGAAACACAAGTTTGAGAAAAAAAACTACACGTTCGATTTGCCCCCAAAACTAACACATTTTAATTTTGACAGTGAAAAATTTTGACACCATCAAATTGAACGAAAGAATATAATAAAATTAGACATACCTGTCTCATAAGAATGACATGTTATTTAATACCAAAGTACGATGTATTTTGACAATGGTTTTCTATGGCACTCTTCATATAGACATCAACAGAACACAAAAGCTAAATAAGATATTTACTTATAACTAATGTGATTTCTATTCGACACATCAAGTCAATTTTATAATAGACATAATTATTGTTTGTATCCAAACATTAGTTAGTAAATGATTTGCAAAATTTGTAAAAGCGTGCCCAATTTATTGTAATTGTAGAAAGTAATTGTCTGGGTATTTAGATGATTGGACGATAGTATAAAAATTAAAGATCTTCCACGAGTGAGGTTTTCATTCATCAAAAAGCTCTCTTTGATTCTAAAAATTTGACGTTTCGTCCAGACTAAAGATGTCAAAATTAAGACTAAACTGCACCCAGTTCCACAGCTTTTTTTTTAGTTTCGGCTTTTCATGTTTTGTGCATTCAGCCAGTATCAATATTTTTCAAGTTTTTTGCCAATTAGTAAAACTGTCGAGTCGTAGTTAATCCTTATTATGGTTGTTCGTTTTGTAGTATACTTTTTTATTACAATTGCTTAGATGCAATGATGCAGGTGAAATCTTGCGCCAACGTCTGTATTCGGATACATCGTTAGGTCAAGGGGTGACATTGAATGCGCTAGTTAGGTGTTATGTCAGCGATGATTACACTATTGTAAACGTTTTTGGATGCCGTGTTGTATTAGGAACTATTTATTATCTGTATCGTGTACAGTTAGCAAGAGAACTGTTTAAATTTCGAATTTGTATTTTTAGTTTTTTTTTAATTGGATTTCAGGCTGACGATATCTGTTTTCCGAACGGTAGCTTGTCCTCTTTGCAATCCAATTACACTGGGTTCGATCCTCGGTTCCGCAATAATGACTTGAGTATTAACGAATGAATTACTTAGTGCAAAACTCGACTGTCAGAGTTTACCAGACTACTCAGGAGCTTCTGAAGTGGCTTAACAACTCCTGCCTATCGAGGACAACCGGGACCGTGCCTTTCGATGCACGTGGCGATGGAAACCCGCAGGTTTCCTATGATAGTCATCGGTGCTGGGGCGAGGATCGAACCCGGTGGTTTCACCTAGTGCATGGATTGCACCTAGCACCTAGTGCATTGCACGCGACTGTTCCGTTGGCGTCGTGAGTCCAATTTAGTGTTGTCTCTTAAATTTCCCAGCGGCGTGACGTGGGTCAATTACAGATGTTTCCTGAATAGAGTTCCTTATAGTTTGATAATTTCGTATTCGTGCTTGGAGGTTTTTGTCTCTTCCGGTTTTAAGGGATTTTTATATTACAAAGTAGTGTGATGAGCAAGTCGATCATAGATGATACGCACTAGCACTACATCTGCTGATACTCAAAAAAAGAACCCATGGTAAAAAAAAAAGGTTTTAGCCAATTTTTACTCTTTACCCAAGCAAGACTCAACCTTGACCAGGGAGTTTTGGCGGGAAACCGAAAATGTGAGCTTTTTGTTTTGTATTTTAGTGAAATATTTGCGTCCAAAAACGTGTCATTTCGTTTTCTCCTCAAAACTCTCAAGAAGTTTCAGTAAAGCACTATTATTTGTACGTAATTATATTTGTACGCTTATTTATTCTGTGGCACTATTTAGAATCTCACCTTTAAAACTAAACCGTGAGACGAAATAGAACCTTTAAGTTAACGACATTATAATTACAGGCTGTTTGAACGCGACTTTGACCGACGCGGTTAACTTTTTAAAAATGTCACGTGTCAAATTTACGCGCGAAATTTTATTGTAATAAAGATGGGGGCTTACATTTTTTTGTTATTAATTAGCTTAGTCGATTTTAAGTTAGATCAAATTGGGAGGTAGGTTATAATTACTAGAATTATGACGTTTGTTTTTAACCGACTTCAAAAAAGGAGGACGTTCTCAATTCGACTGTATTTTCTTTAATGGCATAAGTTGCTTATTTATTGTTAATGTTTGGATGGTTCGAGAAACATGCATTAAACTAAAAAGTAATATATTTTTTAAATACCAAC
Organism: Campaea margaritaria; assembly: GCA_912999815.1. Taxonomy (NCBI): domain Eukaryota; kingdom Metazoa; phylum Arthropoda; class Insecta; order Lepidoptera; family Geometridae; genus Campaea; species Campaea margaritaria. Next base: position 6,751,159 of record OU538814.1, read on the forward strand.
TAAGACAATTTGTATATTTTTATTGATTATCCATGATTTTTGGGTATTAGGTATACTTAAACCACGAATCAACTGAGATCTAAGTAAGTAATTTATTTTTTCCTCGAGCAATAATAATGCAATATTTTTTGTTTTTTTTTACCTACCTGTAAAAGTAATTTAAAAAATATGCACATTAAATCGATTTTACACATTTTCTGTATACCTATTTCCAAACGTCTATCAACGTTTACGAACACTGTTCTACCTACCTATTGAATTCTAAGTACTTACTCCAATTATATTAGATAAATTACAAAATCTAAACGTACCAAATCACACGGCGCTCACTAACTCCTTTATTGGCGGTGCCCTTTGGTCTACTTCGTTAGTTTAATGCCCATCTGTATTCATCTAAAGTCAGTATCCACTTGGTATTTAATGCCGAGAGAAATAGACGCATATCTTAGCGAAGACATGTCTAAAAAAAACGTATCTTACCCACAACTAACCAAAAAATAAAGAATCAAAATAGATAAATAATAATAGGATAAACTTAGGCTGTTGTCTAAATAATTAGGCCCAAATTAAGTAGAAAGAAAAAAATAATAAATGAGTTTCGTTTAACTATCAATTATGTTTAAAAATAAAGTTCTGCGTATTTGCAACACTCAAAGTAGTTTGACAGCTCGGTGAGTTTCGACCCTCAATCAGACCATACTTTTCTAATCGTTGGCTTCTATAATTTTCTTGTCACAACAAACGCTTGTTTTGTGCGATTAAATTGATTTATACATAGTTATTACGCATCTGCAATACGTATTTATAATGTAATACAGTTTTTGTGGGCAGTTATGTAAGGTTGCATAATGCAACCTCTTTGTGTGTCACCTTTTTGTTTGTATGTCACCTATTTGTGTGGCGTGTGTCAGTGGATTTTGTTTTTTTTTTCTGTTCAGTGTTGAGTGAGGAGATAATCTTTTGCAGCTAAATGACAGTTTTAAATATTAATGTACCTAGGTACTTAAACGAAAATTATTTTGAAAAAGTTACTTAGCTGCGTGTTTGCTTCTGTTATTTGCCCATGGAACTCTAAAGAAGCAAGATTGTTATATTTCGTAGTTACTCGAAAATTCCACTAGATAATTCTTATCTGTTGTACACTTCCCGCAACTTACAGGCAATCTAAATGGCTAAATCTGCAGATAATGAATCAAATAATTATCTTAAGGTGGAACGTTTCGCCTAATGGCGGGAAATTTAAATTTCAAACACCTAGTTCATTTTTGGAGCGAAACCTGGTAACTATTCTTAATAATAACAGAACTCGCGACAATCCTACGATTTTTATACGTTGAAATTTTTAGCAAATTATGCACTTGATTACTCAAACAGGTTAAGAAAACTGCAACCGTCAGTTTAACGGTTAATTTACTTATTTGAAAAATCCGATGCATAAATGCTAAATAACTCCACAAAATATAGTAAAAAATTATCTACGATCGTCGCAAATTACATTATCATTTAAATTGGTTGCACGGTCTAACTCCAACAACGAAAAAACGGCGTGAAATTGAAATATCATGCCACGAGCGAAACGAACCACCTTAACGTAATTTGCAAGCTCAATGTTGCCATATGATATAATAACGAGACCATAATGAAGCGAGTTCTCAACAGTTTAAAATTCGCACGTTTATTTTCAATGGACACAGCGTCTCAATGTAATAAATTATTTTATCTCCGCATCTATCTAAATAAGTCATGTTTTGTAACATCATCGCATTCTAATATCAACTTTATGCGTAACGCGATAGGACTGAAAACGTTTTAGGTTATGTTCAGAGTTGCCAGATTCACAGAAAAACAATAGTGTGTAGACCATACATGTCGTTCACACGAGGCGATTATGCGAGCGACCTATTTCATAGTCCTTCAAAAGAGACAGTGTGAATGCGAATGCAGAGTTAATAATGCAAGCTACATGAAATGTAGTGTGCATCAGCCTTTGAAAAGTATTGGTTAACAACTCAGCTCCAGTATTCCAAAAAGAGTATATACTAACTGCTTACTTTAACTGTAATTTGCTATTGTAAGTTACCTACTCAATTTTAATTAACGCATTGTAATAAAATTGCACATACACTCTATGATAAAATGTAACGCACTGGATAAGTCTGTAATGTTGCTTTATATGAAAAAAATATTGATTGCCATTGCTGTAATGGCAATAATTTTAATGCAAATAAATTAGCATTACACGTGTCAAATTCTTTTTACAGAATAAGGGGGTAAATCACATCTATATATTATATTAGAACGATGAAAACTTAAAACTGTTTTAATATGTTTACCTATGAAGTGCGTCGTCAATATCAATTACCCTAATTAGATACACACTGCAACAGTCAAATACACGATTAATAAACACAGTCAAGCACAGAATTAATTCGCGCTTTACAATTTCCATGAAATCGATTTGCCAGTGGCATTCGAACCGCTTTGGATTACAACCTAAAAATCGAAGATACTGGCACAAAATACTGCATACATTTAAAAAAAGAATGTAGATACTTACTTTAGTAACAAATACCACGCCATCCCGCAATTAGGTGTGTTCCTTGTCAATCATAAAAAATGCCCTCTATCAGGATTGGCGTAAACCTTATTTGTACTAGAATTTCGCTCGTATTGAACCTTGCAGCTCTTATACCAATTTTGCTCATATTCGAACTTAAAAATTAATACAAAAAAGTTTTCAAAATTTCACGAAGATCGAATCGTCGGCAGGTACGCAATTAACAAATAAACAAACAGGTAACAAATAAACAAACGCCGATTTGTTCCAGTAGATTCCGAGACCTCGCTTCGCTCAATCAATTATTATAGAAAATATTGAGTCCATCTACTTAACAACATCGAAATAACAAATTTTAATCATGCACAGGCATGTAAATTTTAATCCTGACCTCAAATAATTATACCACACTAGACCTTTTGTCTATGAGACGACCAAGCCCTTTATTCACCACACCCAGATTTGGATCAATGTTTTACATGGAACATAATTGAATATAATTTGGATACAAATGGCTATTTATTATAATAATTTTGTATTGACTGCATTTATGACGTGGTTAGCAAGGATTTATGAGGTTAAAAAAATACTGATACATTTTTTCTGCAGGCAAATCTTAGACTGCGGCCTAGATTTTATCCTTGAATTTTTTTTTACATATTTTAGCTATAGACGTTAAAAATTTTCCCAAGAATGGATAAAAAAAATATAATGACGTTACTTTTCTCCCCATTAAGTCTATGACTAAACTCATCAACATTCCAAAAGTCGACTAAACGTACCAAATAATCCGTTGCACATCCCTAGTCACGAATGACAGTACGGTTGCGTTTACAAAGACTGCTCGCAACGGTAGGCGGGAAGAGACACGAGTTGCTTTCTAAAGGAGGTTGGCACGCTTGTGTATCAAGGACTAATAACTAGGTTCTTACCAACTATTTGGACCATGAAATAAAAGGCCCGGCCATCACGGGCCTAAATCGAATTTTGCTTTGCTCTGCTTCGGACATTCAGAGTGTTTTATCAGCACAATCGCAGGCTCAAATGTATACGGCTGGCGTACTTAACACGTGCACTGAAAACACAACTGTCGTGTTTTTCATAACTTACCACGAGTACGGCAAAACACAACTGTTGCGTTTGTTGTATGGCAAAACACTATGGCGCGTGCAGAGATGCAGCGTGGTTAGACAAGCAAAACGGCTCAGCAGTCAAAGTGTTAAACATATTAATCCTCCAATAATCATGATTTTTGTCATTAGTTCTTATACATTTATGTTACCTATGCAATAGGTTCAAAAAGAACAGAAAAGGTATTAAATTACAATTAAGTTCATTGTCGTATTTTTACAGTAGGTTGGTACAGACTAGTCGCTGAGGAGTTCCGTTGCCTACCTTCCGTCTGTATGACCAGATCAGCTTGCTGCCACTATAATGTTATAATATGACAACGGACACTGGGTCAAAATTGCTCTCACATATTTATCCCAAACATACAAACCAAGACAAGTAGTGAATAAAAATAAAGCTAGTAAAAAAAAAATACATATCTAATATTATTTTCATGAATTTCAAGGGCTTCGATTACCAGAGTTACCTAGGCACGAATATCGAAGCTAGGTCGAAACGTAGGCAACCTAGGTACCTAGCAACACAGTCTGTCGGCATTCAGCGCACGCTATAGGTTGAATTCGTGGCTAGAACTCTATTTAATTGTATTTCAGCATATCTAGTTTCTAATTAATAAGTTTCTGATTAGTAACTCTACTGAATGAGACGAGCAGATCACTCTTCTGATGGTAAGCGCCACGGCTGGCTCAAAATAGCAGTGCCACCTAGGATTCTTGCGCGACACTGCCTGCGCGTGACCCCTTTAATCTTATAAAATAGAATAGAATAGAAACTACTTTATTGTAGACCAGTTCTCATATACCCAGCAGTTTTGCTGGAAACAGCGCCCTTCGGTATAATATTGCAGACTATTGCTACGCTGTTTGCCGTCTGTTTTTATAATATTGACAATGCATCAAGCTTTTGACTTAACGATCCGACGCGTCAGCACTTGTTTTTTTTTTTAATTAGAATTAGGGTGCTGGGCCCTTATTCGCTATGCCAGATGAAATTCCTTGAAATAAATACAAAATTAATTGAATACATCGGCCTTTTTGAAGTTTGTTTAAAATTTATTCCCATCGCAACGTATGGATTTGTAGAGCAAACTAAAATGCCACAGCTAATGAGAGTTCCAGCGGTAGCTTGAACGTGGTTGCGAAACACCCTACTTACTATTACTTAGTCTGTGGACAGTGCCATTGTTTTTGGCTGTATTGTAGGGTTTGTAGATAAGGTTATGTTGATTGTCGTGTGTCAATGCAATATTGTTGCAAACTAGAGCAAATTTTTGACATACTCATTAGTCTATATTCATCCACCAAGCAGTAGTGTGCAAACATTAATATGTTCCGGTTTGAATGGCACTGTTTCCAGCGAAATTTCTGGGCATATGAAACTAAGAGCCGATGTCTCAGGGTGACGAGCGCAGTGCAGAGCCGCGCAGGCTTATGCAATGTAATGTTCTGGGTGGCACTGTAACTGTTGTGGGCAGGCGTAGCGCTTACCATCAGGTGAATGACTTGCTCGTCTCGAAATAAACAAAAAGTAGCCCTATCGCAGTGAACGCCACTGAGCCCGACCTTTGGCTCCTCTCATGCAGTCTCTGCAACCCTTTTTTCGCTTTTGATATGCGGTATTTGATGCAAACCTCTGACTTCTAGAGTTTCTTTCTATTTATCTTCATTCTATTTATTGGTTGGATGCGGATTATTATTTATTAAAGTCCCTAGCGACAGAACATCGGGCACAAACTGTGGATATAAAACAGAGCTCGCATCTGAATACAATGTGTGTTATTACTTATGATGGAATGTAGCAACAGCAGATAAAGAAAATATAAACCAATACACAGATCTCATAAACTAGTCAAAGTACTCGTCTCGTATATCAGAAAAAAAAAATAAGTCACGATTCAGTTAAGTGAAATTTTACTGAAACTTCTTGGGAGTTTTGGAGAAAACACGAAATGGCACGTTTTGTTGGTTTCCAACATTTGTTCACGCTCGTACTGGTTAACTAGCACTTAGCACGTTCACTGCTGAAAACACAACTGTCGTGTTTTTCATAACTTGCCACGAGTACCGCAAAACACAACTGTTGTGTTTGTTGTATGGGAAAACACTATGGCGCGTGCAGAGCCGCACCCGTGGCTAGACAAGCAAAACGACTCAGCAGTCAAAGTCTTAAGTGCTTATATTCAAATTAATTTCTTAAGTACCTCCCACCTACTTACCTAGCGTTTTCTCACAAAGTCTACTTCTCAAAATGACCATTACCCCCAGTCACCACTCTTATAAAGCCCACTTCCCAACACGTAGACTCTGTATTCCTAAACCATGGATACATCCAAATGGAAGCAACCTCATCATCATTCCTAAACCATTTCAAATAGATATACTTATTACAGAAATACCGAACTCCACAGTTTCCGTTCACACGGCGTTTTTGCGATCGATACGCGATGCATAGTGCAAGGCCGCCGCCGATAGACGACTAAGAAATAGGCCTTTCGAGATTACATCGCCGCTACTGCTGGTGGAACGTGCCATTTTCATATATTTTATGTGACCAGATTTACAATATACATTTCGAAGCTTACAGCTTTTTATGTTACTGAGTAGCGAGGCGATCCTCGTTCATATAATATCCTCACTTCATCATCATGCTAACGCAAAGTTTTTATAATTTAAAAGAATACTTTTCTATATAATAACTATGTTTTTAAATTCCTAACAATTTATTTAAAATATGGTTCATTGTTTTGTTTACCAATTTTATCTAGTGTATAAGTAAGTTAATTATTGTGCGCCCGAAATGGGCAAATTGTTGAAACTTCTTATTGTAATAACAACAGCATAATGTACACAATTTATACAATAAAATATTCTGATTCTGATTCTGATCAGCCAATATTAAAAAAAAAGTATTTTATATATACTTAGGTATATTCGTCCACTGCTGCTACTTGGGTGAACCACATGTATTTGCTCTGAGTCTGGGTGTTTGTAGGACCATGGTCCTCGTACTTCCTGATTTACAGGGAAACCTAGTTAGGGGTCACGGGGTCACGACCTTCTCCTTGGAAGTCGGACGTTCTCCCACTAGGCTACCACTGATTTTCCGCCGCAAGTTTCTCTATTAATCGCAGATAAACAGACTAATAAACTGTCTGTATATTTACAGATGTGGCTGTCCGCGTTGGTATCAGCGTGCGTGATTGCGGCAGTGCAAGCGCAAGGCGGCAACAACGAGTACCTACCCCCTAACAAGGGGTACAACTACGAACCCCCGGCGGTACCCTTCCCACCCATCAATAACCCTGTCAAGGTAAATACCTAAGTTGTTTCACGAACGAGGTATTTTGTGTCAGTTTGTCAGATCGCAGAAATCCTTCTCGAGCTCGATTGGATTAGGGGGATTTTCGGGGGGGGGGGGGGGGGGGGTTATCTGAAAATCCCCCTCGAAGGGGCGACTCAGGGGGATTTCTGGAATAATCCGCGTAATTGCTTACAACCGGAACTGATGTACCTTTGGAAGGACTGAGTGTTGCAAATCCGACACTGATACGAGTCGAGGTTTTGATTTACTTTAAGCACTCTCTTTAATTAATCTACTTTTTTTTTACTCAAGAGCACCTGATGGTGAGCGCAATGCCAACCCATAACAGTTGCAGCGCTACCCAATACTATGCATTCGAAAATCATGCCCTGCACTGCGCTCGTTACCTTTAGACTTTTTTTTTTGATTGAGTGACGAGACGAGCATATCGTTCACCTGATGGTAAGCGCTACGCCTACCCTTAACAGTCACAGCACCACCCAGAAGCCTACATTGCATTGTCCTGCGCGGCACTGCACTGTGCTCTTCACCCTGAGACGTCGACTCTAAAGTCTCATACGCCCAGTGATTTTGCTGGAAACTGTGCCTCTTAAACTGGAACACAGTTGTGAACACACTACTGCTTGGCAGTTGAATAGGTGTGGAAGGTAGCTTACTCTCCCAGGATGAACCTACCTACATACGAGAGCCACAAACTACTAGATCATAGATTTTGGCTCAACGTGCAAGCGTAGGACTATTTATGACTCATCCATCCAAACAATGGAACACGATGTAAGTAATTCTATTACATTCACGGTCAATAATTCAACTCTAATGTAATGTTGTTGAATTATTTTGACATTTCAATACCTTTATTATTACTGGCAACCCTGGCAAGGCCGGCGCATTGTGTGGCTCACAATGCGTGGGCGCCGCAAATCTCATTATTTTAGTATAATAGTTTAATTGTTAATGTCGAGTGTAGTTTTATGATGATTGAATTATGTCAGAGTTTATGGCAGCCGTCATTATCTTTAGAAGTGCATCTATGATAGTTCCCATGGTATATTTAGCACACATCTACACAGCGGATTCGATTCTTCTAAAGGAAAAATTGTGACAGGCATGGAAGCCGCCAGGGATACTTTCAAAGGGGTGCGTCTGCATCTACGTTAGTCTGTTAACATGTTCACTGCTGAAAACACAACTGTCGTGTTTTTCATAACTTGCCACTAGTACGGCCAAACACAACTCTTGCGTTTGTTGTATGGGAAAACACTATGGCGCGTGTAGAGCCGCACCCGTGGCTAGACAAGCAGCGAAATTACTGGGCATATGAGACTTTAGAGGTGATGTCTCACGGTGACAAGTACAGTGCAGTGGCGCGCAGGGTATGCAATGCAGAGTTCTGGGTGGCACTGTAACTATTATGGTCAGGCGTAGAGCTTACCATCACAAGAACGATTTGCTCATCTCAAACTCAGTCACTTAAAAAAACGAAGGCTTCCCACCTAACAGAAATTTGAAGCCCACCGGAAATGAGCAGTTCAAGTTACCCATATGAGATGAGTCATTTTGTGTTATGATGATTAAGGCCACGGCCATAATCATATGTGGCCAGGTCAAAGCTAGTTGAGGCCTAAAAAGCCTAGGGGATTACGCAATTTACGAGAATTGGCGGAAACATTACACTGACAAGTGGGTAACAACAAAAATAATGCGTAATGGCGTGTGGGCTACTTATCCACCTAAACGTGAATATAGATAAGTATATTACCCACCTACGTTTACTAGCAGGCGAATGACATGCTCATTTCTATATGTTATAGAATACTTTTTGCGACGAAATGACGAAAACTTCAGGACCGTATATTATTTTTTTTATTTGTGCCTTTGTAGATGACAAAGGCACAAATAAAAAAAAAATATACGAATTTTTGGGCGACACTTTAACTGTAATGGGCAGGCGTAGCGCTTACCATCAGGTGAACGACTTGCTCGTCTCGTCACAAGTCAACCCTAGCCTAAATCTTTATTTGTTATTTTACAGCAACCCAGCCCCCCACCTTACAGGCCCCCTCAGAGGCCGTCGCCTCCTCCTCAGAGGCCGACGTACGTCCCACCGCAGCCCCAAGAGGTGAGTGAAGTATCCTTGGACATTTGGTCAAATATATTCTATATATATATATATTATATATATATATATATATATTATATATATATATATATATTATATATATATATATATATTATATATATATATATATTATATATATATATATGTATATATCCTATATATATATATCGACGCTAGAAAGCGTAAACGCTGTAACCCTTTGACCGACCCGAAAATACTTTTTTTACATATTTGGAAACAAACCCACATTTCAACGTCCCCTAGGAACTTTAGGATATAACCAAGGTAGCAGTATTGTAGCTTTGTATGTAACACACCAAATATCCAAAATTTACGTTTTTGGGTCGAGTAGATATTGAGTTACAATTTTTTTTCAACAAAAAAAAAGTTTGGTGAACAATTTTGCGTTTCAAGGTTACAGCGTTTACGCTTTCTAGCGTCGATTTATCCTTCGACATTTTCTTAAGGATATTTAATATTTGATAATTATTCTATTTAGGAAATGCATTTTATTCGAAGGATGCCTACTCAACCGAGAGTATTCGGGCAACGATTTTTGTTTTTTAAAGATATTTAAGATGATTTTTATAACAAACCATGATGGAATGAAACGTTAAATAAAACGAAGTATTTATAGATTTTGTTTTTATTGATCATCATAAAAATTCAGTTTATCTCGAGGCATCGGGGGGCCGCGGTAAGATCCTTTTCCAGAGTCTAGAATAAAATACGATTCATTTTTTTTTGTAGTCATGTGTCCATAGCAATGTGTCCCTAATGTTTTTATCAAGTTATAATGAAGTGATCTTATTGGCAAGGACGATCCGCAATTTTAGGCCTGTATAAACAGCATTTTCATCGCAACTAAAAATAATGTTGCTGTTAAATACACCATAGCTGTTCATTGTAACTACCATTGTTTACCTATTGATTTTTTTCTGTAGTATACTGTGTTTATTTTTTTTGGTATACAATAAACATAAGCTATTCTATTCTATCTACGTCAGCCCACGGTTGTGTTGAAAGCTGCATATTTTCTTTGATTGAAATTCAGTGTTGATACGTAACAAGTTAAGCTGCACTGAAAACGTTATCAAAATTCGTTCAGTTTCTCTTAGTAATACAATTTAGTATAAATATGTACTTACAAAAATACTCACCCTGTAGTTCTAAAAACATTATTGTATTGATTAAAATTAAAAATAATTGAATAAAATATTAATAATAAAGAATATTAGATATTAGATTAGAAATACCTTGATCAAGTTTATAATTATTGTTTGTATCCTCAACTGTGTTTAATTTTTGTTCCTCTGAAAGTAATTTTATTAAAAATGAGGTTATTATGCTTATTAGGTTATTTATTAGTATTTAATATATTTTTGGAGGAACATACCATCGCTACTAGCTAAAAATAGAAATAAGAGCCAATAAGTAAGTACATAATACTAGGACTTAATCTTATGTAAGTTTATTAAAAGTTGTAATCTATAAATATAATTAAGTATATTCTTACACGGCAGGTATAAAGGATCCACTGGAAAGAAAGGATTTATAAATTATTTCCTTTTACATAATAACTTTAAAAAAAAACTTTCAAAACTGTGTACTACTAGCGACACCTCTATTTCAATCACTCAAAACTCACGTGTAATCGGTTCGTTGGTACTACACTTGGTCGAGGGTCGTAAGGTAGATTCAACTGACAGCTTTGTTTTGTTTCGCAGCAACATTAACTTGTTAGGGCGTCCGTTGCCTAGTGAACGAAACGCTTCTGAGAGATCAATTGTAAATAGTTTAAACATTAGATATAGGTGGCGTTGTTTTCAATATCGAGTTCCTACAAGATTAGAGCAAGATATTTTTATCCTGTTTTGTTTTTTTTTATTTCTTCAGGAAACTTAGGCAATATCTAAGTACACTTTCTACTGGGGTCCTTAAAAATATCTACATATTTTTTAATTCCTAAAATATTTATTTACTTACGTCTGTAGCTTATTTTATGATATAAGTGTAACTCACCAGTTTCAAGGCCTACGAATAAATATAAGAACAAGTTAATTTTTGTGAAGGCACCTTATTTTTTTTTATACAAGTGGTGTTTACTCACTCGAAAGCTTTTCCCCGTATTCTGAATAATTTAAATACTTAACAGTTATTTTGTAAGCATAAATTAAAATACGACAAAATATTAAATTAGTTAATAGAACATGCATATTTTAATTTAATAATTATTATGTTCATACCCATATCCATCTTCTTCTGTTTCATAGCTGTTAAAACGTAAAAAAAATTATAGCAAAATGGGAAAATCCAAAAAATATAACTATGTTGAGAGCACTTCATACTTGCAACAAAAGAAAGGTTAAAAGTTACTCGAAAAAAATAATTATAATAAATTAATCACCGATAATTCTAAATTATTATTGCTCAAAAAGATTTTCAGTGATTTGTAAAGCGAAAAGCGCGCCATGGCCACAAAAAAAAACATTTCAGACAATAATTCCAATAAATCTTCCTTTTTCCAAGTAAATCATACAACCAAACCAGAATCTCACCTATGCGTTCATCATAATCGGAATATCCACCGCAGTTTATAGCTAAAACTGAAAATACCTGGCAACAAGAAACCATTAAAGCCAATACATATATAAATTAATTAATGTCATTCGAATTATGCCCGTACCAAAAACAACGCCCATCTATCTTTTCCACCTCTGATGCCCATTTTTTACTATTATATTATTTCACTATTTTAACATTTTTCTTTGCAAAAACCCAGAAAGGTAACTGTTTTTGATAAAAATACGACGTAAAACAAATTTATTGCACATTGTAAAATATTTTATTGAATACGAAACGTTATTCCGCTATGTTATGATTATGACGCAACTTTCAGATTTAAGGCGACAACATAAGTTACTGTATTCATTTAGGAGATAACACTTCGAGAATTCAAACACTTTACGGTGGATTCCTGACGATTCACAGATAACCAATCGAGTCAGTGTGACGCGTTGGGAATTTTTCCCATCGTATCACACTGTACACTGAGTGACCCTGGGGAAACATTAAAATAGGTTGCAACGTTACAGTGTGACGTGTTGGGCATTTTACCCATCGCATCACACTGTCACACTGGGTGTGACCTTATGGGGAAACATTAAAATAGGTTGCAACCAGTTACAGTGTGACGCGTTGGGAAAAAATACCCAACGGGTCACATTATTGCTCATTGCCAAATAGCCCACCTCAAGGCACGATGGTAGAAGCATGTACAGGAAGAACAAATAAGACGGGAAGAAAGGCAATTCCAGAACCCGCCACTAAAGACAAGCAACAAAACAAAACAATGAACTAAACAAATTGATATTTCTTTCACTTCAGCACGACGAGCACCACGAGCACCACGAGCACCACGAGGACCATCACCATCACGAGCCTGGCATGCCATTCGACTTCTCTTACGCAGTCAGCGAAGACGATAACAACTTCAGGTAGAATTAAAAAAAACGAATGTTCAACTATTTAACTATTATTTAATCGTGGAAATGCAGCCAGTGTTCTTGGCACCATGCCTCATGGAAACTCTCTTTTGTTAGATTTTTAAGTTTTAGTTTTAGTTCGTTTTTCCTTTTATTTATATAGTTATTTAAGTTGTGTCAATAAATTTTGGTTATCCGTTTTAAATTCCCAATTCCCGACATCAGGAAAAGTGTGCCAGCTCAGTTTCATACATGTGTGCATTTTTTACTTCTACTCTGACTATAATATGGTGAACAAAATAAATTTAGAATCAGGGATATAATACATAAAAGACCGAAGTGGTGGCTCTTATTATCGGAGGCTAAGACTCATTTTGGGTCGCAGCGCCGCGCCCTTTCAGTTAATGACGATGGATTCATTAAAACCCTCTCAGAGAAATTTGTCTTGCCCCTAGTAATTTTGCTGGATTCAGTGCCCTTTAGAACACCGATTTTTTTGCTCACTATCTGCAAAAATCGTGCGAAGCCAATATTTATAAAAGGAAACTGTACCTACCTACAATGATAATTATCACTGGCTGAATGCACATACCATAGAATAAGACCAAAACACTTCCTTGCCACTGCACTGGAACGCTAGAATATAAAAAGGCTCTTGTCGTGTGAAGACAAAAAGAACAGAACAATGTAACATTTTTTTTGTTTTCAGCCATAATGCCATCTCTGACGGCGACGTGACCCGTGGAGAGTACAGAGTCGCCCTTCCCGATGGCCGCACGCAGATTGTAAAGTACACGGCTGACTGGAAGAACGGTTTCAATGCTGACGTTAGTACCGCTTTTTGTATAACAGATGGCGCTAGTAAAATCATCATATCTACGTTAAAATCATATAGTGGAACCGTACACTGATATGACCCCTTTTAAGTACACTCAATAACATGCCACTAGCTAGACATCTCAAAGGCGCCTTTAGATCTATAGAGAGGTGGTTGTCAGTCAGTTAACAGATTTCCCCCATGTTCTTAGTCTTCAAAACATAAGGTTCAAATTCCTAAAAATGATATTCAGCCGAATAATATAAAACGATAAAGTTGTAAAGTATTAATCTTTACCCTCAAATCACAGGTGTCCTACGAAGGCGAAGCGCAGTACCCCGAAGCCCCCGCCGGAGGCTACGGCCGCGGCCCCGCGCCTGCGCCGGCGCCCTCAGGCGGTCAGCAATACGCGCCGCAAAGCCAAGGCGGCGGCTACCAATACTAAACGGACCGCGTGACGGTGCGGACACTGAGACTCGTCATTGGCGACTTGAGCTGTTTTCGTGGTTGTTAATAATAGATGTTGTTAGCATGGGTTCATTTTTTAATCTCAACAGGTGGCAATATTGCACCAAAATGGCCGATCTCCTTTAGGAAATCCGTCCATTTTGTCACCAGATGAGATTCAAAAATCGACCCACGGTTCAGATATACGTAGGTGGTACATAGTTATCCCACTCGTCCCATTTAGTAATCCCAAATAATATAGGCTATTTATATCTTAGTCAAAAAAATACGAATTGTTAACAAAAACTTCCATCGGATCAGGTTATTTCTTGTACTTTAATTTATCTAGAGGAAAATGTTCCGTTACTTACGGACGGGAATCAAAGCCGTGATTATCAATGCTCTGCACAGTAAGCCAACTAAACAACTAAGCTAGTGGAACAAGTACCAACATACTATTTTGACAAAAAAGCATTTAAAATTTGAAAATAGTAATCGTACTCGACTTTGGCTAAATGCATAAACCGTGCGAAGTCGAAACATAATAAAAAACCATTATATCCGAAATGTCTCCTTTAACTCATACACCCGTCATAAATTTGTGGTAATGCCATCTATTAACCAATTAATGAACTATTTCTTTGAAATAAATTAAAGCACATGTAGGCAGTAACTGCTTAAAAACATTTGTAGTAAAAAAAAGTATTGCATCAACCCATAAAAAAACCATGCAATGACCACTGTTCATTGCCTCTAGGTAAGAACAAAACCATATTTTTCTATTGCGCAAAGAAATATTTAATTACAAAAGAACTGCTTTGTAAAATATCTGAACTTTGAAACGACTACTTCTTTTGATTTACACGACCTGTTTCCATCGGAAAGAGTAGGGGTAAACCCCGCCTTTTTCTGAAAATAACCTAACAACGCCACCTAGTATCGAAAACATCAAACTATACTCAGTTTACTTTACCAGTTGTTACACTAGATGGCCTTAAATGGTTTTTAACGCCCCTTAGTGATGTGCTAGGTATTCAATTATTTAAACAATTTATTATAGCATTAACTTTACTTACTCCATAAAATACACAACTTTTCTCATTATAACTTGTAAAAAACATGGTTCTAAGTATATGATATTAAAGTTTGTGATGTTTGTTAATTAAGTTAATTAATTAGTATAAAATTAGCAACTGAAGTTACCGAAATTAGTTACCTATAAAAATAATTAGTATTTTGTTTATTTTCGCTTTTCGTTTTGTTGAACTCTTATTATTTTTAAATTAAAAAAATAATCTTTCCTTTTCCTGATAATTGTATACGAATATTTATATGAAAAATATCTTTATGTTACTTAGATGTATAAATTACATTTATAATCTTCTTATAATGATTTAGAAACTATGTGAAATCATGAAAATATGTCTATTTTTGAAGTAAAATAATTAAGCATATTTTCAGTGACTACATATTTTTATAATCATTATAGCATATTAATTGAAATAAATACTCATATTCACTGCCGTTCAATATATTTATTGTATAGTGTAAAATAATGCAAGAAGTCCTTTTGTACCTTATTTTGTAATAAAAAAATAAATATGAAAAATAATGCAGTTTAAATTTTTTAAATCCATTTTTAATATTTTAACATTCATCCGATACATCACGTTTATAGTTATAGAAGACAACTTTTTATAAACACCAAGATTGTTTATAATATAATTTTTTATTGTTTTTTACTTCATTCTACTGGGTGTAAAAGATCAATCAGGTACGAGATATATCATTAGAGCCGGTAACACCGTGACAAACTTTCACATGTCGATTCAAAGCCTTGTTTAAGGAGAACTTCTTCTCGCACAACATACAGGAAAACCGTTTCTCCCCGTGTTTTCTTTTCACATGTTCATTTCTACGACTCGCCGTAGTGAAATTTTGAGAACATATTTCACATTTATAGGACCTATACTCCGAATGTAACTTCAAATGGTTAGTTAATGTTTTCTTACCAGAAAAAAGGCTCCCGCACACCTCACAAGTATTTGTTTGGTCACGATTATGTGTTAAAATGTGTTCCTTCAGATTACGTTGACTATAAAATTGTTTCTGACATAATTGACAGACAAACGGCCTTATCCCCAAGTGACTTTTATACATATGGGATGTTAAATCAACTTTATTATATGTTTGATGGCCACATTCGTCGCATTTGTACCTTGTTTTTTTTGTTTTCTTAGTATGTGTTAAATGATTTTTTACATGTTTATTATAGTGTGAGTTGTGTTTTAACATTTTAAAGCAGTACGGACATTCAACTTCCTTGTGACTGTTTAAATGTGACTTTAAGGAGGAATTTTTCTTAAATGTTTTACCACAAACTACGCAAACTAGACTACTGTCGCTATTAGTGTGCGACGATCTTTTCTGTAGCTTAAATTTGTTTGATTGAAACTGTACTGTACATAAATTTTGTGTGAAATATTGAATGTCTTGATTTGAATCTGCCTCACAAACTGTACCATTTTTAAATGGGATCTCTGCGTCTACTTTTTTACCAACATCAATATAAGCTTTGCTAATGCTTTGCAAGTTTGCCGAGATCAATTCTTCGTTAATTTTGTTAACGAGTTTCTTGATTCCTTCAATTCGGGATGTGGCTCTCTCTATTAATGTGTACATCTTCAGGATGATATTTGTGCAGCTGTTGCAGGCCTGGTTTAGAAGTATCTCCTGGAAATTCAAACAACGATTTATTAATGACTGTTGCTACTTTGTCTGTGGAGTTTTATTTTTCTATGAAAAGTTTCTGTGTCATCCCCAGGGCTCTATCTCCATAACAAATTTTAACATGATCCGTTCAGCACTGAAATGAGAGTAATAGACAGTCAGGGTTACTTTCGCTTTTCAAATATTAAATAGAATTGTAAAAGTTAGTAAAAGTATACAATCAAAGGATACTAACATCATTAACGTAATTTACTGGTACTTGTTGTACACATCGGAATTGTACCTTGTCAGTACTAGTCTAATTAAGTGTAAATGTGTATGATGGGGCTGTGCTATATTAATAAATAAATAAATAAATGTTTAAATGTTTGTTACTCAATCACGCAAAAATGGCTGAACGGATTTGGCTGAAATTAGGCACTCAGATATTTTATTATCTGGGCTAACACATAATGATACTTAGATCCCGTAAAAATTTGCAGTTCCAGTGAGATAATACTCAACGCGGGCATCACTGCGGGGCACAGTTCGTGGTTTCATATTTGTGAAGATCTGTCTCCAATTATAAAAACTACATAATATTGTGAAGTAGACTTACGTAAGAAGAAAATAAATATTTTGTAACACTTCGAAGAGTAATGAGCACAGTGGAGTCTTCATTCTGAATTTCTATCAGTTGGTCAATCTTTGTATAGTTTTCGGTCTCAATAAAACAGAAAAGACAAGCACTTTGTAATGTTTTAGCGTTGAAGATGAAATCCAGCTGTTCCATGTTTTAAATTATGGAACCAATAAACGCAATCTCACTAGAGTGTTATTATTTTGTAAAAACAATTGAAAATATTACCGCCAACCAACCAACTATAAACTATAAACCAAATCAAAATAAACAAAACAACTTTTGATTCTCTGTGTTACGTTTCCTACTACTCAAGTACTCACGGATTTTATATATTAAGCTCTGTGGACTGTGGTGTTACCAATCTTGAAAATCACTTTACTCGATTAAATCGAAATCTCAATAGCCTATTCGTTTCTGTGGGTCAAGCAAGATTGTGGCGACTAGAGAGGCGGCTGTGGCGCCGACACAGAAGAAAGCGTCACATTGTTTCTAATATTCTATTTTTATTTATAAAAATATTCTTTATTCCTAAAATTATTTATAGTACCTAGTTAGTAAAAATTGGTGTTCTGTTACTATTTTCATATTTCTAGACTTTCATGCATTCATGTCTTTATGAGTTTCTAGTTTCTGGAGGTAGAAGTCTTTTTTAAAGTCAGTGACGTAACACAACGTGGCGTTGGCCGTAGCATAATCAATCGTTTCACGTCAGTCGCCGACATTTTGCATGAGATTTCAATCCGGTGGTGTCATTAATAAAATCCTGGAACACAAACGAGCGGAAGGAAAGCAAAAGGTGAGATTTGTTGCATAGTCGCAAGTTCGCAACGTATTGTTTACTAGAATTTAAAATCTTGTATAAAAGTAGCGATATTTTCTAGAGCTAACCATGAAAAGTTACGGAAATTACCTAAATAGACCCAAGCTACGCCATTTTGTAATGGAAAATGCACTGCAGAGCAATTTCAATAAAATTATCAAAACGACCAAAATAAGTATGTAGTTTCATAAAGTATATAAGTCCCTATTTTGGGCACTCAAGCTGGAGTCTGAATTTTTGATGGTTATTATCAGTCAAATCGTGAGGAAACCCACATACCTACCTGAGAATTATTTCAGAGGTAGGTATGTTATCCACCATCCGGACCGGGCCCCCGTGGTGCATTAGGATCTCCTCACGAAAGTGAGGGGAGACGCATGCTCAGCAGTGGGACAATATGGGTTGAAAACTGAGTGATGAGTAGAAAACTGGTGAGACAACGATCACAATCCTTTGGTACCTACCAAAGAATGCCATGTACAATAGCAACCTACATTACTTATTTTTATATCTTCCAGCAAAACCCAAAAATGGCTAAAATTAAATCTCAAAAAGAGGTTCAGAACCTAGAATGGCTGAAAAATAAACTGGGAGTACTGTGGACAGCGCCAAAGTATTGTGGACTGTGTATGCAGACATCGGGTAACTTCTACCCATTGAAAATGGAGTTTGCAATAAATGAATGCTACTCTACCAGGCCGCTGAGTGAGGTTGTCAGTACAGTTCTAAGTTGTGATGTAAGTATTTTATACCTAATTACTTTAAGTGGTACAAACACATCATAGAACAGATGGTGTTATCCAATACTCGCAGCAAGTTATAGAAAACACAACTGTTGTGTATTTCATAAGTTGCTGTGAGTGCAGGAAAACACACTTGTTTTTGTTTTATAGGAGTACACTGAAGTGTGGAGAGTCACACCCGTGCCTAGACAAGAAACTGGCTCAGCAGTCAATGTGTTAAAAGATTTAAAAACTTCCAATACAGCAGTAAACATTAAAATCTATAGTTATATTTCTTTACCTTTATTTATTTCTTGGTTGCGTTGGCATAAATCCGGCCGGTCAACAATTAAAATTCTATGGTCTGCTGCATGTGAGAGATTAATCTCTTATATCTAGCGTCATTTATTGGGCATATGAGACTGGGGCCTATGTCTCAGAGTGACTAGCTCAGTGTAGTGATGTACAAGATTATGCAATGCAAATTTCTGGCTGGTACTGTAACTGTTATGGGCAGGCGTAGAGCTTATCATCTCGTGAATGACTTGCTAGTCTCGTCACTCGGTAAAATAAAAAGAAACAGGCAATTGTGTTTTTTTGTTGTGTGGCCAGATTGATGACTGCACCCTACAAGTTAATGTTGTAATGTTATGTTTTTTCTACAAAGACTGATGATTAATTTTGATTTTACAGATTGATGACTACACAGTAAGCAACATAATATGCGAGGAATGTACGGAAAAGAGCATACAGTCCTATGTTTTCATTGAAAATACCAAAAAAGTATTTAACATTATCAACAGTTGTGTAAATGATGTTCATTCGAAAACCATGGACCTTGATAACGAGTTAGATGAAACATGTGATTACGGTGAGGCCAATGTAATGATTGTTGTTGAATTTGATAATGAAACATACGAGAATGTCAATGAAATTGCTTCTGGCAACAACACAATACTTACAGACAATCATATAAGAAAACCGTCTGCTAAACAAAACGCAATGCAAATGAAAATGGGATTAGCGGAAAAGATGAAACTGGATAATAAAGAAAATAAAGGGCCTGTGATCATGCCTACTCTGAGAGTGGTGAAACATCCGAGAATTAAAGAAGTGTGTAAAGAGGCGGACGAAACTGGCACTAAAGATCCACCAGCAGTTTCTCTTGAAGGAGGGAAAATTGTTATTGCCCCATTGCTTACAAACTCTACGTCTGCTCCAAAGTATAACACATACAAATGTAACTCTTGCCCTAGTATATTCACAATGTACAGGTCATTGAAAGAACATGAAAAATCAGTTCACAATACTACAATATTCCAATGCAGATTTTGTAGTAAGAAGTACAATTCACAGCAATATTTGGATGTGCATTATGTATCAGCTCACACCAAAACGAGATGTAGGCATTGCCACGAATTATTCAATAATAATGAGATAAATAATCACCTACGAGAAAAACATGAGAAACAAGTCAACGGTTGCAAATACTGCGACCTTGTGTACTACACTATAGAGCAACTGGAAACCCATTTCAGATCCGCTCATTTGGTCAACGAATCGCTGTGCAAGAACAGGACTCAATGTATTATGTGCCTCCGAAACTTTAGAGATGATGAAATCAAAACGCACAAGTGTAAGTTTTCTTGTTTGGAATGTCCAACGGTACCATGTGTACACTACAGCTACTTAATGTCGTTTAGAGAACAAGTACTGAGCCATGCGTCTAAAATTAGATGCCTAGATTGTGATTATACAACGAAAAGGAAGGAACACCTGATCGCACATGTTAATAGGGAGCATTTGGACTACCATCCGTTCACCTGTAATGACTGCGGAACACAGTTTTACACAAAATTGAGTCTAAAGACGCACATAGTTCAGTTCCATCAGGATATGAAATGTCAGTACTGCGATCATGACTTTAAAAATTCAATTCTGCTCAACAATCATAGGGAATTATGCAAGACTATTACTCGAACGTATAGCTGCAAAAAGTGTGTGGTTTCGTTTGATACGGAAGCGGAGTTAAATCGGCATACTAGACAGAGTCACAGTGATATTGTCTTCCCGTGTACACTGTGTAAGAGAGAATATACAAAAGAATCGGCTCTTGAAGAACATCATGCTAGAGTACATAATGGCATACAGTACAAGAAACGTAGGAAATTCATAGAATGCACTCTCTGTGATATCACATTTAGAAATGTTAAGGAAATGCTTCGACACGAAGAGCTGCATGACCCAGATGCAATATTCCCTTGTAACGTATGTGCTAAAACTTTTTCGAGCCTCAAAAAAGTTTACATGCACAAACAAAAACATTACTCACAACGGACAAAATGTCCAGGCTGCAACAAACTCTTAGTTTCATCGTATTATGTTCAGCATAAAGCAATTTGCCCGTTATTGAAACAGCCTCAAAATCTAGCATTTATATGCTCCACGTGCGGTAAAGGATTCCAGACGGAGTCAAATCTACGTGTTCATCAACAATTCCATGTCAAAGCTATCCCGTGCAAATACTGCAACAGACCAATAAAACCTTCATCCATGAAGAAACACATAGAAATGAAACACACAAACGGTATTGAGAAAGAGAAACAGCTATTCAAATGTGATTTTTGTGAATACACAGCCAAGAAGAAAGTGGATTTCGAAAATCACACCAACAAAATACACTTGAAAATTAAACCTTATGTATGTACAGTTTGCAATAAAGCATTTTGTGGAAAATCAAGGCTTGATGAGCATGGGAAAACTCATTCAGATGATAACGTCTGCTTTTGCACATATTGTGGTAAAAAGTTTGCAAATAAAGTATGTCTTAAAATGCATACGAGACGGCACACGGGTGAGAAACCTTACGAATGTAACATATGCTTTGAAAGGTTCCGATCATCGAGCATCATGAAGACGCACCGACTTAAGAAACATCAGGACAAAACGATACAGTGTCCTCTGTGTGACTCAATGTATCATTTGGTAGCTGAAATGAGGTTCCATGTTAAAAAGGTCCATTGGAGAAGGCCGGAGCCTTTCGATTATAAGCAGATAGTGCCAGAGGAATGTTACCCATTGTTTGAAGATCAGAGATTACAAAAATTGGGTGAGAATGTTTCTTAATGAAAGGCAGAATAAAATGTAAACCGTTTTGTGATAATTTTTAGCTATTTCCAATCAAGCATGTTGTAATCTAAATTGTAAATTGAATAAATGGGTAGTCTACAACAATCTTTATATAGCTAACTGGTGGCCTAGGTCCATGTTTAGAATTAAATTAATTATGTCTGAAAACATTGTATTTATTTACAAACCATCCTAATAATTTGGCGCCAAGAAGATAACTTATCTGCAATAATAAATTAAACTATGATTTAGAAGATGACCGACGTAAACTAGTAATAACGAATCACCATCATCAACCCATATCCCACTGCTGAGCACGGAACTCCCCTCACTTTAGTGAGGAGGTTTAGCCGATAATCCACCACGGGGGTCCGGTCCGGATTAGTGGATAACACACCTACCTCCGAAATAATTCTCGTGTAAGTATATGTGGGTTATCTCACGATGTTTTCCTTCACCGAAAAGCGAGTGATAATGATAATTAAGAACATCATGTTTTAACAGAAATATACATTGGTACGTGTGCTCCACTGGGATGTGAACTCACGTCCTTCTCCTTGGACGGCGAAGGTTCTCCCACTAGACTATCACCGAATTCAGTAATATTATTTCAAAAACTAAAATGTTATGGATTTGAAAAGAATATCCTACACTACTTACCTACTTATTATATTGGTACAGTAAGTAATAGTATGGTACCATAAAATGCAAAAAGCGTGCGAGGCTAAAACATTTTAAGGAATCGTCGAGTCGAGACCGTGCCGTGCTGTCACTGTCAATGTCAGTGTCTTTCGGTTATTTATTGTTTTGTTTTGTTTTAAATTAAAAGAATCCACTCCACAGCAAAGAGAATATAACACTACCTTAATATTCCACAGCCAAGCCAACCAATATATTTGGTATAGTTGATAGCATCTCTGTGACCTAATCTTTTAAGCAAAACAACAAACTACATGTATGTAAGGTACCCTGAAACTCAAAGGGAATAACCTCTAGTGGACATGGAATTCCTGCCCATGTTTCCTCCTTTCCTTTCCCTTTTCATTCCCTTCCTATTTGGGACCATGGAATGACAGACCAGTGTTCATAAGGCGGGAACTCAGAATTACCATTCACTTTTAGGTTACAAATGGAAAACGACGAAAGAATAACTTTGACCCATCAGCATTTTCTAAAACAGAAGGTGAAAAACTTGTTATACTTGGACCAATTCTGTGGACTGTGCTATGAGACTGGAAGATGCTTCAATTTGTTAAATGAAGAGCTGAAAATAATCACCAATGATTGGACACAAGATATATTGCTTAGAGACATCTACAGTTATGTTTTTCATGGGGTAAGAATGGCAATTTTTGTTAATAGTGCTAAGTACATCCATAGTTATACCTATAGTGTCGTCCAAATCTTAGGGCTATGAATTTAATTGTGGCGTGTAAACACATAATAGTAATTAATAGTGTTTTCTCGTACTCGCTGCAAGTTATAAAAACATAACAGTTGTGTTTTCAGCAGTGAACATGTTAATTGTGGCGAGTTAATGTTCATGGTAGTTTGTTTTTCATTCAATACTGTTTGGTTGTAACACTTTCTCTGCAGAGCCGTTTTGCTTGTCTAGCCACGGGTGCGGCTCTGCATGCGCCATAGTGTTTTCCCATACAACAAACACAACAGTTATGTTTTGCCGTACTCTTGGCAAGTTATGGAAAACACGTCAGTTCTTTTCAGCAGTGAACGTGTTTGTTAATCACGAATGTAGGTACTGATTGAATAAACAAGATATAAAATCTATAGATCATTTTCAATTTCAGATTGAAGATTTACCCATAAGTGACGAGATCTGCAGCGAATGCACAGAGCAACTCAAACAATCCTACATCTTTATTAAAAATTCAAAATTTATCACCAAACTGCTAGATACCTACCTTGATGACTTAGATTCAAAATCAAACGATTTGATTTCTCATCTCCAAAAAAATACTCAATTTGAAAGTACCAACATTGTTATTGTACTAGAAAATAATGACATTGGAAAATATCTGCAGAGAGACATTAAAAACAAACCTGATAAAAATGAAGAAAACGTTACAATTAGAACATCAAGAAATTCCAATGATGAAATATGTTACAAATGCCTTGAATGTAGTAAAGAGTTGCCATCGCTTTTATTATGGAAACAACACACAAAAACCTATCATAAACAACAATTTAAATGTAAAATATGTTCAAAAACATTTAAGAATCAACCGTACCTGACAGCTCATTATAAGGTCCACTCAAAAGTTAGATGCAAAATATGCCATTTAATTCTATCTGATTTACAAATTAAGGATCATTTAAGAAAGGCCCATGAAGACAATGTTTTTCTATGTAATGTTTGTACAGATGCTTTTTACACTTTAGATGGCTTAAAAATGCATGCGAGAATCATGCATGCTGTCAAAAAAGAATTCCCGCAGTGTGAGAATTGCTTACGCAATTTAGAAAATGGGAAACATAATTGTAAATTCAAATGTTCCGATTGCAATGAAGGGATGTGTATTCATAACAAATATTTGATATCGTACAGAGACCAAATGCTCAAACACGTTTCTAAAGTCCAATGCTTAGACTGTGATTATGTATGTAGAAAAAAGGAGATTCTAATAGGGCATGTGAATAGAGAACATCTCGACCACCATCCGTATACTTGCGATAAATGCGGACAGCAGTTCTACTCCAAAGCGGTTCTTAGAACGCATATCCAAGGCGCTCATAAAGAAATTAAGTCTTGCAAATATTGCGATGTGGAGTGTAATACCTCAGAAGTTTTAAGAAGTCATGAAGCAAATTGTAAATTGATCAGAAGGGAACATAAATGTAGAAGTTGTCCAACATCTTTTGCTTCACCAGAAAAGTTGGAGAAGCATGAGAAACAGAAGCACAAGGAAAGATTTCCATGCAATATATGTAATAGAGTATTTCTGAAAGAATCTAAAAGAAAAGACCATGCCGTCAAAGTGCATAGCAATGTACAAATAGAAAATAAGGTATCAAAACTAGAATGTGTAATATGTGAGAAAATATTGGATACAAAGGGAGAATTGATACGTCACAGGAGAAGCCATGGCCCTAACGCAAAATTCCCTTGCAGGATATGTAATACTGAATTTGAATCTCTACGAAAACTCAGGGCTCATAGCCGGAAACATATCGGTCCCTTCGCAACTTGTGACACGTGCGGGAAAGAAATGCGGAAAGTATTACTGGCAAAACATTTGGAAAACCACAAGTTAGATGGTATCGTAAGCTGCAGCTCTTGTGGAAAGTCATTCCAAAACATAGTCCTATTAAAATACCACCAGAAATCTCATCTCGCTAACATCCCTTGTCCTAAATGTGACAAAATGATCAACCCAGCGAAACTGCGTCGGCATATGAAGGGACATTTAGCCGAAGACAATCCTTTACTGAAAGAGATTTATAAACAGAAGGCTAGCATAAAATGTGATGAATGTGATTATATAACATGGAATAACATTCTTTTAGAATGTCATAAGAATAGGCACCATTTGAAAGTTAAGCCGTATGTCTGCCATATCTGTAGTAAAGACTTCACCGGAAAACATTTACTAAGGAAACACATTGAATCTCACACATTAAACAAGAGTGTTGTATGCATGGTATGCGGTAAGAAATTTGCTAACTCTACCTGTCTTAAATTGCATTTGCGACTGCACACTGGAGAGAAGAATTATCCATGTGATATTTGTGGCGAAAGATTCAGGTCTTCCAGTATAATGAATGTCCATAAGAGAAAGAAACATTCGGAGAAAGAAAATTCTTGTCCGCTCTGCTCTAGCAAGTTTCATACTTTAGTCGATTTGAGAAGGCACATTGTAAAAGTACATTGGAAAGATAGAAGTAGAAAGTTTGATCCTAGAGACCTCAAGGGTTTGGAAAATCATTATCACCTGTTCCATGATAATAGGAGGATCAAGATTGATGAAAAGGACGTTGATTTCTATATGCCGTGCTAATGGCTGCACTGTCAAATTCAAATATCTTTATTCACATAGGCCCCAAGAGGGCACGTATGAAAGTTCACTGACTCTACCGCCGGACTCGGAATTACATCCAAACGAGAAGAACCGGCAAGAAACTCCTTGGTTTTTTTTTTCTCAATTCTTAGTGACTATTACATTGCTTATTTTTAAATGTGATGTTTAATGCTGACCTGCTCTGGACAGGAATAATGTTATCAATAAAATGACAAAAAATATGTAAATGTTTATTGACCTTAAAACTAATACAATACTTTAATCTATTGTCTATTTAATTTATGTAAGTTTTATTATTATTATAACAAATTTTAACAAAGTGACGTGTAAACAAAACTCTTGCAAAATTAAAGAGCTTCACAACATTATGTTTTTATAAATCCATTTTGTTATTTATGTAAATAAATGTAGACATTTATATAAAAAAAAAAACAATGAAATGTATTTAAAGCCCTGTATCCACTTGGCAACATATATTGCACAAGATGACGCTCAAAATCTTTAAACAAGTCCATCTATAACTGATCAGTCGCAGTAAACTAATCTACACTCATATTAAACATATTATTATATTATTGAATCGGGACAATCAACAAAACAAGCGTCATGTCGCTACGCAAGGCAACATCTTGAGCGGCAATTGTCACCTAATGAATGGATACCGATAACACTTTCAATCATTCAAAACAAAACTTACATTAGTAACTTAAATTAGTCTAAAAGAAACTATTATGTGCCTTGTTTGTATGTTCTTTAAGTTCTTTTTTAGTTAGAAATGTAGCTTTGCAGTTGCAGGAATTGCAGCAAAACCTGCAGCCATGGTGTGCCTTCATATGCTTTCCCAACTTGGTTTGCGAGTAGAAAGATTGAGTGCATATCTGACAATAAAATGGCTTATCTCCGATATGCTTTCTAATATGAATTACAAGCAGTTTTCTGGAATTTAGAACTTTATTGCAAAATTTACATTGCTCTTTACTGCGAATGCTGTGTAGTCTCTTATGACTTCTCAAGTTTTGTTCCGTGTAGAAATACCTTTCGCACATATCACAGCTGTAAAGCTTTATCTGTAAATGAACTTTGTTCACATGTAGTGAAAATTCATTGTCGTTTGGACAGCCCTTTTCGCAAAAACTGCAATTCTGCTGATATTTTTTCATGATGACACCCAATTTGTGCACGTGTCTTTGCAAATGACTGTTGTAGCTTCCCTGACACTTAAAGTTTTTGTCACATAACTGGCAAAGTGGATTTTTATGACGTTTCAAATGATACTTCAACTTTTCCTCGTTAATATAACACCTGCCGCAAATCTTGCAAGATAAATAAATGCTTTTATTCAACAAATGGGTCATTTTCTTGTGTTCGTACAAATCGAACTTTGATGCCAACTGTAAGTTGCAGATATTGCATTCAACTTTCCTCGGAACATGTTTCAATATGTGCCTTTTCAAAAAGTAGTCCGAAATGAAATGTTTGTTACACAGAGGGCACGAGAACTTGGGTTTACTCGGTTTTGGTTTCTTTTTGAAAGTTAAGAATTCGCTGCAAACTGAATTTTCCAATTTGAAACCATTCATTAACTTACCTTTCACTGGTTCTTCGTTTTTAATTGTTTTAATTGTTCTATCTCTAGGTTCCTGTTTTACTTCTTTGATTTCCAACTCTTTTTCGCTTTCATCTTCCGATTTCAACCTAAACTCGTCTTCTAAAACATCGACTTTCAATTCATTCTCATTTGCGGAATCATCCTCTTCAATGAGCATTGTTTCGTCGAATGCTTCACAGACATTCATGATTGCACTTTGTGCTATTTCTATGCAGATATTACTTTTTACTTCCGTGATTTTATCTAAATTCTCTAACATAACACTGACACAAGTATTCAACCTGTTCCTAACAAAGTAACTTTGGTTAACGAAAACATATGAAGCTATAGCATGGTTAAGACACTTTTCACATATTTTTGTCCCCGTGTAATTGTCTATGTTCATCTGCAACAAAAAATAAATGTTTAAAATAAAAAATAAAAAGCAGAAAGAAAATGCTAAGATTCTCGATCAAGAAGAAATGACGTACCAAATATGATAAGTAAAAGAGTATACAATATTTGAAGACTATTCCATTTGTATTAATTATCGACCTCCTGTTTAAACATCCACTTATAATACAAGCCATTATTCTTTATATCTAAGCTCACAAAGACATTCTCACACTTCTTATAAACTTATATGAATATGCTACATCACTTTTCCTTTTGTAATCAAATTGATATTTCTACGGAAGCAAGTTAACATTTGAACGAAGCTCTATTAACTTGTCAACATTTTGAAAGGTGATATAACACATAATTTTATGATAGCTGCAGTATATTATCTGAAAAGCAAATATTTCTTGAAAGAAACCACATAATATTATCCATCTGGCTGAATCGTACATTTTTTTTCTTTATTTGCGAGAAGGTCTGGTCATATACCTCGACGCTTTTTTAAGTTTTCTGGGAGCTTTGTCTCCCAATCCTGATCCAATTGAAAATTGAAATTGTTTCGCCATGAATGTGTTATTGTTGGTAGCTTCATTTGATACAATAGCTATTCCAGTGGGAATTATCTCATTGGACATGCTATGAGTACTATTGGTTGCATTATTTAGCTGAAAACTTTCTCTGGCCATTTGAGTCTCGTCAATATCCATAGCTTCATACTCATTTGTAAATGAATCACTGAAGTTTATGAGATTAGAAACAAACATTTCAGTTTCCATCAGTGAATTCTCTTCTGGTTCAATATTGGAGACTTTGTTATTATTAATATTCATAGTTATATTCTTATCAGCAGAGGGATACGATTCTTTATCAACTTTAAAGTCGAAATTAGAAGGAATATCGAATTTAGGAGCGGCTATCTCAATTTCTGAAACATTTTTGTTCAAACAATCATTGTTGCCAATTATTTGATTGAACTTAAAAATGTTTGTTCCAGCATTTAAAAGTGGTTTAGCTTCGCAACAATCACATGTTTCTCTATCTTTCTTATTGTTTATCAAGCATATATTGCATTGCCATGTTGGCTTGCCTTTCGCTGTTTCTTTATCGGCAACCTTAGGATCATAATTTTCTTTTTGCACATTGTTAGTGATATTTTCAAAAGAATTTGCTTCTATGTGCTGAGATGCTTCAGAAACAACATTTGAATTTGTATTCTGTAATGGATCATTGTATTTTTTACAACAGTCACATTTGTCCAAATTTTTGAACACCCAACAGAAGTTGCAAATTTCCGAATCAGTTTTAATATTGTTTTGTATATTTTCTATTGAAATTTTAACAGCATTCTGTGTAGTGTCAAGTTTTAAAACACCTTCAGATTCTTCCGAGTTTCTAGGTTCATTGGTTTCGTACTTTTCATTTTCATCTTTGACATAATTCGGATGCGAAAATGTATAGTATACAATGTCATCCGATTTTTTCAGCTGATCAAGTTCCATACCAGTCGTAGCATCAGGCAGCGGATGGTCTTGATCATATTCTATATATTCAGTGTTTTTAGTCTCAATTGCAACAGGTTCAATGCAACTCGTTGCAACTTGGTTATCATTTTCATCAATAGATTCCATTACATCCTCAACAACTGGTATTTCAACATTATTTATTTCAATAATGCTATCAGAATTCAACACTTGTGGGTCAGAAAAGACGAAGAAATGATATTCATTACAGTTTAGTTCTTCCACAGCTAAAACGCTGGGGTTCGACAAAGGGAAATCGGTGTCTCTCATACTTTCATTCTTCTTTTTGACAAATCTCATGATACTTGCTCGGGTGGGCACAAGTAGTTCTCGATATTTGTTCTTTTTCTAGAACAGGATTGGGATATGTCAAACACATTCATACAGTTACTATAAATATGTATGGACACACACACACAAGTCTACACTCTACACCTTCTAAACTCATCCTGCTACCTATAAAATGCTTGCATTACAATTTAAATAGACATATTTACACATACATACATAATACATTCATTAGTTACGTGGCAAGTTAACACATTCACTGCTGAAAACACAACTGTGAAGTTTTTCCATAACTTGCAGTGAGTACGGGAAAACACTACGGTGTGTGCAGACCTGTGGCTAGACAAGAAAATCGGCTCAGCAGTCAAAGTGTTAACTTGGAAAACTAGTGAATTAATTATCTTACCATTGTTCGGACAGACATATGAATGAACATGTTTAGTCTAAAGGACGATAGTGAACTTAGTAAAATACTTACTTCCGGTAAAGTTGATGTCAAAATGGTATGCAAGGGTCTATCACCCATCAGCTCACGGCATCCACCGTGGAGACAAATCGTATTATCCAATGGAACCATACTGCCTCCTTTGTTAAAGCATATAGAACAGAGTTGGTCCATCTTTCCATTAATTAAATGCTCCATGACCGTTTTGAATTTATGCTTTTCAATATGCTGTAGGTAGGTAAAGTAGTTCTCGCAGACAATTCCGCATCTTTTACAATCAAACTGGGTCGGTTCTTCCGGACTTTTGGGGGGCGCTTTCGGTGAATGTTCAGTACGAAAATGCTTTTTTAAGTTATGTACTTTAGGGAACGATGTTCCGCACAGTCTGCAGTTATACCACATGGATTTTGGATGTATTTTTGTATGGTTCAACAATGATTCCAAGTTCGGTAGTAGTTGACAGCATTTTAAGCATTCTAATTCATTAATCGCCGGTTGCTCTGTCAACGATTCTGATGCTGTATTTACAATATGTATTTTAGGCTCGGCATAGTTCATGACTTTATCATGTTCTGCGAATAGCTTGTTATAGTTAGGGTTTCGTTTCTGACGTCCCCGCTTTTTTTTAGGCCGTTCTAAAGGGTCTAGCTTGTGTAACTTATCATACATGTCCTCGAAGCAGTTACGGAGGGCCCTTTCGGCTTGTTCGCACTGCTGCGTGAACAGATATGAGCTCAGGGTGCGATCCAGGCATTTGTTACATATTTTATCAGGGAAATTTGGATCATCTTCAACCTGAAATAAAGAAGATAATGTCGTAATTATAACATCACATTGATGCCTGGCAGTTTGTTAAACTAACATACATGCATAAATAGTACAAACACACAGTTGTGACTGTGCGGACAGAGACTATATCTTTTCACATGCTGCAATCTTGACACACCTCCTTCGCTTCTTCCACTTCCATGAGTCCTTTCATACGTTATCACCAGTTATTGGTACTTTTGACTTGGCCTTTCTTAACACTTTGACTGCTGAGCCGATTTTCTTGTCTAGCCATGGGTGCGGCTCTGCAGACGCCATAGTGTTTTCAACAAACACGACAGTTGTGTTTTGCTGTACTCGTGGCAAGATATGTAAAACACAACAATTGTGCTTTCAGCACTGAACATGTTATGCATATCCTTAATTTTATCGAGCTACATTATGCTAACAATGTGTATTATTACTTCAGTAAGGGTCCTTTGCTTCTTTCACGGCTAAATTAGGATTTCTCTTAGGTATCTACCTACATAAGTAAATATTGAAACTCTCACCTTGAAGGGATGGAAACTAGCTACCATATCTTTAATAGTCACATTATAAAGTGCCCCCTTGTCAGCCACCTGTAATATTTGGTCCAATTCCGAAAGCTCAGATGTCACATTCAGGCAGTATCGACAAACTTTCAGCTTCAAATTGCCTTCGAGCAAAAACTTTACAGCATTTTTTGTCGTCAACGGTTCTCTTTTCGATGTGTCCGGAGGTGTTTCTAAAATCACATCTTCAGCCTTTTGTGATGATGTTCGAGTTGTTTTTTCCGCATTTGAATATGTTTTCACGGTTTTACTTGCATTGAAAGTAAATAATTCATCGTCGATTTCGTCCATTTTTATAGGTTATAATATGCTGATAAGTAGATTTCACAAATTTTGAAGATAGTGTTGTACAAAAATGATGAAAGTATTTTGTTTGAGAATTAAAGTATCTTGGAAATAAGAAAATTTGGGCGAAATAAAAAGAAAAATTGCTTTTGAAATTCGTAATACAATCGTCAAGAAGCAAAAATGGCAGAAGCGCGTCAATTTATTGACGTATGAGTTTCTGCGTATGATGAAATCTAATTAGGATCAAAAATAAGCCTCACAATATTTTTTCTAGCTATACCTACGTGAAATATGTTGGTGTGTCTTGATTTTTTATTTTTACAGCTTGTTTTAATACTAAAATAGAACAAATACACATTAAAAGATTTGCTGAATTAAGGATTAATATATTATTCGTTTCACAATTTTGAATAACGGAACGTTAAAAAATATGTTCATATCATAACCAAAATATTAGATAATACGAAATCGTGTTAAGTTTTTAGTTTTAATTAATTTTCTTTTTATTTATTTTGTTATTTAAGTTCTGTCAATAAATATATTGTTTACCTTTAAATCGTGTACATATTGCCTTTAATTTTATAACAAGCAGCACCCTGCTATTTCCCCCTGTTCAATATTATCCCACAGGAACCGTCAATTATTTGGGATAAAAAGTATCCTGTGTTCTATTCCATGACCTAACGAGATTTCACTAAAATCCGTACAGCCGTTTTGGCGTGAATAGATGTCAAACACACAAACTAGCATTTTTAATATTAGATCGCCAATGACGACCACTTCAATTTAAAAATGATTGCTACTTGATGGCGTTGATGATTTGAGTTTGATGCGAACACGGCTGCCGAAGAAATGTCAAAATGTTGTCAAAAATAAAAAATGGAGACTTGTTTTGCCAACTGGTCATCGTCCTGTCACTGGACAAAATAATGCAATTTTTTCATTGTTTACATCAATTATTTAGTTATAATTAAATTCCAAAAGCTGCAGTGTGCTATGTTGCGTTAGATTGTAACTTACAAAATGTCGTGGCTGAACCTGAACGAGAGTTTCAACAGTTTGAAAGGACAGATTACAAACTTCGCTTCTGAGGTTTTATCTGAGGTTCCTGAGCAAGATTCAGTGGATAATGCCTCACAGGAGAACTCTACGACATCGGAACTTGAGGATAGATGTCGTAAACAGGAGCTCGAGGTGAGTTTTCGTCACTTATTTACCATTGTTGTAATCATTGACAGCTGACTTGAAGGTTATGTTTTGGTGTTTTTATTTGCACGATAAAACACCAAATTGCAAATTGGATGCGTTTTTGAGCAATAGTGAGAGTGAATTTCATATCATCGTCCCGTTTATAAGTCTGTATTCACAGTTTAAGCAATAAATATGATTCTGATTCTGATTCAAGTGAGACGAAAACTCGGAGCTATTATTCATACAAACTATAGTTAGCATTTATGTGTGAAGATTCCATCATATTATGATTGTAGATGTCGCCCACATGCGCCTATTATATTCGCATTGTAATTTTCATTCTGTATTGTGTTCCTATAAAGATATATTGCCTCTTCCTGAATCCCTTGAGTATGAAAACAAAATAAAATATTTCACAGCGAGATGTGATATCACTTAATTCGGTTAGGTTTTACAAGTCACATGAAGTTCTTATACGTAATGAGATATTCAATAAGTCAACACCATAACACCACGATTACTCCAGAAAAATACGAATCTGTCTATTAAAAGAAAATGTACTAGGATTTACTCACCTCCATTATTATATTTTAATTGACGAGTTTTACCTAATGGTCAGCGCTATGCCTGCCCAGAACAGTTGCAGTGCCACCCAGAACTTTGCATTGCATTATCCAGCGCAGCACGGCGCCACACCACGCACCCTGAGACATTGGTTCTAAAGTTTCATATGCCTAAGAATTTATCTGGAAACAGTGCCCTTCAAACCGGAACACAGTACTCCACACTACTGCTTGGCGGATGAATATCTGGCAAAGGTGTGGTGCTGCCCCAGGCGGTCTCTAGCAGAAGAGGCTTCCCACTCCAACTATCTCATAGGAACAACTATTTTTTAAGAGATAAACCTTGTGTTTTTGAACTGGACTGTTTAAGTTGAAACATTCTGGTGTCAAGATTAGCCAGCCAGACCGATGATGCCGTTCACCTGATGGTAAACGCAAGCCTGCCCATCACAGTCACAGCACCACCCAGAACCCTGCATTGCATAATCCTAAGCAACACAAATAATTTTACAATAAATAATGATGAAAAAAAGAATCATCGAAATTAGTTGGTGTCATTGAGTATTGAGTTATTCATCCATTTGTCGAGCACATACGTAATGCAAATTTAAGACTTATATGGTTTTCTCATGGATGCCATGGTTAGATCTGGACCAAATTATAACGGGACTACATGGGAAGACCGGCTTTCGATTAAAAAAAGAATCATCAAAATCGGTTCACCCAGTCGAAAGTTCTGAGGTAACAAACAAAAAAAAACAGACAAATTGATAACCTCGTCCTTTTTTGAAGTTGTTTAATAAGTTGGGAGTGTTTTATTTATTTTTAATTTTTTATCGTTACTCTGTCAAACACTTAAAAAAACGCTACTGACGCGATGCAGCTTCGATACAGTTGCGCGTTGCAAACGCGACGCACGGCAAAAAAGTAGCGATGGAGAAGCGCGTCAACGAAACGCGCTATTCAGTATCTGCAAAAAGTAGCCCTGGTCGACCTCCCTTCGACAATGTGTTTCTTATAAGAGAGTAATTGCTCCTAAAACTCTGCAAGAGACCGCCTTGGGAAGTACCTTTGCCAGAAATTCATCCACCAAGCAGTAGTGTGCAATCATTACTGTGTTCCGGTTAGAAGGGCATTGTTTCCAGCAAATTTATTGTGCATATGAGACTTTAAAGCTGATGTCTCAGGGTGACGAGCGCAGTGCAGTGCCGCGCAGGGTTATGCAATGCGAGGCTCTCGGTGGTGCTGTGACTTATGTTTTAAGTAATCAGGCTGCCAGTATGTTTTAATATTTATACGCTACGTAGCGGGTTTTTTAAGCTACGAAATATACTGAAAACCGCATTGTAAAGCGTAAAGTCTTGCATATGGGGGTTCCATTTGGTGCCATGTGTGTAGCAACCCCTATTGTTTATTTTTCGATAAGAATTTATATTAAGTATAGATAAGCTATTTTATTTTTGCCACGTAATATCAAAAGTTAGTACAAATTTAAAGGGATAGATTTACGATAGGCGGCAACAAAGGGAAATATAATATTGCGTCGCTATCAGTTATTCCCTTTAGGTAAATAGATAAATTCTAATACTAAACGGTAGGTACCCTAATAGTTTGTTCTGACGTCATCTGTTACCCGACTGATCAAAAGGAAAAGTTATAATTTTTTATACAAACTTTTTCCCGCGACTTTTTCGGCGCGGATCATATAAATGTATGTAGTATATCCTTCCCCAAAGTTCAAAGTATTTCCATACAAAATTCCATCAAGATCGAACTATCGAAAACTATAATCTGAAAGTCTTCAAGTCGAGAGTGAATAGGTACCTTCTAGGCAAGCATGCTCCACCATCGACCGTGTCGACACTTACCACCAGGTGTGACTACGGTCACATGCTTGCCTATTCTGCAATAAAAAAATATCGATCGATGCTCCTCTTGGCCGGACCGATAGCTAAACCTTCCTAACTTAATCGTGATCGATTTTTTCCACGATCGTCCTGCTAATATTTGTTTCGGTATTGCTTAAGCTATTTTTCCAAAGTAACCGACATAGCTCAAAGGATTAGCAAGCGGAAGTGGCAGTGGTCCCATATCTCTAGAAGAACCGACATCCGATTGGATAGACGAGTTCTAGAGTGGAGACTGCGTGTAGTATACGCCGCCGGTAAGGTGGAGTGACGACTGCCAAAGGCTTTCGGGGACGCGATGAGGAGAGCCCAAGGTCGGGCAGTAGCGTTCACTAGGAAAGGCCTACGTCGAGCAGTGGACGAATATAAACTGATGATGATGATCATGATGACTTTTACAACATATGTACGTAATTGAACTATCGAATGAGACTAAGCCGCCACGGTGATAGCCTAGTGGGAGAACGTCCGCCTCCCAAGCGGAGGGCCGTGAGTTCAATACCCACAAAATAAAATGCATGGCGGCGCGCCTAAAGAAGTTTTCAATTCATAAGTACTAATTTCATGATGGCTGCGTCCTAACGCCTGCCCCCATCACACGCGCCACTCCGAGGGTAGATAAGAGATACGCTATCGATGTTGACATTGCGATAACAGCTCGCCAGAAAGCTGGATTATGTGCGCTTCGGCACGAATAGTCAAGTAGGAGTGCGGGCGAAGCT
Source organism: Campaea margaritaria (assembly GCA_912999815.1). Taxonomy (NCBI): domain Eukaryota; kingdom Metazoa; phylum Arthropoda; class Insecta; order Lepidoptera; family Geometridae; genus Campaea; species Campaea margaritaria. Next base: position 6,787,368 of record OU538814.1, read on the forward strand.
CCCTTCGAAGCACAACATTTTTCATATTTACTAGATTAATCCCAATCCCTACATCATCATCATCAACCCATAACGTCGCACTGCTGGGCACGGGTCTCTCCTCACTTTCGTGAGGAGGGTTAGGCCATAATCCACCACGGGGGCCCAGTCCGGATTGGCGGATAACATTCCTACCTCCGAAATAATTTTCGGGTAGGCATGTGGGTTTCCTCACGATGTTTTCCTTCACCGAAAAGCGAGTGATAATTACGTACATATGTTTTACAGAAACACATTGGTACGTGCCTGCACTGGGATTTGAAATCCCTACATATGTTATATTATAAATGCGAAAGTAGCCTGTCTTAATAGTCTTAAGTTAAGTCTGTCTTAGTAGTCTGTCTTAATATTTAACAACTAGCTGCGCCCGCGGTTTCATCCCTGCAGTTCCCGTTCCCTTGGGGATACGGAGATAAAATATAGCCTATGTTACACGCTGATAATGTAGCTATCCATTGGTGAAAGAATTTTTAAAATCGGTTTAGTGGTTTAGGCGTGTAAGTGCAACAAACAAACTCACATTCGCACTTATAATATTAGTGTTTGAGACAATATAGACAGACATTTTGTCCTCTAGTCCAAGGTTTCTCAAAGGCACGACATACTTATGTGAGAGTGGGTTTTCAGACCTGGAGGCTTACCATGACGTCTTATAGCGATTCAGTTTAGGACCTAAACTGAACTGCGTCGCATAATCGTACCATGACGTCTTATTAGCGACTCAGTTTAGGTTTCCGCCATTTTGAACCTAAACTGGATCGCAAGTCATGATTTCGTTCATTCTTTTCGTACCATGAGCTACATTTACAACCTATTTGAACCTATACTGATCCCATTAGCTGTCAAAATTAGCGTCTCAATAAAAGTTAATATTTTCACAACCAAAGTTGAGCCTTTTTGGTTTTATATCTTAATAGCGGCGATCCCGCGGTTTCACCCGCGTAGTTCCTGTTCCTGTGGGAATACGGGGATAAAATATAGCCTTTGTTACTCGCTGATAATGTAGTTTTACATAAGATAAATAATTTTAAAAATCGGTACAGTGGTTTAGCCGAAACCTTATATATTTCCATACAAACTTTCTTCCCATATTGCTATTTTACCTTGTGGATAATATTTTTACAAAATTTGAATGACATTTTTATTTATATCTAATTAAAAGCACAAAAATAAGTTTCAAGCTTCTAGCTTAAAATATGACGAAACTTCCATACCAACTTTCATCCCCTATTTCAACACTTTACAACCCTTTTCTCGCATTAAAAAGTAGCTTATGTCCTTTCTCAGGCTGTAGAGTCTAGGCTGTACCAAATTTTATTTATATCAGTTCAGTAATTTAGGCATGAAAGCGTAGCAGACAGACAAAACGACAGACAGTTACTTTCGAATTTATAATATAAGTAGGGAAGTAGGGATTATTTTGATTTCAGTGTAAAAATCATAATAATTAAGTGTATGTATTTGTGTGTGCACTGTCGCCTTGGGAGTTTAAACTTAGGGCTACTGATTCCCACAGCCGGCGAGAGTATTCCCTGACTTGCGTGATTTTATTATAGCACGTTGCAATCTCGTTGTGCCTATTTATGAAATCCCAAAGGTGTTCAAGTTGGCCGTAGCTTACTCGTTGACGAGAAGTTTCACTGTATAATATAAAGAAAACCACTTAAAATAGCCGCTAACACTTGAGACGTAAGCTTGGGAATTTTGGAGTATAGATTCATGCGTATAAGTACCTACTTAAGAAATAAGGTTTTTATATAATATGCAAAATATTAGTCAGAATTACTGACGCCATTGTAGTGAATTTATAAACCACATAAAAAGAAATCGAAAATAGTATTTTATAAAAAACAGCACAAAAGCGCGCGTATTTTCAATATACGAACTCTTTCGTGCTGTATTTTCTAATTAGAGTCGAAGAACATTCATCCATCCGTCACTCATTAATCAAATGTCAAATGTCGAAAATATAAAAGGAACGTTCTAAAAAGATATCAATTCTAGGACCACAATATTTTACTCGTAATTTAATTTAAAAATGATCTTAAATAAATAATAAATCAGTAAACATTATTGATACATACATCTAAATACTTAATTAAATTACTTAGGTGTTGTGTCTTCACACAAATGACAAAATATGCAACATGAAAATAAGCGTAATTTTCCGAAACATTTTTTGTTTTTTTTTCTGAACGCAACCAAAAGAAAGAAACGGCTAAACGAAGTTAGCAAAGGATGTTGATATAGTGTTGTCTCTTTCCAACAGAGTGACGTCATAGTAGACGTGAGAAACTATCGTTCATTCATTCTTATTGTTAACGATCCAATAACGATTTTGTTTAGGTGTAGGTCATGGTACGAAATTATGCGGTGCAGTTTAGGAACCTAAGTTGAACTGAGCCTAAACTGAGCCGCTAACTAATAGGTGAGAGTAGGCCCCCTGGTCCTGATAAAAACTAAATACAACACATTAATATAAAGTACCTGGATGACCGAGCTTTGCTCGGTTTTTTCTTATGACATTTTCTAATAATGATTCCTAGCTAGATCGATTTATCGCCCCCGAAACAGCCTATATACTAAATTTCATGAAAATCGTTGGAGCCGATTCCGAGATTCCAATTATATATATATACAAGAATTGCTCATTTAAAGATATAAGATAAAATATTACTTTTGGCACTTTGTTTTGTTACCTTTAATTGAAATAAAAACCTTCAACAATCAATTTTATTATTTCTTTTCTGGGGTGTCAATTAGTTACTTAAGGGGGTTCTCTGTCCCCTGGAAACTTAAACAGGGGTTCGTGGAGCCGAAAGTTTGAGAAACCCTGCTCTATTGTACGTAAGTATAAATAATCCTTGAAATCCATGAATGATTCGATCTACGTCAAACAACGAAGGTCTAATAGAAGGTTCGTTTACATTTTGTTTTTGAATGATAGATTTTCCTAAATGAATGAAGGAATTATTGAATACCATTCGATGGTAATGCGCGAATGGATACTTCCTGTTTGCTTGACTCCAGGGTTTTACAGCTATGTTTTATTCATAGCAGTTTCATGTAGTGTGTTGTAATGGGTAACATTGTAAGTGGGAACCAGTGGGTGATTTAATGTTTGCTTGTCAGTTATTTGTGGACTTTTGGATCGTCGTTTTCATCATTATCAACCCATATCGGCCCACTGCATTCAAGTAAGCAAATTCTGTATACAAATTCAAGAAAATTCGGCTGTGAACTATAGAGGAATGTGTAATGCAGTCGTAGGCATTGCAGTCGAAAGTTTAAATGATATGGGTCCTCCAACTGCATTTTACGTTTCAGTATTGTTTGCAGGCGAGTTTATTCTTTTCTTTCCCCTTAGAATAGAATAGAATAGAATGGAAAACTCTTTATTGAACACCAAAAAAATAAACACATTGTACAGAAAACAGTTATTTTTGTTGTAATTCCTCTTAAAGAGTTATTTTTTATTTTAATTTCCTTTAAAAAATGAAAGACTTAAAGAATTATTTGGCGCCAAAAATCCGGCATTTGAGTTTTTTCTTCTAGTACAGTAGGGTAAAAAGCAACTAATAAAAGTTATGATCTTCAAACAGCGACACAGATTTACTGGAAACAAAGTTAAACTTATAACACTCCCCTTTTTGCGCCAGGGTTTAAAAACCACGAGACCTTATTGCATATTCAAATAGTTTCAAGTAATCTTAAATCTTCTCCCCACTCAATGCTGATTGACGTCACGTCAGGTAGAGATATACCCGCCGCCATCCCCGGGTACAGCCGAGCAGGTTTTGCTTAAAAAGTGGAGCGCGATAGGAATCTCAGATCAATATCGCCGAATGACAAATTTGGTGTATTTACGTCGCTATGCTTTATTTATATTTGTATTGAAGGTGTTCCCTTTTTTGGGTACCGTGGTCAAATGATGAAAACGGAATCCTTGTTATTCAAATTGTAGTGGGAGGCGTCTTCTGTAAGAGTCCGCGTGGGGAAGTACCAGACCTTTGCCAGATATTCATCCGCCAAACAGCAGTGTGAAAACATTACTGTGTTACGGTTTGAAGGGCATTGTTTCCAACGAAATTACTGGGCATTATAAGACTTTATAAGCGGTGGTATCCTAGTGGGAGAACGTCCGCCTTCCAATCAGAAGGTCGTGAGTTCAAATCCCAGTGTGGGCACGTACCAATTTGTTTCTGTAAAAACATATGTACGTAATTATCACTCGCTTTTCGGTGAAGGAAAACATCGTGAGGAAACCCACATACCTACCCGAGAATTATTTCGGAGGTAGGTATGTTATCCACCAATCCGGACTTGGCCACCGTGGTGGAATATGGCCTAACCCTCCTCACGAAAGTGAGGAGAGACCCGTGCCCAGCAGTGGGACGTTATGGGTTGATGATGATGATGATGAGACTTTAGAATCGATGTCTCAGGGTGACGAGCGCAGGATTATGCAATGCAGGGTTCTGGGTGGTGCTGTGACTTGTCGGCAGGCGTAGCGCTTACCATCAGGTGAACGACTTGCTCGTCTCGACACTAAGTCAAATAAAATTTCTAATTTGAAGAGCTTTGTCGGTGACTTTAGTTCTTTTGCGGATTGCAATCGGTAGCAAGATATCACTAGAAATCATATTACGGAACCCGATCGCCCGCCAACTGTCCCGCCAGTCGCAGAATGCACTTCAGCTATAGATACTAGCGCCACTAGCGACAGGACTGCAATAGATGGAAACTTAATGCAGAAATGAAGAAAAGTAAAATTTTTTGAAATACAATCTACAGTATGTTACCATTTACAGAACCCGAGATTATGCGTGGTTCAACACGCAGTTAGCCAAGGTTCTTTTCACAACGGAGCACATAACAAAGCGAGCAGGTCGTTCGCCTGATGGTAAGCGACACGGTACACAGTCAGACTTGAGTGCATTATCTTTGCCTATTTGCCATAAATGAATACCTGAGAATTATTTTGGAGGTAGGTATGTGATCCACCAATCCGAACTGGGCCCCCGTGGTGGATTATGGCCTAATCCTCCTCACAAAAGTGCAGGGAGACCCGTGCCCAGCAGTGGGACATCTGGGTTGATGATGAAGATGGTGATAATATAATTGGTTAATAAATAGGGATGCGTTTTGTTTTGAAGGCAAGACAAAATTGCTTATTTTTAGATTTCTATCATTTACCCACACTGGTACAAGTTTACTAACATGTAATAGATAATATTCCACCGATATCGCACATTAACACAAGTTTGAGAACAAAAATACAATAATTTGTATCACATTTTCGGTTTCCCGCCAAAACCGCCCCCAAAAAGTTTGATTAATAATTGATAATGGCCTTTTTGCCGCATGGGCTAATGTCATACGTGTCACCGGAATAAATTAATTAACTTGAATAGTTTAAAATTTTAAATTCCCTCCAAAAAGCGGGCACCATCGTTCTAAAAGTTGTCATTTGAAAATGGAATGTCACGCGCAGGCGGTCGTTTGAAAAATAACTAAACCTACCAATTACAGCCCTGCATTTTGTAATTCAAATTTGGAACTGATTTAAATGCAAGCTGCCAATAGGTCAGAGCGATTCGCATTTCACAGTGACGGTGGGATATTCAGCTTTCACTGTGATTGTGGTTGTGGCTCTGTGTATGTGTGTTTTGTAGGGCTGGAAATCTTACAATTATTATTTTTTCCCTTTATTGCCACATTCTTCATTGATGCTCCGCTCCTATTGGTCGTTGCGTGATGTTATATAGCCTAAAAGCTTCTTCGATAAATGGGCTATTCAACACAAAAGGAATTGTTCAATTCGAACCAGTAGTTTCTGAGATCCTAGCGTTGAAACAAACAAACAAACAAACTCTTCAGCTTTATATATTAAGTATATCTATACTTAAAAATATTCTATGTTATGTGTGTTTGTTGCGCCTTGACGCCGAAACGGCTAAACGGATTTTGATGAAACTTATTATACAGATAGTTAAGCTCCTGAAATAGAACATAGAATATTTTTTCTCGCGTAAAACTCAATGGTTCCTCCAGGATATTACTATACGCGAGTGAAACCGCGGGGCGCTGCCAGTGTCAGACCAATGCTTTAGTTTGTATTTGGATGTATGTGTGTTTGTTTGGCGCTGAAAAAGCTGAACGGATTTTGATGAAATGTATGGTCCTGGATTAGAACATAGCACAATTTTTATCCCGTAAAAATTGACGGTTCCTGTGGGTGGACGTTGATCCATATATGTCTACCTTTTTTTTATTTGACGGAGTGACGAGACGAGCAAGTCGTTCACCTGATGGTAAGCGCTACGCCTGCCCATAACAGTTACAGTGCCACCCAGAACTTTGCATTGCATAATCCTGCGCGGCAGTGCACTGCGCTCGTCACCTTGAGACATCAAACCGGAACACTAATGTTTGCACACTACTGCTTGGTGGATGAATATCTGGCATAGGTATGGTGCTTCCCCAGGCGGTCTCTCGCAGAAGAGTCCTCGACTGCAGCTCCACTGCATTAACGCAGTCCAAACTGATGCTCCGTTTTTTTTTTTCAGATTGCATCTCTAAAAAAGCTAACTGGAGAGCTTCAAGCTTCATTGCAGTCAGAGGTGAGCTTTTAACGTTTAGTTTCTTAGTCCAGGTCGTTAAACTGATGGTAAGCGCTACGCCTGTCCATAACTGAACAGTTACAGTGCCACCCAGAACTTTGCATTGCATTTTCATGCGCAGCAGTGCAATGCCTTCGTCACCCTGAGACATCGGCTCTAAAGTCTCATAAGCCCAGTAATTTCGCTGGAAACATTGCCGTTCAGACCTCAATACAGTAATTTTCAACACTCCAAAAAGAATTTTTTCGCTCTAAATTTTTAAGATTTCTTCGTTTTGTAGTGTTTCAATAAAGAGTTTATCTATCTATGTATCTATTGTTTGTTGGATGAATATCTGGCAATGGTGTTGTAGCTCCTCTCTTGCTGACTTCTCTTCTCTGACTTTTGCTGAAGAAGCCTACCATAGGAGGTAAAGGTGACAGCACGGTTAGATGTCTGTATTTTGGTCAAATGCTTAGAGTCGATTTTGCCGTATTTTATCGTGTCATCAAGTTCCGATGATAATACAATATTATGGTGACAGCGAGCTGATCTGATGATAGAGACGGAAGGTAGACACGGAACTCCTCAGTGACTGACAGTAGATTGAAGGTGTTTGGTATCATTTTGCTCTGGTCGCAGTATCGAATGCGTAACGTTGTCCATTCGTCCATTTTCTTGTCTAGGCACGGGTGCGGCTCTGCACGCACCAGTGTTTTTCCACACAGCTAACACCACAGTTGTGTTTTCCCGCACTCGCGGCAAGTTATGAAAAACACTACAGTTATGTTTTCAGCAGTGAACGTGTTAACGGCCTTATTTACACTTTTTTTTTGCCTGACTGCGCGACGCAAAGGAAGGTATTGTGTTTATCAGTCTATTGTATGCTTGTTTCTATCTGGCGATCAAGAGACCAAACGCGTGGGCCGATTTTGATGATTCTTATGATTGCGAGTGTCACTAAAGACATGAAAATAATCGTAACTAGCTGCGCCCCGCGGTTCACCAGCGTAGTTCTCGTTTGACAAAACATGGGAACATACTATCGAGATAAAAAGTACCCTATTACCCAATCCTGGTTATAAACTATCTGTGTTCCAAATTTCGTTCGAATCCGTTCAGTAGTTTTTGCGTGAAAGAGGAACTAACATCCATCCATTCATCCATTCTCACAAACTTTCGCATTTATAATATTAGAAGGATTTACCACAGTGAAAACCCGACGTGATATTTTCAAAAATTATTATTCACAATAATACTTATTAAAAATTCCCTTTTTAACAAAAACCATGTTAATTACCGAAAACGTTCACACAGTCCCAGAGGTCCAAATCAACAATATTATACAAAAATGAACTTGAAAATCACAGGAAGCTATTTTAAATATTTATATAATGCTAATTTATAGTTAAATAATAGGCAGTCGTTAAGGATGTCTGTATGTTGATATCCATCAATGTACCGGGCTGAGGCCCAGGTACAAAATACATTAAACCTTACCGGCAGTCGGGTCAAAGCTACAGAAAGCGGACAAAAAGTTTTTTAAATAACTTTACACTAATCAAATACTCGTAGAAAAGAGAATATTGTGCGCCGTTTCGTATTCTCTCCAAATCGATGAAAGACAGTTGAAAGAAATAAAACCCCGTAGAGTTTCTCGGTGCTAGCTTCTCTGGCGGGCGTATTTCCGAAGCACCGGTAGAGTTAATGGAGTTTCCTTTTCCTGTGCGAGATTCAGGCACGAGTCACCACTTGAAAGGGAAATGTCCCTTTTCAAACACAAACCCTGTTCAAGTTTAGTGAATGATATTTGATTTATTTTCATTTTTCTCTCATGTTTTTTTTTGTATGTATATGTGACTAAATGCGACTAATGCATATGTGCGAGAATTATTTCGGAGGTAGGTATGTTATCCACCAATCCGGACCGGGCCCCCGTGGTGGATTATGACCTAACCCTCCTCATGAAAGTGTGAAAGACCTGTGCTCACCAGTGGGACGATATGGGTGGATGATAATTATGTACATGTGACTTTTAAAACATCATTAGTTTTGCCTACTTGTAATAAACGATTTGAGTTTTGACTTCCTCCTGCTTGGCTACTAAATAGTGCAATTTCAACATAAAACAAATAATGAGCTAAACATAAAACAAACATTCAACATAAAACAAATAATGAAAGGCTGAGTAGACTGTAGAGAGTTGGTGTACTGCTTTCCGCTGGGATCGTAGCGTGTGGAGAGATGTAGTCTCTGTCTATCCCAATGGGAGAAAGGCGTGACAGTATGCATGTGCATACTTTTTTTTATTTTTTCATTGAACTGAGTGACGAAACGAACAATTCGTTCTAATGGTGAGCGCTACGTCTGCCCATAACAGCCACAGCACCACCCAGAACCCCGCATTCCATTATCCTGCGAGGCACTGCACTGCATATATATACTGTATGCATGTGTAATGTGGTTTCAGAGGCATATTCCCATAGATCCACAGTAAACCCAACTATATGTACTATACAAAAAAAAAAAGCTAGTAAATCAGTCATATCACAATATCCTCAGATTAAATTATTGATCGCTCTCATATAGGCCGTTACCGCCTGCTGATAAGGCCCCGTATAAAAGGAGCTGATAAGGGGGTTTCACCATTGTTCGGGGGTGACCTGGGCACGAGACCGGTCCAGGTATGTGGATTGTTACTTTATTTTCAATTTAATTTAAGGGAACTTTTTCCATTTGTGTAAAATCATTGGTTATTTTTTTTTTATTGTGGGCCAAAGAGTTTCTCAATTCGCTATAAGTTTTTTTTTTATTTATCTGTGTTACCTTAGAACTCCGTGTAATAAATCGATATCCTTTTTTTTGTAATGATGCATCTTATCGGTAAGTACATCGTTAAAATTACGATCTAGCCTGAAAGACTAATGAGTAATTTGCCTTTAAGTAGAGTTATTGCTAAGATTGTGTCCATTAACACATTTCTTATTGTCTCTATTAAGGAAAGTTCTTTTTTTATTTAAAACTAGCTGTACCCTGCCACGCTTCGCTGTGGCACATTCGCACATTCGCTGATATGTCACTGATGAAAAAAATAGATAAAAACAATCCTTGATGCGGATTATATATCATGCTAAAATTTCAGCTCGATCGGTGCAGAACTTTTTGAGTTTTTGAAGCGTACACAAACCAACATAACATTTTTATATATATAGATGATATAATTTTAAGCAAAATCGGCTTAGTAGGGTGGTTTTATAGTTCTACGATAACTTTTTTTTTAACTGAATCCATTATTAAACTTATTGTTTAAGTGGATGGATGGATGGATATTTGTTGATGTCAAATCAGACGGCTAAATTTTGACCCAGTTCCCGTTTTTAAATTATTGTAACTACTAATAAATACGAAACCGAGAATTATTTCGGAGGTAGGTGTGTTATCTACCAATCCGGTCCGGGCCCCCTTGGTGGATCATGGCCTAATCCTCCTCACGAAAGTGAGGGGAGACCCGTGCTCAGCAGTGGGACGTTATGGGTTGATGATGGTGATGAATAAATACTAAGTATATATTTATTATTAATACTCTAGTATATTTTTAATAAAATTTTATCTATAAAATCGATTTAGATAACGCATTGATTGCTAATGGTTTGCGACAGGGGCGTACCCAGGATTGAAGGGGGGGGAAAAAGAATTATAATAAATTTACTCGATCCTCGGGTTCAGTAATTTTAACGTTATGCGAAACAAAGCGGACAGACCAATATCATTTACAAAAAGTTTATATTTTTCTTCAGTAACTTATTTTAAGTTGCAATTTTTTTTTTGTAACAAATCTTGTTTTTAAAATATTTCTATTAACGTTTAGATGCCTCCTTTTCTTTTTTTTGTCTGTAAAGGTCCGTCGTGGTTTTCAAAGAACGTAATAATATTTTTTGTTATTTTGTTAACTATGGTAATTATTATTGGTAATATAGAATACAAAACTCACACAGTTCCGAGACAAGAATTCCACGACGAGGACGAAATACGTTTCTCATATTTGTACAAGTGTGATCGACCCACACAAATATACAGGTGTAGATGTTACACTGCTCGTGTTTCGTATAATTCAAGTAAAATGTATTCAATTAACTTTCTAATTGAATTTAAACGTTTTAAAATGAAAATAATTAGGCGTTCTGTGTGTAGTGAGGTCATTAGTGTCTTGAGGTACTTTATAAAGCTGCTGCTACACAAGCAGTAATTTTTATTTGACTGAGTGACGAGACGAGCATGTCGTTACCTGATGGTAAGCGCTACGCCTGCCCATAACAGTCGCAGCAGCGCCCAGAACCCTGCATTGTATATGCATTATCCTACGCGGAACTGCACTGCGCTCGTCACCCTGAGACCTCGGCTCTAAAATCTCATTTGCCCCGTAATCTCACTGGAAACAATGCCCTTCAAACTGGAACACGGTGATGTTTGCACACTACTGCTTGGCGGATGAATATCTGGCAAAGGTACTAAGCAAGTGAGGTAGTAGTTGTAGTAGGTGGTGGTACTTCCCCAGGCGGCCTCTTACAGAACCACTACTGCATGTTCGGGTTCTGGGCTCTAAGATCCGGGGTTTTCACGCGTCCTGTCTTGGTCGCCAAGTTTTAGTGATCGCAACCCTACAACAACAACAATAGAGAAACATCCCTACTTATATTATAAATGCGAAAGTAACTCTGTCTGTCTGTCTGTTGCTCTTTCACGCCTAAACTACTGAACCGATTGAAATTAAATTTGGTACAGAGATAGTCTAGAGCCTGAGAAAGGACATAGGGTACTTTTTAATGCGATAAAAGCATTGTAAGGGTTTGAAATAGAGGATGAAAGTTTGTATGGAAGTTTCGTCATTTTTGAAGCTAGAAGCTTTAAACTGATCTTTTAGGCATTTTATTAAATATAAATAAATATGACATTCAAAGTTTGTAAAAAATTTACCCTTGGTGGGGTAAAGTAAAAATGGGGGATGAAAGTTTGTATGGAAATATGTAAGGTTTCTGCTAAACCACTGCACCGATTTAAAAAATATTTCACTAATGGAAATCTACATTGACAGCGAGTAACATAGGCTATATTTTATCCCCATATTCCCGCCGAAACAGGAACTGGAACGCGGGTGAAACCGCGGGGCGCAGCTAGTAATTAATAATTTTACTCGTATTGGTACAGTCAGCGACGAATGTTGTAAAACGGGCTTTTGTAGAAAACTAACTTGTATCTAATAAAAAAAGGAACTACTACTCTAAAGCAACAACTAGTATAAAATAATCATAGTTTTGTGGCTACCCTTGTTTACCTATTGTAATTCTTCTGTACTGCGTTTAATTTTGTTTCTGGTGTACAATAAAGAGTTTTTCTATTCTATTCTATTCTACTTGTCGTAGGGCGAGTGCTGACTTAATTTATTAATATTGTTATTGTCAATATGTACATGTATTTTCAATATATTTCTCCGAAGCTGCTCTTCAAATGCATTGTCATTATCACGATGGTACGTCGATGCATCGGAAGTTAAGGTCATACTGAACAAATGGAAACAACACCTAGGCAGAGTCAAAGGTCCGGCAGCATTGTAATCCAATAAGAATATTTATCGATTTGAACCCAGCACGAACCTCGCAGCGTTGTATATCGAACACGTTGCATTTTCATGAAGGCAGCGAAGGCACAGAGTAGATAGTACTGCGAAGGCTCCCTACACGCACACGGCCATACGTGCGAACGTGTGAGTGAAGGCGGTGCTCGAGCGGCGCGGGCGCCGCCTCGCCGTTCAGTTGCGTGTCAGCCGCCGCGCCGCGCGGACGTCCCGCACCACGGATAGCAGAAGAAAATCGTTCGAAATTCAAAAATTTTGTGACGCCGAAGTTCAAATAAGGTTATCGGTTTCTGTTTGCGCGTAGGATATCCGCGGCTCTAGGTAAGTTTTGTAATGTTTACCCTTCTGCTGTTTACCTTTGATTAGAGCCTCGCCTAGGTTATGGTTCTCTATTTTTGAGGTTTTTTGTTGTGACATCACGCCGATTGACAGGAATTTTCAGGTGCTCTTGAAGCTGTGGGCTGTGGTGGTTGTCCAAAACTTGTCATAGAATAAGTAACGTTATAGATGAGAAAACGTTCCAAGTAACATCGTCGTGTGCTCTATAAATATGTGAATCATTTCTGTGTTAGCTCATGGTGTGTCATTCATTAGATCTAAACTTAACAATCTTGTTGATAATATAGATAAACTTTTCATTATCATCGTTAAAACGGCAAGGGCACATCAAGTCTTAGTAAACGTACCCTTTACTAAGACTTGATGTGCTGCTAAGAACAGTTAAATTCAATCTTATGTCTAATTAACATTTACAACTTTGTGTGATAATATTTTTTTGTAATTAAACTCGCCTTATTATTTGGAAGTTTATGGCGTTTTTTTAATGGCAAGCATAGAGCTTACTAGGATGGCGCAACAACCCAAAATGAGTCTTGGCCTCCGATAATTAGAGCCGCCTTCGGTCTGTCGGTCTTCGGTTTTTTTAATGATAAAAACACAGACTGCGCTGGCTCTGTCACATCGAAAGGACAGGAGACGATCGCACTGTGTGATTGTCAAAAATAAATCTTTAGTATTTAAGTCATAAAAAATGGCTTAAAATTACTTGCCGAAAGAAACAGTTGCAAAAATAATAATTTCATATCCTCTCTTCCGTAAAAGTGTACTCCTGTATTTTACTGTTGTAGTAAATTCAGTTTGGGACCATTCCTACCAATTTTTTTTTTATTCTTTAGCACAAAAATAACACGTACAAAGAGGACTTAGCACTAAGTAGTATTCTCTACCAGTCATCCAAGAGGTGCAGCTAAAATGGGGGCGGTGTGGCAAAACAATAATAAAAAAAATTATTAACGAATAATAACTAATGTTATACATTATTGAAAATCTTCGTTTTTTCAGACATTAATATTAAACTATTCGTTTTTTTTTTCCAAATTAAGCTCGAAAACAAGTGCTCGAAAATCCCCACCAGCATCTTTCACATCAATACCAGCGTTTATGGATCCCACAGCTTGAATGAAGGGCTTTTATTAGTAAAGAAGTATATACATATCCGGATCTGGCCCCAGTGGTGGATTATGGCCTAACCCTCCTCACGCAAGTGTGGAGAGACCCGTGCTCAGCAGTGGGACGTTATGGGTTGATGATGATGATGATATACATAAAAAACAATAAACCCGACTGCCAATGTAGCCTCGTCGTCACTCTTATGAATATGACCAATCCAATGATACCTCATTTGTCAAAATCCATCGAGCCGTTTAGGCTGTAGGACGCGCCAAAGGAACATACATACATACATATGTTACATAGGATTGAAGAACATAACACTCCTTGAGGCTATCGACTATGGTGATAGGCATGGCAAGTTAAAAGAGTCCTTACTAATAAGGGTAGGCAGCGCGCCGGCAATGCCCCTGGCATTGCAGATGTCCATAGGCGGCGGTGACCACTTATCGTCGGGTGTGCCGCATGCTTGTTTTCCACTGATTTTATAAAAAACAAGGTGGCTGTATTAAGGATATTTGCGATTGGGGCCACGGGCACGCGAAAAGCCGTCCCAGTAGCTCATTTTAAATCTGGGACCATTAATTCCGCCATCATCTCATCGTGATTGGTATTATTTTAAATTATGTTGCAACGATCTATTAAAAAAACACATATTCCTTATTTTTATCGTATATTTTTATTACGGTCCTAAACAAAGAAATCCCCTAAATAGTGCTCATTTAAACCCGTTTTCCAAAATGTTGTATGTATTTGAACAAAATTTGGTGTAGAATGTTTTAGCTCCTAACTTTAATTTTAATTCCTGGTTTCAGGTAATCTAAAGCTAGGTCTTAAAGCATGAATTCCTAGAATTCTAGGATTACACCAGAATTCTGTAGCAGATCTTTGGACACGTTTTTCAAAGGTGTAGATAGAATTTTTGCCTGTAAATCTCTTTTCTCTTATTTATTGATTTATATTGTCTAATGGGACCTCAATCTGGGCCCCCGTGGTGGATTATGGCCTAACCCTCGTCACGAACGTGAGGAGAGACCCGCGCCCAGCAGTGGGAGGTTATGGGTTGATGATGATGATAATGAATGGGACCTCAAAATTCAATGATATGATACCCACCAACCGGCACCAGGCCAGTGTCGTGGATTCTGGCCCATTCTGATTCTATGAAAGAAGATTAGTGTCGCAGGAATTATGATGTTAGATGAGGCCTGATAGCGACCACGTCAAACTTTTTCCCTTTCTGCTAACGATCACAATTCAGAAGGTCCACGATCATAAAGCGTCATTTTCATATATCCATTTCCAGCGTAGCTTTGAGCAATTGTTACCTACGTGTATGCTTTCAAATGATAATAAATATTGTAACCTTGGCGCAGTAACCGATGCGTTTCAAACCTTGCCGTGTCTGCTGGCTTTATATGCACTTGCAGTTGGTTTTTATGACTAGCCAGTCTCTTGAATAAGATAATATTTTAGCATTTATTCATCCTATAGCATATTGGGTATTTCATGTATCTATTACTAGCTGAGGATACATTACACCCGCGGTTTTATTCATTTCCATTTCCATTGCATTTGTCAGCCTATTTCATTCGTTAGAGATGTTATTTTTATCGTCTAGGCATCTTTCATCATCATCATCATGAACAATCCCACCCAATGCTCAGCACGCGTCTCTCCTCACTTTCGTGAGGAGGGTTAGGCCGTAATCCATCACGGCATAGACCGGATTGGTGGATAACATAACTACCTCAGAAATATTTCTCGGATAAGTATGTGGGTTTCCTTACGATGTTTTCCTTAACCGAAAAGCGAGTGATGATTACGTACATATATGCTTTTTACATAATCACATTAGTACGAGTCCGCATTGGGATTTGAACTCACGACCTTCTCCTTGGAAGGCAGCCGTTCTCCCACTAGGCTACCACCGCTTGGACGTCTTTAAGACCCTTGATTTTTGTTGAGTTACTGCTCCTAAGTAACCCCTATCCAAATTATAGAAAAATTTAATAAATAGTATGCCAAATCGTAGAGCTGACAATACTTGTGAACGTGTCAACCATGCCAAATATATCATCATCGTCAACCCATATCGGCTCACTGCTGAGCACGGGTCTCCCCTCACTTTCATGAGCAGGGTTGGGTCCTTCTATATTTGTGCCCTAAATGACTTGTTCAAATAAATCCTATTTCATATCATCCTTTTAAAACCTAGGACCTAAATTCACTGCCATCCCACATCGGCAGCTATCGATGTCAAGGATGCCCCAAGCAGGTAATTACGACCCGCACGGCAACCGCATGCAATAGATATTGCTGTTTTATATATCCTACTAATATTATAAATGCGAAAGTTTGTGTGAATGGATGGATGTTTGTTCTTCATTCACGCAAAAACTACTGAACGGATTCGAACGAAATTTGGAACACGGATAGTTTATAACCAGGATTGTGTAATAGGGTACTTTTTATCCCGATAGTATGTTCCCGAAGGACAAAACGGGAACTACGCAACACTGCCACCATAATTATATTATAATCATTCGTTTCGTAGATCGTAATATTTTGACTTATTTTTTTGTATTTCTATACTTATGTATTAGATTTTTATTTTTTTTACGTGTAAAAGTGCAATATTTTGCCTATTTACAATAAATGATTTGAGTTTGAGTTTGAGTCTGTTTAGAGGTTCACTGTTCCCAGCGACATTACTGGGCATATGAGACTTTAGAGCCGATGTCTCAGGGTGACGAGCGCAGTGCAGTGCCGCGCAGGATTATGCAATGCAGTGTTCTGGGTGGCACTGTAACTGCTATGGGCAGGCGTAGCGCTTACCACCATGTCGTCTAGCTCGTGTTTTTACTTAGTCTAATAAAAAAGAGTTCATTGCGGTTTTTCTCGAGATATTTTTAATGTCGTTGTGGAATGATTGAAATGTAGTCTTCAAATTAAAAAACAATAAATAAAATACACGCAAATCGGTGTAATCAATGGAAATCTATTATGTAATTGTAATGTACATACATAAAAAACACGAGTAGCTGAAGATGTCTCAACTTACACTTACAAAAGATGCCTAAATTGAAAATTCTGAAATATCCGGTGACTTTAGCTGTTGACTATACGCGTCGAGTTCGGAATCTCCTTTCTTAAAGTTGGGTGAAATAATTACAAACTGTGTTTTAAACAAATAAAGTAATTATATATTCTTTTTCAAATTACCTGAGTCTAATTACCCATCCTTCACTTTCAAAACTCATTTGCGTGCGTTCACCCGTGAATCTTTGTAAAAGTTAACATTTATACATGAAAAAAAAAGGTAAATCCTTGACCTTGCATATCTTGTCTTCGACGATACACCGAGCGAAGCTAAACTTGTAGCAGTTAAGCCCTGTGCACACCGGGCACATTTGTGTCGCAACATTACACGCAACACTGTTTTTTTTTTAAATTTGACTGAGTGACGAGACGAGCAAGTCGTTCAACTGATGGTAAGCGCTACGCCTGCCCATAACAGTTACAGCACCACCCAGAACACTGCTTTGCATAATCCTGCGCTCGTCACCCTGAGACATCGGCTCTAAAGTCTCATATGTCCAGTTATTTCGCTGGAAACAATGCTCTTCAAACCGGAACATATTATAGGATTTTTTATTCGTCCGTTGCGATTTGTCGCAAATTCCACGTAGCCTGTACAACTGCTGATACATCTGCACATTTTGTCGCGGCACAAGGCACGCTGACTAGAATTTAAAAAAAAGTCGCGTGACGTAAACACAAACAATAATAAAAACAACAAATCGCAATAGCGCGACAGCTCTATCTGTCGCAATTTATAATTGACGACACACACCTATCGCGACTTGTGCCCGGTGTGTACTAAGCTTAATACTCACTTGTTCTGGGAAAGCGTTTTTTAAACTATTGAAACAAGTTACTTTGAGATGTGCAAAACGATAGTCAGATTTTGAGGAACGAGGTGCTGAAGCTTCAGGTTTTTAATTTAAGATTTCGACAGCTGATTGGGACCCCGTTTGCCCCCAAAAGTAGTCCTTAGTCAGGTCCATTATTTTTTTATCTATCACGTGTCTTGTGTACTCCACTTTATCGTATACTTGCCTGAAATGTGACTTGTTTGCCAATGCCACACCTGTCCAGTGCATCCCCAATTTATGGAACCGAACTTTCTTTGCAAAAGCAGGCGATAAAGTACACCAAAATTGAAACACAATAAATAAAATTATGATTACTGTCATTTCTTTAGTGACACTCGCAACGTGAAGACGAATCGATTGACGTAAGAATGATCAAAAGCGGCCTACGTCTTGGGTCTGTATAATGCCAGATACGAACAAACATACATAGACTAATAAACAATACCTTCCTTTGCGTCGACGGTCAGTTAAAAAATAACATAAGGTTCCTTCCAGACAGTGTTTGGAATTAAAAACGCTAAGCGTTGGTATATCCTTGGAGTTAAATTGTGTACCTTATGAATGTCAGAGAACAACCCTAATTCTATAGGATGTATGTAAAATTGCAGTCAGTCAGTCAGTACGTCCGATGGCATTGGCCCAGCTGCCCAGTAACACTGCAATTGTAATCTGGCATTGCCGGTAGGTATAATGAAATTACACATTGAATCGACACGCGACTCGCCGCCATTGTTGATGGTTTCAATAAAAAAAGGGGACATATTTAATTGTCTATGGTAGGGAAAAAATTGCTGATGACGCTCAGAGAAAAAAAAATGGCGGATTGAAGCGTTTCTTTGAATGGCGATGAAGTTTCGTAGATTTTTTTTTATGTTATGTTGTTGAGTAGCGTGACGGAAAAGTCGTTTGCTTGATAGTAAGCGCTTTTTTATGTTACTAAGTAAGGAGATGAATGTACAAACAGTACGGAGCCAAAAAATTTTTTTTTTTTTATATTTCAGTTCTGCATTATTTATGTATTGTCAAGTACTAAATAAATGTTAAAAGTCGACCATAATAAAGGAATATATTGAACATAATGGTGCAAAAAGATCCATCAATGGATCTTAACAATGGATTTTCAGACACGTTAAATTTAAAAAATCCACTTTGCATAAAAACATAGATAAATGATTAAAGTGGACATAAAGGTGTAAAAGATCCATCAGCGGACGTTTATAGGGGACTAGCTGCGCCCCGCGGTTTCACCCGCATAATTCAAGTTTTCCTGCAATAAATCTCTTAAAAGCAATATATTTTCCCCGTTTTTGCCACATTCTTCATTGATGCTCTGCTCCTATTGGTCGTAGCGTGATGTTATATAGCCTATAACCTTTTTCGATAAATGGACTATTCAACACAAAAAGAATCGTTCAATTCGAACCAGTAGTTCCTGAGATCCTAGCGTTCAACAAACAAACAAACTCTTCAGCTTTATATATTAGTATAGATTTTAGTGGACCGAGGGAAAATGCTGAAGTATTATAATCAAATCGGTTCGCATATGAAAGTTGAATTATTTTAAAAGTTCGCAGCGACAGGGCTCATTTATATTTATATCGAGATAATTAAAGATTCAACAATGCTTTATCGATTAGACGTAGCATGACCTCGGTTTTATGTAACGTAAGTAATTAATTCACTGACGACAGCGATCCAACAGTGCCGGGTTCGAATTCACATTTCCCTTTCTAGTGGTGACTCGTGCCTGAATCTCGCACCTGGAAAGGAAACTCCATTAACTCTGCCTGTGCTTCGGAAATACGCCCGTTAGAGAAGATAGCACCAAAAAACTCTACGGAGATGTCGTTTTTTAAATTTAAGTCTTTAATTTTTTTTTAATTCATTTTTTTTTTCATTTTCTTTGATGATGATGATGATGATGAGGATGATTACAGAATCAGGGGCAGGTTTGAAAATAACGGTAGTTTTCATCAGTCCCCACGCGGGTGAAGCCGTGGCGCGCAGCTAGTAAATAGATAAACCTTTTACTACGTCTGTTAGTATCCGAACTGTTTTGTTTTATTTTATAGCTATCAAGTCTCACGACTCGTGTAGGTGTAGTTGTAATACCGTGAAAAAGGCGCTAAAGTTAACATACCTGACGTCACTTGTTTGGTTGACTGGAAGAGATCGCTTTTAGGGATACGTCCGTCCATCGTACTATATTTATTTGAATAAGTTATATACCTGTAGCTTGTGTATTACCGAACTGGTGTAGGTACAATAAAGTATTAACTATTCTGTTCTATTCTATTGTACTTGCGTGACTTTACTGTGACCTATAAATTAATTAAATATGAGAAATAGTTGGAAGCGATAAGACCGCCCATTGTATTTAATTAACCACTATTTTTTTAAATTTTGTAATGCTTACTAACGAATTTTATTTTAAAATTATGGACGACGATGTAATGTACCATATTATGTGCTATTCCAGAATCTGTGTACAAAATTTCATCGAAATCCGTTCAGGCAACACACATACTTTCGCAATTTCATAAATATTAGTATTAATAATATTAAGAATGGGTTTTCTAATCATTCTTTATTTGTTAATTCGATTTCACACTGGTCTATGTTTACTGAAAACGGGTATTATAATTTAACTTTTTTTTTTTCAAAAACGATCCAACTTTTGAGCACGCCACAGATAAAAAAATACAGTTAAAATGGCAGGAAACCGCCCTGACCGTTACATCCTTATCGGTTACGTTTTTTTATCTTTAGACATCGCATGGGCGTAAACTTTACGATAATTCCTGATAATTTTCTTTGCTTACACGTTTTTTTTTACTCGTAAAATGCTTGTGACTTATGCACTAGATTTATTAATAGTTTGTGTGATAAGAGTTTTTATTGTAGCGACACGATTGCCGTCGCATAAATTCGTTTATGGATGTTTATTGTAATTTTTGACAGACTTCAGAAAAGGAAGAAGTTCTCCATTCGATTCTATGTTTTTTTCTTTTTATGTTTGTTGCCTTAGAACTCTTTTTGGAAATTTATTTTTATTTGAAAGTTTCCATCTTATTATTCCTCTAGCTTCCT
The DNA here is from genome assembly GCA_912999815.1 of Campaea margaritaria. NCBI lineage: Eukaryota > Metazoa > Arthropoda > Insecta > Lepidoptera > Geometridae > Campaea > Campaea margaritaria. The sequence goes on from OU538814.1 coordinate 6,808,118, forward strand.
AGCTTTTGGAATTGAGTAATTGGTTTTAGAATTTTCGTTTTTTTTACCTAACATACATGCCTTAAGTAGCAAACGCTACGCATAATATGCAAGAATAACGGTTTTTTAGTGAGTTCCTTTTGATTTTTAGTTTTAGTTATTTATTATAATACTTGTTACAATTAACTAAACTACCGACTGAAAAACTAGTATTTGCTCATTTTATGGCTTTTTATATGTAAATAATTACAGCGTTTATTGCACACAAACTTGAAATTGTAAAACGTTCACGGTAGGGGATTTTTTTCTTTACTGGCAATTTTTTTTTCGAACTTTTTTTTAATGGCAAAGGCACACTCCATTCAGCCAATTTGTTTTTTTTGTGAACTGTTTCTAAACTGGCAAAGGAACATTTTCTATTCTTCCAAGTGGCAATATAACACGGCGCCTATCTGTCACGTCATGCTTCACTGAAACAGGATGTTCGTATGTAAAGTACCTTATATGTAACAAGTCATACGTTTACATTTGCATAGATTAGCTGTACGCTTTTAGTTTTAGTGGCAAAGGCGGGTAGGCTAACGACGGCGGCTTAATGTTTTGAGGTAAAATAATTACTGACCGAGCGAACGAAGCGTCTCTGCTTCTAGCAGGTTGCTTCTAGCAGGTTGCTTCTGGCAGGCTGCTTCTGCCAGGCTGCTTCTGCCGAAATTTGCTTACCCCTGTTAGTTTGTTGGTACGACGTAAAAGGGGGCTACTGGATATGTTTGGCTTATGACATCAGATTACGATGGTTATTTTTTTATTTGAAAGTTCACTTTACAAAATTCACTTTAAAATGGTCTCATAAAAAATTGGTGAAAATCTGATCAGGTTCTTCGGCGTGATGAGCAGAATAGATCCATGAAAGAAAATTCAGTAAATTGTTCACTTTTAGATTTGTGCGAGTAGAATCGGTAGTTGACGGTTCTTAGTAACACAACTAGGTCATACTATATTTTATCATCAGATAACAAACTGTTCTATTGGTTTTGTACTCAAAATTCCATTAATAGATATGCCTGAAGTAAAATTTGTTGTAATCGATATATAACATCTAACACTAGCTGCGCCTGTGACTGGACCCGCTTATTTTTGTTTCCTAGAAAAAAGGAGCCTATGTTTGTCTCATCAAAATCGGTTTAGCCGTTTTAGTGTAATTAATTAAAGCCGTGACTCCTACACGTGTTTTCGTCTACAAAAACCCTTTACAAAAATATTAAAAATAAAAAAATAAAATTTTTATTCGGATGACATCGCCAAGCACGTCTGGATAGAATAGAGGAGACTGGCACAGGACCGGAACAAGTGGCGTGAAACAGAGGAGACCTATCTATACCCAACAGTCAGTGGATACGGGCTGAATCTATATATATAAAAATGTTATGTTGGTTTGTGTACGCTTCAAAAACTCAAAAAGTTCTGCACCGATCGAGCTGAAATTCTAGCATGATATATAATCCGCATCAAGGATTGTTTTTATCTATTTTTTTCATCAGTGACATATCAGCGAACGTGCGAACGTGCCACAGCGAAGCGTGGCAGGGTACAGCTAGTAGATATATAGAATAGAATAGAATAGAAATCTCTTTATTGTACACCAGAAACAAAAATAAACACAGTACAGAAAATTACAATAGGTAAACAAGGGTAGTACAATGGGCGGTCTTATCGCTGAAAGCGATTTCTTCCAGACAACCTTTGGATGGACAGTGAAAATGATTTTTCAATAGTAGATAGATAGATAGATAGGTAGGGTTTCTCACGATGTTTTCCTTCACCGAAAAGCGAGTGATAATTACGTACATTATGACGGTCAAATCACTTCGAAATATTTCATTTATTTTATTTCTTTATTTATTTTTATTCATAACTTACGACTATCATCACAGGTAGGGCCCAAATGCGATAGTGCAGTGACATGAACGCAGAGTTTATGAGATCATGCCTTATTACTTAATACATATAGAGTAGTCAGGTACCAGGTAGGTTGTGGAATTCGAAGCGGTCGCTTCACAAACGAATGGCTGACTTTGCGTGTCGAGTCGAGTGCTGGTGTTGGATATCTAACGAGTTCTCACAGTATTGTACTGGCTAATATTATTTACCCAGATTACGGTAGATATTTTGCACAGATTATATACTTACGTTTTGGGTTCCGTGCCCAAAGGGTAAAACGGGACCCTATTACTAAGACTTCGCTGCCCGCCTGTCTGTCTGTCCGTCTTTCACCAGGCTGTATCTCATGAACCGTGATAGTTAGACAGTTGAAATTTTCACAGATGATGTATTTCTGTTGCCGCTATAACAACAAATACTAAAAAATAGAATAAAATAAATATTTAATAGGGCTCGCATACAACAAACGTGATTTTGTTGCGATTTTAAAGTCATAACCGTCCCATTTCCTAATATAATCTTTGATCCTTTTTAACCCTCTTTTATTAGTTCGGTATGTAACGGAAACTCAAAACATGATTTTGACCTTTGGATTTTGAACTTTGGATTTGGAACTTTGCACACTTTTCAAAGACCGATGGATGAAAAAACAATAATAAAATAAAAAAATAAAAAAAATATTTGTAACTTAAAAAAAAAAAAGAAAATAAATTACAGTTTTAACTATAATTTATTTTTAACGAAGCTTCTGTCTGATTCGGTGAAATTATTCTGTTGTGTTCGGTTCGGTTGTGATCATCTGCATGGACAGGTGTCGTGGCATTCAAATCACAGTTTAGGCAAATGTTTTGAATTCAGGCTTATCAATTCTGTGCGTAAGCGTGGAACTGACTTAATAACACTCTTCGCGTGAAATTAAGCGGCTTTTTTGTGGTGGATTATGCCATAACCCTCCTCACGAAAGTGAGGAGTGACCCGTGCTTAGCATAATGGTATATTTTTTTCATATGACTGAGTGACGAGACGAGTCGTTCACCTGATGGCAGGTGCCCATAATGGTTACAGTGCCACCCAGAACTTTGCATTGCATAATCTTGCGCGGCACTGCACTGCGCTCATCGCCCCGAGACATCGATGGTGATTGGCACTTCATTTCAACACAGCGACATGTGATTTTCTTACTTTATGAATCGACGTGTTTTTCAGTAGGTTTCGGTGTCCGCTACAATTGAACAATACGAATAAAATTCAAATATGCTTACGCAATGTGACCTGTATACGATGCAAAATTACGATTATACTTTGTAAAATCCACCATTACAATTTCAAATGTTGAACAAATTATAATATTAAAATATTTGTTCAACGTAAGAACTTGTCAATTCATTGACCAATATATTAATTATAATTTAGTAACAGTTTTCGTTTATTCATTTTTTTTTTCTGCTCCTCCATATTGTAATCTCGGTTCGATGACTTTTCAAGATGGAGATTAGTGGACGCCATTTTGAATTTTTCTTTATAGGTATGTAAGCGTCAACCTGTTTGCTTGAGTTTCTTTGTTCTTCGGTTGTGAGAAGGTGATTCTGTTATCGGTGGTGCTGGGTTGCCATCCGGTTGGGTTTTCCCTACTAGTGTGGGAGAAAATGGTGAATCAAGTAGAGCTAAAAGCAGATCTCTGCCATCCGGTGAATTCGTAAAGATGTATAAATTTAATACTAGGGGGCGTGGAACATGAATTATATTTTTAATCATATCTTCTGAACTCCGGAAGATATGGAAATGAAACATACACGAAAATTTAAGTTACGGTTCGTGTTTTGAACCCTGGTATTTTTATCGAAATCCGTTGAGATGTTTCGAAGCTTTTCCGAGACAAACTTTCAGACAAATGAGAATTCTTAAGATGGTCATTTATGATTAATTGATTAGGAATCACATAAATAGCAGTTTCCATTTAAATTTTGGCATTTATTTTGAAATCACAGATGGACACTTCCATTTTATTAATTGGAATAGATGTACACTCATGAACATTTCCCAGGGATATGCAACATTTTTTTTGAACCTAGATACAGCGAGGCTTAGTTAATAGGGGGTCAGGATTTATGTTTATGATCGTGATATTAATTTATTCTCGATATATTATTTAGTTGATGTATTTGGCCTACCATGTCACCTCCACGCTACCACATACCTACCAGCACGCCTACCACAGACCATCTTTATTGACTCAGATGCTCCGCTATTGACTCTAGCCCAGGATGCGACCCACTGTCGCCGTAGTAACAATTCTCTACACTGTGGCCTGTCGTACACATCTATAGTAATTCTTTATCTGTTGACTTTCTGGCTAACCTGTACTGTGCCTGTCTGGTGTTTAATCTGTGGATTTGTGATATCCTACTAGCAGTGCCCCGCGGTTTCACCCCCGTTAACTATTATGAAATAATTATGAATTAACGGAAATTCTTTGAAATAATCGTTAGATATTTGTATGGTTCCCTACACTGCGTGGTCTGCAAATGTTCGTATTTTACCCTAATACGACAAATCTAAAAGGTAATTATGTTTCTCATACAGTGTACAGCGGGACGTCGTTTATCCGTACATCTGTAATTTGAACGACCATGTTTTACCTAGAATTTAACACTTGGACTTACAACCATTCGCTCCGGTTGTGTTCGCTTTCATAGACTACGGTTATTTCTTATCTGTGCTAAACGTACGTGACACACACACCTATTGCTACAGTATGCCCTATTTAATTTCACGAAAATGCGCTTATCTATTTCGGCTGCCCGTCGTTCGGACGTTTCGTCACCGAGTTTGTAGGAACTACTCCTTTCCAGTAGGGTCTATCTTCTATTCATTTTGTGCGGCATTTACGCCCTTCTTCCATTGGTACGCTTTGAATAATGCACCTACCTTTAACTACTTTCTAGTTTTTAAAACGATCTATCTTCCAAGCGCTTCGTGTGGCATTTACGCCCTTAGCTTTTAGTACAATTTGTATAATTTTACTAAGCTTTACAATGTAAGAAAATAGACACTATTTTGGTAGTTCCCAAACTATCTCCTATCATGAACCAGGAACCACCGTGTAAAGTTTGATTTTCTCTTTATTGTGTTATTCGGGCTGACCAATTGTCGTAACAGCCATTTTGCAGCGCGCACTAACATGAACTTTAAATTAATGAAGTTAAGTTTGATATTTAAACCAACTCTCATGGAGCTGCTAATTTTCGCCACCTTCAGTAAAAAGACGAATGTGAGCTGTGGCGCAACATTAACCACTCTGTGCACTTTATTGGGACCAATAATAACAGCTATATAATCTCGAGTTTGCGGAAGTTAAATAGCCCAGAGTTAAATGATCCTTCATGCCTTTTTATTACTTTGACAGAAAAGGTCTTCTTAGTCTGGATATTTGTAAAATATCATCCATCATGATTTGAGCTCTAGTAGACTAGTATTAGTTTTAGTATTATGTTCTAAGAGAGATCTACATACCTTAGTCGTTCATAACATAAGTAATAGTATGTATGGGAACAGTGGCGTAAAGTTCAACCGATCTAGACCTGTCAGCATAGATACCACCACTGGTATTGTTTAGAAATAACTCGACTTGTGTAAACTAAAGCAGCTCAAGTTACAATGGTCGTTGGGCCAGTAGAACGTGACCGGAATGAAGACTCCATTGAAGATAAACTCGAAAAGAGAATGCGGGCTTCGCGCCTAAACACCTGTCAAGTGTCACGCGTTTTTTTTTCTAATTATTTATCAAACAGCCAGTATTTGCTTGTAGGCGTATGTATTTTTTCTTTGTCTATATTTGCTGAGTTGCCAGTAAGAAAAAAAGGTAAGGAGGTCATATTCAGTCTAATTTTGTAGGGCTGTCAGAATCGAGTGGTGATTATTTTTCTGAGACTGGATATTTGTCTTTGTCGTCAGTTCTTTTGTTTATAAACAGTTAGTTTCTCGACCTTATGTGAAGGCAACCGTTCTGAAATTCTTTAACTGTTTGTTGTTCGTACACTTATGTATATTGATGCCTTTCGGGTCTACCATTTTGACCTCCAGTTGTTAGTTGGTAATTGAAGTGTTCATCAACTTAAAACTGGCAAAATAGAAAAGAGGGGCGAAGAAAAGTATTAAATGAAAACTTTTTATGAAACAATCATAGGTAAAAAAGAAATTGAATCCACTGTACACAATAATTACGCTGAATAAAAACCATTAAAAATAGTTACCAGTTATTTGTAGTAATAATTACTTAGAAAATACCTCATCCATTTTTATTTATCGTGACTTTTAGTTCTTCAAGAAGTTAAAAAGGAGGCCTTGTCATCTAAATTACCATAGCCTAATTTTGTAAAATTATGATGACGGAGCTCCTCATTTTGTTCTTTATTTAAGAATTGAACTGGATATTATCCTATTCAAGTCCTATTGGAAAATGCCTCGTTATTTTATCGCTAAAATAACCACTATCCAAAATCCCGCTCTCACTCAGACAAAAAATTTAAAAAAAATATGGAAAGACGCCACAGCCTAACGACATTTCGTAACCTAACCCCAGTTAACCTCCCAGCGACAATAAAGAGACATTACCAAGTAAATACACACTGTTCTCATTGTGATTCAAATAAATTTAAATTACGAACGACGTTGACGGTGTCGCAAACCGAATATTCTATGTGGCCACTGATGTAACTAAGTTTTTCTTCTCCATTTTTTGGTTGTGGCAACTTATTTTTTTTTATTACGGCATTTGCGGTAGGTCGTTTCGCGCTATTATGCCAGATTAGTGTTTCGAGTGGTAATAAATGTTATTTAACAGTGAACAAAAAAGGCTGACAATGTAGACCATTTTTTTATTGATAATTTAGTTGTGATCGTGGCTCTGCTAATGGCAAAAATAATATTGGACACGTAATATTATAAAAAAAAAAACTAAAACAAATGGAAGGAAATTTACGAAGTAATTTTTTTACAAGTCATTATATCTAAGATCTTAAAGCATCCATATTGTGTCAGGGATTTAGAACAAATATTTACTTTTTTTCTCCTTTTTCGATTTAGTGACACATTCTTAACTCTGATAATGTAAATAATGTTCCTGAAAAATAATTAATTATTATATTGAAAACATGTCTATAACTCTTGGTTCATATTTCATCTTATTTTATTATATTTTATAGTACATACAATCGTAATTGTTATTTGTTGGTTGCTTATTGCTGTATTGTTTATCAATAGTTAATGCAATTCACCCGTCGCCGTGTTAATCTAAAAGCAAAATACATTTTGAAAATGCGCCGTTTGACTTATTCTTATTAGCAACGAAATTTGAGTGAATCCATTTAACACCATAGAGGCTTATCTCAGTATTGCCATTGTCAAGACAAAAAGCCTTGTAAGGCACCGAAGAAGGTTTTGTTTACTTTTTTTTTCTGAAAACGGTACACGGCGGTTTTGCGAAAGGTCCCATGTTTGTTTTACGAATGACTCGCGAAGGCGCATTCGGAAGTGAGAATGAGTGCCGTGGGTGGGCCGGCACGGTCAGTTTCGCGCCATTTTTCTTTGTTCATTATAAATAAACCGAATTCGATTTTCGAATGCATTTTAGTACCTACGGTCTATGACCAGCCTATTAATATTACAAATAGTGTGGTTACAAATTTTTGTGACTTAGCTTTTGCTAGCTACTTCGTCCGCGTGTAAAAAAATCTACAGTTAATTAAGATTAAATATATCCTATGTCCTAAGGTTTCACTATCTCCATATAAAACTTTAACAAGATCGTGAATAGGGCGCAAACAGACAGAGTTGCCTTCGCTTCTACAATATTAGCTGTCGGATCGTGAATAATAAACTTAAAACAATATATTTTTTACAACACTGACGCACTGCTCATAAAAATATAATTATCATAGTCTTTTTTCCCCTTTATTGCTTTGAAAAATACATATCATCGACCATTTTCTCTGCAGAAAAGGTCCTTTCTCAGCAAAATATTATAAAAGCCAACAAAGCACGTACTCCCATTTGCCTCCGATCCATTGTTCTCTAGGAAGTTCATAACCTCAATAAAATCGAACACTGGGAAGTAATAACTCTTCTAATAAAACCCTTGAAATCCACCGTGCAAGGCTTTATCGTTCAAATACCCTGCGCACACGCATACACCTGTCCCGCTCGCTCTTTTGTAATGATGAAAGGACTTAACTGCCGTGTTGATTGTGTTGAGATACGACGTTTATTCAACATCTGATAAATGTGTAATGCTGTATCTCCAATAAGAAACAGTACGGCACTTACGCCCTTTTTGTTCATGGGCAATATGTGTGTCCCGCTCTCGGTTGCTAGGCAACCGGATTGTTTACACTAAAGGCTGACGGTCTTGCATCGGGTTGCTAGGGTTAGGTTTTATGGCATAAGGTCGCGGACTCGACACTTGACACGTGAGCCAAGATTATTAATATTATATTTCTTAGCTGAAGTTAGCGCTGAGCAGTACCTTAACACTACCTTAATTAAAAAAAAACAATGTATTTCTTTTCAAGCTTTACAACAATACGTTGAACAGCAAGCAGTAGTGTGCAAACTGTGTTCCGGTTTGGGCACTGTTTCCAGTGAATTTACTGGGCATATGAGACTTTACCATAGAACCGATGTCTCGGGGTGACGAGCGCAGTGCAGTGCCAATAATAATAATATTTATCAAGTATGTAATGTGAAAACTTCCAATTTTTTCCGATAATTTAAGAACCTAGCTAGTGACGTACTCATTACGCGCCATCGACTAACTGTGTCGCGTAGTGATGCTACGAATCGATTATGCAATCGATCACGCTTCGAGTAAATATCGATAATTGGTTTAGCAAACTTTGGGAGTTTACATGTGGACTTGGCCTTGCCGGTTGTCATTGAAGAAAGTGATGTACTAAGCTTGGAATTAAAAAAAAAAACAACAATGGGTGTTTCAAGTCGGTATAAAAACGAAATGTGTACTGGGACACATAGTAAAATTGAAACTTTAACGGACAAGTGAAAAAACGAATGGACTCAGCTGGACTAACCTACCCCACCTGCCCCAGTACTAAAATTAACTTGCTGTACAAAATGCTGGTATCTCCCTTGGCGGACTCTAGCAATAGTCTTTATAATCAACCCATATCGGCCCACTGCTGAGCACGGGAGAATTAATTGCCCGATCCGGGTTACCCGCTTACCGACCTGTGGCCACCATTCTGTCAGGGACTTGCTCCACCTGTCATCGCCACATCTTGCCAAGAGTCCTGCCCATCGCCACTTGAGTTTAATTACACGGCATCCGATGTCTTCCACCTTGGTTCTTCGGATCTCCGTATATCGGACTCGGTCGCTTCTCCTGATGCCTGACATGAAACGCTCCATGGTCCGTTGCACGACTCGCACCTTGCGCACAGTATCCCCTAGCAAACGTCCATGTTTCGGCACCATATTTCACTGTGGGAAACAGAATATCCCTACCTACCCCAATATCGAAACTATGCCACAATTCACAGCTAAACAGCTATATGTCCAGCAATTCCCTTCACCACTCAAAGCCAACATTTCGGACATGTGGTTATGGTTACTCTCTCGCTCCAGTGCTCTGTAACACAACCGCCTGAGGTTTAAACTGTCGAATCCGTTCAATCTTCAACCAAAAAGCTTTTATAACTCAAACTAGATTTTGAGATTCGGAAAACGTCCATGCCTTATGATTAAGATTTACTTGCGAGCGAAGAAAAGAGTTGATTAGGTAATTTAAATTGTATTTTTAAGGCAGGAATGCTCGAAAAAGTCAACACGAAATTGTAGAAGACTTAAATTAAGCTCTGGACACCATTTTTTTACTAGTGTATATCTAAAGAATCAGGAACTGCGAAGACCATGGTCCTACAAACAACCAGACTCAAAGCAAATACATGTGTTACTCTAAAATCTTAGATTCTTTCAAGCAGATCTTTCGCCTAAAACCTTTTCGGAGTATTCCGGGTCTTAAGAAAACAGTCTGGCCATTCAATTCTATCCTCGCGTGTCTATCATCTTTGATTATAATCACGTGAGATAATGGTCACACGTTAGGCTGCAATCAATTTAAAAAAAAAAAACCGGACCAACAGGTTCGTTTGGCCATCATCATACAACTGACTCCATACAATGTGGTTAACGTTGTGCCATCTCGAATCCTGACCTACGGTCACGTGTCTTGTCGTTATTTTTATTACGGTGCTAAGGTTTTCCGTGTTAATTAACTTTACTGTGGATAATTATCTCTCCTAGTGTATGAATTCTGTTGTTTAATTGGTGGCCAGTGAAATGACTGCGCATGTGAGATTTAAAAACTAGTAATTATGGTGACCAGCGGGGCTATGCAGCGCGGTGCGGATCAGCTCGAGTTCGTTTCATTTTGACGTTTAATTACCACGGGACTCGTCATTCGTTACGAATGTATAGCCCCGCACCGTGCTGCATAGCCCCACAGCTCAATCGAATATTGCGTGAATGATAGACTTTGCGATCCATTTTGCTAAGTATCGAAACCTGATGGTAAACGCTACACTTGGCCATAACAGTTACAGTGTCATCCAGAACTTTGCATTGGATAATTTGGTGCGGCGCTGCACTGCGCTCTTCACCCTAAGACATTGGTTCTAAAGTCTCATACGAGGTGCTTTTCGAACCGGAACACAGTAATGTTTGGACTCTATTGCTTGGTGGATGAATGTCTGGCAAAGGTGTGGGTGGTACTTCACCAGGCGGACACCCTAGATTTCTGAGGGGTATGGCTTGACGATCACCATCGTGCATGTAATCAGGGCCTCGCCAAGACTATCATCATCAACAACCCCTAACGTCCCACTGCTGGGCACGGGCCTCCCCTCACTTTCGTGATGAGGATTAGGCCATAATCCACCACGGGGGCCAGATTCGGATTGGTGGATCACATACCTACCTCCGAAATAATTCTCGGGTAGGTATGTGGGTTTCCTCACGATGTTTTCCTTCACCGAAAAGCGAGTGATAATTACGTACATATGTTTTACAAGAAACACATTGGTACGTGCCTGCACTGGTATTTGAACTCACGACTTTCTGCTTCGAAGGCGGACGTTCTCCCACTAGACTATCATACTATCATAGTCGAAAAAAAAAACGCAAAGCAATAAACTTTTACAATGATCGATATGGGCAGAAAATTGATGGATAGACAGTTAAATATTCGAAAACCATTGACCCTGCTCCGACTATAATATATACATACTGTGTATTCTGGTACAGACAACAAATCCGCAAACCAACTGAAATTTTCAACAGGTCCCATTCAGAATGTGGCAATCGCAGCTTACCTTGAATACAAATGATAAACAATACAGTAGAATATCGTCAAAGGCGATGGTAATAGTGGCATTGCTGGCATGAATGGGATGTGTTTTGCGGCCGCGTTAAGCAATCACCATTGCTAAATACAGTTTAGTCTCGGTTAAGAAGCTTTTAAGGGACATTTAGGTATACTACGGGTTTTTAGGAGGTACCTATGTTTTATGTTTCTATCTCTTTTAATATGATATTCGAGAACCATATTCGATTTCGCTGACCCCTCTGCGAAAGTTCCGATGGACTGTTCGTATAACGGTTTGAAAATTTTAACTGGTCTTTATTACTAGTGTATGTGCCTTTTTCGTCCCCCTGTCAAAATCGACAGAATTCCTCGTTTGCAGAGCTGGATGCGTGCCGATTCCAAATAATTATGTCAAATGTCCGTGCAGTCACATAGTTGAAATATATTCTGTCTGAAGGCTTAAAAGCGTTTATTCCATTTTACTCTAAAACTGTAATTTTCAGTTATGTAGAACAAATCTAGAACTAATAAACTACACCCCATAAGGGTCATGCAGCAATTTAAATGGGAATCAGTAGGAGTCCCATGGAGTGGTTACATGGTTCATCAACACATCCTACTGCTGTTCACGGGTCTTTCCTCAATTTCCTGAGGGGTATTAGGCCCCAATTCGCCACGGGGTCCTGTCTGGATTGAGCATTCACATACCTCCGAAATAATCCTTGGGCATGTCGGTTTCTTCACGATATTCTCCACGCCGAGAAGCACGTACTGCTACGTGCCCGCAGTGGGATTTGAACTCTCAACCCTCCGCTTGGAAATCGGACGTTCTCCACTAGGCTGTTATTGGTTACATGGTTACATGCAAGTGTTCGTAGTGTATGCAACAGCAATGATTGTCAATAAGGCTTCATTTAGCGCCTCGTCTAGCATCTGGAACAAGGCCTCTGGCCTCTACCGGCCGCTGTAGGTATGTTATCAGGAAATATGTACTTTGAGTACGGGTTTAAGAAGTTGCTAATATTTGTGGAGGGTAATCGACGATCGATGGCTACAAAATCGCAAATGGCAAATTTACTCTAGATGCTATTGAACGCGGTGAAACACCAATAGAAAGTAATTTCCTTTTAACTTGAATTTGGGTGTTGGCATCTTGATCCTAAATGGTCATTCAAAATGAAAAACGATTGAAGAAACCTAAAGATGATTTTCAAATACCTATTCAATGATACCCCACTTAATTATAAATTCGTCGACTTTTTCTTTTTTCGCAAGATGGTATCTGTTTGCCGCCATATTTAATTTTTATTAGTTTCATGGCTTTAGTGACATTCGTAAGATTAAGACAAATCGATTGACGGATGAATCATCAAAATCAGCTTATGCGTTTGGTTTCTAGAGGGCCGCAAAGTAACTAACTTATGTCGATAAACACAGTAACGCAAGTCTCCTCTGCTTTTTTTTTTATTTGACTGGGTGACGAGACGAGCAAGTCGTGCACCTAATGGTAAGCGCTACGCCTGCCCACGACAGTCACAGCACCACCCAGAACCCTGCATTGCATAATCCTGCGTGGCGCTGCACTGCTTTGCGCAATTGGATAAAAATATTCCCATCTCTTGTTGTATGTTCCATTTTCGTTGATTTCTGCTAATGCAGCCTATAATGGCTCTAAAGGCCACTATCACCAGTAAAATCAAAGATTCACACACACACCAACTGATCCTAAATATAAAACTGAACAAGTGATCATAGAACAGTTTACAGCCTCCAATGAGAAGCCGCGGTGACCTTGGCGTGATGTGGAACTAACGTATTCGAGTCCGAAATGGCTTAATACTTCATGCAAAGTTGCCAGATATACTGGTACTTATAACCTGGGAGTCTTTAACACTTTGACTGTTGAGCCGTTTTGCTAGTCTAGCCACGGGTGCGGCTCTGCACGCTCCACAGAGTTTTCCCATACAACAAACACAACAGTTGTGTTTTCCCGCACTCACGGCAAGTTGTGAGAAACACGACAGTTGTGAACGTGCTAAGTCACGAGTGAATAGGTTACTTCTAGGTAAGCGTGCACCGTCGTAGACCGCATTGTCGCTTAGCATCTGGTGAGATAGTGGTCAAACGCAAACCTATTTATAGATTTAAAAAAAAAAGCGATCTACAGATTTTCTCAATATTAAAAAAGTTTCATGGCTTTAGAAGGTAGGGTGAAGTAGAAGGTACAAACGCATCACGATCATTTACTGGGCATAAGACTTTAGAGCCGATGTCTCAGGGTGACGAGCGCAGTGCAGTGCCGCGCAGGATTATGCAATGCAAAGTTCTGGGTGGCACTGTAACTGTTATAGGCAGGCGTAGCACTTACCATCATGTGAAGGACTTGCTCGTCTCGTCACTCAAACATGTATAAAAAAAAACAATTTTATATACCATACCTACATAACTGGAAAAATAGTGACTCGTAACTTTTTCATTTTTCATCCACACGTATAGTTTTTTTTTTCTTTTCCTTTACGGTATTGTGGAAATCGGGTCTGGCAACACTGTTAATAGTTATTGCTGTATCCGTGGCATGAGAGATGTGCCGAAGTCTGCGACCAGTCTTTTGCAGTTGGACCGTAGTTAATCCAGCGGTATTTTTTTGATGTGAAACATCTATTTTTATTACTTGTGCCACATTTATTTCCTTTATCCATCTCATCGTGCGTGTATTCTATACAAAATATTTCTTAGTTTCACATCGGCGAGGCGTCCCGCGACAGCTTGTTTTTTTTGGCTGAGACTCCTTCGTTAGATAAAATAAATCATAAATAATTCAAACTAGCTGCGCCCCGTGGTTTCACCCGCGTTAGTAAGTTACTCCTCATGGCATTAGCTGCTCGCGAGTAAAAGTCCCGTCAAAATCGGTCCATCCGTTTCAGAGAATAGCCTGAACAAGCAAACAGACAGACAGACATATGGACAGACAAAAAATATAAAGTTTTTTTTTTTATGTATGTACCGTATATACTTTCATATGCATCTTGTGAACAGCTGTTAATTTGAAATTTATCTTTACATTTCAATTTTATTTATTTGTATGGATAAATCCTTTACTTACCCGTCATTATTACTACATTAATACATGATTAATTAGTTTTTTTAATTATAAAATTTTTATATTGATTTTGGTCACTGGCCAAACGACCCTGTCACACGATATTTTCTCGGTCAAATGCATAATTATTCAAATCTAAATCGGTCAAACAATAAATAATTACTACAGAAGTGACACAAAAGCGCGCGATTCACACGACATGGCAACAGGAACGCCACAGTGTAAACGCTGACAGTTACTTAACTTAACACAAATTTAAAAGTCTGTGACGTGTTGCTTTCCGCACAATTACACATCATTGTACCTTTTGTATTTAATTTTAACTATGCTTACTATGTTTTGGAGTGGAATAAGGAGTTGTTATCTTAAATTGCACACTTTAATAACGTCTTTTTCTTTTTATCTGGCCGTGCGTGAGGGTCCATCCCGCGGTAATTTGTAATAACAATAATTACTAAAAACAAAAACCAATTGGTCAGTGGTCATTAAATTTTAGCAAGATAACCCAAAAATTAAAATTTTAGTTTTTCTTTTTGATAATATTGCACAAAGTTTTTGCAGTAATCTCACTCACTGCGTTTATTTCCACTGTGACAAAAGTACAGACTCAACCAACCGTCAATCATTTCAAATGACATTGGACCATGCACTTCTATTGAACGGCGCGATTACATAACGTCACTAGCGCCATCTCTTATGGGCTATACACAACTGTAAGTTGTAGAACATAAGGCTTAGTTTCGCAAAGCCTGTGTATGTAATACGATGATTGGGATCTCGAAAGTCCTTCGGACATGTCATTTAGCGTCGCTAAGTAGGCGGCCATTTAACTTGTGTTTTCGTTTTCTTTGAGAAAAATGCCGCTTTGCTGCTGACCTTTTGACCGTAGTATGAATGGTATGGTGTTTTAGCTTGTTTCGAAAGACGGACAAGTCTCATCAAGATTCTACAGGGGAAGTGGGCAGTAGAAGGGGAAGTCTAGACCACATATTCAAGTGCCCAATGGTATTGCGCAAACATTACCTACTGTGTTTTGGCTTAAAGGGCATTGTTCTGTCGCAAAAAAATGCTGATTATTAAAAAAAAATTGGTTGTCTGTAAAGTTGGGCTACGGGCGATATTTTAACGTGACAACGTCATAACAAAACATTGATGAAATGATTGCATACTTTTATGATTTATTTTTATTTTTTTATAATAATAAAAGAATGAATACTTACTTGAAATTATACTAGTAATCAGATTTTTTAAATACAAGAATAATTAACCTGTCAAGGAGAGAAGAGAGATAGATGCGGCGCAAGCGTACAATGAGCGTAACGGGACAATGTGTCAATTTTTTCGTGCATGCAGCCGGCGTTTATCGATTTATTAGACATTGTCGTGTCAAAAATATTAGACACTATTAACATATTACTGAATCTCGTTTGCTTGTTAATTTGTGAAAGAATCATCAGAAACGTTGCAGCAGACATTTTATTGTTTTCAGTTTCATTATGATGTCATGCAAAAAGCGTGTAACCGCGTTCGCTACCTCTTTTTGCATGCACTTAGTTTATTAATGTCGTAAATCTTAAAATAATAAAATTTGACTTTTGATTTGTGACTTTGTTTTATGTGAGAATTTCAGGCTATTATGTTGGCACTATGTAATAAGTAAAAACGTGTATCATTGTATGACCAAAACTTGTCTAGCACGGTGCATCGCTTTATTTGAAATTTGTTATTATTCTATACAAAAATAGTTTAGATTTCATACAAAAACCTTTAAAAAAGTCGCCCAAGTTTTGACATTGCGATCGAACGAGTCATGTCAAAAAGTTACATTTTGACACTGTGATCGAACAAGTCATGTCAAAAAGTTACATTTTGACACTGTGGTCGAACGAGTCATGTCAAAAGGCGACATTTTGATGAACAAGTGATGTCTAAAGGTGACATTTTGACGCTGCGATAGAACGAGTGTCAAAATACGACATTTTACACTGCGATCGAACGAGTCATGTCAAAAGGTGACATTTTAGCACAAACATCTGTTCCTGAAAATACAGGTTTTTTAAAGTCTAGTTTCGGAAACAAGGGTACAATGTACAACTCATTTGTGCTTGTAATTATAAAAAAAACATATCCCTGTTTTGTTTTTGCTTTATAAATAAATATTCTATTATAATAAAGTATTATTATTAACAAAAGAGAAAAATAATAAAAAATGTATGACCTTTACCGCTAGTATGGAATAAAGGTGTTACAATGGACGGAAAGGGAATTAAAAAAAATTGTTACACCGAACGTCCAGTAGCTTGTCCAAGCTACTTCAAACTTCCCAAGCTACCCTATTGTCTCACCCTACATCGGTTACGTAGTCTAGTCATAACAGTGCATTACCTAACAGAGATGTTTTCAAAACTTAGGGTGCGTTTGTAATATGCCAGTGAGATGGGCGAGTTGGCTGTTTGAAGGACATGTCGGGCCAGTCTGTTAAGCGAGTCGAGTAGTGAAAACTCAGTTGAATTATTATGTGAGAGTGCTAGCGGTAACATATCTCAAATATTATGTGAAATGTGCCGTTTGATTTTGTTTAAACTTTACACTGTAACTGTTTAAAATTATTGAGTACATAGATTATTTCGTTTATGTCAGTAATTTATCCAGATCCAGTATTGTTTTGCGAATTGGATTGAATTTATACAGTTTAATTATTATGTCTCTGACACTATAACACACAATGTAATAAAAAAACAAGACCGAAATATCCACTATCTTACAACAATCACGTTCCAGTGATCTATAGCTCTCATTCCAGTAGATAGCTCAAGTGCTCGACCAATACCAAGTCACCTATTGCGTAAACTATTACCGGCCAGTGCGTCGCCAAATCGCGCCATTGTTCACCGCGTTCGGTATTCGAAAAAAATAAGATCGATAATTTGAAATTAGATTCCCAAATCTACGACGCGTAGCTTTAATTAAGTTTGTGGATACCCTCTTTTTTGGGTGTTAGTAGAAAAGTGATGACAGTTTTTTTGTGTTTTTATTTTATTTTATTTTGTTAGAATGAAAATAACTAAAAAGTGAATAAATGCTATCAAACCTACGATTCATTGAAAAATAATAATTGGTGGTCAAAAAGCGTGCAACCTGTTTTGTAACTCAAATAATTATGATACGTAGAACATATAGAGCGTAAAAAATAACAAAACAAGTGCGTCCACGTGTTGAAGCTAGTATAATACTGGTTTAATTGCAATGTTCTTTTATAAAGATTATTTTTAAATTACTCATTGTGAAATTAGTCTGGAATACAGTAAATTGTATTCATTGACAAAGAAATACTAATGATACAGCAGATACACTTTTCTGGTATCACACAGATAAAAAAAAATACTGAAACTAATTAAGCAGTGACAATCTTACTTCTTTTACTGTGTTCCTAATTAAATAAACCATTATAGTCTTAAACCTAACCTGCCAATTAACACATAAAAATATAATATCCAATTTACTCTCTAAAGGTTTTCTGTACTTACATGAAAAATAAAAAAATATTAAAAGAGATTAATTACGTCCAGAAAAAAAAACAATACATAATTAGCTTAATAACACATTAAACCATCCTCGCATAGCTTCAAAATGATTTATGAAAATTAAATAAAACTAATACAAAATTTAAAAACATAAAAAAATATTAAAAGTGATTAATAGCCTCCAGAAAAAAAACAACACATACTTAGCTTAATGACATATTAAACCATCCTCGCATAGCTTCAAAATGATTTATGAATATTAAAAAAAAAAGCACAAAATTTACAAACAAATAATTAAAAAAATATTAACGCGTCACGATACTTAATTCCTGACCCGCAACTAGGATTACCTAAAAAAAAAAAAAAAACTCCATGCGACTTCAAACAATAGTTATCAACAGTAAGTGGTCACGGTTGCCACCCGCTGTCACGGGTGGGCACGTACCGCGATTGTTCGCTGCTTTACGTCAACGGTTACACTTACTAGGTAACTTTAAAGTAGTTGTGAAATTGTTGACAACCGTGATCAACTAGGTAACACTTCCTCTTTCGTGTCGATGTGTCGAACATGATTCGAAAAAAAAACTTCTTTAGCTCATTTTTTTTATTTTCATGTCATTTGGCATCTGTCACCTGTCCCCCTACCCCATACCTTTTTTAACCTTATTAATCTAACTTACCTCTCAACTTCCATTCGCCTCGCCCGATCACAGTTTTCGTAACGCATTCACCAGCTTACTCCCCAAGTCAAGCGTTCGTAAAGAAGTTTTGCTTCGAAAAACTGTTATGACATATTTTAGAAAATATCCAAATAAAGAAAACATGACTGAAAAATGAGATTTTACAATATATTAAAAGGTATAAATCCATTTAAAACTTTAATTTAAAGGCGTTAATTTTGAAACGGTAAATCATGCTGACATGACAATAGCACCAACATGATGACAATACAATTAATTGCAAAAAAATGTAAAAAAGCTTAAAAAAAATGTTGCAGAAAAATGTGAAATAATAAAAACTAAGTGCACAAAAGTGAAAATGAAGCCAATAAGATGATTTTTAAAATACTTATCACCTTAAATGTTCTCGAGTTATCAAGCTGCGCCCTGCTTCCGTTGATGACGACGCGTACGGCTAACCAGGTAATCAGTCCAAAAGTTGTCTGTAAGAAATTGATTTGTTCGACAAGATCTGGAGTTATGATGGTGCTGTAACTGTTATGGCCAGGTGTAGCGTTTACCACCAGGTGAACGACTTGCTCGTCTTGACACTCATTCGAATAAAACAAAAAATTAAATAAAGTTATTTCTCATACATTAAGACAAATCTTAAGATAATACGTCAAACGTAAGGTTAATTATGACGCTTTCCGGTATTACCCCCACGCCCTCTCCGGTACCTACAGATGGTTTAAATGCTGCATTAGAATCAATGTCGGAATTATCCCACGTCATTATAATACTAAATCTAAGGTCATATTTCATACATTATTATAATTTTTTTGACAAATACGATTTATGCATTATACTTTGTACGTAATTTGTGTGATTTATATCGAAAACAGTGTTGTTGTAAAGGGCGTTTTTTATTTGATATAATTATTGGTCTCCTACAAACTCAAACTTTTTTTTTGTTAGACATAAATAGTCTCATTTTATTCGCGAAAGTTTAATATTTTGTTTTTATTATTTTTTATTTATCCCTATCCCTACTTATATTATAAATGTGAAAGTAGCTCTGTCTGTCTGTTGCTCTTTCACGCCTAAACGACTGAACCGATTGAAATGAAATTTGGTACAGAGATAGTCTAGAGCCTAAGAAGGGACATAGGGTACTTTTTAATGCGAAAAAAGCATTGTTCAGGTTTGAAATAGGGGATGAAAGTTTGTATGGAAGCTTGAAATTTATGTTTTAGGCTTATAAATAAATATGACTTTAAAAAATTAAAAAAAAATTACCCTTGAGGGGGTTAAATAAATATAGGGGATGAAAGTTTGTATGGAAATATGTAAGATTTCGGCTAAACCACTGGGAACAGGAACAGGAACTACGCGGGTGAAACCGCGGGCGCAGCTAGTACAGTATAAATAGGTCTAGGTAAGCGTGCCCCATCGTATACCGCAGTCTCACTAAGCACCAGGTGGGATAGTGGTCAAAATCGGACATATTTATTAATGAACTTGTCAATACTCATCCAATTAAGTGTTAATGTGTATGATATGGCGTGCTATATAAATAAATAAAGAAAACAAAAATTTCTTATTTAGGTTGGTTATATTTTTTAATCAGTCTGTATATCTGCACTTTCTTTAAAGCTTTTAAGGTTTTTATTTGCATATATAGACTGGAGAGATAATGTTCATAGATCGTTTCGTTGAGGAATCGATATATATGAAAAAGACATTCGCAACTCCAGTCCTGCAATTATTAATCTTCTATATATATATATAAATGTTATGTTGGTTTGTGTACGCTTCAAAAACTCAAAAAGTTCTGCACCGATCGAGCTGAAATTTTAGCATGATATATAATCCTCATCAAGGATTGTTTTTATCTATTTTTTTCATCAGTGACATATCAGCGAATGTGCGAATGTGCCACAGCGAAGCGTGGCAGGGTACAGCTAGTTAAAAATAAAATAGAAACTTTTTTTTTAATTAAAAAAAATGTATAATTCCTCCACACACGTTCAACATTTGAAACGTTACCGTCCACGTTCGACAATACGTCTTCATTACGTTGACAATTACGTTTTGAAAAGAGCTCGGGAACTCGGCCAAGGCTCCGGTAGGTGGCGCTGGCTTTGCGTGTTCTCTGTACGTGGGCTAATCTATGTCAAACGGTTTGCGATGGAAAACATAGGTTTCGAACCTACTTCTAAAGAGGTTTGTTATTCGGCTGTGTTTTTTTTTGTTTTGTGTCTCCGGGATACTGCGGGGCTATGCAGCACGGTGCGGATCAGCTCGAGTTCGTTTCATTTTGACGTTTGATTGCCACGGGACTCGTCATTTCAATACGAATGACGAGTCCCGTGGCAATTAAACGTCAAAATGAAACGAACTCGAGCTGATCCGCACCGTGCTGCATAGCCCCGCTGAGCTTTGATTAATAGACACAATACCTTCCTTTGCGTCCCTCAGTCAGGTAAAAAGCGGTAGATTTAGATTGAAAAGCTATCGATTTAGATAAAAAGAATGTCCTTTGAGCAGACCCGTAAAAAAAAAGATTGATTTGGATAGCACAACTATCTATTTAATGAGATTAGTGGAATATTTTGTTTAATGAATGTAATGAAATCTGATAAAATTCACAGACGTAACCCAGAAAGCTGCAAAGCTTAACACGTGCACTGCTGAAACACACACACACGTCTGTGTTTTTATAATTTTAAGGCAAGCGAAAACACGCGTGGCGTGCGAACCCGCACTGCTGTATTGTCAATTTTATCACACCAGTTGTGTGCGCCCGCCAGCTTATTGAGTTTAGTTACTACACAACGACAGTAAACAATGCGTGAAGTGTGAAGATTCGCAAAAGGGCCAAAAAAAAGTAAAAGGGTTCAGCAGTGACATGAAAAATTGTAAGTGTATACTGTTTATACAGTTTGCTTTATTCTCGTAGGTTATTACTACGTTCATCTACTAGCCGGTACTTAATAATGTGCAAGCAGGTTTATATTGCGGCCGTAGGATTCCACGATAAATGTGATAACACCTTATCACGGTTATCCTCCGCCTGACCAAACACTATCCAAGTACTAGCCTAACCTATTTAAGAAGTTGAACGGACAGTAACATAGTTTTATCAAACAAGTTTTTTTTTGACTTAGTGACGAGACGAACAAGTCGTTCACCTGATGGTAAGCGCTACGCTTGCCCATAACAGTCACAGCACTACTCAGAATGCATATTCCTGCGCGGCACTGCACTGCGCTCGTCACCCTGAGACATCGGCTATAAAGTCTCATATGCCCGGTAATTTCGTTGGAAACAATGCCCTTCAAACTGGAACACACTAGTGTAGTAAATGATGCGTCACGATCCCATACATCGATCCTGATCCATAACTAGAATTCCATGTATCTAAGGAAACGAAAACTTCGAGCACAGTGGTCCTTCGAACCCCCAGGTGCGAAGCAAATATTTTACGTTCACGTAAATCTTACATTCTTGGTATCTGACAGAGTTTTAATTGCATCGCTTTCCAATTATTTTTCTTCCATGTCCAATTATTATAACAAAGCGTTGACCTCAGCACAATTTAATAGTGCAAATTCTTTGATTTTATAACCGCCATACTCTTCCGCGTGGGGTCACGAGAAACTCAGAGTCGCACCTAGGAGGCTGTAACAATTTTATGTGCCATTGTTGAAGCTCAAAACATGCTGGGTAATAGCTCGGTGGAATGGTGTCTAGTATATAGTACAACCTAGCTTATGTAACGCCTGGGTCTATACTTCTAGACTTTCGAAAGAAAAAAAGCAATAACTGGCGACATTCAAACCGAAAGACCGAGAGGCCGAAGCCCGAAACGTTGGTCTGACTAGATGTCTCTACACCTAGATATGCCAGTCAATTCGACATAGCCGAAGATCGGAGCAGGTGGAAACACCTTTTGTCCTGTGGACATAGTTGGAAGGAGTCACGATTCTCAATGATAAGGGAACGATTGAGGAGAAGGATGCTTCGATCCTTCGAAGATCCTGACGCCATTGGCGCTCAGGCACTTTTCGGAAAGATATGATTAGTTTTTGGCGTCTTAAGAATCGATTTTCATATAATATATGTTAGGTTCTCGGTATGGAAATTTCACTCCTGAAATTAATACAAGCGTAACACTCAATAGCGATATTTTTCTGTCATCAGAATGACAGATATAAATTGAATGAGGTTTGGTTGAGTGAACGTCAACGTCAGACTGACAGTGTCAAATTGACGTATTTGTACCATGACAATTGTACTTATGGAGTAAACTCCAGTCGTGCGTCGGTGGTGACACACACACACACACACTTTTTTAAGGGGGGAAATGCTGTATCTTTATTCCCTCCGTCATCCCCGTGGCGTGGGAATAGAACCCACAAAAATCCCCCAGTGAGCAGTCCGCCGCCGAGGTCGGGGAAGATGGAGTCGCTAGCATTTACCATTTTGCCTCAGGCCTCTACGCCTCTGACGTGGCTTAACGACTGCTGTCAATCGATAATCACCGGAACAGGTGGCTTAACGTGCCCTCCGAAGCACGGAGCGATGGAAATCCGCATTATGAAATTAAGCCGTCGATGCGGGACCGAGGTCATTGGGTTGTATAACTTGCAAAGCGCACAAGCCCTATATCCGTTAGGCGTTAGCTATTGGACCGCGTCATCACTATCAAAGCCGCCGATTTCGATTATATTTTCTTTTTTATGAATTTGACCACTCTCACTTGATGTTAACACGTTCACTGCTGAAAACACAACTGTTGTGTTAGCGGTACGGGAAAACACAACGGTGTGTGCAGATCCGTAACCGTGGCTAGATAAGAAAATCGGCTCAGCAGTCAAAGTGTTAAGTGACAATGCGGTCTGCGATGGTGCACGCTTACCCAGTAAGCTGGTGGCTGGCTTGCTGGCTGGCTGGTGGCTGGCTGGTGGCTGGCTTTTCACTGGTGACTTGAAGACTCCCAGCTTGTAACTATCGGGAAACACAGATTCGAACAAGGAGTTCTACTCTTTTGCGGTCGCATATTAAATGTAGTGACAAAAATCGGCTACGTTACAGATATGCAGTAGCTAACTAGTTACTAACCATTTAACAACTAGCTATAGTCAAGATGTATGGAATAAGTAACTACATTTTCTCTGCCCGTACAATTTGGGCTTATTCCTATCTCGGCAAGTCTGCACCCGCGTATTGAGGTCCACACCTTTCATCGTCTTGTCAAAACTAATTTTTAAACTTAACTACTGTTGAAACAATCGGTCCCTGAGAACCATGTGATTGGCACACGCTTACCATCAGGTAAACGACCTTATTAGAATTTTGCACATTTCCTTTGAAGGCGGCAACGGCGCGTGACAGTTATCGAATCTGCCACCTACCATTAAGTCAGGTGACACGACTTACCATATGTCACCACCCTTATCTTCACGCCTCGCTTGCCAATCGTGGTTTTAATGTCCCCTGTAATCGGCACTGTTTCCTGTAGCGGTAGAAAATGGTGGAAAACGTGTTGCTAATGAATATAGACCGTAAGTGTTACCACACCTCACACACTCCATAGAAAAGTAGTGACAACACACATATAAATGGCATTTGTGCAAACGCGTCTAATGTGTATGTGACTAAGACAAAAGATAATCCGCTAGTAGGAAGGTTCCTACAAACCGTTTGTCTGTTACTTCGGGGCGTTTTCCGAGGGGGCAAAGAGTGAGCTACAGAAAGCCACGATGAATGATGGCGGATGCATGTCTGTGGACAGTTTACCAGTTTCGACCGTTGGGCCTTTTTTCTTCCACATTTCCAGTCTTGGTTCTTGTTTATAGAAATTGTATCCGAAAAGAAAAACGTATTACGCATTGCCACATTTACGTACACTTGACGCAAGTGCCTGTTCTGTTTGTACACGATACGTTATCTTTACGGTGGGTGAGTCAACCCGACTGGTCTGTTACTCTCGCCTGCGCGAGTTCAGTTTTACATAGAGTCATTGTGTTTACTCATCTCCGAGTAATGTCGTGTATCCGAACTCACTTTGTTTCCAAGTTATGCGCGTCGTGTATCCGAACGAAGTTTGTTTAGCTGATTGTAAGACATTTTTCTTGGGAAAATGTGGATCCCAATCGGAATCCGTACCGCTAAAAGTACTCTGTGATATGAAGCAACCTAAAAAGAAACTTACCGACATATTTCTCCAATACTGAATTCATAATGAGCGTTGAACACCTCAGCCCGTATCTTCGCCCCCAATGTGAAATGAAAGTCGCTTGCACACAATGGCAAACAATTCGCCTCGGTCGTCGTCATGTGTACAGTTGTCTTTAGTTAGAGGTGGCGTTCATTGAACGAACGTTTACTCAAGCCAGTGAATGAGAACGAAGGAGGATTCGTTTAGATCTAACATTAATTTAGTGGTGGATCATAGCCCAAACTTAGCACTTGAAGTCAGGGATCCTATTTTGTTTATTGTCGCCAAACCCCGCCAGTCCTATTCTAGGCTTAAATTTTTTTACCACATGGTCACTTACTGGGCTTTAATTAAGTCCGCGTCGTCCCCCCGCGACGCATTTAAAAATCGACTTTGTGATAGGAATTGTGAACAACGTTTTTCAAATGCGTCGGATTGGGAATGAATTTGTTGGAATCGGATTCGAAAATTTTCCGACAAATTGTGAATAGGGATACTGACTACTGATAGCCGTTTCACGATTCCAACCGCGCAATCGCTCTCAAAATTAGATATTCCAAAATGAAAATCGCTGACTTTGACCGTTCAATAGCCAATTCACTTGATCACAGGCGAAAATGTCATCTAACACTCGTTACTTAACAATATCTTAAAACAATTATACACAGAGCTGTTTAATGAAAATTCACCTCACTAGATGTCCACTAGTGTTACAAGGATCCAAATGATTACCACATGTGTTCAGAACGGCCCGCTGTTTATCTATTCAACGCGAGTCCAATATGTCGATATTTAGTTTATATATTTACGACTGACGGCGCCGTTGTGCCGTACCGCCGCATGACTTGGAATGACATGTCATGTTATTTAAGACTAGCAAACCGCGACTTCGTCCCCAGGGAAAATAATTACATTTTATTCCTTAAGTTTTTTTAAGTAAAATAATAATAGCAATATACTGACATTATGTTTTCTCTTCTTTCCAGAGGCTCTCAAAACAAAATGGCGTTAAAGAAGACGAAGGTAGTTGGTACTGGGACCCTCCTCCACAAAACCCAAAAGTGGACGAAAATGTCGAAAACCTGTACAAAGTACAGATACGAGCGCTGCAAGATGAACTATCCACCTTAAAAGAAAGAGACACCATAGACCTCAGGCCTGATACAGAAGAAGAATTACACAGACTTAGAGAAGAAAACCAGAACTTAACCAGAAATCTAGAAGATTTAGATAATCAACACCAACAAGCAACGGAAAGACTCTTGTCTCTTAAGAAAGAATTACAACAGAACTTTGAAGTCCTGAAACAAGATCATGAAGATTTAAAGAACAGTAATGATGGGTATGGTGCAGAAAATAAAATGTTACTAGAAAAAATTGGACAACGTGACAAAGAGATTGAAAGTATGAAATCAATAAGAGCTGATCATGAAACACTCCAACACAAATATCAGAATTTAGAAAGGATACACGGTTTGTTAAGAGAAAACGCTGAAAAATTCCAAGAAGAAAATCAGGAATTACACGAAGAAGTCTTTAAACTCCAAGAAGAAGTAACTAAGTTAGAGCATGAGTTAGAAATAGCTACTAAAAATACCGAATATTCGGAAACAGTGCCTAAAGAGAAGTACCAAGAACTTTTGAAAGAGCTAGATAGCTTGAAAGACAGACGAAACGCAAATCTTATGCATCACGATGAAGTAAATATTGATGACAATGCAAAGAGCGTTATTGAACATTTGAAACGTGATATCAATGAGTTGAAACATCAATTGGCCATGCAAGAACGAGATAACCAAGACATTGCAGACCATAAGTTTATTAAATCTGAAAAAGTTATGCAACTCTACAATAAATATGTCAACTTCGAGATTCCTTTAGATTTTGTCGGAGAAATGCCCTCTGTGGGCGATAACATAGTACTTTACAAACTAGAAAGTGTTTTCAAAACTGTTAACTCATTTAAAAGAGAGATTGACAATTTAGACCATCAACTTTCAGAGAAAACTCTAAACGCAAACCACTTGCAAACTCAGATTGATGATTTGACCACTGAGAATGATTTTCTTACTACTGACATTCAACACTTTGAACAAGAACTTAATGAAATGAAGAAAAATAATGATTTTCTTATATCTGAAATAGCGGCGTTAAAGAACACTTCAAAACTAGAACCTATTATAGAAAGTCATGAAGACAATTACGCGAAACTTGAAACCGAGTTAGATGCTTGTAGTCAAATGAATAAAACTTTTGAATCAGAAATAATGAGGATTGAAAAAGAGTTGGCGGAGGTGAACGCAGAAAAAATTGCTCTACAAGAAAGCTTATCTGATATGAAAACAAAATATACTACGATGTTGAGTGAAATAGAAATGTGTAAACATAAAACCGAGGCAGTTGAAGAACTGGAAATCACTGTTCATAATCAAGAAATAGAAAAACTTAAGAAAATTTCCGAGGAAATGGATGATTTAAAGAAACGCTTAAATGCTGCTAATTCTAAAAATGAGCAAATGTCTATTGATATCCACATAATAGAAAATGATAAAGTTCTGTTAACTAAACAAGTTGATGACCTAACAGTTGCATTAGACGATAAAACGTCTTCACTAAAAGAGCTTGAAGTTCTAAAATTGGCTCTTAATCACAAATTGCATGAGTTTGAGGGAAAGTTAGACGAAATTGTTAAAAGTAAAAATGAAGTAGAAGTAGAAAAACAAAACTTGCAGGATAAAGTAATTGAACTAGAAAACCAGTTAGTATCTTCAAACAAAGCTACTTCTGAAATTGAACGACTTACTACAGAGAAAACTACTCTTGCACAGAAACTGAACCAAGTAGTTAAAGAAAACTCAACACTTGTTTCGCAAATTCAATCTCTACAGAGTAGAGAACAAGATCTTGTTAACCAAAATAATAGTCTTAAAGTCAGCTCTAAAGGAGACGTTACCAATACTGACACTTCTTCAAAAGAAGCGAAAGATCCATGCGTAGTGAAGCTTGTCCAACAGCAAGACTTATACAAAGAAATCACCAGCTTGCAGCAGGAAAACCATATACTGAGTCAAAAAAGTGCTCAGTTAGAAGTGGAACTTTCATCTACAGACGCCAAAATATTGCATTTAGATGAAGAATTTACTAAATTAACATCAGATATTAATGAAAAAGATGAAACGATTGACGAACTTAATGCTGCTGTCCAAGAAAGTAAACTTATTATTGTAAACCTTAACAAAACTATTAACGAATTGGAGCAAAATATGCTAACTAAAAATGACGAGCTTGAGAACTTAAGGCTTCGAGGTGAATCACTCTCAAGTCAGATTGACAATGTGAAAGAGCAGTACAACCAAACCCAAGAAGAATTACATATTGTCCGCGACAGCTCACAGGATGCTGGTTCAGAATTAAGTGAACTACGCGATGAAATGAACTTCAAAAATAGCGAAATATCGGCTTTGTCTTCTAGACTGCAAGAAGTTGAAAAAGTTCGCGACAAGTTCCAAGGTGCGATATCTGACAAAAACAAAGAAATCAAAGAACTTAATCAGTCAATAAGCGAACTAAATGAAAAGTTAAAGACAAACCACACGCACCAGAATGACGATTACGGAAAATTAATTCAAGAGAAAGAAGTAATTGAAAAAGAACTTATTGAATTTAAAGCTAACTTGACGTTTAAAGAACAAGAAATGGATAAATTGAAATTGAAATATGACGAATTAGAAAAGGAGGCTATTGAATACAAATCGGTGATAGACAACGCCAATACAGAGAAAACGGAATTGATTAATCTAATCAATCTGAAACACAATGAAAGTATTCAGTATCACAATGAAATACAGCGATTGAATCATGTACTTTTAGAACAAAACAATGAGTTTATGCGTATAATCGATGAAAAAGATATGATTATACAGAACCATTCCGATGATTGTGGGAACTGCGAACGATTAAGAATAACTTTAAAAGAAAAAGATGATATCATAGTTAATTTGACTAATAACGCAGCAGGCTATGACAGATTAAACATTGAGGTACAGAATGCTAATGAAACTATCAGGAACTTGACTGAGAAATGTGATCATTTGGACAAAAATCTTGCCACGCAGTTGGAGACTGTTAAGAAATTGACAGCAGAGAAGTTACAGGTAACTTATTAAAAAAACACTAAGTTTATAAAAGTATGATAAAAAACCCCAGATAGTTTCAATAAGGTGTCACTACTAAAATGTGACATTGACTTTGACTAGACTAATGACTGCCTGACTGACTCAAGACCTGGCAGTTTGACTAACAATAAAGAACTTGACAATCTTGATATATTCTTTTTTGTACTTAATTCTAAATCGTAATCATAGTTATTGCCATTTCCCCCCTCGATGAAATCTCAAAAACGTTTTCTTCCAAAACACCAGTTGTCAGAAGTGGAACAGAGCTCCACAAAGGAGCTGGAGCGACTCCGGCGCCACCTAGTGGAAACCGAGGAGAGCTACACCCAGGAGCTGATGGCATCGGAGCTGAAGCTATCCGAGTGCCAGACGAGACTGCACCAAGTGGAGGAACGTGCGAAGCAAACCAGCACCGTTTACACCAGCAATAGGTAGGATCCTATTTTAAGAAAACAAGGATTATCTTCTCTATGCTTTATTAGCTAGCATTTGACTACTATCTCACCGGATGTTAAGTGACGATGCGGTCGAAGATGGTGAACATGCTCACCCTAGAATGCAACTGGCTCTCAAGGATTCAGTCAACTTTTGTGTGTGCCTTAAAATAAATTTTCACTTAAAAATCTTATTCATTAGGATTATCAAAGCCAAGTCCTTAAATTGAAACTACCTTGTTATTAGGCTTTAATTAGATTGACCGTCATGTATGTGTGTAATTAGGTATGTATACATGGATGTGAGGAAATCCATGTGGGTTTTGTGGGACGGGTAGGTATGTACCTACCCGAGATTTATTTCAGAGGTAGGTATGTGATCCACCAATCCGGATCTGGCCCCGTGGTGAATTATGGCCTAATCCTCCTCACGAAAGTGAGGAGAGACCCGTGCCCAGCAGTGGGACGTTATGGGTTGATGATGATGATGATAATGACATGGATGTATTATTGAATTAATGTAATTGTATTTTACATATTACAGCATTCGAGCGAACCAAGAAGTGGAGACGCTTCGCAATCAAATAAAGCTCCTAGAGAAACAACGCGAAGACGTAAGTGTAATTATCGTTTATTGTTTAACACGTCACGATCACACAGACCTTACCCCTTACCCTTAATTGGCATATAAGATGATGAGCCAACTGCGAAGCGTTGGGCTGCGGGTTCGGTTTCCGTACAGGGAAATTAATATGTGATAACCACAGGTATTTGCTCAATCTAGGTATTGGAGAAACCATTATCCTCGTAGTTTCAGATTCCTAGCCAGGAATCCTAGGTCAGGATCTATGTATCTGATCGTGATCGGTGTTTATTTATCGATTCCGTAAATACTCCACTGCCCACTTAACTGATAATGATAATCGATTTGTCGTATCCGATATGGCGGCACATACAAAAGTAAAAAAAAACTGTATTAGCAAAATGGACAAAATCACTTAAAGAAGACTGACTCCTTTGGATACGAATAATTACCCTGCTCAAGACCCGAACTTGCAACCTTTAACTAAATGCTGAGCACCCAAGATAGAGGCGCAGTTCAGTTGCACTAATCAGACCTAATTTCAACAACGCCTATGTTTTTGCTTCTTCCTCTGCAAAATAAATATATTTTTAGTATAATTTACCTCATCACTAACTATGCCCCAAAAGTTTAGATAGATAGATAGATAGATAAACTCTTTATTGAAACACCACAGAACAAAGAAAACTGACAGAAAGTTTTTGACAGAATTTTCAATAACTTTAAGTCACTACGCAGTGTACGGGATGCATTATTGCGTTCATTACTAATGTATTCCGTTGCACTTTCATCGCGGTGAGCTATATTGTCGCAGCAGTGTAGCACGCGTCCCAAGGCAAAATGTACCAAAACAGATATCGTAGATTGCCTGCGATATTATCAACTGATAATGAAACGTTGCTGTTCGCAGGTGCAAGCAAGGCTGAGCGAAGCAGAAGATGCGAAGAGTCGCAGCGAAGCGGCTCTTACAAACTTACAGATAGTCCTTGAGCAGTTTACATTAGGTAAGCACTATGGAACAACAGATGACATGGTCCAATTATGTGGGAAAACACAAGAAGTTTTCCTTTTAAAAAAATACAAATCCGTTCAGAAATTGCGGAAATATGAAGTTAACAGATAAAACGTACAGTAGAATCTTTTTAAAGTTTGATTTAAATGTCCCTTTCACAATTCCTTTGTTGGTACATTACCTTTAAACACTAACGAAAACACTGCAAAAGATTAAAACATATTACTTACAAGAAGTATTAATTACAGAAAAAGACCGCGAAGTACTGTCGGCAACAGAGAAGCTAAGAAACAAAATGGAGGAGCTCAGACAGCAAAACCGCACAAGTCAAGATGAAATAACCCGACTGAACGCCAAACTAGAGGAGGCCTTGGCAGGCCTACAAGCTGCCACGCGTCTCGGCGACCAGTTGGAAAACAAGACTGCTCAGATTAATGATTTGAAAGAGCAAGGTAAGTGATGTTTCGATTTGGATTGTTTTGATATTGCCAATGTTATTTAAGATTAAATTTTGTAGTGACTATATTGAATGCTATTTGTTTTTAATGAAATTTTACTTATACACTTGTGATTAATGGTTTGTTAAATTATTTCATCGAAAATTTCTATCATTATGTGTGTACAATTTTATGTAATTATAATAGGTCAGTAGAAATAATTAGTTTTTGATATTAGTTATTTTTTTGTATAGTTTGAAGTAGTTAACTTTTTGAATGATTATTATTGTTTCACTTACTTTTATTATTAATGGAATGATTTTGTGTCAACATTGTGCAGTTGAAAATCTGATAAGTACTGTGGGGCTTAACCATTCACATTTCCTAAAACCCTTTCAATTGTATGTCTTTCGACTTTATTAGGTTTCAAATGTAGGTACACTATATTTCAAGTTTAGATCTAAAGCAAGGATTCCACCAAATCCAAGTATCGCCAAACTTACGGGATCTGGCTAAATATCAGCTGGTAATTCTGGGCTGTTGTACCCCAGGCTACCAGTTGGTATACAGTCAGTACCCGCGTACCCACAATTTGTATACACCACAGTTGACACACGTAAGTTTTATGTAAACGCTTTTGTATACGTAGATGATGTTGTCATCATTGTCGAAGATATTGAGCTTTGTATGCGTGTCGCGTGTTTTACTGTGCTAGGCGAGCTTTTGACCATTATTTGTTGCAAAATTCAATTTAGCATGACGTTATTCGATTTAATACGGGACAAATTAGTTTATTAGTTGAAGTTTTAATTAAAATAAAAAACACTGTATAAGATTAATAATTGACAGCGAAAGGCTTATTTAACGGTACGATTTGAATTTATTTGCCTTAAATATGTGCCTTATATTAATTTCAGCGATAAGACCGCCCATTGTACTACCCTTGTTTACCTATTGTAATTCTTCTGTACTGTGTTTAATTTTGTTTCTGGTGTACAATAAAGAGTTTTTCTATTCTATTCTATTCTATGGGTTTCGCAGTTATTTCTCAAAAAGTATCAGCATTAACAAACTTTTGATGTTCTGAAATTATCCATACTATTTTATAATAATTGAGTAGGAATTCATACAATAAATAATTAAAAAAAAATATTCTATTAAGAAAATTAAGAGCATATAAAAAATGTATGAAGAGATCAAGAGACAAGCTTCCGCCTACTTCGGTCTAATCTCATTTGGTAACTGTGAGACTTCACACCGCGGCTGCGAGTTGGCAACTGCCCTTTGACAGCTGGCCGTCAGTTAGGTTGCCACTCGGCACGTCCGCGTAATACTCAGATTACCATATGGGGTTTGATCGAGGACTTTGGCTTCACACCGTGACGTCCTGTGTTATTTTTCACCATTGTTTTTTTTTTGCTTGTGACTGTTTTGTTTTTGATATTTGTCGTTGCACGTGCAAGTTCATGTCTTGCATTGCACTTTTTGTTTTTCTTTCTTGCTTTGGGAATGTAAACTAGGCAGCAACTTTCGAAGCTGGCCTTTCTATTCGCGTTAGAAATAACTTGCTCCGTGTTTTTTTTAATACTAGTTTTCGCTATATCTTAAGAATTCCCAAAGCAAGACAGCTTATTGAATGTTTTTGCCCTTTTTAGTAGAAACTAGAAGATCATCCATATGCCACATTGTCTCTGAGTATTACTTCAGGTACTGGTGGATTAAAAAAAAGGTGGACACGAGTCACTCCAACTTTGAGCTGTTTTAATACTCTTAAACGTTTTCCCATTCATTAAAAATGAACAAGTTGGTAAATTTAACCACACTAGATGTCAGTTATGGGTATTGACAAGTAACTTAAACTGACGTTCGTTTGACCAAATTATGATATACTCATTTCAAGATTACTAAATAGCAGACGTGTTTGATGTTAAACGTGTTGTTCAACGGGATTGTCATCATCAATATTCTTCAGAATAGCATGACTTCCTATTGGTTTTCTTATCTGGATGATATAGTAATCGTAAGCACTTGTCTCAGTGACCTTCTCATGAAATGGTAAGATCGTCGTAATGTTTTCTTTTACTGGATTATTAATTATGCTTGTAAGTGTGAGAGTGGTGACTGTCCCCTGCCCAGTGGCTGAATAATACTTTGAGATCGTGTGTGCGATGCATCGCGCCTCGAGCCGCAAAGCTGACGTAGAAGTGCATGGTAAGAGTAGTGTGTAGAACATTATTCAATTAAATAATTATGTAGTATTGTTTGTGTATTATTTATAAAGTTAAGCTTAGAAAACTGTTATTTAATTTTAAGTCACTGCCATCCATTCATGATAATATTGAGAAATAGAGCATGATAATATCGGTAAGCTCTATGTCACAAAATAACGACACAATCTATACAAAAGTCCCTCAAGGGATGAAACAGAGGTTTCAAAGTAAATTAGGCAAAATATATTAAATGAAACCGTAACGATTTAAATATAATAACAAAGTAATCTCTACCGTGTCGCCAGTTCGAACGCTGCAAACTTCAGTGACGGCAGCCGAGGAGAGGTACTACAACGCGATATCGAATCAACAGGACAAAGTTGACAAGAACCTGGTGAAAAATCTACTCATCAACTACGTCATGACTGCGGGTGGCAACAGTACCAACAAGTGAGTGGATTTACTCATATGTAAACTATTAAGCTTTCGTGTCGATGTTTTAACTGTTGTGTTTTGAGATGCGATTTACATGGGACTACTAATTATCATTTATGGGACCACTTTAAGAGTGTTACATGTTGAACTAAAAAAAAAAGTATATCATCATAATCGGTTCTGAAATAAAAAATATTTTTTAGACATACAAAATAATGACAATGTGAATCCAAGAAATTAGGAAGAAGCATACGATGTCAAATAGGAGCACAGTGCTTTTTAATAATTGGAGGACCTTCTGTTTCATGACCTCGCCTAAAAATCCAGATTTTAACCAAACCACCATCGTTTACAGAACGCAAGTCCTGCGCATCCTGTCGACGGTCCTAGACTTCAACCAGCAAGAGTGCGAACGGCTAGGGCTGTCGCGCTCGGCCGCCGCGCCCGACTCGCTCGCCGCGGAGTTCGTCAAGTTCCTGGAGAACGAGTCCAAGCCGCGGACAGCCCTGCCCAACATGATGGGACTCGCTTCCAGCCGCAGCACTACTCCTGTATCGAGGAAGAGTTCTACCGCAGGTGAGGCTTGCTCTGTCATCTCGTCTCTTTTCGTCTCCCTCTCATTCTTTTGCTCTGAAATGTCCTTTGTTGATATAAAAACGTTGAATTCAACACTCACTACTATAACGCTTCCGCAGGCACTGATAAAAAAACAATTTTTAATCCGAATGATAATATATTTCACAGGGCCGCCTCACCCCGCATTTGACCCCACTCACAAACGGGTCCCGTCCACCGGATCTAACAACCTACTCTTCGCAAATCTAGAGAACGTCGAGACATCGTCCCAGGTGTCGCGAGACTCGATAGAGCTACGCGCGACACTCGACACCGGCGTCACCCAGACTAGGAACAACGAGGGCGCCATACTCAAGCACGTACTCAGAGACATGTGAGTGTCGCCCGACACTTGGCGAGTCTAGCTAGTGCAGTCCCAAGTGTAGTGACAGAAGCTGGTTGTTAAAAAACCGTATATAAGTGTGTATAGAGTAGTCACGTGACCGTGACACTTGTAGCTAGCTTCAAAACAATAATGCAAACTGTCCAGACATCGATCTGAGTTTAGCTAGATTTGTAAAAAAGTTTGTAAGTCATAGAGTAGAAAACACAAGACAGTGTCGCTAGAGTCGCAAATCTACTAGAGACAGGTGTCCTGTGACACTTTAGCTGTCTTAAAAAGCGAGACATTCTATCGACGATAGCTTGCCGGTATTGAAGTAAATGTGCAAGTTATTAAAAAAAGCTTTTTTTATAATATATCTTTCTAGAAATCAATAAATAAACCTATTGTAGCTTTGCAAGGATGTGATGCATGATTGCGTGTATAGATAATAATATATAACTTTCGAAATACCCAGTGTAGAAATTTATAGTTAAATTGTAATATTTATAGTTGTAATATCAATTTGCAATAATATAATGTGATCTACTTGGTAATTAAACTATCACTTATAGTAACTATTTAATTATATTCCAATTACAGTGCATTTAATATTAAACGCTTTACTGGAAAGTCTATTTTTTTCAATGGCAATACCAGACATACTCGACAATTCACAACAACATTCGACATCAAATTAAATATATTACTATCTCTGTCTAGAGCTAGGCAGACGACAAAGACGGCAATATAATTAATATGTTGAAATTTTCTAAACCCTACGTTTTTGTCCATACATATTTACTGAATCTCTCAGAAAAGGGGACTGTGTACGATCGAGATATAATATATTTAGTCAAGAACTAATGGATTAAATTATTATTAATTAAAAACAAATGTACATTCATACAGCCTTCAATGCCTTTCTCCCGTTGGAATATGCAGACTACATCTTTCCACATGCTACGATCCCAGCGGAAAGCATTACGCCAACTCCCTGACACCCTCTACTGGTTCCTGGACCTCCAGATCAATAGGCTGTGTAGGGTACATGCACGGTGTCACAGCCTTTCCGCCTGGCCTCATTCACACAAAGAACCAAATATAACTGTATCTAATTCAATAAGCCGTTTGCCACCACTCGGTAACGTTCCCGAAAATGATGGCTTCATAAAAACATTATAATGACAGAGAACTGTCAGCTACCCGCTGCCGGATTACTTAAAACATTGCAGTAGCAAAGCGACTGCAATCACAACGGGATCGATCGCAATATATCACTAGAAATCATATTACGGAACCTGATCGCCCGCCAACTGTCCCGCCTGTCGCAGAATGCACTTCAGCCAAAGATACTAGCGCCACTAGCGACAGGGCTGCAATAGATGGAAACTAAATAATGCAGTTTTGTTTGACAGCTTAAAAGTGACGTTTGACAGGAACGATTGCGATATTTACTTAAGTCGCAAGCTTTTAGTGCGATTCGTAATAAGGCTGTTTTTCGCCTGTTGATATTTTACGCCTCTCATTACATTCTATATTGTTTCTATGTAGTAGTGACGTACGGACAAACATATTGCGTCTGCAATGTGTGTGTACATTACGCTCATTTGCGATAAGGTCGTGTTATACCATTAAAAAGTATTTTTTTCTTTGATAACTTTAAGTGATGGCAATAAACATTTTTACTATTATATCGTCAACGTTTTGAACGTGAATTAAACACGTTTTTGTCTCTAATATGAGCACTATTTTTATAGGAAAAGTGACTCCGTGTTAATCTTATATCATTATGATAGGTTGTTCTATAGATAAATATTATTTTTTGCGATATTGCAGTCATTGTATAAAACTTTATGTTCAAATAATTTAGTATTTTAACTTTAAAATCTATACATTTAAGTTATTTTGATGCCTTATTTCATAGTTTAGTTTTTAGTGATCGAAGAAAATGTATCTTACTTGATTTTATTCTAAATAACTTAATTTGGTTTTTACCAATGTAATTATTGTCATTTGGGATTTAATTAAAAAGTATTTTTTTCTTTAATCATATTTTAGTTCACAATTTGTTACTATGTGTTCTTAGTTAATATTTGTATAGAAATGTATATTATTTTAAATAATAATTGTGTTATAATAATGTCTCTATAATGCCTTTAATAAATTAAAATGATAATTGTTATTATTATTATTATAACATAAAACAATTAAATTCCATTACGAACCTAAATATAGTGTAGTGTAGTAGTATATGTAGTAACAAAAATGTCACTAATTTATTTCATGAGGAAGAAAATATCGCAGAATGTGTCCACTTTATTATAACAGAATTAAATGAAAAACCCCATATTTTAAATTCAGAACACCACTATTTGGACTTACATACAAAATGTGTATAATTTTTTATCATAACTACACAAAAACTTCCAAAGTTTCGAGCACTACAATTCACTACATACACAAACACTAAATATAAAGTCTTGACCACTAGATACACCAAAACTGTCTAAAGTCACCTTTGCATACACAAACACATTCTCAAGTTTCGACCTCTACATGTATATACAAATACCACTAAAAATGTATGAAAAACCCTACCATGAAATCTCCATTACCCATTCCCAGTTTCGTGAAATTCTGTTATATCTAAAATAAGTTACTTTTGGCATTTAAGTTTTAAAAACACCAATGTTGAAGCCATTGAAAGGCGTTTCCGACCCGACTGGGTCTGAAAATTGAAGCCCCGATGAACACTTCGCTCATTGACGACAAGACCGTGTTACGGCCCGACACACGAGGATTCTTCATGTTTTTTGACGAATCTTTTTTTTTCACGATTCGTATTTTCGTAGAGGTTAGCAATGCTTTTTAAATTCCCATGTTCACACTGTTCACGTATCGCGTATCGTCTTAAAAACACGAACCGTGAATATTTTGTAAAGGATCCGCTATTGCGCTATCCATTGTGTTGGGTAGTTCATGTAAGACTTAACACGATCAGGAAATAAATATGAACATCGATTCGTGTTTTTTGACGAATCGTCAATAACGTATCCTGTGTGAATGCGCCCTTATCTCCTCAGCATGTTGAACGTGAGTTAACACGTTCTTCTCGTAAATCAGCCGTTTGTAATATTTTTGTTCAACAAATTGTCTTCAAATTACGTTGCATGTAAAATTGTGACTGACGTGAATTATAATAATATTAATTACCTATGTAGTTTTAAAAAGATAGTGATTTATATGCCTAATATTGTATTAGTTTCATATCAATGATTGAAGTAATAAATAAATAATAAATAAAAAAATTATGATTTTTTATTTCTGTTTTGTATGTCTGTATCAAAGATACTACGCGACCAAAACAAAAGACAACACGCTAGTATGAAAGTTCATACTAACCCTCGTGTCTATTACATTTGGGCGTGTAATATTGACAGATCCCGATTGCGGGGAGAGGTGCGGGGAAGGGGGAAGTGGATCTTGCACTGCTGAGCACGGGTCTCCTCTCACTGGTGTGAGGAGGGTTAGGCCATAATGAGGGGAGACCCGTGTTCAGTAGTGAGCCGATATGCGCTGATGATGATGATAAAGTTAAAAAAAAGGAAACATAATTTGAAGTTCACTAATACTAAATTATTATTCAAGAAAACTCATTGTAGCTTTTGTTTTGCTGTGATAAACATACTGTTTTTAATGTAACCTGTTGAACAAACCAAAACCAACTGTCCAAAAGGTACCCTAGGCGAGGTAGAATATACTGAGGATATAATAAAACTATCTTTGCCACAGTAACTCAATTTATTTAAAAATCCCGCCAACTTTCCTACATCGGGTTTTCGGATAATCTTGTCACCGCGATGCAGAAAGTTGGAGGTCACGGCGATGCGCCATCTAGTAATATTCGTTGGAACTACGACATGCTAGACAATATAGGTTGGAGTAGAAATTTGTACACCTGTAAAATTACAAATTGGGAGCAGCGTTACTCTGACCACTCATGAGTCCGCAGGTGTTTTCCCCCCGGGTGATCCTGAAGAAGCCTTTCTCCCCCCACCCCGGCCCCCACGAGTTCTTGACCAACCAGTAGTCTACCCCTTTCTCCGTACCGTATCCGACGAGCAGTACTGCGTGGGTCAGATGTTTATCATTGCAAGCAGCTTTGTTTACGATGCCACCACTGTACCCGTCCAAACCGTCAGCGTTAATGCCTATTGTGATCGGGCCTTTCCTTGCCAAAACCTCCTTCAATTTGAGTTCATCCTTCATAAGGTAATTGGTACAACCTTTAAGCTTAACTTCAACTTTAGATGCATCGAATTGGCATTTGCCCGATGACTCTTTGTAAGGGTAACTTGCTTCCGATTCCACTCCCCCTAGACTTATTAAATCATTGAAAGCTGTCACCATATCCCCTCCGCCGCAGCCATTATTACCTGAACTTGTAGAGCAATCAATTACTTCTTGTTCGGATAAACTGGTCAGTTTTTTGTTTACGATAGCGCTTTGTCCTTCTATAGCGCCGATAGTGGAGAACGCCCAGCAAGAGCCACATTTTTTCTGATTTTTAACTGGAGTCACGGCTCCCTCGACAACCCAGTTCTTCGAAGCAGGAGCGTCGTTTGTCTTCACATCTGCGTCGGTTATTACTTGACATACGCTTTTTGCTGCACCTAACGGGTTTGGTTTGAAGCCTGTGTGCTTAACTCTGAACTCTTCTCTGGTTAAATCAGCAAATTTATTGACGGCGAATATAGCACCACCAGCGGAGTTCTTTTGGTTGATTCTCTTCAAATTCTCTCTGAATATATTGAGTCGGTTTTGCTTCTCGTGATCCGCGTATCTTTTGCCGTAAGCTGTGACGAAATCTTCGAAGAGTTCTTCAGCTTTTTCTATATCGTAGTGTGGCCTGGCGTCCGCCGCGCAAGTGCCGACCAGCCCGCTGGCGATACATAATAGCACTACGTACATTTTATTACAGAATTTTATTTGAAAAACAAAGTTGTGACACTGAATAAACATTCGTGAATATAACCCCTCTTTTTATACGAAATGAAGGCGACTTATTAATGGAGGCCGAAGGATACCACATAACAAACGTTCCTAATTTTATAGGTGCTGAAAATCATACATTTCTAAATGCCTACAAATTACTATCTGCATTTTTACATAGGTTATAATATGTAGGGTTCCATTGTTCTAAGCCCAGATCTAAAAACACATCTGTTGTGTTTGTTGTATGCGAAAATATTATGGAGTGAAAATCGGCTCAGCAGTGAAAGTGCTAAAATGTTGATCTCGATTTCAAGAAGGTAAGATTTATTGCTAAAGTAGGTACTTCCTCAGACATTAAAATGGGGAGGATTATACATTATAAGTGCTCTACCTCATTATTAAAGATATCTTTGTAGACAAACTTCTTTTCAAACTCAAACTCAAACTCAAATCATTTATTGTAAATAGGCATAATATTGCACTTTTACACGTCAAAAAAATAATATCTTATACATAAGTATATAAATACAAAAAAATAAGTCAAATTTTATGATCTACGAAACTAATGATTATTATCTAATTATGGTTTGAGTTAGAAAAAGGATATTTCCCTTTCAAGTGGTGACTCAAGCCTGAGTCTCGCACAGGAAAAGGAAAACTCCATTGACTCTACCAGTGCTTCGGAAATACGCCCGTTAGGGAAGATAGCACCAAGAAACTCTACGGCGATGTCATTTTTTAAATTTTAGTCATTCTTTTTTTTTTTTTTTTAAATCCATAATATACAATATAAAAATAAATTATTCTATTGACAATATTATGATATACCATTATTACCAAACTATTAAATTACATTATTGAAATTGTATAAATTACGTTACTTATCATTATCATGGAGATTGGGACATTGAGGCCATGCATTTTTGTCTTTAACATAGTCATCAATAGTGTAATAGGCTTTCTTTATGAGATTAACCTTAATAAATGTTTTAAACCTCTGCATGGGCAATTGATGAATTCCCTCTGGTAACTTATTATAAAAGCGTATACAGTTCCCCATA
The DNA here is from genome assembly GCA_912999815.1 of Campaea margaritaria. Taxonomy (NCBI): domain Eukaryota; kingdom Metazoa; phylum Arthropoda; class Insecta; order Lepidoptera; family Geometridae; genus Campaea; species Campaea margaritaria. Next base: position 6,849,202 of record OU538814.1, read on the forward strand.
AATGAACCATTAACCTTCTGCAACCGAAATCTAGGTACATTCAGTTTATTTCTATTTCTAGTATTAAAGTTATGAATATCGCAATTTTTGACAAAGTTGTTGATATTTTTCCGAACGTACAATAAGTTTTCATATATGTATTGACAAGCCACTGTAAGAATATTGATCTCTTTAAATCGTTCCCGGAGAGAATCGCGGGATTTCATATTATATATGGAACGAATTGCTCTCTTCTGTAGCACAAATACTGTTTGGATATCCGCGGCTTTACCCCACAACAGAATACCATATGACATAATGCTGTGAAAGTAACTGAAATATACTAATCTTACATTACATTAAGACTTACATTTTAATGTTACAATAACTTTGCCTATGGCTTTAGTTAGGCAAACTTTAGAAATAACATGGTGCCGATTTACCGTATTATTTCTCAACTAATTGACCCAGCTAGAACCTTTTGCTACCCATACTAGAGAAACCTGTGTGAAACTCTTAATTAGCATTACTTCGAAACTAGCTGCGCCCCACGGCTTCTCCTGCGTAGTTCCCGTTTCCATAAACAAACATGCACATAAACCTCACACATTTCCATACAAACTTTCATCCCCCTTCTTTTTTATTCCCTGCGAAATGCATTAGGCATACCACCTGGCCCCCAGGGCAGGGGGGGTGGTTATGTAGGACTCCCCCGCCAGAACGCGGTCTGACGGGGTTTACCCACTAAAACCCCGGGGTGTTCTCTTCTCCGCATTATGGAGGTGGCCACGGGTACGAACGGCGCTTCCGCGACCACCTCTGCGGGCGTCCAGGCGTCGGCCTCGGACTCTTCACTGGGGCTGTTGGCCTCCTCCAGTTTGGATGTGTTCTGGAGAACACCTCAGAACGCATCTCGCCTCGGGACTGTTGGCTGGGCGTTGGACCCGATCCGCGGCCCGTAGTCCCAAACTTTCATCCCCTATCCTCGTTTAATCCAGGTTATAAACTATCTGTTTTCCAAATTTCATCCAAATCCGTTCAGTAGTTTTTGCGTGAAAGAGGGACAAACATACATCCATACCTTCGATCCATGCTCACAAACTTTCGCATTTATAATATTAGCAGGATAAAAAAAAACTAACCACCGAACCCACACACTTAGCACAGCCCAACACACTCCGCCAGTTATTGAAATAGCAACGCTATCTGCATTTCGTATAAAACGAAGGGTTGTATTCACGAACGTTTATTCAGTGTCACTACTTTGTTTTTTTAATTAAATTCTCTAATAAAATGTACGTAGTGGTATTATGTATCGCCAGCGGGCTGGTCGGCACTTGCGCGGCGGACGCCAGGCCACACTACGATATAGAAAAAGCTGAAGAACTCTTCGAAGATTTCGTCACAGCTTACGGCAAAATATACGCGGATCACGAGAAGCAAAACCGACTCAATATATTCAGAGAGAATTTGAAGAGAATCAACCAAAAGAACTCCGCTGGTGGTGCTATATTCGCCGTCAATAAATTTGCTGATTTAACCAGAGAAGAGTTCAGAGTTAAGCACACAGGCTTCAAACCAAACCCGTTAGGTGCAGCAAAAAGCGTATGTCAATTAATAACCGATGCAGATGTTAAGACAAACGACGCTCCTGCTTCGAAGAACTGGGTTGACGAGGGAGCCGTGACTCCAGCTAAAAATCAGAAAAAATGTGGCTCTTGTTGGACGTTCGCCACTATCGGCTCTATAGAAGGACAAAGCGCTATCGTAAACAAAAAACTGACCAGTTTATCCGAACAAGAAGTAATTGATTGCTCTACAAGTTCAGGTAATAATGGCTGCGGCGGAGGGGATATGGTGACAGCTTTCAATGATTTAATAAGTCTAGGGGGAGTGGAATCGGAAGCAAGTTACCCTTACAAAGAGTCATCGGGTAAATGCCAATTCGATGTATCCAAAGCCGTAGTTCAACTTAAAGGTTGTACCAATTACCGTATGAAGGACGAAGCGAAATTCAAAGAGGTTTTGGCAAAGAAGGGCCCGATAGCTATAGGTATAGACAGCGATGGTTTAGACGGGTACCATGGTGGAGTGTTGAATAGAACTGAATGTATAGGTGACAGTGTGCACCACGCTGTGCTGCTCGTCGGATACGGTACGGAGAAAGGGGTAGACTACTGGTTGGTCAAGAACTCATGGGGGGTGGAGTGGGGGGAGAAAGGCTTCTTCAGGATCACCCGGGGGGAAAATACCTGTGGACTCATGTCCAGTGACAGCAACGCTGCTCCCAATTTGTAATTTTTGATCATGATCTGAGATGTTGTTAGTTTTTAGTGTAACAAATACTCGGTTCATAACTTAATGTTTTATTTCTATATCCTATCGGTCTTATTCATAAAAAGTTATCACAGCTTTATAAGCTCGCTATAGTAAGATTTTAGAAAATCAGTATTCATAAACGCTCAATAGCCTTAAAATGCTCTATAACTGTTTGATAAAGTGACATTGATTTATGGAAGCCAACACCCTACTATAAGCCCATTTTAAGCGTTTGATAGCGAAAAACATGGTTGACAACGATCAGCTGTTTAGTCATTTAGATACATACTTTGAAATTTAACAATGAGTTTTACCACCAAAGAGTTCCAAAGGTAGGTTGTATAGAGGTAAGTTTGTTAATGACGCTATGCGCTAGCTGCAGCCTGTTGGGGACCTTCCCGAGGACTTAAACAACAGTGGAATGTAAACTGCTATATTCCAATAAAATACATCCAAAACAACAACAGCGTGACATGTGGCATCGGTGGCGTAGTGGCGAGTCGGTGGTCATTCGTCGTTGGCCGGTGGCGCGAACCCGTGCGTTCCGCATCCAGCCGCTCATATTATAATAGAGGATCCACTATCAGAGGAGAGTAACATAGAGAAGAACAACACAGAGGAAAGTAGATACCCGTGGGGAGAACCTAGAAGTTCCTAGATGTAGAAGTGTTGCAATTTTGCAAGCTGTCATAATTCAGAAATTTTAGCGAATAAAACCAACTATGACAACTACCACCGAGATTGGCGACGACTTTTTAATGGCCCTCCACTTCTACCTACAGATGCTCTCAAGCAACTAGAGGAAAAAGAGCTACCTCGTCTCACAATAAATAAACTAAAAACCCCCTGATACGAAAAACAAACCCTGATTACCATCTATCTATAACCTACTCATTGAGACAATACCATTAAGATATGTAATAAATAGTTTATTCTTCAGTTTCTATTTCAATGACTTGACAACACAAATTCAAATTCATAGGAATCGGTGACAAATTCATTAGGGAGCTAGAAACTAATATCATTATTATGTGGTGTTTCGATTGTAGGTGGTGGACCACCACCAGTCTTCATCAGCTCCTTACGCTCTTGAGCCTTTTGTTTTTTGGCACACATCTTTATTATCCCCCACTGAGCTTTGGTTTGGGAAAGAGTGCGCTGGGCTCTTGAACACATGCAGTTGAAACTGAAATAAAAATAGTCTGAGTGAGCAGTAGGCCTATACCTAACAATAGGACAGTAAAGACTCATCATAATCGTATTTTAGTCAAGCAGAACAACTATATTATCGCTAGAGTAATAAACTTATACCTACTTAAGATAAATATTATGTTGGGTTATGTTTATTTCTATTTAGCAAATCTGCCCATGCCGCCACCTTCTTTGTATTTGAATTGGTGTCCGTGTTTTTATTTTCAACAACATCGACTCGCTAATAAAATCTGAAACAAACGTGCGTTAAGCTTAATAGAATACAAAACTAACAAGTAAATCAAAGGATATAAGTGAAGACCAATCTGCAAACGATGCTTCAATATTTCGCAAATATAGAAATTGTTGAACAAACCTTTTCTCCCTTGCCAGTTCTCACATCTCTGCCTTTTCTTGGCGCTTGGCCTCGCTTTAGTTTCCATTTTATTTAATTATATTCATAAATTGAATGAAAATTTCGTGCAAAATGACAAACGGTTTTCCGCGTCAACATGATAGATAGGTATACTACAGATAAATAATACTATCTGACATTGACACAGAATCAAAATAATGTCAAATTCAAGTAAATTACCTATGGTTTCATCCTACATGCCGGTCGAAAACAAAGTTTTTCATCCCAATGGCAACATTTGGTTGCTATAGCGCCACTATTGTTATCGAAGCGATATGAATAGATTATGAATAAACAATTTTATGACATCTTAATAGCCGATCTATAGCACTATCAGACGTTTTAACTAATGAATGCTATAAACGTTCAATAAGCTTTTTTTATGAATAAGACCGTATGTGTTTATTAGCGTTGGTAGCCTCGTGGGAGAACGGCCGCCTTCCAATCAGAAGGTCGTGTGTTCAAATCCCAGTGCAGGCACGTACCAATTTGTTTCTGTAAAACATATTATGTACGTAATTATCACTCGCTTTTCGGTGAAGGAAAACATCGTGAGGAAACCCACATACCTACCCGAGAATTATTTCGGAGGTAGGTATGTTATCCACTAATCCGGACCGGGCCCCCGTGTTGGATTATGGCCTAACTCTTCTCGTGAAAGTGAGGGAAGACCAGTGCTCAGCAGTGGGACGTTATGGGTTGATGATGATGATGATGATGTGTTTATTAAATCTAAAGACTAAATAACTAGCTGCGCCCTGCGGTTTCACCCGCATAATTCAAGTTTACCCGCAATAACTCTCTTAAAAGCAATATATTTTCCCGTTTTTGCCACATTCTTCATTGATGCTCCGTTGCTATTGGTCGTAGCGTGATGTTATATCCTATAACCTTCCTCGATAAATGGATTATTCAACACAAAAAGAATTTTTCAATTCCAACCAGGAGGCCTACCATGACGTCTTATAGCGATTCAGTTCAGGACCTAAACTGAGCCGCGTCGCATAATCGTACCGTGACGTATTATTTTTTATGTTGCTGCCATTTTCAACCTAAACTGGATATAGGTTAGGTTGAAAATGGCTTATTAGCGACTCAATTTAGGTTGCTACCATTTTCAACCTTAACTGGATCCAGTTTAGGTTGAAAATGGCAGCAACATAAAAAATAAGACGTCACGGTACGATTATGCGACGCGGCTCAGTTTAAGTCCTGAACTGAATCGCTATAAGACGTCATGGTAGGCCTCCAGTAGTTCCTGAGATCCTAGCGTTCAAACAAACAAACTCTTCAGCTTTATATATTAGTATAGATAAGGATTAACGGTTAATAAGGGTCGGATGAACGCGGCAGTACTCCTGGACACGGCGCGTATTGTCAGGAGGTTCTTCTCTGCAGCCCTAACCATCGGTATCCTAGGCCTTACCCGGCTGCCGGTGATATGATTATGTTTTTTTTTTGAAGCGAAAACTTCGTCAGCAATGTTGTGATTTGAAAGTCGATGAAACGAAAAAGCGACAGTAAAATGAGACAGACACATAAATGCATAAGATTTAACGTAAGAGAAAATGAGATATCAAGCATTATTGTTTGTGTAAATAAATAAATAGAGATATAAAATAAAATAAATAATTCTTATGTAATAACGAAGAAGATCTAAAATAATTATCTAACTTTGAATCACTATGAAGGTTTCACTTCTACCACGTGTGAATTGCAAACTGTTTTTTTTAATATTTATATTGCATTATAACAACTCAACATAGCATTGTTTTAATTTGCCGCCATAACATCAATTTACAATGTTACTAGTCGTCTACCGCGGCTTTGCTCGAATGAACAATGACGAAAATTAAAAACGTTCTCTCTGTGAATACGCTTGTTCCAAATTGCAAGCTCCATTAGCATGGGTGCAGCCAGTAACCGAAGTATAGCCAACACACCTACGAACGAGGTTCTAGTTCCAACCAATTACATAAAGGTACAAACATACCGGTAGTAGGGGCAAACCACACAATTTTAATTAAAAAAAACTATTATAAAAACACGCTTTAATAGCAAGCCGAACGAAAAAGTATTATAGAAAAATAGATAGATAGATAGATAGATAAACTCTTTATTGAAACACCACAGAACAAAGAAAACAAAAAAAAAAAAAATTATGGTAAAAGTATTTTTTTATTTTATATGATTTTTTTGTATTTTTATTGTTTGTCATCGGTCCTTGAAAATTGTGCAAAGTTTCAAATTAATCCGACGTCTTAAAGGAGGTCAAAATCATGTTCAAAGTTTCCGTAACATAGGCACATACTAATAGGTTGTCTGGAAGAAATCGCTTTCAGCGATAAGACCGCCCATTGTACTACCCTTGCTTACCTCGTCCACTGCTGGACGTAGGCCTCTCCTAGTGAACGCCACTGAGCCCGATCTTCAACGCCAAGGCAAGGCTGTCCAAAAAATATTCCCAAACCTAACAATAAGAAAAAGCCGATAAAGTTCCGTTTTCTACCTATTTCCGAAAGCGAGGCCTTCGCCATAAACTAATTATGCTAAAAATATACCCAATACGGTGAATTACGGTTATATTGCCCCTGTAAAAAGATTGAACATGACATGGTAACCCCATAACGGCACCTGTATACTCGCAACTTACCAAACGCACTGCGAGAACGTAATTAAAAAACAAAATTATTCCCCCGCTCCCACCCTCCCCCACTTGATTAACAGCCACCCCGTTGCCACCCCAAAACCACCCTGTTTCTTCGTACAATGGTCAGTTGTAACAGAACTGCCTTCTAAGTCAAGTGGTAGCCTTAGAAACTGGGTGCAAAACAAAAATAAACAATATTTCTTACGCGAGTCCTGCACAAACGCATTTTGGATATAAATATTAAAAGTAAATAGAAAATTTGAAATTCGAACACGTGTGATTGGCTGATATTTTGCTCTTTTTATTCAAAGATAATCTTTGTGCTAATTTTTCTACCATGGCCGAGGCAATAACAGCCTTCGGATATGCAAAGCGACTTTTTACAGCGATATTTTCTTAATACACGTCAGTGTTTCCGATGTTGGTGCTCGAGTGATCCAAATTTAAAAATGACAGTGACAGTGTACTTTCGCGCCAGAAAAACCATTATGGTCGCGATGGTTTCCGTTATCTTCTACGTTTTCAAAATTAAATTGAAATGACGACGTTTGAACTGTGCTGTGTGGTGAAATTGTAGCGAAAATGTGAACTTTGGACCTGTTTTTTGTGATCTTCGAAGACTATTGACTGTTTGTGTGTGTTTTTGTATTTTGGATATTTTGTAACCTACTTCCGGTTAGTATACTTTTTAATAGCTTATTTTTTTAAGTGGCCAGTACCCACGATAAATAACTACTTAACACTCAACTGAACATTTTTGAAGTAAAACTTCTCTACGCACTTTTGACTTGGAGAATAAGCTGGTCAATGCGTGACGAGAGCGTTACGAAAATTGTGATCGGGCAAGGCGAATAATTATTTTTTGAAATATTTTTTATTTAGTGTAAGTTTTATTTCTACTATGTGGCCGAGCACACATTTAGATTTTTTTGAAATCACAATTCTTATGCAAGAAATTTGAATGCTTTACAACGGATTCAGCGCTGAGTCTATCTATCTAGGCTAGAGTCCCCCAGAAATGTTGAATATCCTAGGACGTCACTCGAAGAGCTCAGCTCCTGTCTAGATTTTTTTTATTGGGGTCACAAATTGGATATGAAACTTTCGAATTAACATAATATCAGGAATAAAAGTAGTTCACACTCGGCGTTCATCCTAAAAAATATTGAACTCAGCCTGCAATTTTGCCTTGACAATGTTAAAATTTGAAACTTCCAAACCAACGTAAAAGAAAACAAAAGGTTATATAAATGTGTGTCAATTTACGATGAGTTTTTTAAATATAAGGCTATATTGGATGATCAGAATAGGCCGGACACCGGACGTTTAACACGTTCACTGCGGAAAACACAACTGTTTTGTTTTTTATAACTTTCCGCGAGTACGGTAAAACACACCTGTTGTGTTAACGCAGAAACAGACGTGTGTGTAACGCGGCGCTACTACAGTGCGGCTCACACAGACGGCACGCTATTGGTGGAAAACACGGTCCGTAACGGTGCCCAAATGTAAAAACCGGTTCAGCCAGAAGCACACTCGGGGTACTCCTGTCTTGAAATAGAAATCCCTTAGGTGATCGTACTTAATGACGCTCACATTCAAATGGGCTCTAAGAGGGCACTAATGTAAAATGTATGACATCGCCGTAGAGTTTCTTGGTGCTATCTTCTCTAACGGGCGTATTTCCGAAGCACTGGTAGAGTCAATGGAGTTTTCCTTTTCCTGTGCGAGACTCAGGCATGAGTCACCACTTGAAAGGGAAATATCCTTTTTCTAACTCAAACCATAATTTGATAATAATCATTAGTTTCGTAGATCATAAAATTTGACTTATTTTTTTTGTATTTCTATACTTATGTATGAGATATTATTTCTTTTGACGTGTAAAAGTGCAATATTTTGCCTATTTACAATAAATGATTTGAGTTTGTGTTTGAGTTTGAATAAAAAACAAATGCGTCACGACCACATACTTAGATTCTGACCCATAATTAGGATTACCTGTATCTAGGGGATCAGGTACTACGAGGACCATGGTCCTAATCCAACCATTACCACTTTTATTGTTAATAACAGTGCATATTTGTAAAAGTATCAGATCAGATGAAACCTTGAAACCATAGAACAGAAAAACAGAGTACAATCGGTGGTCTTATCGCTATAGAAACATCTCTTCCAGACATTCCAGACAATGTTTTTAAAAGGTCCAACCAGGCATGATGAAAATGAGCTTAGTCATACAGCTTATAGTCTTTATTAATACGAAAACCCAATCAATATGCCAAGAACCTTGGCTTTCTAAGCCAGGCGCCCACCTATGTAACGTGCCTTGTCATTTGACCAAAAATGTTCGTAACTGCCCTTAATGTTAGGAGTGGAACTCCTTGCCTGAATCTGTTTCCTGATAGTTATAACCTGGGAGTCTTCAAGTGAATAGGTTACTTCTAGGGAAGCGCGCACCATCGTAGACCGCATCGTCGCTAACATCAGGCGAGATGAAGTACAAACGCAAGCCTATAATTAAAAAAAAAAAACATAAATGAACCGCTACTAGACTCAATAACAAAATGTGTAAAACATTGTAAAAAAACGGGTAAACGCGGCACGCGTTTCCGCATCCTGACAGCGTTTACCCTTAGTGGGCGACCGGTCTAAGGCTCAACTCTCCTTGCCAGCTAGTTACCACACAAGGCGTCGCGTGTGCTTCTGATAGCCGCGCCGCGCCGCGCTATAAAGCTTGTATATTAAATGCCTACTTAATTCTGAATCTAATATTTTTATAGTAGAACTGCGCAAGGTTCTAGGCAGGTCTTGTGAGAATGACCTTAAACCTAGCCACACCTGGACACTTCATACAAATTATGATTTGAGAACTCTATCTGTTCAGCGCGTATCCAGCCACTGCTGGGTACAAGCCTCCTTTATTTCACGCCATTTCTTCCGGTCCTGTGCCAGTCTCTTCCAGTCCATCCCGGCGTGCTTGGCGATGTCATCCGTCCATCGAGCTGGTGGTCTGTTTCGCAGCCGTCGCGCTCCTCTCGGCCTTCACTCCGTTATGGCCTTTGTCCACCTTTGGTCTTCCCGTCATATCAAGTGTCCTAATGTCCTAATTTGAGAACACACACATACAAAAATGACGTTATTTCGCGTGTGTGAGTGCTCAAACATACTCCGCGAATAAAACAAAAGACAATCCGCTAATGTGAAGGTATAAACTAATTTTTAGTATTGACAGCCTCTCGATTGTCCTCCCGATTGCGGGTAGAGGTGCAGGGAAACGGATCGCGCGGGGTGGAGTGTCCATTCTGTATGTAATGCTATATATGTACAAGGTATATGCCTTGTTGTGACTCAGCTGAAAGTGGTTTGGGAATTCATTTTATATAGATATCGATACTTATATATAACAAGCTGCGTCCCGCAGTTTCACCCGCATAGGTTATTATCCCACAGGAACCATTGATTTTTACGGGATAAAAAGTATCCTATATTTAATTCCAAGACTTCAAGTATCTACATACTAAATTTCATAAAAATCTGTTTAGCCGTTTCGGCGTGAAGAGGAAACAAACACAAACTTTCACATTTATAATATTAGTGAAATACACTCGGATTCAGAGCACATAAGTGTGCTTCAAATAGACATTGCCCTGGGAATCGAACCCGTAGCATCACGCTTCGCAGTCTCGTCGCCAACTTGCTCCACGGTGTACTTATTTAATATAGTACGATTTTACCCCATTCTGTCGTCGTTTCCCGTATCTTGGTTCGCAATTAGGGCTGCGGTGGAGTTGCACGTGTTAAGTTGATAAAGTTTACTAACCTTGGCGTCGGCGACTCCGACAAGGCCATACGTAGCATCACCTTAAATCTGTGACAGCTCGTGTGTTTTGCATACTTTTTTTTTCCTAATGTCGTGGCTCCGCACGATTTGTGCATTTACCTAATGTCAAGATTTTTCAAGGTTTTGTTTAAAACAGTCGTGGGTAAGCGTCGCTTTTCCTGCAACTTCTTGGACACCGATTTTTAATTTTATCTGGTGACAAATTTCACCAAAATGGCTGATTTCGAAATCGGTGTGAATCCGCCATTTTGTCTCTGAATGGGATTTTCAATGGCAGTTTCAAAGAGAACAAGATATGACAGGTTTTTTTCGTTATTTTATCATTTACTTAAAGGTTAATTCCATCAACCTTAAATGCGAAAAAAAACTGATATCAGAAAAAAAAAAGTTCAACATTAATCTTATTTTCAATTCCCCGCCAAAACTTATTTGTAAACTTTTCTATCAGTCGAGCAATTTATAGAAAGTCTTATGAGTTTAAACATTTAACTTTCCCTGATAGTTTAGTATTTCTATCAGAGAAATCATTTTCAATCATCGTCAACCCATAACGTCCCACTGCTGGGCACGATATGGCTTTTCAATAGTTTCAGATATTAGCCGTGACAAACTTTATATTACCTTAGAAAACTGACAGTAAACCCTTACGTACAACAACTTATGTTTCTTTTATTACATAATATAGATCTATCAACATCTATGTACATATATGATTAATCATATATATTTACTAGCTGTGCCCTGCCACGCTTCGCTGTGGCACATTCGCACATTCGCTGATATGTCACTGATGAAAAAAATAGATAAAAACAACCTTGATGCGGATTATATATCATGCTAAAATTTCAGCTCGATCGATGCAGAACTTTTTGAGTTTTTGAAGCGTACACAAACCAACATAACATTTTTATATATATAGATACTAGATTCATCATAGATTTTCTCTTACAAACTTCGAACAACACAGAACCAACGATATATTGCATGTTCTGTCGTCGCAAGTCATGTCACGAGGTTCCAACCCCCTATCACCTAACCATTTTACAAAATATAAAACAGCAAAATTAATTCCCCATACAAAGCATGATTAATGATACACGTGATGCCTGTAATGGAGTGTCTGACGCCATTTCGTTACTCTATCTGATCGGATCGTACCCGATATCGATCGTGGCCCTATATTGGGGTAACAGCCTAATATGACTGATTAGTTTTGTGGTGGTCGCGCCTTATAGAGCTCATTGCGAGTTGAAGGATAGATAGATATTTTAACATAACAGCATAAATTACTGTTATAAGCTTACCATCAGGCGAATGACGTGCTCATCTCGTTACTCAATCAAATTTAAAAAAATAATGTTTTTTCCAGTGCGGGCACGTACCAATGTGTTTCTGTAAAACATATGTACGTAATTATCACTCGCTTTTCGGTGAAGGAAAACATCGTGAGGAAACCCACATACCTACCCGAGAATTATTTCGGAGGTAGGTATGTTATCCACCGATCCGGACTGGGCCCCCGTGGTGGATTATGGCCTAACCCTCCTGACGAAAGTGAGGAGAGACCCGTGCCCAGCAGTGGGACGTTATGGGTTGATGATGATGATGATGTTTTTTCGCTGTGTTTTGACATCTTGGTGTCAATAAAGAGTTATATATCCTATGTAAGGATAATAAAGGCATATTTTATTAATAAATAGGTTTGTGTTTGACCACTACCTCACCTGATGGTAAGTGACAATGCGGTCTACGATGGTACACGATTACCCAGAATTAACTTATTTACTCGTGACTAATAGGAGCACGTTTTTTTACCTGTCTGATTCCACTGCTGGGCAAAGGTCTCCCCCATCTTCATAGACCCATTCTTCATCAACACAAATAAAATAAAAAACTATATGTGTGCTGGGACGCATAGTAGAAGTAAAACTTTAATTATTTTTTTATTTTTTTAATAAAATATATTTAAAAAAATATACGTAATGTAACTTTCTCTCTTTCTATCTTCACTAGCTTAACTTATATCTCCCTCTCAACTTCCGTTCGCCTCGCCCGATCACATTTTTCGTAACGCATTGACCAGCTTAGTCCCGAAGTCAAGCGTGCGTAAAGAAGTTTTACTTCAAAAACTCCCTGTACCCTCCCCCAAGCAGTGGGGGGAGAAACAGAAACCCGTACGAAGGTTCTGCGTGCTCAAACCTGAGTCAGCAATCTGCATACAGTCATTGAACCTAGTGTACCGTCAGCACCTGACTCACTGCCACTTACCACTGACCTATGAACTTGGAAACTAAAAGCATGACATCAGAAATGACTTAAGTTTTCACAAAAGTACTGATTGTATAGCGATAATGATGCATGTCCTCTGAAAAACTTATTTTATAGCAATAAAACTAAAGTTCGTTAGTGTGTTTTGCTATAAGAAATGAACAGGCGTTGAGGTTTTGTAATTTTACTTCTAGTTCGCCATTTTTCGATTTGAATACCTACCTAACTATTAGATTTTTCTGATATTTTTCATTTCTGATATTATATTTGTAGATATTATAGATTTTTTATATTTGCCTACAATCACCGCTCCAAACTAAAAAATAAAGAATATGATAAGTTTTTTACCGACTTGCTTAGATAAGATATTAAGATAACAACTCTATTGCAGTTTCGTATAATTTTTTAAATTTCTTTTAACAATTTTTATTTTTAATGTTTTAATTGATTCATTTTATTGAAGTATTTTTTTAGTTCAAGTTTTACGTCTACAATGTGTCCCAGCACACATTTAGTTTATTTTTCTCCTTCAAAATTTCCATTGCATATTTCCTGTTTTTTCTTTCGAGGCGCCATATTTGCGCACCGTACACAATTGTTTGCAGTGTGGGATCGATACACGCGTCTGAGACTGCAATAAAGGTGTTGCTATCACAAACCTAATTCCATTAAATGTTTCTATGTCTATTATTTTTGTATTAACTCTACAGGCATTAACCCTACTGGCGCTAACGCTTCTAAAACTATAAAAAAAAACTTAAAATTCAATTGAAAATAAAAAAATTGTGTGTAACTGAAAAAATCACCAAAATGAATTTTAATGCATAATAGACAAGCATTTGACCGCAGTCTCACCTGGTGGTAAGTGACGATACGGTCGAGGATGGAACATGCTTGCCTAGAAGATAACTATTCACTCTCGACTTGAAGACTTTCAGATTATAGTTTTCGGGAAACAGACGCTGGTAAGGTGTTCCATTCCTTCGCTGTTCGGATTATAAATGTGGATGCAAAACGCTTCGTGCGGATGGAATTTCTAAATATTAACTTTATTTTATTTCATTATTCAAAGTTTTTTGCTCACACATCATTATCAGTGTTTTGGTTATCGTAGAGAAATATTGTGTAGAAGTTGAAATTCCAGACTAAACTTAAATTCAAAATCCCTCAAGACAATTTTTCAAGATGTCAATATAATATTACGTTCTTGTCCAAATATCTTGACATTGGAATTCTAACTAATTCCGCAATAACGAACCCAAAGACTTACCTACGAACCTTCAGGCCTGTGTTAGTCAAAACATGGAATTACAGGCCATAACAAAATAGGCCTGTAATTGTCGCGTCGCATGAACGAAAGAATTATGTGTCACCTTCAGCAGCTCACGTCTGGACTTAAGCGCGGTTACTTAAAGTTTTTGATGAGCTAAATGCAGTAGGCAAAAAATACTTAATAACCGGCCAAGTGGGAATCAGACTCGCGCACAAAGGGTTCGGTACCATTATCTATAAAAACGGTCAAATTATTAGAATTTAATTATTTATCTTTATAGTAAATATATAAAAAACTAAATATTCTGTGAATATTTTAAGCGTCTACCTGTTGCCGTTGTCAATATCGAGCAAAAACGAGCAAAAAAATCACGTTTGTAGTATGGGAGCCCCCTTAAATATTTATTTTATTCTGTTTGTTAGTATTTTTCGTTATAGCGCTAACAGAAATACATCATCTGTGAAAAATTCAACTGTCTAACTATCACGGTTCATGGGATACAGCCTGGTGATAGACGGACAGCGGAGTCTTAGCAATAGGGTCCCGTTTTACCCTTTGGGTACGGAACCCCCGACTCATTTATCCTCATTTCAACACCATCGAATTTCCCTATTATAAATGGATTCGCATACGTATTTTACCATATTACTTATTATTATAAGTTTATGAAATGTAACACTAAATTAATTAAATCGCCGTCACCTGCCAGTTCCTGCCTCCATATGAAAAATCGCCATGCTACTAATCACCATATAATTCTCCATGGTCTCCGAGGCAAGGTCCCCCAGCGTCCTTGGGTCACTTCCTCGGCTTATCGGCTCTATCAGCCCGTTCGGACCGCGGGCCGTTCTTGATCTATGTCAAGGTTCACGCACTTTTGGGGAAATTTTGGGGGAAGTAGCGAATTTGTATTCACGGCGTAGATCTAGGGTTCGGATACGTAGTGTGTGTCCTTTATAGATTTTTGTGACGTAACTGTTTTTGTTAGGGATCAAAGGATTTGTTGAAGTGAAACTTCTTTGCGCGCGCTTGACTTGGGGAGTAAGCTGGCGAATGCGTTGCGAAAAATGTGATCGGGGGAGGCGAACGGAAGTTGAGAGGGAGATATAAGTAAGTGAAGATAAAAAGAGTGAGATTTCAGTTTAGTATATTTTTTAAAATATCCAATGAGTTTTTTTTTTTAATATATCATTAGTTGAAGTTTTACTTCTACAATGTGTTTAGTTGTTTTTTTATTTGACTGAGTGACGAGACGAGCAGGTCGCTCACCTGGTGGTTAGCGCTACGCCTGCCCATATAAGATACAGTGTCACCCAGAACTTTGCATTGCATAATCCTGCGCGGCACTGCACTGCGCTCGTCACCCTGAAACTTTGGCTCTTAAGTCTCATATGCCCAGTAAATTCGCAATGCAAAGTTGTAGGTGGCACTGTAACTGTTATAGGCAGGCGTTGCGCTTACCATTATATGCATTACATGCTCGTTTCGGCACTCAGACGAATGAATAAAAAGTAAGAAGTATGGAATGAGTATAGAAAATCTAACACCCACGTAAAAATGGAATACTCCTACGTGTTCCGCGTTCCAAGTTTTATAGTAATACCGTTACAGTATGTGTGACCCCAAATCCAGTAATAAGTAATAAAAACTAGAGCTATTTATTAAGTTTAACTATTATTAAACAAGCCTGGAATTTAAATTACATAAAAAGTTTACTTTTTCACCCTCGAAATTCCTGTTTTCCAACAAGAACTCTATATTTTCGCGGAATAAAATATAATCTATAAAACACAGTGATAATTTAGCTTCCTATTAGTGAAATAATTTTCTGAAACTTTAACATTAGTTCCGGAGCTCCTTCAAAATCATAAATAGGCAGACAAACACACTTACAAACTTTACCTCTAATATTATTAGTAATGATTAGCTGCGCTCCGCGGTTTCACCCGCGTTAACTGTAATGCCACAGGAGTCGTTTATTTTTACGGGATAAAAAATTCTATTCATAATTTTTTAGAAGCGGTGGTATCCTAGTGGGAGAACGTCCGCCTTCCAATCAGAAGGTCGTGAGTTCAAATCCCAGAGCGGGCACGTACCAATGTGTTTCTGTAAAACATATGTACGTAATTATCGCTTTTCGGTAAAGGAAAACATCGAGAGGAAACCCACATACCTACCTGAGAATTATTTCGGAGGTAGGTATGTGATCCACCAATCCGGATCTGGCCCCCGTGGTGGATTATGGCCTAACCCTCCTCAATAAAGTGAGGAGAGACCCGTGCCCAGCAGTGGGACGTTATGGGTTGATGATGATGATGAAATTTTGACATTTATTTTGAACTCTCACAGGCAACTACCCACTTCAATTTTATCATTAAACTAGGTGCGCCCCGCGGTTTCATCCGCGTAGTTCCCGTTTTGCCCCACGGGAACATACTATCGAGATAAAAAGTACCCTATTACTCAATCCTGGTTATAAACTATCTGCGTTCCAAATTTCATTCGAATCCGTTCAGTAGTTTTTGCGTGAGAGAGGAACAAACATCCATCCATCCATTCTCACAAACTTTCGCATTTATAATATTAGTAGGATATAAATTTAGCCCCAATGCACCGGTCACTCCTTCCAAGCCATGTTAATTTTAATATCGCGTTATGTATTTAAAACATATCATGTTATGTTTGCCTCTTGCAGGAGGCGCCTTTTACGCGAGCACTTCGCAATATTAATAGAATAGCGGTTGAAATTTACCTATTTGGGTGTGCTCTGTGTGAATTCACAAAGGTAGCTTTGAGGGTTTTGTGTTATAATATGTATTAAGTATAAAAATAAATGCATTAAAAAACTTCCCGTAACCACGGGGTGGGGCAGCCACTCCGCGGGGGAATTATAAAGAGTGGTTGTTAGGTTCATGCGTAGTTGATGCTAGGATATGGAAGATAGTTTGAAGCTGCTTAAAATTGAATGGTCTCAATACAACTGCTTATTTTTTTGTTTACGTTACCTCATAGGTGGATCTCCGAGTGGAGATTTGAACACTTCTTGTTTTTTCTTTTCAAAAGGGCCTCTCTTTGGGATGGACTCATATAAATTAAATAAAAATGCGTAATTTTTCATACCCATACATTTTCCGGGCCAAAATCACCGGGCCAGATGGGATACACTCGAAACTTTGTCCTGTTACACTTTCTACTTGAATTCTTACCACAGAAATGATTTCAGTTGCTCTTATTAGTTAGAACGGTATTCTTTATTACTTATTATATAATTTTTTTTTATATTATTTTTTTTATTTTGTTTCTTTATAGCTTCCAATAGCATAGTCTAGCATCGCTTGCTCTACCACGCAAACCTAACAATAAAAGCATGAGAAATGCGCCAAACCCTGTTCCTCGTTATATTGTAATTGCCATGTTATTGTACCAACGTAATTGGGTTAAATATTTGCGACTGGCAACCGGAGAAATAGTTCGGGGTAATTTTACTGTTTCTGCTAAAAATATTAGGTTGAATTTGGGGTAGTTATTAAGAAATTATTGTAGTATAGGTTATGTTGCAGTTTGGATGAAAGGTAAATGACCTTTGCAGAGTAGGTATTAACTTTTTTTATTTTAGGATCATGCCATAATTCGAATACAAACTACTCTATTAGGCTAGAATAGAATTTGATAGAGTTAAAAAGTATACTAAAAAAAAAATGCAATGTAGAAAATGCTCTCAGCGTTTAGTCCGCCATTTGTACTAGTTAGTTACTCTGTGCAATAAAGTATTAAATAATAAATAAATAAATAAACTGTATATTGTACAAAAAAACAGAAAAAATGAAAAAAATAAATGCAGCCAGTGCTCTTGGCGCCATGCCTCGTGGACACCCTCTTTTGTCAGATTTTTAAGTTTTTAGTTTTAGTTAGTTTTCCTTTTATTTATTTTGTCTCTTTAAGTTCTGTCAATAAAGATATTCCGCGATAAAAAAAAAGGAACGAAATATTACAATAGGTAACAAGAGGGGTAGTTCAATGGGCGCTTATATAGCTTATATAAGCTTATATAAGCGATTTCTTCCAGACAACTTTTGGATGGACAGTAAAAAACATTTTTCGATAGTAGGGTGGGTGGCGTACTTACATCATTTTATAAACACTATAGGTACATTAAATACTTACCTGGTGTAGTACATAACCTTTTTTTTTTTTTTCCCTAAAAGTCCCCGTTATTGGTCCCTCGCTGTGCCCTCTGCTGATCAGAGGGGCACGCGAAGGACCTCCTCTCGCCAGGTTATTTGCTACGGCCACCAATTCCCCTAGGAGAATTGCTGACCGAACCCAAGGGTGCACCGGCCCAGCTGCTGCCCTTCCCTCCGGATGCAACGCATCAAGAGGGACGAACAACAGCCGGGCACTCGTGGAGGTTACCTGGCCCGCACCCCGTGTATTACATAACCAAGTTAACTTTAACAAACTTTTGATCAAGAATTTGTCCATTCACTTTTCTTAGACACTACCTATATTACAAGTAGGTTTATTCATTTATTGTTTACTAGCTGCGCCCCGCGGGTTGACCCGCGTTGAGTACCATCCAATGGGCACCGTTATATTTTACGGGATAAAAGTCTCCCTTGTGTTAATCTGTATGCCAAATTTCATACAAATCTGTTCAAAGGCACTACGATTTACATTTAATTTTTAAATTACAAACTAATACCAACGAAAACAACAAAAACATTTTATTAAGGTTATTTATTATTTTCATATTTATTTATAATATCATTTCTACATTTTATTTACTGCACCTAGTAGGTATTTATATGATTCTGATTTCAAATGCGCACGCGCCTTAACATCATAATTTGTTTTAACAACCATTTAACAGGCTCTTAATAAAAAAAAATATGATGATTCCGTCGTTACTAACTACCTAATTATTTTTTTTTATACTTTCAAGGTTTATTTTTATTGCTCTATCTAGCTAACTGACTAATATTTTTTTTTATTATTATTTATTTATTAATTTTATTTTATTTATTTATTATTTATTTTAGTTCAGTCCTATAATAAGATATATTATCACTTTTCAACCGTATGAGAACGAAAAGAATGGCAGCAACTTCACAGTTGTCAATATAATAACAACCTATTATTTTCTCTTTCCAGATAGTTCCACCGAAGATGCCTCACTAAGATGGCCTTAAAGCTGAAATTCACGGACGAGCATGGTATAGTACATATCAACATGTCCCCTAACTCAAGCCCGCAGGCCGAAATAAAGGGCCCCCAGTTCGACACCATCAATAACCGCTTCGGGGCCTACGACCTCTTCGGGGGGAAGTATGAAGACTACAAGACGGATTCTAGTGGGGAGGCCCCCCATTCGCTCTTCCGAAGTCGCTACAATAGCATCGAGGAAGAGCTCGCCAATACGCCTTATGCGTTCGCGACGGAGCGGTCGCTGCGCAGTGCGAATCAACTCGATATTACCATTGATCGCTCCGATATATCGCCGTCGAACGACATAGAGGATGATCGATTTTTTCATCGAAGATTGAGCTTGGATTACGAAGATGTGTTCCGAGAAAATACGCCAGCGTTCACGGTGACGCAACTGATTCACGCCCAGGATCGATATTTCGACCTCTCTGCCAAGGAAAAGGCCGAAAAGGGGAGTTTGGAGCAAAGTAAAGTGGTTAAAAGTGGGGTTAAAAGTGCTGAAAAGGCATCGAAAGCGACGCCGGCGTTTGAAAAGGTGGGGTACGCTGAAAAACCGGGACTCGATAGGGTTTTCGGCGAAACATCGACGCCGGGGAAATCTGGCTTCGTCGAGAAAGCGGAAGTTTTCGGGAAATCGGGCTTCGAAAGGACTTTCGAGAAGTCGAGTGTCGATTCGCAGTCGACCGACTCGTCCAGTTTGGCGGACAGGACGACAGTGCCAGTGGCAAGTGGTCGAGTGCCAGACGATAGTGCCTTTAAAGTTCTGAAGTTAAACAGTGATGTGAACACGCAGACTGACCCAATTGCGACTCAGTAAGTGATTTTTCTATTTTTTTATTTATATAAGCAGGTCGTTTGTCTTGTCCTTATTTAAATTTCCACATCCTTTTATAACAGTATTCAGATATAACATAAAAATTCGTTCTTCGCTCTTTGTAAGAAACGTATACCTACATAAGAAAAAAAAAATTACGATCGTTAATGTTAAATGTCTTTTGTATCTAAAATTTGGAGGATAATTAATTAAATTTAACTTTAAATTATGTTGATAATTTCCGTAAAGTCACCCATATATCCGATTTTCTCCTCCGATTTGAAAGGTTTTTTTATTTGGAAAGGAAGAACTCCAACTTAATTCAATAGTTGTTTACAATTTACAATAAATCCGTTTGCAAAGAATCATTTTCGAATTGTATATAAAAAAAATACTCCATTTTTAACAATTACAAGAGAAGAGGACAAGAGTTCTCCTGGGGAAGTTCCCCTAACCACATCTCTTAGGACAAGCAGTAGGTAGTTACGCATTTTTTTAATTTCTTCGAGTAACGAGGCGTGCGATTCATTGACCTGACGGTAAGCGCTTCGTCTGCCCATCACAGCTATAGTGTCACCAAGAACTTTGCATCATAAAATCCTTCGCGGCACGGCACTGAGCTCGTCTTCCTGAGACATCAGTTCAAAAGTCTCATATGCCCAGTA
Organism: Campaea margaritaria; assembly: GCA_912999815.1. NCBI lineage: Eukaryota > Metazoa > Arthropoda > Insecta > Lepidoptera > Geometridae > Campaea > Campaea margaritaria. The sequence goes on from OU538814.1 coordinate 6,869,825, forward strand.
ATTTCGCTGGAAACAGTGCCCTTCAAACCACAACACAATAATGTTAGCACACTACTGCTTGGCGGATGAATATCTGGCAAAGGTTCCCCGAGCGGACTCTTGCAGAAGAGCCCTACCATTATAAAAATATTATATTACTGTATTCCGATTCGAAGGGAATTGTTTTGGGATCAGTGGTCATAGTGTTCTATCTCTGGGTGGCACTGCACCTGGCAGCCGTGGCTCTTACCATCAGGTGAAGGACCTTCTTATCCAGTAACTATTGTTCAAAAAACATTACTTTAACGTCTCAACATCAACAAAAGATGATATACAATGCCAACAGCGTGGAGATCCAATTTTTATCGGTTCAGCGTCCGACATTGTGGAATTTGCCTGAAATACATTTCTATTGGCGTGAAGCGTGACGTACCTAATTACTATTGTACACTGCTTATTTCGAGTAGAATTTACAATTCATATTATTTTGTGCAAATGCGGTACGTAATTAAAAACGTTGCGCAATGTTTAAAAAATTCATTTTTGTGTAAATTTTTTTAGAGTTCCGTACCTCGAAATCGTAACGGAACCCTTATTGGATTACTTTGTTGTCCGTTTGGCTGTCTTTTCTCAGGAACGCGTAATTTTATATCTAAACTCAAATCATTTCATTTATTGTAAATAGGCAAAATATTGCACTTTTCCACGTCAAACTATTCTAAACTATCAAACTAGCTGTACCCTGCCACGCTTCGCTGTGGCACATTCGCACATTCGCTGATATGTCACTGATGAAAAAAATAGATAAAAACAATCCTTGATGCGGATTATACATCATGCTAAAATTTCAGCTCGATCGGTGCAGAACTTTTTGAGTTTTTGAAGCGTACACAAACCAACATAACATTTTTATATATATAGATTGAAATTGATATGAAATACGCAAATTTACAATTTCTTTCAGCTGTGAAAAAAACAATCTTGTAAGTCAACGCAATCAAAAGATATGAACGTTTAAGTCGCATATTTTCTCATTATTTACGATTTCACAAGGACATCAAAACCTATAGAGTACTTCCGGTTGAGCTATCTATTCAGCCCGTATCCACCCACTGCTAGGTATAGGTCTCCTCTGTTTCACGCCATTTGTTCCGGTCCTGTGCCAGTCTCATCCATTCCGGTTGACCTAGTATCGTGAAATTTGGCAAGAAGCAATTTCTTACGGCACATGTTAACTAAAAAATCGGAAAACCGTAAATATGTAGTTAAATAACAAAAAAAAAAGCGAATTTACTATTACTAACTTATTATTTGCGGTTGGTGCAATAACCGTGTCTAGGGAACGAGAGAAGTTAAGTTTATCATTTAACCTAGTTTGTCTTTTAGTTAGATCAATAATGTTAGATGCTTTCATAAGACCAAAAAGTTTATACGGAACTCTCGGTGCGTGAGTCCAACTCGCACTTGGTCGGTATTTTCTAACTATCTATGTCCAAGTTGTTTTTTTCCTGTATTTTACAAGGTGTCTGTTATTGTCGCTGATTAGCCAACTTGTAAGCGGTGGTAGTCTAGTGGTAGAACGTCTGCCATCCAAAGAGAGGGTCGTGAGTTCAAATCCCAGTGCAGGCACGTACTAATGCGTTTTTTGTAAAACATATCTATGTAACTATCACTCGCTTTTCGATGAAGAAAAACATCGTGAGGAAGCCCATATACTCGTGAATCATTTCGGTGACGTGATCCACCCATCGGGGCCGGGCCCCCGTGGTGGATTATGGCCTAACCCTCCTCACAAAAGTGAGGGGAGACCCGTGCTCAGCAGTGGGCCGATATGAGTTGATGATGGTAATAATATCCATTAACTGAAAACATGTATAAACAAAAAAAATGTACCACAGGGACCCGGTCCGGATTGATGGATAACATACGAGACTCTACTAACATTATAAATCTCTACTAAAACTGATTCCTCACATGATGATGGATGGATGGATGTTTGTTACTCTTTTACACAAAAACTAGGGAACGGATTTAGATGAAATTTGGCTAACAGATAGTTTATTACCTGTGCCTGTTTTATTACCTGTTTATTAGTTTATCCCGTTCAAATGAATAGTTCTTGCGGGATAATACTTAACGCGGGTAAAACCGCGGGGCGCAGCTACCTACACATATACTACAGTACATATACTTGCTTTTTGCACTCACCACCATGCTACAAGCCACGTAATGGTCTGACGTCACATGCTATTAATCCATTCCAAAATACACAATAATTTTATTGCAATATCCAAACCGAGGTGGCATCCAATTTGGACAAAGTTGCCAGTTTCCATATTAGTAGCTAATGCGTTGGTGTTGCCATTTACAAAGTCAGTGACTTGTCTGTTAAGTGGGTTTTTGTAATGTTTATTTTGATACATTTTACCCGACTGCTCAAAAGGAGAGATCAAAGCGAAGGTGTTTCAAAGATCATTCCAGAAACGATAATATTTAATAATATTTAATTTAATCTATTTTAGGTTCTAGAATAGAATATAGGATATATGTTATCCCGCAAATTAACAGGTCCTGTAGGACCAAAGCGAGTGAAACCGGGGGCGCAGCTAGTTAGTGCAGGATATTGCCTAAGTGGGGTCACTAGCCCCCACATTCGGGGGACGCCCTGCTGACTTGCACGCCCCCACACATCTGGGAGGTGGCCTTGGTGAGTTAGGTCATCCACCACAGGAGTAGAGGCTCGGACACCATCCGGGCCTACCGCCGGGGCAAGCTGGTGACTGCAAGCGCGACCCCATCTTGCCCCACCTCGGTGGTGGACTGCTCACGGGGGGGTTTAGTGGGTTCGAGTCCCACACACCCCGCTCTGTCATCCCCGTGGTGGAGAGGACAGTGCGACGGCATTTCCCCCCTTAAAAAAAGATTATTGTTTACCTAAAATCTTTTACTTAACTATGGACTTAACTTATCCGCCTGTAATCAAGTACCTACTTTGAAGGCCATAGCCGCTCCAGTAACCCCGTCCAAGGCTCTGTTCTATAACAAAAAGAGTAACTTAAAACTAACTTAACAATAACTTAACTAATAAATAACTTAGAATTGAGCGTGGCCTTTCCTCAGCTCCTATTGATTATATAATCTGTTATTTCCTATCAACTATTAATAAAAAACGTATATTATGTAAATAAATGCAAAAACTCGGTGTCGCAAGTAAATGTAAGTTTTTCTGGCTTCCTTAGTTTTTTCTTGGACAATGACTGTTGCATTCTTTTTCGTGATCTTGTCTCAAAACAAAACTAAAAGGTAAACAGCAATTTACTATGTCTGCGCTCCTGTGGTTTTTTACGGAAATAGAATTTTCAGTTTTTCGTTAAGTGACAATGCGGTCTACGATGGTTCACGCTTACCTCACTCGTGACTTGAAGACTCCCAGGTTGTAACTATCGGGAAACAGACTCCGGCGAGGAGTTCCACTCCTTTGCTGTACGCAAAGGTCCTTTGCCAGATATTCATCCGCCAAGCAGTAGTGTGAAAATAATACTTTGTTCCGATTTGAAGGGAACTGTTTCCAGCGTAATTACCGGTCATATGAGACTTTGGAGCTGATGTCTCAGGGTGACGAGCGCAGTGCAGTGTCGCGCAAGATTATGCAATGCAAAGTTCTGGGTGGCACTGTAACTGTTACGGGCAGGCGTAGCGCTTACCATCAGGTGAACTCGCTCGTCTCGTAACTAAGTCAAATAAAATAAAATATCTATTTATACCTTTTACTATTATCATTTTTGTAAGAGAATTAAAAGTGCGGTTTTTGTATCCTTTATAACATATGTCTGTTTAATTCGTAACTCTATGTTGAGGACACAAGATCGACAAATTAGGAGAAAGTTGAAGTAGCGGCGATGGTATCTCAAATATGTGGAAAATTATAAAACTCTGCATAAGAATGCGATTAGCACGTCTGCTTGCTACTTATCATCAGTTAATTTATAATCCGACTTTTTATTTTCATTTATTATTATTACTGGAACTGTTAAATTTTACTGGATAAAAAGTATGTACGTACAGTTACGCCTTTCTCCCGCTGGGATAGGCAGAGACTACATCTTCCCACATGCCACGATCCCAGCGGAAAGCAGTACACCAACTCCCTGACACCCTCTACTGGTTCCGGTACTGGTTTATAAGTGTTTATATATAATATAAACACTTATAAACCACTACTGTGTACTGTGTGTGTTATACTGTGTTTATTTTTGTTTCTGGTGTACAAAAAAGAGTTTTTCTATTCTATTCTATTCTATTCTATTCTATATCTTTGCCCGACATACATTACATTATAATTAATAAGTTTCAAGTGGACACAATGGGGTTAGATTCAACGGCATAGGAATTTTTATGGTGTTTTGCGAATATTTAATTAATTACCTAATTATAATATTTAGTTTCTTTTATTTGGTGTAGGCGTGTCTGATGTTTTGTGGAGATTAAGGATGAATCATTCGTGTTGAAGGTCTTTGTGCCTCTGAAATAATAACCCTCCTTCTGACGCAGCCGGTTAATAACTTGTAGATTATTTTTTTGTTTGTCTGTTTTTTCACCTGATGGTAAGCGTTATGCCTGCCCATAACAGTTACAGTACCACCCATTTTGCATTGTATAATCCTGCGCGGCACTGCAGTGCGCTCGTCACCCTAAGACATTGGCTCTAGTCTCATATGCCCAGGCATTTCGCTGAAAAAAAAGCCCTTCGAACCGGAACACAGTAATGTTTGCACACTACTGCTTGAATACCTCTGGTTTCACATTGCTTGTGTCTCGAATGAGGTAACGCCAGCCTCACGTGTCAGAGTGTGTCAGGCAGCCTAAAGGCCTCTGCCATGACTTATCAACTGCTATCATTGATAACAACCCTGACAGACGGCTTAACGTGCCCTCCGAAACACGGAGCGACGGAAATCCGTCAAAGACCGAACCCGGTGTCGTTGGTTTGCAAAGCGCACAAGTTACCTTCGCTTTTATAATATTTTATAGTAGGATTAAAGTAAAACAGTGTAAACTGTTAAAGACCTTGTAGAAGTCACAATCGACCGGCCACTAGCGTCATTGTAGTTTTTACTAGAGCAAGAAAAACCTTGGTTTTTACTGTAATCATATGATGAGATTGTGGCCGTAGAGGGATTAAGGTAATCCAATCTTCAATGTTTAACACTCTGCCTAGGCTTCTTCTGCCAGGGCCTACCTTTCATCATCTAAGAGAATAGAATCCTGTTTTCTATTATCCTAGGTAAACTAAACGCGAATGTGACTTTTGTTTGTTTGTTACGCTTTCACGCCTAAAGCAATAAACCGATTTTAAATATTCATTCACCAATGGAAAGCCACATTATCAGCGAGTAAAATAGGCTATATTTTATCCCTGTATTCTTACAGGGACGGGAACTACGCGGTTGAAACGTGGGGTGCAGCTAGTAATAGAATATAATAAAGGCCTATCTGGGCGTTTGGGCGAAACATCATGTGACCAAAATGCTGGACTTTATTTCGCCCAAAACTAAACATTGCTATACGACGTGGCAATGCTGCCAGCATTTTGGGAATGTTGTCAAATAGTATCGAACTGTTAGATTGACTAGGCTTTTTTTAGGTTAGACTAGCTGTAACCTCGACTTCGTTCGCACGGGACCTGGAGAAATATCATCATCATAAACCCATAACGTCCCACTGCTGGGCACGGGTCTCTCCTCACTTTCGTGAAGAGGGTTAGGCCATAATCCACCACGGAGGCCCGATCCGGATTGGTGGATAACATACCTACCTCCGAAATAATTCTCGGGTAGGTATGTGGGTTTCCTCACTTAGTTTTCCTTCACCGAAAAGTGAGTGATAATTACGTACATATGTTTTACAGAAACACATTGGTACGTGCCCGCACTGGGATTTGAACTCACGACCTTCTGATTGGAAGGTGGACGTTCTCCCACTAGGCTACCACCGCTCATACTTAACAACTATATAACTATATTCATGTCATCTAAATCTTGGGAGATATCGAATGGAAACATTAAAATTTAAAATAAAGATTATCTGTTTTAATCCATGTAATTTTCATTGAAATCCGTTGTGCTGTTTCGTAGCCTTTGCGAGAAAAATTAAAAAACAAACTCACATTCGCATTTAAAATAATAGTTGGGATTATTTGTTACTTAATAAAAAATTACGACAAATAAAAATTGTAAACTTCTAATATTGAATGTCATTCATAGAAATCCGGCTATCTCAAGGTTTAAGTAAAAAGTGCAAGCGACGGAGCAAAGCAACTGTTGATTTATTTATTGGTTTAATTCTTGTCTTTGACGTCAATTCCTATTGTTGTTTAGCTTCCGGTCAACAAGGAAGGTCGTCATCATCATCATCTTCAATCCATAGCGTCCCACTGCTGGGCACGGGTCCCTCCTCACTTTCGTGAGGACGGTTAGGCCATATTCCACCACGGGGGCCAATTCCGGATTGGCGGATAACATACCTACCTCCGCAATAATTCTCGGGTAGGTATGTGGGTTTCCTCACGAGATTTTCCTTCACCGAAAAGCGAGTGATAATTCCGTACGTATTCTTTACATAAAGACATTGGTACGTGCTCGCACTGGGATTTGAACAACCCTCTCCTTGGAAGGTAGACGTTCTCCCACTGGGCTACCACCGCTTATACTGAGTACAATTTGAGTAAATTTCAATTAAATAACAAGTAGTAAAATGATCTTAGTGATTGCGTCATCGCAAATTACTGTTTTTCTTGTTTCCTTTGTTTTGGTTATTATTACATAATGATAGTAAATTACTGAGAGCCGGGTGTTGCGGACATTGGGTTATTGCTGGTGGATATGCGGACATTAAGTGCTGTTTGGATCGAGGTATATCCACTTGCTTATACTGGCCTATTGTTTGCTTAGAGATATATCTATAATCTATTTTACTTCATGGTGTCTGATTGCAGATTCTATGGGAGAAGATATAAGATACTAGTTTACTTTCTCTATTCATGTTTTCGTATCAATTGTGAATCAGTTCTCATACTTAAGTATAGTCGTAGTGAGTACTAGCTGTGCCCCGCGGTTTCACTCGCGTAGTTCCCGTCCCCGCGGGAATACGGGGATGAAATGTAGTCTATGTTACTCGCTGATAATGTAGCTTTCTAATGGCGAAAGAATTTTTCAAATCGGTTTAGTTTTTAATTAGCACAACTTTACCGAATCGTAACTTAGAAAATGTGAAAATACTTGAAAAAAATCACACCTGGCGAAATAAAAAAAAAATTATACAGAAAAAAGAAGCTTGTTGTTGTCCCATTTTACTTCAAGGCGAAAACAAAATTACACCCAATGTCAAGTCGCCAAACCTTCAGTTATATATATCCACAAATTGATTTAAAATCGGCTCCTCGTACAATTTCCCAATTGAGTAGAGTTACGTAAAGACGAATTACCTAATTGCAGGAAGTAAATTCAATTATACCACAATAGAATTACGGATCTACTGACACATGTGTCGCGGACTCTGTGGTAACGGACAATGGAACAATGCTTGCTTTTGAAAGGGCCATGCTGAATGAATATTTATCCATTTACTCTTTAAACGACGCCATGTTGTCTAAATTCTTTAGGAAAATCTTTCAGAATTCAATCTTTCGGCAAGATATTACTTTTAATTAGTTTTATAATACTTTTATGAATATGTTTTTCAATTATTATATTTTATTTGGCTGATGGACAAGACGAGCAAGTCGTTCACCTGATGGTAAGCGCTAAGCCTGCCTATAACAGTAACAGTACCACCCAGAAATTTGCATTGCACAATTCTGCGCGGCACTGCACTACGCTCGTCACCCTGAGACATCGGCTCTAAAGTTTCATATGCCCAGTAATTTCGCTGGAAACAGTGCCCTTCAAACCAGAACACAGTAATGTTTGCACACTACTGCTAGTAAGTTCTGTAAATTAATCATTTTGTGGACAACAATTCTTGTCGTTGACTAAATAACTACGACTGTGTCTCTGTGACCATTTTCTTAAATAAATAACCTTTTTCTTCAAAATTCACTACGTACTGTCATAAAGAAAAAATAAAAATTTTCCGTAAAGTTTTTTGGGCCTATCCCCTCTAAAGAGGGCCATGAGTACAAATCTCAGTGCAGGCGTACCAATGTGTTTCTTGTAAACCATGTGTACGTAATTATCACTCGCTTTTCGGTGAAGGAAAACATCGTGAGGAACCCGCACAGGCGCACACCCGAAAATTATTTCGGAGGATTATTATGAATTCCCCCCGTGGTGGATTATAACGAACGTGAGGGGAGACCCGTGCTCAGCAGTGGGACGATATGGGTCGATGGTAATGACCGTGTTTAGTAATTATAGATCTATGTAGCAACCAGTGAATGTAAAGTCACGTCTCCGTACATAACGATATTACGAAACACGGTTTTTTCGCCCAAACACAATTTTGCGAGTGAACTAACAAAACGATTTATTGTTAATTACCTGACGGTAGAAAGTAGTGTAATATTAACATACCAACAGCTTCGTGGGACACGTAACTATGAAGAATTCCTTTGATTCATTTGTTTGGGGGTCCGTGATTTGATCGGTATAGTTATTATTGAGGAAAATCTCACTATGAAATGAAATAAAATTAATTTGTTCACGAATTTAGTGAGAGCTGGAGGCATACCATGACATCTTATAGCGATTCAATTGAAGACCTAAACTGAACCGCGTGGCATAATCGTACCGTGACGTCTTATTTTAAATTTTCAACCTAAATTGGATCACTTTTAGGTTGAAAATGGCTTATTAGCGACTCAATTTAGGTCGCTGCCATTTCCAACGTAAACTGTAAGTCTCATAAGCCCAGTAATTTCAGATGGATGGATGGATGTTTGTTATTCATTCACGCAAGAACTACTGAACGGATTCGAACGAAATTTGGAACACAGATAGTTTATAACCAGGATTGAGTAATAGGGTACTTTTTATCCCGATAGTATGTTCCCGTGGGTCAAAACGGGAACTACGCGGGTAAAACCGCGGGACGCCACTAGTATTGTATAATTCCATGATTGGTGAAATCTGACAAGAGTACTTATATATAGGTTTTATGATGTTACAAGACCTTGGACATGGTATTTCACAAAAAAACACAAGAAATAACCCCAATTACTGGCATAAAGTCACTAACTGCCAAAACATACATAAACATAGAGAAATTACTCTTTATTGCCCCGTAAATGTAATTAGTGTAGTAAATGAATGTAATTAATCAATTCATTCAATCCGGCAAGGTCTCAAGCGAAGCAGGCAAAGTAGGACGAGCTGGGGGGTAACCACGTACTTATTCTTATTCCATGCAGTTCATTTTAAGGCCCTAGATTGGCACCACACACTCATAAATGACAAACGTGACGAGAGATCACTCAAAAATAGACTGAAGAGAATGAGAGAGAAAGAGAATGAGATGGAGCTATATATACTGCCATAAATGCAAACAAATTGTTACGATCTCTTTGGATAAATGTCTCTGGTCGGCTTATGAACGCTGAGCGATATTGGTGGTGACAGTTAGCAGGGCAGTTCAGTTTAAGGACTTAAACTGGATGGGTTTAACTGTTCGTGGTGAGGCTCTTGTTCGTGACGTGGGGTAGTCCGGCTCCAGGAGCGGGTTCGGTTTCCGTCTATGGAGTTTCCTTTCCCTGTGTGAGATTCAGCCATGAATCACCAATTGAAAAGAAAAATTCTTGCTTCAAACTTAAACCGCAAACCTGTGACGCTCCATTGCTTCTCTCCATCCAAAGGTTGACTGGAAGAGATCGCTTTTTGCGATAAGTCAAGTTTCACTATATTTATTTCAATAAGTCCTATTCCTTATGTACCTTGTGTATTTCTTAATTGGTGTACAATAAAATATTTTGTATTCTATTCTTTTCAAACTATAATCAGTTATTAATGATTTTAATAATCATATTTGTTTTTTTTTTATTCTATACTAACTGTACCCCGAAGCGTGCCAACGCTTCGCTGTGGTACATTCGCACATTCGCTGATATGTCACCGATGAAAAAAATAGATAAAAACAATCCTTGATGCGGATTATATATCATGCTAAAATTTCAGCTCGATCGGTGCTGAACTTTTTGAGTTTTTAAAGCGTACACAAACCAACGTAACATTTTTATATATATAGATGTAAGTATATGAGACTTAACACTTTGACTGGTGAGAACGCAACTGTCGTGTTTTTCACAACTTGCCTCGATTACGGCAGAACGCAACTGTTGTGTTTGTTGTATGGGAAAACACTACGGCGCGTGTAGAGCCGCACCCGTGGCTAGACAAGGAAAACGGCTCAGCAGTCGAAGTGTTAAGTGTTCGACTTGTAAAAGTGCTTCGCCTACTTACAATTTACAATAAGTGATTTGAATGTTGAGTGTTTGGATGTTTCGAACTATGAATATTTCTACGGGAAATCACCGTTGAAAATAGATTTTTTTAGTTACCAATTAAAATTAAATTACTTATTTAAAAAAAAGTACCACTATAATATAAAAAAAGCTTTAATTCCACTCAAAAATTAGTTAGACTTATTAAACTTAAGAAAAATACGGAAATGGAGGCTTATATTTAGTATCTAAAGAAAAACAAATTAGATATTCAAACTCAAAATAAACATTCATGTGAAAAAAGGACAGACAGACAGACAGACAGACAGACAACAAAGTGATCCAATATTAAGGGTTCCTTTTTCCTTTTATGGTACGGAACCCTAAACGTAACGTATCTACCTCTATCTAGTCCAAAATTTTCAAATGACATAAGGTCATTAGGTGACCGTGGCGCTTACCAACAAGCCTCTGACCTGCTTGCACCGTCGCTCAGTTCTTAAACACTGATCACTAAACGGTTTATTAAAACTTTATTAAATTAGAAAAAATCAATTAGACATTCCCCGTTAATTTAGTTTCAATCAATTTTATGACTAATCAATTTTCGATGAAGTGCAAAATTGCAAACAGCTAGTTATAAAAATTTGTTGTTTTTTTTTCTGTAGAATACGTTTATTTAAACTCTTTAGTAATTAGTCTCAAATAGTACCAAAAAAATATTCGCGGTGTTTTTATAATTATATTGTAAAATATTAATCGGATATTAAGGTACCTGCAATAAACACAATATATTAATTTATAACCAAATAGATGATATAAATACACAAAAGTTTGTGTGTTTTTTTGTCCTTTATTCACAACGCAACTGCTGAACAAATTATTATAAACTTTGGTACATTATACTAAGTCCTAGAAAATTTTATACCTCTTAAAGATAACGAGTAGGACAATAATAAACGCGGATGAAACCGTGGGGCGCAGCTAGTTTGTAATACATGTCAATTCTGTCTATTTGTTTGGTTTAACTAATAACATATTATAATAATCTAAAAATAGCTACGGAACACTGTTTACGCTAATTACCGCCCGCTTTATTATTCCTATTAGGCATGTAAGCGACCTACGAAATACTGTTTTGTGTAATAAATAAGAATAACTATTTGCTAATACCCGTTATACACGAGGTCAGTACACAAGTACTAGACTCCAGTACTAAAGCCTGTGTCGCGAAAGAAGTCTTGCGGCGATAAAGGGAACTATATTCAATTAAATTTCCGCTTACGTATGGAAACTAGCGCCACGGCCTCACTATGAAATAACACTAAACCCCCCCCCCCCCCCCCCCCCCCCCCCAAAACGCCTACACCTCTCTCTCCTTCACTATGGGTGGTTGACTGGTAGAAAATGCTCTTAGCGTTAAGTCCGCCATATAAATATATCCAATATATCCGTAGTTAGATCTAAAAAACAGTCCATAAGTAATCTAGTAAACAAGCGAGCAGGCCAAGCCAGATAGTTGCTGGCTTGTACACTGGCGTCGTGTGTAGCGCATGTAAAATTAAACGCCCGTATCAAAATATTTCTATTGGCCAAGTCATAAACTTATAACGGTATATTAATTACATTTGTTTAATTCGCAAATTATGGAAGAATGTGGTATGCAAATCACGAAATGCATTTTAGCACCTTAACTATTAAAATTATACAGTTTTCGCAACAAGTGTAGGCTGGATTGCCTCACAATGTCTTTCTTGAGGTACAGTCAGCTGCAAAGTCGCTTATTATGACTCCTAGGGAGTACCACACCACCACTAGATATCCATCAAGCAGTAGTGTGCAAACATTAGTAGTACCAGGAGTGTTCCACGGCATATGAAAGAAAACATTACATATACTCGTCTGTGAGAGACGCGACCGTTGAACAATATAACATATATCGGAGTCGTTCATGATTCGAATCATATGACATCTCACTTTGGTAAAAAGCAACATTAGCATTATATCCTGAAAAAAAGGGATCGCAGGAAACCGCTTTGCCAGATATTCATCCGCCAAGCAGTAGTGTGCAAACATTACTGTGTTCCGATTCGAAGGACATTATTTGCAGCGAAATTTCTGGACATATGAGACTTTAGAGCCGATGTCTCAGGGTGACGAGCGCAGTGCAGTGCCGCGCAGGATTATGCAATGCAGTGTTCTGGGTGGTGCTGTGACTGTTAGGGCAAGCGTAGCGCTTACCATCAGGTGAACGACTTGCACGTTTCATCCAGTCAAATAAAAAAAAGCGAGTGGAAAGAGGTTACACATCAAAAACGCAATCGCTACCAATTCCTCTATAACAAAAAGTAATTCACACACGTAACTTTATTTCCGTAATAAAAGTACAATACCAAATAATTATGCCTAATGTAACATTACACCACCTATCAGCAGCTGGCAGGTAGGCAGATAATGGCAGTCAATCAGTCAGCGTAGGCGGCGACTGCACGACGCATCGGTCAAGGCCGCATCTCTTCTGCCTTCGCCTATTATGTATTCTATGCCTTCGCTTCTTTGGTGATCGTGAGTCACCGCCTTAATGCCCACACTTGTAATTATATATTCTATATGATAAGTACCCAATGGTTCATTAGAGTATACTTACTCTACTCTCTCTTGTTTACTTAATATTAGCTAAGGTTGGCGGTGTAAATAACACCGCCAGCATTTGACGCTCCATTGCTTCTCTCGAAACTTTAAACTCAAATAATTTATTGTAATCAGGCAAAAACATTGCACTTTTACAAGTCAAAAACAATCTCATAAGCATAGAGAAAAACAACAAAAAAATTGGTTGTCTGTAAAGTTGGTTTACGGACGATATTTTAACGTGACAACGTCATAACAAAATATCGATGAAATGATTGCACACTTTTATGAATAAAATTGAATCATTTTTTAATAATAAAAGAATAATACATGAAAATATACTAGTAATCAGATTTTTTAAATGCAAGAATAATTAACCTGTCAAGAAGAGAAGAGAGATAGATGCGGCGCAAGCGTACAATGAGCGTAACAGGACAATGAGCGTTACGGGACAATGTGTCAACTTTTTCGTGCATGCAGCCGGCGTTCATCGATTTAGACGATTTATTAGAATGGCAGCAACATAAAAAATAAGACGCTACGGTACTATTATGCGACGCGGTTCAGTTAGGTCTTCAATTGAATCGCTATAAGATGTCATGGTAGGCCTCCTGTACACAGTATAGTACAGTGACTGCTAATGGCTGAATGAAATATCCACACAATGAAATAGAAGGATCAGTCATAGGGCCCGTCTCTTACGAAGATGACCCTAAAAATCTCTCAGAAGCATCAATCCGCATCAATCTCTCATTATCCACTCAAGGCAATACCTTCGCTTGGCCCACCTGACTTCATGCACCTACAGTGTTGGGAGTGTTTCGACAGACGGAACCCTTCCCACCGCCCGCACCGCCCACGGGCCCCCAGCCATTGTTCTATGGTTTGCGTAAACGTTATGTGGCAAGACGATGGGTGATTAGGGTTAAGTATAATGCTCATATATCACATAGGTACTTAGATTCGGAAGGCTGGTTTAGCAGTAATACATCAACGTTCAACATAGAGCGAGCACGTACCAATGTGTTTCTTGTAAAACTCCTCACGAAGTCCGGGGAAACCCCACCCGGACGTCCCCGGCTGCCTCCAATACTAGGACGAGTTGGGGAAAGCCGGATAAATAGAAGCCCTATCCCTGACGTAAGCCGGCTTTGACAAACCTTGACACTAGAGGCCACTACCTCATTTGACAGATAACAAGCAGGATGTTTATTGAACAAAATGCATGATGCAGGACTATTGTGTACTCATATGAAAGTCAAAAGTACAAACTCAAACCATTTATTGCAAGTTGGCAAAAATAAAACACTTTTACAAATCAAACACTTAAGTTAATAGAGAAAAATAAAAAATAAGTCAAATATGATCTACTAAACTAATGATTATGGTTTGAGTTTGAAAAAGGACATTTCCCTATTAAGTGGTGACTCGTGCCTGAATCTCGCACTGGGAAAGGAAACTCCATTAACTCTACCAGCGCTTGCCCATAACAATAACAGTGCCACCAACTTTGCATTGCATAATCTTGCTGAGACATCGGCTCTAAAGTCTCGTATGCCCAGTAACTTACTTGGAAACGGTGCCCTTCAAACCGGAACACAGTGATGTTTTCACACTACTGCTTGGCGGATAAATATCTGGCAAAGGTGGTGGTACTTCCCCAGGCGGTCTCTTGCAGAAGAGGCCTACTCATTCCACTATAAATCCTTTGTTACATGTAAGGCATGCGCATGCTTATTTCACGGCTCGGATGTCCCGCGGTACACGGTGGTGGTGACCGCTGTACCGCTCTTACTTTCGCTCGCTACGCGTGAGTGGTTGTCGTGGGTGATAGGAGGCAGCGGGAGCGGGAGCGAGAGCGGCTAAATTGGGATCTTGGACTCATAACAAATTTACCAGCAGACCGACTGTAATTAACCAAACGTTCGCCAAAAGTTAATTTCGAATAATTGTGTACTCATGATAAGATAATCATGTTTATATCTGTACGCTAAATAATTTCTTGTCTATTTTTCTAGGTACACTTTTATGACATCTGTTTATTATTACTTTCTCACTTTTTTTTATTTTATTAATTAAATTTCTTTATAATGATAGGTGTAAGCCGTTAATTACAATTCCTTATCTGTAGGGAACCAGAAGTTATGAGGACAATGGACCCACAAACACCCAAACTCAGAGGAAATACCCCAGGTATTCCTCCAGGTTCACATAAATCTTAGCCCTGTGCAGCAATCAAACCCGCAACCTCGTGCTTTGCAGGTTCTTCGTCTACTTCTGCTATGGAGGCCATGAGAATCGACGTAGAAGTGCACCGATAATAAAGCTAGATAATTTAATAATTAATACAGTAGTCGAAACATGAGTGAGATTGAAAATTTTAGTTACAGTTATGTGAAGTTTTTAAGAAGTAACTGAATCTAATTCCTTTACCTGCTACCGCTTATGCCCGCCCGCTAGCGCTCACCACTCAGCCCCTGCCCTACACACGCACGATGCACACAGGGTGTATAATTACCGCAGCCTATTACGGGTTGCGGACCCAGCACTGGCAACTGGCACTGGCCACTGGCGCATTGCACTCTCCGTAACCTACCGTACATTTGAAGAATGAAAACTACGCGTAACAGATACAGCACCCTGTATTTAAATTTCGTAAATAAGTGCTAGAGTTTATAAAATTCAGTAAATTATTTCTGTCCCTTTCCAACATTTTTTAATATTTTGAAAATAGGTCTTTTTGCAAAATATCCGTTTTGAGAATTGTCCATTATGAGTATTGGTCCATTTTGAGAATTGTCCATTATGAGAATTGGTCCATTTTGAGAATTGTCCATTATGAGAATTGGTCCATTTTGAGAATTGTCCATTTTGAGAATTGATCCATTTTGTGAATAAGTCCAATCCTTTTGGTCCAATTGAGCCATAAGGTAGATCACTCACGATCTCAGTCACGACTTAAGTTTACGAAGCCTCCGCTATCACCCCGGTACGTTCGCACCTCAGATACACCTTACCCACATCTAGGTGACATAGTTTAAGATTTTCCCGTTTCGCTATCAACGCTGAGAAGTGCAAATCTGACGGTGCGGTCGCGGTGGTGGTGGTAAACGACTGCGGTGCAAGAAAGTTATTGTTAATCGAAACTGGGCGAATTATACATAATTACTATCATAGTTTTGTCACTTATCATCAAATGAGACTGGTCAAATGCTGGCCTATTTGGCAATGAAATAAACTAACAAACACTCTTTAAAAGCAAGCGGAATTAAAAAGTAGGAAAATTTTCAATTTTATGGTAAAAATGCGTGGGTGTTTGATATCAAAGGGTAATTATAAATATAAAATAAAAAGCTACGCTTTTTTCTGTATCGATTAATAAATACCAAACTGCTCAACTGATTTTGATTAAATTCCTATGAGACCTTTATGAAAATGTATTCTTTTAATTAAAAAAGAATTTTTCAAATCGATTTGTAAATGACAGAGTTATGATGAAAACAGCTGAATTGTAAACCAAAATCTATCTATATATATAAAAATGTTATGTTGGTTTGTGTACGCTTCAAAAACTCAAAAAGTTCTGCACCGATCGAGCTGAAATTTTAGCATGATATATAATCCGCATCAAGGATTGTTTTTATCTATTTTTTTTTAATAGTGACATATCAGTGAATGTGCGAATGTGTCACAACGAAGCGTGGTAGGGTACAGCTAGTAAAAAATAAAAATAAAAACGAATGATTCGCCACAATGTGGCACCTTTCCAAAAACAAACATTTACAGACATTGAAATTAAAATACCAATGTTTAATAGTTCAGGGTCGAACTCGGCAATATAACAATTATGAATTACAAACTGTTTACTTAACCGTTAAGTTAAGTTACAAAATCACCGGTCTAGTTGCTGAAGTGACTGCAAACAAGGTCGCTGAATAACGATAACTTGAAAATAAGTTTAAGTACACAACACAGTTTTATAGTTTTTATGAGGTTAGAAACGTGATTTGTAATAATTGATTTTAAAGTTACTTGTAAGTGAGTTATATCGAGTTACGTCAGTTCTTCAGGCAAGTTAGACGGTTCATTTTCACATTTTTCACCATTCAGTAGGTACCCAGTTTAGTATTTAGAAACAGTGTTTTACTTATTTGTTTGTCAGTTGCTTAGACTGAAGTAAAAATTCTTTAGCTCTTTATTTGAGTCCTGGAATAGAATATTGGATACTTTTGACACCGTAATAATTAACGGTTCCCTTGGGATAATAGTCTTCGCAGGGGAAACCGCGGGCGCTGCTAGTTAATAAAGAACATTATAATTTTTCAATTGTACCTATAAATTTTAGATCGAATGCATTTAGAGAAATAATTTGGCAGGGGTTAAGTAAACACCACAGTTATTACTAAAGCATTGTTAAATTGAAACGCTCTATGGCACGACAGAAAAAAAATCTTTATTGTGCCCACTATGGATGTTACGGAGCTTCGACTCCGATTCCGATAAGTCGGAACTTCCGTTTGATATTACACCTCCGGTTCCGGCTTCGGCTCCGACACTTTTAAATCGGAGGTTTTAATCGGAGGCCTTGTTGTTTTGTTGGGGGTCAATTAATTTGATTTAATTTGCTAACTGTTATAGAAAACAAGCTAAATCCCTCCCAGTGTTCAAAACTATGGTTTATAAACATTATTTATGTATCTAAATAGTGTATATATTTTATTATAATCATGTGTGTAGTATATTATAAATATGTGTATATTATTATTATTGTATTCATATTATTATTATTATTATTTATTATTTATTGAGTATAGTGTGTATGTGTTTTATTAAAACATAAGTATTAAATGTATTGTGACTGTTAAATACTGTAAGTATGCCACCCATCCTACTATCGAAAAATGTTTTTTACTGTCCATCCAAAGGTTGTCTGGAAGAAATCGCTTTCAGCGATAAGACCGCCCATTGTACTACCTTTGTTTACCTATTGTAATTTTTCTGTACTGTGTTTTTTTTTGTTTCTGGTGTACAATAAAGAGTTTTCTATTCTATTCTATTCTAAAACATGATTAATTTTACTCAGTTTATTATTGTTTAATTGAAATTAAACAGGCTGATTGCATAATTATTGTAGTACTGTATTTTATCAGGCCTACCTTTAACATATCTCTCTTCAGCCACCACCTCCGACTTCAACAAATTAGATTTAAAAACTCCGACTCCGATTTCGGTTCCGATTAAATCACTTCCGTAATATCGCTAGTGCCCACCTAGTGCTTTGTATCCTGATCTGACGAAATATATAATTATCAACCTTAATAACTTCATGCATATGAGTTCAGCAACCCATATCGTCCCACTGCTGAGCACGGGTCTTCCCTCACCTTCGTGAGGAGAGCGTGGCTATAATTCACCACGAGGGGACGGTCTGGTGGATAACATACCTAACTCCGAAATAATTCTCGGGTAGGTATGTGGGTCTCCTCACGATGTTTTCTTTCGCCGAAAAGCGATCGATAATTACGTGCATATGCTTTGCAGAAACCTATTGGTACGTGCCCGCACTGGGATTTGAACTCACGTCCTTCTGTCCTCCTTTTATAAAATAACTTTTAAATAAACTTAACTTTTAAATTTTAACTGTTTTAATTGTAAAATTTGTTTTGTTCTAGTTTTAAGTTTTCTTTGTTCTGTGGTGTTTCAATAAAGAGATTATCTATATATCTATCTATCTATCTATTAGTTTTATTCTGTCGATATGAAAACAGGTCTTATTACTCCACAGAGTGGTGCCAATATCAGTGAGGAAGAAAGAGAAGTCATTCGCGATATTGACGGAAACCCCCACAGTATCGCGGCCATCCAGCCCCAGGTCTCTTCCGGTGGACATCAGGCAAGGCCGGGTTTCGCCATTCAAAGGTAAGTCTTAATTAATAAAGAGCGATTTTTAAGACCAAATGTAGCGGAATGCATATGAGACTTAAG
Source organism: Campaea margaritaria (assembly GCA_912999815.1). Classification (NCBI taxonomy): domain Eukaryota; kingdom Metazoa; phylum Arthropoda; class Insecta; order Lepidoptera; family Geometridae; genus Campaea; species Campaea margaritaria. Next base: position 6,888,852 of record OU538814.1, read on the forward strand.
AACAGATGTCTCAGGGTGACGAGAGCAGTGTAGTGCCGCGTAAAATTATTCAATACATAGTTCTGGGTGGCATTGTTATGGGCAGGCGTAGCGCTTACCATCAGGTGAACGACTTGCTCGTCTCGTTACTCAGTCAAATAATAAAAAAAAAGAGAAAAAAGGTAGTTGGAACTACTCCGATCTCTATAGACAGATACAGACACAGCAGCTGTAGGCTTGGTGATGCACTGATGATGCAGTCAAAATTTCAGACGATTTAACAGATTTTCGTAGCATATTTTTTCATTTTCTTGGGAAACCTAGCAGCTTCACCACAATGAATGTCTTTTGTGATGAAAATTTATAAAATATGCTCAAAAGTAGACCATGCTAGTTGCTTACGCCTATAAAAATCTTTTATCCTACTTTTTAAATCAATAACTTATAAGATTAGTATAACCGTGATTATTTTTTCTAAATTCCAGCGAAATTCAAACAAAGTCAACAATGTAATAACTGTTAATATACCATAATTTCCCCCAAAGGTCGAGGCTTCAGAGAAGAGACATCACGCCACAACACACCGAGGACCTCTGCAACTAACTCCAGAGCAAACACTCCGCCTCCAAGGAGAAGAACAAGCTCCTTATCAAAGATAGACAAAATGGCGTCAACAGCCACACTCCCACCACCCATACTCCTACCACAAACGCATTCCCCCAGGAACTTCCTCAGGGAAAACATAGAGGAAATCAGAGGAATCAGTGAACTGAACAGAGAGAAGCACGAAGCCGACGCTGAGAAAAAGAAAATTGAAGAAGAAGCAGCCATCTTGAAAGAAATGGGACTATCGGAGAAGGAAGCTAAAAAAGAAGCTGTCAAAAGCGTCGTCGCTTCGAGAAATAATTCCCGGACAAATTCGAGAAGTAGTTCTCCGAGTAAAATCAACCTGAGGTCAAGATCGAACTCGCCTTCGGGGAAGTTAAACAAAGACGGGTCGAAAAGTAAGGAATTCATCAATGCTAATGATGGTCTACCGAAACCTGTAACGCATAGATCTAGAGTCAGGTCTGTTTCTAAATCACAGCCACAATCTAAAGACGGATCTCCAAAGAACTCTAAAATACCGAAACGACAAAGTTCCGTATCCCCAAAAGGGGCTACTACCAAAAAAAGCACTTTTATATCGCGGAGGCCACTGAACAACAATTTGAATCAAAATCAAAAGTACATGTCAAGCAGTACAAGCAGCATTCACGAGACTATCAGGGTTGGCAGTCAAATTCATGATAAAAGAGGATTGAGCCAAAGCGCTCAGCATTTGAGCATCTCACCCGCTCATATTAAAGGCAAACCTCCAATATCTCCTGGAAGAGGAGGTCCACCACCTGTCAACAGAGCCATCAACTCCAAACGACTATCACCTATAGTTGGTACTCCAAACAAAAGCCCTATTGATGATTCGAAAATTGGAACAAAGACTGGAGCAAAATCTACTATTACGAAAAGACCTGTTAAAACTACTGGCAATACACCTGCGACATCTAGAATTAATTCTAAACCGCCTAGCAGAGACCCTAGCCCCGATAAAAGGAAAACTACTACGAAACCAGGCATTAACTCTACAAAACCTATAACTAGAACGCCTAGTTCCAAATCTATACAAAAGCCTGGTACTCCTTCTAAAACTGAACCTAGAAAACCAATCAGTAGAACTGATAGTATGAAAAGTTTAAACAGGACACCAAGTACAAAGAACTTAACTGGCAAGCCGCCATTGAAAAGAAGTGACAGCAAATTATCTAACAAAAGCCAATCAAACGGCAAAATCAACGATGTCGGTAGAAAAGATTCAACGAAAGATAAAAAAGCAGATAAAGAAAAGAAAGTAACTAAAAGCATGTCTGACTCTGCTACTGATCCCGAAGAAATTCCAAAACAAGATAACGAAACCCAATATGATAAGCTTACAAATGATAAAGGTGAATTAGTAATAATGACGAAGAAAAATATCGTATCCATGACGACGGCTGCGATTACCTCGCAGCCCTTAGAAATTGTAACGACAGTTACGAATCAACTTCCGGCTACTTTAGAAAAGGCCAGAGAAAAACGTAATATCGAGAGACTTAGCTCGAGAGACTCTCTAATGGGTAAAGATGAAGTAAAAATAGTGGATGAAAAGAAGAAAAGTGACAAAACCCATATTAAATCTAAAAAAGAATCAAAAGAGACTAAAGAGGATAAAGAGAATCATGATAAAACTACTTTGTCTGATGATCACCACAAACTAAGACCTTTGCAACCTCCTTTCAACGATCCGCAATTAGAAAAAGTTCAACAGAAAATCGATGACATTTTAAAAACTCCAGAAATATCTCGAGAAAACATTCTTACACCGTCGGCAAAATTAAGAGAGCTGCCGAGGCAAGAATCAAAATTCAAAAATCTGGCTGAGAAAACTAAAGATGACGTGAAACAAAGCAAAGACTCAATTTCTGAAAAACTCACAGAGTTAAAAAATCAAATGGCTAAGCAACAAGAAGCGACTTCATCTGCAGTAACAGAAGCGGTGACTTCAGAAATACGTACAGAAGCGACGAAAATAGTTGACAGCATAATAACTCCCGTAGAAGAACCGAAAGATTTAATCCGAGAGAAAACAGAAACTGTTAAAAAGGATATTGAACCAATAGTTATGGTTGTGAATGAAAAGAAAAAAGATGTGACAGACAAGAAAAAAGAGATGGCAGAAAAGAAAAAGGATTTGACGGAAGCAGTTGAGAAAGTGAACGAAGCGTTAGTGAAAGGGGAAGCGGAAGTTGAAGTACAAAGTTCGAATGTATCGACGCCTGGTGTTGAAAAAATAATGATGGCGAACAAAATGGCGGACGGGAACGGATCAGACAAATCGCAGAGCAATGGCGGGTAAGACGCTAACATTTACTATAGATTTAAAATGTTCACATTTCAGAAGAGAATCAAACAATGAGACCATCAGAATCGATCCAATGTGGCTTAGGCCATCTTAACCTTAATAATAATACTTAAATTTAGGTCCTAACTTAAAATATCTGCTAAGTACGAGCATCGCTCATCCATACCCACGATATAAACAAAATCACTGAACCAACTCCAAAAGCGAAAACGAACATCAAATGAACACCTATTGTTTGGCATCGAAAGCGCAGTGCGGTTACCATTCCGACCGCAGCAATCTCGGAGGCATTGCAGTGAAACCGCCCCACGGGGACTATATACCGACTTTCTTTACCACCGTTGGGAAATTGGCTCTTTGTATGGGAGTGATGGAAGCTTGTGTAATATGAAAGGGACTCGTACTAGTGAAGTTTCAAATCACTTGCGATTAGTTATTTAAACGTTGACTACTGAACCGGTTTTTACATTTGGGCACCGTTATGCGTGTTTTCCAGCAATGGCGTGCCGTCTGTGCGAGCCGCTCTGTAGTAGCGCCGCGTTTAACACACACGTCTGTGTTTCGCCGCACAGCCGGCACGTAAGCTGCGCTAACACAACAGGTGTGTTATCCCGCACCCGCGTAAAGTTTGTTACGTCTGTGTTTTCAGCAGTGAACGTGTTAAAACGCGTCACGAACATATCCATAGATCCTGACCTAACTAGGATTCAGGAATCGGGAATTACGAGGACCATGGTCTTACAAACTCCTAGATTCGGAGCAAATAGCTGCATGATAAGGAAAAGGTTCTCGCATTACCACGCTCAATGTAAATTTATCGAAACGTCGAGGTTTGATAGAATTATATTTTGACATCATCAATGTGTGTACGAATTAGATCCGCTGCCTTATTACGAATCTTACGCCAGGCTTGCGACAGACGTAAATCTGGCGCTCATTGCTGTCAAACGTTAATTTAGAAACTGTGAAAATTATAGCATTATTTAGTTTCCATCTATTGCAGCCCTGTCGCTAGTGGCGCTAGTATCTATGGCTGAAGTGCATTCTGCGACTGGCGGGACAGTTGGCGGGCGATCGGGTTCCGTAATAAGATTTCTAGTGACACTTTGCGATCGATCGCGTGGTGATTGCTGTCGCTTTGCTACAGCAAAATTTTATCTAACCAGGCACCGCTTTGGTCTAGTAAATATAAGGTTAACTAGTAAGGCACTTCCTTTGCCAGATATTCATCCGTCAAGCAGTAGTCTGAAAATATTACTGTGTTTCGGTTTGAAGGTCACTGTTTAAGACTTTAGAGCCGATGTCTCAGGGTGAACAGCGCAGTGTAGTGCCGCGCAGGGTTTTGAAATGCAAAGCTTTGGGCGGCACTTTAACTATTATGGACAGGCGTAGTGATTACCATCAGGTGAACGACTTGCTTGTCTCGTCACTCAGTTAAATAAAATAAAACTATACCGAGCAGCGGTTGCAAGTTTTCTAAGGCAGTCTAGTTATCCACGCAGCCACTGTGACCCGTGGTCAGCGGCCGGTATCGAGCGGTGGCGTGACCGAGGCCCTGATTTGCATACGGGTCTTTTGGCGTAGGGTTGCCACTTCCAGATTTTTTGAAGTTTAACTTCAACGCACGCTTGCCTTGGGGAGCAATTCCGTTCCTAGAACCGAATAGCGACGGTTTTACAAAAAAAAACTCAATTACATTTCACAGAAAAAGCAGATATTGACAACCATACTAGTACAGTCTACAATAAAAGTAGCTACTGCATTTTACATAAAGTTGCGCTAACGTTGCTGACTGTACTAACTTACGTCGAACATAAACCCACGTCAATAGTTACATCCTCCTATCCCATCTATAACCCTACCAACGCCATTACCCGATAATTACCCTACTCCAAATTTCCCCGACCCTCATTTTCCCCGGAATTACTTCTACCTACAGTAGTTTAATTTCCGTTGCGTTAAATTACATTAGGCTGAACTCTGTACTATGCCTATGACAGTTAAAATCGTACTAGAGTGGCAACCCTGCGTCATAGTGTTGCCAGTACCTACCTATGACTCGAGAAATTGGGGTAGCTTAATTGTTCTGGTAGACTGATTCATAAAAATGTTCCGTTGAAGGGTTTACACTATAATTTGATTATGTTGGATATATTTAAGCTTATTTATTGTGTACTTTTAATACTCCTTTTAATCCCCGATGAAAAAGAGGAGTGTTATAAGTTTGTAGTGTGTATCTGTATATCTGTCTATGGTAACGTAGCTCCCAAACTCTAGATATGAGACTCTAGAGCCAATGTCTCAGGGTGACGGGCGCAATGCAATGCGGCGCAGGATTATGCAATGCAGGGTTCTGGGTGGTGCTGTGACTGTTATGGGCAGGCGTAGCGCTTACCATCGGGTGAACGACTTGCTCGTTTCGTTACTCAGTCAAATAAAGAAGATATCTTTGAAATGCAACGTAGCAAGGCACCTTCGCCTTTGCCAAATATTTTGTTTTTTAAACGATTATCAAATAATAAGATTAATGAAACGATTAGTTTAGTGGTTACAGCTGTTAAAATATCACAGCTACACACAATAAGAACAAGGTATAGAAGGAAGTTTAAAGGCAACAGCTGTCTCACAGCGTTACACTCATAGCGTTCACGAGAGTGAGTGGAACAAAAAACATCGCCTGGTATTTATTTTTTCAATCCACAAGATAGGGCATGTTGTCTATTGCTGTTTAATTATGTCATAGCTTGAAAGCTCTGTGGACGGTTTGTTGAACAAAACAAGTAAACAGCAGTGACGAGTTACCGATTTAGTATGGATTCTGATAACTTTTCTTTAACTTCCTTGGCTATACATTTGCAGACGTCAATGTCATAACTCTACGAGAGTAGCGTTTCCCGCCAATTTTTTTTTATTAAGAAAGAGATTTTCGTCACCTAAATAAGGCATAGCTATCACATAGCTATAAATTCTTAACTACACCTGCTACTAAGATAACCCTAAAAATGTAGCTTCTCAAAAATTTCCCCGCATACTTTTGTAGAAAACTTTACTTTTCTTTTCAAGGCGTTTTGTACGAGCACGCTACAAGCCGCGTAATTCTTGGCACTCCATTTGAACTGGCCCTTAAGAAATTGCTTTAGTTCGACCTCGCTCGTCTCGCGTCGCACCCGCCCTTTTATAAAAGAAAATGGCGCGAATGTTGACAAATAAGAAATTAAAAAGAAAACGCGTGCCTGTATTTTTGTTTTGAAAAACGAAATAGGAGGAATGCGGTAGTGCCTTTGCCGCGATTGCTGGAATAACGTTCGGTTTTCAAAATATCTGTGTTGTTAGATGAAAAAAATGTAGTTCCTTTTTCTAATATAGAAAGGAATGTTTTAATATGGTAGTGGTTTTAGTGATTTTTGAAAATGTTACACAATAGGACTGTTTACATTTTGCCAAATGAATTACTGCCAAAGCGGTACGACAATGAACCTGGGTAAAACCTACGTTAATTTATTTAAGTAAAATAAAATGCAGAAGTTAGGTTATGATATGGATGTAGGTTATGCATGTGTATGGATTTGGGTTATACACAAACATTTATACCAATCTTAACAATAGTGTTAGCTATTTATTTTGAGATTTTTGACCTCTTTGTCGTTAACTTTTATGTGAAGTGACTTTTAAGCATCAACCACACTAGATGTAATTTAAACTACGTGTTTTAAAGTACCTACTTCATAAGTACTCGTTTTATTTTAATCAACACATCGTGTTCGATACGCCAAGTATTCATCAAATCAATGAAACCTAATATTTGATATAATTTAGCATTAAAGGGTTCTAAATTCAAAATTTCCCGATTTCTAGATACCCGGGGCCATCGACGCTGCTCAGGTATGATTTCGAACGAACATTGCATGCCTGTCATTCTTATCGTCGTTTTTGAACGAACTATTTAACGTCACACGCCAAGTTTCAAGGGCATACTTATTACTGATTGTTGATATAAAGAAATTAGATGACTTTGCAAAGGCGGAATTGCAATCTTTAATGCTGTTATTACGAACGGCAATTTTGTATATTTATTTTGATGAAATCTGCTAAAGGTTAATTTAGGAGTTATTTATTAGCTTCTCAAGAGCCACTCTTTCTAAATCTAGATTATTTTACTAAAGCTGAAGTGTTATATATTTTTATATACTTTACCTTTTCTAATCTCTATTAAAGCAAAATATATAAAAACTAAGTTTAAATCTACGCTGGGTATCACTGGAGTGTTCGATATTCACACAATTACATTATTTCAATTTGTTTAACGTGTGCCAATATTATTTCACAGATTTCCCCAAAGCACGAGTACTACGCCCAAGCCACCAGCGCGAACAAAAAAGGAACAGAGGGAGAAGGAAAAAGAAAAAGAACATCACACCCCACCGCTCGAAAGCGAAATTAAGAACGCTCCAGAAGATGCCGAGCACAAGAAACCCAACATTTGCTCAAGACTTATGGGCAAGTGCAAGAGTAAATGCTGCCCTTGCTGCATCAAAGGTGAAGGAGAGAAAGAAACGGAAGAACTAACGGAACGGGCAGAAAGAGAAAGAACAATAGAGACTATGGAAGAAGACAGAAAAGAGAAGCAAGGGATGATGAGTAAATTCACTCTTTGTAAAAAGAAGAAGCCTGAAGTGGAAGAAGTTGAGAGAGACATGGAGCGAGCTGCAGGGAAAGTAAGCTGTTTTTTTATTAATTTAAATTATAATTGACATTTTGACACCTACTATTTTTGACGTGTTTAAGATACAATAAACGCGGTAAAAACGGTCTAATATTTTAAATGTTTGGTTGACTTCATATTAACGATCAATAAAGTCCACATTGGAAAAAAATCCCGTAATATAAAAACATCTAACTAATACAACGTTAAACTAACTAACTAACTACTAGCTACAACAGTTGGAGAACCTACATACCATTACAGGCTCATAGGTTACCCAATTGTTTTTTTTTTTTTATTTATTTTACCCAAATGTTCTTACCCACTACCAGTTGACAACGTTCTCAACAAGCGACCTTAGCACGTTGACTTACAATGCTTATACGATTAAACAAAAAAGTACCCATCAAAATAAAAAAAAATCTACAGGGAGCAACGATCGAATACGAAGATGAAACGAAACGCAAGCCGAAACTACGCGACCTCATCTGCTGTTGCGGACGGCGGCGACGCGTCACCGACGCAGCGATCCCTTCACAGAACGTGGCTGACGTGACCATGTCACCAAGAGCGACAGAAGGCGTAGTGGCCGAGACAGGGTGCTGTGGGAAGAAGCGGCAAGTGGAGAGAAGAGACAGTATATTGAGTGACAGGACTCCTGCAACGTAAGTATACATGTTTTGAGACGTTTTTAAGTGTCTCAGATGTATATCATATTCTGTTTTCTGTACAGATCGTGTACTAATAAAGAGATTAATATTTTATAAAGTGGCGCCCAAAATGGGACTATCAACTAAAATAAAAATATTTATTACCAAAACAATTATTACAAAAAAAAAACATTATATTTGATTTAAGAAGGAGGCATTCCATAATAACTTGACTGCAACAACCATTCAGAAAAACATAATCATAAAAATGATAGTTTTTAATAGTGGCGCCCAAATTGGGGCGAACTTTGGATGGGTAGTATTATTGCTTCTTATCACGGGTGCTTTTATCCTATCATAAACAGTACCTATCTAACTTGATACCTAGATTTGTAACCTAGGCTGGGACCTGTTGAATGAAGCGAAAAGTGGAAAGAGAGATATCAATTGTTTTGTTGCCCTACGCTGGATGACAAGTTAATCGATGTTGCGATTTTTTTATATTTATTGCCGTTAATAAAAACATACTCTTTTCTATTGATTTGTTAGTTATAATAATGTAAAGGAATACATGTCAGTAGTGCACAATGAATCTTGGTGATGGAGATACAAAAGAGAAACAATGATAACAAAATATTAATATTTACTATGACTTTGCTGTTTTATAGAGTAAAAACACGACATTTAGAAAAACTTCAAAGGTAAAAAAATAAAAAATAAAACAAATGATTCTGAAATGAACAGAGCACTTCTCCTAATAAAAGTTTTTAAGCTTTCGCGTATATTCGTATTTGCTGGACAAAAACAGATACGCGTACAAACTAATATCAAATTATCCCGTTTTTGTCTAAGAAATATTTCTTCTTGTAACAGTTGCTGCAACAATCGCCTGTGCACGTGGTTCCGTGGCATGTGCAGACGTCGCGAACAGCCCATGCCTTCCAGCCGGCGCGCCAGTATGTTCTCTAAGAACAAGAGTTTGTCTCCTACCCTACCGCCTGAGGTAAGACACAACAATTATATACCTTACTACTTCTTTATCAGCATCATCGTCATCATCACAACCTACGTCCGTTATAATTTACAACGAGAGCCCGGTCACGATTGAAGTTTCGCGATCCTCCGAATTTATCGATACTTCTATACTAATATTTTAAAGAGATAAAGTTTGTTAGGTTGTAGGGGGTAGTTTCTAAAAGTTTTGTTTCCGACTCAATACTTAACTAGAGAACATTGCCTTGTTTCAGCGTAGCTCCATTTAAGCTGTTTCCAACTATAAAGCTGTCGTGCTAAGTACTAACATATAAATCTACTTATACAACACAACCGTTTCAGATATAAAATCTAAACTAAAACAAACCAACGTCCAAGAGCCATAAAAATCTGACCTTACCGACATTTGTCCATATATCAATGACCCTGTGTAATGTAGTGGTGGTTACTCACGCAACTCTCACAGCTTGGAAATATTACTCAAGGTCCGGACAGCTCATAATTGTTAGCTAACTAATATGGCAGGTTATAATTTTAGAAGAAATTGTTATACGAATATGTGTTAAATTATGGAGGAAATATAATAACTTATTAAGGTACTCTAGAATCTCAGTTTGGCGAGAGAAGTTAAATTGTTTAATAACCTAGAATTCTCAGGTTATGGAACAGTCAGCATGGTATGTATTGTTCGTCTAACTACCTACAAATTTCCACATTATATTTTTCCAATCTCATGAATCAACTATTTATATTGACGGCTTCTGTAATGCAGTGGATGATGAGCTGACTGCGAAGCGTGAGATTGCAGGTTCGATTCCCACACAGGCCAAATATTTAACGGGTCTTTCTTTGCTTCTGGGTGTTTGTAAGACCATGGTCGTCGTAGTTTTTGATTCCCTAGATACAGTGAATCCTAGTTAGGGGTCCGATTTATGTGTGTGATATAAAAATTGCAAATTTCACTACAGTGAAGTTTTTTTATTGATCAGTTAAAGGCTTTTTGCAAACCAACCATATTGCGCTGTTGAAAATACGAAATCTGCATACCTGATTGTGACTAAGTACTGCGGGCAACTATTAGCATAATTATAACTTTCTAAATCCGAAGTCGTTAGCAGTTTGAAGTTGATATAGAATGGCGCCCAGACGTGGAGCTAAGCGTACCACGCTGGGCGCCACCTTTTTAAATGCATTTTTTTAATCAACTAGATGTTTTTACATAGATATGTAATGTGTGTTTCACGTTCATATAATCATTAAATACATATTTTTAATCTATATATATATATAAATGTTATGTTGGTTTGTGTACGCTTCAAAAACTCAAAAAGTTCTGCACCGATCGAGCTGAAATTTTAGCATGATATATAATCCGCATCAAGGATTGTTTTTATCAGTGACATATCAGCGAATGTGCGAATGTGCCACAGCGAAGCGTGGCAGGGTACAGCTAGTTGATTATAATTTTATTATGATTTAGAAGGCACAAAGTGTGGGTCAGGTTGCACCACGTTGGGTGCCACTTTTAATTTTCATATTGTACGGGTAAAGTAATTAACCGAATAGCAACTTTGTTTAAATATTAATTTGTTAAAAAATAATGATTTCGAATATCTTGCGAGACTTTATTAAAAATTGTTTCTCTTCGCGTGAGAAACAGCACGCTCGATTTTAATCTACCCCCACACTTTAAATGTATTATTGTAAAACTTCTTTTGTTCTATTTATACAAACAAACAAGGTCAGTGTAGCGACAATGGCGAGAATTCGACGTTTAGCAATCGATTGCAAACTATGATTTGCAGAATATTTCGATATGTCATAAGTTTTTCAGTCATGTGTTGAGTGGGAGTGTTGGCAGCTTGTCATTTTAATCGTTGAAGTTTGGTTTCAAAAGTTATTTTAAATCAAAATAATTGATACACTATTTGAATCTCCGATACATTTTAAATCTGCACGTTTCTTAGTTTTTGTATGATGGTGCGCCTAGGTCGAGTGCAAAGTAGAACAAAAATATTTTAGGTTACATTATCCAACAGAATACCTATGACATTCGTATACTTAACTAATGTTAATTCAGCTGTGTAGTTAAACTATCGTGTATTCACGATCAAAAGAGTTCATTATAATAGTTTTTTGAAGTTCAGATACCATAGAAGAAATAAGTAAATATGACAAACTTACTCCAAGTAACTCCCATGCCCTCGCCTCGGCCTTCGCGAAGTTCCAAAGTCCTTGTGTCGACAGATTTCATGAAACGAGATATCGATATTGAGGATGATGAAGAGGTAAATTCTATAGTACCTATATAGATGTATGCTAATACCATATTATGCTACCACAAGTGAAACGAGCAAGTTCTATTTCTGACAGAAAGCGCCAGGCCTCATAAACAATAAACAAAAAATATTACAAATAAGTCTTTCCATCGGGCGAATTAACTGTTTGTTTCATTATTCAGTAGTATACGTTAAAAGTAAGTAAAAAGCAAGAAGCATCAGCATTATCCTCATCTAAAAAACGCAAAACATGGCGGTAGCAAATGTATAACTACTTCTAAAAACATTACAGGACACCCGTAAGAAGCTCGATCCAACCCTCATAGAACACACGAGTATGATCCGCGCGGCGATACCCATACTGCCAATAGCGCTAGCTTACTTCTGCCTCATCTGCAATATCATCGTTCCTGGACTTGGTGAGTCCCACACCCCAAAGCCCGCTTCTGGACTGTTGAATGTTCTGAAGTGGCCTAGAACTCTGAGAACAGTAGGACCTTGACAGAATGGTCGAAAAATCTTACATGTACTCATTTAAACACCCAACATGTAGGGTAGTCATGATTAACAGAAGAAAGAGAAAGAAACCTCATACTCTGGAAATGCTAAGCCGCCTGGTTCCGTACGGAACAAGAGTTTTGTTCAGAGAATTTCGAGAAGTTGGTATTAAGTTTGGGCTAAAGCATCGAACCTAATTTAACAACACTCTTAGCGGAATCAAGTGGTTAATGTCTCCAGGATTTTTCTGTTTCCACCTTGCCTTGGTCTTCCAAAAAGATTTTTTATTCCAGGTCGATGCATCTAGAAAATTTCAAAATTATTACAACCGTTGACTGTTTAGAATGAGTTTTCATCAATTTAAAAAGTTTATATTATTCATTATTTCTAATTGTTTTCCAGGGTCAATATTCAGCGGTCTATTCTGTCTCTGCTTCGGAATACCAAGATTTGGACCCCATGACGGGGCTAAATACAGAATAGGTAAGTTTAATCAACATTAGGTAGACTCATGAGTCGATCGTAATCGGTCAACTTTGACCATTGGTAAGATATGAGTTTATGAGTGATCGGTAAACTGTCAAGAGTCAAACCTACGTTTATCAACATGGCTCCAAAAATCACTTCTGATTGTTAAATTGACTCTGCCACCCACGTGATTCGAAATACTTTCATTCGAAACGTACTGGCAAAAAACTCGATGGCAATCTCGAAGGAGGTCAATTTGTTAGTCATTATCATTAAATATGAGTCAGCAATCTATAGACATGAAATAATGAGCGAATCAAGTAATCGGCGGTAGTACTGGCACATAATGCCGTTATAATTCTACGTCAGAGCTCAACAATTATTGTTCATTGCTCTTATGATTAGCCATAGCGCAGTTTAGACGGGAAGCCGAAAATGTGTTGTTGATTTTGTATTTTTTTCCCACACTTTATTCAAGTGATAACTGTAGAATTGGTGGAATATTTAACGGTTGTAGGGTGAAGTGCACGAGTGTAATTTCGTGTTCTTTAACCTCCAGGAAGTTTCATTAAAGCATCCACCACTTTACTGAATCGTGACGCTGGTTGAGACTAGACTATAAACTACTTAACTGTCTGGTTTTTAAGATTGTTAACTAAAATCTTGCGATATCTTTACACTGGATACTGCCATGATGCACAAATCTTGCGAACCTAAAACAGAAAAACAATCATAATAAGTTAACAACAACAATAAGTACACAGAATTTAGATAATTTCTAACTCGCCTAGAACTAAGGATTTTGTCATTACTAGGATCTTTCATCATAAATTTGCTGGTGGGAGCGGGTCAGCTGTTCACGGTGCTGTTCTGTCTCGTCGGCTGGGGGTGGTCTATCTGGTGGGGCGTCATCATGATCAAGATATCGCGTGAGTACCTTCTATCTGTAAAGTTATCAACATAGGTTTATTATTGCACGAAATATCCCGCGAAATCTGCATTTTCTCACAAGATATCTGAATTTTTTCGGGATTAAAAATAGCCTATGTTAATGAGTACTGTTTTGTAGCTTCCTATCAGTGAAATAATTAACAGAATCGGATCATTATTTTCTGGGATTACTTCCTATAAACTCACAAATCTATTTTTATATCAGTGTTGATCTTTTAAGTGTCATACTTGAAAATATATAAGAGTGCTTTTCTATAATCACCATTCTGAATATTTATTAACAACAATGTCACATAGTACAATTAACAAAACACCTTGTGCGTTTGTAAGATGCGTAAGTACGACGTTTTATAGAGCATGAAGCAAACGCCCTTTAATTTGCAGTAATAATGCACATCGTTGCACAATGCAACAATAACTTTCAAAATCGTAGCCGAGAAATACCTAGCCGTATATTCCAATAACTCCGCGTTGGGCGCCAACCGATTGAACCAACTTAAATGCCACTTTGGGCGCCAAATTTAATAAATTTGTGTTTTTACTCCTTTGTACACGGTTGTTAGAAAGAAATCTTTGAGCGTAATGACCATCCATTGGGATAAACTGTTCATAATTATAATGTTTCTGTGCCTATTTCAGTAAGCGATAAACATTTAAATATTTATTTTTGCAGGTAAATACCGCAGGATAAAGAAAGAAGCGGCTATAGCGGAGGCAGAGGCAGCGCCACCAGTCACCGCTAACAACCACACGCGCGCGTAACACACATCTGTCAAATCAGACATGTGACAGCTGTCAAAATACAAGAATAAATGACAGTCTTAATTATTTTCTCTTTTTGAGACACTTTCTGAAATTTTATGAAAGTGTTTGCAAAAAGAAAAAATAAGTTTGCAAGACAACACAATAAGCAATTCGTGCATTTTTCTGGACACGTATTGTAGATTTCTCTATCAGTTTATTTATGAACGAAAGAAATTAAAATACGTATGTTGAAGCACTTTGCGATCGTGATACTAAATCGGACCAGACAGATTTTGAAATCGTTATTTGGAAAATTAATCGAATAAACTTATTCGACGCATTGTAAATATGAAATTTTAATCATTAGCTCTATTAGTAGCATAATTTTGGCTATTATTATATGAACAAAATAAATAATTAAATAATCCTACAATATTATGTAGAAAATTGTTAAATCTGCTGGTCAGAATTAAATTGTTGACCATGGCAACACCATGGAAAAATAAGAAAATGTTCTGATTGAACGGAACATTAAAAATAAAACCTTCCATTAGGAGTTTTTCGACTTCTTGTAGCGTTTTAATAACTAATTATTATCGTAATACTAATAACTAATATGTACATGGTATTTAAGGCCCCAAGTGCTTCTATTAATATAAATAAATAAATTATAATGTAAGAAAAAATACATTATAATGCCCTGGATATCTTTAGAATGCAATTTTATACAAACCGCTAATGTTATTTTTTTTTACATCGAATAGCAAATATCTATTTCAAAAGTATTTCAGAAAGAAAGAAATGGCGCATATCGCCTGCCATTTTCTTTTTGTAAGCAAAATACAAAAAAAATATGCTTTTTAAAATATGTTAGTCCTTTCAGTATTGTAGAAAAAAATAATTAAAATATATTTACAACCAAATCAGAGATTTTGAAAGCTAATTAACAGGTGAATATGAACTTTCATACTCACAACTGTCAACAAATTATATAAAATTTATATAAAATAAAAATTGTAACACAAAAACCCTAGTTGCTAGGTATTTCTATATACATTTTAGTATTTGAAAAAATCAGATTGTGAAATTATGAATAAAAATAAATACTAATGAAAAGGTTAAAGTTATAACAAATTAACTTTTTCAAGATGTCTCCTTTTGGGATTGCCAGAACAATATAAATAGAAAATCAAATGAATACAAATGTTATTCAAACACAACCTATTACGATTGTGGAAAACAATAAGTTAAATGATTTATAAGAATATAATTATATTATTACGACTTATAATTATTAATGACCAAGTTCTTCCATACAATAGGGTGTTTGACTGTCTACAAAGTACATTGATTTATTACCAACAGACTGTACTTTAATATGGATGAATCAACCTAGTTGAATCATGTAAGAAAACAAAAATGAATCAGATAATAAACTCCATACTGCTTTCAGGCAAGGCGGTTCAATTTTGTAAAATTCTCTTTTCTACATAACAGTCAAAAGCCCTGTTGATTAGTATCTAATTGTATGATTAATTTTAATTGATTAATATAATCTAAGTTGGAAATGTAATCTCAGAATTAAACTTATGCTTGTACACAACGAATGTAATAAAATCTCATTTTGTACTTTATTCTTTTCTTTGTCTACCTTCCATAGAAAAAAATGTATACTTATGACATGTTAATGATTTCAAAATTAACCCTAAATTTCAAAAATGTTTCTAAAACTACATTGCAAATTAACGCAGTCTATAGTAGAGATTGAGTAATAACCCCTACTCATCTGCATCCATATTTTATAACACAAATGAATATGAAAATAGAATTAATGTGATGTCTTTAGTATGATCAAAATGTCATATTAGCCGATTTTAATTTATGTTCAATAAAACAGCTGCAGCTCATAACTCTTAACTGTAGATACTTATGTAGTAGTACCCATAAATGTATTTAAACATTTTGCACTTATATCCCCTACAGTTGGAAACAATGTCCTTCAAACCTAAACCATGTAGAGAATTAGAACCACGGTCCATCACCTAGACTTTGGTTAACACAAGTATTTGCCCTATCCGGGAATCGAACCTTCAACCTCCGGCTTCACAATCGGCTCATCAGTAACTTACGCCACGAAGCCAGTCTTGGAGTTGAAAGAAATTGGAAATCTATAGATGGGTCTTAATTTAATGTGTATTGGGAAGATCTAGGGATTCCGAAGTAATTGAAACTCTCATATAATTTACAATATCACTTTATTATCGGTCCGTTAGATAATAAATAGTGTCCTATACATTACATGCGAGTATGGCGTACATTTGCACTAACGATACAATGAGGAATCAAACATACAAAATTATGTACCGACTGGTAGATAATGCTAATTAGCATTAAGCCCTCCATGGACACCTTTTGTACCATTAAAAATTGTTATGAAATAAAGCATACTACGATAAATTTAAATAGAATTATTGTACGATTCGATTTGGTTGAATCATTCAAGTTAAACAATATGATGAAATGATTCACTTTTGTTTTCATTTTGTTTCACTTCAGTTGATTTAAATTTAATTTGTAATGTTTGAAAACCTCATTTTTATATTAGTGATAAAATGCAATGCTGTAATACTTTTGCATTTTAATAATATTAATATAATGATGTGTACTATTATAATTATGTTGTAGATTTTAAATTGAATTAAAACATAAATAAATCCATAATACGAAAATTTTAGGAACAAAAATTTTAAGAATTATTCATTTAAATTCAATCTTGAATTTAGATTCAATTTATAACATGAGATCTTAAAATATTATTATGTAACCAATTAATTCAAGCACATTCAAGTTGTTTTACGTAAACTGTATAATTTCACAGTTATTATAATTTGGACATCGATCAAGCGTCATTTTCTACTAGATATAATTTAACCGCCGATACTTACACGGTTCTTGCACTTATATACATACGGTGGTCGATTATTCTAATGCTGTAAAATAATGTAAATATCTTTTTGGTGAAATAAATCCTTTGCTAATTATCAATGTTTTTTTTTTTTTTCAGACAATTATTTACATATGCACTTAGGTAATTACGTATGTAAGGACGTGTTCAAACAATAATTTGTAATTATAACATAATAATATAATATCTCTTCTACAAGTCTCATGAACACAGAGAAGAAGAAGAAGATCATCGATTATCGATTTATTGCTCACACGTGGCTAATTAAGTTTTGAAAAGCTGTATTATATTTCATTAAAGTGTTTTCTGTAATATATAATTACATGGAAAAATTATATTTAAATTAAAAATAGTAATCGAATTAATCGAATAAACGACCGCCATTTATCACGATCAGCGCCAAGCTCTCGATGCAATTACTACGATTATGTATCTAAAAAGATACACAAATGTTTTGACAGTATGTATCGTAAGCGATACACACGGAACTGAGGTTGTCCAACATTTCATATATTCTATGTACAATTGATAAAGCGGTAAGATTATTGCACTTTTTTTTTTTAATTATCAATTGATTTATTTTGAATTTGTAAGGGTTCATAATAAATACTTTAGCAATTAGCACCCCAGCCCTTCACGTTCACTGCTCTTTTTCATAAATCTACGCGTGTGCGGGAAAACACACATGTTGTGTTAGCGCAGATTACGTGCCGGCTGTGCGGCGAAACAGCCGTGTGTGTGTGTGTAACAGGGCGCTACTACAGTGCGGATCACATAGACGGCACACCATTGCTGGAAAACACACACGGTCCGTAACGGTGCTTAAATGTAAATACCGGTTCAGCAGTCAACGTTTAGCAAAATGGCGATATGGTATTTGCCAATTAATAATAGCAATTTCATTTAATTTAAAATAAGGAATCTTGAACACACGTCGCAGTATTGAATTAACCCGTCACAATCACACACATAGAACCTGACCCCTAACTAGGATTCCCTGTTTCTAGGGAATCAGGAACTACCAGGATCACGGTCCGACACACACCGACACTCAGAATAACTAATAGATTAGTAGGTTAAATTGGTGGTCCGGTTTTTACCAGTCACGGGTTCGAATTTAGCTCTTAGCAATTTGAATTTACCTTTTATGATAATGTTACTGTTTTGGTTTATGAGAGTGGTTGACGTATCAACAGGCAACGTGCCTAAGACCAATACTACCATTTTCTAAAAGCTGGTTTTGTTTTTTTTTAAACTTTGTAGGTAGTTGATTATATTTAAAATAGTGGAAGTAACTTAAGTGATTTTGTTTTTTTTAATATTCCTTGATATTATTTGAAATTTACTTTAATCTTAATACTTAATTGAATTTTTATTTAATAATTTTGGTTTGCGTCCTCCAATTTTTTTTTTTTTTTCTTGCTTTTATCGGTATATTATTGAAACTACCAACTAGTTTAAATAAAAGACCGATAAACGCAAGATAAAGTGACATTATTGTTTTCTTTATTTAATAATTCATTTGATTGACTTAAAACACGCTGAGTTAATTATTATGTTTTAATAAATTATTTTTATCATTTATTTACAAATCAATGTTCATCTTATGGTATGAAAGGCAAGACGATTTTCTCTAATAAAGCGATAAAATAAATATTTAATGATACGTAATTTATTCTACTATTTACAAATGAATATGTCGTGTCAAAAACATAAAAAAATAAAATTAAAAAAATTGTTAGTCTATGCAGTATTAAAAGTAAAATTAATTTAATCTTTTAACCAAGTTCGTATAGCTGTTACTTTATAATTATATGTTTGTTTTTTTTGTCTGTTTGGGACAAAAAAAAGGAAAAAATGTGAAGTTAAAATATTTGACTTAAGTCAAGGTTTTGCTTAGGCTAATTACCATGGTTCTTGTCTCCATAAATTATGTTTAGTAGAGTTAAGAGGCGCGCCGGGAGACAATTAACAATAATTAATTTATATCTATGTAGATATATACTTCTGTCTCTTTTCCGCGTGACGACAAATTTTTCTCGCGGCTTTGGTCTTAGTGAGGATTTAAATACGTTTCTGTCAATGCTGTACTATATTATTTTATTTTTAATTAAAAATAATTAAATAATGATATACGAACTTGATTCCATAATCATAAGACATTGTACTTATATATCACGGTTCTACGTAAAAGAATAAAATATATTTCTTTGGTTTAATACCAAATCACTCAGTAATGTTTCGTTACATTTTAAAACATGGTTTTAATATGATCTGTTCTTTAAATGTTAATTTTATAAATAATAGTTAATTTATTTAAAAAAAAAAAGTAAAATAAATAGGCAATTTATTCTTAATTCATTAAAAATTAACCCCCTTATTCATAAAAAGTTATGTGACTTTTCATAAAATCGGGCACTACAATTTTGTACTGCGCAGTACTAAGTGACGTTCGATAACTTTTTATAAATAAGGGGGTTAAAATATTCAATCATATTAAAACCACATGAAATACATGGAAAGCGCTAAAAATATTCTATAAATAACTATGAATTATTTAATTTATTATAGGAAACAAATATTATGAGTATTATGACTTGCGAATATAGTTAAGGCCAATTTTTTTATTAAAATCGATTTTAAAGCACGGTTTCTGAAAAACTTATTTAATAAAATCTATGTTTATCGTGCACATTTAAATAAATAGTACTCGTAAATTATAATATTAAAAAAAATATCCTTTTTAATTTAATTTTTCATTTACCATGTTTGGTGATTGAGCTCTAAAACTAACTCCAGAGCAAAAGGTGCGTTCAATATATTCAGCACATAACCCATTTTAAAGATATAATATATACGTATTAAAATCAAAAAATATAATATCGTATAATACTCATATAAAAAAATGAGAATTAAAAAAAGTTTATCAGAAACAATCGATAACTTAGCAATAATTACACGAATTTAGATTTTGATTACAGATTCATTAAAGAACTCATTTAAATATTTCCTTTGTTTTTTTCTTCATTAATCCTAGTGGACTTTTTCTCTGTTTTTACCCGTTCGTTCTTATTCACCGAGCGATTGTTAAACTAAAAAGGTTTTGTTTAAAATAAACTTTCTACAAAAATGTTGGTGTCGCTTCTGAACGCACCCTACTATTGGACTGTTCAAAAAACATTGCCGCTCCTTTCGTTTCCATAAGTTTAGAAAGTGACGGCAACACTTTGTGATCTGTCGCATTTAATTCTTGTTCACCCACAAAGATCTACAAAAAAATTAACCCCCTTATTCATAAAAAGTTATGTGACGTTTCATAAAATCGCGCACTATACATTTGTACTGCGCAGTACTAAGTGACGTTCGATAACTTTTTATAAATAAGGGGGTAAGTTTTCTAAAAAAATGACTGACATTGATTATTTTGAGGTCTATATTATAAACCAATCGTTTTAGATCCGCGAACCTCACTTATTGAACATATTTTCGAAATCAACTAACAATTTAGTTAACCGTTCATAAAATTATTTTTCTTAGAGAACAAATTAATTTGTCCATTCGTTGAAATAAATAATATGAATAAACCAATGGTGTCCATTCATAAACTGAGTTTCATGTATATTTATGACAATATTCGTTTCGGTTCGACAAAGAAAGCTATGTCGCTATGTTTCAGCGTAGCAAACAAACGTCTCAAAAGTACATAATATGGCTCATTAGCAACAAAAACGTGTTATCTCGTCAGCGTGTCGAGCGTGCGATGACACGTTTTTGACGCAAATGAACCTTTTTTTATGATTGTTGACGCGCGTTCGATACGCCTGCAATATTTAGTGCCATAGGTCCCGTAGCTTTACTTTATTGTAGGATACAGTTGTTTTTCTTTTGGATTTCGACTTGAGATAGATTCCTTTCGATTTCCGTATCATCTGCTATCCTGTAAAAAAAACACACGAATTTTTATTCCTTCAAATAAATAAATATATTATAATATATTTTTCTTTAGTATTCGGTTTATAGCTGGGAGAGGATGATAAATTAACGCTCGTATAAAGGTCGCTTGTCTACAATGATTTCAGTGCCACCATGCACTTTGCATTGCAAAATATTGCGTGGCACTGCACTGCGCTCGTTACTTTAGTCTAGACATTGGTTTCTAATTTATTTTATTTGCAGTAATTTTCTTGGAAACTTAACTGAACATATGTTTAATTTTATAATAAAAAATGTGTTCATTTTATATACAATAATAAGGATTTAATTATTACCCTTGCCCTTGTTTACCTATTGTAATTTTTCTGTACTGTGTTTAATTTTGTTTCTGGTGTACAATAAAGAGTTTTCTATTCTATTCTATTATTTATTTGTATTAGTCAGGATGTTTCTGAAACTAATGATTGTAACTTACGCTCTCTCTTGCTCGTCCATTTCTTGCACCAGTCTGTCTCTCTCATTGACTGCAGAAAGTAGTTCCTAGAAAAAGATACAAAAACATAATTAATTTATTACGGACGTAATAACGGTTTTCTTGTTATAGATTTGTTAAAATACGTTAACCGTTAAATTGATTATTCTGATTAATCAGACAGCTGGCGGAATGTACACGCTGGATAGCAGGAGGTACACGCCGGCCAGGAGGAGGTACACGCCGGCTAGGAGGAGGTACACGCCGGCTAGGAGGTACACGGCGGCTATGAGGAGGTACACGCCGACTAGGAGGTACACGCCGGCTAGGAGGTACACGCCGGCTAGGAGGTACACGCCGGCTGGGAGGTACACGCCGGCTAGGAGGTACACGCCGGCTAGGAGGTACACGCCGGCTAGGAGGTACACGCCGGCTAGGAGGTACACGCCGGCTAGGAGGTACACGCCGGCTGGGAGGTACACGCCGGCTAGGAGGTACACGCCGGCTAGGAGGTACACGCCGGCTAGGAGGTACACGCCGGCTAGGAGGTACACGCCGGCTGGGAGGTACACGCCGGCTAGGAGGTACACGCCGGCTAGGAGGTACACGCCGGCTAGGAGGTACACGCCGGCTGGGAGGTACACGCCGGCTAGGAGGTACACGCCGGCTAGGAGGTACACGCCGGCTGGGAGGTACACGCCGGCTGGGAGGTACACGCCGGCTAGGAGGTACACGCCGGCTAGGAGGTACACGCCGGCTGGGAGGTACACGCCGGCTAGGAGGTACACGCCGGCTAGGAGGTACACGCCGGCTAGGAGGTACACGCCGGCTAAGAGGTACACGCCGGCTAGGAGGTACACGCCGGCGGGGAGGTACACGCCGGCTGGGAGGTACACGCCGGCTGGGAGGTACACGCCGGCTGGGAGGTACACGCCGGCTAGGAGGTACACGCCGGCTAGGAGGTACACGCCGGCTGGGAGGTACACGCCGGCTAGGAGGTACACGCCGGCTAGGAGGTACACGCCGGCTAGGAGGTACACGCCGGCTAGGAGGTACACGCCGGCTGGGAGGTACACGCCGGCTAGGAGGTACACGCCGGCTAGGAGGTACACGCCGGCTAGGAGGTACACGCCGGCTGGGAGGTACACGCCGGCTAGGAGGTACACGCCGGCTAGGAGGTACACGCCGGCTGGGAGGTACACGCCGGCTGGGAGGTACACGCCGGCTAGGAGGTACACGCCGGCTAGGAGGTACACGCCGGCTGGGAGGTACACGCCGGCTAGGAGGTACACGCCGGCTAGGAGGTACACGCCGGCTAGGAGGTACACGCCGGCTAAGAGGTACACGCCGGCTAGGAGGTACACGCCGGCGGGGAGGTACACGCCGGCTGGGAGGTACACGCCGGCTGGGAGGTACACGCCGGCTGGGAGGTACACGCCGGCTAGGAGGTACACGCCGGCTGGGAGGTACACGCCGGCTGGGAGGTACACGCCGGCTGGGAGGTACACGCCGGCTAGGAGGTACACGCCGGCTAGGAGGTACACGCCGGCTAGGAGGTACACGCCGGCTAGGAGGCGGTACCTGCAGCAGCAGGCGCTCGCGGCGCTTCTGTCCGGGCGTCTTGCGCCACTCGTCCACCCCCAGCGACAGCCGCAGCTCCCGCGCCAGCAGCTCGAAGCGCCGGCTCAGGTCCTCCTCTTGTTCTCTGTGGACAGCCATTCAACGCTCGTAGAACATCACTATCACTACTCACTAATATTATCGATGCTAACGTTTGTGTGTCTGTCTTCTCTTCACGCCGAAACGGCCGAACTTACTATTCAAGTTAAGGTTTTAAATCGTGGGCAAAAAAGTAAATTTTATAATGACAAAACAGAATAGTTGACGGCTCGCGACAAGCCACAACTATTCTATATTCATCACCACAAACATCAACTCATATCCGCACACTGCTGAGTACGAATCTCCCTCACTTCCATGAGGGTGAGACCATAATCCACCACTTATTTCTGAAATTATTCCCATGTAGGCATGTAGGTTTCCTTCACTGAAAAGCGAGTGATAATTACGTACATCTTTTACAAGAAGCACTTTGAAACGTGTCCACACAAGGAGTTGAACACACGACCCTCTCTTTAGAAGGCGGACGTTCTCCGCCTAAACTGTCACCACTTAATAGCTGCCACCGCTTAATTCTATCTTGTCAAGTGAGACCCGTGCTCAGCAGTGGGCCAATATGATGATGATGATGATGATGATGATGATGATGATGATGATGATGATGATGATGATGATGATGATGATGATGATGATAATTATAATATTATCTATGTATGTGGTGATACTCACAGTATATTAAGTTGCATCTGCCGCCGAAGCAAAGCATTCTTCTTGTTAACTAGATTGAACCACTGCGACATGAGGTGGGCTTCTTCCTGTCAATAACATACACACGCGCGCGCATTAGACAAGGATAACAAACATTTGTATAAAAAAATAGACAGAAAAAAACAACAGATTTACAGACGGTTTATAGACCATTTGTCAACTTTAACTGTGTAGTAACGAATGTCGATGAAACAAGCAGGTCGTTTCCCTGATGGTAAGCGGCACTATTCTTACAATTCAAGATTGAGACTTACTTCATTAATGCATCATTTTATCGATAGAGCAAAAACAACTTGGTTAACACATTTAAGGTAACTTCAAGGTGGACTTCAATGAGTCGCGGCCTCACGTCACAGACGCGCGCGATATGTCAAATGTTTCGCGTGCATCTGTCGGCAGAGTCAGTCGCGTCAGTCGCCAGTCACGGAAGTCCACATTCACATTTAAATAATAATTGAGTTTTTAGTTATTAATATCAAGTTATATGTTTAACGGGAAAAGCGAAAGCGGCTGGGAGGAGTTTAGACCGCAGGGGGTGAGGGGGAAGGGATGTTTGGTCCAGCTGCGTATTTCCGAAGCACTGGTAGAGTTAATGGAGTTTCCTTTTCCTGTGCGAGATTGAGGCACGAGTCACCACTTGAAAGGGAAATGTCCCAAACTCAAACCATAATCAGTTAGTTAGTTTAGTAGATCATATTTGATTTATAACTTATTTTTATTTAACTATATGAGGCTTAAGTGTTTCGATTTATAAATGTAATTTGTATTTTTGCCTACTGGCAATAAATTTATTTCAGTTTAGAGTTTTAAACTCGTCACGTCAACACTCGAAATTTTAACATATCAAACTAATAATAAATCGAAAATATTAGGTTCCTCATGAATAGACCCAGATACATTTGGAGGGGGCTCAAGCCTCGTAGCTCGATAAATCCACTACTGAAATGATAATTATACAGGGTGTCCCACGGTTATGCCACATGGAGGGAAAGTACCTTAAATATTGTAGATGGAACATTTTACTGAAAGAAGACATTATTTGAATTTAACAAACAATTTAAACTGCATTCGTAGATATTTAAATAATTACATGGTTGAACCGGGAATCGAACCCGTTACACGAGAAAAATAATCACCACGTAGCTTTATTATGCCGATCGAAAGGCTTCATTATCAGGATTATTTTTTGCTAAATAACATGGTGTCAGAAATAAAAGGAAGGCTATGAATTAAAGCATACTTTCACTCCGTGTGGCATATTTGTGGGACACCCTGTATATGATATTAATATAATACAGTCACTCCTTTCTCCCGTTGGGATATGCAGAGACTACATCTTTCCACATTCTAAGATCAGTGACTGAGTATTTAATTTTTTTTTTTATCAGTATTTAAAAAAATTACAGTATAACATAGATTACTCTCGGGGGGTTATCTACCTCTCAACTATAAATACGTTTAAATACATTGATGAGTTAGATACAATGAAGCTGAAAGTTAAAATCTCTTTACCCAACGTACAGGCGGTTTCGCACACGCAAACAAAGGTTTTCTCCATTTCCTCTAGAAATAGATAGAAAGTGACTAAGTATCTTATTAGGTAGATGGCGACACTTAACCCATCGCGTGTCAATAATAAATAAGACCATATAGGGTCATAATGACCTAACCGTCCCGACCCCTCGACAATCGGACAATAGAAAAAAAAACACATATTTTATTTTCTTTGACAATCGAAGGGTTAAGCCGGTTAGGAATTAATTATGACCATATACCGCTTCCAGCGATATGACCGCCCATTGTGCCTAATATTAAGTTGCTATACTAGCTGCATCCCGCAGTTTCACCCGCATTGACCATCATCTCACAGGAACTGTAATTTTTTTTTTTTCAAGTTAAAAATTAGCCTAATAATTATTACACTTTTTCTATTATGATAAATTGAAGCATCTGAAATTATAGTGATGGAAAAATTCAACGCCACCTTATAGGAATTAGTCTTTTTGTGCCACAGATTAACAAAGGTTTAACAAAATGAACGATGCAGTAAAAGCGCGTGTCAAAACAAAGACGATTTCTAACTACACCCCAACGTCACGCGTGAGCGAAGCGAGCAGAAATAAATATTTAAGGTTTGCTATGAGCATAATTATCTAGTACTCTAGATTAATCTCAGAAAGCAATAATTTTGAAAATCGGACAGAATATAAGCGAGCGCATAATATACTCTTATATTTACGCCCATTTCGCTCAGATTTAGTCGTTATATTAATTCCAAAAGAAAATACAGGCAAGCTAGTTGCATACTGTTTGTGTATGACAGCGTATGATTATGCGAATTTATAAATTATGCGACTCAGGCAGCACCTAAATGATTATATTCTTAAAATACTACTAGGGGACTGTAGGAAAGCGAATATACATATTATTCCGCTCGCTTCGCTCTCACACCCCGGCCCGTACCTCGGCGCCGTCAGCGCCTTCCGTGCCAATATATTACAATAGGAGAAAGCGGAAGGGAGGATAAATATTTCCTCGCTCGCTGTGCTCCCCCCCCTACCTCCGAGTTGTCGGCGCCCTCCATGACGGCGCGCAGCTGCTTCTCGAGGGCGGCGGCGCGCTCGTCGATGGCGCGCTGCTCGCGCTCCAGGGCCTCCAGCTCCGACTGGATGTACGAGCCGGCCTCCGCCTTCTGGAACCGAGGGGTCAGCATCATATAAAAAAAAATTGAAAATACAGCATGAAATTCACGTTTACGAAAATGGATTCCAAATATTTTATTTTCAACAGTTCTATGTTCAAAATTGCACCATTTTCTAATTAGTGGAAACTCAGTTCGGCTGTAGTTTTATTGACCCGACTGCGACAAAGTCAGGTAGAATGCCGATTTCAACGGTCCCTATGGTTGTCCCCTGACCTCGTCCGCGTTCTCCTTGTCCGGCGTGAGGCGATCGACGAGCGCCGAGAAGGAGTGCAGCGGCGACCGTCTCTCTTCCCCGCTGCCCGCACTCTTCACACTCTTCGCATCGTCACTGTTGCGCTCTTCTGTGGAGAATTCATATTATTATAAAAACCTCACCCGATCTTAAGCCTCACTTAATCTAAAACCTCATTTGATCTAATACCTCACCCGAACTCAGCCAATCCTTTGATTGGCTTTGACCTCATTAGATTTAATACCGCACCCAATCCAAAACCTCAGCCAATCTAAGACCTCATTTGATCTAAAACCTCACCCGATCTACAACCTCAGCCAATCTAAGACCTCATTTGATGTAAAACCTCACCCGATCTAAAACCTCACCCGATCTACAACATCAGCCAATCTAAGACCTCATTTGATGTAAAACCTCACCCGATTTAAAACCTCACCCGATCTACAACCTCAGCCAATCTAAGACCTCATTTGATGTAAAACCTCACCCGATCTAAAACCTCAACCAATCTAAGACCTCATTAGATCTAAAACCTCACCCGATCTATCCGGACTGAGTGACTTCCTAGAGTTAGGCGAGGAGCACTCGCGAGCCAATAACGCGTCCAGTTGCTCCATGCCGCCCGCTGGAACAGAAACAACATGGTTTTAAGGGAGCCACACACGGGACTGCTTAAGCAGTCGCGACCGCTCCCAGCAGTCGGCAGCCCGAGCAGTTGTATGTAAGCCATCAACAAACACGAATTATAAATACTGATATAATCAATTATGGAAAGGATGTGACGACACCACGCATGGACCCTACACAGCCTATTGGTCTGGAGTTCCAGGAAACAGTAGAGGGTTTCAGGGAGTTGGTGTAATAATTTTCGCTGGGATTGTGGCAATTACAAATTGCACTTTGTACCAAGGTGTTAAAATCTATGGATTGCTTACCATGCATGCCTGCAGCGAACTCTTCCATGACAGAATTCCTGCTGATAATCTCGACCGTAGGCCGCACCGCGCGAGAGGGAGACAGTGGCGATGTGGGACTGAAAGGGAAGATAACATACAACACAATACAATATACAGGGTGTAACATAAACCATGTTATATAAATGATGTTACAAAAATGACAAATTATAACAGTAAATTAAAATATATCAAATATTCCGAGCAATTTCAAAACACAGGAAAATAAGTAAATCGAACAGCTAAGCGGTCGGATTCAGTGTCTTGGCGGCGCTTTTATTGCCCCACCCAAGCTACAAAACGTAGGAACTCTGAGGTAATCAACATTTTATTTCAAGGTATTTAAAGCCACACAAGTGATATTGTAGGTCGATAGTATAGTGCATGTATGTACCTGACTATGCCAGCTCTGGCGTCGGCGATTAGCTTTCTCGCTCTCTCCCGTAGCATCGCTTGTCTCTCTTCCTCTGTCATTGGCTACAAATATTAAGAGAAATATATTAACAGTGGCTAAATATTCAATTTGAGCATAGAGGCTAAATGTAAAAAAAAACGTATCACGATCATAAAGTATATATATCCTGACCCTTAACTAGGATTTTCTGTATCTAGGTAATGAGGAACTACGAGGTCCGTGGTCCAAGAAACACCCAGACTCGGAGCAAACTGTGTTTCACACTAATTTTTGCCCTGTGCGGGAATCGAACCCGCTTCTCACGCTTCGCGGTAAATAAACTGCACAAGCGCCGTATTTACTTAGTTTTCAAAACATGGATCCGATACTATGAACAAAAATTTTGCAAAAAATTTGGTGTCTAATTTCTTGATCGATTGTCGAATTTGCTCGGTTGGGCGTATTCCAGATCCGGCGGTAGAATCGGTGAACTTTTATGAGGGCCCTCTAGGGGCCCGTGTGTTTTTTTTTATATTTTTCCAATATTTATTTTACAATAAAGAAAAATGGCAGGCTTGTTTGGTAAATTTGAGTTTTCAATGATCTAAATTTCTTCGTTCAACTTTTTAAATGTGAAAGCATTTGTGAAAATTCTAAATTACGTACCTTTTTAGGGCTTGCATCCCCATTCCTAAATCCATTCTCCTTTTCTTCTCTTTCCTTCGAATTCTGCCTTTTGATTCTGTCCTTTTCTCTCGCTTCCCTTTTCGTAGCCTCTAGCAGTTGTCTCGCTCTCTCTTTGAGCTCATCATGACGCGACAACAATTGCTACTCGACCAATGACGGAACAGCACGGTAATGTGTCAATCAATGAGAGAACGGCACACGATTGTTTCGACCAATGGGTGATCAGCGCATCAAAATTCGAGCCAATCACAGGCAAGCGTTGTAAACACGGTCCAATAGCAAGCGGGGTTGTTATAGCGTCGGTCCAATGAGAAGCGTAGTGACGTCACACGATAAGCCATGTTTTTGGAGCATATGATGGAAAGAAAATAAGTTTTCATATAGAAAAAATCGCTGGGTGCAGGGTTTATGAATATGGAATCTAAACGTTTTATTTCAACCTTGCTAATTTAAAAGTTGCTACATCTAATTTAAAAAGTCCACCATGTTTTTCAAATAGTTGTCAAAGTTTGTAAATATCAGTTCAGCAGTAGTTTTTTTTCAAATTTTAAACAAATATGAAGACCCAAATCTTTGTGATACTTCTACAAAGGGGTATTTTATGTTATATCTGTCGCCGGCATATTGTATAATTCATCATATTACATTTTTCTAAAACCTTAACATTAAAAAACGCTAAGGCGGAAGTGAAACGTAACTCCCGCTCTAGCCTTCTAATCTACCACATTTAAGTTGCGCTCCGCCTAGACTAAAATAGATATATTTTTAAACTCTAAAGCTGGGTCTACATAATATGTAACTGTGACGGCGACTCCGTGACCGTGTACTCGCTACCCCAAATATGGACGACAGCTGTTACATTTTACTGCGACCCCCTCAGGAGACCTTGAGTGAATTGTTGCGCGACTCCGTGACCGTAACAAATACGCGTGACAAAACCGTTGTTCCGCTTATTTATTACGCACAAAGAGACGGCCACAGATGTAGGCCTAGCTTAAAATTGTTAATTTCGTTTTTTCAGTTTAAATTTGTTTAGTTTAGTTGATAGTTGATTGATTTATTTTTTATTCTTCTCTGTGTATATGAGACTTAAGTGTATGAACTTGAGTTTAGAAATAGCGAGCGTTATTGCCTACCACCAATTTTGCTCTCTTTTTTAAGTTTTGTATATATAAAGTAAATCCGTCATTAGATGAAAGACCTAAGAATAACCTCGTTTACATTATAAAATTAAGATCTGAAGAATTTTGTGAAATAAATAAATTGTTAAATAACGGATTAAATAAAACGCCGACGAGAGACCTACCTAGATATGCATAATTATATTGTAAGTTCCACTACAAACCATGATAAAGAACACACTACAAAAAAAAACTAGCATTTCAAATCTGACAGCCACAACACAAACTCTACAACACAACCGGACAACTCACCGGGGTCGGTTTCGGCAGCTCGGGGGTGGGTGGTTTCGGTTGCACGCTGTCGGTTGGTTGCGGTTCACCTGGTTTTGGAGTTGGTTCGACGTGATTAATAATTCTGTTGTCAGTTGTTTAAAAAACACTTGGAGAAAAGAAAATATGATTTTTATCTAATTTATATTTATTTAATTTTAAATTATTCAAAATTAACCATTACACTTACACAGTATGCGCCAATTATGGTTATTATATTGTAGTTAATATTAAATTTAATTCATCATCAATTACACTTTTTGTTTATTTGACTGAGTGACGAGACGAGCAAGTCGTTCACCTGATGGTAAGCGGTACGCCTGCCCATAGCAGTCACAGCACCACCCAGAACCCTGCATTGCATAATCCTGCGCGGCACTGCACTGCGCTCGTCACCCTGAGACATCGGCTCTAAACTCTCATATGCCCAGTGATTACGTTTACGATCTTGTTTAAGAGGATATGTTATAATATTACAATCCTGGAATATCATCTTAAAATTGCTTATCCCTGCGGTTTCGCTCGCGATTTCCGGGATAAAAAGTAGGTACTATTATTACACTAAACATTAAAATTCGTTCGCTTTACCTTACTATATTCTCGTTATAAATTGGTTGTAACAGTTTGGTTGGTTGTCAACCGAATGTGGTTGAAACTGGTTGGTTGTAGGTTGTACCCGGTTATAGTGAACACTTACTTGATTGTTTATCCGCTAGTTTGGTTTCACTGTTATTCAGTGCATTCTCGTTTGGTGAGTCGGTCGGTTGCGGGTCGGTTGATTGTCGACCGAATACGGTTGTAACTGGTTGGTTGTAGGTTGTGTCCGGTTGCAGTGATGTTAGCGGGTCCGTTATCGCCGGTTCTATGGTTGGCGGTTTTGATTCGGGTTTTACTGTAATTAGATACAATAAATTTTAAATAAACGGCAACTCTTGTAGTTTTCTCGTTTTTCCGTGATTTCTGGGAATTTAGTTGGCCTATGTTAGTGAGTAGCCGGCTATATTCCTTACAAACAAAATTTTTTCACCCGTTTGGCCGTTGGGCGTAAACGAAATATAATACTAGCTGCTCTCCGTGGCTTCACTCACGGCGATAATTATGATATAATGTTATTCTAAGACCAAAAAGTATATCTAAGATAATTTTAATATTTACATTACACACAATAACTAGAAGCTGGTGAAATTTACGTTACATAGATACATACCAAGCTAATTATATATTAAACGTGTAAAAAATAAAAACCATTAAGTACCAGCGTCGTTCCCGTTGGTGGGCGCCGGCTCGTCCTCCTCGTCCGACGCGAACGGGTCCGTCAGCTCCTTGCGCGTCATCAGCTTCTCCGGCCGCGCCGGGAGGGGCTGCGGGGGCATGGTAACGTTAAGGCCGATGATTGCTTTTTTTTTTAAATATTATTTGTTCTACAAATGCAAACATTAAATATAATTTTTGACATCAATTAATTTTAAAAGTTCGTGCTGAATCCATAGGCTCTCGAACAAGCGTTAGCTGTTTTTCAGGAGCCAGTCGCTTCTCCCATAATATTAATCCATTAATCTAACATATCAATGTTCAAACAATTGTAAAACTGAAATGAATTTGAAGGAAATAGAGTTTACCTCTATGACAGGATCAGTGAACCACTTGGCGGTGGGCTTGGCGCCCTTGTACGCCTCCGGGGTGCGCGCGCGGGGCGCGGGGGGCGCCGGCGCCGCGGGGGGCGCCTCCACGGACCTGGCGCAAACACAACACGTCACATTCCGACTTATCTCCAAAACTATCGGGAAGTGTCAGTAAAGCATCGCCCATTTTTATATTATTACTGATGGTGGTGAATTTCACGTAAGGTTTGAAATTGAAGGAGTTCGAACATCTTTATATGGAAGATGGATGCTGTATGGAAAATTAAAAAAATGGCGTCGGATAGATATGCCACAAATGTTTTATGTCCTTTTCACAATTCGCCTCCCGTCCGATTTTAGTAACAACTAGTTGTATTGCTGTTTTCTCCACCATTGTTCCACCAAAATAATCGTGACACTTAAAAACTAAATATATAAATAATAAATCCTAGCATTTGGGCGTAACCAACTCAGAAATAGTAACATTTGTATGGCTGAATACTTGTTACATAAGGGAGTTACATAAAACCCGTGTTTATCAGTAGACGGATATGGATTGTATTATTATAATAATGATAATGATGATTATGATAATGATAATGGTGACAAGGATGATGATAATGGTTATGTTGATGATGATGATGATGATGATGATGATGGTGATGATGATGATGATGATGATAATGATAATGATGAGGATGACGATGATGATGATAATGATAATGATGAGGATGACGATGATGATGATAATGATAATGATGAGGATGACGATGATGATGATAATGATAATGATGAGGATGACGATGGTGATGATCATGATAATGGTGACAATGTTGAGGATAATGGTGATGCTGATGCTGATGATGATGTTGGTGACGATAACGATGATGGTGTTACTGACAGCGGGCGCGGGCGCTCGGCGTGGCGCGAGCGCCGCATGCTGACCTCCCGGCTGAACAGGTCCCGCGGCAGCGCGCCGTCCGTGTCGTGGCGCCCCACCAGGTACGACGACTCGATCTCGTCGTTCCCTGGGGGAATGGAGCATTGTCATTTACAAGAGTACAGCTTCCTGCCTAAAGGTGGACTTCCGTGGGCCGGCCGCCGCCGTCTGACGCGCCGACGCTGCGGACACGTCGACCAATACTCACAGCAATGTTCCTTGACACCCCAAAGACCATTTACCAAAAAAAAAAACAACCGTAACTTTCTTAAAATTATTACAAAAAAAATTATTAATTAAAAAATAATTCAGTAAATGTATAAAATTCATAAATAAAATAAAATTACATTTTAGTACATATCATAAAGAAAAATTACAAAAAACAAAACACATTTTTTATTGCACAATGAAATGGGGAATGAAACAACGAAAAAACATTATAATATATTTAAATTATAATATAATTATAATAACTCACCCAACTGTTCAACTTGTAATTCGCTACCGGTGAAATGCGCTCTCAGTTGAAACAGGTAAGTCATTATCTGAAAAACAAAACACGTTATAAGATTCAAAACCTTTAAAAAACGTGTCTAACATTTTAATACTACAATAAAATAATTTATAAAAATGTTCATGCTCTTGTATTTTTGACTTGACTACTGCAAGCCTGATTCTTACTTTGTCTAAATTGTAGTTTTTTTACCTGACTGCAAAGAGAAAGATTATGTTTATAATTCCCTCCATAACTCTGCAGACAGCCGCTGCCCTCTATCCGCCGCCGCCAGCCTTTCTCTCCCTCCGCCGCTGCCGCCTCTCACCGCGCGATGTATCGTCTAACCCCTTCACGCGGCCCTAACGTGGCCCTAACGTAACGCGGCTTTTTCGTGGCAGATAAAATCCTAACCGGGGCGCGGTGAGCACGGGCGAGATGCCGAGCGCGGCGCTGGCGGCCACGTTGCGCTCCGCCCCCTCGGGCTGCAGCCCGGAGGAGGCGCCGCACGAGGGACAGTACCCACCGCGAGGCGGTCGGGCGCGGTGAGCACGGGCGAGATGCCGAGCGCGGCGCTGGCGGCCACGTTGCGCTCCGCCCCCTCGGGCTGCAGCCCGGAGGAGGCGCCGCACGAGGGACAGTACCCACCGCGAGGCGGTCGGGCGCGGTGAGCACGGGCGAGATGCCGAGCGCGGCGCTGGCGGCCACGTTGCGCTCCGCCCCCTCGGGCTGCAGCCCGGAGGAGGCGCCGCACGAGGGACAGTACCCACCGCGAGGCGGTCGGGCGCGGTGAGCACGGGCGAGATGCCGAGCGCGGCGCTGGCGGCCACGTTGCGCTCCGCCCCCTCGGGCTGCAGCCCGGAGGAGGCGCCGCACGAGGGACAGTACCCACCGCGAGGCGGTCGGGCGCGGTGAGCACGGGCGAGATGCCGAGCGCGGCGCTGGCGGCCACGTTGCGCTCCGCCCCCTCGGGCTGCAGCCCGGAGGAGGCGCCGCACGAGGGACAGTACCCACCGCGAGGCGGTCGGGCGCGGTGAGCACGGGCGAGATGCCGAGCGCGGCGCTGGCGGCCACGTTGCGCTCCGCCCCCTCGGGCTGCAGCCCGGAGGAGGCGCCGCACGAGGGACAGTACCCACCGCGAGGCGGTCGGGCGCGGTGAGCACGGGCGAGATGCCGAGCGCGGCGCTGGCGGCCACGTTGCGCTCCGCCCCCTCGGGCTGCAGCCCGGAGGAGGCGCCGCACGAGGGACAGTACCCACCGCGAGGCGGTCGGGCGCGGTGAGCACGGGCGAGATGCCGAGCGCGGCGCTGGCGGCCACGTTGCGCTCCGCCCCCTCGGGCTGCAGCCCGGAGGAGGCGCCGCACGAGGGACAGTACCCACCGCGAGGCGGTCGGGCGCGGTGAGCACGGGCGAGATGCCGAGCGCGGCGCTGGCGGCCACGTTGCGCTCCGCCCCCTCGGGCTGCAGCCCGGAGGAGGCGCCGCACGAGGGACAGTACCCACCGCGAGGCGGTCGGGCGCGGTGAGCACGGGCGAGATGCCGAGCGCGGCGCTGGCGGCCACGTTGCGCTCCGCCCCCTCGAGCTGCAGCCCGGAGGAGGCGCCGCACGAGGGACAGTACCCACCGCGAGGCGGTCGGGCGCGGTGAGCACGGGCGAGATGCCGAGCGCGGCGCTGGCGGCCACGTTGCGCTCCGCCCCCTCGGGCTGCAGCCCGGAGGAGGCGCCGCACGAGGGACAGTACCCACCGCGAGGCGGTCGGGCGCGGTGAGCACGGGCGAGATGCCGAGCGCGGCGCTGGCGGCCACGTTGCGCTCCGCCCCCTCGGGCTGCAGCCCGGAGGAGGCGCCGCACGAGGTACAGTACCCACCGCGAGGCGGTCGGGCGCGGCGCGCGCGCACACGTCGGCCGCGGTGAGCACGGGCGAGATGCCGAGCGCGGCGCTGGCGGCCAGCGCGCAGCGCACGTTGCGCTCCGCTTCCTCAGGCTGCAACCCGGAGAAGTCGCTAGAAGTAATAAAACTTAAATTTAAAAAATCATATTCTACTTCCTTCCAATATCTTAAACTTTGACGATGATGATGATGATGATGATGATGATGATGATGACGAAGATAAAGAAGAAGACGATGGCAACTATGATGACCATGATGACGATAATGATAATAAAGATGATGATGACGATAATGAAGATGATGATGATGATGTTGACGATGATAATGATGATGATGACAGTGATGACTCTGATGATTATTATGATGATGATGACGATGATTATGATGATGATGATGGCAATGGTGATTATGATGACGATGACGACGGCGATGATAGTAATTATGATACTGATAATGATAGTGAAGATAATGACGTGCATGACGTTGATGACGATGATGACGACGATGATATTAATGATGATTATGATGAAGTTGAATATGATAATTATGATGAAAACAATAAAGCTTGCAATACTGACATGAGGTCCGGTCGGTAGTGGTGCACGATGGCGCAGAAGGCGAGGCCGGAACGGAAGCTGGTGGTGAGGTTGGTGACGCGGCAGGAGCGGTACTCCCGCGTCACGAACTGGACCCACTCCAAGAGGTCCTGCACCTGGGGGAGGAAGTTAACATCAAGATATCATCATCATTGGAAAAAAACAGAAGTTGATTATGTCTTGGGAAGTTGGCACTGTAACTGTTATGGGATCTATGTAATAATATGTGATCGTAGTGAATTTCTGTTTCTATCATTCGGAACAAACCTACCGGAGTTTTGTCCTTATCAAATTTCCCCGGGAACAACTTCTCCATATCAGCCGTGGGTGTTCTATCGACATCTTCGTCCTTCTCGTTATCATTGCGGTCCAACGCGATGCTGTTCAGATTGGTTTTCAGCTCCAGAGGCTTCAGATTCCTTTTAGCAACCGTCTTGGATTTAAACACCACCTCTTTGAAGTTGTCTATCTTCTCTATGGGCGTCGAGGTCTTTATTTCCGGCTTCTTAAGTTCCATTTTGGGTGTGTATTCGAGCTGGAACTGGGAAAAAAACATTAGATAAGTGGTATGAGTAAAAGACGGATTGATGTTCTTTGTGTGAATGAGACCAGGCGGAAAGGATGTGACACCACCACACATGAACCTTACACAGCCTATTGGTCTGGAGTTCCAGGAACCAGTAGAGTGTGTCAGGGAGTTGGTGTAATGCTTTCCGCTGGGATGTAGTCTCTGCCTCTTCCAACGGGAGAAAGGCCTGACTTTATGTATGTATGTATGCATGCTTAATAACCTAATGGTAATGTCGACCTTACTCAGACGACCCAAGGGCATATATGGCTTAGTGACTGCTATCAATCGATAAAAACTGGAACCAACAACTTATGGGCCATTCCGACTGTTCTTTGTTCTGAGATGTTCCAATAAAGAGTTTATCTATCTATTATATCCATTGAGCATCATGAGTGATATGAGCATGGTGTATAATTTTGGTGTATATTTTTTTTTTATCTATTTATTTATTTATTTTATTCTATGTATATAAGGAAAGCCACCGTCCGATGTACTAATTACTCCTCTCCGTGCATGGTTGTCTGGAAGAGATCGCTCTGAGCGATAAGACCGCCCATTGTGACACTAATTGTAAAATTTGTTTTGTTCTAGTTTTTAAGTTTTCTTTGTTCTTTGGTGTTTCAATAAAGAGTTTATCTATCTATCTATCTATAATATGAGCATTGTGAACGAAATAAGCTTGATGCACAGTGGAATGAGCATTGTGAGCTTAATGAGCCTGATAAGCGACATAAACATTCTGAATGAAATGAGCATTGTGACCGAAATAAGCACAAATGTAATGAGAAAAATGAGCGATATTAATTAAATAAATTTTATTTAGTTACAAAGGCATCATAATTGTTGAAAAAACAACAATACCTTCTCTTCCTTAGGGCTGGGGTCCTGCGGCGTGGGTGTGGCGCTCGTCCCCGGCGACTGCGGCGCGGTGGGCGTGCGCGAGGTGTCGAAGTTGAGGCTCTGGACGCTGTTGGGGGTGGCCGCCATGTCGCTGGTGGTCAGGCTGTTGGTCATCTCCTCCATTTGTTGGCGGAGGTCTAACATCTGGAGGGTGCGGAATCGTATTTATTAACTAGCTGAGCTTTGCGGAATTTCTATTTTCCTGCTAGAACTCTTTATGTTCCCGGGGTTTAAAACAAGGAAAAAATAAAAACAAAATGGCGGCGGTTGGTTATGCCGCAAATGGTCTATGCCCTTTCAATTAATAATCAATTTCATGGTATGATGCAACGGTCGTATACATCGCTTTATCGTAAATAATATGTTTTATAAATATACAGATCGGTAAAGCGTAAAAATCTGCACAGAACGCTGCAGTTTCTACCCCAAAGTATCGATTTACAAAATTTTAGTTTTTTTCTCTTTACCTGTCTAGTGGAATGATCCGACAACGTGTAAGTGTCGTCTTCGTCCAAGTCTTCCAACACGGCGATGTCAGAGTTATTGTTGACGGAGAGTAAGGACGCCAGCGACTGCATGTCCTCATCTCTGGAACAAAAATATCATTGAGCCTGT
The DNA here is from genome assembly GCA_912999815.1 of Campaea margaritaria. NCBI lineage: Eukaryota > Metazoa > Arthropoda > Insecta > Lepidoptera > Geometridae > Campaea > Campaea margaritaria. Next base: position 6,926,862 of record OU538814.1, read on the forward strand.
AAAACAATTTTCACCAAAAAAATAGATAGATAGATAGATAGATAGATAAACTCTTTATTGAAACACCACAGAACAAAGAAAACTTAAAATTAGAACAAAAAAAATTTTACAATTAGTGTCACAATGGGCGGTCTTATCGCTCAGAGAGATCTCTTCCAGACAACCATGCACGGAGAGGAGTAATTAGTACATCGGACGGTAAAATAAACTCCTTATACAGAATTTCAATTAATTGGAGATATTTTTCCAGTTATTATGATTAAGAAATAACGAAATGTGTGCTGGCACAAGACAGTCTAAAAAAAAATTTAAAACTCAGAATTTTCCTAAAAATAAAATTATTAAAAAAAAACAATTTCAAGAAAAATATTTTGAACAAAATTTTTTTCCCAATAATATTTTATATAAAAATATTTCATGAAAGATATTTTAAAAAATATACGAAACCTAACTCTCTCTTTCTTTCTATCTTCATTAAGTTATACATATATCTCCCTCTTAATTTCCGTTTGCCTCGCCCGATCACACTTTTCGTAACGCATTCACCAGCTAACTTCCCAAGTCAAGCGTGCGTAAAGAAGTTTTACTTCAAAAACTACTAATCTTTGAGTTGAACTTCAATCTTGACTTGAACACCAGGCCACCAGGCCACCTTGTGCGTGGTGGGGTCGAGGGGCACGGAGCAGTGTGCGTACTCACGTGGCCTGTCCCTCCCGCAGCAGCACGCAGTGCAGCGTGAGGTGCAGCGCGGCGGCGGCCACCTTGTGCGTGGTGGGGTCGAGGGGCACGGAGCAGTGTGCGTACTCACGTGGCCTGTCCCTCCCGCAGCAGCACGCAGTGCAGCGTGAGGTGCAGCGCGGCGGCGGCCACCTTGTGCGTGGTGGGGTCGAGGGGCACGGAGCAGTGTGCGTACTCACGTGGCCTGTCCCTCCCGCAGCAGCACGCAGTGCAGCGTGAGGTGCAGCGCGGCGGCGGCCACCTTGTGCGTGGTGGGGTCGAGGGGCACGGAGCAGTGTGCGTACTCACGTGGCCTGTCCCTCCCGCAGCAGCACGCAGTGCAGCGTGAGGTGCAGCGCGGCGGCGGCCACCTTGTGCGTGGTGGGGTCGAGGGGCACGGAGCAGTGTGCGTACTCACGTGGCCTGTCCCTCCCGCAGCAGCACGCAGTGCAGCGTGAGGTGCAGCGCGGCGGCGGCCACCTTGTGCGTGGTGGGGTCGAGGGGCACGGAGCAGTGTGCGTACTCACGTGGCCTGTCCCTCCCGCAGCAGCACGCAGTGCAGCGTGAGGTGCAGCGCGGCGGCGGCCACCTTGTGCGTGGTGGGGTCGAAGGGCACGGAGCAGTGTGCGTACTCACGTGGCCTGTCCCTCCCGCAGCAGCACGCAGTGCAGCGTGAGGTGCAGCGCGGCGGCGGCCACCTTGTGCGTGGTGGGGTCGAGGGGCACGGAGCAGTGTGCGTACTCACGTGGCCTGTCCCTCCCGCAGCAGCACGCAGTGCAGCGTGAGGTGCAGCGCGGCGGCGGCCACCTTGTGCGTGGTGGGGTCGAGGGGCACGGAGCAGTGTGCGTACTCACGTGGCCTGTCCCTCCCGCAGCAGCACGCAGTGCAGCGTGAGGTGCAGCGCGGCGGCGGCCACCTTGTGCGTGGTGGGGTCGAGGGGCACGGAGCAGTGTGCGTACTCACGTGGCCTGTCCCTCCCGCAGCAGCACGCAGTGCAGCGTGAGGTGCAGCGCGGCGGCGGCCACCTTGTGCGTGGTGGGGTCGAGGGGCACGGAGCAGTGTGCGTACTCACGTGGCCTGTCCCTCCCGCAGCAGCACGCAGTGCAGCGTGAGGTGCAGCGCGGCGGCGGCCACCTTGTGCGTGGTGGGGTCGAGGGGCACGGAGCAGTGTGCGTACTCACGTGGCCTGTCCCTCCCGCAGCAGCACGCAGTGCAGCGTGAGGTGCAGCGCGGCGGCGGCCACCTTGTGCGTGGTGGGGTCGAAGGGCACGGAGCAGTGTGCGTACTCACGTGGCCTGTCCCTCCCGCAGCAGCACGCAGTGCAGCGTGAGGTGCAGCGCGGCGGCGGCCACCTTGTGCGTGGTGGGGTCGAGGGGCACGGAGCAGTGTGCGTACTCACGTGGCCTGTCCCTCCCGCAGCAGCACGCAGTGCAGCGTGAGGTGCAGCGCGGCGGCGGCCACCTTGTGCGTGGTGGGGTCGAGGGGCACGGAGCAGTGTGCGTACTCACGTGGCCTGTCCCTCCCGCAGCAGCACGCAGTGCAGCGTGAGGTGCAGCGCGGCGGCGGCCACCTTGTGCGTGGTGGGGTCGAGGGGCACGGAGCAGTGTGCGTACTCACGTGGCCTGTCCCTCCCGCAGCAGCACGCAGTGCAGCGTGAGGTGCAGCGCGGCGGCGGCCACCTTGTGCGTGGTGGGGTCGAGGGGCACGGAGCAGTGTGCGTACTCACGTGGCCTGTCCCTCCCGCAGCAGCACGCAGTGCAGCGTGAGGTGCAGCGCGGCGGCGGCCACCTTGTGCGTGGTGGGGTCGAGGGGCACGGAGCAGTGTGCGTACTCACGTGGCCTGTCCCTCCCGCAGCAGCACGCAGTGCAGCGTGAGGTGCAGCGCGGCGGCGGCCACCTTGTGCGTGGTGGGGTCGAGGGGCACGGAGCAGTGTGCGTACTCACGTGGCCTGTCCCTCCCGCAGCAGCACGCAGTGCAGCGTGAGGTGCAGCGCGGCGGCGGCCACCTTGTGCGTGGTGGGGTCGAGGGGCACGGAGCAGTGTGCGTACTCACGTGGCCTGTCCCTCCCGCAGCAGCACGCAGTGCAGCGTGAGGTGCAGCGCGGCGGCGGCCACCTTGTGCGTGGTGGGGTCGAGGGGCACGGAGCAGTGTGCGTACTCACGTGGCCTGTCCCTCCCGCAGCAGCACGCAGTGCAGCGTGAGGTGCAGCGCGGCGGCGGCCACCTTGTGCGTGGTGGGGTCGAGGGGCACGGAGCAGTGTGCGTACTCACGTGGCCTGTCCCTCCCGCAGCAGCACGCAGTGCAGCGTGAGGTGCAGCGCGGCGGCGGCCACCTTGTGCGTGGTGGGGTCGAGGGGCACGGAGCAGTGTGCGTACTCACGTGGCCTGTCCCTCCCGCAGCAGCACGCAGTGCAGCGTGAGGTGCAGCGCGGCGGCGGCCACCTTGTGCGTGGTGGGGTCGAGGGGCACGGAGATAGCGCGCGCGGAGGGCTCCAAGCTGGCGTACTTGCGCATGTTGAGTGACGCCACGGCCAACCGACGACGCTTGCCGGAAGGGGACACCTGGGGGGACAACGGCATTACATATCAAACCTCTGCTAGACTCTTTATTATACTTAACTATCGAGCGCGTAGGTATAAACCTCCTCCTGCAACTTTTCTTATAAATTAATAAATAAATGAAAAGTGATAAGGGGTAAGGGGTGAGGGGTAAAGGAAAAGGGACAGGGGACATAGGCAGGAGGCAGGGGACAGAAGGCAAGGGGCAGGGGACAGGGCCAGGTGACAGGGGACAGGGGACAGATGACAGATGACAGCTGACAATTGACAGAGGACAGGTGACAGATGACAGCTGACAGGAGACACATGACAGGTGGCAGGTGATAAAAAAAAACGTAAAAAAAATATGAAATAATTATATAATAGATATTATTAAACGATATATCCACAAAATTAATAAAAAATCATTAACAAATATTTAAAAAATAAAAACTTAAATAAAAAAAGTATTAAAGAAGTTTTACTTCAGTCACGTGGTCTAAAGCACACTCTTTTTTTTGTTTCTAATATTAATAACACGGAGGTCGTACTCGTGCCTCCTATACGAGTATACAATATAAAAATTATTATTATTCTAATGACAATATTATAAGCCCATAATTATTTACAAGTGCGAATAAGATGCCTCAACAAAATTGGTTAGTGAGCAGGTATACTTACATCCTCCAGTACGAACGTCCAGTCCTTGTCCTCCAGCTCGTTGGTCCGGGAGTCCTTGAACAGGGTCACCGTCACCGTTTGGTTTTCAGGCACTGTATATACCACCGACCCTCTGCAATAAAAGTTGCTGTGTTTACAAAGTTACTGAGTTTATAAAGTTACTGTGCTTCTAAAGTTACTGTATCTATAGTTACTTGAGCGGGTCTTTGAGCGATGGCTCCCATTCCAAAGGTTCGGTGATGACCCGCCGCGACCGCCTGGTCCACACCACGCTCAGTTTGTTTGGTTTCCTGGAACGATAGCAGGTAGGTTAAAAGTTGTAAAATTGAGGAATTTCAATGGTAAATTTGTGATATTTGTGGTGATAAAATTGGGCAACAGTAGTGGTAAAATAGCGGTAATATAAAGTGTGAAATATTAGTGGTATAATTCTGGAAGTATTCATGGTAAAGTTTTAAACCAATAATGGTAAAATTACTAAAAATATATGTGGCAAATTTGTGAAATATTAGTGGTAAACTTGAGGAATATTAATGGATTAAATTTTGCAATTTTGGTGGTAAAATAAATTGAACAGTAACCAATAGTTTACCATTTGGGTGAAGTCTCGAGGTCGATACGATGGTAGGAAGCGGTGTACTGGAACTTGGCGGCGCGCTTGTTGACGCGCTGCAGGCGCTTCCACACTGACGCCATTGCTCTGCAGAATGGAATTATATTAAAGACTAGTCTTTTTTTTGTTATTATTAACGAGAAGAGCAAGTCGTCCACCAAAACAGTGCCACCCAGAACTTTCTAATACAAAACCTTGTGCGGCACTGCACTGCGCTCGTGACACTGAGACATCGGTTCTAATGCCTCATAAGCCCAGTATTTACCCTTCAAGCCGGAACACAGTCATAATCATCATCATCGACAGCTCATCCAATCCACTGCAGGGCATAAGCCTCCCTTACTCCATTCATCCCGGCTTTGAGCCGATCTGGTCCATGTATTGCCCAACAATATTTTGATGTCGTCGACCCACCGTTAGATCGGTTGGATCGGAACACAGTAATGTCTGTATTATACTGCTTGGCGGATGAATATCTGTCAGTACTTCCCCAGGCGGACTATTGCAGAAGAGACCTACCTACCATTATAACCCGCAAACAAACAAACGACCTATCGCGTTTTTAATATTAGTGAGAAAGATAGATTAGGCCTAAAAATACTCACCGAGTGTTTATTTATCAGCGGGGAGTCCGATTACTCGCGCATTGTCATACCGCTCCTGTACCGGAAGTAAAACGAGGGTTAAATTGTGTTATCTATACATACTGTTATCTACACTTATATTATAAACAGGAAAGATTTGTAATATTGTATTGAAATTATTATTTTTTGAACGAGTGACCAGATCGAGAACGAGTGAGAGAAGTGGTTCAGCTGATGGTAAGCGATACACCTGCCCATAACAGTTACAGTGCTTTGCATTGCATAGTCTTGCGCTGCACTGCTGCTGGCATTGGTGCTTAGGTACTGTTATAATGTTGGGGTTGTTTTTGAATAAATAAATATTACTTAAACAAATACGTATTATAAAAAAGCATGTCCAAAAAACTATATTTCTCAACCACAAATTGTCCGAATGAAAGAACCTCACTAAATCTAGGCCAGGCCGCGCCGGCAGCACAAAGGTGCGGGTCGACGGATGTGTTTGAAAGAACCTCAATGGATAAATGAACGTCCCCGTTTACAGAGCAACTGCAGTGTGTGTTTAGTGCAGATGGGCAACCATTTTCTGGATGGCGCGGTGTTGCACTGCAATTTGTTTGCGAGCTTCGTCTAAAACCCCATTGAGACACGACTGCTTGGAGGTCAATATATCGCTTTCTGTATTCAGTACGACCCTGTACTCTTTGGTGTTCTATGGGACGACCCCCAAGGAAATTTAAGGAGATATAACTTTAGGACGCTTTTCTAGCGTGGACGCGGTGGTAGCCTAGTGGAAGAACGTCCACTTTTCCAAGGAGAAGGTCATCAGTTTAAATCCCAACGCGGTCACGTACCAATCTGTTTCTTGTAAAACATTTGCACGTACAGGAAGAAATCCACATGCTCGAGAGTCATTTCAGAGGTATGTGACCTTGATCTACCAATCCAGACCTGACTTTTGTGGTAGATTATTGTCTAATCATCCTCATGAAAGTGAGGGGAGACCCGTGCTCAGCAGTGGACTGATATTGGTCGTGATGATGATGATGATGATGATGATGATGATAAGACCTTTAGAAAAGCGTCATCATCATCTCTATCGTGAGGAGGAATGGACCACATTCCACCACGAGGGGCTGGTAAGGATCTACCTCCGAAAACCTCCGAAATAATTCTGGAGCATGTCGGTTTCCTCACGATGTTTTCCTTCACGGAAAAGACAGTTATAACACACACATACATGTTTTTTTTAACGAGAGACATTAGTACTTTCTTTCACTGGGATTCGAACTTACTCAGTTAGGAAGGTAGATTCTCCCCACTAGGCTAAGTCCGCTCTATTTCCATATATTACATAAATACTTCAAGTGCGTTCACATTCCTCGCTCATCCCACTAGAGATTGATTCACAAGTGTTTCCTAAAGCTGGGTCCACATTTGTGACCGTGACAAATACCCGTGAAAAACAACGGTGAGCAAGTCGAACGGATTTTGTCACGAAACTAGAATAGAAGAGAAAACCACTTTATTGTAGTATAACAGTGCAGAAATACACAAGGCACATAAAGAATACAACTAATTGAAATAAATATAGTACAATGGGATGACTTATCGCTAAAAGCGATCTCTTCTCTTCCAGTCAACCTTTGGATAGAGAGAAGCAATGAGTAAGTAAGTTATTTATATATTTCTCATCAACAATATTTGTGAGGGTCACGACCTAATGTGACGGAGCGATACCCTGTGTGTGTGTGTGTGTGTGTGTGTGTGTATTATATTGTATACAGCAAGCACCGTGACACAGAGTCACTTATGGTTACGCTCACAGTCACAGATGTGGACCCAGCTTAAGATAACATTCGCCTACTCAATGCAGTTAAACACTTTAGAATCCTGATGACCTCATCATGGTGTTAGCAGTGGGTTTTAACCTCTATCGATAAGGTTGTAGAGTTTAATATGTATGTACAGTGCAGAACTGACAGTTTTATACTTTTTGGTAGTGTAATTGATACTTTTTGATTGAATTGATTAATTTTTACAGTATAAAAAGTATCCTATGTTCTGTTTCAGAACCTAAAATGAAGATAGGACAAACATACAAGCTTTCGCATTTGTAATATTAGTGAGATGAGATGTGACCAGATATTAGTGAGATTAGAAGATAGTTTAAACCTTAGTTCTCAAAGTGGTCCCAGTGGTCCCATTGGGGTCCACAGGAGACTAGACGGGGGTCTACATTGGTGTGACAAAAAATTGTTTATTGTAGGAAATAAATAGGACTATGGTAGAAATATAGCTGCAGGGGGTCCACAGGAACCAGCTAAAGAGCTTTGAAAGGGGTCTATGAGAAACTAAAATTTGGGAACCTCTGGTTTAATATGTGTTGTGAAATATCAAATAAGTTATTTACATAGAGTCTGTGTGTGGGTCAGTTACAATCTAAGTGGATGTTTGTTGTCTTATACTGCACATGTGGTTAAATTGTTTGTTTTTCAAACGCTATCTGGTTTATACATTGTTTAGTCTATGTTATAACCTTGAGAGAGTTGGACAACTATCCGTATTAATTTAAACTTTGCACCTTATTAATATTAAATTAGTTATTTTAAGATGAAATTGACTCTTCGGTGGTAAGCTAATAAGTAAGTAAATAAAATAATAAGCTGCTGAGCACGGGTCTCTACTCGCTTTCGTGAGCAGGATTGGGCCATGATACACCACAGGGGTCCAGTCCGGATTGGTTGATCACATAGCTCTGAAATAATTTTATTCTAGGTTTTCTCATGATGTTTTCCTTCACCGAAAAGCGAGTGATAATAAAGTATATAAATTTTACAAGAAACACATTAGTATGAGCACTGGGATTGGAACTCACAACCGTCTCCTTGGATGGTGGACATTCTCTCATTAAGCTATCACCACATATTTTTGTTATAATATTGCCCGTACAGAAATGTTTATTATCTCATGTGAATCTTTTACTGATTTGTTGATTATTTTCGCATCATTGATAATTATCTTTAAATATGAATTCATGTGAATCATCAAAAATTGGATAATGACATAAGCACGACTCCGGTTTATGTTATAAGATTGTGTAATTTTGTCTTTTTGCTATAATTAACTCTCAATTATTTGTAATTAAACTTCAATGAAACAATAATTAAATCCAAACCACAATCTATGTTAAAATATTGGGTAGTTGTAATTGTTTTTGTGTAGAAGTATTGTAAAAAAGTAACTTAAGAATGTAAAATAAAGTGCAAAATAAATATAATTAAAATTGTACATTACAATAACAAAACTAAACTTAAGTATACATACGAACCTCACTTACAGTGAGGAAAATCTGAATTACCATGCTGATACAAAGTTCAACCAACAAAATAATTTTTTTTCTTCTAGGAACCATCATTTATGATAAGGCGTTGTATGAATGGCAGTTTCCTTTTAAATTTTGTCTGTTATTTTGAAATTACAGACAGACATTTCAATTTTATTATTTGTATAGATAAGAACTTGATACTCCGAGGTCAAGGAAGGTCAACCTTTAATGATTGTTCACACAACTTCCACAGCAGACTGAATAATAAAGTGGCTTTTTTTACTTCCTCTTTGATTTTACAAAAATATATACAGGAGATGTTTAAACACCTATAGTCATGTACATAATTTTAATATGTGTAATATCTATGTAGAAAAGGTGGTAAGTAAGTCGTTATTTATTTATTATTAAACTAGCTGCGCCCCCACTATTTCACCCGTGTTGAGTATTATCCCACAGGATTGGTAAATTTCTATGACATAAAAAGTATCTTACGTTGTGATCCAGGTTATTAACTGTATGCCAAATTTCAGCCAAATCCGGTCAGTAGTTTTTGCATGAAAGGGTAACAAACTTCCATACATCCATCCTCAGAAATGTCCACGTATGTTACCAGACTAACAATGATCTTTAAAAACAAACTCGATAACTGGCCACGAACCAAATAGCATTGTTACAAAATTTATAAATTTTTGAAGTGAGATTCAAGACTATTGATGAAGGCATTACAGCATCTATCCATCTATAAAGTGACAAATAAATAAATAATCTCCAGATCTCGTAAATCACGAGGCACACTATCTAAGCAGCCGTTGTCACTCATTAACTTATTTAGATAAATATTTCAAATTTATTCCCGTAATTATTCTGCACTCCATAACACAAATCGCTGATGTTGGACTTTGAGCCGCTAACTTTAAGTGGTACTGAGCTGGTCACATCTGTCGCCTGTCAGACGATCTCTGGGCCCAAACCACAACAATATGGATGCCACAGAATGCTAGAAGATGTTGTGGCGGGTCCAGAAGGAGATGGCGGGACGAGCTTGACTTCTTTCGCAACGACTGAACCACTAAAGCTCTCAACCGTGAGGAATGGAGAGAGGGAAGTGAGGCCTTTGCCCTGCAGTGGGATGATCACGGCTAATAATAATAAGAATATTCCTGTTTGTCTATTGTAGTGACAACGAGCCGGGCAATAAATAATCTTTAGTAATAACAATATTACAAATTATATTTTCCTCGAGTACAAACGGCAGCATAACATGATAACAGGTTGATAAAAGGATTCCGACCACAACTGCGCAACTACTCCAGTGGCAAAATAAATCATATTACTATTTAGTTATCGTGTATTTATCTATCAAATGTCTTTCAATATTAAAACAATGATTTAGTCGCACAAAATCCCAAGCCTGTATTTTGCCAAGGATTAATAATAATGTGCTTGGAATTCAAAACAGGAAAATTGTTTGCATGTTTAGCATAGCACCACGCATGGACCCTACACAGCCTATTTGTCTGGAGTTCCAGACACCAGTACAGGGTGTCAGGGTGTACTGCTTTCCGCTGGGATCGTAGCACGATAGAAACGATGGAGCTTTCAACCATGCAATTTAATAAGAACAAAAAATAGTTGTTTATTAGTCATCTAATATTAAACGAAAATTAAAAATATTCATTTTAGTCACAAAACTAACATAGACGAACTTTTATCCTCGACAAATACCAATACAAAATGACCACATAATGTCAGGGTTATTAGTCTTAAAAAACGGAGGTACCTACTACCTACAACTCAAAATCCTTGATAAAATGACCTCAATGCAAACCAAATGCCAGTGTCTTTGACTCTTCACCCAACCTTGAACCGAGCAAACATTACCCTCTATAATTATACATTCTGTATGAGCCAGACAAACAAACGGACATGCGCGCATTTGAAGTCTAAAAATAACACTATATAAGTATGCACTTCAAAGAAGGACCCCCAGCCATGCGCCCTGATTACATCACTGCACAATAAACTAACTGTGATATCATCACTTCCTCGACGAATCGTTAATTAATCTGATCCAACACGAGCATTAACAAAAAATACACTCACTCGAGAGAATATTGAGCACAGTTTATCATTAATGAAATCGGGTCATTGCCAATGTCCACACTTGTTGTTTATCACTGAACACGTTAATAGTTCGTATAACTCACGGTCGCGGACGTAGTTACTACAGAAAACCTTTTTTGGTGTGAATATTTTTCAATAAAATTAGCTTTTTCAGGAAAAATATGAGTATTTTTGACGTTTGTCAAAATTGATGTTGCCAATGTTGCCATACGCTTTAATTTCTTTTCTACTATTCTACCAAACAACACATTGTAGTATTAAATACGGGACATAACTAGAATAGAAATGTTATCGGAAAATTGACAGTTGGGTTGGAATGTGCATAGTCGAAACGCAAGCTACGACGAAAAAAAACTAATGAAGTCGAAAATGTCCTTTGACGTCTTGATCTTTAAAATTTGTCAAAGAATAATGTAAAAATGAACTAATTTTTATTTATTTACAAGTTGATTGTGTATGTATTTAGCTGATTCTATTAAATAACTAACCGCCACAGATTTCACTCGACTAATTTCGACAACCGGTAGAGGTTATGAAATATATTTTTCCAGTGTTTATATCCCACTGAAGTCATCACTGTTGGTTATGAAATACTCGCTAAATTGAATAAATTACGTAAACAATGTCGAGGATACTGCACAACCGCATCAGGTAAGGTTATAACGTAGGATAAAAATCAATCAAAGTTCACATGACTTCATTCGGTCAGATATTACCCAACTCATATTTCGAGAATGTATTCCTTGAGTAATCTGTCGGTTTTATCACTTTCTAGCCCCAACTAATCATACAAAGCCGCATAGGAGTTGACCTTGACCCTTGCATACCAAGAAAATTTCATTATTATTTTTATAGTAATTGTATCAAGGACATAAAAAAAATGATTTACTATCACAACATGGCTAAATTTGTGTCTGGAACGCCAGAAACCCCAACGAACATAGTTCAATAGCACACAAACCCAATGAAAACTTCTTTTAAAAATCTATTGATATAAACATTCCATTCTAGCACTGTTTTTACATTATTTTCATATACATTGGTGTCAAAACATAAATCATAAAAATGAGCGTCACAGTCAGTAATTCATCAGGAAATTACACTGATGCTGTCAACTCTACAAAGTATGTCCATTGACACATTCACTGCTGAAAACACAACTCTTGTGTTTTTTATAACTTACGGGAAAACACAACGGCATGGGCAGATCCTAAACTGTGGCTAGACTAGAAAATCGGCTCAACAGTCAAAGTGTTAATCAAATACTAAAAATAATGTATTATCCACAGAACAGGCTACAAACGCACGTCATGGACAGTTCTAGACACTCGTGCCATAGCATTCTCAGTATGGACTGGGAGAAGCATGCTCCTACACCGGCCCGATCCGAGCTGGGTGCACAAGAGACAGTATGGCATGCTGGTTGCCCGCGCTGTGCGTGGAGTGCTGAAGATACGATATCTATTGCTTGGCGGAGCAGTGGGCGGGGGCATGACGTTGAATAAGGTGAGCTTTAGTTTGCGAAGGGTTGTTTTTAAGATTTTACTCATTGTACATGTTGAGTATTTTGTATTCTATAGTATGTTTTTTTTAATAATTGTTTTATAATAGTGCATGTATGCAGTTTGCACCGCAATGCCGACAGGTTAAACTTCTGTAATGAACACCAATTCATTTTCATCGCATTCATAGTTTCTATCTTTCTTGAATGCTTTGCTTTGCTTGGGCTTACCTTGATACCAGGGCTACTAAAAAACAAGGCTAAATAGTGTTACATAGAACACCGTGTGCGTTTTATAAGAAGTTTCTAAAAGATCCTGCAAAAATAATGCTAACTCCTGAATTTATATTACATTTTCAGAAATACACAGAATGGAAAGATGGCCTCCCAGACATGGGTTGGGTGAATGAACTGTTGCCAGACAATGAGCAGTGGAGCCGTTTTACTGGCACGCTACTCGATGCCAAAGACAAGATCAGTGATCAACTGCAGATGGGTGAGTACTCGAAAGTACAAAAAAATATTAAACCAAAAAAAATTCAGACAATGTAAAAATGTTAATGACATGACTGATTATTACTTCTAAGTTAATACAAGGCCTTTAAAAGGTTCCCTGCTGAAAATAAAATTGTGTTGTTTTTCATAACTTGCAGCGAGTGTGGGAAAACACAACGGTTGTGTTTGTTGTATGGGAAAACACTATAGTGTGTGTAGAGCCGCACCAGTAGCTAAACAAGAGAATCGACTCAGCAGTCAAAGTGTTAAGACATCACGCGTTTTCGGCAAGGAATCTCGCATGGCATCGCTAATAAGGGCCTTGTTATGAGATTCGTAGATCACCTGAGCATTGGACCTTGATTCCTTTGTTCCTATCATTACTTGTTGTATAGATTGTGTGATCCTTAATCCTATTAAATTTGAAAGAAGTTTTACATCAGAGTCCTTCATCTCCACTATTTTTCCCTATCCATCCGCCTATCCTTAAACAAGCGCCGCTGGTCCCTATGCACTTCAATATATGATCAGGCACCTCGCTATACCTGGGCGCAGATCCGCGGCTCAGAGAGGCGGGCATGGCCAGAGCCCTGGAGCTCCGTGAGTGGCTGCAGCAGAGGTACGAGGACGCCGTGGCCGCCGCCGCCGCTAACAACCAGGGGCAAGTTGGTAAGTTAACATTGTATATCAACTAAATATGCTCTGTGTGGTGTGTAAGCCAAAACATGCCTTTACTGAAACTTCCTGGGAGTTTCAGAGCGAGCACAAAATGTATTTGTGCATGAACAAACACTGAACAGTTAAGACTACATAATTAACACACGACAAAACACTAGTTTGAGAAATTAATACAAAATCTCAAAAACAAAAGGAAAAAAATGTCGTCTTAAGTATAGAATAATAATTTGTCTACCGATACATTACCATAACGATGTTAGTTCATTGTTCCACAGAGACAACACCACAGATAGTGAACAATTTGAAAAGCAAGCCCCCTCCGCAGCCTGACCGACCTTCCAAAGAAGATGCTACAATTTATGGTGAGATTTTTTCAATATTACTTATTCACGAGTCGAGGCAGTCATTCGCCTTATGGAAACCACCACACCTGCCTATAACAGATACAGTGCCACCAATTATAAAATCTTGTATGGCACTGCACTGTGCTCGTCATGCTGACACATAGGTTCTTAAGTCTTATGTGCCTAATAATTTTGCTGAAAACAGTGTCCTTCAAACACAGTAATGTGTGAATGCTACTGCTTGGTGGATGAATATCTGGCAATTGTGTGGTGATTCCCCCAGGCGGACTCTTGCAGAAGAGGCTTCCCACTACAGAAAGTTTATTCCAAAGTCGTTCTGTTTATTTAAATATTTGTAATAAAACTATTCCATTATGTTGGTAACATAGGCTGTCATCCAATACGGTATATTGACAATGCATATAGAATGTTTAGTCCAGTTTTATGGTCTTTCACCTATATAAAAAAGAAACTAAGGATTAAGCATTGTTTATTTTACTATTCTACATTCAAAACACAAATATATTTACAGAGAAACGAGTTCATGCACTCCAAGAAGAAGTCCTAGCGCTCCAAGCTCGCTATCAGCGCGAACTGCAGCGCTTGGAGCAAGAGAACAGGGAACTGCGACAGCAGAACATGCTGCTGAGGCAGGGGAGGCAACCGCCTACTAGGAAAGCTAAGGTAAACCAGGGAAAAATTAAGGTAAGGCACGGAAAACTCAGGTAGATTAAGGAAAATGAAAAGTAATTTATGGAAATATTGAGGTAGGTTAAGAAAAATTCAGGCTATTTTTGGGAAAGTTCAGATAAATTAGAAAAAAGGCAAAGTAAGTTAAGAAAATGTCATAAGGTAAGATGGAGAAAGTTGAGGTAAATTAGAAAAGGGGTGCGGGCCAGGTAACCTCCACGAGTGCCCGGCTGTTGTTCGTCCCTCTTGATGCGTTGCATCCGGAGGGAAGGGCAGCAGCTGGGACGGTGCACCCTGGGGTTCGGTCAGCAATTCTCCTAGGGGAATTGGTGGCCGTAGCAAATAACCTGGCGAGAAGAGGTCCTTCGCGTGTCCCTCTGATCAGCAGAGGGCACAGCGAGGGACCAATAACGGGGACTTTTGGGCCGCGGATCGGGGGTCCAACGCCCAAGTTAGAAGTCCCGAGCTGAGGTGCGGCCCGTGTGTTCCGGGACGCACCCAGCGGAGAAAGAGGCCCAAGCCTCACGTGGCGAGCCCGGGAGGGCGCCCGCAGAGGTGGTCGCGGAAGCGCCGTGCGAACCCGTGACCACCTCCATAATGCGGAGAGGAGAACACCCCGGGGTTTTAGTGGGTAAACCCCGCCAGACCAGCTGGCGGGGGAGTCCCACATAACCACCCCGCCCCCCCGGGGCAGGGTGGTATGCCTAATGCATTTCCCCGGGAAAAAAAAAAAAAAAAAAAAAAAAAAAAAAAGTCAAGCTAAATTGGAGAATAATAATGTACAAATACTTGTAAAGCACATAAATGTAGCCCTGTGCGTCTATCGAACTTTTCACAGAGGCATTCATAAGGGTGCGTTTCCATTGCAGCGCTCGCTGATCGACATGTACAGCGCAGTGCTGGACGAGCTGTCGGGCTGGGACGCGGGGGACACGGACCGCCTGCCGCGGGTCGTGGTGGTGGGCGACCAGTCCGCCGGGAAGACCTCCGTGCTGGAGATGATCGCGCAGGCCAGGATCTTCCCGCGTGGGGCCGGCGAGATGTGCACCAGGTCTGCCACTCACACTGTACTCGGCGTGGCGGCACGCGTGGCCGTGGTGGGCGACCGGTCTAATAGTAATACGTCCAAATTCGTCCCAAACTGACTAAGTATACGAACTGACTGACCGATCCATACCCGAGAAGTTTTTCAAAGGTATGTAATCTACCAATCCCGACCGCCTCATTTTTATGGGTTGGCTTGGTGCTATCTTCTCTGACGGGCGTATTTCCGAAGCGCTGGTAGAGTTAATGGAGTTTCCTTTACCTGTGCGAGATTCAGCCATGAATCGCTAGAAAATGGTCTCCAATACCATTTTCATTTAATATTATCTTCCATGTTCAGATTTTCGTCCATGACTACTTGTATTATAACGATAAACATTGTTGACAGAGCCCCAGTGAAAGTGACTCTCTCAGAAGGCCCATACCACGTGGCACAGTTCCGAGACTCTGCAAGGGAATTTGACCTGAACAAGGAGTCGGATCTAGCTGACCTCAGGAAGTAAGTTAGATACTTTATCATCATCCTTAGATAGATTTTGATCAGCTTGCAGTAAATATTCTGTAAGAAAAGGCCTGAATGTTTATTTTTATAAGTAAAACATATTTACGCACGCATGACTTGGGGAGTAAGCTGGTGAATGCGTAACGAAAAGTGTGATCGGGTGAGGCGAATGAAATTTGCGAGGTAAATAATAAATAACAAAAAATAAAAGTTAAAAAAAGAGCTATAGAAGTTTTACTAAAGTTGTGTGGTCTTAAGCTCACTCGTTTCTATTTTTTAGTTAAATTGATTGGTTTTTGGTTTTTCCATAATTATTTTTATTTCCATAGGGAGGTAGAACTGCGAATGCGCAACAGTGTTCGCGGAGGGAGAACGGTCTCCACGGATGTCATATCCATGTCCGTTAAAGGTATGATATATTATTTGCTCATATTGAATTTGGATTTATCTGTTTTTTTTTTAATGTGAAACTGCGCAGTAGCAAACCTACAGGACATGACTACGCGATCGGTTGCAAGATATTACTAGAAATCATGTTACGGAACCCGATCGCCCGCCAACTGTCCCGCCTGTCGCAGAATGCACTTCAGCCATAGATACTAGCGCCACTGGCGACAGGGCTGTAATAGATGGAAACAAATTAATGCAGTTTTATTTTGACAGTTTTAAAAAGCTATTGCTTTTTAGTTCGGCTAGCTATTAAAGCGTATTTTTTAGTTTTTAACTAAATATATTTCATTAAAGTGACGCTTTGATAAACAATATATTATTTAAAATCGGTCCCATACAAACACGTGCGTGAGTTAGCTATACGAGTGTCGCGAGGTCGTATGATATTTCTTCGTTTAAAACAGAGGCTCCTAGACTTTTTTCTTATTAAATAAACCACGTTCAAAATTTAGCTGGTTCCGGTGGACCCAATGCAGCCACATTTCTACCGCATTCCTATTTATTTCCTACCATATTATTTTTGTCACGCCAACGTAGACCCCCGTCGAGTCTCCCGTGGACCCCTGCGGGTCAACACGACATCATGTTGATGGTGATAATGACATAATATTGTGTTCCTTTTTCAGGGCCGGGTTTGCATCGCATGGTCTTGGTCGACCTGCCGGGAGTTATATCTGTAAGTCAATAGATGGCGCTAAATAATAATTAAAATGCTTTCAATTACACATCTTCAAAGCTTAAAAATCACTCGCTTTTCGGTGAAGGAAAACATCGTGAGGAAAACCACATACCTGCCCGAGAATTATTTCGGGGGTAGGTAGTTATCCACCAATCCAATTTGTGAGGCCTCTTCTGCAAGAGACCGCCTGGGGAAGTACCACACTTTTGCCAGATATTCATTCGCCAAGCAGTAGTGTGCAAAATTACTGGGCTTATGAGACTTTAGAGCCGATCTCACAGAGTAACGTTCGTGATGCGTTTCTAATGTTGCCGGATTGTTTATCAGACCCAGACCGTGGACATGGCGGCGGACACTCGGGAAGCGATCAAGCAGATGACAAAACAGTACATGGACAACCCCAACGCAATCATCCTTTGTATACAGGTATTTGGAAAAAGTATTTGGAAAATTTACACTATCGACGGATAGATGGCGCTGGAATAAAATTTTACTAATATCATAAAATAGAGACAGCGGTAGAATCAGACAGGCTAAAAAAATTGTGAACATATGTAAGTAGGTAGGTTTGTTTTGATCTATGGGGTCTGTAAAAGCTGAATATTGATGATGTTTAGTATACAGATACTTTAGGATAAACATTAAAAATAATAGTAAAACAAAATGTTCTAATATTAAAAAGAGGGTGAAAAGGCCCAGTTATTTTCACAACTTTATATCCAAAAAGATACAAATAGAATCAACAATTTAATCCCATTTTTCATAGAATGTACTTCAAAAGAATTCGAATAATTTATCTGCTATTTTTCTATTCATAGAATAATATGAGGTCAGTATTATTATTCTGTGAATTGAACAGGTTTTTGTCTGAAAACGTCTCTCATATTGCAATTCGACTGAACTTATTTCGATGCAGTTTTCACTATAGTTCACACCTTCCAGGATGGATCAGTGGACGCGGAGCGCAGCAACGTGACGGATCTAGTGTCGTCGTGCGACCCGACGGGGAAGCGCACTATCTTCGTACTGACCAAGGTCGACCTGGCGGAGGAAAACCTCGCCAACCCTAATAGGGTAAGTACCAAATCTCAGTGACCGTATTATGACCTCTATTTCCAGATTATTAACGACGTATATTGAATACCGCGTATTTTGCAGTGATAACAGTGATTTTCTCAAGTTTTGAAATTGTTTAGGAAACTTTTTTTTTTCTTTCCATACAAACCAATTATTTTAGCTGAGGCATTGTGTATTCTATCATTTTTCATATCTTTCAATTGTCTGGCTAACTTGGCCGGAATTAAAGCATAAAATATATTTATTCCTTAACATTTTCCCCCTATTTTTCCATTTCCCCAGATTCGTCGCATCCTGGAAGGCAAGCTGTTCCCCATGCGCGCCCTGGGATACTACGCCGTGGTGACGGGGCGGAGTCGCCGCGACGACTCCATCACCACCATCCGGGAGTACGAGGAGAGGTTCTTCAGGACCTCCAAGCTGTTCAAGTGAGTGCCGACACTTGACACTCGAGGATAACTTCCTACCAGCCGAACAGCTTGATTGTTAACGGAACAACGATAAAACGACACGAAATAACGATTAAACGACATAAAATAATTGTACGTGTGTTTTTAATAGGATAAAAAACTCATTGAAAACAAAAAAAAATGCAAATAAAAGTTTTGACGATGGATCTTCTTATCGCTTAAAGTGATTTCTTCCAGACAACTTTAGAATCATGGAAATAAAATGGTATGGTATTGATAATAATATACATACCATCAATGATTATATAAATAGTGTTTATATATACCATGTTTGTTTCCCCCCAGAGATGGTCTGGTGACGCCGTCGCAGGTGACTACGCGCAACCTGTCGCTGGCGGTGGCGGACTGCTTCTGGCGCATGGTGCGCGCCTCCGTGGAACAGCAGGCCGACGCCTTCAAGGCCATGCGGTTTAACCTGGAGACGGAGTGGAAGAACTCCTTCCCTAGGTGAGAATGTTTCCACCACCAGGTCTTACTACGTAGGCTTATTTGAATATTATAAATAGAAAGGGGCCTAAGTGAGATCCCTGCGGTACTCCTAAAGAAATTTCTGTTTCCGAGGACCTGAATCCTTTTGAATTTAATAACCGAGAAAGATTTTTCTGAATAGTTCAACCACCGCGAATGCGATCCACGAATTCTTAGGACCCGTTATTTGGCCAGCAACAAAGTACAGTCGACCAGATCAAAAGCCTTACTGAAACCCTTACATATTTAGATTTTTCTTTTGGAATGTTTCTATTTCGATTTGTAATTAGAATTTCACGTATTTACAACGGGAATTAAGAGGATCTCAGACCGCAAATACCTGTGGATCCTCCAAATATTTCTCCTGGGCGGGAGTCGAACCCGGGCTCCTCCGGGAGCCAGGCCGGAGGCCCGTTGTGTACGCTGGCGTGTGTCGGCAGGCAGCGCGAGCTGGACCGCGACGAAGTGTTCGAGCGCGCGCGCGCCGAGCTGCTGGACCAGTCCGCTGAACTGTCGTGTGTGCCGCCGCCGCTGTGGGAGCGCCGCCTCGCCGCCGCGCTGTGGCACGCCGCCGCCGACAGGGTACGTGTGCGCCCTGTACAGTGCCGCCGCCGCCGCTGTGGGAGCGCCGCCTCGCCGCCGCGCTGTGGCACGCCGCCGCCGACAGGGTACGTGTGCGCCCTGTACAGTGCCGCCGCCGCCGCTGTGGGAGCGCCGCCTCGCCGCCGCGCTGTGGCACGCCGCCGCCGACAGGGTACGTGTGCGCCCTGTACAGTGCCGCCGCCGCCGCTGTGGGAGCGCCGCCTCGCCGCCGCGCTGTGGCACGCCGCCGCCGACAGGGTACGTGTGCGCCCTGTACAGTGCCGCCGCCGCCGCTGTGGGAGCGCCGCCTCGCCGCCGCGCTGTGGCACGCCGCCGCCGACAGGGTACGTGTGCGCCCTGTACAGTGCCGCCGCCGCCGCTGTGGGAGCGCCGCCTCGCCGCCGCGCTGTGGCACGCCGCCGCCGACAGGGTACGTGTGCGCCCTGTACAGTGCCGCCGCCGCCGCTGTGGGAGCGCCGCCTCGCCGCCGCGCTGTGGCACGCCGCCGCCGACAGGGTACGTGTGCGCCCTGTACAGTGCCGCCGCCGCCGCTGTGGGAGCGCCGCCTCGCCGCCGCGCTGTGGCACGCCGCCGCCGACAGGGTAAGTGTGCGCCCTGTACAGTGCCGCCGCCGCCGCTGTGGGAGCGCCGCCTCGCCGCCGCGCTGTGGCACGCCGCCGCCGACAGGGTACGTGTGCGCCCTGTACAGTGCCGCCGCCGCCGCTGTGGGAGCGCCGCCGCCGACAGGGTACGTGTGCGCCCTGTACAGTGCCGCCGCCGCCGCTGTGGGAGCGCCGCCGCCGACAGGGTACGTGTGCGCCCTGTACAGTGCCGCCGCCGCCGCTGTGGGAGCGCCGCCTCGCCGCCGCGCTGTGGCACGCCGCCGCCGACAGGGTACGTGTGCGCCCTGTACAGTGCCGCCGCCGCCGCTGTGGGAGCGCCGCCTCGCCGCCGCGCTGTGGCACGCCGCCGCCGACAGGGTACGTGTGCGCCCTGTACAGTGCCGCCGCCGCCGCTGTGGGAGCGCCGCCTCGCCGCCGCGCTGTGGCACGCCGCCGCCGACAGGGTACGTGTGCGCCCTGTACAGTGCCGCCGCCGCCGCTGTGGGAGCGCCGCCTCGCCGCCGCGCTGTGGCACGCCGCCGCCGACAGGGTACGTGTGCGCCCTGTACAGTGCCGCCGCCGCCGCTGTGGGAGCGCCGCCTCGCCGCCGCGCTGTGGCACGCCGCCGCCGACAGGGTACGTGTGCGCCCTGTACAGTGCCGCCGCCGCCGCTGTGGGAGCGCCGCCTCGCCGCCGCGCTGTGGCACGCCGCCGCCGACAGGGTACGTGTGCGCCCTGTACAGTGCCGCCGCCGCCGCTGTGGGAGCGCCGCCGCCGACAGGGTACGTGTGCGCCCTGTACAGTGCCGCCGCCGCCGCTGTGGGAGCGCCGCCGCCGACAGGGTACGTGTGCGCCCTGTACAGTGCCGCCGCCGCCGCTGTGGGAGCGCCGCCGCCGACAGGGTACGTGTGCGCCCTGTACAGTGCCGCCGCCGCCGCTGTGGGAGCGCCGCCGCCGACAGGGTACGTGTGCGCCCTGTACAGTGCCGCCGCCGCCGCTGTGGGAGCGCCGCCGCCGACAGGGTACGTGTGCGCCCTGTACAGTGCCGCCGCCGCCGCTGTGGGAGCGCCGCCGCCGACAGGGTACGTGTGCGCCCTGTACAGTGCCGCCGCCGCCGCTGTGGGAGCGCCGCCGCCGACAGGGTACGTGTGCGCCCTGTACAGTGCCGCCGCCGCCGCTGTGGGAGCGCCGCCGCCGACAGGGTACGTGTGCGCCCTGTACAGTGCCGCCGCCGCCGCTGTGGGAGCGCCGCCGCCGACAGGGTACGTGTGCGCCCTGTACAGTGCCGCCGCCGCCGCTGTGGGAGCGCCGCCGCCGACAGGGTACGTGTGCGCCCTGTACAGTGCCGCCGCCGCCGCTGTGGGAGCGCCGCCGCCGACAGGGTACGTGTGCGCCCTGTACAGTGCCGCCGCCGCCGCTGTGGGAGCGCCGCCGCCGACAGGGTACGTGTGCGCCCTGTACAGTGCCGCCGCCGCCGCTGTGGGAGCGCCGCCTCGCCGCCGCGCTGTGGCAGGCTGCGTCCGTGTCCCCCCCCGTCCCCCCGTCCCCCCCCCCGTCCCCCCCAATCTTCAAGGACGTACGTCATCGGCACTGGGAGCCGATCCAAATGAGCCCAAACACCATCGATCTACCGTGCCTCCCTGAAGAGTTCCGTCGTCTACCTTCCGTCTCTACCCTCAGATCGGCTCGCTGTCACCGTAATAGTGTATTGTCATCGGAACTTGACAAGCGTGCAAAATTTCAACTTGTATATTCAAAAACTTATACAAAAACTTGTATTTCAATTGTATATTCAAAATTCAGTCAAAATTGACTTCCAACATTTACCCTTAACTACCCTCCAGACACTCCATACAAAAACTGATATAATAACTCACATATGCAAACTGGCGTTGTGTAAAGATTCGCACTAGAGCCAAAAAAAAGTAAGACAGTTCAGCAGTGAAAGTGTTAGCGTGTAGTATTTTGTTCCAGTGATTGCAAGGAAGCAAATAGCGTGGGCGAAATGTCCATTCTGTATATTACTTAGTGTAAGTGTAATGTGCCTACACATAAATTAATGTTTTACTATTTGTTAGGTGTTCGACAAGATATACTTGCCTGCCGCTGCCAACGCTCAGGACGATGTCGGTAAGTCAACTAGTCATAATTATCCAATTAGTCAAAAGTAGTCACCAGTCTAGAAGTTCTTAAACTATCACAAATCCAACGTGAAATTGGGTGAGATTAACACACCACCTCACGTAATTATTGAACGCCCCCTAAACTAGTCGCCCCTCCTTATTACCCCCTCCTTTCCCCCAGCCCTCCCCCTCCCGCGGCAGATCAAGTTCAAACACAGAGATCTAGGCGCGGCGCACACCACCGCGCTCTGGATTAATCCATACGACATTGACATCAGTGAGAACTCTACTTCAAGTGTAGTTCGCTGATTGAATTCATTAACTGTGCTTAATTGAAAAAAAACTTAAACATTTCATTCGTTCTTTCGTTTTTGTATTGCCACACTGATTGCTTTCATTATCTGTGTTTTTCGAGCTGAAAAAGAAGAAAAGAATGAAGTGAAATCCATTTCATTCATTCGTTTTATTTTTTTTCACTGCAAGCATTTACCTCATAGAAACTGCTAGAAATATAGTATGCACATTGTCCCATTGTATTTTTATTTATTCACTATTATGTGCTTTTTAAATCAAAAGTAATAAAATAATGTCTTACTACTTAAATCACTAATTTATTTATGCAAGTCATTATGAGTTTAGAAATCAAATATAATTATTTGTTTTAGTTTTTTTTGAATAGGAGAGTTTTAACTGGCTACTTTGTACATATTACTGGAAATCATAAACCTTTATAAATTCATTTTTTTTTTTCACAAAACATGTAAAAAGTGTAACATAAAACATGTCAGTACAAGGATATGTCAAAGTCACATTTCAAACTCCAAACTCTCCCTCAGACAAATTCAACACCTCGGTGGACATAAAGCTCCGCGAGTGGGCGGAGGCCGAGCTGCCGACGCAGTCGGTGCGCGCGGGCCGCGAGGCGCTGCGGGAGGAGTTCATGGAGCTCATGAGCAAGGCGCAGGACTCCGACGCGGTCTACGAGCCGGTGAAGCGGGACGCGGTGGAAGAGGCCCTCAACAGGCACCAGTGGGAGGAGCGGGCGCAGGATGTAAGTGATACACTGACTGTTATATGATGTGGGTTGAGTTTACCTACATGGGGTCATTTTTACCTGAATTAGGGTAATGTTTGCCTAAATTGCGTTGTGGGGTCAAATTTACCCAAAGGTATGTTTTATTTACCCATATTGCGAATTTTGGAGCCAAGTTTACCCAAATTAAGGTCATAATTATATCCAAAATGCCGTGTTATGGGTTCAAGTTAACCCTAAGTATTTGTTACTTGGTTAGTACTTGCATAGTACTTTGACTCCGTCTATAAGCCAGTCAACAAGAATGTAGGCATAGAATGCAAAAATCGTGTATCCTACTCTAGCATCTAAGATGAAATTCATTATTTTATATTATATGTTAATTGATTTACCCATAATATTATAGTGCTCATGTTTACCAGTAATGGTACGAGATTTGCCCAAGACGGGGTCATGTTAACCAATAATAGAAGATTTACCCTAAGTGAGATATTCATAAATTATTATTTATGTGTTTTCAGGTGTTAAGAGTGCTCCAACTGAACGCACTGCAAGACAGGTGCGTGGCCTCCCGCGCCGACTGGGACTCCGCAGTCACGCTCATGGAGACCGCGCTCAAAGAGAAACTGGACGCCACGCAACAGGAACTGAAGAAACTCACGGGTACACACACACACACATACGTAAATATACACACTAGCGCACCGTCTGTGACTATCGTCGAGATACACAGCACACTTCACATTCATAAGAAACTCTTTTATTAATATAAAATGTGTTTCCAATTTCGCGCTTAACCTAAACGCTCTGTATCATAGATAGATGTTTCAAAGTTTACGTTCCGTTTCACTAAACAATAAGTATGATTTAGTTACTTCACAACCCACATAATGAACACAAATAAACATGTTTTTTGTGTGTTAATTCACATTGGTCCAAAGAGGGCGCTCATAATAGGTAACTGACCATCACCGGATCGAAATATATTCAATTGAAATCCCAGTCCATCATGTAATGGGCAGGCGTAGCGCTCACCATCACCTGAACGATCTGTTCGTTTCGTTACTTCTGTAGTATAAAACATCCAATCGAGAAGAACCGGCAAGAAATGATTCTATCCCCAGGCCCCGGGTTCAAGGACCGCTGGCTGTACTGGCAGTCCAGCTCGGACGAGCAGCACCGGCGCGGGGAGGTCAGGGCCGAACTAGATCGCCTCGGGGCCACCCGCCCCACCCTCCTCTACGACGAGCTGGTGGCCGTGAGGGACAACCTGAGGAGGAGGGGCCTCGAGGTGGACAACGAGTACATCCGGGAGACGTGGAAACCTCTTTACCTCAAGTGAGTTTGAGTTTTACGTTTTCGCTCGCGCTGATTTTTTTGCGCTCGCTTCGCTCAGATTATATATAATAGTGTTTAGGGGCTGAATCGTTTACACGATTAAAGAAGAATAGGGGGGGGGGGGAGGAGTTATGAAATTTTTAAACATAGATCCTGACCCCCTAACTAGGATGCCCTGTATCTAGAGACAGAGTATCTGTAATACTCTTTACCTCTGAGCTTTACTTGTGGTTCACACAAATCTTTATACGATACATTAATTATTTAATTAATTAATACCTAGTTAATTTACAAATTCAAATTAATTTGTGTTATTAATTAATTGGCGTAGTAAATTATTTAGTGTTTTAAGTGGCGTATCTGAGCGAAGCGAGCATAAATAGGTATGTCATAACATTCGATGTTTTGTTCTAGAAACTTCCTGCAGAAAGCGTTGACCCGCGCGCGGGATTGCAGAAAAAGCTTCTATTTGTATAGTCAACAAAATGGAAATGGGGTAACTGCTATATTATTTTAGCTTTTATGTAATTCACTGTGTTAGTCCCATAATTATTTTCATTGTTACCAGGAGCTTGTCCCAGTTTTGCATTCGCCCCATTTTCCCCAAGAGCTTGCCCCACTTCTGAATTCTCATTTCTTACTGTTTAATTTACCGATTGTAAAACTGTAATCTGCCTGTCTCCATATTATATTGACCTAGTGGGTGCATATATGACGCTATAGTAATTATTAAGACCTGCATAACATATTGGTGCAATAAATGATTTGAATTTTCCCCATTTTCCCCAAGAGCTCGCCACAGTTTTGAATTCCCCCATGTCCCCCAGGAGTGCTGCGAGGTGGTGATGTTCTGGCGAGTGCAGCAGACGCTGCGCACGACGGCCAACGCGCTGCGGCAACAGATCGGCAACCGCGAGGCCGCGCGCCTCGACCGGGAGCTGCGGGAGGTGCTGGACGAGGTTCGTACCCGCCGACCGCTGCGAGGGGCTGATGTTCTGGCGTTACCCACTGACCGGGCCTGACTAATAATCTATTTCACCTTTCCTAAAATTGATTATTCACTTTCTTTAATTTTTGTTTTACACCCCCTAAATTCTTTTTCGTCCTTAAATTCTTCTTTTCCCGTCTCAAATTTATTTATTACTGTCTCTTAATTCTTCTTTTCGCGTTCCTAAATTCTTCTTTTCCCATCCCCAAATTTTTCCATTCCCGTCCCTAAATTATCCTTCCTACCTTCTACGAAGTAGTTATTTTTCTTATGTACTCACCGCAATAGAATTATTGAAGTTTTATCTACGTTTTCTACAACGTCCTGTGCATTTTACAGATGGCGGGAGATGCGGATCTCAAGAAGAAACTCTTATCGGGCAGGAGGATAGAGTTAGCTGAAGAATTGAGTAAGTTTTGACCGTATCATAGAAAATATAAAAAAAATATTGGAAAAAAATTGCCACTGATTGAAGTCATATTCACTCGATACGTTTGTTTTAGATCTGATAGGTAAAGCTGAAAATAACAATCTATAATTATGGAGCTGGTTAATTGATTAATCGTCAGACAAGGACACACTACTATGGGAGCCTCTCGCTGAGACCGGTTTGGCTAGCTTCCACTTATTATGGAAATAGCTACCCTAAAAGCGTGTGAATAGATTTCATTTTAGCTAAACAAAAAAATGTTGGTACACTATCTTGTTTATCTTTGATGTAACCTTCTTTCCCAATCTATCCACAGAACGTGTTAGACAAGTGCAGGAGAGGTTAGAAGAATTCATCGAAGCGTTGAACAAGGAGAAATAGATTTAGTTGTAATATAGTTACGGTTTACTTTACTTTGCCGGTCGGGCTGTCGCCAGTGCACGTTCACACCATGACACCTTTTGTGTCGTTTATTAGAATATCTTGTCTTCATGTAGTTATTTACCCAAATCTTTCTGTATTTGTATATGAACTTTTTTTTGAAAGGTACAAAATTTTAACTCCTAAATAGGATTCTCTGTAATCGGGAACTACGAGGACCATGGTCCGACAAACACCCACGCTCAGAGCAAATACCTGTGGTTTACAAAAATGTATGTCAATTGTTGTATGGTGTATTCCCACTGGACAAAAATGACTGGTGGATAATGGATGAAACTGTCTTTGAGAGTGGTTGTGAGTGAGAACGATGATGAAATTAATAATTAATGATATGTTTGTCAAATGAAGTGGTGGCAGAGTTTGTCAGGGCTTCCTCTGACGTGGCTTGAATCAATCGATCATTAATTCGCCTTAATTACTTGTAAAAGGTGAACATCTTGCTCGTCTTGTCCCTCTATAAAAAAATAAAATTACACCGACGCAGAAACGTGTTATATATTATGTTTGACGTGTCTCTATATGTGTGTGTGTGTGTGTGTGTCAGACTGTGGCATCGTAGCTCCCGAACTCATGAACCGATTTAGATATCGTTTTTTTTTACACATTGTACCTAGCCGTTAGATTACTTTTGATAATAAAATAAACTATATGATGTCAGATTAAACGTGTAAAGTCTTCCTTAAGCTGATTGATTTATGTTACAAAATAAAAAGTTAACTATATTTTATAAAGCTGTGAAGCAAAATATGATAAAGCACTTTATTTACCGCAAATTAACTGCATATTGTTGTATAATTATGTATTTAGATGTTTTCTCTTGATATGTTATACTGTTTGATTCTAACAAAATTAAAATATATTATAAAAAGTTATTACTAATGTAAATTAAAAGTTAAACATACTCTACTTCGGGTGTAAGGGCACTGTAGAAAATTACTAGCGCAGTGCAGTGCCACGCAAGATTTGTTGAAAGTCCTGGGTGGTACTGTAACTGTTATAAGCAGACGCTTACCATTGGGTGATCGACTTGCTCGTCTCATAAAAAAGTGTATCGAGACAATGAGCGCAGTGCAGACATTTGTCCAGGCAATTAAACGTTCAAGTTCAAGTTGAAGTCAAAATTCAAATGTGTATAATTGTTGTAGGTAGGCAATATTTAGATAAACTTATTTAGGTCAAATCATAACGCGTCACGATCCATACATAGATCCTGACACCTAAATAGGATTCCCTGTGTCTAAGGAATCGGTATATGAGGCATTGAACAAAAAGTTTGATGCTTACTCATATAAAAAATAAGATAATGTAGAAATATATAGTTTTAATTCCGCCTAAGTTGTCTGATGAATGTATGATAGGACTTTGTTGGATGACCTAACCCCTATGACAAATCTATCCGATTAAAAAATCTAAATCCCTACGCAACCCTTAATTTATCTGAAGACCGAAACAACCCTGACGTGTCCCCCGTACTTAAATTGACCTAACGTAAAATAAATAGCCAGGGCCTCCGGCCTTATCTACTTATTTTACCCCCACCTATCAACCTACACAGAAAAAAAAAAGAAAAAAGAAAAAAGAAACCCTGACTTACTCCTTCCCAAATTCCCATCAAACATCGACTGACAGCAATACGACACGTGTTTCGTCTCTGCACGAGACATCCTCAGGAGCTAGAGACTCGCTAGAGCGCTAGCAAGAGAGACATACATACATCATCAGACAACTTAGGCGGAATTAAAACTATATGTTTCTACATTATCTTATTGATTATGGATTTCCGCAAAATAACGCCTGATTCTATTAACTTACTCATATAATGTTATGTATGTTAAATAACAACATGTACTCATTTGCTTATGAAATAATAATTGTACAAATTAAGCATAGTGTTCACTGAAATAATGTACTATACAGTAGTGCTAATGTAGTGTACCTATCTATTAAAAATGCAACTGAATCACGTTTTGCCCCCACTACACTAATACTTAAGATGGTGCCCTCGGCAAAGTTACCCAAGGCAAATGATGGTCATCAACACCGTTCAATAGCAAATAAACTGACACAATACATAAGTTACCTAAAGCGAAGTAACATCCAACCTGTAGACTACAAAATGCTAAGTTCGGTTCATTCCCAAATCCCCACCCATGGGGAATATGTCACTCCATTAATATTCCCCACTATCTTATCTATTATTTATTCATTAATGTCGTTACCCTCACTTAAATAGGTCCACTTGTGCCGTCCAGCATGACTGTTTTGAACCTACCTTCTACCGTACCATCTCTTCATTGTGTAAATGATTAATGATTATGTAATTAACTTCTCGAGCAGTGTAGTGGGGGCATTAGTTGGCACTTCGTTAATAATACTGTTCTATTATTTAAATGGTCCCGCCCGAGGCTATGAAATGGCAGGTTTATAGGGATTTTGTATGTATTTAGTTGAGTCTGTAATGGCGACAGCGTTTCGACGTTGTATTTATTTTGTTATTACTGCTTGATGTAAGTTATATTAAAATTAAAATGTTTGAAAAACATTGATGTATTCTATTTTTATTTTTTGAGGTTTCCCAAACATTGCCTGAGGTAAATAGATAAGACGCCGCGCAGTTTCAAGACACTGCTTTGAGTTTGTAATTGGTAAAATAGGTATCGAATTTCTTTTTGAGAGGCCTAAACGAGGTACGAGTGTCGGTGGATAATGGATATCTAATTTAATTCACGCTTTTTTCCCGTTGGGGAGGCAGAGACTATATATCTCCATCTATCAAAATGATACGAATAAAAGAAACGCATCATATTGTGGTAAAATTCAACTGCCAGGAAGTTTTGGTAAACGTGATGATAACTGCTACTTGATTGGACTGAGACTCAACATTTTTCATTAGTCTTGTATTATTATTTTAGACTGTCTTAATGCACAAAACGAGCAAGGCCAAAACAAACAAAAGTACTAAATGATATAGTGTCGAAATTGTCATTGTCATATCAAACTTACATGTACATATCTTGTATCTGTCACAAATGTCAAAAAATAAATGGACTTGGCTTTCGTTTGACTTCACCAACTTCTGAGTATTTAAATCTTATTTTTGGGAACATATTAATTCAAATTACATAAAAAATGATGGAAATAGACGAGGCAATCCTTCCAGCTTTTAAATACCTCGCTGCTGAATCGGAAGACATTTGCAGGTTATGTTTTGGCGCTACGGACGGTGGAGTTTACTTGGATGAGTCTCGTCTCATAGAGTGTCACTATTACGATGATACTGTTACATTCGGAGAGATTCTGACTGAACTTGGGGTGAGTTCTACTCAACATCGTCTTTTGCTTGTGTCTTTTGTGAATCCTTGACATTAATTCGTGCCGATATTCGACCATTGCTCCCTGAAGGTCTGTTTTAGTTAGTGTGATTGCCAGCTAGACTCTAATAGTGTAGTCCAGCTGCCCGGGGTGCACTGGACATTATATTTTTTTTATTTATTATATTCATTTATAGACGAGCAGCATAGATGCAGATATGTCTAAATCACAGTGTTGAAAATCACTTCACAAAACTGTTCAACAATGATTTATTAGTTAGCAGCCTATACAAATCGATTAGAACACTACTCAGGGACTCTTCTGTCCTACACCTAGAATACCTGATGTATACCTTTAGATAATGCTTTGTATGATTTTTTAACACTGCTCTGTAATAATTTAATCATTTGTTACAGGCAACGGATGACCCTTTCCTACCACAAATGCTGTGTGAGGGGTGTGCAGATACAGCTATGAATTCCTTTTTATTCCAGAAACTATGTCAACAAGCTCACATCAAATGGCAAGAGACTATAGAACGATTCAACAAAACACTAGACTTATCCCACTCCATCAGCCCTGCTGTGAAAACGGTTTACATGCTTATACACAGCAATCTAATTTTGACCAGTCGAAAACACCACAAAGATAAAAATAAAGAGGTGGCTCTTGTAAAGATTAGAGACCTAATGAAAGCGAGATTTACATATGAAAAGGTGAAAAAGAAATCGGTCGTCATCTGTGAAGAATGTGGACAAAAGTTTCCTTCTACATGTTTTCTAGTAAAACATATGAGAATACATAGCAAAAAGAAGTATTCCTGCATGCAATGCCCTAAAGTATTTCCATCGCAAACGCAGCTACAAGATCATTCAGAGAGAATTCACAAGCCTAAAACTATTCAATGTCCGAAATGTGCTAAAATGTTTAGCTCAGCAAAAATTTTAAAATACCATGACGCAACCCACCACACAGCTGCTATATGCAAGCGGTGCTTTGTACAATTCCCGTCAAAGAAAGACCTCCGACAGCACTTAGATAAACATGACGTAAACAAATGTCCAAAATGCAAGAAAGATTTCCTAAACAAACATACATTCAAAATTCATATGAAAATATGTGGTAATGATGACGGGAAATTGTTGAAATTCTTCTGTGACATGTGCAATAAAGGTTATGCTCGTAAGAACGGATTGAGGTCACATCTCATAACCGACCACGGTTTTGGACGTGTATATACTTGCAATTGGTGTAAAAAACCATTTGATGCTGTGAGCAAGCTGAAAAATCACATAGTGAAACATACGAGGGAAAGGAACTTTCACTGTGAACAGTGTGGAGGCCAGTTTGTCACTCACGCAGCGTTGGTGTATCACATACGGATACACACAGGTGAGAAGCCGTTTCCCTGCGATATGTGTGACGAGAGCTTTCTGTCAGCTTCTCGAAGGATGGAGCACAAGAGAAGGAAGCACTGGGGCCCCAGCAGGGAATGCCCCGTCTGCCACAACATGTTTGTCACCGGCCACGAGCTTAGAAAGCACATTGCTAGACACAAAAATCCACAAAGCAGACTGTTTGTGGCGGATAATGAAGGAGATAATAACAATTCAACACAGATACGCGGGGTGTTATACTATTAAATTAATGACTGATTAATAAAATAATATATTTGTATAAAATAACTTTTATTTGATTTACTGATAAAAAGCACTTTGTTAGTCTTATCGGAATTGCATAATCAATTAGATTAACCTATCTACAAAACAATCATAAGTTATATACATCTTCCATATATATTTAAAAAAATCTTACAGATACTAAGTTGATTACTTATTTAAATATTGCTTATTCTCTTATTGCTCTTTATTCACAATGCCTGTAACTTCAGGTAGGAAACATCACCATAGAATGTATGTAAAATCATAAAAACAGCTCTCGTCCTCTCTATACAATAAAATCCCTTATAATCATGTATTCATCCTATCAAACTCCTAACGGTGGCAGGCAGGACAAGTGAGGAAGGAAGACAAGTCAGTCCAAATAGGCTACAGACTCTGAGATTCTCACCCTCATATTTTGTTCTCCGGGAACATTGGGAGGTATATGAGTTCTTCCAATGTACAACTTATTAGTTGGATCATGGTGTTTCTTCATGTGCAACCTCAAAAAGTTCTTAGTGACAAACTTTCTGGAACAAAGTTCACAACCGAGTGTTGGTCCGACATGTTTGAACTTTATGTGCTCTGCTCTGGCAGATGCATTGACGAATTTCTCACTGCATATATCGCAAGAATATGGCTTCTCTCCCGTGTGTCTCCTCCTATGATACAGCAATGCCTCTTTGGAAACAAATTTTCCATTACATATATCGCATGAAAAATTCTTTTCCTTAGTATGGGTTACCATGTGGACTTTTAAATAACAAGGTGCGGTGAACTTTTTACCGCATTGGTTGCAAACATGTGGCTTGGCATCGCCATGTTCGAATCTCTCATGTACACGTAGACCCCCCGTAGTACTATAGCCTTTATTGCATGTCTGACAAACATATCTTTTCTTTTGCCTACTCCTCATCGGATGTGGGACGACGCGGTCTTCTAAACATAACTTTACATGTTTCGCAAAGAACTCCTTAGTTGTATATGTCTTACCACATTTTGGACATTCATGTTTGGAGATGTGTTTTTCCTCATGTGCCAATAATTTATCCAAGCCTTTAAAAGGCTTACCGCACTCTTTACACACGTGCAAACCGTGTGACCCCTCTTCGTGTTCCTTCAAACTCTCTTTGGTACATCGGAATTGGGGACAATCCTTGCATCTGTAGGACTCTAGACTATCTTCATGTTCTATAATATCATCTTCGTTTATACTCATGAACATGCATTTCTCGCACGTATAAGTTTCATGCTGATTTAAATTATGTTTTTTGAATTCATCAATATTATTGTAACTCTCTTTGCAGTTGTAACATTTGAACAGCATTTTTGAAACTGGTTTCTGAACTTCGTTCTTGTTTTGCACGAATATAAGATGAGGTTCCTCGTCATCGCATATAATGTACAACACCTGATCCTTATCGGAGACATCTACTTCAAAGTTTAATGATGCAGTGAGGTTGTCGATAACTTTATTCAGTTTCAGTGTACAAGCTTCATATCGCCGAATGAAGCGCAGTGTTTCTAGAGCTTTGTCCAAGCAGTTACTGCATACTGCATCTACTCCTGGGATTTCACTGCATATCTGTAAATAGAAGTAAAATTTTCAGGGCAATTTTTGATCCATGTAACTTCAAACTCTAATTTTGTAGCTTCTGTGGATAGTTCACCACAATTTCATCATTAAAGATTATTTAGAAAATGAAGTTTGAGTTGTCTAACCTCTTTACCAAAGATTTTGCGAAGAACTTCACTCAAAAGTAAATATTCATCGTTTGAAGAATATGCGACACCGTCGAGGAATCTGGCAAAGTGTTCATCTTCGATGAGCTTCAGGCATAACCTGCAGTGGCTATACTGATTTTGGTCAATAATGTTCGATATAAGAACATAAGTTTCCGATTTATCACCCATTTCAAATAAACAAACTTTGATTTGTTTTGACTCGCCAAACTCTCAAACAATCCGCGCCTTTTAATTTTTCGTTCAAGAATCCACGCGCGCAATAACTTTTAAAGACGCCATGACACGAAATTAAAATCATAAAATGGCGGACGAAAGCCGTCCCGTCTGTCACAGAAACAATTTTTTTTGAATGGCAACTAATTTTGTAAATTCTATTATAATATTTTTCCCGGTTCCGGCCTGGTTTCACAGTTAATGCCGACCTTTCGGACCAATGGTGCAGCTGTCGCTGTTTCTCGTTTGTGGGTAATTTGTGTGAAATATTGAGGATAAAAATGCCATTAATACAATAAAGTAGCCCTCCTTCTGGCGCAGTCGGGTAAAAAGGTTTGATATTACAACTAGAATTGTTACAACGTTTATCTAATTCATCCATCCCATCATACAATATACATGCATGAATAAAGTCATGCAGTGAGCCAGGCCCTTGTCCGATCTATCCGCCTGATTCTACTATAAAAGTGCTGCGGGGCTATGCAGCACGGTGCGGATCAGCTCGAGTTCGTTTCATTGCCACGGGACTCGTCATTCGTATTGTAATGACGATCCCGTGGCAATCAAACGTCAAAATGAAACGAACTCGAGCTGATCCGCACCGTGCTGCATAGTGCCGCTGGTCAGTGCGGTTCGGTTCGCTTAGGACTTAGATGATCGACTGATTAAATATATTTGACATGTGTGGTGGCAATCAAGTCACAGTTCATGTATAATTATCATAACAGAGTTTTTGTTCTAGGGTTTAGGCAAATACTTTAGCACATGAGGAGTCCTGTTTCTTGACTTGGATTCATATATATGATCAAAGGATAGATTACCAGAGGGTATACATATAATTGAAACCAAATGTGAAATTGAACAAGTTGTGTCACTAGATCAAGAACACAAAATGATATCGCATACAAAACAAAACAAACAATACAAAAGTCGTGTTTGATTCACCAATACCAGCCAGAATCCAGTACTTTTCCTATGAGATTCATAAACACGTCCCGAACATCATTATACACTTGGGTTAATCCTAGCGGCAAATCTGAAATATGAATGTATTAATAATCGATTACAAATCAGTCGTACATAATTGTACTTATCAATAAATTGTAGTTAATCAATCATTACTAAATACTACATAAAACACCCTGTCGTTTTTGCGTCGGAGGTTAAAAATGAGTTTCATGGCCATTGTCTACTAGAGTCCACCAATTCAGTAAAAAGTACTAAACTTTGGTCATTCCTTGTACCTATCGTTCTTGTGTGTCGTTCAAAAGAATAGAAGGTACAACATACCCTATTTACCACAAAAAATAATCCACTTAGTATTAATGTTGAATGACATAATCTATATATGTCGTGAAGGAGAAGAGGAAAGAAAAGAAGGAAAGTGAGGAGAGACCCGTGCCCAGCAGTGGGACATTATGGGTTGATGATGATGATGATGATGATGATATATATCGTAGGTATGTCCTTATCCTTTGATGTAAATTTAGTACGGCAGTAGTTATATACTAATATGTTAGGTACAAACCTTCAGTTGTAGGTTCAGCAATTTCATCCTCGCCTTTAGAATCTGTAACATAAACCTGAACTGGAATGAAACACGAACATCTTTATTATGGATCAAAAGTAAAATATTTATCCATACTTAATTAAATTGTACTCACCAGTAGTAGAAATAAACAATATAATTTACTTTTATACGATGAAGCCATAATTGATTTGTGTAAATTGTAAAATCTACATACAACTTAAGGACGGCAAAAAAATTCAAACTGTCACCTGATTTCCGTCACCTATGTATCGCGAAGGCGAAACCTAAAAAAGTTCTCATGTTTTACGGTTTTTATTATGATATGTAAGATGAATTTATATATTATATTTAATAATAGTGAGTTATGGTGAAGCTTAAAATACCTAGTTCTGTAAAACCAATACTTAAAAAAATAAAATTTCATTGGTTTTGATTATGTATGTACTTTCAAAGGCAGAAACCAAACGTTATATTATTACACGACATCAGCGTGTATAACCAATAGATGGCACCACTTGCAAGCTCCTTGCTGTGATTGGTCAATCATTGAGAGAGCATCTCTTTCTTTTTCGACAGCAACCAAAATGGCCGAATTGCATTGCGATACGTTGGACGTCTTGTCTATTTCGCGTAATGTCGCGTGTTATTCGTTGTAAATAAACAAATCCGTGGTAGTACCGTATTCCTTGCAGTGTCCTGTGCTAGTGCGTGTAGTGTATACAGAAGTGCTAACGTTGCAATCATACGTTTACGAAATAAAGGTGTTTTGTGTGTGTTTTTTGTGTCGTGTTTTCGCTAACAACAATATTGTGACTTATTTTTTGGATTTATGCACACTTGATTACGGTAAGTCAACGGTCTAGTCATTTTTACAACAATAAAACATAGTTTTCTAACTTTTGTGATGCGTGTAAATAGTTTTTAAGAAGTTTTGACACATTTCCGTCTCTTTCCAAATTTTTGTTTACCGTACGAGTGAGAGAGATGGTTGTTTATTAGTTACGCTAAATTGTCCCTCCTTTGCCCTACGAAAGTATGCCGCGATGTTTTGGTGGTAGGTAAACGGTGACCTATTACAAAATTTCCGATTTCTAGACCAAATACCATAACACAATTAGTTACAAACGCCGTACCTGAAAGTCGTGCTAATTATTCAAGACGTTAGTAGCGTAGGACGCGTACACTGACATCAATTTGCTTATTTTTATATTTTATTTTTATTATCTTGCGTTGAGAGTGCAGTAAATATAGTTTTATCAAAGGAAGGGGAGATTAGGCCAGCTGTGCTGTAATGTATGGCTGCAGTTATTACACTGTGCCATTTTTGTCATCTGTGATCTAAATTCTTGGGATAAATATAGTTCCGAGATGGTATATTTACTTATATTTAGAAACTGTACCTACAAAGTGAGTATAGTGGCTTTATTATTTCGTTATTTGAGGATAAACTTAGTTTATACCTACCAGTCCTGCTACAGCTTGTTTTGAAGAGCTTAATATACAACTACTTAGTTTTCAATCCACTTCTCAAAGTTAGTTTGATATTAAAAGTGAAACTAAACACAAATCTAGTATAATAATGATCACACCTTTAAGGATATTAATTGTTCAGTTTTTCACATAATTACTGACTGCTACCTTGCCTTAAGTTAAATATGAGTAGATTGGGAAGTGTAGGTTGCGGGTTCGATTCCCACACAGGGCAAATGTTTATGTGAAACTGTAAATCACAGATATTTGCTCTGAATCTGGGTGTTTTGTAGGAGCATGGTCCTCATACCTACCTGATAACCTATTTAAAGGGAATCCTAGTTAGGGTTCAGGATCTATGAATATAATTGTTAAATGAAAAAAATACTTAATGCCAATCAGTGATACACAGTAGCCATATCGCTTGTTCTAGACAAGAATGTACTATGTGCTCAATATGATATGTGAGATATCACATTCTTGTAACAAATGACCAATAGGTTTCTATAAGAAAAAGACTAAAATTCTTTGACTAAAAATGCAATCCCATAGTTTTTACAATTTATATTAGCAATATAATCATAATAATGTACTCTCATAAGTCTGGTTTGTTTGTTATTGTCTGTCTGACTATATGGTTAGGCATGGTGCCAACGAACCTCCTTGCGAAATAAAATGGATGATAAAGGATTTACTGTTATTTAATGTTGTAAGTAAACAATTTAACCTCATAAAGAGATGTGTAGTTACACTAATTTTGTAAATGCCGAAGTTTGTTTGTTGGTTTTCTCTTCACGCCTGAGGCCTGTTGGCCTCCTGCCTTCCACCTTCCCCGTTATTAGGAGCTCTTCAAGATTACCAGTGAGTCTTCGTGCATTATGGTCAAAGTATTGCAGAACCCCCTGGAGATATGGTGGGAAGTCTTTGTTTTATACATGCCTATGTCCATAAGTGGCAGCTATCATTGGGCTGGCTGCATGTTTGTTTGCCACTTATTTTATAGAACAAAAAAAAAGTGTTCCAAAAACCTATTATAGTTATTAATTTTGAGCTCACTATACCTAGGTACCTAGTAAATACCAGTCACCATCTTGGTTTGAAACAGAATACTTGGTTATGGTCACTAATTAATGTTTCCTGCATCTGTTAATGTTCACTAAGTACCCATAATTGTAAAAAAAACTGCCTTTAAAAATTATAGTTTTGTTTTTTCTTGAAAGGTAAGCGTTGGATCGCATTTCACTTGTGTATTTAATTCATTTTTAGGC
Organism: Campaea margaritaria; assembly: GCA_912999815.1. Classification (NCBI taxonomy): domain Eukaryota; kingdom Metazoa; phylum Arthropoda; class Insecta; order Lepidoptera; family Geometridae; genus Campaea; species Campaea margaritaria. The sequence continues at coordinate 6,964,586 of OU538814.1, forward strand.
TGCACAGTCATGGTTCCGGCCAGACAACAATTAAAAATCTCCTGTAAATGACACATATGCAAGAGATTAAGCATCAAAGGTGGTAAACATGCCAAGATACTTCTATTGGCCGTGTAGGCAATGCAACTTGATTGCACACAGTGGGTTTTATGGGTTGTGATGACGAGAGACTTATGCTTGAGAGTGGTAGCCTACTAGGTGACCACTAAGGTGCCGAACTACCAAAATAAAGTTTCACAATTGTTTTTTTTTGTATGTGGAACAATGTAGTCTGTGCCTATCCCAACAGGAAGGCGTAATTGTATGACTGTATGTACATATGTCATTATTCTTTGCAAGAATTTCCATATTTACTGGTATTAAATATTCATGACAAAAAAAGGTACCATGATGTTTACAATTTAACACAGCAGAGTTTCTTTTTCTCCAGAAATACACACAACACATGACATAATATAATGCAAACTACATAATTTTTTCCATTTAAAATGTTTATAATGTAGACCTACAAGCAATAGCAATTATTTTGCAATTATGCTGAAATCAAACTTACAACTTTTAACAACGCAATTCAGCAATTGGTAACAGTCTTAACAAATTACACCGTTCATATCTCAACCATCTGAGGAAGTGAAACTACCAATTACCTACGTACAGTGTGTATGTAGTGCCTTGTTCACGGACAGACGTTACGTAACATTAGTCATGTGTTCATGGTTGTTTGTAGCTGACAGGTGAAGTTATGTATTCGGATGCATTTCTGATTTTATGGATGTTGTTGACTTTATTCTGAAGAGCTCTCCTTTGATCGGAACTGTTATTTAATAGAATCCGTCTTCCGGTTCGAAGGACACTGTTTCCATCGAAATTACTGGGCATATGAGACTTTACAGCCGATGTAGATGAATTAAGTAAAAAGTTTTGCAGTACACTGAGCTTGTCACCCTTAAAATCTCTACTCTCACTTTGCGATAATAGTTGACCCGATAAGTATCCGCGAAAAAGAGGATAAATAAAAATGCCCCATCAACACTTAGCCCTTCACTGAGTGAATGTGGAGCGGGCACGATCTTGCCCAGTAATCTACTTGCGATCTAAACCTTGGTCTAAAGTCTCCGTGCATAGTCGAGAACCTAGATCATAATTACTTAGCCGACATAGACCTAAATAGTTGACTAGTTACTCATTTTGACTAACTTAGTCATTAACCCTTTTACTGTTTGTTTGTCACGTTGCGTGTGTCTGTGTGTGTGTCTGTCTGTCAGTGTGAGTGTTTTAGTCATGGTGACTGGTTAAGGCTAGATTAGGACTTGGTTAGTTATCCCAGTGCCGTAGTTTCTTGTCATAACTTGATGGTATCGTTCCGTAAGAGAGATTGATAGTGACTGGTAAAAGTCCAAGAGGCCGAAGCCTGAAACGTTGGTCTGACCAGGAGTTACAATAGTTAGAAATGCCAGTCAACGTGGCACTGCGCAAAGTTGAACATCGGAGCAGGTGGAGAGGACTTGTGGACGTAGTTGGAAGGAGTCAGGATCTTCAACAGTGAAGGAACGATTGCGGAGGGAATCCCTAACCCACCTGTAAGGTGCGAACAGTCTTAGCTCGTTTTTACAACTCTTTCAAAAGAACCCACTGATAATGGTTTCTGTTCTATACTCACGAAAATATGTACAATTCTTTTTTTTTATATCGAAATCATTCTATCCGTCCACTACTAGGAAAGTAGGCCTAAGATTCAGAAACGCTGCTAAGCGAAAACTAGAGGAAAACCTCTCTTCGCTTAGCTGCATCTCTGAATCGTAGGCTGATGTCTTGTGTTGTCCCATTAGATTCAGGAAGTCACCAATCAATTTTTATGTCTCTTTCACTCTATGCAAGCGATACTGGCAAAGTGGCAACCCTGTATAAGGCATAAAGTTGTATCATAGGCTTCCTTAGGTCTGTATAAGCCGCATAAAAATTTGATTAACTCGTTGACTGCTGAAAACACACACGTTTGTATTTTTTATAATGTTACGGCAAGCGAGAACAGGCCCGGCGTGCGAACCCGCACTGCTGTATTGACAATTTTATCACAGCAGTTGTGTGCGCCCGCACAGTTGATTGAGTTTAGTTACGACATGATGCTACGCCAGTAAACAGTAAACACACACGTTGTGCGAAGATTCGCAAAAGTAGCAAAAATAATAAACCGGTTCAGCATTGAACGCGTTTAGTAAGTAAGTACTTAATAGTTGAACATTTTCGAGTATATTAGTTGTTATACAAAAAGATTTTGCTTCCAAATTCGTACTGTATCATTCAGCTGTAATCACATATAATATAATACACCAATTCCATATTATCGTCACTGTAGTCCAGTAAAATATGAGAGCAAGACAATAGAGCCTCTAGTATACAGTTAGGCCCGCCAGACCGCCAACCGGTCCCTGTGCCCTTCACGGTCCTTGGACAAGCTTGACACGTGAATGTGTTCCTTCATGTGTGGGCTAGTGGATATGGACTGATATTTATACGCTCGTGGAAGCTTCTTGGCAATATGGACTGATTTTAACTTAGACTTGCGAAGTACTCGGTCGCGATACATGATATAATGTGACGAATAGAACATTTCTTACGTATGGTATGGTACTACACTTTTATGTATGGTAGAACAAACATGAAAGTAAAATGAATGCTGTGGAAATGAGAAGTCTGAGAAATATGATTGGAGTGATTCTAATGGAGAATAGAGTGAAAAGGAAACGATGTGGAATGGTTCAGTGCGCGTCAGCTTGGAATCCCTCAGCCTTAGCGTGCACACATGTACACTATATGTGTGGTCTGTACATAACACTACTACATCTACAGATCTCCGATCTACGCAAAATATAACTTCCGTAGCAGTAAAGCCAAATTGCTCATAAGTGCCAAAACTTGAATACTCAGTCTCTATGGTAATTTATCCACTAACAGCTAATAAGAAAAGAAAGTGCCCGTCTAGTCTGTAGTCACAGCAACCCTCACGCACAAGTGGCTGCCGTCATTGTTGTTTGTTTGTGTGCGCGATGAATGAAACCTGACACTTGACCACGGCTGTGTTGCCAGACTCGTTCTGGAAGTTCTACAATATAAATTATTTCTACGTATTATATCTACAGGCGAGAAAAAATGTAATGCGCTCAGAATTTGTCGTCAGATCAAGAAATCTATCCAAGGTAGGGAACAAGTGGTATTTATAAGCCCCCTACCTCTTATACCAACTATAAATATTTCTAAAATTAAATATCATTATCATCGTCATCATCATAATCATAACCAAACCAACCGGCAACCACGCCTTCTTGGTGACCATCATGAAGCGCGGTCGTCCGGATTGGTAAATCCCATAACTTCGAAATAATTCTCACACGTCAATCTCACGGGCATGTATGGGTCTCGTCACGATATTAAATTTAATATAAAACACCCCAATTTCTGTACCAGTATTTTTGACCCTTTAATGATAATGTGTTTTAATTTACATCAAATTCCTGCCACCAAAAAGCAAGTCGCATACTAAAGTGCCATTTTTATTGCTGCTCGATCAACAGGAAGTCCCCAACAATCTGTCTGAACAGGCAACCCCAAACATGTTATCTGAATGGGGAAGCAACACCGAGGGTTAGCGTATTGATGCTTTGTTACGCTCAAGTGCAACCATTAAGCACTTGTAGCTTTGATTTCAGTCCCCTCCTGTTTACGTAATATAAGCCAAGGGTGCCCGCTACCAGGAGAGTATAATTAGCATGCAGATGGTTGATTGGTAGTTTGTAGAGGAGGCCATTAACTTGTTTATGTTATCCTGTTCAGTAAAAAGGTCGGTCATACAATCCGTACCTAGTAAATTTACAAAAATGAAGGTTTTTGTGTGTCTTTGTGACATTTTTGTTTTCGAGAAACGTACCTCCTGGACAAAATATGTGAGGTTGACCAATGCTTGTGTTAATTTTGGGAAGAAAGGAACAATAATATAGTCTGTATTGGTCTTTATGTATTCCTATGTAGCGGAGTTAAGGGGAATTTGGAGATTATGACAATCGAAAACCCAAACCAAATCTTCAATACTTTTAATTTTTCTCAATCACCACACTACAGCAAATAACCATATTGCAAAGAATTCAGACATTGACACAATACAAGTAAAACTCATAGAAACAAACTGTCAATCAATTAGTAACAGAAATACAGAGATACAAGCATTTAAACAGAACTTGACCTAAAATCGGCTGTTGATCAAACAGCGGCCATTTAGCGCCGCCAGTTAATTTCCACGTTTATATGTACCGATTATTGCCCAACTACAAAGCTGGCGAGTCGAACGACGCAAACATCAAACGGCTATTGAAACGCAATGTTGTTAAGGTACTGAGATATTTACGAGAATAAATGCTAAAATTACGAATTGTGAAACGTAGGTACAGTTCTGTTGACGTTTTGTAATCCTGTCGATTCGGGGAGTAAGTCAATATTTGGCGCCCAACGATCTTATTTGATGAAGTAGTCATCAAGTCTACCCCTACAGAAGCTGGTCCCTATTGGCCGAATGGCTTTACATGTTGACCATTGAACAATTCCAGACTGACTTTAATCATGTTCGGCTTAGCAACCACATCGTCCTGTGAGAACAACAAGAAGAAAATCAACATAAGAAATAAACAGTGAAAAAGCCTATACCTGTACTTCACCTAGGTGACATTTTAATTAAACTTTGTTAGCGGACTAACTACTAATCGTTATCTGTTTGCGTTTTACCTTGACAGTATCGATATGCTCTGTTTCTCCGTAATGTATCGATAAAGTAGGCATCGATTAAATAAATCCTTTTCGCAGATAACTTGTAATCCACATCTTCCATGTTGAAAATAATGTGTTGTTTGCATGGAGCAACAACAATTCGAGAAACCATTTCGAGTCATTCTAAGTCAATGAGATTTTTGATCCCTAACATTAATTGACATCTCGATTCAATGTCATCGCATTGGTCAACGAATTGCCATTAGGTACTGCGTGAGACAATATTGTGGTCTGTCTAGAAATACTCGATATATTCGATTTTGTATGACTTATAAGTTTCGTCAGCTAGAGGACTTCTTACAATTTTGGTTTGCTTCAAGCTGTGTTGTTTTCTTTAAGCAAAGAACTTCATTTTCTGGGCAATATGCAGCGGCTTAATCCACTCCTGTGTATTAGAAAAGGTGTACCTACGTTCGTTTAAAATTTATTAAGGGCTGAACGAGTTTGTCGCAGATTCTTCTCGATTATCCAATCGGTATTTCAAACTCAAGAATCTTTATTCACAGGGCCCCAACAAGGCACTCATGAAAGTTCACCAAATTCACAAGTTGAATAAAGATGTTTGAGTTTGAAATACCATGAATTTTTAACTTTATCCAGGAGAGACCTACGTCCTGTAAACTAAATCAATCTCATGACACATGGGTTCACATGAACAACACGTTTTCCATAATCGAATACCAAAGTCAAGCCATAAATCCACCGGGTACTGCATGTGCGCATTGCGTCAGTGGCGACCACCGCATCGATGCTTAGCTCATCGAGAGAACCGGTTCCGCGCCTCCCGTGACATTTGTTTACTATTGCCAACCTCACATCACCTGGCTGAATGATTGTATTGGATTCTAATGGAGCTGCAAGACAAGTCCAGCAATCTGTATCACTCAAACAATTGAGCGCTGTTCGCAACTTCAGCAAATCGACAGATTTCAGAATAGTCACCGATTGAAACAACCCTGCTGGTCCCTAAAATATCTCGCATATCGTTCAGTGCTTGTAAATTATCCACAATGTTAGTAGATATAGAGTCAATTATCCAGAATCGCTCCCAATTAAGAACTGCTTCTCTGAATTCGGTTTCTCGTAGAATTCTTTGTTTGGCTGTGATTTATGGGAACGTTGAAACGTATATTATATCTTCAAGAGCGTTATCGGAATACTGTTTGTTTTCTATAGCGTAGGTTAGTTATGCTTAATACATTATTTAAGAGTTCGTACTTTTCTTTCTGATCCCACATCGGCGCCGTACACTGTCATCGTTTTTGAAGCTAATGTCCTAATGGTTTAGTAATATTTTGTTCTTGGTAATAGCACAGACTACAGGTGGCCCAGAACAATAACTGAGTGGTATCCGTCTGAGAGGATCGAAGAGTTCAGTCGACAGGTCACCTGCCAGATGGGCAGATGACATCGTCCGCATAGAGGAAAAGTCAGGACTCAAATTTTGTCGAAGGCTAGTAAATGCTAATGACGAATAGCACTGAAGAATTAGTACAAGTTAATAGGAACTTTTGTCTACGAAGTACCAACCGAATAAAACTAAACCAACGCCGCTATCACCATTCACCACGATTTCGTGACACTAATAAACGTTACTAACTCGATCCAGCTCACTGAATCACCTTCAAATATCACGAAAATCGGACAAATCGCTTTTAATGTAATTGGCTGGTATTTGCATGTCGTTAATGCCGCATGGTGAAGGATTTTGTATGGCTGCGATATTAGGGTTATGGAAAGGCGATACTTTTGGTCATACAGCTCTGTATGCGTTGCCAATTGAATACACGGTCATCGTTGTTTTTCTATTTTCGCATTGAATGGTAATGGTAACTATTTGTTGACTCATTGGGTACTTGCTTTCGATAAATCTAATTTCCGTATACCTGTTTTAGTAAGTTCTATAGAAACCTTTGTAACAAGTTCACTGCTGAAAACACAAACGTGTTTTTTTATAACTTTACGCGGGGGCGGAAAAACACACCCGTTGTGTTAGCGCAACTTAAGTGCCGGTTGTGTGGCGAAATACAGACATGCGTGTTTAACGCGGCGCTACTACAGTGCGGCTCACACAGACGGCACGCCATTGCTGGAAAACACACCGTCCGTAACGGTGCCTAAATGTAAAAACCGGTTCAGTGGTTAACTTGTTAAGTTATAAATCAGAGATCTTAATGACGTAATTATTTGATATCATCACCGCGATCAAGGTGAAGATTCGTGAATTAAATAATCATCAAACTAAACTGTTGTCCAAGGCTGCCTATGTCATCTATTTGAGACCACTTCCATCAATCCACCCGATTCCGTATTTACAGGGTGCTGTTGAGTGCGGTTCGATGATTATCACTATACGATCGGTTGAAAAAGTCACTAGAAATGTTACCGGAACTGAACGTAAGTTCATCGTCCCGCCTGTCGCAGAATGCACTTTGGCCATAGATACTAGCGCAACTAGCGACAGGACTGCAATAGATGGAAACAATGCAACTTTTGTTTTGGCAGTGCTTAATAGTGGCATTTGACAGCAATAATCGCGAGACTTACGTCTGTTGCAAGCGTGGTGAGATTCGTAATAAGACTCATAAAGCGGCGGATCAGGCGTATAATTATATTGTTTGTTTGAAAAGGCTAGGTGTACTGACAGACTGATTTAACCTTAGGCTAATGGAGTGTGTACATATTGTTAATATTCAATGTAACTGTTACGAGTAACATAGGTGTTGAGATGGATCGAAATGCCATCATCACAATCATGTCGCTGTCCAAGTTTAAGAGAGAAGTACTCTAGCATCTCTTTCTACTCCAAAGGAATCAAGCAAAACGGTCGTTAGTTAAATTACAGCTCCCGCCCGTTCAATTAAAACTGCAAAGGATCGCTTGCAAATATCGCATTGCCGCATGAGGTCAAGTTAATTGACACGGATACCGCAGTGCCCTCAAGGCACAGTTTGGCTCGAACAGTTATTTAGCTATATTAAAAAAATCGCCGACCTTACGATCGCATAACAAAACCTGACTAACTAGGGTCCCCATGTATTTAGGGTGTCAGAAAATACGAGGACTGTGGCCCCACACCACCCAGACAATAAAAAAATAACAAGCCAGACGATGCGGCTCTTGGAAGGCTACCCCAAGATTCGTGTTACGATATAACCATTGTCAATCGCCCATTAATTATGCATAATTGCTATATTAATAAGATGTTCTGGAGTGTAACTGTATTCTAAAACTGGATCCAGTAAAAACTAAGCCTGTTAAAAAGATCGCTAGCTAGATGAACTTGGGAAGGACTTGCAGGAGGTGGCGTAAGACAGAACAAAGCGGCGGCTCTCATTTATCGGAGGCCAAGGCTCATTTTAGGTCATTGCGCCATCCTAATTGGTTACGTCAAAAATTGTATACCCTCTCAGTTCTTTAGCAGCGAAATAAATAGTTAAAAGCATTGCGTTGCAATGTTGGGCAGTCACATACAGTCATCAGTTTTATCTAACATCTGGCAGCTCTGCTAGGGAAATTGTTAATGACGTAAACATGTGTGCGAATCATGATCTGCATCTTGATCTGAATTGGATTTGGTACCTATCAAATGGCAAATAGCCATGTCATGTCAATGCTTAGTGTACTAGAAGACTAGTTTACTGTAGACTAATTACTGTTCAGGTAGCTAAATTCTAGGTGAAATATAATTTGGCCGAAAATATCGAAAAGCAAAACATCGATACCAAAAAAGTTACCGTTCTTAGTAAACGTGTTAACCGTTGCGGTTTAAGCTTAAATTAGGACACCTATTAGAGGAACCAGTTCTCGTTGTCACTAAAGTTAAGAGTCGCGTAAATTAGCACTTAAATTTTAAATTTATATATGAAAAATTACATTTTAAGCGTCGCCTAGGGCGATGAGAAAACGGGTTATAAGTAAATTGTGCTGAAATTAAGACGTTAAGTGGAAGTGGTTCCAGATTCGGTCGGTTTGTGTTATTCAGGTCGATCGTGCGAGCTTCGTTGTCAAGTTTCACGGAGACGTGATAAATGAAGGTGAAATTGTGTTAAGAAATAAAATATTCCACCGGAGGTTGTGTTGTGCACCGACTGAAGATTTCGAAATGAATAATTGAAGACTTATTCAGGCGATTGCATTGTATATTGTATAAAAATAATGCTGAATTTTACATTACCAAATCAAGAATCTAAATCTTGTTGACTCTTTTCAGTATTCTAGACTTCTTGTTTTTGCATAATATTAATTAATTGGTAAGAAAATAAGTCACACATACAATAAGTTAATTTAGTAAATTAATTTAGCTTAAAATCTTACGATTCGGCAACTCATTTAACTAATTGATTCCTGTTAAGATTCGTTGTAAAGACGTTAAAATCCAAATGAACGAAACTTAAGAAAATGATTTATAGCAGTTTTAACATTAGGATTAGATTGTACAAGGACTTAGAATGTACAGAACATGACAGCTGCTCAACGCCGTTCACGTGATGCATTCAAATGTTTAGTTGGTACACGCAACCGCCGCAAACAATTCGTATAAGATGATGTTGAAGAAGATGTGTTTTGAATGATGACGTAGAGGTATTGCTATATTTATAAACTCTAGAAGCTCTAATTCTTGACATTACTATAATATATTATGGAGAAATAAGTTGAAGGAACCAGGAAAAGAACAGTGTTTATTTTGTTTACCAAGAATTGTTATAATATCGTTCCTTTAAATTTCTCCTATAAATATTCTTGGATTACGTACAAAGTGCCAAGTTTTAGAATTTACCTCATTTTCAATTCTCATTAAATGTGAAAACGCCAGAATTTAGGTCGTAACAAATTCTGGCACTTGGTAATTGGCGTCTACCTACAACTTTACAATGTTATCCAAATAAACAAAACCAAACTTCAATGCATGCATACAATAAATATAGAAATTCTCGATGAATGTTTCCGAAAATAATAGACATTTTTGTTCCATCAAAGAAGTCTGGAATTCTTGTACGTCTGCACTGCTACGCTGTTATTTTTGGACGGTGACAGTAAAATGAGCTATAATAAGCCGAAATTGATAATTATATGGAAGAAGTCTAATTGGTGGTGTGGTGGACATTTGGGTTTTCCCAGAAATCTGAAGCTGCCCGGTCGTTTATTTCGCGATGGCGAATGCCGGAATATTTGTAACCAGTTTTTTAAAACTGTATTTTAGATTGAATAACTTTTTTTGGTGAAACGCAATCACGATATTTTCAATTAGGTTTTTATATCTGTCACCAAGGAAGATTGGTCACATGCCCTATAGTCATTGTGTGAGGATGTTAGTTAAATTTAATTTAATATGCGAAAATACGCGTCGAGTTAAAATTTTCAGACGTCGAAATGACGATGAGGTAACATACAAGTTCGTTCATGACACTGAACATCGTCACATTTCAAGGCTATACTCATAATGATGAACTGAGTTTGCAGTTTATGGTCTGTGGCCGGATGCCATTCGTCACATTTAAAACAAATGTGTTTTAATTATACTTTTTCCATTGACGATTTGTTTCCAAAGCTGATCTCAGACATTTACAAGTCTACAAACATTGCTTGCAGTCGCCATTTACTCATCGGTTTTATAACCTTTTTATGTGTTTCTTATAATCAATTACAATAACGGCGCATTCTATTTTTATTAGCCTGCTAAAGCAACTAAAATTATGCATGCTTTTCAAGTCTCGACCTGTATGGCGCATACTGCCGTAACCTACTTTCATACTAACTTGCACTAAGTGAATTGTACGTCATATTTGGTACGGCTTGTACCTTAAAGGAGTGTCTGTTATACGATAACACAATTCGAACTGCTAATCTATTACTTATCAAAAGTATTACCGATAAAAAACTACCTCGATGCTGTTTGTATACATAGATGACATAATGGTTTTAAGTCATTACCTCATGAGTCATTTTTTGGACATTCTAATTCTAATCGTCTGATCGACCGCCTTGATCAAAACAAACATACAAATGTACTCTGTTTGCTTCATTAATATTCGTATTGCGTTAAATTTGTTTGACCGATATTTTAGTTCCTTTAGCAACACGAATCGCTCGCTATCGCTACCAGTTGGTTATTTAAGAGCACTTTAATTTGCCTTTAATGAGTATAATTACGGTACTTAATAGTATGCTCACGTAATCTAGCGTTGTTTTATTCGGATGGTTTAGATTCCATTACATTAGCTGCAATAGTATTTGTTTGACCTGGTCTCTAATTTTAATTATGTGTTAATATCCTTATAGTGTAATCAATTACAGTTCACTAATAGAATAGGTTATGCTGTGTTGGTTTGGATAATTTTCCATCACTGAAAGCGATCGAGGAATATATTGCGAGGACAGCTTGTTCAAGTACTTCAAGCGCATGTAAGATCACTAATGGGAACTTATAGGCAGTTTTGTATAAAAAGTTCTTCTTAGTTGATACATTTATAATAGGTGAAATTTATAAAAAACATACGAGAAACCGCGTCTCATGGCAGTTACCTATTTATCGTTTCAATGTTCTGCCACGTATTGCAACATAAATACCGAGTTAAAGATCAACCGCTATGGGCGTGTCCACACTGAAACGTGCAAATTCAAATGCAGCGGCGACGTAGTGGCACTTCGACCCCAAACAATAATCATTAAATCAATTACCCTTTCAACTAGAACGCAGTAAACTCGCCGCAAACAAACGACGTGTTTGTGTAACCCCACCGAGGTTACAATGATTACATCGCCACATTCGTACAGGAGTTACGTCAAAACTTACCCGACAGACTGGCACAGCGACCTTGCCGTCAAATGTTCTTAAAAAAAAGAAAAATATTAAAAAAGTCTAACTATATTCGCGCGATATTTGTCATTCCTTCGCGATGAGTCATCGCGTGGGGACGTTTCTTTCGTTTTAGTTGGACTGAGTTTACCAGGTTATCGTGATAACGATTTGTTTTTATTTCTCACAGCTTTGTCGACGCCGACACGGGGTAATTAACATAATGTGCGCGATAAAGCCCCGCTGAACTGTCTGGTATAACCGCTGACATTGTAGCACTGTAACAAAGAATGGAGATTCCGTTAATAAGACATTATACGGTAAAATTGTTGAAGCATGTGAGAAAGCAGGCTCCATAAAAGACGAGAATGTTCATGATACGAGGGAGAGGCGAAATGCCTCTGAGTCATATTTTCGATTTTGTTTTGTTTTAAATAACTTGATTCAGGTACTAAGCCGCGGATTGGCATGCAGGGATGTACCTAAATAGTTTTACTGCTATGACATCATTGCAACACGGAAAAAATATCATAAAATAAATTAAAGATTTTTTAAATTTAGATTAACACATTGCCCAACTATCACATAAGCATTGACCTTGAGTGCTACTAGCATTTTCCAAATGTAGGAAATCGATAACTAGGAGGACAATAGCGCCCATCGCATCGGTTCCGTCATCAAACAATTTGGAAAAACTTCTTAATCGTGTCGATGTTTTAATCTTTGCGCCAAAAGATGGCCTGTTTTGGTGGAAATATCACGGTGAAAGCATACACCACCAAACTGTCTGAAGCAACGTTACAATCTGAGGCATCACAGATATTTCTAGTGTTCGTCTTCAATACCGAACAGTGATGTTTGTACTATTGTTAACATATTTCTAGGTTAAGTTCATTATGATTGTCGACGTCATCTCGGTCAAAGTCCAATCGAGTTCATTTTAATATTTCGTAGGCGTTCTTGAAACAGATGTTTTATGTTTTTTTACTGTGTTTTGGTGTCTTCTAAACTGTTTGTTATTTTACGAGGTAAGCGATGTAGGGTAAGTTTTAGAGAGAGAGGGAGAGTATTCGGGGTTCTGTTTGTATTATTTGGCTACGCAACCCTAAAACGGTACTATATGGTTTTAGACGACGCATTTTACTCCCGAAAACAAGATTGTCATATTAAGTTCAGGGTCATCACCCTTTTCACAGACACATCCCAATATCGCAACTGCCTACGACATGACAACCAATAAGAAGAACAAACTTTCGCACTTTGCACAGAGCTCATAAAACTCATAACTCCCAACCCTGGTGCAACTCCGTGGGAACGTGATGTTACAACTACCCACAGATTAGTGTACAGTTATTATAAAGCTCTAGTTTTAGAAGTGCATATCCAGTGAGTCACGTGAGGGCGTGTTCTGAGAGTCAACTATGGAAATGTGGTGAACGCTTTGTACGGTCGACCTCAAAAGTAGCTGATCATCTTCATAAATTAAATTTCCTATATAAAAAAAATCATTTCTAATGTGCAAAATTGAATTAATTGAGAGAGAATAAGCTGGACAGAGAAAAAAAACAACAAACGTAGAAGCTCTTAACCTAAAACAAAACATATTCGCGACAATAGAAAACAGGAGGAATGCTGCTTGTCCATCTTATATGACAACTTTTAAAAAACATCATAGAAGTGAAAAGAAGAAGAGACAAAACTTGAAGGATATTCACACATCAGATAAAGGAGAAGATAAATGTTATGTATATAAGGAAGTCGGAGCATTGTCGCATGTGTTTTAGTGGTTGAAACCTCATGGTGACAGGATTAGCCAACTGAACTTTGAGGATACAGTCCAGCTGTTCCGATGACAAGTTTAAATCATATGGCCTTGTGCTTGTCCTCTTCACTATTTTCACTATAATATTGTCCTTTATACAGATTTGCAGTAAACAGTAAAGGCCTATGATTTGGTAAGCTTCTCGCGCCTGATGACGACACGTGCTGATTTCGTATGTGTGTGTAATCGTGCAGTGAGTGCCGATCTAGATAAGCAAAAGCATTCACTTGGCGAACCATATCTCAACTTATCTAGGTAAACTCACTTATTAAGCGATTCAAAAAGTTTCTCAATTCGACTGTATTTTATTTACAAGGTTTAATTAAGGTTATTACTAATAATGGATGGATATAATTGTTTACGTCAAAGAAGATTATTTAGTGTGAAGATGGATCGATTGTTTAGGTCACATCTTGCATGTTTTATGACCCAAATTCCATTGTCCCCTCCCTCGATTTGAAATCTTGCATGTCAAATTCATGTCAACAATGTTATTGAGACAACGAGCTGATCTGATCATAGAATCGGTAGGTAAACGACGGAACTCTTCAGCGGATAGGAGTTTGGTCTCATTATGGCCGAATACGCACTTGAAGAAATAATCTCACGTCGAAAAATAAGGTTTTCATCAATAAAATTACAATAATTTATCAATTTGTTCCACCAAGTGGACATACCATGTTTGGGCGCCAAGTTTATTACTCCTACCTAATAGTATTGAAGCGTGAAGCACCTAATCAATATTTATAAGTCTTTCACTATTAGCTCAGTAACTCTGAGGAGCATTCAAATTCGCTTTTCATATCACTTTCCAGCGTTCTCGTTCACTACGAATAAGGCATTGCGTCGTCTAAAAACCACTCGTATGTTGTGAAATGTTAACAATGCAATATTACACTACGCATCACTAGGGTTGCTGGTTGTTTTCATTTGAAGAATGCTTATCTTTTGACCACTATAGATCTGAAACGCGGACATTCAGTAGCTGCACACCTATAAAAATAACCGTTGGAATTTTTCGAATATGGAACTCTAACCAGCTTCCGAATGGGATACACAACCTAGAAGTCTTGCGATAAGCTGACAACCCTACCAAACGCGTAGTCGACGTAAAAAGTGAGACAATAGCGATACGGTTAATAAACGGTAATTAAACATTGGAACGTTGAGTGAATGAGTCGAACGCACTGGACTACTACTGGTTGCTCCATTGATGAAAGTTTGAGATTAGTGACGCACGTTTCGGTCAGTGGGCTGAGTTTAAGATCACGATATATTCTAGTTATAATGTCTCATATGACCAGCTATTTCGCTGAAAACTTGCTAGCACCCAGTGCCAATGTGGTGCCCTTTGAACAGCAATACAATGATGTTTGCACGCGTCTGCTAGAATATTGAATATAGGCAAAGGTTATTTCCCCAGGCAGTCTGGCAGACTACAAAAACCCCTATTTAATTTAAATTATTCTTGAAAAAAATAAACACAGGCTGTTGCAATGTGTCAAACTATCAATGTGTGTTCCTGTTTGAAGGGCATAGTAGCCGGTGAAATGATTGCAGTACTTGTACACTGATGTCTCAGGGGGATACCAATGGGACACCATAAAAGTGCAATAGAAACATCTGAAGTGGCGTTGGTAATTTTTAGGCAGGAATGACGCTTACTGTAAAGCGAACATAGCGAACTAAAAGTTTATCTCTTAAGCCCCGATTTCGGAACAGACATAAAAGCAGAAGAAGTCAACAACCAAGCTGCTCTACGCGTGGACGTATTACGCCATTGATGAAAGTTAGATTAGTGTCATATGTTTTAATTGGACTACAGCGGCTCTGGTAAAAGTGATCAGCCCACGCGCAATCTGCTGGCAACATTTGAGAACACAATCATTTTTTGTGCTAGCCGCGAGATGAAAACGAAAACACGTAACGCTTACGTATGTACAGAACATACTATTTTTGTTATAGTATAATACGTTGTTGAAAGTGTTACTTCCGATGCAAATAAAATTACGATAGTTCCCAAAAGTAAAGGGTTCTTCGATATGGATATCCTTGTGCTCGTAGATTAGGACATAGATGTGAAATCAAATACTCGGAATGGAAATCGTGGAAAAAATTAATGGAAATTCCTTGAAAACACTATATCACGGCATATACATGCCAAAATATGAATGCTTCAGTGCAAAACTGTGTAGACAATACAACAGCAAACGGCTACTGACTAGTACATCATACACCTTTACGCATACATACATAATTTCACCGCGACTCCAGTAAAGGGGTCAAGCCTCGTAAGGCAAAACGTGAAAGAATTCAAAATAATTTCGCCCATACCTTGTTCTATAAGTTATTCTGTGCGCTCCCATTGACATTCTCAGCACTACATCGATCATAGTTTTATTCTGTCGCAGAAAGCCGACGGACTTGGCACGGTTTTTATAATAAAAAACGTTGGAGTATATTTCCAGCAGTATAGGCTAAAATGCGATGCAATGGATAAATTTAACGTACACGCGGGTAGGTAAGGATACTTCTGCCAGATCTCACTAGTCCTTGATGAAAGCCTTTAAAAAGTGAACAGGTTATATTTGTTGAAATTATCTAATTTGACATGACGGGCAGAGTCGGTGACGAAATATAGGAGATTACGAGATCATGCCAAAATTTTACCAGGTTTCACATTTTAACGAAAGCCTGTCTAATGGCCGAAACTTCTTCGATTAAATGGCCCATTATTTTTTATGAACTTCGACCGCAGCTGAAAATGAAAAAAATTAGATTTTAGAGCGCTTGCCCAGCTATTAAATTGTGGTTTGTAGACGCTTAAGTTCCTCGTGATTTCTAGTATCTTTCTAGCATCCGGCCAGTTGTGTAGCCTTCTCTTGGAGCAGTTCCGCACTACGTCCACTCCGGATCCGATCCTGTCCAAATCTGTGAAAATGAGTTCTGGAGTAGTCGTTGAACTATTTGTATGGTATTTTATGCATTAGATCCTATTTCTGTCATCTTTAAATTTTCATTTCCGAGAAGACACAGACACGACGAGAACACTCTACGTTGTGGCTCTGCGTATAAATGACGTAAGCCAAAAGATGGCCCCTGAATTGCTTGGGTTTGGATCAGAGATCACGAATTCGGATCGGAGGTAGTGTGAAAATCAATATCCAAACGAGTTTTATGAAGTACCTATTTTCACGGATTTGAATCGGATGAAGTGCGGAACGGCTCTTACTGCAGTCACACTGTATTGTGTAAGAATGGCCACTGCGGCACTGATAAGATCTTTATTTAGAGCTTCGCAGGGCGTCGGTTCGTCTGGCGCAGTGTGAATCGATGCAATTTTGCTGCCGCCCTGAAGCCGCTCCACCATGTTTAGCTTCCTGGCAGGCTTTTGATATTGCAGAGTAGTTGGAAGCTATTTCCGCCTCGGTTTGATAATATTCGACTTGATACCGCAGACTTTTGTTGGTAGCCAGCTAGTTCCAGCGCTTTTAGTGATTGTTTTGTTTGATACATGCATTTATATGTGTGAACTTCAGTTGGTGGCAAATTTCTGCGCTTTTATACCTTGTTGATACTGTAAGAGCTATGATTTCTGAAGACTACTTCCAACTAATTGAGTGTTTATATATGCCCCATTTGATTCATTAGACTTAAGGTAGAGTAGGTTTCTCTTCCAGTTTTTAGTACTGCGTTTGATACTTGGCTTTTGGCTTTTAGGATATCGTGCATCGACAGTGCCTACTGCTTGTTTAAGTGGATATTCATTATTCCTTCTTATTATTTGTTTCTGATTTCTGATTTTTTAGCGATGTTTCTAAGAGCTGATCTACGTTTAAGTTTGTAGCTGTTCAGATTTTATTGCTTAAAGGAGTGATATAGTTATCAATTAGAACTTATTATTTATAAACCTCTTTGTTTGGTCTGGTCATTTTCGCTAACGATGCTCTCGACGCTGCATTACTGATCAGTTTCTAGGTAGGTTTATTTCTCGCTAATGGTAAACGGCCCTTTGGTACACTGCTTTCAATGTAAGTGCTATCATTTTATGTTTTTTTTACCATCACTTTATGACGATGATTCTGACTCTTGTGAAATGTGTGATTCATACAGACTTAAAAATATATTACCCTTCCTACTTCAAGTATTCAGGGCAAACCCATCATCACATTGGAAATAGATATTTTACATAGCTTCTTTTCTATATTATAAATGATTGTAGATATTTCATATTTTTTTGTCGTAAACCATAAATTTTACTATCTGCCTTACCTATTAAATATAATTAATACCTACCAAGTTCTAAAATAAACATGCTCCATAATTTTCCCCCTTTTTAATTGCCTGCAAAGTGACTTCTATGTGGCCAACGCCGAGGATCTAAATGCGTACTGTACATATGGGTCAATTATTCTGCTATTTAGTAGGGGTGGAAACCGATTGAGCAAAAGAGGGGTTGTTTATGCTAACAGTCTAAAAATAGAGTATCTAGTTGACTGATATTAAACTGCTTGGTTTATTAGTTTAGTATGTGGTTGAAATTAGATAAAGTGTTAATTGGATTTAGCACCACACTGTGCTTAAAAAAAATTAAAGTGTGCTGGGACACATAGTAGAAGTAAAACGTCAACTAAAAAATTATTCCAAATAAATATATTTCAGAAGAATATTTCATACAAAATAATTATTTAATAAATATATTAAAAAATATACGAAAAGTAGCTCTCTCTCTTTCTATCTTCACTAACTAATATCTCCCTCTCAACTTCCGTTCGCTTCGCCCGATCACAATTTTCGTAACGCATTCACCAGCTTATTCCCCAAGTCAAGCATGCGTATAGAAGCTTTACAAATGCGTTCTTACACACTAGGCCCTGCCCTCTAACTAGGATTCCCTATCCCTAGGATTATGGTCCTGGAAACACCCAGACTCCTAGCAAATACCTGTACCTACCCTCGTCTTAAGTGACATTGTCGATTATCGTCAGATGAGGCAGTGGTTCTATAATGGTATGCGCCTCTTAGAAGATCTAAAAACCACATGCGTTATATAATTTGGTGAAGATTAACCATACAACCGAGACGTCTGCGCGCATATCATCGCCTGGAATATATCATTCTAACTAAAATATTTTGACTTGTTTACGTTCCCCCATCCATTTCATCACTCTCAGTCCCCTGTCATCATTAGTTCCACCCAGTAATCCCCGGTTGAAGCTCCTGTCACTCCTGACTAGTGTTGCCTGATCGAATGTTCCGAAAAATGGGATCGGTGACTAGACGTAGAAGTTATCGAAAAATCGCTCTCATAGTTCTGCTACAGTGTAAATAATTAGATAGGCTGTGGTTCTGAATTGTGTTCGCAACCTGATAATCCAGACATTGGTTTCAAGTCTCATATGTGCTGTAATTTAGCTGGTGCCAGTGCCCTTGGAACCAAACTACAGTAATGGTTCTTGGCATAAGGCGTCTTGCCAGTTGAATTTCGGGCAGACCTATAGAATTTCGAAGACATGTAAGCTGTAAGTTCAAAATTCGGACCTGGTGTTAAAAAATCTGGATATCAGGTCTGGACTCACAATTTTTTTTAACGTACTACGCGAGCGTTTTACCACATTTGATAAAGCGATGATGTGGCTGAAGGTGAAGCACGCCAGCCTAGAAGATACCTATTCACTCTACTCACATCCGAAATATCGGGCCGATTCGGGCTGTACCATCAAAAATCACGATTTGCCATCACTATTCCTGACGGAGCTCTCTGGTCTGGTGCCAAATATTCTAGAACCATGACATATTTGAAAATAATAGTCGCACAGCATCATGTCATGGCTGTTAGAATAATATTCAATATTTTTGTCGCCAATATTATGAACCACGTGCTGAAATGAAACACGTGGTTTTCTTTGCTTCTCGGTATATTTGGGGCTGATGTGATATCATAGTTTTTGGCACTGGACTCCTTGCTTGCATTGTAACATAGCAGTGTAAGGCGTCATCTTAATTTCGATAACATCACGCATAATTTGGAGAGAATAAATCTTCAAAGACCCGTCCCTTGAGCAATGTTACTGTGAACTAGAAACGAAATGACCCATGTCATGGTCTTCTCTCTTGTCTTCTGCACCTGTCTGTACATTTGAAGACCTTATCGCTGCTTCAGACGATGCAGTTAGACACTCAGGACGCCATCCCCTAAATTGCCAACACTGGGAAGCATATTAAAACACCCCGAAAGTCGAAGTCGACTTTTTCCCGGATGCCGCTGTTGTATCTTGTAATAGTCTTTCCAACTTAACTAGACGCGTCACAGCGACCGGGATTTGTCAGAACGCTTGTCACAAAATCCTCGCCTGGATATCCCCGGACGCCCCCATAGCTAGGACAAATCCCGGACGGTTGTCAGATGGACCCTAGACACACATAACTTAGCAAAGGCAGTATGAGTAAGATCATCAAACCTGTTGTGTGATAACAATAATAACCCCACTAAAAAGCCCCAATAAAACTTATCTAAATGTATGGAAAAATAACTATCCTTTGTTTAGTTATTGAGTCATTGAACTATGGTTGAAACAGTCGGTCATTAAGTGCAGGCGCACATTGAGCCACCGGTGGACCAGCCGAGCCACTGGACGTGAACACCAGAGGCAGCCACTAGTGGCTACAAATATCTACATTTTGTCCATGTATCCACATGTAGTGGTAATCCTCTTCTGCAAGAGACCGCCGAATATTCATCCGCCAAGCCGTGCAAAATTTTTGTGTTCCGGTTTGAAGGGCACTGTTTCCAGCGAAATTCCTGAGCATTGAGAATTTACAACCAATTTCTTAAAGTGACGAGTGCAGTACAGTGCCGCGCAAGATTATGCAATACAAAGTCAGGCGTAGTGCTTACCATCAGGTGAACGACTTAATCGTCAACCAGTAACAAGCGCAGACGCCCTACAGGAGGTTCGGACGCGGCCACTTGAACGCTCAGTAAGAAGTTCCGTCCACAGCTTGTGGTGACCACTGGTGGTCGCGTCTTTAGATGCTCCTAAAAGGAGAGTAGGATTTGGCATTTCGGCATTTTTACTACGTTCTAAAACTGCAGTGATAGCTCTACCATATTTTATTATGTGGTTCTGCTACCATAATATAGCGCTACGTCAACTGTGCACAATCGGATTTCCGAGAATTTTCATACGTTTATAATGCGATGTTTATCACCTTCTTTACCGTTTTATGGTTCAAGGTGACTTTAATAAACTGTGATGCGCAAAGAATGCAACAATCGCATGGCATTCCAAGATTCTTAGTCCGAAAGATTATCGCTACCTACTTTTTTGGGGGAAATAGGAAGGCGACAGGTTAACCTCTCCCCAGTCCCCACTTACCAACCCTTGTGCAGACATTATTTATTGCTAAATATTATGATTGATTGTTGAATTTTTAATTTTAACTCAAGATTTATGTTAAAATAGTCAGTATAACGAGTTCCAGTCAGTAGTCTAGACACGTGTCGATTCAGTCACGTGGCATGCTTTACTGAAATTTAACAGAAAACTTCCGCGAAAGATTTCCCGTTTACAAGGTTAGGGTAATATTCATACTGTCCCTTGTTAAAGCACAATAGTTGTTATAATTATATATTATCCTTCATGATGACCAACAGAACCGTGCCTTGACGCCTTCTCGGTGCCAAATCCGCTGTTCCTGGAACCATTTGTTATGTAAACTTCGTGCGGAGAGTAGAGAAATCTAATGGACACCGCATTGGTTACATTCGTGGCTAGATTCTGCCTCACTGTCAACTAGTGTGTGAGACAGATAAACGGTCAGCTACTAATAATAAGATCGGTTTATTTGTTTGTCTTCGCACGACTCCACATACATCACACACATACACAAACATACATACGCATACACACACATACGCACACACGTCCATGCATCTTTTTGATGGTTTTTTCTTCTATCTCGCAGCTAATCTTGGTGGCTCAGGCTTGAAATTTTACCAGTGTTAATACTGTTAAGAGTATAATTCGACGACGATAACCTTTGGACTGGGTTCCGGCTAGGCTTAGGTTCGGGGTATTTCTTAACCTGAGATAAGAAACGGGTTCCTAGGAAACCGAAACTATTAATATAGTCTTAGGTAGCTCCAATCCAACAACTGTATTGTATAAAAAATATAATTTGAAACACACATACGACCACTAACTGGCCCCACCAGTGGGGACGCAGGGATTTATTTTTTCCAACATTTTGACATAGCATGTGTACACCCTATCCCCTGTTGGGATAGGCAGACACTACCTCTTTCCATATGCTACGATCCTGACACACCTATTTTTTCCATTTTCATGAGTCCCTTCACACACATGCTCATCGGCTATAAGTACTTTTGACTTGGCCTTTATTTAAAACATCCTCGATTTGATATCGGTACGCTCGCAAACGTCGGCCCCTACCGGCCGGCCCATTCACACTAGATCCATTATTCTGTTTCGTCAATCTTCCTCACACATCCTCCTTCGACATACTTGAATTTCTATTATTGGCTGTCTATTGGAGTTGTCTAGTCTGCTCCTAGTTTGCTCGATTTGATAGCCCATAAAAATAATGTTCTGCGGCTCCCTAGGTGTTGTGGTTGCGTGCGTAACTTTACTGTCGCCGAGATTTGTAGTTTATGTTTCACTAATTCTTGCATCTATAAAACTTTACTGGGAATAATTTTGTTTTGTTGTCTCAGGAATGCGGGTTTCAAATAAGATTTATTTCGTCGTTTATCATCAGCCTTGCTCAACGTCAATCTTTTTTGAATATGTGACGGTCGGTTCACTAGCTTGATGGTAGAAGCCGCGCCTCGTTATGGCGATTACAGGCAGATAGTTTTTTCGGAGGTATGTATGTTATCCACTAATCCGGGCTTGGGCCCTCAAGGTGGCGTAATCCTCTTTAGTAAAGTGAGGGGAGACCCGTGCTCAGTTAAAGTACTCAAGATGGTGTGGTATGATCTGAATAATATCCTTTACATAGCAGTTCCCTTTCTGATTGATGCCAATAAAAGCTTGAGTAACGTTTTAGCATAAATCTCCTCCTCCATAAACCGGTTTACTATAAAATATGAAGACGATAAGAAGCTAATATTTCCCGCAACATGTATAAGCCCCGAGTTTCCCATAGATTAGGATTCTGATCTGCATCAACAAATAAAATGGAAATAAGGTTTATCGTACACTAAAATCATTCCGAATTCTGTAGCGTAGTTTACGATTCGTCGCTATAAAAAACTTATTAAGTGTGGCGTGTAGTACACATTATATTAATCTATGTGTATAGTTTATTATGTACAAGCAGCGCCTCGCGGTTTCACCCGCGTTGATTATTATCCCACTGGAAGCCATTATATTTTATGGGGTAAAAAGCACCCTATTTTCTATTGCAGGACCTTCAGTATCTAAAAATATACTAAATTTCAATAAAATCCGTTCAGAGGTTTCGGCGTGAAGAGAGGACAAACACATAAACTTTCTCATTTATAATATTAGTGTGAAGGGATTGTTTACGTATTTTAAGTAAATCTATTAGGACTTTTTACATAAAGCCATTTCGAAATCTTTCTTTATTATATTTTACTAAGTAACGAGACGAGCAAGTCATTCGTCGGATGGTAAGCGCCACGCCTAGTGACACCCAGAAGTTTGCATTGTATAATCTTGCGCGGCACTGCGTTGCGGTCGTCACCCTGAGACACTACTTCTAAAGTCTCATATTATATCCAGTGATTTCGCTGAAAACTGAAACAGCAATGTTTGCACACTATTGCTACGTCTATTGCTATGTTCTACAATGTAGACTCTATCCAAAGGTCCACTTATAAGTGGCGAAGTTAGAACCGACCTCAGTAATACATAAAATGGTCTATCTTTTGGTTTATTATTTGTAATACAAAAAGATAATTTCATTTTATTTCCGTAGTTTGCAATGACGAAAATAGTACCAAACTGATTTCTGAATATAGAGCTGTCTAACTCTCAATCAGCGCGCATCATCTGACTGGACCATAAGAGTCTAAAATTAGCAACGTACCTAATTCACAGGCAGAGTCGTGGGCGTAAGTAAGTGAAAATATTATTTTCAGCGCCGTTTTTATTTCCTACAGAGGGATCTTGCGTTTCCTGTTTACGAACGCTCGCTTTGAACTTGTGTTGCCGACTTGGATCCCACGTGCGCCGGCTCAGTTGATTCACTGCGTTCATTCATGTTCTTTGGTATTTTTCTAACTGACCATCTTTTGGGGATATAAGGCGGTACGAAGTTCGCTGGGACAGCTAGTATATATATATATATATATATATATATATGTCACAGTCAATGAATGTGCATGCGGATGATATATTATTATATGGCTACTAGCTGTACTCTGCCACGCTTCGCTGTGGCACATTCGCACATTCGCTGATATGTCACTGATGAAAAAAATAGATAAAAACAATCCTTGATGCGGATTATATATCATGCTAAAATTTCAGCTCGATCGGTGCAGATCTTTTTGAGTTTTTGAAGCGTACACAAACCAACATAACATTTTTGTATATATAAATAAATTAATAGGGGTTGGTGATAGGCTGTTTCCACCTACTTCTCTCTTTGACCACCTTCATGGCGTATGGCAGACTGCTAAGCCTGAGGTTCACAGGGCAAATATTTATGTGAACCACAGAATTATTAGTTTTAGCTACTTGCATTCAGTGCTATCAGGAAGGTCAGGATAAATCTTCCTGAATCATCTCACATGTTCTCACAACATGAAGCATTGTTTGTTTGTCCATTTCGTCCATTTTTTATTGCCGTTAACAATGAAACTTTTTGTATGTAAATCACAATCAAAAGCAGCAAGGCCTCCGACAAAACATTTATTACGCCCGCCGACGTAAATGCGCTCCGATAGACAATTCCACATGGTAATACGGCTTTAAAACAGATTTATTGAGGCCGATTCAGTACATTTAATGTTCAGTCGGATAGACCGTAGACATTTTAATGGAAAATTTAGAAAAAAAAAAGTTTGTATTGGTAACTGGTGCGCTTTGCAACCCAGTGGCACCGGGTTCGATCCTCAGCCCTGCGACAATAATTGATGAAAATTATATGCGGAAGTCCACCGTTACTAGGAAAGGAGTTACTAAACATAACCCTCGTTTTAGGCAGTCGGGTAAAAAGGCCACCGATGGCTGGTGATGCGCCCACTCAAACCAGGCTATTTTAAGCAGCAGTCATCACATCACATCACACCACAGACTGCTCACTGGCGCTTATTCTGTGTGCGTACGCAGAACGCATGATATCACCACTTTATCGGTCCGTTACAACTTCCTTCCTTTACAACTGGACCTTTATTAGATAACATTGCCACGGCCATCTCTCCGTGTGGTTGGTGAAGTTCAATAGAGCTCTTCTATATATATATATATATATATATCGACGCTAGAAAGCGTAAACGCTGTAACCTTGAAACGCAAAATTGTTCACCAAACTTTTTTTTTTTTTGAAAAAAATTCATAACTCAATATCTACTCGACCTAAAAACGTAAATTTTGGATATTTGGTGTGTTACATATAAAGCTACAATACTGCTACCTTGGTTATATCCTAAAGTTCCTAGGGGACGTTGAAATGTGGGTTTGTTTCCAAATATGTAAAAAAAGTTTTTTCGGGTCGGTCAGAGGGTTACAGCGTTTACGCTTTCTAGCGTCGATATATATATATATATATATATTGTATCTATTAGTGTAGACATTTCTATACCATCTACCTACATCATCGACATCTTCATTTCTTCACTATCAGCACTGTCTATAATGTGTACATTTCTCACCTTTTAAATCTTCATTTCTATGATTCTACACTATCTGCGTCTACATTTTTAACACGCTTTTATATTGGCTTGAGTTGTATCTAACTATGTAAGTATGTATGTATGTAACGGAATCTTAGAACTTAATTTTCACCAGTTTCCAGAAGTCTGATTAATTTGAAACTTTGCATACGTATCAAGGACCAATGACAATGCAATAATTTGATAACTGTTTCCCATTATCCTTATTATTATTATTATTATCCATGCAACAGCCACGCTGTTTACTCTGAATTGAATTCTTTTGTTAATAACTTAAACTTTATTATAATTTTATTTTGAGGCGATAAATTCTGATTGATTGTTCGATCTTCTACTACTGTATTATAAACTCTCTGAAATTAAAAATTATTTTCTAATTTTTAGTTCGGTTAGCTATAAAAGCGTGTTTTTTTAGTTTTTTTTTTTTAAACTATTACACCATCTAAATTCATCTTCATTACTACACTATCGATGTTACCACCTTCGGTGAAGGAGAACATCATGGGGAAACACCCGAGAATTATTTCGAGGTAGGTATGTTGTCTACCAATCCGGGCCCCCGTGGTGGATTATGGCCTAACCCTCCTCACGAAAGTGAGGGGAGACCCGTGCTCAGCAGTGGGACGTTATGGGTCGATGATGATGATGATGACTACACTATCTACATATCATGTACATTTCTACACTGTAACATTTCTTCACTATCTACGTATAGAGTTGTACACTGGTATTCATCACAACTTATTTATATCGGCCTACTGCTGAGCACGGGTCTCAAATCACTTTCGTGAGGAGGATTAGCTATAATGCACCACGGGAGCCCGGTCCGGATTGATGGATCACGTGACATAGCTCTAATATAATTCTCGGGCATGTTTTGCGCTGCATAAATCTAAATTTTTGTATGTTTGTGAAAAACCCGCATCAATCAAGTTATTCCACTTTACCTGTTTCTACCGTGACTTTACTGTTGTTTTGTTTTCTCCCAATCTCATTGTCTATTGTCTTCTAGTGGCGTACGTGAGAAAAACCGGTTGTTTACAAACATTTTGTTTGGTACTTGACTAATTCACGCGTTTATTTGCGGAAGTCACTTTACGCCAGTGGCGTTAATTAATCGTTTCGTATGGATCCTGGAATCAATCGGTGCATCTTAGGCAGTAAGTCTGCGTCAGTTCATCAAATAATTTTGTCACTATGTTTCAACGTTGCAACCCCTTTCTGGGTCCTCCAAATACAACGCCTCTGGGATTTATTCTCAGACCCGTTGAAGGTTGAAATACCGATACGAAAGAGGCCACGAAAAAAGATTTAAACGAGGAACACTTAGTAATGTAAAACTAATATTAAATAGATGAAGCAGCATTGAGCTGTAACCTTTTTTCATAGATGGCAACCCTGAAAATCCCTAAATGGCGGGAATCTTTTGGATATGTCTGTTGGATGGAAGATATGATATAGAAGTACTTAATTAGAGGTGAATTGATTTATTAATATGCTAAGGCTAACAAAATAAGATTAGTTGACGTCCCCTGTAGCATTTAGGTTCAAGATGTTTCAACAGTTCTCTTTCCCAGAATGTTCCTGACTTAGAATGACTCCTTTCCATGAAGTAACCTCTATGGTTTTTGTTACAGGTGATGCTGGGCGGGGCAGGTTCCCCCGGCGGCGACGACCTGCTCACCGTCACCGTCGTCAGGGATGAGCATGGCTACGGTATGAAGGTGTCAGGTGAGGAAACTACCATGATAAGTACCTATCCTTATATTATAAATGCGAAAGTAACTGTCTGTCTGTTGCTCTTTCACGCCTAAACTACTGAACCGATTGAAATGAAATTTGGTACAGAGATAGTCTAGAGCCTAGGAAAGGACATAGGGTACTTTTTAATGCGAAAAAAGCATTGTAAGGGTTTGAGATAGGGGATGAAAGTTTGTATGGAAGTTTCGTCATTTTTTAAGCTAGAAGCTTTAAACTTATTTTTAGGCTTTTAATTAGATATAAATAAATATGACATTCTACGCGGGTGAAACCGCGGGGCGCAGCTAGTGTTGTATAAAGTCAAAATCACGAAAACAAGCAATCTTATGACCGACTGACCAAAAAGTTAGAGGTCTACCAAGGTCGGACAAAAAACCAAGCAAAGCCTTTGAGAAAAAGCAGCATGCCTAGATTGTCTGTCTACCCAGGGCTTGTCCCAAGTTATCCAGGGATTGTAGCCCTCGCGCACTGCAGCAAAGGTAAAAACCTCAAAGTCTAGGAACTCTTTACTGCTTCCATGGAAAAAAAATTTACTTGACCTCAACGCATTCTTGAGAAAAAAGGTCTTGACAGCAGACAGACATACAGACGGAGAATAAAGTGATCCTATAAGGGTTCCTTTTTCCTCTTGAGGTACGGAGTCCTAAAACAATAAAGGAACGGCGCAACCAAATGCCAAAAAAAAGCTAACAGAAAAAGTTGATTGTAACTAATCGTTAGAGGTCTAGCAATTTGGAGACATAGTGTCTCCTTGCCGTACTCCTCGATTTCTAGACACGTGATAGAATGTCGCTCGCGAAATGAGCAGAGACTGGTAGGCGGACCACCAGCCCGTTGGACAGACGAGCTCGTGAAGGTAGTCGGAAGGCAGTGGAGGCGTCTCGCACTGGATCAGAAAAAGGGGCGTGAAGGAAAGGAGGCCTATTGATAACCATGGATTTATACAATAAAAGCTTTACATGGATACTCAATAGCCGACCCGCTGAACCAGCATTACAAAATGGGCCGTGTATGGCTTCCGAGCTTCCGGCATAAAGCAGCTTATCCGCCTTGATTTGTTGTAATCTCTTACGTAAATACATAATGCCGAATACCTGTAATAGGATAATCCATCTGAGTAACTCTCACACTAAGAATTCCTTTCCTTCGTGAATTCGCAGCGCCGCCAGCTTGGACGGTTTCCGAATCTAAGGTTTCTGCTAGCATGGAAAGCTAAGCACCCAATTTCCTGTTTCTCAATAAAAAAAATCATTTGATAAGCAGTAATAGCCACTAACTAACACAAAAAACTGTGCCCCATTATAATTCCTTGATCACAAAGATCGAATTTAACGACCGATCGTGAAGAGGCGTATGAACAGGAAGACGTATCAAAATAGTCTCAGACATTCCAGCTCGACAGGCCATCTCGCGCGCGCCGTTTTGTCATCGCAGACAGACGGAGTGGCGGCGAAGCGACTAATTTAAATAACAATTGAAATTCAACGTAATTTGCTTCTATCTACGACTGTAATTGTTATAGCGAAATCAAATGATATTAAGACCCGTGGTATGTAAAGCGCTGCGAGCTGGCTCGTCGAAGTCCGTCGGTCACATTTCGGATCTTGAAAATGACAGCCGGGCGATCCTATTGGTTTTGGAGCCACGAATCGTCTAGATTCAGGCAGTCCAGTTTAGCTACTTCTATTATAGAGGTCAATCACACGAATATAACATTACTCTCAATCGAGGATCAGTCCCATGAAAGTATCCGTTAAGACCGAATCGATCATCATGGTCACCACAGGGGGTCTGTTATCATTAGCGTTTACCCTCGTGGCGTCATGTTCCAGGCGACAACCCGGTGTACGTGCAGTCTGTGAAGGAGCACGGCGCCGCGTGGCGCGCCGGCCTGCGCTCCGGCGACCGCATCCTGCGCGTCGACAACGTGCCCGTGGAACACCACTCGCACCAGCAGGTCGTCCACATGATCAGAGGTAACGCGGCCTCTACTGATGACACCCCATCTGGATGGTGCTCCGAAATGTATGAACCTTTTCGGCGCTCTTTGAACCGAATTGGCATTTTCCTTCGTAAGTTATGTGCTGATATCCATCGCTCTGTGCTAGAGCACGCAGTTCGTATGCGTTGATGATATCTGTAAGCCACGTCAGAAGCCCCTGGGTGGTCTGATTAACACTTGCACCCGTTCGCATCTCTACTAAAAATTCGAATGTTGATCAATAATCATGAAGTAATTCTCGTGTTTCAGCAACCCCCACAACCGTGCTGACCGTACAACAGAACACGTCCAGGTTAAAAACGCCCATCACCGCACCGGTACCTGCCAATGTAAGTGCATCATCATCATCATCATCACCATCATCACCATCATCACCATCATCACCATCATCACCATCATCATCATCTCGTATCCGCCCACAGCTAAGCACTTTCGTGGAGGAGCATGTGGGTTTAGGCCAGTATTCACCACGGGTAGCCCGGTGCGGATTGGTGGATAACATACCTATCTTCGAAATAATTCTCGGGTAGGTACATAATGTGGGTTTCCTGACGGTGTTTTCTTTCACCAAAAAGCGATTGATAATGCCGTACTTATGTTTTTACGAGAAACACATTACGTGTACGTGTGCCCGTATTGGAATTTGTACTCGCAACCATCTAATTGAAGGCGGACGTTCTCCCACTAGGCTGTTACCGCTTTTTAATCCCTCATTGGTTGCAATCAATTTAACGGTCCAAAAGTTTTATCGGCTGATTGAGACCCCCAGTTTCCCCCCTAGTTCTAATTCAGTCGCCAGGGGTTCTATCACGTCGCTACTCACAAAATGCGATCATTCGTGATGTAGTTCACAACTGAACGCATCGTGCCCATAAATTGCTGTTAAATAGACAAGCTTTTGTTTCACTTGATGGAAAAGGACTAACAGTACTTCGGAAGGAGCAGTGGGCCCACATCTCTCGAGAAACCGACAACCGATGGGGTAGACGAGTTCTAGAGTGGAGACCGCGTTTAGGCAAACGTAGTGTAGGACGCCGTCAGCAGGTGGAGTGACGACTGTCAACGGCTGGCGGGGACTGGATGAGGAGAGTCGAAGATCAGGCGCAGTGGCGTTCACTAGGAGTGGCCTACGTCGAACCTCTGAAAGGGAACCTCTTCGAGGAAGTTTGTGTCTTGTATCTCATAGAACATTGAGCATTTTGCGTGCCTCACCTTGCAATTTCTCAAATAGTGCACTAATTTTTGCACATTTTCAATGACGTAATAATTGAATACAAAGTCTAGAGGGGCTCCAGAATGGCACGCGACCTTAACATAGCCGCCGTGATTGCACCAATGGACGACATTGTCCAAGGTTCAACAATAATGTTAACGTTATGATCCGGTCGGACAATGAATGGAGTTGGACAGCTCTTGTTTGATTATTATTGCAGTATATAATAGTTGAAGTTACATAATATGGGTAAGCGCACATTGACCGCCACCATCAGTGGTATCGTCTAATGCAGGGTTTCTCAAAGTTTCGGCTCCACGAACCACTATTCAAGTTTCCAGGAGACAGCGAACCCCTTAACTAATTAAATCACCCATCCCCCAAAGAAATAATAAAATTGACTGTTGAAGGGGGTCTAAGTACGAGGAAATTTTTTAAGCAATTCTTTCCTCGTTTAGTCGACGCCGCTGGTGACAAGAGGGCTGGCTCATTTCTCGCACAGAGAATAGCTATTGCTATTCAACGTGGAAATGCAGCCAGTGTTCTTGGCGCCTTGACTCATGGACACCCTCTTTTGTTAGATTTTTAAGTTTTTAGTTTTAGTTACTTTTCCTTTTATTTATTTTATTATTTAAGTTCTGTCAATAAATATATCTGTTGAAGAAAATAAGGTTTTAATTTAGGTTACAAAACCTAGTGTCTAAAGATTTTTTTTAATGTTAATGTGATGGGTGTGCTTGTTTCTTTTTTGGTCAATTTTAATCTTAATTCTGAGTCAGAATCAAGTCGATTTCTGTATTTTTATCATGACCAGGTGTGAAAACCCACTCTTCCAATTAAGTATGTTGTGCCTGCCAGTCATCAAGCCGCCATTACGTAAATCTTGTCGCGAACCCCCTGCCGTCGAATGTCGAACCCCTAGGGGTTTGCGTACCCCACTTTGAGAAACCCTGGTCTAATGGCACAATGTGCGCCAAATTTGGCAATCCGCGTTTTGTCAAATGTGAGTACTTTTAGCCACTAGTGGCGTGTATAGTGGCTCAGCTTAGCCTGCGGTGGCCACCACCAGTGCTCTCGTCTTGTGGCTGAATGTGCACTTGCACTTACTGTTTATACAGTGTTGCTATCATCCCAAGTCTAAAGCTCTGTCACGTAAACGTACGGATGGTCATGGGTTCGAACCCCGCCCGTGATTATTTTTTATACTTTTTTACTTTGTCTGAATATTCGTGTTTACTGTTTCCAGTTGGAAAAGCAGCGGCAGTTCGAAGCCTCCAAGGTGAAGACGATAAGGCTGATGCTGGACCAGGAACAGAAGTACATTAGGGATTTACGAAGTAAGTGCCATCAAGCAATATAATATAAATACAATATTTATATTGGACTAGCTGCGCTCCGCGGTTTCTTTCGCGTATTTCCAGTTTTGCTCGTCTCGTTACTAAGTCAAATAAAAAAAAAAACTAAACCCCCCCATCTTCCCCTATTTTCAGATGAGCTCCTAAAAGTGCCCGATGTTAGAAAACAAGCTGAACTGGAGTCGGCCGAGCAGAGGTGTTCCACCCTGAAGCATCAGATCGACGGCATCATGGCTGGACAGGTGATTATCGACTCTATGCCGTTTGGGATAAGAGCCGTGGGATTGTAGAAGGGATATAGCATGTCCAAGGAAATCTGGATTTTAGTCATTGGAATAATCAGTTAGAAACGATACAAGCCTCAATTAAAAAAAAAACAGCATTACCCTAAGTATTGTCTGAAAGGACCTATTTAGCCGACTGCCAAAGGAGATCGCGAAATCGGCAAGGTTTTTTGTAGATGCGGAAAATGAACCGATTTTGATGAAATTATTGTTAAGAAAGGCCACCATGGTGGTCCAATTTGATTAAAATTGGTTTAGTTAGTTCCAAAACTTAAAAATTATCTACTTCTGATTCCAAATTTTCCGACATGAAATATCCCATTTCCTTATCCCTTCCGACACACTAAAAACTATATTAAGATTCTTTATCCTACATTTTTGGTTATTAGGTGTAACTGAATATTTAATTAGTTTACATCACCCCCTTTTTCTAGTTAACGTTAAAGTAGGTGTTAAGGGTTGGCTTGCACCAAAATTCCTTAAAGCAAAATTTTATTACAAGACTCAGTGCTGAAATCTGCTTTTAGTTCAAAGTCACTATAAATAATTGACTTTCGTTAAAACCAAGATTTACGCTAAACGGATGTCGTGCAAGATGTTAAGTTACACTTAAGCTTAAGCGGAGTGTCATCATCATTATCATGATCAACCAATACCGTCAATCGCTAAGTACTGGAGGCCTACCATGACATCTTATAGCGATTCAGCTGAGGACCTAAACTGAGCCGCGTCGCATAATCGTACCGTGACGTCTTATTTTTTAGGTTGCTACCATTTTCAACCTTAACTGGATCCAGTTTAGGTTGCTACCATTTTCAACCTTAACTGGATCCAGTTTAGGTTGAAAATGGCAGCAACATAAAAAATAAGACGTCACGGTACGATTATGCGACGCGGCTCAGTTTAGGTCCTCAACTGAATCGCTATAAGACGTCATGGTAGGCCTCCAGGTCTCACCTCGCGTAAGTTTCTGTATAGAGTGTGGTTTAAATTTTATCAATTCTACCTTTAAGTAATTGGTGCAAGCCGGCCTTAAGTGTTAAAGCACAGTAAAGCATCCATCGTGCACATAGTTTGATTTGCAACTTCGCAGTTTTAACTATGTTCCGACAATTTTTTTAATTTTTATTCTTTTTTAATGATTTTCCTCTCACTTTATCTTGCATAATTTGTATTTTAAGTTGGTTCTATTACACTTGCGGCTCAGGAAATGGGTACATCTGAATATATGATGTTGTTTTTTTTTTTGTCGAACGTGGCAGTGTTGGTCACTTAAGTTTTTAAGCCACCCAAAGGCCGCCGACGTGGCTTAACGACTTCTATCCATCTATATAACAACCGGAACTCCGCTCATAAATCATGGTGCGATGATATTAAATCACTGTCGAGGTTTCGAACCCAATGTCGAAGATGCTAAAGGCGCTTAACCTAGAATGGGATCACGTCGAATTAAAATCTTACTATACCAATGAGATCTATTAAAAAGTGTGGCCCATTTTTCGAGCCGCAACTGTACAAGAGGCGAAAGTGTAAAACCATTGTACCTGACACTTCATTCGTGTCCATTAAAATAATGAATTACCACTAACTATCCTAATGTGGGACCAGTCGTGGGTGTAACCTCAACCCTCCATGTTGTTTTGTTTCATGTCTGCTTCTGTGCGTGTCTGTTTTATGTGACGTGACGTCATCATTTGTTCCAAACCTAGCGTCAACGCTAGTCATGTGTTTTATTTTCTTTTATTTTTTTTGTTTTTCAATTGGTTGTTAATACTTTTATTTGCACTGCATTGTACAGATATACATTGTGATTAACGGTTGAATTTTCGGTTGAGAAGCAAGCTAGCCCTAAGAGGAATCTGTGTCGTTGCCATGGTAACCTATAGTTTGTTCGTTTTTTCAAACTTGTCTAAAGGTGCTTTATTGTTGGAATGTTAACTAAGTTTACGTGTCCGGAAGGTTTAAGAAAAATGTCCACCACTTAACTGAATCGTGACTTGCTTACTACCTGACTAGGACTCAAAATTTTGACTATTTTCAATTAAAACTGGAACTTGACGGCCTCCGTGGTCATACCACGTGGTCGGTGCGACATGAGCCGACTGCGAAGCGCGAGGTTGGGGGTTCGATGCTCGCGCAGGGCAAAAAAATGTGTGAACCACAAATATTTGCTCTGAGTCGAGTGTGTTTGTAGGAGCATGATCCTCGTAGTTCCTGATTCCCTAGATACAGGGGTCTCCCTTCACTGTCGTGAGGAGGGTTAGGCTATAATCCACCACGGGGGCCCGGTCCTGATTGGCGGATAACATACCTATGTCAGATATAATTCTCGGGCAGGTATGTGGGTTTCCTCACGATGGAAAAAAAAAAATATTCCATTGATATGATATAGTTACCGTGGTTACAACCGACAACGACTCAGATCGTCGTAGAAAATTGTTCGCTTCTCCACTATAGGTTCCACTGTAATTCGGTGAAATTCGCGGTACTTATAACATGGTTTTATAATCCTTTGCACACACACACACATACACATATTGGCACCTCGAAGCAACAACTCCTTTCTGCCCACCACAAAGAGAGTTAACCGTGATCAACATCGAAACATCAAAAAGCGCGCGGTTGGGACATCAATTCATCAACCTGAAACTGGATTAGTATTTGATAGACAAATAGCGCATAGAACCAGACATCGACAAGCGTAACTTTCGCCTCGGCGGTGACAGGTGACCACGCTTACCATTAACACGCTTCCGTCTAGCTAGCGGAGATGGCGAGGCAGATGCCCTCGACGCCGAGGAATGCAAGAACGAAAACCGTCATTGAAAAGTCTTCAGCGTCCCCCGTGAACACTGGGTTCCTCAGCGGACTGCCGAGGTCTCTCAGCAACCTCACCGGACAGAGCTTGAGGAACTTGAGACAGGCACGGCAGAAGAACCAGCAAGAGAACCAGCCGCCCCTTGTCCGGCAGAACTCGGACGAATCCAACAACAAACGTCGCCATATCCACAATAACACAGTCCCAATGGTCCCGACTACTTGCTTAGACAACGTTTCCCCCCCTCCTTTACCCCCTCGATCTATCGAACGCCCGAAACGCAACCCCCTCAGTCCGACCTCGCCTATCAACCCAGCGCCGATGACGCCCACCTCTCCGCACAGTCCGGTAAACATGAACCCAATGGCAAAGGCTTGCAACAGTCAGAGTAAATATTACAACAAGAGGTTGCCAGAAAAGCCAGGAATCATGCATCAGTCGATGCCCTCGTATAAGGAAGACAAGCAGTTCCGGAGGTCCTCGCACTCGCTGGATGGCGAATTGGATGGACCACAGCCTAACTCTATAGCGCTGCAGATGAGCTATCCGCTGGTCAATGTACCACCGCCACCGTTACTGGTAAGTTGAGATTGAGTTGTTAGAAAATTACATCGATTCCTCGTCATACTTGGGAACAAAATCAATTGAAATTATATCGGTTCACTTGAACTGACTGACTGACTTAAGTTACATTATTGTATTGAAGCTAATTTAAATCCGTTCTCGAGTATGACTACGCAAATGTTATACACGGGAATAGATCGTTCATTAGCATAACTTTAGAATACAGATCCGAACTTGATAAGGCGGAGCTGGAAACCCCAATTCACGAGTATGACTTACAGTTAGACGTGTCATGCTTGAGAACGAATGTAACCATTCCCGAGTATGACGAAAGATCTGAATTTGGATGAAAAAAATGAAGAGATTTGCCTACTTTCTGACAACTCAGTCATTTCTATGAAACAAGCATTTTAAAATCAAACACTGCTTTGTGAATTTCCGGTGTTATTATATTACACATCTAAAACTTTAATATTTGATAATCACTAAATCTTCGCCGCAGCTTATTCGATATTTAGTTAACTTCATGCTGAAATCATTTATAATTTTGTTCATCTTGCTTCAATTTAATCGGTGTTAAATTTTTATCTGAGTTATTAGATATGTACCTAATAAATAGGCACGTAGAACGCAATACCCGTTGCAGTATGTAATAATATCAAGTAGGTATAGTCACAAATAATCTAAATCCTTCAATATGCAATGAACAAACGGGTGCGTTTGCGGGCACGGTGATGCCGTCGTTTCGGCAGCTGCATAATGAACTCAAAGATTGCAATTCCTACGGTGCCCGCCATTGTACCGGTTTATTCGTACCTTTACACCGACTATTCAATAGTTCTGCATAGAATGAAAGCAAAGTTGTATGGAATGACCATACATTTTTATGTATATTTTTTGATAAATTTGGTTAGGTATTCTTATCTGAGAAATTATGATAATTTCTACATATATATATACTCGTATATGTACCGTTTTGGTTTTAAATAACAATAAAACACAATCGGCCTTACTTATAAATAAGGCCATAACACACTGCTTCCTATTCGCTGTTTTCATACAAAAAGGCCTTGAAATAGCTTTGTGTATTAACTTCTTCAGTCTGTGACTAACTTTATGTGTTCATGTAATATTTACTTAAGGTGGTTCGTTTCGCTACGGCAAGAATTTTTTTTTTGTTTTTCTTTCTAGATCGGGTTACAAATGTAAACGTCAATCGAATTCGCGAAAATCGTAGATCATTCGTGACGTTATTTTGTAGATATGTTTAACACTAATGTAACTAATTGCTCAATTATGGCAACCGTTGGTTTCAGTGTTTATAAACTTATTTGAGTAGTCAGATGCATATGTGGTAAGTATTTCTATAAAATAACGTGAATATGAATCTTGTATAATAATATCGCGAATTCTATTATCATTAACATTTAGTCTTAAAACGAAAAAACAGTTTAGAAGTTGTAATTTTCCACCGTAAAGGCAACGTTCCACCTTAATTACAATAAACAAATATAAATTGGAATTCTTCTATTATGTAGTCAGGTCATCGGGTGAAAGTCTGGCCTGATTCTGTACTGATATCGTTCTTTTGAGCGATTTTGTCGAGATTTTCAATCAAAATTTTCAAAAGTATTGATAAAAAAATCCTGAATTGTAATATAGAAATGTGTGTACAGAATGACAACCGAACCGGCGTGCCGGTGCTACATATGAGGAGCAGATCTTCACCGGAACAGCTCGACCATGACTTGTCCAAATGTGAGTCTTTTGTCTTATAGACCTATAAGTCATATCGTTCATTTGCAACAAGAACGTGTTATCTCATCGATATAACATAACACGTTCGCCGCAAATGGGCGATATATACATATCTCTGTATATACTTATCACACATATTATGTCTGTCTTTACCAAACTACGGCAAAAACAAAAAGGAACGGTACGGCAATACATGGATATTATAATATGATACGGCTAAACATTAATATTGTTGTTTTTTTTTTTCTTTTTCATTTACTTCTGTGTCTTTAGACAACGGGTTGCGGCTACACCTACGATTAGCCGACTAAACTTAAGTTTATTTTCACACCCTTCTTTAGCCGTAACATATAGGTCCTAGCCTTAGACCGATATTAAAATTACAAAAAAATATACAGTAACAAAACTCGTTCGATTTCTGTTTCCAGCTGCAACATTAATGATGCCGCTCACGCAGACTCTGACCCCGCCGCCCCCCATGCTCGCGTCCAGCACGGCGTCCCTGGCGGCGGGGGCGGCGGGGGCGGCGGGGGCGGAGTGGGCCGCGCGGGACACGCCGCCCCCCGGCACGCCGCCGCCCCCCTACCACACCAACACGCAGGTAAGGGTCCTTGGATGTGACTATGTGACTGTTGTAACAAAACACCCCCTGCCCCTCCCCCTGATGGTAGCATCGCTGAAGGACGCCCCACCACTAAGGCCGGTCGCATACACTCGAAATTCCTATTAGTTTTTATCAGTTACATTTCCATTCTGTACGCTGCTCCGACGCATTCGTAAACGGTATTTATAATTACTATAGAAAAGTCGCTTTTGGAATGCGTCGGATTGGAAATGAATTCGTCGGAATCGGATTCGAAAATTTTCCCGACACTTGTGGCAGAGGCACTGGTCTGCCGAATGTGGCCAATCTATTTACATACATAGTTAAGCCTCCAATGGCACACGCTTGGATGGGTGGTCGGTTATTGGCATAATATCGGTCATGTCAAAAGCGCTAGGGCGGGTTTACCAAATCTGTCAATTACAGAACGCCGCCAATACCTTATTCGATTTATTAATTAGCTCTGTATTCTATATTTTCATTTACTATTTTTTTTTTTATATTTTGGTAATGATGATGATGATGATTTTAAATGGAATATATACCATGTGTTACGTTGGTTCATTGTATGTGATTGCGTTCCACAGCCGTGTGCCGACCCCCAGCGAGCAATCATATCAATGGAAGAGGATGACTCGCCGGCTTCTGTAAGTGTGCATATCCCTCGTTTGCGGCAAAATCGTGTTATCTCACGTTCAACACGTTGCCGAGTTTTTCATTTTATTTGACTGAGTGACGAGACGAACAAGTCGTTCTCCCGATGGTAAGCGTTACGCCTGCCCATAACAGTCATAGCATCATCCAGAACACTGCATTGCGTAATCCTGCGAGGCACTGCACTGCGCTCGTTCTTTAACACGTTCCTGTCAATTTTACCATTAACACTGACTGCTGAGCCGATTTTCTTGTCTAGCCACGGGTGCGGCTCTGCACATGCCGCTATGTTTTCATATACAGCAAACAGCACAGTTGTGTTGTCAGCAGTGAACGTGTTAACTTATAAGTCCAGTTTTAGAGGAATCATATTATTATACTAAAATGGTAGTTATTCTCTCGGTATAACTAAAACTAAAACTTGATTTGAGTGCTCTGAATTTTTTTCTATCCTTTTCATTTTGTATGAGGTTGGAAAGTGACAACAAATCATTTGATAGGATTATAATAACATAGTGACTAATTTGTAACAACAGAATTGGCAGTAATGTATGTATTTCAGTTGTGTGCCCTACATCATATAATATCAAAATATATTAGAGTATTGACGTACTAGCTCTCCCCCCCCCCCCCCCCCCCCCCTCCCCTCCCTCCCGCAGGACACGTCATCGTACTCTGGCCTGTTCTCCAACCTGCGCTCGGTGCGGGAGTCGAAGGCGCGGACGGCGGTGCTCCTCAACTGGCTGCTGGGGGAACGCAGGTGAACCATTTTTGAAGTAAAACTTCTTTACGCACGCTCGACTTGGGGAGTAAGCGTTACGAAAAATGTGATAGGGCCAGGCGAACGGAAGTTGAGAGGGTGATGTAAGCTGTTAGTGAATAGAGAGTTTCGTATATTTTTTTAAATATCTTTTATGAAGTTTTTAGTTGAAGTTTTACTTGTACAATGTGTCCCAGCACATCTATATATATAAAAATGTTATGTTGGTTTGTGTACGCTTCAAAAACTCAAAAAGTTCTGCACCGATCGAGCTGAAATTTTAGCATGATATATAATCCGCATCAAGGATTGTTTTTATCTATTTTTTCATCAGTGACATATCAGTAAATGTGCGAATGTGCCACAACGAAGCGTGGCAGGGTGCAGCTAGTATTATATATTTATTTTTTTTTATTAAAATATTAGAAAGAAGTAAAGTTTGTAACTTGGTCACAGAATAAATTATATAGGACACATAGACTGGCCACTTCGCGTAATCTACGTCCCGGCGGCACCTCTGTAATATCGGAGACAGTGAATATTACACGGCCAAATATAATAGACGAACGGTGTGTGCGACCCTTCCCTTTGCGTATACCGTTGGTGCGCCCAGGTGCGCCAGCGCGTGCCTGCTGCTGGTGCTGACGGACGCGTTCCGCGGCGCGGCGGGCGCGGCGCCGGCCACGCTGCGCCGCTGGGCCTACGAGATACACTCCGCCTTCCTCATGCCGCACGCGGTAACGTATATTCTTGTTTTATCTCCGGTATTATGCTGTCTTTACTGTTATGTCTAATTTTTTTTTAAATATCGATTTTTTTAAGAACGTAATTTGAATATTTTGAATTTCCGTAGGATAGGTATTTTTAAAATAAATTTTATATATTTCAACCCCAGTCACTATCAGCAATTCAACATAATACCATTTAGTAAAGTTGCCATAATAAAAAAATTAACACTTTCACTACTAAGCCGATTTTCTTGGCTAGCCACTCTGCCCACTCCATACTGTTTTCGCATACAACAAACACAACAGTTGTGTTTTCCCGCACTCGCGGCAAGTTATGAAAAACACGGTAGTTGTGTTTTCAGCACTAAACTTGTCAAAGTGTAGATTTTATCTGTGGTTAAATGAAATGACAGATAACTTTTTTTTGAGTGGGTTAGGCATTTTTGCCGAATATATCTACGAACGAATTAAAGAAAATGCCGGCGGATTTTAAAAAAAAAAATTTATCCAATACAACAACTGCTTCATTACGGAACAAACGATCGCATTCGAATTTTATATTTATATTTTCAGGTTTTACAACTGAATGGTGTCGACGAAAACATGGCGAACGAAATAGAACATGTCTTAGTAAATGGTAAGTTATATCTGATGTTAATTAGTAATGTTGTGGTGAACAAGTTGAGACTTCGACTCGAAAGATTCGAAATTGTGATGCCATTAAAATTATTATATTTGTAATTCTATTGTAGAATACGACAAAGAAGAAATCCTGCGCAACGTGTTCCGTAAGGCGCGCCAGAAGGCGAAGGAGGAGCTGGCGCAACAACTGAGCGAGTTCCAAGTGAAGCGCCAAGTAGGGCTCGGCACGCTCTACGGGCCCGAGGACGACGTCATACTCAAGTGCCAAGTCGACAAGATACAGGTACCGCGGCACAGCAGGCGACGCAACAACTAGTGCAACAACTGCAACAAAAAAACATTACAATTAATTATTTTTGTCGTCCCCAGGAGCAGCTGGTGGTGGAGCGCGTGATGTCCGAGTTGTTGCGCAACACCGCCCGCAACGGCGCGGCGCGCTGCACGGGTGCCGCCGACGCGCACGGCACGCTGCTGGCCGCGCTGGTCGCCGCCGCCTCCGCGCTGCACTGCAGGTACAACTCCGCTTGTTGCGCAACACCGCCCGCGGCGGCGCGGCGCGCTGCACGGGCGCCGCCGCGCGCTGCACGGGCGCCGCCGCGCGCTGCACGGGCGCCGCCGACGCGCACGGCACGCTGCTGGCCGCGCTGGTCGCCGCCGCCTCCGCGCTGCACTGCAGGTACAACTCCGCTTGTTGCGCAACACCGCCCGCGGCGGCGCGGCGCGCTGCACGGGCGCCGCCGCGCGCTGCACGGGCGCCGCCGCGCGCTGCACGGGCGCCGCCGACGCGCACGGCACGCTGCTGGCCGCGCTGGTCGCCGCCGCCTCCGCGCTGCACTGCAGGTACAACTCCGCTTGTTGCGCAACACCGCCCGCGGCGGCGCGGCGCGCTGCACGGGCGCCGCCGCGCGCTGCACGGGCGCCGCCGCGCGCTGCACGGGCGCCGCCGACGCGCACGGCACGCTGCTGGCCGCGCTGGTCGCCGCCGCCTCCGCGCTGCACTGCAGGTACAACTCCGCTTGTTGCGCAACACCGCCCGCGGCGGCGCGGCGCGCTGCACGGGCGCCGCCGCGCGCTGCACGGGCGCCGCCGCGCGCTGCACGGGCGCCGCCGCGCGCTGCACGGGCGCCGCCGACGCGCACGGCACGCTGCTGGCCGCGCTGGTCGCCGCCGCCTCCGCGCTGCACTGCAGGTACAACTCCGCTTGTTGCGCAACACCGCCCGCGGCGGCGCGGCGCGCTGCACGGGCGCCGCCGCGCGCTGCACGGGCGCCGCCGCGCGCTGCACGGGCGCCGCCGACGCGCACGGCACGCTGCTGGCCGCGCTGGTCGCCGCCGCCTCCGCGCTGCACTGCAGGTACAACTCCGCTTGTTGCGCAACACCGCCCGCGGCGGCGCGGCGCGCTGCACGGGCGCCGCCGCGCGCTGCACGGGCGCCGCCGCGCGCTGCACGGGCGCCGCCGCGCGCTGCACGGGCGCCGCCGCGCGCTGCACGGGCGCCGCCGCGCGCTGCACGGGCGCCGCCGACGCGCACGGCACGCTGCTGGCCGCGCTGGTCGCCGCCGCCTCCGCGCTGCACTGCAGGTACAACTCCGCTTGTTGCGCAACACCGCCCGCGGCGGCGCGGCGCGCTGCACGGGCGCCGCCGCGCGCTGCACGGGCGCCGCCGCGCGCTGCACGGGCGCCGCCGCGCGCTGCACGGGCGCCGCCGACGCGCACGGCACGCTGCTGGCCGCGCTGGTCGCCGCCGCCTCCGCGCTGCACTGCAGGTACAACTCCGCTTGTTGCGCAACACCGCCCGCGGCGGCGCGGCGCGCTGCACGGGCGCCGCCGCGCGCTGCACGGGCGCCGCCGCGCGCTGCACGGGCGCCGCCGACGCGCACGGCACGCTGCTGGCCGCGCTGGTCGCCGCCGCCTCCGCGCTGCACTGCAGGTACAACTCCGCTTGTTGCGCAACACCGCCCGCGGCGGCGCGGCGCGCTGCACGGGCGCCGCCGCGCGCTGCACGGGCGCCGCCGACGCGCACGGCACGCTGCTGGCCGCGCTGGTCGCCGCCGCCTCCGCGCTGCACTGCAGGTACAACTCCGCTTGTCGCGCAACACCGCCCGCGGCGGCGCGGCGCGCTGCACGGGCGCCGCCGCGCGCTGCACGGGCGCCGCCGCGCGCTGCACGGGCGCCGCCGACGCGCACGGCACGCTGCTGGCCGCGCTGGTCGCCGCCGCCTCCGCGCTGCACTGCAGGTACAACTCCGCTTGTCGCGCAACACCGCCCGCGGCGGCGCGGCGCGCTGCACGGGCGCCGCCGCGCGCTGCACGGGCGCCGCCGCGCGCTGCACGGGCGCCGCCGCGCGCTGCACGGGCGCCGCCGACGCGCACGGCACGCTGCTGGCCGCGCTGGTCGCCGCCGCCTCCGCGCTGCACTGCAGGTACAACTCCGCTTGTCGCGCAACACCGCCCGCGGCGGCGCGGCGCGCTGCACGGGCGCCGCCGCGCGCTGCACGGGCGCCGCCGACGCGCACGGCACGCTGCTGGCCGCGCTGGTCGCCGCCGCCTCCGCGCTGCACTGCAGGTACAACTCCGCTTGTCGCGCAACACCGCCCGCGGCGGCGCGGCGCGCTGCACGGGCGCCGCCGCGCGCTGCACGGGCGCCGCCGCGCGCTGCACGGGCGCCGCCGACGCGCACGGCACGCTGCTGGCCGCGCTGGTCGCCGCCGCCTCCGCGCTGCACTGCAGGTACAACTCCGCTTGTCGCGCAACACCGCCCGTGGCGGCGCGGCGCGCTGCACGGGCGCCGCCGCGCGCTGCACGGGCGCCGCCGACGCGCACGGCACGCTGCTGGCCGCGCTGGTCGCCGCCGCCTCCGCGCTGCACTGCAGGTACAACTCCGCTTGTCGCGCAACACCGCCCGTGGCGGCGCGGCGCGCTGCACGGGCGCCGCCGCGCGCTGCACGGGCGCCGCCGACGCGCACGGCACGCTGCTGGCCGCGCTGGTCGCCGCCGCCTCCGCGCTGCACTGCAGGTACAACTCCGCTTGTCGCGCAACACCGCCCGTGGCGGCGCGGCGCGCTGCACGGGCGCCGCCGCGCGCTGCACGGGCGCCGCCGACGCGCACGGCACGCTGCTGGCCGCGCTGGTCGCCGCCGCCTCCGCGCTGCACTGCAGGTACAACTCCGCTTGTTGCGCAACACGTCGCACTTGGAGTGCAACACCTCATGTTTGGTGTGCAAAACGTCT
Source organism: Campaea margaritaria (assembly GCA_912999815.1). Lineage (NCBI taxonomy): Eukaryota > Metazoa > Arthropoda > Insecta > Lepidoptera > Geometridae > Campaea > Campaea margaritaria. The sequence goes on from OU538814.1 coordinate 7,008,281, forward strand.
CACTTGGTGTGCAACATGTCACATTTGATACACCACACGTGGCCTGTGGCGTGCAACACGTTACATTTGATCTATGCAGTCTAAATTATATAATGGCGGCGTAAAAATAAACTTAAAGCTAGCACTTGACACGAATACATATTTATTTTGATTTGAGGTAAACGAGTCGTCGAGGGTTATTTTCCTTTATTCGTTTCCTGTTCATATTAATTATTTTCGTCGCTTACTCGACTGATAAGACGGATCGAGTCCTTATTAGGCGTACCTCACGCTGCTGGTGCCAATGTTTATTATTTTGTCACAAACATAACACATCCATTAGTGAAAGAATTTTCAGAGCCGGATCAGTAGTTCAGGAGATTACCTCCTACTATCATTCACACTCACAAACTATATAATTAATGTACACATACACATTGTAGTGTACAAAAAAAAACCTATAAATATATAATAAGGTTCCTTCTTATATTAGGATATGAAGAAAAGGCGTAAATTGCGTTGCTCTGCAAAACGAGACATTTATTTAGTTATCACATTACAATGTTAAACAATATCAGCATCTGTTTATAATCTAATCAACTTACCTGCAAAACGAGAGAAACAACATTCAATGCCTTTAATTCAGGACTTTTTTATAATAACAAATAATTATTAAACTGAAAATTCAAATGGTGGAAGTATATTAGTCACGTGACAAATTCTACGACCCTTCATATTTTACTAAATGTCACAACTGTCAGTGTCAGCTGTTGTGACACCTAGCAGGCTTTGCCAATAATGCAGCAAAGCCAAACTTAAAGAAAAACTCATATTATGAGTGAAATACTTTTCTTTACAAATATAGTAAACCGCCTAAATCTAAAGTCAATAAGCAATCTTATCGCTCAGAGCGATTAATGTAGACTCTGTAATATAATTAGGATGATATTTTTAACATCGGATATACGATATGTACGTCGCATTCCACTCTGCGGGGGTCCGGTACATTCGTTACAAAGTTAGAAATAATAGCGCTTAAAATACTCATTAATAAAAGAGTATTCGAATAGTAGCCAGTGGAAGTACTTTGAATGACTTATGGTCATCTTTATGGTTATAAGCCTTTTTGTTCTTAAATTCGTATCAAATAGTATTTATACGTTCGCGAATTAATGCGACTCTGCATCTATGTACGAATTTTTTCGATATGTTTAATTTTTCTCTCGATTTTTTCGCGATACATCAAAAACTGCTAATCAGTGATCTATTTTGCTAAATGTGATTCAAAATTTTCTAAAAATTGTTTTCCGTAATTACAGTGTAACCAAGCTTTACAATCGATGTGTCGTTGACAAGGAAAATATCAAACAATTGAGTATTAGTGACTGGCGACATCGCGCCCGGTTCGATTTTATTGAATTCATTATATTTACGGTTTTCTAAAATGTTTTAGAATTAAAAAAAAACAAGTTTAATATGTGTGACGCTTTTCTTAAATTACGGAGACTTTGTTTCGAATAAAAGTTTTGTTCTATTGTGTATGTGGGAATGGTCAATGTGATAGAGAATATGAGTGAGGTGGACGCTCGGGAAGTGAGACGGAGGTGGTGGCAGTCACCCAAATCGGCCAAGAAGAAGAAGGTCGACCAGAAGATGAAGTCGAAGCAGAAGTGAGTTTGTGAATAAAGTTAGGAGATAGAAGAGACGACGAAGCAGAAGTAAGATGCAAAAAAAAGTTAGGTAGAATTGTTGTACTGTATATGTACCGCGCGCATTCGAAGCTAAAAATACCGAAAATGAAATAAAAGCGTATATTTCTAAGTCCGAAGAATTATTTCCGAACCAACCATTAACCCAAATAAAATTAAAATCGTTATAAAAATAGACGAGAAGCCATAATTCACCTATTGTTCGCGAATGTAATCATTACGAGAGGCTACTTTACCTTTTCACCCCTTTAGGGGTCGAATATTCAAAAATCCTTTCTTAGTGCACCCCTACGTCACTTAAGGAATATTTGTGCAAACTTTCATGGTTCTAAATCCAGCGGTTTCAGCCGTATGTTGATCGATCAGTCGGTCAGTTTGTGCTGAATTTGGCGAACAGCTATGGTGACATTATCAAGCACAATTATATGATCGAAGTAAACAAACGATTTGTAATGAGTAGAGAGTTAGAATACGTCCGTGGGCTGCAGGGCGGCGGCGGTGGCGGCGGCGGCGGGCGGCGCGCGCGGCGCCTTCCTGCAGCGCGACAAGCTGTACAAGCAGCGCGTCAAACAACTCGCCAAGCAGTACCCGCAGCCGGTCAGTACCCTCCGCGCCCCGAGCTCTGGACCACTGGATCATTGCATCTCTTAAATTTCTCGCTTAAGAGTTTCCTCACGATGTTCTATTTTTTTCTATAGATTTATATATTTCTATTGCTGACAGATGTGTTTCACTCTTTTGCATCGAGAGTGCGGCCGTTCGTCTTTAATGTATCTTGCTCTCAAATATGCTCGACATTGACTACAGTTATAAAATGAGAAAAGTAAAAAAAAAGGGAAAGAAAAGCGGATGGAATTCTCGTCTTCTAGCCGAGGTTGATTATGGGTAAATCGCTTATTTGCAACAAAAACGTATTATTTCCTTCCTAAAGAGATAACACGTTTTTGCCTCAAATGAGCGAAATGTATAAACTGTCGGACGCTAATTAAGTAATTTAGCAAATATGATTGCGCATTGGCACCGCCCGGCTGACCCGCCTGCCCGCAGTTCGTGGTGCGCGGCCACCACCTGCAGCTGCAGGCGCTGAGCTCCGTGGCGCACTGCCACCGCTGCGACCTCGTCATCTGGGGCCTCGCGCCGCAAGCCGCCGTCTGCAGCGGTCAGTACCACTATACGGCTCATTCGTTCATTCATGCATTCATTTATTCATTCATTCATTATTTGTTAATTTATTCATTCATTCATTCAATTCGTTCATTCACTCACTCATTCATTCATCATTTCTTTATTTATTCGAAAAACCTCCTGCTATATTTACATACTAATATACATTTTTTGTAACGCCAGAGAGCCATTGATAGTTCCTCACATTTACAAAACATCGTAGCTTATAAAAGCATGAGCACACATTAAAACCACAGAGTAACAAATCTAAACAATAACACATGTTTTAACATGTTTTTTATACATATAAGTATACAGTTTACAAAAGTTACAGAACAGCTTTATTGTTCTTAGTTTTTAGAAACTTTGAATATCTCAATAACTATTAATTTTTAGAAAATTTAAAGTTTTCTATCACTGTTAGTTTCTAGAAAGATTAAAGTTCTCAATGGTTGTTCTGTGTCGATGAGAGAGATTCATAACTGAGTGCGCATCTCCCCAGACTGCAAGCTCCGAGTCCACCGCGGCTGCGCCAAGGCGGTGGAGGAGGGATGCTGCCTCGACGGGGAACATCACAACAACAGGATCTCCAGGTTCATGGAGAGGATACACCACAACAACCAGCTCACAGGTGAATGGGAACCTGATTTCTCTTCTTCTGTTTTAACACGTTCAGTGCTGAAAACACAACTGTCGTGTTTTTCATAACTTGCCGCGAGCGCGTGAAAGCACAATTGTTGTATTTGTTGTATGGGAAAACACTGTGGAGTGTGCAGAGCCGCACCCGTGGCTAGACAAGAAAATCAGCTCAGCAGTGAAAGTGTTAAGGACATGACCGACGCAATTTCTCGTACTTTCAAACCTATTATTTCAAGTAATTTGGCATACATGACATTATAATTTTGTGTTACTACCTCAATTAAAATACATACACATAATCCTCCTTCTAACGCAGTGTTAAGAAGAGTGGACTGTATCTAGGGGTGCTGAGGTTATGAAGAGGAAAATTGGTTGGGAAAACACTCACCGGTGGTCGGCACTTAACTTCCTTTGGAGGCGTCGTTGGGGGCCCCCTTTTGCTAATTGTTGATGGTACACTGATGGTTATTCACTGATTATATTTTATTTTATGTTTTTGATGGAGCGACGCACCGTGTCGGTTCGTTAGAGTTTTGGAAGAGACTGAAAGAATGAAAAGGATTGGTAGAGTGAATGTGTAGAAAGGACTGAACGTCCATAATGGGAACGAATGAAAGGGCGGGAAGGTTTTAATTTGGAATGGTTGAATAAGAGGCTTTAACACGCAGTCGGGTAAAAACAACGAATACTTATCACGAAAACTATTGTATCACTCACTGCCTGGGACTCCACATTTTATATATTAAAATTAAAAAAATAAAAAATAATTATGAACTTGACACTGGCGAAATGCAAAAAACAAGCGAAGCCAAAACATAAAAAAAAAATGTTGTACTGGGTTTGGCTTTTCCCCTTCCCTTCTACTTCCATTCGATGATGAGCCTTTTTTGGCTCATTTTAATATAATTTTAAGTTAACAGTACCTATTACACATTTCATAAAAGTCTGGAAAATGTCTGGAAAAACGTGTTTATTCTTATTGTTTTGCGTACAGCTCAAGACTCGACGGAGAAGAAATCGAAGAAGGCGTCGGGCGCGGCGCACTTTCTCAACAGTGAGTACATTGCATTTATTATTAACACCTTCAGTGCTGAAAACACAACTTTCGTGTTTTTCATAACTTGCCGCGAGTGCGGGAAAACATAACTGTTGTGTTTGTTGTATGCGAAAACAGTATGGAGTGCGCAGAGCCGCACCCGTGGCTAGACAAGAAAATCGGCTCAGCAGTGAACGTGTTAAAAACGTGATGAAAATGAATATATCGGAAAGTATGTGACATAAAACGGTCATATTTTTTGATCGCGTTGTCTTACAAGTTTGATTTTTTCACAGCTGCAAGGGACCGTATATCCAAGTGTTTGTACTTATATAAAAAAAAAAACATCAAAGTTATTTGAAAAAATATACGAAACGTAACTCTCTCTCTCTTTCTATCTTCACTTACCTATATATCTCCCTCTCAACTTCCGTTCGTCTCGCCCGTTCACATTTTTCGTAACGCATTCACCAGCTTACTCCCCAAGTCAAGCGTGCGTAAAGAAGTTTTACTTTAAAAAAAAGTCACAATAATTTATGTTTGTAACTTGCTGCTCTCCTTCCTCAGTGGAACGAAGCTTTCGCAAGAATGAGGACGAGCCGTGGGACCAGACCCTGAAGCCTGACTCCACGATAGGTAAGTACCTAGCAATAGCTTAGTTCTCTATGGAAAACCCCCACGATAACACGACGCCTACCACCAAAAAATAAATCAAAGACAGAAAGAAAACACATTTTGGCGGATAAAGCTATAATCCACCATGGAGGGCCCGGTTTGAATTGAAAAAAGGAAATAAAAGACAAAAAAAAATAATCTTTTTAATTTTTTATTTGTCTTGTTTTAGCGAGTCATGTCATCGTGGTTCATTTTCTACTTTGTTGCTTATATGAAAACTGTAGTGGGATTTTCTCATAGCAAGTAGGTTTCAGTTTTTACTAAGTTACGGTGTGTATTTCAGAATTGTAATGTAGAAAATATTGTATAAAAGTAAAATACGTGCATATTCGTAATATGTATGTATTTAATTATTTATTTTTATTCTATGTATATAAGGAAAGCCACCGTCCGATGTCCTAGTTACTCCTCTCCGTGCATGGTTGTCTGGAAGAGATCGCTCTGAGCGATAAGACCACCCATTGTGACACTAATTGTAAAACTTGTTTTGTTCTAGTTTTTTAAGTTTTCTTTGTTCTGTGGTGTTTCAATAAAGAGTTTATCTATCTATCTATCTATCTACGTTCACTGCTGAAAACACAACTGTTGTGTTTTTATAACTGGCCGGCGACTACGGAAAAACACAACGGTGTGTGCAGAGAGAAACAGTGAGATTTTGTAATAACTGTGTGTACCGTGTTTAGTTTTATAATTCTTAAAATGTTCTCTTCGATTGTTGTGATTGGTTGCGGCCGTTTCAATTGAAATGAATAAATGGTAAGTGGTCACCGCTGCCCATGGACATCTGCAAAGCCAGGGGCATTGCTGGTGCGCTTCCCTACAACCCACATAAGAAAGGACTCTTAACTTCGGCTATTTTTTACTATTTTTCATTTATGGTCCACAAAAGTGGTGGTCCACTTTAGACGCAGACGTTGTAGCGTAAAACCTACTTCGGAGTGAACATAACATACACAAATATGAAACACTCCAGGGAACAATTTAAAAACTAAGAGAAAATTATACTTAATATAGTTTGAAGTTATATTGAAGACGATACTTTTTGAAGCCACACTCATCGATGCATTAAAATATCGATTTGATTGTCAGTTTTATTAAAAAACGGATCAGGTGTGATAAATTAGCTTTAAGTTTTTTTTTATTCAACTGAGTTATGAGACGAGCAAGTCGTTCACGCGATGGTAAGTGGTACGCCTGCACATAACAGTTACACTGCCACCCAGAACTTTGCATTACATAATCCTGCGCGGCACTGCACTGCGCTAGTCACCCTGAGACATCGGCTCTAAAGTCTCATACGCCCTATGTAAGCCATTTCTATCGTGGTTCAACTTACGCTGGTTAGAGGAAACTCTAAACGTTGCTATAGAACTATTAATACGCTGTACCGCGGGTTCTCGCTAGCGAGCGATGTGTTCGAGTTACTATGAATTATTGGTGCAATTGATATCGATCGGCTATTTTAAACGGTTAAAGTTGCGGGAACTTCCAGAAATGTCGTTGGTTTCTGTGTAGTGCATGGTAGAAACTTGGCACGCCAAAATTTGTCTCAGAGCGGTGGTGGGCGAGCGGTAGCTTGTGCGCTTTGCAACTTGTGGGTTCGATTCTCGGTCGCACTAATTACTTTTCTTAATTTATGAGCGGATTTCCGGAGGGCACGTTAAGCCGTCGGTCCTGGTTGTTATCAATTAGTAGCGACCGTTAAGCCATGTCATACCCTTGGGCGGCCTGACACATTCTGACACCAGAGGCTGGGAATATCTTATTCAATGAGCAAGTAAATATCTCAAAGTAAAATATAAAAAAAAAAAAACAAAAAATAAGAAAACAACAATATTTTGTTTAGTAAGTTTCAGCGTAGTTGAAAGACATCGTAAAGAAAATAACGAATCGTAAAAAGATTTTTTTTAAACCTAGTACAAAGGCGTCAGTTAAAATTAAAGAATACACATTAGGGCTGTAAATAATACGAAATACGTAGTTTCACAAAGAAAATAAAAAGTATCTGTCGCGGGGAAACTACCTGCTTAGAATATAAATAACAGTGAAGAGGCATTAGTAACTTATCTACCACTTCAAAGGTTAGAGGAATGAGATTAGCTTGATGCTCAGCTCACCCCATATTTGAGTTGACAACCCACGTACGTAGTTGCCAGGTTTCAGCCAGACTGAGACGAGTACGAACGTACGTGACAATCAAAAGTACTCGTTTGACGTATGTATGTAGGATTTTAAATTTGCTCTCATAGTGGGAGGCTATTCAGAACACTCATGATAGCAAAAAGGGGGGATAGAGTTTGGTGTTGCAGCTACATATTACATACAACTACATTCAAATATTTAATTAATTACGTTGAGTGGGGACTGTGACGCATCGCGCGCGGCGGTGGGGGGAAGCGCCGCCATTTTGAGGTAGTTTCGCTGCGTCACATAACTTCCGTTTAGTTTAAAGCTACACCCTCTTTTTTTTTTAGTTATTGCCGGCCTGTGGTAACTTTTTTATATTTTTATTTCCTGTCCGTATTAAAATAATTTTGAAGGCAATTGCACTAGTAATAGCAGCGTCAGTCAACGTTATGTGTGCCATATTTTGGCCATGCACTGTACTGTAGTTACCATGAATTATTGGTTTACAATTGATATCGATCCGCGCTATTTTTAAAACGCTCTAAATCAGGGTTTGCCGACCTGATCGCGATGCTAGCCGAGTGGCGATCTGTGCGATTTGTAAACCGTCGGCATTAGGTTCGAAATGTCGGCTCGGCATCAACGAATATAACGCGTCACTATCAAATACCTACATGGATCGTGACTCCTGATTAGGATTCCCTGTATCTAGGGAATCAGAGACAACGAGGACGACGCTCCCACAAACACTGTGTTCCGGTTTGAAGGGCATTGTTTCCAGCGAAATTACTGGGCATATGAGCCTTAGAGCCGATGTCTCAGGGTGCCGAGGGCAGTGCAGGATTATGTAATGCAGGGTTCTGGGTGCTGTTGTGACTGTTATGGGCAGGCGTAGCGCTTACCATCAGGTGAACGACTTGCTCGTCTCGTCACTCAGTTAAATAATCCTAAAGTTGGACACTGCTGATCTCGATGTAGTTCATCGGCTGGTTGCGTTAGAATTTCTTTTTACATAGTGTATTGTGTAGTAATTTCACTTAATAATCAACGTTTGTTTAATTAAGTAAATAAAGTATATACTCCCATTAACACGTTCACCGCTGAAATCGTTGTGTTCTTTTTTATAACTTTACGCGGGTGCGGGAAAACACACATGTTGTGTTAGCGCAGCTGACGTGCCGGCTGTGCGGCGAAACACAGACGTGTGTGTAAGGCGGCGCTACTACAGTGCGGCTCACACAGACGGCACGCCATTGCTGGAAAACACATACGGTCCGTAACCTAAATGTAAAAACCGGTTCAGCGGTCAACTTGTTGAACTTTACTAGTCAGCCATAGTAGAAAGACTTATTACGTAAATGCATTGAAAATCTTAAACGGACATCCGTCAAAGATAAATATCCCAGTTCCAACGACAATACTAATACCTATTTCTTTTCCTTTCAGATATGCCTATCCCAATCATTTCCCGATCCTGTCCCTTCTACATCCTGAAGATGCTTACGTTATTAACGAATTAAATAAGTTCATAAAACATTTATATATATTTTTAGACTTTAACACATTAATCTATAACTATACTAATATATAAAGCTGAAGAGTTTGTTTGTTTGTTTGAACGCTAGGATCTCAGGAACTAATTGAACTGATTGGAATTGAATAAATAGTTTTGTGTTGAATAATCCATTTATCGAGGAAGGTTATAGGATATAACATCATGCTACGACCAATAGCAGCGGAGCATCAATGAAGAATGTGGCATAAATAGGGAAAATATATTGCTTTTAAGAGAGTTATTGCGGAAAAACTTGAATTATGCGGGTGAAACCGCAGGGCGCAGCTAGTAAAATATACAGGGAACACTTAAAGCTAAGTACCGACATGCCCGAAAATTATTTCAGAGGTATGTGATCCACTAATTCGGATCGGGTCCCCGTGGTGGATTATGGCCTGATCCTCCTCCCGAAAGTGAGGAGAGACCCGTGCCCAGCAGTGGGACGTTATGGGTTGATGATGATGATGATGATGTTAAAGTATCTCATTAAGACATATACTTAAATAAAACTTTGAAGCGTTATTTTTAGCTCTTATATGAATAATTTAATTCCATCAGGCTACTTTCAGAGCGTTTCAATGAATTCCATAAAAAAGTTACGTCAAACGAATATTTTGAATAAATTCCTTGAAAGACTCCCGCTAGGTATTTTGACGCTTGAATTTTATTTATGTTGTTTGAAGCATTCCTCGGAGGATACCATGTTTTGATGTTAGGTACTCATTATTTATTTATTAGAAACTAGCTGCGCCTCGCAGGTTCACCCGCGTACTCAACTCGAACTCAAGTCAAAATGTAAAGTCTCATATACACAGAGAAGAAAAAAACAGAATACGATCAATAACTAATCTCATTAGATTGGTTGATCATATTCGATTTTTTTAACTGTTTGAGTATCGCTTGGGTTTGAAAAAGGAAATTTCCCTTTCAAGTAGTGATTCACGGCTGAATCTCGCACGGGAAAAATAAAATGAAAATATTTATTCACTGCAAAATAACACAAACATACCTTAAAACTAAATGTTTAAACATATCAGAATCAGAATCAGAATATTTTTATTGTATAGATTGTGTACATTATGCTGTTGTTATTACAATAAGAAGTTTCAACAATTTGCCCATTTCGGGCGCACAATAATTAACTTACTTATACACTAGATAAAATTGGAAAACAAAACAATTAACCATATTTTAAATAAATTGTTAGGAATTTAAAAAAGTAGTTATTATATACAAAAGTATTCTTTTAAATTATAAAAACTTTTTGTATCTTAAAACTAAATGTTTGAAAACGAATAGGTTAGATACATTATAAAAACTCCGATAACTCTACCAGTGCTTCGGAAATACGCCTCCCAGAGAAAATAGCGCTAAGAAACTCCGGCAAAAGTCACCCTTTAGAGATGAAGGTATTGTCCGTTTACCCCTTAGGTAAAATTCTTTTAATTTTTTGTTTTTAGGGTTCCGTAACTCATAAGGAAAAAGGAACCCTAGGATCACTTTGTTGTCTGTCCGTCCGTTTATTAGTCAAGACTCTTTTTATCAGGAATGCGTAGAAGTAGCAAGTTTAAATGCTTATCAAATACGCGGGTCTATAGTCCATTTCAGCTGTGAAAAAATGGTATTTCTAAGCCAAAGTGATCAAAAGATATGACCGTTTATGTCGCATATATTCGCATATTTTACGATTTCACAAGGCAATCAAAAACTATAGGGTACTTCCCGTTGACCTACAATCATGAAATTTGTCAAGAAGCAATGTCTTACAGCACATGTAAAGGAAAAAATATGAAAACCGTAAATATTATGTAGTAACGAAAAAAGCGGTGGTAGCCTAGTGGGAGAACGTCCGCCTTCCAATCAGAAAGTCGTGAGTTCAAATCCCAGTGCAGGCACGTACCAATGTGTTTCTGTAAAACATATGTAATTATCACTCGCTTTTCGGTGAAGGAAAACATCGTGAGGAAACCCACATACCTACCCGAGAATTATTTCGGAGGTAGGTATGTTATCCACCAATCCGGACTGGGCCCCGTGGTGGATTATGGCCTTATCCTCCTCACGAAAGTGAGGAGAGACCCGTGCCCAGCAGTGGGACGTTATGGGTTGTCGATGATGAACGAAAAAAAGCTAATTTATGTCACAATTTGATTATTTCCGGTTGGTGCAATAATCGTGTCTTGGAACGAACGGCAAAGTTAAATTTGCCTTTAACCTAGTTTGTATTTTAGTTCCAGCAATTACGTTAGATGCTTTCTTAAGACCTACAACTTTGTACGGAACACTCGGCGCGTGAGTCCAACTCGCACTGGCCCGGTTTTTTTTAAAAAAGGTCTTAAAAATAAAATCACTATGAGGCGGTACTTACTTTAAAGTCGGCAAAGATTAAAAACGCGGCTCGTAATTAAAAAGTATTGATTACTTCCACTCTCAATAACCAATCGAGATGTTCTAATCCCTTCAGAATTAAAATACTAATCCAATTACAACCGTATTTTGTTATAATAAGTCTTACCAGTCGAGTAAAAGTAAGAAAGGGTTCATTCGGTCCGCGAGCTAATGCCATTAAAGGCGAGATTTGACGAGCTACTGGCGTCTTAGAAGCGCTACTGGCAAAATTTCAACTCAATTCAACAACAGGAAGTGTGTGAAATATTGATTGCAAAATTCTATTAACATACATCCATCCATACAAGTGAAGTTAAATAACATCTATTAATAATAAAATAATAATCCACCAATCCGGATCTGGCCCCCGTGGTGGATTATGGCCGAATCCTCCTCATGAAAGTGAGGGGAGACCCGTGCCCAGCAGTGGGACGATATGGGTCGATGATGATGATGATGAATAACAAAAACCGACTGCAAAAAAGACAATTTAAAAGTAATGCACTAAAAAGGCCGAAAGAAGATTTAGAATAGAAAACAAAAATAAACTATTAACAGGGTAAACTCTACTTCTTCGGTTAAACAGTTTATGAGCTGAAAGCTAAAGTTGAATACCTCCATTAAGTTTAGTAGCAGCCGGGACCCAATTCCAAATTACAAAACGAAAGAACGGTTTGGCCTTCCTTGAAATCATATCTTTTTAATTGTACCTAGCCGTTAGCTTTCCTTTGATAATAAAATAAGAAAAAAAATACAGACGAATTGATAACCGTCTCCTTTTTTGAAGTTGTCTAAAAATAACAGAAACCCGCCAAGGCTCTTTTATTTATTGGGTAAGAGCAGACAGATTTCAGTAAATAATTAAAATTTATCCATTAATAATCTTCAGTAAACTTGATTACCTAACTCTTATTTTACGTTACATTTTGAACCAACAGAAAAATAATTGACACACAATTCAGTTTAAAAGCAATACTAGCGGCAAATTAAGCGGTAAATAAGACGTTTCAATATTGCCCTTCCTCCCCCTACACGCCGACTCCGAAGGGCCACCCTCCAAGGGCGCTATCCTGAAGGGCCGGCTTTATTGCATTTAATTTTGATTTAGAGCTTTTCAATACCGAATGAATTCGATTCGATATCGTTCTTGTATCGAAAGTTTGATTTTCGAAGTATTCTTCTGGAAAATAAGACAGTGCTGCGGATTTGTATCGATTTCGACAATTTGTCGAATCGATTGTAGTAGGTACATCGAGTTCAGTGTGATATCAATAATCGATATCAAATTGATCGTAAACTAAAATAGAAATTCTGTTCCCATATGTGTCTACCTACAACTAATCTCGAGTAGGTATTAAATTGACTTGATTAATTTTCGATAAAGGCAATGATAGCTTATAAGTAATGATATCTTGATAATTCTGTGCTATCTAATAATCGCTGACCTACATAAAACACTAATCTCATTAACCGCTCACTGAATCTGCAAACCGCGCACACAGCATTCGCTCGGCGAAAACAAAAAGCAAAACGAGAGAGATAATGCAAACGAAGCGATAAGCTTCAGTTCAGAGTAGCGCCCCTGAAAGCTGAAAGCTTTGAAGTGTAGGCGGCGTTCCCGCCCAGAGTGGACGTTTCGCGCGCTATTTATAAAAAAAAACAAATGAATCGCGTTCCAAATTCGAAAGAACAGTCGAAAAAGAAAATTTAAAAGTAAACAAATTACTCTTGTGTTCTATTTTGTTTTTTAATTTAGATGTGGTTGTCGGTTTTTTTAATAGACAAGTGCTGTGACATTTTTTTTTTTTAAATAAATGTGATGTTTTTTTAATTAGAGGCAGGAAAGAAAATCTGGCCAGTAACGTTTCCGTTCTTTTTGGTTTTCCTGTTTGAATTGAATCGATAAAATGCAGTGATAGAGTTTTTCGATTATCGATTTTTTTTATTGTAATAGTGGAGTGAAATGATGTTATTGTTAGTAGTTTTGCTCTGTGATCGTATTTGGAAGTTTCCGAGTCGGTGAGATAACACGAAGCTTTGATGTCTCTGTGACCTTTGAGTTAATGGGATATAAATGTTTTTGGGTTGCCATTACAATTAGCAAACAACGCGTAATGTTTAATACTATTCGTGCTGAATGTAGGTATTTAAACGTGGTGCAATGTTTACCAAATTTTTTTTTTTTTTATATTTTTCATGGTTTGGTTTGCGCTCGGGTAACTGTCACTATGACAGAATATTTGAACAAAACATAGACTATGAACAAATTTATGACATTATGTCTGTTCTATACGTGTCAAATACTGTTACCTATACTGTCTCCTTAAAAAATGGTCTAAGGCATATAACTTTTATTCCTCCAAGGGTAACTGTCACAAAAGCCACAAATGTAGACTTTAAACGTAGTCTGGTAAAAACTTTTAGGTGGCGACCTACTTTCGTGAAAGGAGTATTGATGTGTCTTTGATTGTCTATGACCGGATCTACGCATTTAAACCTTATATTTATTTTTAGAATTAACTAAAGTAGTAGGACACCCTAATGTTCGAACGACCAGCGACCACCTTCATGCAGACAGTCTGTCGCCATCCTCCACGGGTATTCCGGCCTGTCACTTTATGGGCATACCTAGCGTGTTTGTCACCTTCGAATACTTTGTCACTTATGAAGGGAGATGATAATACGTTAGCCAATAAACAATAAAAAAAGATAGTAAAAAACCTCACGTACATAAAATAATTCTTTGACAAAAAAAAAACGAAACATGTGCTGGGGACACATAGTAGAAAAAATATAAACTAAAAATTATTAAAAAAAAATAAAAAAAGTATACGAAACGTAACTATTTCTCTTTCTATCTTCACAACTTATGTCTCCCTCTCAATTTCCGTACGTCTCGTCTGATCACATTTTTCGTAACGCATTCACCAGCTTACTACCCAAGTCAAGCGTGCGTAAAAAAGTTTTACTTCAAAAACCGACTTTAAATGGATTTACTAATAAATAACACTGAAAAGTAACTCAACTAAATACGCCATTTCAGTTACTTGGATGACATTTTTTTTCCAGTTAATTTCATTTAACAATCAAACTACTAAACCGTACGGAAAATTCGTTTCATTCGTATGGTTTCTGTGGGATCACTCAACGCGAGTGAAACCGCGGGGAGCTTGTAGTAATACAAAACTAACTATAGGACTATTTGGCATCAAAACATGCTCAGCGAAAAACAAACTCAATGTCCGGAATGAAGTAAACAGTAGGTAAACTGTTACCCTGTAATGAATGTTTGCACTGTGGACTATGGATTAAGGTTACTGACTTCTTTTCTCTATGGCTACTTATCTTTTATTTTTTATTTATGGCCTAACCCTCCTCACGAAAGTGACGGGAGACCCTTGCTTAGCAGTGAGCCGGTATGGGTTGAGGATGATGATGATGACGATGACCATGATGAGGGTGATGAGTAAAGAGACCAGCAAATCGTTCACCTGATAAGCGCTACGCCTACCCATGGCGGTTACAGTGCAACGCAGAATATATCACACACATTTGACGGCCTCTGCGTTGTGGTTGGGTGGCTTGTAATATGAAAAATGCGGGTTCGATTTCTGACTTTTGATACTGGATTAAATGTCACACAAGAAGAAATGGATAAAAAAATGTTACATGATAAATAACGGGAAATGTTAGCTATAGACTTACAGCAATTATGTTAGGCTATAGTTAATAGATTCATGCCTTTATTTGGGGAAATCCATATGAAAAGATGAAATGGATATCTCCTTCTTATTTTCTTAGGCCGTAATTTAGTTTATCCTGACGGTCAGTTCTGACGTTGGTCACTGAAAACCGTGCGTGCATCTAGAAACGCAGTGACGGCGTCCCCGTCACCACTCCCCGATATAATATAAGGCTTAATACTTACTTGGACTTATTTCTATAACCTCAGCCGCCGTAGGTTCGAGCTTGATGAATGAAACCCAATCAAATGTTAGTTAAAACTAATCAACTGTTAGTTAAACCTAACATTTGAAAGAAAACTTTCCAAATTAACAGTTTAAATGTTGGCGAACCCTGAGGCGGGAGAACCGGCCGTGTAGCGTGGTCCTAAGAGAGTACACTGGTGTTATTTGTTCCCTTCTTAATCCAAATATAAACAATTTGCTAAGGGAAAAAACATTTCCAATGTCAAGTAGGCGACAGCAAACAGAGATAATTGTTGTTTGTACGTGTTTGACCTTACAAGTTGGAGCCGAATGGAGTTGGGCTGTAACGGCTTCACGGATTAGATTGGCAGAATTCGGCTTTTTGGGTTCTTTATCGCCGTCGGCACTGTAATGGTCGGGTGAACCAAAGTAATAAAGAATAACCTAGTGTCACATTGGCCCGGTCTCTCCATCTATACAAATAAGGGGTCATCCATAAAGTATGTCACACTAATTTTGTGACTTTTTGACCACTCCCCCGTCCTCGTCACACTTGATCACATTCGCGGCACCCCTGCTCCCTAGTGTGACGTCACATATTTTGCAATTTTATATCTAGGAGTTCAAAATTAAAACATCAGTTCCGAAATTAGTTTTATTTGGCATTTCAACATTTACATTTTGAAATGTGACGTCGCAAAACTTAGGACCCCTCACACCCCTTGTCACATAATGTCACACTTCGTCAACCCCCCCCCCCCCCCCCTATTTTCGATCTGTGGTTTAAGACATATAATTTCACGTTATAATTTACCACTGAATGATTATCGTAAAATATAAATTAAAATTACTTTTTCCCCTCCTTCAGATTATTTTTAAGGGACGAGTCGAGCTGATCAGTCCCCTGATGGCAAGCTCTAAAGTGGAGCTTGTTAAGTCTGTTCCGTATCCTCTGCTTTGATTTACTACAGACAGATACGAACTCGAAAGAAAAACATTACAGTGACAGATTGAAAAGGTTTTTGGCTAATGAAGGTTGCAATAAATCCCGATCCTCTTTGTGTCTTGGCCTGCAAAATACGCTTGCCTTATTACAGTCGACGATAACAAATCTGAACACAGCAAAACTTCTCAGTAACAAGTTCGAAACTATTTCCATCTCGCTGGCGTTTTACGATTCGCTTTATCTCATCTTCATTGACATTGAACTTGGTCCGTACAGTGGCTACAGGATGTTCCCACACCAACGTCTTCGACGGTCGATCGATGACATCGATCGATAGTAGAATGAGATAAGTCGACATCGATCGGCAGTTACTACTGCATGACATTGAGGCATTGATCTGTTCAATTGCTAAATTTTTCTTCGTTCGGAGTATACAGCACTGAATAGACACAGGAAAGCAAAAAACGCGATTTCGGTTACTTTTACGACATATTTTTTCCAGTAATTTTTTATTTTTTCCCGTTAAAGAATCAAAACCGGTTGAGTCCGAGTGCTCAGGTAACAAACATTTAAAGAAATACAACTGAATCAACAACTGCCTACGTTTTTGTAGTCTGTTAAAAATTGATTGATTCTCGATCGAATCTTTTATCGACTGGTATCCGTCGATCAACCGAAGCTATCACTTGAATCGATCAATGCCAGCGATCGTCAATCGAACGGTGCGTGTGGAAACACCATTACACGCACACGAAAACAAATGCGTAAAATGAAAGATTGGACATGCTCAGCTTCTTTTTTAGTTTCAGAGATGGGTTCTTATTATACGAGTTCTAATATGTTACGTTCTGTGGCTGGAATGAATACACTTTGGCACAGATGTGATCTTCTCGATTTGTATGCGCAGGGAAAGTTTCGAGATCTTTTGTCATGCATACGTAGCTTATATCTTTCCACACTCACTTTTTCTTAAGAAGACTTTGTAGCTATCGTTTACAAAGATCCTGACCCGTCACTAGGACTTCCTGTATTTAGGGAACCAGGAACTACGAGGACCACACTGCCACAAACACACAGACTCCGAGCAAATATTTGTGGTTCACACATCTATTTGCCCTGTGCGAGAATTGAATCGAATCACGCTTCGCAGTCGGCTCATCGAAGATCGCCTTCTAAGGAGAGGGTCGTGAGTTTTAATCCCTCTGCGGGCACGTACCAATGTGTTTCTTGTAAAACTAATGTAATAATTATCAGTCGCTTTTCGGTGAAGGAAAACCTACCTGAGAATTATTTCAGTGATAGGTATTGTATCTACCAATCTGAATCGAGCCGTCGCGGTGGATTATGGCCTAATTCTCACGAAAGTGAGGGGAGACCCGTGCTCAGCAGTGATGATTGTTATGTAGTGTGAGCTGGTCGTGGTGCGAAACGCCCCAGTATCCGTAACTACCGATAATAGGTATGCTCAGTGATTACACCAGCAGTTCATCATCAACCCATAACGTCCCACTGCTGGGCACGGGTCTCTCCTCACTTTCGTGAGGTGGGTTAGGCCATAATCCACCACGGGGGCCCAGTCCGGATTGGTGGATAACATACCTACCTCCGAAATAATTCTCGGGTAGGTATGTGGGTTTCCTCACGATGTTTTCCTTCGCCGAAAAGCGAGTGATAATTACGTACATATGTTTTACAGAAACACATTGGTACGAGCCCGCATTCGGATTAGAACTCACGACCTTCTGATTGGAAGGCGGACGTTCTCCCACTAGGCTACCACCAGCAGTTACAGCGGTGTAATCACGTCTGCAGTTCGAATGTCAATCCGTACGTTGATGTCGGTCATGCAGATGGGGTGCGGGCAGTGACGCCATACACTTAGCGGGTGCGCCAAGGGCGTTGTAAGGAAGTAGGGCCGCGAGAAACGCGTTAACTAGGCCGCTACCTGAACGTGACAGGCGGCTTTCATAAAGCACTCAAGCCATAATCAATTAATCATTAGTTAAGTTGATAATATTTCATTATTTTTTTATTTTCTTATGTAAATTTGATTTAAGTGTTTGACTCCTTATAGAGCATTATTTTTGCCTCATCATTAACAACCCATATCGTCCCACTGCTGAGCACGGGGAGACCCCTCACTTTCGTGAGGAGGGTTAGGCCATAATCCACCACGGGGACCCGATCCGGATTGCTGGATAACATACTTACTTCCGAAATAATTCTCTGGTATGTATGTGAGTTTTTACGGTGTTTTCCTTAATAGAAAAGCGAGTGATAATTACGTACATATGCCTTATAGAAACAAATTGTAACGTGCCCGTACTGGGATTTGAACTCACGTTCTTTACCTTGGACGGCGGGCGTTCTCCCACTAGGCTACCACCGCTATACCGCTTATTTTTGCCTACTAAATGATAAATGATTTGAGTTTTGAGAATTCACTAGTTACACCGCAACTAAATCTGCGTTTTTCTCCTTTCATATTGATATTAATGCTTCACGTACGTGCTGTTGCGGTTAAAATATTGTGAAGACAAGATTATCGATGATGATTTTTAGTTACCCAGCGTGTGGCAGACTGTTTTTCAAGTCTAGGGTCGATTTACCAAATATACGATGTGTGTAACAAATCAATATGTAATACAATATGTAATCTCCACTTTTGATGAAAATTCGCAATGCTAAAATCATACAGTGTCGAGACTTTTTTTTTGAGGGGTGAAATGCCTTCGCACTAGCCCCTCCGCCACAGGGGTGATGGAGGGGGGTGTGTGGGACACGAATCACTAAAACCCCCGTGAGAAGTCCTTCGCCGAGGTGGGGCAAGATGGGATCGCGCTAGCAGTCACCACTTGCCCCGGACTGTTTGATGACCTGCTTCAAGGCTGCAAACATAAAAAACTAAAAAAAAAACAATTATATTCTGATCTCCAAATTTCACCACCATCGAATTCCCACAATGCCCACCAATTTCTAAGCCCTACTGTAAAACTGTCGCCAAATATGGCAAGAATTCATGACCGCCGACTCCCTAGCCCGCAATTTCATGAGTTTATCTTAGATTTTCTTTCGTTAACGGCTGTTTGCCCTGCGTACATAAATCCTGTTTATGCTGTCCGCTAATAAATTAACTTTCATCGATTTTCAGTAAGGCTATGTCCATGTAAGGGTCTTCCTTGGTTCGACCCTTGATATAACAATTACTGTTCCTAAGTATAAAAAAATCCTGTAAGTTTAATTTTTTTTTATTTGATTGAGTGACGAGACGAACAAGTCTTTCACGTGATGGTAAGCGCTAGGCCTGCCCATGACAGTTACAGGGCCACCCAGAACTTAGCATTGCAAAATCCTGTGCGGCACCGCACTGCGCTCGTCACCCTGAGACATCGGCTCTAAAGTCTTATATGGCCAGTAATTTCTCTGGAAACAGTGCCTTTCAAACCGAAACAGTAATGAAAACACGAAACATGGAAACTCCTCCTCCGACTTCTCTTTGCACCGCCGGAATAAAAAAACCCTAATCAGCTCTCGACTCTGATTTTGATTATCTAGCATTTACTTTACAATACACCGATTGCTTCCTTCGTTATCCTTTCTCAGGCCGTTTCCAATTATATTAATTAATTAAGGAAGCCTTCGCTAGTGGTTCTGTGTTTACATGCTGCCTACATACTAGGGATGTTACGGACATGGTTTAATCGGAAACGAAGTCGGAGCCGGAGTTTTTAACTTTGCTTGGCAGAATCGGAGGTGGGGCAGAAGAGAGATGTGTTAAGGGTAAGCCTGGGGTCTTCAAGTTACCGCATTGTCACTTTACATCAGGTGATATAGTGGTCAAACGCGTACCTATTTAAAAATAAAAAAAAATAGTACAAACATTATTCATTATTTATTATTTATTTTATTCTATGTAAATAAGGAAAGCCACCGTCCGATGTCCTATTTACTCCTCTCCGTGCATGGTTGTCTGGAAGAGATCGCTCTGAGCGATAAGACCGCCCATTCTGACACTAATTGTAAAATTTGTTTTGTTCTAGTTTTAAGTTTTCTTTGTTCTGTGGTGTTTCAATTAATAGTTTATCTATCTATCTATCAATCAGCCTGTTTAATTTCAATTAAACAATAATAAACTAACATGACATGGACAGAAAAGAATCATGTTTTCGATAAATTAAATCAAATGAATTGTCTGCCAAATTAGCGTGACCTCCGATTAAAACCTCCAATTTAAAGTGTCGAAGCCGAAGTCGGAACCGGAGGTGTAATAACGATAGGAAGTTCCGACTTATCGGAGTCGGAGCTCCGTAACATCCTTACTGCATTCTCCCATACTTACATACTTAACCTTGGTTTCCATTCCCCGATGAAATCACGGAAGTAGAATTGTGTTTTTGGTTACTCTACATACCGAGGGAGGTCTATTGTAATTGCTTTGGCTGTGAAAACAACTCCGATTGAATATATTATTGCTTTGTTTACAAAGATTTATGTCTGAAGCAGCCATTTTGTAGTCAATACCAAAATGAAAAAGTTATTTGTAAAATGTATTTTTCCAGATAAGCTTTTATGTTATACTTATTCGGTACTGCAAGCCAACAACATTAAATATTAATCTTTAATTGGATACTAGCTGCGCCCCGCGATTTCACCCGCATAGTTCCCGTTCCCGTGAGAATTAGGGGTTAAAATATAGCCTATTTTACTCGCTGATAAGGCAGCTTTCCATTACTGAAAGAATTTTTAAAATTGGTTTAGTGGTTTAGGCGTGAAAGCGTAACAAACAAACAAACTAACATACGCATTTATTATATTAGTTAGGATATTAGGTATGTGTATTATTATACTGTCAGTATTAAGATATAAGTAGGCTACCAATAAAACTGACGATTTTTTTTCTCTTCATATAAAGGTTGTCTGGAAGAAATCGCTTTCAGCAATAAGACCGCCCGTTGTACTACTCTTTATTTACCGATAGTTACTATTCTATTCTATAGTATAATTTTACCATTATCGTTTACAATTAGTACAGTTATATAAGTAAGAGACACGAGCGTGGTCGGTCGTCTGTATCGCATCCTGACGCGATATGCGATAACTTCCACCCATTTTATAACTGGACGATATCGAAGTGCCTAACTGGTTTACTACCCGAGTAGGCATACAGTGTTATCGCAGCGGGTTCGAACGTCGTTCCATGCTCAGTTTGTAATGCCACATAACACGCATTTCCTAATGATCCAAATCAACTTTGTCATACATTTTGATGGTAGTTTTAGTTACGTAATTATTAATTGTTATAGTATAATTTTTCACGTTTTGACTAAAAACGAGTGTTTTTAATTATATTTTAGAGACTTTTACCACTACGGTATGCCAGCCCCATCGTACCCTAAGTCATGCACAACACAATTACTAAAAAAAAAAAAAATATTTACTACTTATAGGTTATGCTAAAATATTTATCGACTTACTCATATCGGCACACTGCTGAGCACGCGTCCCCCTTTCTTTCGTGAGGAAGATTAGGCCTTAATTCACCACGGGGCTCGGTCCGGATTGGTGGATAATAATATATACCTACCTTCGAGAAAGCGGTGGTAGCCTAGTGGGAGAACGTCCACCTTCCAAGCAGAAGGTCGTGAGTTCAAATCCCAGTGCAGGCACGTACCAATGTGTTTCTTGTAAAACATATGTACGTAATTATCACTCGCTTTTCGGTGAAGGAAAACATCTTGAGGAAACCCGGAGGTATTTCGGAGGTAGGTATGTGATCCACCAATCCGGATCTGGCCCCCGTGGTGGATTATGGCCTAATCCTCCTCACGAAAGCGAGGGGAGACCCGTGCCCAGTAGTGGGACGTTATGGGTTGTTGATTTCAAAATAATTCTCAGGTAGGTAAGTTTTTTCTCACGACGTTTTCCTTCACCGAAACGCTAATGAAAATTACGTAAGTACATATGGTTTTACATGATACACATTAGTACACGCCCGCACTGAAGTTTGAACTCACGACCCTCTCCTTGGAAGGCGGACGTTCTCCCACTAGGTTACCACCGCTTTATTACAAACATTACAAACGAGACTTCTTATATCTAGCAGTTTGTACATAAAACAAGAAGCTCAAATACCCGTAGCAAGGCCTAACTAGCTTACCCTTACATTGTGCCCCCTTCCTTTGTTACGTAACAAACCTAAAGATGGTCCTCCACTTGCTTTGTCACCTAACAAAGGTGCCTGTGTTACACGGGGCAAATAGTTGGAATGCCACCATTCTCTCCATAGCTTTCTACGACTACACTATATTGCAGTAGTGAAGGTCGAGAGCTACCATGCTACATGCGCCCGCGTTGCACTCGTAGCGGTGAATAAGTTTACCCTGGAAATAAAATGTCTTTATTACTATGCAGTTCAAATGAATTTTCACGAAAACGGCTGAATTCAATTATTTTCATTCTAAATTACACCTCATTAAAAAAATTGTACAAACCACGAAACATAATGATGCATTCATATATTTTTTTAATACACTGGTTGATATTTTCGAACAACAATAAATAAAATATTGTTTTTGATTGATGATAATAATTATCATAAGTAATGAATTGTTAACAAATATCTGTATGTTTTAAGGACTTTAAGTATTAGCTACCATTGGAAACGGGACAACACGACACGCATGCGGGATTGATAACACTAAATTTAGTGGCCGTGACAATTTTAACACCTTTTGCAATAAATTTTAGAACCGTTATGCAACACTCGTAGTATTTTTATGAACATTCAAAGGCCTTGCAAATATAAAAAGCGCGCTCTCACGTACTGCCTCTATCGGTACACTGCGCCCGTTATGTAACCCAGGGTCAAGGGCAGCCGTAATTGCCTGAAACTCAGCACGTCCCTAATGACAGCGGTTTTATGTACGTTTTACATCTCAAGTAGGTGTGGTGACAGTTTTATATTTGTCTTGGAGGAGCGGTAGACAGTGGACACTAATCGAAAATTGCTCTTCACATCAAAGCCTGTGGCATATCAAGCGGTGGCTCACTTGGTGGTGGTTCCGTTGTCTTGTTCTATGATCCTGATAAATTTGCTAACATTCTTTTTTAATTATTTCATGTTAAACTGTGAAGCTGCTGCTAATAATAATGTGATTGTAAGATCACTATTTCCACAGTTCCTGATTATCTAGATCATATGTTCTCAATGTGGACGGTAACGCCCCCTCGTTCACGTTTTAATTCATCATCAGACATCATCACCATCAACTCATTTCGGCCTACTGCTGAGCACGGGTCTCCCCTTACTTTCATGAGGAGGGTAAGGCCATCCACCAAGGGGGCCCGGTTCGGTTTGGTGGATAATCCGTTTTAATAGATGTCATTGAAACATAGGGTTTTTTTTTGTAATAATGCATCTTATCGATAAGTACATCATTAAAATTACGATCTAGCCTGAAAAACTAATGAGTAATTTGCCTTTAAGTAGAGTTATTGCTAAGATTGTGTCCATTAACACATTTCTTCCTGTCTCTATTAAGGCGAAGACACTTTGTTAAAGGGTAACTCAGAATATATGGGGATCATATTATACTCTCTTAGGTCTATATAAAATTACACATGCCAGGGTTACCATCGTGGGAAGGATTCAGCTGAAATTACTAAAGTCTTCAACATTGATACTTTCATGTTAACTTAGTAAAGTTCGTACGGGTCCATGAAAATTTAATTCAACGTTTCCCCTGCCTTGTAAATCTTGTAATATTTCAAAAAACTTTGTGCCCTCCCTCGGATCGTTTGATGGTATCCGCATCGGCCGCATAGAAGTTTGAAGTGTCCAAACTCAAAACTCACATTTTGTGCTTATTTTCCGGCTACTAAAAGTTTAAATGTTTTTGTTGAATGTAACCTTTACTTTCTCTCTTTATTATTAATAAAATTTACCGTTGAAATTATATTTAATCAATAAAAAATACCATCTGTTGGTACTTTGATTGTACCCTTAACACTTTGACTGCTGAGCAGTTTTGCTTGTCTAGCCACGGGTGCGGCTCTGCACGCTCCATAGTGTTTTCCCATACAACAAACACAACAGTTGTGTTTTGCCGCACTCGCGGCAAGTTTTGAAAAACACGACAGTTGTGTTCTCAGCACTGACGTTGTTAAAAAAACAAACAATATCAGTCTGCCTTAAAGTGGTCTAAACTAAAGTCATTTAGACGGCGTTCGACCAAGCTGCCCTTCATAGAACCTCATTTAGACACGTCAGGGCGGGCAGATAATCACCCTCGTGGTAAATAAAGTGTAGGGGTCGGAGGGTGGTGCAGTGGAACGGAGTGAAGGATAATCGATTTTGTCTGTATGCGGAGAATGTCGGCGTCAAGTGTTCGCTTTTAGGCCTTTTATTGGTATCGGCGCCCAATGCTCAGTTCTCATAATGATCTGTCTCAAAAGGACCGATCCTCGAAATAGACCGGCTCTCAAAATGCCTAATCCTTAAAATGGATCAATATCAAAATGGCATATCTGTCTCAAAAAGACTAAGTCTCAAAACGAACAATAATTTAAAAAAAAGAGTGTGTGTACTTATGTACACGCGTTAGAAGTTATACTTCTAAATATATTATATATATTATATTATTATTATATTCTATTATATTATTTTCTTCTTTAAATACAAAAGGATTGAAGGGGTTATGCCACTTTTCGCTAGGTTGACGTTTGACAAACACTCTTGGTCGTTTAATTCCAGCTCGAAGAATATTGTTATAATCTTCATCACAAGTAATATTGTTATTTTTATAAAAGGAATCTATATCAGAGTAATCATTATTTTCAAGGTTAATTCTTACATTTTTATAACGTTGAGCATGTTCTTTAAAATTTGGTTCATCTTTTTGCATCGGTGATAATATTGTAGTGGATCTACTAGGCATGAAAGGTTCTTCAAATCTGCATTGTTGAGGTTTATTTGCAACTATTTTTTTGTAGCATGTAAACGTATGCTTGTGTGTTTGTAATTTAATATTGTTTGATGCTTCTTGAGATGAGACAGATATTAAATCATCAATTAATTTGATAGCATCCAATTTATTTTTGTCGAGTGCATCCAATGGAGCATTAGCTAACCACAGTAGTGTATGAGCATGTGGACTACCACGATGCTGAAACTCAATCCGTTTAAAGTAGTGGACAACATAGTACTTTCTAGTACTTCTTTAGCAATTTTTTCTGTGAATACACTTGTTGCTGGCTTGCATGTTGACTCACAATTTCTTTTGTTTTATATTGTAAATCTTATTATAATAATGTTGTGGTGAGGAATAAACGCTTACCAAGCATTATATAACTTATTTTTTTTACTTTTATTTCACAATTTCACAGTGAACACAATACCGGTTTGTCTCATGAAATTAACTGAGCAGAGAAATTTCTGTTGAAATTTTTCCTGAATTTTCTTAGCTATAAACCTCACGGAGCCCGATACCTTTCCAACGAATGCAAAACCGTGGAAATCGGTTCGTGCGTTCTAGAGTTATAGCGTCAGGAAGGAAAACCCGACTCGTAAAAATTCACTCTCATCATTTTTCTCCATCGCGCCAAAAGAAGTATAACTTCAAAAAATCTCTATTCAACTCAATGTATAATTATCAAAATGGACAATTCTCCAAAATGGCACATCTGTCTCAAAACACCAATTCTCAAAATGTCACATCTGTCTCAAAAGGACCAATTCTCAAATGAAAATTCTCATAAAAACGCCACAATCTCCAGTTACTCCAATACATATTCTCTTATATTTATGACCGAGCGTATCCGCATGCGGCAAGCTAGCAGTCATAACCCTGGCTATTTCGCGAGCATCCAGGAACACATGTTTAAGTTGTAATAACGTAAGGCCGTGACACATTGCACGTGGCTTTAGACACAGAAACATGGGGCTATTGTGCTGTTGACATCTCGGACATGTCCCCCGGCGTGCTGTTGGCTATGACAGGTTAATAGGGCATTCATTTTGTAGAGAATCGTTGAATATTTATTTAGATTACTAAATAACGAGACGAGCAAGTCGTCCGCCTGGTGTTAAGCGTCACAGCTACAGTGTCATCTAGGAATTTCCATTACAAAATCTTGCACGGCACTGCACTGCGCTAGTCACCCTGAGACATTGGTTCTAAAGTCTCATATACCTAGTAATTTAACTGAAAACTGCAATTCAAACCGGAACATAGCAATGTTTGCTTGGCGGATGAATATCTGGCAAAGGTATAGGTCCCTAGGCGGACTAAAAAACGTCTAATAGTAAATCTTGTCTTAGTATATAAGAGCCGTGATGACCCGTAAAATGATTTTGCGAGTGGGCCGCAGGATCGAATCTCGGCTCGCAACAACGAAAGCTTGTGAACAAGTCATTACCAATTTTACGACGCCTTAATATAGACCCATGTTCATACTGTAAGAATGTGGCGGCAACTTGCTATTTTCTCCGTGCATTCATCTTACGTGTCACTGAAAGACTAGATAGGTATTTTTTCAGTCGTGACTCAATTGCACTAGGTTATTTTCGGCTTACTTAATCACATCGTAGGTGTCAGCCGAGTCGTCTGATTGTTCTGTTTTTTAACGCAGGAATGGCACTTACCATCTGCTTTACTCCTTATTCGGTTGTGCAAAAAAATTGCCAGGCTACCAGAATAAAATTTCGGCAAATGTTTTCTCGCTGCTGTAAATACTCTTTACATAAGAAAAGTATGATATTTTTTTATTAGTATAAGTGAGATATATTCCCGAATATTTTTCTCTGAAGTATTGGCATATTTTACCATGAATTTGACTATGAATGATCCTTAAAGAAAGGGCAAGGATCAAGGGCTTGATATAAAGAATAATGTTTGTATGTTCCAAACATATTATATATCCCAGTTTCTCTTGTCATCGCGAAACCTTAACCTTTTTAACGCGCCACGATCACATAAACCCTGATCTTTAACTAGGATTCCCTGTATCTAGGCAACCAAGTACTCCAAGGACCATGGTCCCACAAACCGAAACTCCTTCTTTCGGGTCTGTATTTCGAAGATTTGTATGAATTCCTGCGTCTGGGTTTCTGTGGGACCATGGTCCTCGTAGTTCCTGATGCCCTAAATACAGGGAATCCTTGTTAGGGGTCAGGGACCGTGACGCCTGTATTTTGCCCCGAGATGCGCTATATTGGTTGAAACTTTGAACTGGAAATGGGGATGAATTTTCGATGATAAAAAATATCTTTAAAAACCTTAGCAAAATGACACTATTGCGTTGAGTATAGCCTCCACCCGCATGTATAAAAATTTACCAACGGCGAACCCCCATCGAAGTGTTCCTAGCGGTCCTCAAGAGCCAGTCTCATTCTAGGCTCAGCAAGTTCACCACCTTCGTCCCCATCATCACTCAACACCAAGTGAGATAGTGGTCAAATGCCAGCCTTATCTGTAGCCAATTCTAATATAACATCAATCAATATATTTTGCCATCTCGGTACATTCCTAACATAGCACTTTTTTGGCACCTCGTAGTCATGTATAGACTTTAACACCCAAAATATTTTCATGAGCCATTACGAATACCAGATACCTATTGATTACATTACCTCCTACACTACACGTCAGTTCAATAAAGATGCAATAAAATGGCGAATGCTCGTAAAGGCTTAGTCATGGAGGACAGGACTGGTGGACACCTCATTTGAGGACATGAAGTCTGCAACATATTTATAGCAAACTAGCCGCGAATACGGGGATAAAATATAACCTATGTTACTCGCTGATAATGTAGCTTTCCATTAGTGAAAGAATTTTTAAGACCGGTTCAGTGGTTTAGCCGAAACCTAGCATATTTCCATACAAACTTTCATCCCCTATTTTTACTTTACCCCCTTAAGGATAAAATCTTTACATACTTTGAACGTCATATTTATTTATATCTAATCAAAAGCCTAAAAAATAAGTTTTTAGCTTCTAGCTTCAAAAATGACGAAACATCTATAAAAAATTTCATCCCCTATTTCAACCCCTTGCAATCCCTGTTTCGCATTAAAAAGTAGCGTATGTCCTTTCTCAGGCTCTAGACCATCTCTGTACCAAATTACATTTAAATCGGTTCTGTAGTTTAGGCGCGAAAGCGTAACAGAGTTCAGGTGTTTGTTATGGCCGCTGTGACAACCAATCCGTGTGACAACCATACCCGCTCTCCCCTACCTGACTTATTATTGTATATTTTTTTTTTTTTTGTATTTCCATACTTATGTATAAGATATTATTTTTGACGTGATATGTGCAATATTTTGCCTATCCCTACTTATATTATAAATGCGAAAGTAACTCTGTCTGTCTGTTGCTCTTTCACGCCTAAACTACTGAACCGATTGAAATAAAATTTGGTACAGAGATAGTCTAGAGCCTAAGAAAGGACATAGGGTACTTTTTAATGCGAAAAAAGCATTGTAAGGGGTGAAATAGGGGATGAGAGTTCGTATGGAAATATGTACGGTTTCGCTAAACCACTGCACCGAATTACAAAATTATTTTATTAATGGAAAGCTGCATTGACAACGCGTATCATAGGCTATATTTTATCCCCATATTCCCGCGGGAACAGGAACTACGCGGGTGAAACCGCGGGGCGCAGCTAGTTTACAATAAATGATAAAAAAATATATTTTTTTGTTTATTGATTAGGGGGGTGTCCATCCAGTGCAGTCCTCTGCGCTACAGTGCTAGAAGTCTTGTAAAAATAGAGTTTGTGTACGTAGGGCATGTGTTTTGTAGTGAAGGTGCGCTCACCGGTAAACAGGTCATTTGGACTATGAATACAAATATCAGATTCATCAGCGGACTAAATCCGTCCCCCGACTCGGCCAAGGCAATCTTTGCAATCTTCGGATATTTATTAAATTAGACTTAAACAGTATAACGGAGAAAAAGTTAAGAAATATTTTAAAAAATATCTAATAATACTTATTCATTTTTTAGTAAGTATGCGACGTGATGATAAAAGATGGTTCTTTGTGTGAATGAGATTAGGCGGCAAGGATGTGACAGCACCACGCATGGGCCCTGTCTGGAGTTCCAGTAACCAGTATAGAGTGTCAGGAAGGTTACAGTCCTGCACAAAATACAACGTTACGATCATCGTCATCATCAACCCATAACGTCCCACTGCTGAGCACGGGTCTCCCCTCACTTTCGTGAGGAGGGTTAGGCCATTATCCACCACGGGGCCCCGGTCCGGATTGGTGGATAACATACCTACCTTCGATATAATTCTCGGGTAGGTATGTGGGTTTCCTCACGATGTTTTTCTTCACCGAAAAGCGAGTGATAATTACGTACATATGTTTTACAGAAACACATTGGTACATGCCAGCACTGGGATTTGAACTCACGACCTTCTGATTGGAAGGCGGACGTTCTCCCACTAGGCTACCACCGCTTTACGATATCGTGCCCAAATGCGTAGAACCAATTTCTCCGACTTCCGGATAGAGGCCATATATCACATTTATTATGTCATCCCACCGAAGCAATTTCC
The DNA here is from genome assembly GCA_912999815.1 of Campaea margaritaria. Lineage (NCBI taxonomy): Eukaryota > Metazoa > Arthropoda > Insecta > Lepidoptera > Geometridae > Campaea > Campaea margaritaria. The sequence continues at coordinate 7,037,997 of OU538814.1, forward strand.
CGAGCCGGAAGTGGCCTAGCCGGAAGCTGCTATTAATTGACAAGGTCTCCTCAATAACAGGAGCGCCAACCTAATGAACCGCCCCAATGCAGTGGCTTAACACGTTCACTGCTGAAAATACAACTGTTGTGTTAGCGGTACGGGAAAACAACGGTGTGTGCAGATCCGTAACCGTGGCTAGACAAGAATATCAGCTCAGCAGTCAAAGTGTTAACGCCCGTTTTTACCCGACTGCCTAAATTATTTAATACTGGTAATTACATAATACTGGTATTTATGTAAACGGCTTGATGGATTTACTTTAACTTGTGGTCCCTGAGTGGTCCAAATTTTATAACTTTTAAATAAAAAACTGAGAACTGAGAACAGATGTCAATACCATCTTTATTAAGCCTTTGTTTACACTAAAATTAACTCCCAATTCCGAATCTTTCTCTTATTTCAAGCTTCTTTCAATAAACCTTCATGTCAACTCAACGTGTATTTCAGTAATATGTGTGTGTGTGTGTGTGCGTTTAGTGTCTGTAATGTTTTATTTATTAAAATAATGTATTCTTTTAATTAAAATATTAGCTTTCAGCACTTCTTCTCCATATAAACTTTAACTGTGCCAAATTTCATACAATTCGCACAATTTTCGGAAAACGGGACCACAAGTTTTTACTTCACGTAAGTAGTTATTAATATATAGATTAGGTATAAATGGATTCGTCATAATCACGAGTGACATAGGCTCTACCTTAGCAGTCAGTAATCTTTGGTTTCTAAATAATAATGTTAGATAACTTGTTTTTTAGAATCTATTGGCACGATCGAAATCAAACCTTTCTACCCGGGTGTTATGGAGGCTGCCCTTGAGCCCTGGAGGGACCAGATATGCTAGTCACGTCTCGCCCTTTGCAATAAGATCATTACGTAGAGGTAGGACCTTGGACCTTGGACACTCGGACTGAAGGGTATCGAACAGAAATTATTGTATAAAACAATATTTGTTAACTGAATAGAAAGCTAAAAATTCTATACCTGTTTACTTGACATCATCATCAAAATCAACCAACATCGGCCCGCTGTTGAGCACGGCTCAGAATTAGGCCTTAATACACCACGGGGATGGTTGATGATTATTGGTTCTACTATACATTTTTATATGGAATTAGGCTTGTGTGTCACCATTATCTGTATTTATACCCGATGGTAAGCTGTGATGCCATCTTGGATGCTAAGAAAAACAAAAATCCGCTAAAATTCCCCCCAAATTCCAATAAAAATAGGTCAGGGTGACCATAAAGTAATGTTTACTGTTTAGGAAATAAAACGGTCGTTTCTGGTTCATTTCAATCAATGGTCCGAGTATAAAGCTGAGTCCACATCTGTGGCAATGAGCGTTACCAACCTCTTTGTTTATCGATAACTATAATCTGGAAGTCTTTAAGTCGAGAGTGAATAGGTGTCATCTAGGCAAGCATACCCCAACGTCGGCCGCGTTTTCTTGTCACTAACCATCAGGTGTGACCGCAGTTATATGCTTGCCATAATCTATTGATCGTAACAAATTAGCGTTAAAAATAAGTGTGGACGAGTGTTGTCACACGTATTTGTAACAGTCACTGAGTCACGACCTAATGCCACGCAGCAATCCAATCAAAGGACTCCTGAGGAAACTGCGATAAAATGTCACAACCCTCGTCTATATTTAGCGTGACATTGTCACGGCGTCACGGTTACAGATGTGGACCCAGCTTTATGTGCGGGCCTTGTCGCTTGGTTTATAGCCTAGGCTGGGTTCCGTCTACGAGGTGATGATTCAATCAGTCTGAGAGAGAAAATACACTAATACAAGATTTTATCTAGCTCACTGTCTTATAATGTTTAGCTAAAATCTCGGTAAGTTCAGACGTCAATACAATATTGACCGTAACCAATGCGCGTGACAAAACACAAGTGTGGATGGGTTTTGTCACGGTCACGGTTCACGATCTAATGTCACGTAGAAACTAATTTTACACTGTGACAATTATGGTGACAGCGAGCCGATCTGATGATAAAGTTTGAACGTAGTTGTCGTAACTCCGGAGTGATTCACAGTAGATTGATGGTGTTTGGGATCATTTTGATCAGCTTGCAGTGTAACGCATAAATATTTATAAAAAAAGTTAAAGTAAAAAAAAATATGAAAGACGAAGAAGAAGTAAAAGTTTTAGAAACACTTATCTTGAAAATGATATTTCCACTCCAAACTTATTGGATTGATATGAAGCAGGAATATCTACCAGGCTATTGAATAATTCAGGTGCGACCGCGGCTCATTAGCATCCGCGTAATCATCAAAGATGCGTATAACGTATCGATGGCGAAAGCTGGACCAAAAATAGTAATGTTTGTAATGGACAGTCACCCGACCCGGACATGTAGGTTGTGTAACCATTGTTAATGTATGGAGTACGGATGGCAAGAAAATAGAAATTGTATATCAAGCAGCTACCATTTACATTTTACTAGTGGGTGTACGAAGAATTCCCTCAAATCCTACTGGTCGAAAAGGACTCTAAAGATTCCCACTCATCTCACTGTTGGGTGTACGGGTCCGAAGGGATTCTCCCTTATCCCACTGGTGGGTGGTTATACGATTCTCAAAAGATTTTCCTCCCCATCCTACTGCAAGTGTAAAAAAAATCGTGAAATTTCCTAGCATCCCACTGGTGGATTGAGCCGATGGATACTTCAAGATAATTTTTTATTTGACTGAGTGACGAGACGAGCACGTCGTACACCTGATGGTAAGCGCCACGCCTGCCCATAACATCTACAGTGCCACCCAGAACCCCGCACTGCACAATCCTGCGCGGCGCACTGCGCTCGTCACCCTGAGACATCGGCTCTAAAGTCTCATATGCCCAGCAATTTCGCTGGTAACAGTGCCCTTCAAACTAGAACACAGTAATAAAATATGATAATAGATAATGATGATGATGAAATAAGATGATTTCTTCTACCATCAGTACAGTTAGAAAGGTCTGCACGCGCACATGGCTTTATTTACAGAATAAAAATTGAGAATGAAGACATTTGAGGCGATGCGATGGTTGGACCTATAAATAACTAAATGGGTTACGGGGATCGATGGCCACGAGCAAACAAATGTAGGTGAGTGCCGGGAGTCACTGCAGTCTTTTACAATACTCTCATATCGTTGATTGTAGTGTAAATCTTTTCTGCAAGACCCATTTGAAACTGGAAGAAGGGAACCTGAATGGGACAAAGGTTTAGACGTAGAATGCTCAATTCTTAAAATGGCATATGAGTCTTAACACTTTCACTGGAATCTGGAAGTCCGTGAAACAATATACTGGAATAAGACTTTAACACTTTCACTGCTGAGCCGATTTTCTTGTCTAGCCACGGGTGCGGCTCTGCACACTCCATAGTGTTTTCCCATACAACAAACAACAGTTGTGTTTTCCCGCACTGGCGACAAGTTATGAAAACACCACAGTTATGTTCTCAGCACTGAAAGTGTTAAAAGATCTCTAGCCAATCCCATCATCGAACAACCAGACGTACTACGGCGTGTGCCACCGTTACATGGTGGAGATTCCACTTTTAGGCACGAAGTGATTTGCTTCAATTTTCGTAAAGGAGCGGAACTCCTCGCCTGAGACGGTTTCCCGATAGTTATACAACCTTGGAGTCTTCGAGTCACGAGTGAATGGGTTACTTCTAGGTACGCGTGTACCATCGTAGACCACATTGTCACTTACCATCAGGTGAGATAGTGGTCAAACGCGAATAAATAAGGACAATTCAATTCCAATTCTCACATTTTGAGATATGTCAAATCTATTATATTATTTCAGAATAGATTTGACATATGACTATCAAAGGAATAATTTTCAAAATGGCATCATCATCATCATCAACCCATAACGTCCCACTGCTGGGCACGGGTCTCTCTTCACTTTCGTGAGGAGGGTTAGGCCATAATCCGCCACAGGGGCCCAGTCCGGATTGGTGGATAACATACCTACCTCCGAAATAATTCTCGGGTAGGTATGTGGGTTTCCTCACGATATTTTCCTTCACCGAAAAGCGAGTGATAATTACGTACATATGTTTTACAGAAACACATTGGTACGTGCCCGCATTGGGATTTGAACTCACGACCTTCTGATTGGAAGGCGGACGTTCTCCCACTAGGCTACCACCGCCTTCTGAAAATGGCATATGAGTAATCAAATGAACAAATTCTTAAAATGGACATATTCAATATCAGAAAAAATCAACAAATCACATTGAGATGTCATCGTCTATTTGTCGAATCGACAACTAATTTCTCATTATTTGAACCCAATGAAGCCTAGTAGAACTAGAAAGTCCTCTCAACCTATCACCATGCCTATAGTTCCTGGTCATGACTACGGTCTTTAGGAATGAAATGAAGCTACCCCAGCTTTAATGTCATCATTGCTGACTCAGAGGCTTCCCTGTGACTCAGTTGGCAGCCAGCCACCGCGGATTTAGTTCAAGACTGCATCAGACGAAGTTGCGTAAACGCCAAAGATATGTCAATGTTAATGGTTAAATAACTTTTTGTTATAAAGCTAACGTATGTCAATTGGAAATGTGGAAATGACTGGGCATATGAGACTTTAGAGCCGATGTCTCAGGTTGACGAGCGCAGTGCAGGATTTTGTAATGCCAAGTTCTGGTTGGCACTAACTGTTATGGGCAGGCGTATCGCTTACCTTCAGGTGAACGACTTGTTCGTCTCGTCACTCAGTCAAATAAAAAAATAACGTGTTTTGGAAGAGGTTGCGCTTAGTGCTTTTTTTTTAATCTACTTTTAAAAAAAAAGTATTCTTACTTAGCATAGGTTAGACTTAGTTTTATTTTTTTTAGTTAGATTTTTTTTTATTTTTTTTTTTTACTCGCAAGAACCACTAAACCCCGAATGGAGCTTGGTGATACTTTTTCTGGTTGAGGTTGGTAGCACTGACACTAAACCAAGCGCCCTTGCACGATGTTTTCCTTTATCCTAATTCTACGTTTAGGTAAATAAATTGTAGTTTAATAAATTAAAAAAAAAACACGCGTACCACATAACACAGGCACGAGTCACCACTTGAAAGGGAAATTTCCCTTTACAAACTTCAACTACAATCAGCTACCCAAATTTAATGGATCATATTTGATTTGTTTTTAATTTTTCTCTATGTATATGGGACTTAAGTGTTTGATTTGCATAAGTGCATTATTTTGTCTACGTCCAAAAAAAATTTTCAGTTTTGAGTTTAACTATATATTTTTTTTTAATTTTTAGTGTCGGTTTTAACTCGTGAAAAACCTCTGTAACTTGAAATGAATGCATTCGGTATGTCCATACGTACAAGTATATACTTACAAAAAAAGTTAAAAATTACATACAATCAATAGCCTGAATAGCACCAAAGATTAACCACAAAAAAAAATTAATAGAATGAGGCGTTACTTTGCGGAAATCCACAATCATTCAGAAAATGTAGAAATATATAGTTTTAATTCCGCCTAAGTTTCCTGATGAGTGTATGATAGGACTTTGTTGGATGACCTAACCTCTATGGTAAATCTGTCCATTTGAATATCTAGATGCCTAAGCAACCCTTTATTTATCAGAAAACCGAAACAACCTTAACGTATCACGCCGTACCTAAATTAACCTAACGTTTATTTTAGAAATAAAAAAAAAAGATAGAGTGACAAAAAACTTGATAACTCTTCTATAAAGAGTTTTCTATTCTATTCTACTAGATAAAAAACGACACTTTTTTGTTACACGTTTGAAAACCAAGCAAAATTCCATAAACATAACTATGTTCACGTTCATACCGGCTCACACAAAAAGTTATTACCCGAGGCTCCAACGAAAGGTACCATGGCTCTCGCACCATAAAGGGTGTGCGCTCGTCTAGACACCCCTGTGCAAACTATTGTCTACCGCGTCTTGTATACCATGTTCTATAGCTGTTTATATCCCGCACGCATGGCACGGGCATGCAAGCTGTGTTCCGGGAATTCCGGGACAGAATACTAGAATAACTTTTTAACTAATACAGGTACAGGTTTGCTAGATTTACATGGCTACTTCCCACAGCTCAATGATTTTATCCTTACACAAATCCATAACTTTTTATCAGGCTGTTTTGAAAGTTTTTAACGCGTTCACTGCTGAAAACACAACCGTCGTGTTTTTCATAACTTGCCACGAGTACGGCAAAACACAACTGTTGTGTTTGCACATCCGTAACCGTCAGCAGGCAAAGTGTTGAGCAGGAAAAGCAGTTGAATTTGAATATCATATTTACCTTACAGAAAAAAGACGACCCTAATTCCTACCTATAAACTTTGACAGCATCTGCCAAACTACAGGACTGACTACATAAACAAACTACTAACAAAACCGTGGAGTAGTCCGCTTTAATACTCGTAGAACAATAAAATAACACTGGCAACACTGCTTATACCCACTGCTCGTTGGCGTCCCGCCAGGACATCATCCGGGAAGTATTGCTATTATAGCGGATATTTAATTATTTATCCTATTCTCTATCCGCTGTTTACTTCGCGATATAACGTGGTTTTACCATAACCGGGACACTCCATACATAGGTTGATTTAACAACTCTGTAAATGACGTTAGTATACGCGTCGAATGCGTACTACGCGACAAAAACAAAAGGCAAAGGTTCACAGTAACCCATTTGTCTATTACATTTGGGCGTGTTGTATTGACTCACCTCCCGATTGTCCCCCCGATTGCGGGCAGAGGTGCGGGGCCGCGGATGCGTGGGGTGGAGAGTGTCCACTCTGTTTTATAGTACTACACACTGTCTCCTGTGTTTCTACCTTAATTTGTATGTTGAATATATCTTTGTAGCAATTCATAAAGTCCCCTATCTCAACTAAATAATGGAAGAAGTTATTCTGTCTGTTTGTTCGGTATTTTTATTTGATGTTTACGCGTAAACGCCTGTTCTGATTCTTTGGAAATTTAGGACTGGAAGATACACCGGAGAGACTAATAAAATAACCGGTGTGACTTCGCGTTGACTCAACACCACGTTCAAACTTAATGAAGACTTAGTTTGTAATACTGACCACCGCCGATTCGATTTCTGGAACGTTTGTTAACTTTGACAACTTATTTCTCATTAGCGGCAAGAACGCATTATCTAATCAGCGTGTTAAACGTGAGATATTTTTTTATTTGTATGGGTGATGAGACGAGCCAGTCGTTTACCTGGTGATAAACGCTACGCTTGCCCATAACAGTCACAGCACCACTCAGAACCCTGCATTGCATAATCCTGCGCGGCACTGCACTGCGCTCGTCACCCTAAGACATCGGCTCTTAAGCCTCATGTGCCCAGTAATTTCACTTGAAACAATGCCCTTCAAACCGGAACACAGTAATGTTTGCACACTACTGCTTGACGGGTGAATATCTGGCAAAGGTGTGACAATTTAACTTTTTTCATGAAATCAATATACCTTGATACCAGGGTATCATGTCCTATTGACAGCATCGAGTCGAGGAGCCTCTAACCTTGACCAGCTGGCGGGAGGCCAAGAGCCGGCGCCTCGGTGACGCGCGATTCCAACGATACCGCTTTCCGTGCACTCGTGCATTTGCACACGGTACGGTGATATAAGTTGAATGCTTTATTGAATTGTAATATTGAAAATTAATTCCGTCATACGAGTTTACTTTGTTGGGCAAAGTTCTACTTCCCTCTTCGCAGCCTTTAACAGTGACAATTACACTGAAGGTGTCAACAGAAACTTTCCAGAAGTGACAAAAAATTAGAAAACAATTGGTTTTACAATTGTTATGTCCCGTTCTTTCTATGTGGTTTATCCTATAGCTCATCCTCTCTCTGCTAGCAAATTAGGATGTATATAAATCCTACTAATATGTACAAAAACAAAATATACAATAACCAGGTGCCGTCCCAACCAAACATTCAGAAACTAACAGGACTACGTTCCAGCAAATATTATTGTACCAAAATTGTTTTCGTTCCAAACTCCACATTTACGTAAACTCTAAACTCCATAAAATGGTACGATCTGAAACCCTGTAACTTTGAAAAACAGAAATAATATTATTCATAACTTTAAAAAGCAGTAAGGAGTTGGCGTACTGCTTTCCGCTGGGGTCGTGGCATGTGGAAAGGTGTAGGCTCTGCCGATCCCGACGGGAGAAACCCGTCACTGTATTATGTATGTGACCAAAAGTTAATTTTACCCGACTGCCCAGAGTGTTATGTTTTTCGGTCGTAAGTATGTATGTTCTTATAGAAAATCCTATAGCCTTAATTGCTTGATGGATTTTGATAAATGAAGTATCATTAGATTCGGCATAATCACGAGAGTGGCATAAGTTACATTGGCGGTCAGGTTTTTGTTTTTTTAAATGATATATATGTAAGCTTGTTTAGTTACATCAGTCTTGTAGGATTCATTTATTCGTCCCGCCCACGGCCGCCGCGCACCGTTCAAAATATTTCGATTATCTTTTTATTGTACATTTGCTGTAACACGCGACTTCGCTCGCGTGGTACTTGGACAAAAATATTTATTATATTATTTCACACAAAAAAAAAAACAAAATCTGTTCATCCGTTCGGCATCTACAATGCCATATACACACGCACACACACACACACACACACACACAGAGAGAGAGAGAGAGAGAGAGAGTGAGAGAGAGAGAGAGAGAGAGAGACGTCAAACTTATACAACCAGGCCTTTTTGCGTCGGGGGTTAATAACGGTCATTAATCGATTAGGCATTCACTTAAATTTTGCCATATAATTTGTTATCACAGACACATTTCAATTTTATTATATTGATATAGATAAATCGCAGTAAAGTTAGATTTATTCAATGCCTACATTTGATACAAAAAATATTCCATACAAGAAAGTCCACGGTAGTTTAGCAAAAAAAAAAACAAATTGACGAAACATAAAAAAGGTCTAGCAAAGTGCCAACCCATGTTCTGTAGGCCATATAGCCATGCATAGATTTTTTACCCCTAGGCACAGAATAAATATTATATTACATACAGAAGGGACCACTCAACCACGCGATATCCGCGTTCCCTCACCTCTACCCGCAATCGGCTGAACAGTCAATACTACACGCCGAAATGTAATAAACAAATGATTTCTGAACCTTCAACTAGCGGTTTGTCTTCAGTTTTGGTCGCGTACACTGTTTGCGTACTTACAATAAGAAAGTTTTACAAAAGTAAAAGAAAACAATATTAAATTGACAGCTTGTCACTAGTTTTAACCCAACCAAACCACAAAGCTTACATGACATAGCATTTAGTAGAAAATAGACAATTTCAAAGACAATCTGACCAATCTCGTGGACCATACTTGAAATAAAAAACCATGGGAAGTTTTCTGTTTCACTCGCTCTCTTGTACGCTGTATTACTAGAAGTGAATAAGAGAGCTGTGTGATAGCTGTTGCCTTTAATCTTTTTTTCTATAGGTTTTTCTCATACTGAGACTTACACACACATTTATATGTGTGAGTTGCCAAATTAGTTAATTTGTATGGGGTGTCCTAGGTAGTATAAGTAGCTACTTTGTATACGTTGGAGGTAACTGCACTCAAAGGGCAAGGGAGGGGCGATCGGTGTAACATCAAGGGGATTGAGGCCATTCTAAAGTAAGGAAAAAATGGCAACTCTGAGTGGTGATTTGACATGTCACTGGGGAAAGTATGGGTACTGGTAACACCTAAATTTTTGGAGGGTAATGGAATTGCGATGAGTTTCTAAGTTTAATAATGATCTTACATGCACCATTAAAGGAATATAAAATTTTTCAATGCTGATCTCGAAAACGCTGTATCGATTTTGATAATATTTTATCATCAACCCATAACTGCCCACTGCTGGGCACGGGTCTCTCCTCACTTTCGTGAGGAGGGTTAGGCCATAATCCACCACGGGCGCCAAGTCCGGATTGGTGGATAACATACCTACCTCCGAAATAATTCTCGGGTAGGTATGTGGGTATCCTCACTATGTTTTCCTTCACCGAAAAGCGAGTTATAATATTTAGGAAGATTTAAATTAATCTTTTAGTTTTCTATTACATCAATGTCTAACCATTAGTTGTCATAAACAACTTTAATCTCGAATGAGGTAGTTCCTAGCGTCCTCTGGTGTCAGGCCCTGTCAGGCCGCCCAAAAGACTGACATGGCTTAACAACTACTATCATACAATAACAACTGGAAACAGTTTAATATGCCTTCTGGAGAACGGAAGCGCTCAGCTGTTTCATAAACAAGTTGTTAAATATGAATTGCTATGAACATATAAGTGACGTTGGCGCCCAAACGTGGGACTGTAGTTTACTTTGGCACTAAGATCACTACATGTGAAATGACTGGATTACGTTTAGGTAGATTGTATAAATAGATGTAGTAATTTCAGATTTTATCAATGAATCTGCGTTAGCTAGTCAGGTTGTTATGGCGATAACTAGACAGAATAACTATGACCAAAGACTGCAATGTGGTGTCTTTGATAAACCCGCAAACCTGAAAAAAGATCTGAACCTGAAAAACAAAAAATTATTTAATTAAAAAAAATATTTATTGACAAAACTTAAATAACAAAATAAATTAAAGGAAAACTAACTAAAACTAAAAACTAAATTTAACTTTTTTTAATTAAATACCTATTAGCCAGAGTTATAAAATATTCACTGAACATGAGCTGTATCAAGCGGGACTTAACTTGATATTAGCCTAAATTCGTACAAAAATGTCGCCAACCCCATTCTAAAAATGGCGCCGTAACCTTTCTATGACATTTAGATTGTTGAGAAAACAGTAGTATGCTGATATCTAACGAACTGTTAGTTTATTGCTGTTTTACCGCGCTCGCGGCAAGTTATGAAAAACACGACAGTTGTGTTCTCAGCACTGAACGTGTTAACGCTAAGGGTAAGGAAATTTATGTTTGATTTCCCACTCGCATTTACACGTTAATTAAGCACCATCAATTATTATTGTAATAAATACGTCTATTATTGTCATATCCGATATTAAGTACTTATTTATTGGTAAATCAGTGGACACCTCAAATACATGACATAGTATAGAATAGAATAGAAAATACTTCATTGTACACCAGTTCACAATAATATAATGTTCATATAGAATATTATTGTTATTAATTAACTTCGTCCTAGTCTATATAAACCTCGATGTATAGGTATTCTATATCTAGACAAAAGATACAAATTACCTACCTGTCTGAGCGTGTACAAACGGCCCTTCCCCTGAGCCCTAGGGCTGCGTAATCCCCCGTGATTGATACGCCAGGGCTGCAATTTCGCAGACTGAGCCGCGGGACCTTACTACGTGACGGATTCAACTGGAAGCTCCACTTGAATCGAGGAACGTATTAAATTGAAATGCTATTTGCATGAGCCTCCAATAAAGAAAAACCTTGCGTTATGCAAAATGCTAATAGTCGAGCTATGAGGGGGATTCCAGAAAACTGTTTTTCCGAAAATCCCTTTGAGGTAGCTCGAATTTGACTAGGGGGATTTCCGGGAAAACATGTGGAAATTCCCCTCGAGAGGAACGGCCTGAATAACCCCCACAAACACGCATACCTGGATCAAATACCTGCGATTCACACAGTTTACACAAATCTATCGCCAAAATCATTGTTATGTAACAGTCCAAATACGATCATAAGTATTAAAACCAAAATAAATCCTTATTGAAGTAATTTTTTACCATAGGCAAGTGAAAATTCTGAAATAAAAAAATGATGTGAAGATATCTCAAAAGTGTAATAGTGATTATCTGATAATTGAGAAGAGTATCAAAACATGTTGACCTCCTATCAAGACTTGTTTGAAAGATGTGAGGCATGAGCGGAGACGACAACGGCGGCGTGCGACGTCGCCGCAGCATCAAGCGACTGTTGCGCAGCCTCACCTCCGACAAGCTGCAAACAGGTAAAGAAAAAAAAACATTCTGGAAGTCCGTGAAACAATATACTGCAAAAAAAAGACTTTAACACTTTCACTGCTGACTCGATTTGCTTGTCTAGCCACGGGTGCGGCTCTGCACACTCCATAGTGTTTTCCCATACAACAAACACAATAGTTGTGTTTTGCCGCAATCGCGGCAAGCTATGAAAAACACCACAGTTGTGTTTTCAGCAGTGAACATGTTAAAGAACTATATTTTGACAAGAGAGTTGAGTATCAGGTATCGTGTTAATTAGTTACTACGCGTGCTCCACTTAATTTTAATATATTTGCCTAGCCGGTGGCGTCTCTAGTTATTGTAATTAGAATAGAAATGTTTGAAACGGTTCCCGGCGCGCTCCCACGTATTTCTGAACCACATTACTCTGATAGCAAACATCCCGAGCCACAGTGTAGTTAATATAACGTTTACTAATTTCCACCCAATCACACGGAACGAAAACATGAACATGCTCAGCTATGATACGTTTATAATAGAAGATACGTTACTGTTTTTCATAGTGTAGTGGGAGGCCTCTTCTGCAAGAGAACGCCTGGGGAAGTACCACACTTTTACCAGATATTCATCCGCTAAGCAGTAGTGTGAAAACAATACTGTGTTCCGGTTTGAAGGCACTGTTTCCAGTTGAATTACTGGGCGTGTGAGACTAGAACCAATGTCTCAAGTGACGAGCGCAGTACAGCCGCGCAAAGTTCTGGGTGTCACTGTAATTGCTATGGGCAGGTTGACCATCAGGCGAACGACCAGAACAGAAACCAGACCAGAAAAAAAACTGGCTCTATACTTTTGGATAGCGTGGCCCGTTATTGTAGTGTGGTTATTACAGCTAGTCGTAACAAATTGCTGGAGATTGTAGAGATTAACCTTGGCAATTGATAATGAAGAGGTACCCACGAGAAGATGAGGTGATGAAGGTTACGTCATTAATGACCTAACCATTCTCTATTCTCATCCTTGTAAATTGCTCTAGGAGTTAAACAAGTTTTTGTTAACCACAAACTAAGTCCAATTGACTCACCGTTAACGACAAGCATAACGTATCCTCTTTATTCATCCCAGCAAGCTTCCTATTATTGAATAAGTGGAATCGTAGTCGTTTCGTAAACAGAGGAAATCTGCACAGTTTCTCTAATTAAACCGGGAGGATGCCGCCATCGCCATAGAGACGAAGAATGGCAGAGGTCACTTTGCTTATAATATAATATCAAAATAGCTCAATGTCATACCGACTCTCCAGATCTCCTATCTAAAATGTATCTAAAGGTTCGTACTAGATCCGTCTTGTTCCTCACAGCTCTACAAACTATAGACAAAACTCATTTTTCTTGCGATCCGCAGACCGCATTCACAATTTAACACTTTGACTGCTGAGCCGTTTTGCTTGCGGTGCGGCTCTACACGCTCCACTGTGTTTTCCCATACAACAAACACAACAGTTGTGTTTTACCAACTCGTGGCAAGTTGTGAAAAACACGAGAGTTGTGTTTTCAGCACTGAACGTGTTAAGATGTATGGCAGCTACCGCAAAGCAAGCCCTGAACTTATTATATTAATCTATCCCAAATGCATATTTATAATTGTGAGCACAGGCAGATTCGAAATACAAAATCCAGTCATGAAATGTATCGAACGTTTTGCAGGCCACGGCGGCCATTTTAAACCACGTGGTATCAGGACCAAATAACAGCAAAAATCTGTAAAACTTTTTTGTGTCCGAAAGCTGGCGTCTACACTCGTTTTTTTTTTATGTTTCCTCACGTCATTAACGCAGTAGTAGTAGAAGGGTAGAGGACACATACACAAACTGCCACGTAAACTGTCACAATTTATCAACTTACGTTTTTTAAATGACTTGTTTCTTTCAACGCTGAGAGTTGAAAAATCGATTCCAATTAGGGATGCGACGCCCCAGCACGTTTTAATTAAGAGTTCATTCTTGCCATACAGACCAGCCTCATTGTTGTGGTTACCTGAGGGTAGATTGAGGGGGGGGGGGACACAAGTAGCGACCGATTCTTGATTTAAAGTTTTGAAGATGGAAACAAGTTGATTTTATTAGATTAAGCAGAATAGGCACATTGAGCGTAATTAATATCAATTATTGTCAGTTATTCCCACGGAAACCGGTATTTTTTACGGGATAAAAAGTATCATATGTTCTATTTCAAGATCTTAAGTGTCTGTATGGCAAATTCCATCAAAATCCGATCAGCCGTACCGGCGTGAAGAGAGGACAAACACACTAACTTCCGCACTTATTAAATTAACGAATCCTTTAGGGAGTGTTGTGCTACGGTTAGTCTACGCGGTTGAAACCGTGGGACGCTGCTAGTTCATTATAAACCTTTCAAATTCAATACAATAATTGAAATACCTATATTTATTAGCTACTTCACACTGGCTGAACGCAAAAAACGTGCAAAGCCAAAAAATATTGAAAAAAAAAAAACACTTTCCAATCTCATAGAGCTCACTAGCTTCTATATTTACAACCACAGAATAACAAAGGCTAATTATTTTTCTAAATAGACGACCCTTGCTCTATGATACCATAGAGTCCATAGACAAATGGTATGCCCAGTAGTACCCCTCAAATAACCTGTAGCTCCCCCCACGCATGGGAGTGTGGGTCTCGCATCTCTCACAATAGACTCTTCTATCTACGAATTCTATGATCTATTGTCTTGATGTCTGCTGTAGATTTCTATTGTGAAGTAAACTATAGGCGAGAAAACATGCCCAGTAGCTTCCATACAATAAATTTTAATATATTTTTACACAAGCCTATTGATACAATTATAGAAATCTATATATATATATATAAAATCAACGTGTATGTAAAATTATGTATGAAGCAGTGAAAGCCTGTTGGGAGAACGTCCACCTTGCAGAAGGGTCGTGAGTTCAAATCCCAGTGCGTGCACGTACCAATGTGTTTCTTCTAAAACATTATATAGGTACGCAATTATCACTCGCTTTTCGGTGAAGGAAAACATCGTGAGGAAACCCACATAATTTTTTCGGAGTTGAGTGTGTTATTCACTAATCCGGATCGGGTCCCTGTGGTGAATTATGGTCTAATTCTCCTCAGAGGGAGACTCGTGCTCAGCAGTGGGCCGATATGGGTTGATGATGACTATATAGCAAATAAGGTCGTAGAAGCAAATAAGTTATGAGAAAATCCCAGTATTTTTATATGAAAGTGTTTGTATTTATTAACCTTTGTATTTGTTATTAAATCAAAGTCTTTATTTTACAGGTAAGTCCGCTCAACTTATCCAGTTTACGGTAAGAAATGTGTGGAAAAACTTGACCATAAGAACGCCTTTTTCGATCAGCGCCATCTGTCATCGTGATATGAGACTACGCGTACCGTAAAATTAACAGGATTTATGCTGCTTCTTAAAATAGTTCTGCCACTTGGCGCTAGACAACGCAAAATTGTACAATAATGGCTGTATTTGGTTCAATAACCATCTGGTATTAAAATACGTTTACTAATCAATATCGTAGATTTATTTTCAGGAATTTTAAGGCAAATTAAAAATATTTATACATTGGTAGCTAATACTCAATTTGTTATAAATTTGTTCACGTATCGGTTCAGCTACTCGTCACTAGATGGCGCAACTAGTACCTATTCTAGTAAGATTGATCGCGTTTCAAAGGCTTTTGATGTTTCAATTACATCATTTTTTCCCTATAAATTTTAGTAAACAACAGTTTATCATGCCATTATTCATTCGATGGAATAATTTTCCATGTTTTTGACGCGCATTGTCTCTCAGACTCATCGGCTCAGACCACGTCTAAAATTATACTGGTCTGACGTAGGTTCATTCATGTTATAGTGCTGTGTTTCCTACACATTTATTGTGTCTTTTCATTTGTTGACTAATGCGTGGTCATTCTTAATACGCGATGAAAATGCTTAGACATTCTCATTCACACAACGTGTGTGTTTACTGGCGTTGTGTCGTAACTAAACTCAATCAGTTGTGCGGGCACACACAACAGTTGGGATAAATTTGTCGATACAACAGTGTAGGTTTGCACGCCAGGCGTTTTTCACTTGCCGTAACGTTATAAGAAACACAAAAATGTGTGTTTTCAGAATCAACATGTTAAACTTAGCATTTATTTGGAAATAACAGACAGAAAGTCACTTACATTTTATTATTGGTATTTATAATTCCCGCTCGTGTCCGACGATGCGGTGCGAGTTACGAAAACAAGGGTAAATCCTGCGCCTAAATTACCAGCCGCAGGTGACTAAGGGTGGAAACATACGGGGTGGTATCACTAGCGGAATCGCGACGCATGATATTCATGTTTCGTAAATATTTTTTTACGAGTATTTATTTATTTATTTATATATATACGATCAACATAGATGCTGATATGTTTACATCATACAGTGTTAAAAGTAACTTCACAAAAAGGTTGAGTTTTATAACAATTATTTATTAGTTCGCTATCGAGTTTGTTTCTAAAAGTGTTGGTAGAGGTGGCAGAAACAACATCGTCTTGGTTTGACTTTTGTCGTAGTTTGAAGTGGTTTAATTCAAAGATTGTCAGCATGGTTTAGGTTGTGGCCCTAATACCTGATTACAGAGGGATGTGATCTACCAATTCGGACTGGACCCCATGGTGGATTATGGCCTTCTCCTTGCGAAAATGAGCGGTGGGCGGATATGACTAGTGTTATGTGTATGGCAAGTGATGCTTCTATAAAACCATGTAATTTCGTGTCCTATCCAAACTACCCTTAAAGATTCAGTAAAGCATTGACCACTTTATTGTTTAGTGACGTCTGTAACTTGATTGGAGAACCGACGACATGACCGATTGAGACTTGAAATCTTAACAATTTCAAAGAAATTCATTACTTTTTATACGTATAATGTGGTATAATGTAAATTAAAAAAGCTATAATTTTGTTTTTTTCCTTTCTACAATTCATCGCATCCAGCAACACGCCGCGACTTTCCACGAAATTAGGTCGGTGTGTACACACCTCTCCGTATCCATATGCTGTATGACGTCAGAAGCTTTGCACCTTGCATTCTATTGAATTAATTTTGAATTTCTACTTTATAAACACTAGCCCTTTGTCGCAATATGCAATTCCACCTTTCCCTTGTTACTTTTAGAAGCATCCACTTGTATCATTATGACAATGGTGTAACGATGAAATTACTCTTTGCTAGCACTGACTGACTTTGTCGTAGTTGGTTGTCCGTCCCTTCCTTCGTTAGTTGAAGGAATTGGAAGTTTGTTTACTTTGACAAAGTACGGAAATATAATTGTCCTTACGTAGTGTTTATTGAATTGTAGTTGAGAATGTAGTGACCTTTATGGGTTGCTTATGATACTGTATTAGGATTTTTCCTGATTATTGTGTGGAAAATGTTTTTATATTTTTTTTTATTTATTTCAATGTAATGTTGTTTTTTTTTCTGATTACATTAACTTTTTATGTAAAGTAAGTAATTAAGTATCTATTTATAATAAGTAAAGAGGTATATGACAACAAAAATTGTGAGAAAAATTAATTATTGAAAAAATACAGTTGAATTGAGAACCTCCTATTTTGAAGTCGGCTAAAAAAAGAATCTTAGTGAATGGAAATAAACTTACTAAAGGAGAATGTCATATTTTTTAAAATTTTGTGTCTGTTTCTTGCTTTTCGGAATATGTGAATACTATTAAACCAACTGCTATGCAGTTTTTACTGTTTGTCAACTTAGGATCTTTTTTTTCTTTTTTTTTGCCCGTGGGAAATGACCTTATTCATACTTCCGACCTCGGGGGAGGCCGGCTAGTTATGTGGGGCGTCAACTTAGGATCTAAATCAACTGTTAATAGGTGGCACGCTGGTATTCCAACCTAGACCTCCGGGCTTTGATGGGAAACAGTCTTCGATCTAATTCTAAAAAAATATGTTTTTCGTCAAAATCCCCACTAGACTATTCCCACTGGTGGGGTATTATAACACTTCCAAAAGAGTTCCCACGTTTTTTCCACCACAGAATGTCATTGCTGGTTGGTAGGGATAAAACCAAGCATATCTTATTTACTTTCACCCCCCGTGGAGGTAATCTTATAAATAAAAAGTCATCATAATATATGAAAATTTATTTTATTATAATCTTTATTTTTTTTGCAAACGTCTGGGTGGAACTGTAACTGTTATGGGCAGGTGTAGCGCTTACCATCAGGTGAACGGCTGGCTCGTCTGTCACCCAATCAAATAAAAAAACTAATAGTGTGCTAGGGCACACAGTAGAAGCAAAACTTCGACTAAAAAATTATTCCAAAAAATATATTTAAAAAAAAATACATAAAAGATATTTTAAAAATATACGAAACGTAACTCTCTCTCTCTCTTTCTATCTTCACTGACTTGTATATCCCTCTCAACTTCCGTTCGGCTCTCCTGATTACATTTTTCGTAACGCATTCACCAGCTTACTCCCCAAATGAAGGGTGCGTAAAGAAGTTTTAGTTCAAAAAAATAACAATTTAGGACTTTTTTTTTTCTTTTCCAAAACTTGCCCAAACCCATCAGACACCAAACAAACAGCAAGAACGCGCACCGACCGAGCCCCATACATCTGTCCCGAAACATCTGCAGCGCTCAGTTAAATTTAGCAGAACACCTGTCCACTACAGATTTGCTGATGCAGCCTTGTCGAACGACGACGAAATATTGAGGCTTACAGTTCGATCGGTCGTTCACCTGCTCGGAACTTCAGGGTAACCTTTTTAATACTTTCACTGCTGAAAACACAACTGTTGTGTTAGCGGTACGGGAAAACAACAGTTGCTAGACAAGAAAATCGGCTCAGCGGTCAAAGTGTTGAATGGCTTTGACGGCCTCCGTGGAGTACACTTACTGCGTAATAAGCCGACTGCGCAGCGTGAGGTTGCGTGGCCGATTCCCGTACAGGGCAAAGATTTGTGTGAACCACAAATATTTGCTCGGAGTCTGATAGTTTGTAAAAAAAAAACAAAATCAAAATCGGTTCATCCATTCGGAAGATATGATGCCACAGACAGATACATACACACACAGAGTAGTGGGAGGCCTTTTCTGCAAGAGACCGCCTTGGGAAGTACCACACCTTTGCCAGATATTCATCCGCCAAGCAGTAGTGTGCAAACATTACTGTGTTCCGGTTTGAAGGGCACTGTTCCCAGCGAAATTACTGGGCATATGAGACTTTAGATGATGACCGATGTCTCTGGCTGCCGAGCCCAGTGCAGTGCCGCGCAGGATTATGCAATGCAGGGTTCTGGGTGGTGCTGTGACTGTTATGGGCAGGCGTGGCGCTTACCACCAGATGAACGACTTACTCGTCTCGTCATACAGTCAAATAAAAAAAAACACAGACACCTCACTTATAACACCTCGTTGTGTTGCGTCGGGGGTTAAAAGAATTCACATTTAACTTTAGTACGAAATATTTCGGTACTAAAATAAGTCGACCAAATATAGTGCTTGGCGGACCTGATTACAATAATAGTATGGTACAGTGACGCGCGGCATGTCCTGGCTGGACTCCAACTCGGCGTACCAACTGGACTACTGATACCATTCGATGGCTGTAGGGATGGGAAACACAAACCCCCGGAGTTTCTCGGTGCTGTCTTCTCTGACGGACGTATTTCCGAAGCGCTGGTAGAGTTAATGGAGTTTCCTTGTGCGAGATTTAGCCACGAATTGAAAGGGAAATTTCGTTTTTCAAACTCAAACCATAAGCGATTACTCATTAGGTTAGTTAAACTTGTTATTTTTCTCTTTGTATATAACTTGTAAAGGTGCTCTTTACGTACTTAAAATCAATTATTTTTGAGCTTAAAACTGGGTAAAGTCTCTGAGCTAAGTCCTTTCCATCTTATCGCTTCTACTGGGCATTGATTATATATATGTATATATTGTCTAAAATGTCCCATCACTAAAAAGTCCCATCACTAATTCCCCATCGTGTCGGTCCAATTAATATGCAACTAGATCATCTACAACAATATGACTCGCCATTAGTGGGTCAAACTAAGAAAAACAAAAATGTGACGTGTGCCCATGCGTGCGTGCGCGTGCGTATACGCGCGTTTCATGAACTCGCGTCTGTAGATTAAGGATGTTACGGAACTTCGACTCCGACTCCGATAAATCGGAACTTCCGATTGGTATTACACCTCTGATTCTGACTTCGGCTCCGACACTTTTAAATTGGAGGTTTTAATTGGAAGTCTAACTCCTTTGGGAGTCAATTCTTTTGATTTTATTTGCCAACTGTCATTAAAAATATGTATAGTTTTATGCCTTTGTCATGTATGTTTATTATTGTTTAATTGAAATTTAACAGGCTGATTCAGGCCTGCCCTTAACACCTCTCTCTTCTGCCTCCGACTCCGGTTCCGACAAACCAAATTTTAAAACTTCGACTCCGACTTCGGTTCCGATTCAACCACCTGTGTAACATCCCTACTGTGATGACCAAAAAGCAGTTTGTTGGATTTGTATCCATTCAAACGCGCATACAAAGCGAGACATACTGTAAATGTGCGATTACGGTGCCAATAATTTTTTTAAGTTGTGCATAAGTTTTGCTGTCTTTGGAATATCGTTCAAAGCGCGTTTACGTACGTCATGTCCGCGTTGTCGCGTTAAAAATACGCCGTGTGCATAGGCCTTAAGAGGTAAAGTGTCCGGCCATGTTATCGTGGAATATTCCCCTGTGATCTTCGTAACACGATATTTTACAATGAGTTATGACATTGGACGTTTTGCTCAATTTGTTTTTTAGTAAAATTAATAAGGTTAATAGTCTTTATTAGTTACGATTGTAAATTTTAAGCTCCAGTCTAGATGACTGTCTGCTGGCCTGATTTTGATGAATTATTACGTGTGATATTGACTACTTTGACTAGACTTTGTACTTACTAGCTGTGCGTAGCACTTCCGGTTGTTTGTTTGGTAAACTAGTTAGTACTTCCGTTGGTCTGAACAGAAATACTATAAAATTGTACCAATGGTTTTGGATTTGAGTTCATTAACATCTTAACGATGATTCTAAATGAGTGTAGAAGTAACTTTCCATTACTTCTCATTTGCCCTTTTTTTTATTACTCTCCATTTTTTCTTCCATTTTAGTAACTTTTCATTTACTTGTTTCGCTTTCTTTGTAGCACCGGAAAGTTACTGCTAGTCACTGAGGAATTCGTTTCCGTCATCGTGAGTTCAAATCCCAGTGCGGACACGTACCAATGTGTTGCTGTAAAAACCATATATATACGCAATTATCACTCGCTTTTCGGTGAAGGAAAACATCGTGAGGAAACCCACATACCTACCCGAGAATTCTTTCGGAGGTATGTGTGTTATCCACCGATCCAGACCGGGCCGCGTGGTGGATTATGGCCTGACACTCCACATGAAAGTGAGAGGAGAGCCGTACTCAGCAGTGGGACGGTATGGGTTGACTTTTTATTTTTATAATAGGGCTTGTCGGCACATATTGTTTGGTGCCCCGTGGACCATGGTGCAGGACTGATCTAGGGACAGTCGCCGTCGGGTCAGGGTCTATGTATTGGATCGTAACACGTTATTTATAATTATGTTTTGAGGCACGGTCCTTGTCCCTTGTAATTCTTACTTCCAGAATCCTAGTGGTCCTAGGTTCGCGAGCGTTGGAATGACAGCTCTGTTAGTTATTTTTAACTTCCCTCCAAGAATTCGACGTTAACACGTTCATTGCTGAGAACACAACTGTCGTGTTTATCATAACTTGCCGCGAGTGCGGGAAAACACAACTGTTGTGTTTGTTGTATGGGAAAACACTATGGAGTGTGTAGAGCCGCACCCGTGGCTAGACAAGCAAATCGGCTCAGCAGTGAAAGTGTTAAAGATACTCTGTGAAAGACTTTTTCCATGAATAGTTGTCCTGCAAAGCTATAATAATTGAGTAATTAATTAAACTAAATGTACCTATTATATTATTTTTTCTCATTGACTGGTGTTGCACGTTTAGTATCAAAGAAACAGGATAAAAATAACTCAATTTCGCAGAAAAAAGGACACTAAAAGATAGCCCTTGACCTGTTCCGAAGGAAATCAGCTTACGGACCGACAGATAGCTTTATTTATATGTTATGTTATGAAACATTGTATGAGAGCGATAAATTTAAAGTGTAATAAAAAGTAAAAATACGCAACAACACAAATTATTCTTCCTATGAGATGATAAGCTTTGGAAATGGGATGACAACAATCAAAAATCATAACAACAATCAGTAAGCAACAACAATCAACAGAAGTCGTGATTTCCTTACGTCTGATTGACCGGATGACTAACAGGTCGCTCTTCTAATGGTAAGCGCTTTACTACCACGCTGCTATAGATGGTAAATTGTGCCCTCGTGATTTTACTAGCTTTTATTTGAGTTACCGCTTTAATTTGGTTGCATTTCTACAAGTCAATTTTGCCAGTCAATTTTGACCCTGTTCCCGTTGTTGAATTGAGTTGAAATTTGCATGCCTCTCAAGTTCCGATGACATTACAATATTATGGCGACAGCGAGCTGATCTGATGATAGAGACGGAAGGTAGACAACGGAACTCCTCAGTGACTAACAGTAGATTGATGGTGTTTGGACTCATTTTGATCAGCTCGCAGTACCAAATACGGACTTCAAGAAAGCTTGTCTGGAGAAGGATATTTTACCACAAAAAAGTTATACTTAATTAAAAATTGAACTGCTGTGTCTCCTTATTAATTGTACCCAGTAATTTACAAATATTGAAATTCGACAGATCAATATTAATCGATTCACTTTAAATATCTCGATTACTCACAAAACGTAGGTATAAATCAGCGTAACTTGATTTTATGATGGAATTGTAAAAATCGAGTTTTGCAAATCTTAATAACGGTGATGTCATTTTAAGTAAAAACTGAGTGTAGCTACCGTGGTCAGTCGCTAATTGTGAAATATAATTAGTTTTTGGACGTCTAGGTAATTGTGGGACGCTAGCTGCGTTCTGCGGGTGTGTCTGCATTTTATCACGCTTTTATTAGCTTCACGCGTATGTTAGTACGTATGGAAGTAACGGAAACTTTGAACAGGATTTTAACCCCCTTCAAAAGGTCGGATTAAATCGAAATTTTGCACGCTTATCAAGGACCGATGACAATATAATAATAAAATTAAAAATATATTTATATATTAAAAAAAAAAAACTAATATACTCGCTTTAATAGCAAGCCGAACTTAAAAGTAAAAAATCGAAAAATTAATTTTATGGATACATAAACGCGGGGTGCTTTTTAATTTAAATTTATAATTTCGTAGATATTTTCATTATAAAAACAGCCTATATGTATTACGTTGATTTTTCCGAAAAACAAACAGATAACATTGAACAATATCTTTTATATATTAGTAGGGTTATTTATTCTGTTTAGCAATTCATTTCTAATTACTGTCGTTACTAAAATACTAATTTCCAAGCGGTTTGTTTTTTCGTTGCATCAAATGCTAACAAAAGCATTTCTCAATAGTATATAATCTATACCTAAAAAAAAATGTCGTGACTGACTGACTGACAACGCAAAGCCTAAACCAGTGAACCTAGAGTCTTGAAATTTAAAGGATAAATTCCTTGTGTACCCCAGAGGAGCACTGAGAAGAGTTTTTAAAATTTCTCCCCTGAGGGGGTGAAAAAGGGGTCCAAATTTCTGTATGAAAAAACCTTATTTTTAAAGTTATCTGTGACCTAGGCTATTTTATCTTGGGAAAATGTAGAGTGAGTGCGGGAAATTAAATTACGCGAGTAAAACCGTGGGGCGCAGCTAGTTTTGTACGTATTGCGTATCTGGTTTATGTTATATCGTAGTAATTTCAAGGTAATAGGATTAGTGTTCGAATATAAATACTCGTGGTACTTGCGGTATATTTTTAAACATACAAATACTATGGTACTTATATAAAATCAGTAGATTGATGGTGCTTGGATTTGTTTTGACAGCACAGTTTTCTGTTTAGATTTGGAATCAAAATTAGTCTCAAATTCTTTCCGGAATTAAAATTGGTCTAAAATTAACTCTGAACAGTATTGATTACCTTTCTTCTTACCTTTGAATGGTTTCTCTAATATTTTTTGTTTATTTCTAACTTTAATTCAATAAATAAATAACACGTCATAATTACTTACAGAAGAATTGTAGTGGGAGAACTCTTCTGCAAGAGACCGCCTGGGGAAGTACCACACCTTTGCCAGTTATTCATCCGCCAAGCAGTAGTATGCAAACATTACTGTGTTCCGGTTGAAGGGCACTATTTCCAGCGAAATTAATGGGCATATGAGGCTTTAGAGCCGATGTCTTAGGGTGCCTAGCGCAGCGCTGCGCAGTTCAGGGTGGTGCTGTAACTGTTATAGGCAGTCGTACCACTTACCATCAGGTGAAAGACTTGCTCGTCTCGTTACCCAGTCAAATAAAAATAAAAAATATATCTGTGGTTCACACAAACATTTTTCCAGTGCGCGAATCGAATCATCTTCGCTAAGCTTGTCAGTCGGCTTTTCACCAACCTACGCTATGGAGGTTGTGAGTTTATCTACGTATTGTATGTAAATATCTACCAACATGTTTTACATGTTAGTGTCTGTGAATTCTAGACGGTTAGTGCGTTGTCATTATGACCTAGAGCCTCCCACTTCTCAAAATATGAGATCATCTTTGCAATATCACGTATCCGTTATATCTGAGTGCTAAGGCTGGTAATTGTATAACAATTTTCAGCTTTATGTAATGTCTACATTGGAGTTGTTTGTTTGGTAGACTTTGGTTTTTTTTTGGGCTGATTTGAGGATTTCATTACCTCTGAATCTAGCTTTACATTGAGATTTGTTTTATTATTTTAACAAGGTTTAATTTTATACCATTTACACAATGTATAGTCACCTCGATTCGCGCATATTGGAACATCTCTTAACACGCTCACTGCTGAACCGTTTTACTTTTTTGTGGCTCTTTTGCGAATCTTCGCACAACGTTGTGTTTATTGTTTACTGGAGTTGTGTAGTAACTAAACTCAATAAGCTGGCGGGCGCACACAACTGGTGTAATAAAATTGACAATACAGCAGTGCGGCACGCCAGCCGTGTTTAAGCTTGCCGTAAAATTTTAAAAACAAACTGTCGCGCTCCATCGTGGCGCTTATGATGGCGGCAGAGATAGGGATAAATACGAAAAAACGTTTTTTTATGATACTTTAAAAGTAATATTTATTTTGAGTATTGGAGACACAGCATCTGTGTTACACTTGCCTTATATTACTTACTTGTAGTTATTATAGATGTTTCAATAATCCAGGGAAAGGATAATTACCAATCCAGGGGCCCGGGGTGATTGTTCCAGGGAATCCTAGTTAAGGGTCAGGATTTATGTATTCGATCGTGACGCGTTATTTATACTAGAGGACTAGCTTTCGCCCGTGACGTCGTCCGCGCTGACTACAGTTTATCGCGATAAAACGTATCCTGTGTCCTAATACGTTGGATCCTATGTGAGCGCTGCTTACCCCCGCGGTTTCACCCGCGTAGTTCCCGTTCCCGTGGGAATAAGAGGATAAAATATAGCCTATGTTACTCGCTGATAAGGTAGCTTTCCATTGGTGAAAGAATTTTTAAAATCGGTTTAGTGATTTAGGCGTGAAAGCGAAAATACTGGGCACATGAGACTTTAGAGCCGATGTCTCAGGGTGACGAGCGCAGTGCAGTGCCGCGCAGGATTATGCAATGCAATATTCTGGGCAGGCGTCGCGCTTACCATCAGGTGAACGATCAGGAGGTCTACCATGACGTCTTATAGCGATTCACTTGAGGACCTAAACTGCGCCGCGTCGCATAATCGTACCGTGACGTCTTATTTTTGATGTTGCTGACATTTTCAACCTAAACTGGATCCAGTCATGGTAGGCATCCTGCTCGTCACGTAACTCAGACAAAAAAAAACGTAATAAACAATCAACCTCACATTCGTATTTATATTATAGGATTTAAATTTTCAACAAGAATTTTAACAAATTATTTATTATAGCTAAGAAATTATTCCCTGAAAGTAAACAAAACAAATAATGAACTATTTATAATTATTATAAATAGTTCATATTCGTGTCACACGCGATAAAATTTTTTTATAGGTCACGGTGCTTAATGGATTAAGACATTATTAGCTGTAAATACATAACTAACGAAGCTAAACGGTCACTAATAGTGAAGTTTGACTAATACTGACTTAAAATTTATATTCTTTTTTATTTGACTGAGTGACGAGACGAGCAAGTCGTTCACCCGATGGTAAGCGCTACGCCTGCCCATAACAGTTACAGTGCAACATAGTTGTCGAGTGCAGCGCGAATTTTGTAATGCAAACTCCTACTGTTATGAGCAGGCGTGGCGCTTACAGTCAAGTGGAAGACCTGCTCGTCTCGTTTCTGTAGACTAGTAGGTGCTAGCCGAGTTAGAACCATTGTCTGCCCAAAGAATGTATTATTTTACGTATCTGTCAATGTTTATGAAATGACAGGAGATGTTCAATACAGTTTGATTGTTCTGCACAGTTCGATGCTTACAATGACTGTGTTGGTAAATTACTGTTTGCCAGAGTGATGTCACTCGATATATGCAAATTACATGGAAGTTGGTGAGTGCGTTACGAAAAGTGTGATCGGGCGAGCGAATGGAAGCTGAGAGGGAGATATAAGTTAGCGAAGACAGAAAGAGAGAGTTACGTTTCGTATATTACTGTAGGGGCAAGAGAGGGTGCGCGAGCAGACGTTTTCTCCCTTTCTATGTCTCTTATTATTATTAGTTTTACTTCAGTCGTGAGGTCTAAAACACACTCTTTTTTTTATATGATTGAGTGACGAGACGAGCAAGTCGTGCACCTGATGGCAAGCGCTACGCCTGCCCATAACAGCTGTCTCAGAGCGACGAGCGCAGTGCAGTGCCGCGCAGGATTACGCAATGCAAAGTATCTGTTATTGGCAGGCGTATCGCTTACCATCGGGTGAATGACTTGCTCGTCGCGTCACTCAGTCAAATTAATCTTATATCTTTAAATGAGCAATTCTTGTATATATATAATTGGAATCTCGGAATCGGCTCCAACGACTTTCATGAAATTTAGTATATAGGGAGTTTCGGGGGCGATAAATCGATCTAGCTAGGAATCATTTTTAGAAAATGTCATAAAAAAAAAAATAGAGAGCAAAGCTCGGTCATCCAGGTACTGTAAATTAATCAGTCATATTTAATTCTGACGTTTGCCTTGGCGGCTGTACAATAACACACCCGCAGTTAGATTGCCCGGTTCCCCTTGAAGATTGTTAAGGAAATCTCGATTATTGTCCTGGTTTATAGTAGGTATAATGCATGCAGGAAAACTGGTTTTATATTTAATATCGCAGCGATCATATATGTTTTACTTCTGGAATTACGGACATGGATGGATGACCGCGAAAATGTTTACAATCAACATTTGTTCCTAATCATCATCATCATCAACAAATAGGAAATTTATTGACACAACTTAAATAACAATATAAATAAAAGGAAAACTAACTAAAACTTAAAAATCTAACAAAAGAGGGTAGCAATAGCTATTCTCTGTGCAAGAAATGAGCCAGCCCTCTTGTCACCAGCGGCGTCGACTGAACGAGGAAATAATTGCTTATCATCAACCCATATCGTCCCACTGCTAGACAACGGGTCTCCCCTCAGTTTCATGAGGAGGATTAGGCCATATCCACCACAGGGCCCGTAAGGATTGGTGGATAACATACCTACCTCCGAAATAATTGTCGGGTAAATATGTGGGGTATTTTTTTATGAGAGTTCTCCATTTTTACCCGACTGTTCAAAAGAGGGTTATGTTTTTCGGAAGTATGCATTATAATTATATGCATTATAATTATGTTACTCACAACCTAAGGCGTAAACTTCGATTTCGATTCTTCTCAATCACGGATTAGCAAATAAACAAAATGGAGACTGTAAGCCGCCATATTGGATTGTGGAGCGGCTTGTGCGTCGTGACCGTAACCTTCCTGAAGCTAGCCGTTCTCGAGCAAGGAAAAAGAAGCAGACACACAGTCGCTATGAATTACAAACTTAAAGATGACATCAACGTAAACTAATAATCCTCGGACGTCACAATTTGCAATAACAATGATAGCATTGCGTTGTCAGTGTAGAACTTGTGTTAGTAATTGTTGTTTCACTGTTGTAGTTGAGGTTCTGTGGCTGGGCTACTCCCACGTAAGGGAACGTACCCAAACTACGACACCCATTTTTTTTTAATTTTTTTAACCCTACTCTAATAATGACAAAACTCCTTACAAATAAAAAAGATAAAAAAAAAAAAAAAAAAAACCCTACTCTAAATGTAATAAGACAGTTAATAGAATCAGGCGTTACTTTGCGGAAATCCATAATCCATAAGAAATTGTAGAAATATATAGTTTTGCCAAAAACAACCAACAAAGACCAAACAAAGTCCTATCATTCATCTGACAACTTAGGCGGAATTAAAACTATATATTTGTACATTTCCATAGGTATAAAACATTCCAACCAATCCGGACCGGGCCCCCGTGGTGGATTATGGCCTAACCCTCCTCACGAAAGTGAGGAGAGATCCGTGCCCAGCAGTGGGACGTTATGGGTTGATGATGATGATGATAACCCCACGCTTTTTTTTAAAATAAAACACATCTTTTTTATTTACACTATTATTAATTTATATTCATTGAAATTTTTAACACTATTCTTAATTTAAATTTATTAAATTTAATTTTCTATTTTTTAGTTCGGTTTTCTATAAAAAGCGTGTTTTTTTAGTTTTTTTTAACTATTATTTTTCGTAATGCATTGTCCAGCTTACTGCCCAAGTCAAGCGTGCGAAAAGAAGTTTAACTTCAAAAACCTTATTTTATCGGTAAAAACGTAAATAGATATAATCGTAATGGTGAATGTTTTCAATTTGACATTTATACTATAAGCTAAATGTCAAATACGTATCGGCGGTCACTCTACAGCTCGGCATTTAGCGAAATGTGAATCAAGCTTAAAATTAACAAACCATTAGTTCTAAGAAGAAATGTTTCAGAAAACCGAACCCATTCAATACCAAAGAGTAGTTTAAAATTTAAGATCAGTTCTACGTATTGAGAGGCTAAATGAAGGTAAAGTTCGTAGTAGTTGGGAGGAAAATGCTTGAGAGAAACAAATCGACCACGAGGCCAATTTAACACTTCGACTGCTGCGCCGATTTTCTTGTCTAGCCACGGTTACGGATCTACACACACCGTTGTTTTCCCGTGCCCCGAACACAAAAACACGAAATCAAAATAAACCCAACTAAAAATAATTAAAATCAAATATATTTCCAGTCCCACGCGAAAGCACTGGCAACTGCCGCAATCCGGAAAATAATAAATCATTCTCGAAACGTTCTTCGAAGAGAATAATTTTTTTTTTTAACTAAACCGTTTGGCACAATACCGGATGTTCGGACAAGAGCCGACAGATGTTTCTATTGTCTAGGAAATGTATGGATTCATCACATGAGTAGGTAGGTGTGTGAGATACAAATTATTTTGATCTATACTATATTAATTATACAAAAATAACGGTTGTTTGTAAATTTAAAAGTGATTTAGGATTCTTAGCTGTATAGATTTATTTTTTAATTTGACTGAGTGACGATACGAGAAAATCGTTCACCGGATGATAAGCGCCAGCGCCCATAACATACAGTGCCACCCAGAACTTAACATTGCATAATCTTGCGCGGCACTGCACTGCGCTCGTCACCCTGAGACATCGGCTCCAAAGTCTCATATGCCCAGTAATTTCGCTGGCAACGGTGCCCTTTAAGCCGGAACACAGTTTGGCACACTACTGCTTGGCGGATGAATATCTGTCAAAGGCGGTCTCTTGCAGAAGAGGCCTCCTACTAATATAATTAAAACATTGAAACGTTAGATATTAAATATAAATAACACATGTCGCATTTTTAAAAATGTTACGAGATATCAGCTACGTTTTGGAAAATGTATGGAATATTTACATTTTTAACCTGTAGTACGTCAAATTTAGTTTTTTTTTGGTGAAACTAAACGCCTCGGCCACTTTTAAAGTAACGTCGTCATTAATCTTTTGTTCCATTTATGAACGAACTCTAACCAAGCTTTTTAGATGAATCAGCTGCCAGTACCAAGGAGTTTTCATCGCCCTCTGTATTTAAAATACGTTTTCTCGATGTACCGTACGCCTATTCGCAATTCATAAGAAGTCTGCTTTTTAGTTTTTTACCCGGCGCCAGCCGCCCGGCACCGGGCGCGGCGCAAGTGTCGGTTAACGAATAATAAACATTATGCCAATTCTAAACACAGGTAGTCTTGGCGCAAATTTGAGTATTCAGGATTTATTTTTTTATTTGCAGAAATTTCTAAGTTCTTCATTTAAATTTAAAGTTCAGTAAACGTTCTTGGTCGCAGTGCATTTGTTTTGGGTCATCTTTATCACGAGATGGTCTTACCACGTCCACTGTTGAACTGTTTTACTTTTTTTGGCTCTTTTGCGAATCTTCACACAACGTGTGTGTTTTGTCGTAACTAAACTCAATCAGCTGTTCGCACGCCAGACCTGTTTTGCGATTGCTATAAAATTATAAAAACACAGACGTGTGTGTTTTCAGCAGGAAACGTGTTAACAAAAAAGTCTAGATTAGATTAAAATTAAAAAAAACAAGCTGACTGTGAAACGAGATGAAACGGGTTCAATTCCCGCACGCAAAGTGTTATGTGATTTATGTTACATGCCGCGTGGGTTCTTATTTGAGACTGGTGCTATTCTGAACCAATTCGTAGTATTTACAGTTTGATCTCGATTCTCGAAAGAGGTTTCAATAGAAGGAAGTCGATCCCAAACGTTCGCGGAACTTTCGTGAGAAGTTCTTACTCCAAATTTGAGGTTATGTCATTGTTAATTACTTTTTAATGGCGGAGAAAGGTGTTCACGCGGCTTGGAGACACTCGTCTTCCCATGCAGATTGCATTCGTTCACGTTTCAAATACATATTCCCATGCAAAAATATAATTTTCTTCCTAAAGTTACGTATTTATTGTATGACGAGCTGCGCCCCGCGGTTTCATCCGCATAATTCCAGTTTTCCCGCAATAACTATCCATTTCCCAGGTTAAAAACCATTATGTTACTAAAGAATAGCTGAAGATCGTTAAAAATCAAATTTCAAATCGTAAGTTCATACAAAAATCCCTCAGAGAAAAAACATTTAAAATTTTTCCCATATTTTCCATTTTTCCGGGCAACATTCTTCTTTTTCTTTCATAATTACCTTCTCCTGACAAAAAAAAAAGATTTGACTAATTAGATAACTAGATAGAAGATAGATATTTATTTACAAATAAAAATAAAATACAAGCCTGGATGTTTTTTGCTAATTGATGGGACTCATATTTCTAGGACAGATTATCCCAATGGTAATAATTATTTCATTGCAAAATTACCAACCTACCAATTCAGTACAAAAGTGATTGTTCTCAGTACCTATCTCGAAAGACTTACTACGTTGTTATTACAAAAACTTGTCTTTCGTAGGTCAAGATCAAGCGAAGGATTGTATGATTAACTTGGGAAATACCTACTAATAATATAAATAACCACTCATGATGGAAGCTTTTTCTCTTACCGCCACGCATTGTTTCCTCTTTCATCGCCTGGAGTCGCGAAGCCAAGAATAACTACTAACTCCCAACACCTGATTTATTCGATAACTTGCTGTTAAATTAAAACTATCGATAAATCATTACGTGCAAACTTATTGTTCCAGCAAAGCCAAGGAATTTGGCCAGCAGACGTACCTTTTTACCATATGTTGACCCTGGCAATCAACCGCCTGACTCACTCAAGCCTTCATTTTCCTTGTCCTCTAAAAGCGACTCTATTTTAAACCAACAAAATTTACTTCGAAGTTCTCAAAAATATACGTAGCACCTTTTGTCAGCGGGTAGCAGAAAGGCTCGCCGATGTTTTGTCTCTTTTTAATTAGTAGAATGTTTTATATCTGTTTCGCTTCAGCAATCATTCAATTTGAAGTGCACAGGTGCACAATAGCGCCGTCTCGTTCTCTCGTATTGTTTATAGTATCGTTCGCGGGTCAGTCTTCGGGAGCGTACCGCGCGCGGCTGACGCACGTTTGAAATTCGAATAAGTTTTTAGAAAGTTTGGATGTTTCGGTGCTTTTTTTTTAATCTCAGTGGCAAAGACAGTGTTTTAATACCGTGTAGTGTGATTGTGAAGTGACGCTTTTGGCATAATGTTTTGTTTTGGAAGCCCTTTTGTTCGGATTCATGACCGCTCGGTTCGTTAACATGTGTATGGTTCACGATTCCTTTTTATTATTACGATTTGGATTGTCGCCGTAAGCTTAAATATGTATATTATTATCGGCAGGCGTAGCGCTTACCATCGGGTGAACGACTTTCTCGACTCGTAACACAGACAAATTAAAAAATAAATACGAAACAAAAAACCTTTATTATGGGCAGGCGTAGCGCTTACCATCAGGTAAACGTCACTCAGACATATAAAAGAAAAAAGGATTCGACATACATTATCATATCGAAAAATAACTAATATCGTGTGTTCATTCTGTGTTCATGCTATATTGTTGAATTAAATAAACTGTATTATTTCAAATTTCACAGTAGCTATTATTTCAAATCCAAAACTGAACCATTTCTAAGTGATAACTTTTATAAAACCAACAGTTTTCTCAATTTATTGATTTAATTTTTTTTTAATTTTTTTTATTGTTAGCTGAGTGACGAGACGGGCAATTCGTTCTAATTTAATTTTTGAACGGTATACACTGACATTAAAGTTTCAGGGATATGTATATCAACGATGTAGATATTACCCAAGCACTGGCAGAGTCAATGGAGTTTCCTTTTCCTGTGCGAGATTCAGGCACGAGTCCACACTTGAAAGGGAAATGTCCTTTTTCAAACTCAAACCATAATCAGTTAATCATTAGTTTAGTAGATCATACTTGTTTTTTTTTAAATTTTGTCATCTTGACTTGTAAAAGGGCATAATTATGAAATGATTTGAGTTTAGAGTTCAACATCATCATCATAATCAACAACCCATAACGTTCCACTGCTGAGCACGGGTCTCCCCTCACTTTCGCGAGGATGATTAGGCCATAATCCACCACGGGGGCCAGATCCGGATTGGTGGATCACATACCTACCTCCGAAATAATTCACAATAAGAGAAACAGCGATATATATCTATATATATATATGTAAAGAAAACCATTTCACTCATAATATGAGTTTTTCTTTAAGTTTGGCTTTGCTGCTTTATTGGCAAAGCCTGCTAGGTGTCACAACAGCTGACACTGACAGTTGTGACATTTAGTAAAATATGAAGGGTTGTAGAATTTGTCACGTGACTAATATACTTCCACCATTTGAATTTTCAGTTTAATAATTATTTGTTATTATAAAAAAGTCCTGAATTAAAGGCATTGAATGTTGTTTCTCTCGTTTTGCAGAGCAACGCAATTTACGCCTTTTCTTCATATCCTAATATAAGAAGGAACCTTATTATATATATATAAATGTTATGTTGGTTTGTGTACGCTTCAAAAGCTCAAAAAGTTCTGCACCGATCGAGCTGAAATTTTAGCGTGATATATAATCCGCATCAAGGATTGTTTTTATCTATTTTTTTCATCAGTGACATATCAGCGAATGTGCCACAGCGAAACGTGGCAGGGTACAGCTAGTATATATTATATATCTACACGATAGCATAGAAAACAGTTACGAATTTGGAATTTTTGTCCTTTTAAAATCATATTCCCTAGTTACAGGAACCTTGGCTAGTGCTAAAGGAGGTGCTACACATGATTACACGTTAAAGGAAAATAAGGTTTTACTCAACACCAAGTCACGTTTATACATAAATGACGTAATGTTTCACAATAACTCATGTATAAAGCTCCGAGTAGCCATTAAATGTTAATTCGAACATATACAAAAGACATTCGTCCTAGAACTTGTTTTATGAATACATCTTGTGTATTCATAGAAGATTTGTACATTGCTCTTGTAATAATTGTTTTATCGCCCTCACGATGTTTTACGATAGTATGTAACATGGCTTTATGGGAATGGCTGAATAAAACCGATTGTTTTTCACCACAGATGGGTGACAGACCTTTTAGTAGGAGTTTAATGTAGCTGTTATGAGCTAGCTTTGCACTGACCATCGAGCGGACGATCTGCTCATTCGTTACTCGTAGAAACAGATTTACGAAACGTAACTCTCTCTTTCTCTCTCTTTCTCTCTCTTTCTATCTTCACTAACTTATATCTCCCTCTCAACTTCTGTTCGTTCTACTCCCCAAGCCCAAGCGTGCGTAAAGAAGTTTTCATCATCAACCCATAACGTCCCACAGCTGGGCACGGGTCTCTCCTCACTTTCATGAGGAGGGTTAGGCCATAATCCACCACGGGGGCCCAGTCCGGATTGGTGGGTAACATACCTACCTCCGAAATAATTCTCGGGTAGGCATGTGGGTTTCCTCACGATGTTTTCCTTCACCGAAAAGCGAGTGATAATAACGTACATATGTTTTACAGAAACACATTGGTACGTGCCCGCACTGGGATTTGAACTCACGACCTTCTGATTGGAAGGCGGACGTTCTCCCACTGGGCTACCACCGCTTTTAAAGAAGGTTTACTTTAAAAAAATAACAATGAAAAATCTACGAGCAACGACATGGAACGACTTGAGTTCGCCCTAAATGCTAGCCTAAGCTATGACCTGATGGCCACGACACCTGTCAAACCAATACGACATTGATCAAAGCACCGAACCGAACCGAACCGAACCGAACGGCACTTTTTACGGAATAAGACAGCTGACGATGTCAATAAGCCAACCAAAAAACAAACTAATAAAGGATAATAACGATGATAAACAGAACAGACACCAGTTTTTTTTTGTTTGACTGTGTGACGAGTCGAGCAAGTCGTTCACCTGATGGTAAGCGCTACGCCTGCCCATAACAGTTACAGTGCCACCCAGAACTTTGCATCGCATAATCCTGCGCGGCACTGCATTGCGCTCGTCACCCTGAGACATCGGCTCTAAAGTCTCACATGCCCAGTAATCATTTATGTATATAGAACTAACCGATAACAGCAGTTCGAAGGGAATCAGGGGCCGGGCAACCACTGACGTACCTCTCAATTGAACAGGAGGCCTACCATGACATCTTATAGCGATTCAATTGAAGACCTAAACTGAACCGCGTCGCAAAATCATACCGTGACGTCTTATTTTTTATTTTGCTGCCATTTTCAACCTAAACTGGATCCAGTTTAGGTTGAAAATGGCAGCAACATAAATTGAGTCGCCAATAAGCCATTTTCAGCCTCCAGGTTCCAGTGGTCCTGCTAAATTGCTAATGAACGCACTGCCATTTGGGTAGTTAACAAAAATTAGGAAACCGCACGCAATTGCTACATTGCGAGCTTCCAATTGGAAGCATTTCCTTGTTACTGTATTTATCCATTTTTGTACTACCATGAATTTTTGAAAGGAAAATATTCTGGCCGTTGGTACTAGCTAGGTAGATTTTATTATAAAAATTGAAAATTTTTGTCCAGCTTTAATATTTTAGTCTTTTTTCAAATCATCGTATCTCAACTTTTTCTTTAATAACGCACATGTCCATCACTTTGATCAGCTAAGAACATATATAAATTTATAAATAATAGGTACCTTCGATGTTATTCCTCAATACAATTCGTATAGCCGGGTTTAAATGTTTACGACAATCAAGGAAAATTCGTTCGAATAATCCACATTACCGACCTTGTGGAAACGACAAGAATCCTCTAATCATAATATTTAAAAAATTAAAACCAAAGAGTCTTTTATCTGTCGACTGACTGACAGGCCGCAAGGAGAAACTTGACTATCGTTTATTTTACCTCCTTAGTTGTTTTTAATCGAATATGTAGCCAAGTTTCTTGACCCACTTGTTATTTAGTACTGGAAATTTACTATGGAATATAGAAATAGGGTAATGTAAAACAGTCACCCATGTCAACAATTTTTAAGTATTTCATCTTATTTTTATAGTACGTCATCGAATTGAAGACAACGTACGTAGGCTTCTGCTAAGCCTCTTGAATCAGAATTTTCGTAATAAAAAGTTAAAATACCTCTTGAAAGCACTGCTAAACATCAAAATCAACATAAAATTATTACCAACCCGCTAAAGACATGTTCAAATGACGCATTAAAGAACTAAAACCACAGCTTAGTTCCTAATAATTCTGCATGTGTGTTCATCAGGAACTGACCAGATTACCAAGATCCCAGTGATGTTTAACGTCTCGTTTATTTATGTTTTGAATTTAACAATGCCGGGGTCAAGTTGTTATGGTTCTATCGGCCGTCGACAATGCCAGTATGATCTCATAGTTATTTATGTTTAAAATTGATACCAACAACACGAGACTTGAGAGCAGTCTCGCTGCTCTGGAGCGCCGCCTCACGTTTATTTTTTTGGTTTGTTCCGCAGCGGAAACTGTGAAATTTAAATTTAGAAGATGCCCTTTTGGTGCATGTGTTCGGAAAGTTATTGTCAGACTGCGTTAGAAGGGTCTACTGGCTTTACTTTTATCAAATGATGGGGTGTGTATCCGAGTGAACTAAATTAATCTTTAATTTGTCAGCTAAATTTGTTGTCCCTTTCGTTTTTAATAAAGCTCGGAAGAGACGGCAATTGTTTTAGAACTCTGTTTTTAATTTTTGTTTATTTTGCTGCATCCAAAATCGACTTCAATTCGGTTTGCAATTAAATTCTTTTTCTTTGTTTCTCTTTTTCTCCAGACAAAAGTTATCATATGTTAATCTCTGTTTATTTTTTTAAACCGCGCTTGCATTATGCAACGCACTTATCACGTCCGACCGGTTTTAATAGCGATAGCTACGGTGTCAGTCATCAATCAGTAGTGTGCAAACACTACTGTGTTCCGGCTTGAAGGGCATTGTTTCCAGCTAAATTACAGGACTTAAGAGACTTTAGAGCTGATATCTCATGGTGACGAGCGCAGTGCAGTGCCGCGCAGGATTATGCAATGCAGGGCTCTGGGTGGCAATGTGACTGCTATGGGCAGGCGTAGCGCTTACCATCAAGTGAACGACTTGATCGTCTCGTCACTCAGTCACATGAAAAAAAGCAATGCACTGACCCCGTTCGCATGGTTTTCATAGCCATAGCTACAAACGACTGACGTTAATACTGACCGTCAGGATAGACTAAATACGATTTAAGCAGCACCTTTATATATATATACCTTATACAAAATACTCCTATATGTATTCTACTATATACCTTATACATATACTACTGTTAGGGTTTGTAAATTTGTAACAATTAATCGATATCAATTCACTAAATAGTTACTTAATACCTCTTTATGCTAACAACTTTTTGGTTGAGATCTTTTTGGTTGAGTAGTCGGACCTTAGTCGAACGAAAAGAAAAAGGAGGAATGTATGTCAGTGCTGCATTCTAAAATTGAAATCGAGCGAACGACTTTGTTATTTTAAAATATATGATTTTCTTGAGAAAAAGGAATAAAAACAGTGAACGTGTTAAGTAATGTTTTATCATTTAATAAACTTACTCCGACGGGGCCTAGAATAGAGATACCTAGTCTTACACTACTAAGGTTAGTAGTTCTTAGTATTCCAGGAGTCGAGCATCGTCGGCCAGAAAAGGCGAATAAGCCGACGTTCGTAAACATGGCCCCCATACGAGCTACCGAAATTAGCACGTACTGTCGTATTGCCACTAGGGTTGGCACCCTATAGTTAAATGGTAATAGGTTTTTTTTACCTTAACTCGAAATAATATAACAAATTGAAATAGGTTCTTAGATATAACATTTTTAAGTTTTTTTATGTATTTTAGTAAGATTCCCATGTAACAGAACATTACAAATGTAAAACAATCTCAAACCTTCGTTAAAGTACTCTAGTACTCTTGTACTCTAGTATATATATATATATATATATATATATATATATTAGTATATATATATATATATATATATATACTAATATTATATATATATAACATACACGAGAAGCAAAAAAGGCTATGTCAACTATTGACACGTTCCGAACTCAGCGCAATAATAGCAGCAGAAAATCTAATACTAGATATTTACAATTTTCTTATACTTTCGTCACTATTTAATTTATCACAGTTAGCAGAACCATAAAATCTCAAGTCGCAAAATAAAATAACTTATCACTAAGAGCACAATGAACCAGAATTACTGGGCATTTGGGGCTTTAGAACCGATGTCTCAGGGTGACGA
Organism: Campaea margaritaria; assembly: GCA_912999815.1. Lineage (NCBI taxonomy): Eukaryota > Metazoa > Arthropoda > Insecta > Lepidoptera > Geometridae > Campaea > Campaea margaritaria. Next base: position 7,076,589 of record OU538814.1, read on the forward strand.
GCGCAGTGCAGTGCCGCGAAGGATTATGCAATGCAAAGTTCTGGGTGGCGCTGTAACTATTATGGCCCAGCCGTAGCGCTTACCATCAGGTGAACGACTTGCTCGTCTCGTTACGCAGTCAAATAAAAAAAAAGGATTTAACATATCCACACCCTATCTTCAAATATCCGACATTTGACAACCCTATTTGCGCACATGGATCGCGGCGGGAGTGACCTCATCTCACTACTCTGTGTCATCGAGCACAATTAGACGAGACGGATGGCTGATGTGTGGTCTCACAGCTGGGATGGGTGACCATTGTGATGCGCCATCACAGATTGAAACTTTTTAGACTAGCCAAGGAGTATTATGGAAGTAAAACTTCTTTACGCACGCTTGACTTGGGGAGTAAACGTTACGAAAAATGTGATCGGGCGAGGCGAATGGAAGTTATAAAAAAAAACAATAAATAATATTAAAAATGATATATCGATAAAATAAAAAAAAACAAGGTTTACAAAAAAAAATTTTTGAGAATTATGCAGCTAATTTTATTATTTATCTATCTATAGAAATGGAATAGCGTCTTTGTTCCCGATAACTATAATCTGGAAGTCTTCATTTTCGAGGCAAGCATGCGCCACTTTTAACCACGTCTTTACTTACCATCAGGTGAAACTGCGCTCACAAATAAAAAAAAAGTATCCAACGACAGCTGTCAAAAAGGCTACCACTTACAACCGCCATCTGGGCCAACCTTAAGCTACAAAAAACCCTGTTCCACATCCTGGACACTCCATTCGAACGCTGATTTGATAACTCCATACATATTAAATGGCATTTGTACACGCCAAAGCGTGTGTTGAACTCTAAAATACCACGCGACCAAAACAAAAGACAACCCGCTAGTAAGAAGGTGCATACTCATCCGTTTGTCTATTGTCGTAATTATTGACGGCCTCCCTATTGTCCTCTGGATTGTGCGGGGAAGCGGATCGCGGGGGATGGAGTGTCCATTCTGTGTGTAGTACTATTTAATGTCTTCTATGCCTCCATACAACCCATATACCCTCAAGGTCATGTCTGTTTTCCATCAAAACTGAGTGCTGATAACACAGCAGATGGTTTGAAGTGAGGTTTTGTTGCTATTGGATAATCTGTACGCCGGAAGATGGGTGGAGATGGAACGCACCTTTACCTTTTTAATAGATAGACTTATCTTTTGAAGTTCGTGTTTAATTTCAAAAATATGTTGTTTGGATGGAGGAAATAGAAAATGTGTTTCGCTATATTGTATTTTTTTCTTAAACTTGTGTTCCTTCGTCTGCGAGCGTAGGGAAATGATACAAACCCGAAAATACGCGCCATTTCGATTTCGGTCCAACCTCCATGAAAGTTTTAGAAAAGCATCTGACTTAAAAAAAATATATATATATTTTTGACTGTTTGACGAGACAAGCAAGTCGTTCATCTGATGGTAAGCACTACGCCTGCCTATAACAGTTACAGTGCCACCCAGAACTTTGCATTGCACAATCCTGCGCCGCACTGCACTGCGCTCGTGACCCTGAGACATCGGCTCTAAAGTCTCATAGGCCTAGTAATTTCGCTGGAAACAGTGCCCTTCAAACCGGAACACAGTAATGTTTGCACACTACTGCTTGGCGGATGAATATCTGGCAAAGGTGTGTCCATAATTATGTTTAGTTATGGTTGTTTCCTATTTAGAATCATAGAGATGGAATTTTTAAAACCCTTCTCTCTTTATCCATGGACCGTTATCATAAAGGGTCCTTCCCATAGGTCCACGATTTTGTTCCCAAACAGATCACACAGCTTTTAGCTTACACTTTTTTATACAACCTAGATATTTATCAATCAGGAAGAACTTTTCGGAAACCGTCATTAATACCATAAAGTATATTCATTATTAGTTCCTTTGATTTAATTACAATGTTAATTATAATAATTATAAGTAACCTTTGTAATATAAATTTAATTAAACCTGATTATAACCTTATTAGGAGTGTAAAGGCAAATCGGTTTACTTATCAGTTAACATCTGTAACAACACTTGCGACTGTCAAATTATTGTCCGCGCGAGGTCGTAGGACACGATACATCGATAACAATCGGAAACGTCAAAAAAAACAAGATGGCGGCCGTTCCAGCGCAATAGTTAACACTTCAAGCGTCTACCTGTTGCCATTATCAATAGAGAGGCAAAAATTCACGTTTGTTGTATGGAAGCCCTCTTAAATATTTATTTTATTCATATTTTTAGTATTTGTTTTTAATTTGTGAAAGTTTCGACTGTCTTAACTATTACGGTTCATAAGATACAGCCTGGTGACAGACAGACAGACAGTGGAGCCATAGTAATAGGGTCCCGTTTTACCCTTAAGGTACGGAACCCTAAAAACGTGCCAATCGTTATCGTATACACTTCGAAAGTTTCCAGATCTAGGCATTCTTGAGCTGTACCTACATTTCACGATTCAATAACAGCATCTGTGTACTGTATATTTAATCAAATTATATTTGTTTATAAATCTCTTAGAACCTTTCAATCGGATACGGAGAGATGTTAGCCAGCAATACCCACATTCTTAGAAATATATATAGAAACTGCATTTTGTCACGTACAATCCGTAGATTTGTCAGTTATATTTATAGCAATGCATGCTGTACCACATTACTTCTTCTGAGATAAGAAAACAGTAAAAAGTGGAAATATATTGTTTTGATTCCGCCCATGTTGTCAGATGAATGTATTTATTAGTGGCAGGCCTCTTCTGCAAGAGACCTCTTTGGGAAGTAACACATCTTTGCCAGATATTCATCCGCCAAGCAGAAGTGTGCAAACATTACTGTGTTCCGGTTTGAAGGGCACTGTTTCCAGCGAAATTACTAGGCATATGAAACTTAAAAACCAAAGTCTTAGGGTGATGAGCGCAGTGCAGTGCCACGCAAACTTATGCAATGAAGAATTCTAATTGGCACTGTAACTGTTATGAGCAGGCGTAGCGTTTATCAGGTAAACGACTAGCTAATCTCGTTAATTAGTGAAATTAAAACGTCTGCCCTTTCTTGGTCTACGCCTTGGCCTCACCTGAATTGGCTTACGAGAAATGGAACCATTTTTTTTTCTAAAATAAAAAAATATGCTCACCCCACCCAGATACGTAATAAATGTATTTTTTATAGATAAATACAGTGTCACCTTTAATCTCATAAGCCATGCTCCAATAGTTCCAAATCTCTAATCTCACGCGGTTCTAATGGATATATTGGGGTCGTAACCAAATATTTTGACACAGATTTGTAGCTACTCCGACAGCGTATGTAGGCCGTCGGTTTTGGAAATTGTAGAAGAGTAAATGTAGCGTCAAAGAGTAGTTAACAGTATAGACAGCTGCGAAGACACTTTACATGTAACATTTTAAGTTTTTTTTTTAATAATAAATAGGTTCGCGTTTATTTTGGTTGCGGTTTTGTAGTAGTGGGCCTCTTCTGCAAGAGTCCGTCTGGGGAAGTACTGGTACTTTGCCAGATCTCCAAGCAGTAGTGTGCAAACAATACTGTGTTACAGTTCGAAGGGCACTGGTTCCAGCGAAATTACTGGGCATTTAAGACCTTAGTACCGATGTCTCAGGGTGACGAGCGCAGTGCAGTGCCGCGCAAGATTATAATGCAATGTTCTGGGTGGCACTGTAACTGTTATGGGCAGGCGAGGCGCTTGCCATCAGGCGAACGACTCGCTCGTCTCGTTACTCAATCAAATAAAAAAAAACGTATCTTTCGATGTTTCTGGTGATGGGTGAAGATTGAATGGCGTCGTTTGATTGCAAAGAATGTAGCGTAGTGTAAGAACACCCTAAGTGCCACAGAATGGGCAGTAGTATGTACCAGTGCAGAAGCCAAAATAAATACAAATGACGGTACATTGAAATGAACCGGAAACACAGGAATAGTCCGAGATTGTTGCCAGATGCGAGTTGCGTTACTTAATTAAATAATGAGTTAATGGGAGATTCCAAAAATAAATTTAGTGCTGTTGGGTTTAGTACTATGTATAATAAAAAAAAAAACGAACTGTGTGCCGGGACATATCGTAAAAATAAAATTTGAACAAACAATATCGTAAAAAAAAATAAGAGATATTTAAATAAATATGCGAAACTATCTCTCTTTCTATCTTCACTAACTTATATCTCCCTCTCAACTTCCGTTCGCCTCGCCCGATCACATTTTTCGTAACGCATTCACCAGCTCACTCCTTGGGGAGTCAGGCGTGCGTAAAGAAGTTTTACTTCAAAAACACGCTGTTCATCACAAATGGTGAGAAAATATTTGGTTGATTTAAATTATAAATCCTGTACGCTATAAAAACCGCGCGGACGCGGTCAGTGCGTTGCTGAATGCACGCACGGTTTTCATAGCAATACCTTTCGACGACCGACGTCAGTACTGACCGCAGGATATGAATAAACACGGTCTAAGCAGTAAACTTTAAAAAAAAAACACGGCATCCGTATACGGTTGAATTTCCTCCAATCCGCACAAAACGATTTGCATCCTTTATAATTAGAACAGCGTAGGAATGGGACACCTTACCAGCGTCTCTATTTTCCTATAACTATAATCTGAAAGTCTTCGAGTCGAGAGTGAATAGGATCTTCTATCCAAGCATGCTCCACCATCGACCAGGTCGACCCTTACCACCAGGTGAGACTGCGGTCAAATGCTTGCCTACAAAAAATCCTTGACGAAACAAAGTCCCGGAGTGCCGACAGTACTAGACTGTCCCGTGCCCTTGTGTTGACTACCTATATACTACGGAAGCGCATCCTGCCGACATCACTGCTGTGTGACACCGCCCTATTTATATTGAGTTCGAGGGGATATGTCGGGACAATTTCTACCTTATTTGGGACCGTCCATAAATCTCGTGAGGCTTAAAGGGGGGGGGGGGGGGGGGGGGAGAGGTCTAGAAAAAAATCACTAAATATCACAAGGGGGTAGGGGGTATAGTAAGATTTCAAGTGTGTTAATTTTTTCGTAAAACGCGCGATTACTAATCCGAAAAGCGGCTATTCTAAAAAATAAAAAAATAGATAACTAAGTATTCTAAAAATTGCTTCGCACGTACTAAAAATACACTTTTAGCGTCAAAAACCAAAAAAAACTGCTTAAAATTTCATTTTCCCGTCATATGCGAAACGAAACCATCTTAAATCATCATTTCCCCTCACTTTCTCGAGGAGGGTTAGGCCATAATCCACTACGGGGCCAGATCCGGATTGGTGGATCACATATCTACCTCCGAAATAATTCTCGGGTAGGCATGGGTTTCCTCACGATGTTTTCCTTCACCGAAAAGCGAGTGATAATTACGTACATATGTTTTACAAGAAACACATTGGTACGTGCCCGCACTGGGATTTGAACTCACGACCTAAGCAGAAGCTTAGAAGGCGGACGTTCTCCCACTAGGCTACCACCGCTACACCTTAAATACAAATTACTAAAACAGATCGTGATGAATCCATAAATGAATAAGTTTCTCGTAAACCATGCCCTTTATAAACAAACGTAATTACCACTTCATAATTAATATAATAAGACCGGGAAAACCGCAGTCCTCCGAAGAAAATGATTCATGTGTCGTGAGTTACCGCTTTAAGCAAACACGTGAAGAAAACGACGTGTTATGTCGATATTTCTGGTTTCCGTAAGACATTTTGGGATTTTTTTAGTATAGAATAACAGAATAATATTCACCCGCCAAGCAGTAGTGTGCAAAAATTACTGTGTTCCCGTTTGAAGGGCCTGTTTCCAGCGAAATTGCTGGGCATATTAGACTTTAGAGCCGATGTCTTAGGGTGACGAGCGCAGTGCAGTGCCGCGCAGGATTATGCAATACAAAGTTCTGGGTGACACTGTAACTGTTATGGGCAGTCGTAGCGCTTACCATCAGGTGGACGAAAATGGAAAAAAATACAGTCACGAAGCCACGGTTACGGGTACATATGTAGACCTACCTTTATGTCTGTTTGTCACTTTACCCCATGAAATCCTTCTAATCTAATATTATAATTGTATACGAATTTGTGTTTTGGTTTAGTAATGTTTATAATCAATAATGGATGAGCTGATTTTGATGAAATTTTGTGTGTATAAGTATCAGCTTAAGTGGCTAGGCTCTGAACCTGTTGTCAAAGAATAAACGTTCCAGAAGCCGCCTCTAGTTTAAATAACAAATGAAAAAAAACGGGACAAAATTGAATTTCAAACTGAACGCATCCCTCCACCCTCCGTTTTTTCCGGAAGCGAAGCGAAGCGCGAGGTCACTCACCCGCCACCCTCCACCCTGTCTGGGGTGGTTTCATAATAATTAAGTCTGTGCTCGGGAAATGCAGCTTAAGGCCAGCGCAGACGAGACACTTTTGTCCGCTTTTTTTTTTTGTTTTAACAGTTAAAAAAGTTATATTTTGACTGTTAATGCTTCTACTAGTAAACGTTATAGATTTCGTGTAAAACTCAAGTTCTGAAAGTCTGAAGAGAGTCCAGGTCAAAGAATTATCAAGTATCTACATTTTATTTTGATAAAGTAGTTTTTAGTCGAGCGAATTCAATAAAATCAATTCTCACTGAAAACTTTTCTAAAACGTTTCTAAAAGTTTTAAAAAAGCTCGTAAAACATAATTTGTCAACAAACAATTAAATGAATTAAAAGAACTAAATAACTCATTCGTAGAACCTTCAACTCAGCCATGTTAGAAATAACATCCATCAATAAAATAACGTAATAAATAACCGTTATTAACATAATGCTATAACGTTATTAGCACATCGTTTATCTCAGTTCTGGGCGGCCTACACGAGTCGGAAGTGGCTGCTTCCGGTGCGACCAGAACTTGGCTGTTAGTTACGATTTGCTTTAATAGAGCTATGCCCTGCGATTGCGCTTGCATTTTATTACGTTATCTCATTTGTTTTTAATTTTTTTATTTGAGTAAGTGACGAGACGAGCAAGTCGTTTTTCCGTGTGAGTAGGCTGGGGGGGGGGGGGGGGGGGGGTTGTAGGTTATTAATATAACTTACTAGCTGCGCCTTGCAGTTTCACCCGCATAGTTCCCGTTCACGTAGGAATATGGGTATAAAATATAACCTATATTACTCGCTGATGATGTAGCTTTCTATTGGTGATATAATTTTTTTTTTTTTGCTCGTGCGTTATGTTCGCCATTTATACTAGTAATTTAATCTGTGCAATAAAGTATTAAATAAATAAATAAATAAAAGGAAGGCCAATTGTGTATTATAATTTTTTTTATATTATTAAAAAAACGCTTCCTTATTCTATTTCTGTGCAATGCAAAGTTCTGGGTGACACTGTAACTGCTATGAGCAGGAATGACGCTTACCATAACGAACGAATTGTTCGTCTCGGAACTCTGTATTTTAAAGTATTTTAAAAACCAAACTATGTACGTTACCTTATCAATCACAATTTGCAACGATCCAGCTAATTTTAATAACATATTTAATAGCAGCTTATCTCTCCACGCAGCCATATGTTATGTCCCTATGTTATCTGCAACACGACCAACGTTTTATAAGTGTTAGCCACATAATTACGTATCGGTATATTAATAGATTTATTTATATGTTATCTTGCTCTAACAGCGCCCCGCGGTTTCACCCGCGTAGTTCCCGTTCTCGAGGGAATACTGGTATAAATAGAGCCTATGTTACTCGCTGATAATGTGGCTTTTCATTGGTGAAAGGATTTTTAAAATCGGTTTAGTGGTTTAGGCGTGAAAGCGTAACAAACAAACAAAGTCACATTAGCATTTATAATATTAAGGTATGATTATTTTGCTCTTCGGCGACAATCTATATTTATATTGAAATAACGTAGTACCGAGTCGACTTTGCCAAAAGCGTCACCTCTTTACATTATATCGATTTCAGATTCAGTGCCAAAAAAAGTTGTGACAAATATCCAAATGCAGTACCAGTGATATCCAAGTGATGATAGTGACAACGGAAAAACAACGAATAACGGTGAATACATCGGTAACGTTACAAATAACGTTATTCAGTGAAGTGTTAAATAGCGTGTAACGAAACTTGAGACGGGAAAAGTGGCAGTGGTTTTTGGGAAAAAAGTGTTAATTAAATGGTAGTCCAGATGATGTGGTTCAAGAGAGACCCGAAACCTGTTTCGGAGAAAGCTGTCGAGAAATCTGAAAATGGTGTAGTAAGTAAGTTGAGGAAGAAAAAGCCTAGTCTATTGAAACCTACGAGGGAGTCGAGCGAGAGGGAAACGTCGACTGAAAGTGAAAAAGAGAGAAGGAGATACTCTGATATCCTTGACATGAAAGTTTCCCAAGGTTCGTATAGTTTGACTTACTAAGATATATAAAATAATTTAGAGATTCCTTGCCATTTTACAAAACGGATAATTAGAATTTTTTCCAGTTTAAATCCATTTTATATTGTAATTTTACAGCTTCTAGTCAAAATTCCGTTCTGACTAAACTAATGAAAAATGGACAAACGATATGCTTAACGCGAACAGCAGTTGAATTGAGATTTTAAAAATAACAAAAATAAAAATAACCTGCGATCAATAACGAAATAACGTTTATGCAAAAACTATATTATATTGTAATTTTATAACGGTCCCTAAAATGTTTATTACATTAAAATAGGGCGGAAATGGCAATAAACCCTGGATATGCCTGCATTTGGGTCAAGACCCCGCCCCTAACTTCATTACTAAATGGTTGTGGCATGTTTGCAAACGATAAATGTTATACAAATAGAAATTAAAGACACACCCCTACTAAGTAAGGATAAATACAAACTATTTCCTGTAAGTAGGCAATATGATTCAAATAAAGTCTCATGAACAAAAATAAAAATATACTGAAACTTTCTCGTATTGAAACATTAATTATACCTGTTTTTGTCTAGTCCATATTAAAAAAAAAACCAAGCCTATCTAAAAAGTTTAATGTCGGCTTTTAAATTAAGATTTATAAATCAATCTAGTATGAGACACTCTTTTTTTAAACCTGTCTGATCCCACTGCTGGGCAAAAGTCTCCCCATCTCCTTCCACTGATCTCGCGAGACACACGCGAGGACACGCTTACCTTACTGTATTTCAATATATTCTACACTAATTATTACCAAGATTACAATTCATTATTCTATGATCTTTGCATTAAAAACGTCTGTTCGTAATCAAACTATAATCGAATCCATTCGAAGGTGTTCAAAAATAGAACTTAAATAGGCATACCCTTATAGTTCCAACACAGTTTACATTGACGTCACTTCAGACGTAGAACGTAACGCTATGAATAAAAGCGAAATCGTAAGGTGTTGCAAGGTTTAAAAAAAACATATACCATTCCACGTGACAGTTACAGAAAAGCAAAGAAAACTTTTAAAAAGTCGAGCAGTGGAATTGGTACCGTTTCTGACACAAACTAAACTTAATTTGACAGTTTTAAAGTCATTGCCGTCCCTTTCGTTTTAATATGGTTGAAAGTGACAGCAAATCATTTTGATAGTTCTAAACTAAAATGTTGACTGGTTTGTTACAACAATTGGCACCAATGTCTGGGCTGAGAATTTATTTCTCATTTTACTAATGTCAAACATAGTGTAGTAGTGTGAACTAAATATGAATACTGCTTAGAGGAAGATTATGTCAAACCGCAAAACGACTAATGGGTCAAACCACTATGTTACTAATACAGGTAGACTTTCAAAGAATAAAATTAATTAATTATAATCCTTAATTTACCTATTTCTTTCCTTATTTTACCTGACTAATATGTAACACTTACTGCACTTGACAGCAGAGACTTGACATATTTGAAATAAGAATTACTTGACACATACTAAATGCATAACTCGTGCGAAGCCAAAACGAAAAAAAAAGAACAACTCCAAACTGTCAAATGTGATACTTGACCAAAGATCTTATACTTTGTACTTGACACCTAGACAAATGCACTAATCGTGCGAAGGCAAAATAAAAACTTTATGCTTCAAGAAACGCCAAACAAATCAAATATCACAGACTCAAATAATATCCGTTACGTTAATTTCGATATTACGCCTGCACTCTACCACATGGGTACTTCCCATGAATTTTAATGATCTGAGTCATGCGCGCTCGGAGGGTCTCATTCATTCATTGAAATTTTAATAAAAAGAAACGGGCGCTGATTCTAGATTTATGATTTAGAAGCTATATTTAGATATGCTTAAATATTCAAGTTAGGTAACGTAGAAAAAAAAACAATTATTTAAAAAAGTAACCATATGTATTATTCACTAGAAACCGGCTCAACGTAGAAGATTTCAAAGTCATGACACATGCATGATTATTAAAAAAAATACAACTACACTTTTTGCTTTTAGCGAAAATATTTTTTTTTACAGCTTAGAATTGTTCATTTTTAGAATAGGTTCTTTTAAGACTCATAATAATATGTAATTTTGAGAAATGGGCATTTTACGCTTCAACCTATTTTTTGTTTTAATTCAAAAACAAAAAACATACTGGATACTAAAAAATACTCTACTAATAACATAAATAATTATATATTTTACTCGATTCTGTTAACAGAAATCAAAACCCATCCTAATATTAATTAAGTAAAGTATTTTAAAAAACATATTCTGAACAAACATAAACTATATCCTAAAAATAGTCAAATATTAAAACGTATTTATTCAGACATCTAAAAAAATATACCTCTCACGGATTTCTGTGAGAACCTCACCGTTCTAATATTTACTTTTAACGTTAACGGAACCGTTATTTATTAGCATAACATAACGTTATTTATAGCATAATAAAAAAACTGTAACTGTTTACGGTGTACACGTACTGATAACATTATCTATGTTGTAACCTGTAGATTACTGTCGGTAAAAGTTAGGTAACCTTTGTGATTATCGGTGTATAATGTAAGTATATACAATACATCAAGATATCAAAAATTATGAACAGAAAAAAATAAACGAAGAGTTCAAAGATTGCGTAATTTAAAAAAAAGAAAAGAAAAAAAATTTAATTCTACTATAAGTAAAAAAAAAATTAAATGCGAAATGATAATAGTAAAAATACTTTGAGATATAAATAAATAGACATAAAATTATTCTCTTTTTAAACACTGTCGAAGAAATTTACACTGTAACTTTTTTTTAATTATAAAATAAAATGCCGAATTAAGCAGCCACGTTTTTGGCACCAAAGAGACGACACATACGGGTACATTAACATCTCGCCAAAATAATTAAATTCACAAAAACGAAAACAAAAGAATCCAAAAAACTGCGCAGTTTGGAAAGCGTACACTTTCGCCCAAACCCGTCGGCTATTGCAATGACAACTTGTATACATTATTTGAAACAAGTAAAAAAAGAAATGAACACTTATGGCCTGTAATGAGAAAGTGTTCATCTTTAAAGATACATTTAGTTCATTTACGTATTAAGGATCTTATGCACTTGATGTAGGTCCTGCTGAGATGTGTATTTAAGGGACGAATTCATAATAATTTTTGAAAAATACATAAAACAAAATAATAAATTACGCAGCCTTATCGTCTAACGCATTCTGTCTAACATAACCATACAAATAGTACCGCTTCAATTCATAAACTCTTAAACATACTTTTAAAAAATCAAACAGCGTAAAGCGCCCACTCTGGACTAATTTGGGATGAGCTATAGACAATTGATCGACCATCGTTTGATTAGCTAAATCGATTAATTAAACTTTAACCCTATCCATTTACGCATGAGGCGCATTTTTAAATAACAGTTCGTAAAAGGATTACGTATCAAAATTAAGCAATTAAGGTTTTTCATGGCACGAAATTTAATAAAAATAATAACGTACCACAATCACATACTTAGATCCTGACTCCTTAGTAAACTTGTATCTAGGAAATCAGGAATTAAGAGGACCATGGTCCTACAAACACCTAGCCCGAAATATTTGTGGTTCACAGAAATCTTTATCCTGTGCGGGAGTCAGACTTAGAACCTCGCGTTTAACCACTACGCCGCGGATTCCGTCCGTAATCCGACTGAATCATTAACCTCGCTTGTCAATCAGAAATATCTATAAAATACCAGCAAGTGAGCTAACACTTGAACAATTTTATTGTATGTAAATAGCATTTAACTTAGGTTTTTCGCAACGTTTCACATCTCAACTGCTGTTTGTGTGATTGCGTGTCTCGTATGACTCGTTTGTCGTTACTTCATCAATCAAAGGTTTTTTACTAGTCACCATTGTCATCAACTTGATCGATGATAATTACATTACAAGAAGCAGATATAACTGTAGTTTTCAGTCTACTATATATACTTCTAGACTCATAGACTGACCGTTTAAACCGTTATAATCTGTATAAGTAAGTTAAAGAATAATCGATAACACTAAAGTAAATGGCAATGAACTCTCAAAATAAATAATCGATTCTAAAACTAAAACACCTTTAACAGAAAGGAGAGATGAAAGCGACGAGTCGCTGTACGAATCAGCAGATGGCCACAGCGATGCAATATCTGCCAGCGATGATGCATTACCGAGACTTGGCAAAACTCCCACCATCAGCAAGGAATCTCTAAAACTCACAGTCACAGACGAAGAAGCGGAGAACAAATTCAAAAAGGGACACAGAAAAGCGATGTCGCTATCAAATCCAATAGAAATGGTAAAGAACTTGGGTGACGAATGGCTTGAACTTGCTAAGAAAGAAATAGATAAAAATTCAGATAAGAAAAAGTCAAGAGAAAGTCTGTGGAGTGAAGAAGACAGAGATTCTATTCACGGTTCTACTACTATACTCGATCAGATTAGGAAAAATAGCAGAAAAGAAGACAAGAGCCAATCCAATAGCAGAAAGAGCAGCAACACCGATGCGCCTAAAACTAGGAAAACGAGTAAGGGGTCCTCTGTCAGTTCTTTCAACTTTCTGCGAAGGAAAAAGACTCCCACTTCCTGCACACCTGTCGAGGTGGTCCCAGAAGATGTTAGCAAAGACGTTGTTGACACAGTCCTCCCAGCTGGTGAGATGCTTAACTTCACGAAAGAATTTCTAGAAAGAGAGCAGAGACACTCCTCTATAATCGAACAACAACCTGTAAAACCACCCCCTGTAGAGACTGATTCAGAAGACGAACCTCCCACTCCAAAGCCGATGGCAGAACATAGGAGAAGACTGAGTAGGCAGACTTCTAGAAGTAAGAGTAAAGTGAGAGGGAAGAGTCAGTCTTTAAAAGTGAACACGCTGAGGAAGTCTCATAGTGGCACTTTGAAGAAAGGAAAGAAAAAGAGTGTCAAGTCTCCATTTGTAGGAAGAAGTAGGCAGACGAGTATAGTTGAGCAGACTCCGCTGGTTAAGAAGAAGAATTCTGATTGCTCAAAGCAGAATTCGTGGCTTTTTTCTCGAGGTAAGTTTTTTTTAAAAATTGCTTGTTTTGTGTATTATAATTTTTGCAGGAATATACGGAGAACATTGTGGTGAACATAAAACTATTGTCTATTAAAAGGAAGGATTTTTTATCCATATCAAACAATACGTTAGATAGCTTCAACATTGCATCTTTGTGAGATACATTTCATATGATTATTGTTTGGCTTATTACATCGATCATTACCGTTATAATTCTGGGTTGGACACAGATATTTAACATATTTGAAAGAAGAGCTTTAGTTTTATTCTTTTAACTAATATTCTTCGAGTTCTTCATTAGGTTGTGTCGTTTTCTTCTTGCGCCAGACGTTAGGCGCGTTTCTCGATAGCGAAATAGGTTACTGAAAATATTTGGTACAATTCTGATTTATGTGTTTGTTTGACTTTCTATTACGCGGCTGACCTACAATTTTCTATTGGAATTCCTTTCAATTCAAACAAACAAATTTAATCTCACTATTTGTCTAAATTAAACAGTTTTTGACAATTTATTTAACAGATGGGCTAATACTGTGTCAAGTTTAGAGGAATTTACAATTTCTACATCAGTTTTATTATTGTTTCATTAATTATTTACAATAGCTGGAATTTATTATATGGAACAAGTAATGTTCGCGCCACTTACATTGGCACTCATAATACCTTCCTACCTTCCTATTCCTATCATTTCTTGGCGACTATCTCTGTCGCTCATATCGTGGTATCCACGAGAAAACTGCTTGCCGCCGCAAGTAGTCTGCGATCGACCCTCGTCCTTCGCGGCTGCCGCTCTCGCCGAATCCAAAGTACTGGATCTGCTGCTCCTCTGTAGTGGTCCACGTGAATTCGACGCGCAAATATAAACAAAACCCGCTATAAACCCGCCGCGTAAACGCTCCTTGCCGACACGCACCAACCGCCTAAAATACAGTCCACTACATCGAACGTCATAACATCCTGAAGGAACAAGCAGCTTGGAGACGGACCCGAACCGAGGTGATTGCAGTTGCATGGAGACCAGGTTAGTCGCCAAGTTCCTTTGTACTACTCTTCTACCAGCCATCCTTCCCCCGCCATTGGAGGCGCGCTCAGCCTATACAGCTTAGCTGCCGCGCTAACATATTGTTGGTCCTCCGCCGCCGGATCTTCTTTGGTCCTCCCGCTATTCTCTGGCCCCTCTTAGGCCTTATATAGTCCTCTTTATAACCGCCCGCAATTTTATATTGGTATTTTTACCAACGATAATTTCCTATAATTATCGTGTTCCCGCCCGCAATTACAGTTCAGATAGTACCCTGTACTATCCTACTACGCTCTTATATACTTATTTCGTGTATTCCGCATTCCTAAATAGTAAAAATAACGATTTTTCCGTAATTCTTAATTTTTATTAAAAAGTGAAGGTATTCCTAACGACCGCCCGTGCGTCTCCACGTGGGTATTCAATACGCCGCGCGCGTGGCAGGTAAATGCTGTAGGCAGTTGCAGTAAATTAGGAATTTCATACTTTATCTAGTTTTTTATACTTTGTTAAGATGGCTATGGCTACTCGTTCAAAAGACAAAGATAGTGAAGTATACGAGGACGCAAAAGCGCTCGATACGTTACAGATCGAACGTTTGACCTTGATAGGTAAACGTGACATTATATTTTCTCGCTTACAACATATTTTTAACCGATCTTTAAAGGCTTTCACTGATGATACTGAGAAAGATTTATTTCTATGTGGAATGATCTCGTTAGACCGCTTACGCTCCGATTTCAATGAAATTGTGAACAAATTAAATGTCACCGAGTTGACTCTCAACGCTTCGTACACGGTAAACTACCAATCTATAAACGTCTTCGAAGATATGTTTTGCCGTTGTCAGTTTGTTTATAATAAACTTAACCCGCCTTTAAAAACCGCTGATTTCAATGTTGCCCCGCAACGTAAATCCATCAGAATTCCTGAACTCGATTTGATGGTCTTCAATGGAGATCCGATGACCTGGAGGATATTTTATGAGTCATTCAAACGCACGATTCACGAAAATCCCGATCTCACTGATCACGAACGCGTCCAATATTTAATTAATAAATTGTCAGGCCGGGCCCTTGCAGTTTGTTCTGGTATCGTACCTAACGGTGATAATTATCCGATCATATGGCAGACGCTCGTCGATAAGTATAACGACAAACGTAACCTAGCCTCCGCTTATCTTGATCAAATGCTTGATTTTAAATCTTTTAACACCGCGACGAATAAAAACTTAGAATTATTCCTAGATAAATTCTGCACGGCTGTGTCAAGTTTGAAGTCTCTCAAGCTCGATAACGTGTCTGATTTTATTTTACTATCGCTCGCTTTGAAGAAAATAGATTCAAGTACTGCACGGTCATTTGAAATGCACATGCGAGGTAAATCTATGCCTACATACAATGAACTTTTAAAATTCA
Source organism: Campaea margaritaria (assembly GCA_912999815.1). Lineage (NCBI taxonomy): Eukaryota > Metazoa > Arthropoda > Insecta > Lepidoptera > Geometridae > Campaea > Campaea margaritaria. Next base: position 7,092,514 of record OU538814.1, read on the forward strand.
TCCGCGAACAAAGCAAAATATTGGAACGCACTACGACCGATTCTCTTAGCCGCAGTGATAACAGGCCGCGTACTGCAAGGTCTACGCAGTCTTTTGCAGCATCATGCGTCACTCACTGTCCGCTTTGCAAACAAGCCGATCACGCTAACTTATATAGATGCCCTGCATTTGATAAGCTTTCTATCGACGACAGGTACAATTTTGTAAAACAAAGCAAAGGTTGCACTAATTGTCTAAGCACTACGCATATAAATACTGCTTGCAATTCTAAATTTAATTGCCGTTATTGTGGATGTAAACATCATTCTATGTTATGCCGCAAAGTATCATCTTCCCGTGAAGACAATCGCCCGTACCCTAGCGCTCCGTCACAGGCGCACGCGCCGCCTCCGCGCGCGCGAACTGGCAACTTCTCCGCCGCCGGGGATCACATGCCGCCTTCGGCATCGCCGCCGCCCGTCGCGGGCTCCGCTAGCGCTCAGCTGACGAACTTACCTACAACTGCTTATCAGTCATCACAACAACAGGTGTCGCTGTGTAATATACGCCCCGCTTCGCAGCCTAATGACACTACTTGTTTACTGGGAACCGTACAAGTTTATGCTACGGATTTAAATGGTCGCCGCCATGTAGTACGCGCCTTAATTGATTCGGCTTCCCAAAGTAACTTTTTAACTTCAAAATGTTGCGCTAAATTAAATTTAAAATGCAATAAGGTGACGAACACCGTTGTTAAAGGGATAGGTTCCGCATCTAACCCAATCAAGGGAGCAGTTTCTGCTACTTTGTCTTCCCGCCTAAATGATAATTTTATTGCAATTGACGCCTATGTTATCGACCGCATAACAGACAATTTACCGGCAGTGAAAATTGACGTATCCTGCCTTTCATACCTGAACTGCCTGCCTCTGGCAGACGACAGTTTCGCTTCGCCTTCCGAGATCGACATACTTATAGGCGCGCCGCTCTTTTCTGAAATATTGCTATCAGGCCGCGCCGCTGGTCCGCCTGGTACTCCAACCGCTTTTGAAACCATTTTTGGTTTTATCGTAATCGGGACCGCTCCCGTTACTCCCGCTCATGTTACTCCCGCTCATGTTACGCCCGCTCATATTGAAACCGTTGTTTCTATCACTGACCCCTTGGTTGAAGATAGACGCCGCTCTCATATTTCCCTCTGTACCTTTACGGAAGGACCACGTTTAGATAATCTTGTCCAACGCTTCTGGCAGCTTGAAGAGGTGCAATGCACGCCGACTTTGAGCCCAGACGCTATAGAATGTGAACGCATTTTTACAAATAACGTTTCCCGCGATCCTACGGGACGCTATTCTGTAGCGTCACCTTTCTCCCGCGATCCCGCGACCTCTCTGGGTAATTCTTACCCTATCGCTAAAAAACGCTTCATGTATCTCGAACGTAAGCTCGCCGCGACACCTGCTCTGCGCTTAGAGTACGATGCTATAATCAAAGAGTACATTCAGAAGGGTTACATTTCACTGATCGACAATGATAGTCCTTTTACTGGATATTACGTGCCACACCACGCCATTGCGAGACTACAAAAAACAACAACTCGATGGCGTATGGTGATGGACGCCAGTGCTGAAACTGACTCAGGCCTCTCCTTGAATCAAGTTTTATATACCGGGGATAATTTACAAAACGATCTTTTTACAATCCTCTTGGATTTCCGCCACTACCCAATCGCTTTTACATCCGATATTAAACAGATGTACCTACAAATTTTGATAAATAAGGACCACCGCAAATATCAAAAATTCCTGTATCGATTCGATCCCGTTTTTCCGCTTGATACCTACCAATTCAACCGCGTTTGTTTTGGTCTACGTAGCAGTCCGTTCCTTGCAATGCGAGTGTTGCGAAAGCTGTGCGCCGCCGACGGTGCCCGCTTCCCACTCGCAGCATCTCTTATCAGCGACAACACATACATGGACGACGTGTGCTACTCCATGCCTACTCTGTCGGCTTGTTTACAACTCAGAGACGATCTCTGCGAGTTGCTCAAGGCCGGGGGCTTCGATCTCGTCAAATGGGCTAGTAACTCACCCGCGCTCCTTGACTCCCTTCCCGTCTCTGCGTTAACGGAATGCGTTAAAAATGCGAAAAATGCGTTAACGGATCTTTTAAATTCCGACGAATATAATAAGTCTATCTCAGATGAGTTATCAGCTAATCGCATACACTGGAAATTCAATCCACCGCGAAGTCCTCACTTCGGGGGGAATTATGAAATATATGTGAAAGCGTTTAAAAGTCATCTTCATAAAACGATCGGTTCACAGTTACTCACCTATGAAAAAATGTTAACCGTACTCACACAGATAGAATGCGTTATCAATTCTCGTCCTGTAACGTTATTGAGCGAAGATCCGTCTGAGCCGACCGCGCTGAGTGCTTCACATTTCTTAATGACCGCACCGCTGAAGCATTTGCCCGCTTGCACGGTTCCCGATGAACCTGGACACTTATTGAAACGGTACGCTTTATTGGATCAAATGGTACGATCATTTTCCAAACGGTGGAAGTTGGAATATCTTCACTTACTTCAATCTAGAGGAAAATGGAATACACCTTCGAATCCCATTACAATAGGTTCTATTGTTCTTATTATCACTGATAATTTTCCCCCGCTATCCTGGCCTCTCGGCGTCGTCGTGGCCACTCATGTCGGCGGCGATGGCATCTGTCGAGTAGCGTCAGTAAAAACGGCGACCGGCGTCCACCAGAGACCCGTCGTCCGTTTATGTATCTTACCTACCCAATAATTTAACCCCTTGCTCCCCGGTCAACCGCTATGTTATATTTAACCCGTTGACCGCTTAAGAGTTTAACTCTTATTTTTTTTTTTTATTTCCCGCTTTCTTTTAAAAACCAATGGTTTTTAGGCCGGGGGCAAATGTTCGCGCCACTTACATTGGCACTCATAATACCTTCCTACCTTCCTATTCCTATCATTTCTTGGCGACTATCTCTGTCGCTCATATCGTGGTATCCACGAGAAAACTGCTTGCCGCCGCAAGTAGTCTGCGATCGACCCTCGTCCTTCGCGGCTGCCGCTCTCGCCGAATCCAAAGTACTGGATCTGCTGCTCCTCTGTAGTGGTCCACGTGAATTCGACGCGCAAATATAAACAAAACCCGCTATAAACCCGCCGCGTAAACGCTCCTTGCCGACACGCACCAACCGCCTAAAATACAGTCCACTACATCGAACGTCATAACATCCTGAAGGAACAAGCAGCTTGGAGACGGACCCGAACCGAGGTGATTGCAGTTGCATGGAGACCAGGTTAGTCGCCAAGTTCCTTTGTACTACTCTTCTACCAGCCATCCTTCCCCCGCCATTGGAGGCGCGCTCAGCCTATACAGCTTAGCTGCCGCGCTAACAAGTAATTTTCATCACATAATTTTAGTAATATTTACGGCTTTAAATAAATAAATAACCCGCCACGATCACGTAAATAGATTCTGACCCTTAACTAAGATTCCTTGTATCTTGGGAATCAGGAACTACGAGGACCAGACGCAGCCATTTCTTTACACCATAATTATTAAATGTGTTACGAATATAAATCAGAATAGATTTTATTCCCATCGGTACGTTTAATTTCAAAATGCACAATGACTGAGACCATAAGCTTTTTATAAATTTGACATCATTCTATGGTTGTTTGTATGAGATTGTTTATTATCTTGGACTGGAGGCATACGTACCATGACATCTTATAGCGATTCAATTGAAGACCTAAACTGAGCCGCGTCGCATAATCGTACCGTGACATCTTATTTTTTATGTTGCTGCCATTTTTAACCTAAATTGGATCTAGTTTAAGTCTTCAATTGAATCTCTACAAGATGTCATGATAGGCCCCTGAGTAAAGAAAGGTATCGTTTCTACTCGTACATTCTTAGCAAATTGGCTGCTTTTGCAAATTGCATTTGTACACCGGTATCGTTATCCTAGCCTAGTGGGAGAACGTCCGCCTTCCAATCAGAAGGTCATGAGTTCAAATCCCAGTGCAGGCACGTACCAATGTGTTTCTGTAAAAACATATGTACGTAATGATCACTCGCTTTTCGGTAAAGGAAAACATCGTGAGGAAACCCACATATCTACCCGACAATTATTTCGGAGGTAGGTATCTGATCCACCAATCCGGATCTGGCCCCCGTGGTGGATATGGCCCAATCCTCCTCACGAAAGTGAGGGGAGACCCGTGCCCAGCAGTGGGACGTTATGGGTTGATGATGATGATGATCGTTATCGGTATCGTTAGTGCGTTCATATTCCCTCCACTCGACCTCTATTGAGGATCTCTCGAGCGTCCAAAAGTTCCTAATGTTGGTATTTCCTTGAAAATCCTTGTATAAGTAAATATCGGAGTGGAATAGAGGTATTCGACATCATCGTACACTTCCAAGGGGCTCTCTGCATCCCTAATAATAATATACCTTCATGATGGGTAATGTACACACTGTCCTCATAAACGTAATTTATAACTTCTTCAAAACTTAGACGTGGTTTCGAGGAATCCTCAAGGTAGATCGCGAGGTACCTTGACATGACAGATGGTTTGTTTACCACGTATGAGGATTTTGTCGAGGGAAAACCCGAGTGGAGGAAATTTAACGACTATAAGTTTCAAAACACACTTGAGTTTGAGTGGAGGCAAATGAGCTGGAGTAACGACTAACCATACGGAGTTTAATATCGTAGACAGAAATCGACAGCTGGAGTAGATATTACTATAATCTTATTTACTAAAATTGATTCTTAGAAAAAATAGAGAAGTAGCAATTTCTCAAATCTAATCTCCTTGCTAATCTGTCATGTGGTCCAAAACTAGGGTTGCCATCTCTAAAATTTGGCAACCAGGACGCAAGACGCTTGGAAACCCCGGACTTTAGAACCCTCAACCCGGACATTTCAACAGGTTTTTAAGCGTAGGCAGTGTAATAAAACAGTTGAAAATGTTATAAATCACCTCCATCATCAATTTAGCGATTAGGTGCTTCGGTTGATCGGGCGGCCCAAAATTTAAATTTTTTGGGCTTGGAATAATGAAGCCCCGCCTGGACGCTCCCCGGATGCCTTCAAAACTAGGACAAATCCAGGGAAACTTGGACGGATGGCAACCCTATCCAAAACCAGTCTTTCATCGTTTATCTTCCATCAGACAGGCCTTTTGTTCCCGATTTATTCGTCCGTCAGTATGTCTTTATGTGTCTATTGTTTGTTTGTGTTGGTAGCATTGAATTTTGGCTGAATGCAAGGTTGACCTTGGACTCGTTAAGCCTGCTGATATGAAGCTTTTATTTGGTATCTCAATAGGGCAAGCACGGGTTAATATCGAATATTCGTATCTCTATTTCACGTTCACAAGTTGTATGAGATTTGATCAGCGCCCCCTATTAGACGTAAATGGAACTAATTTCGGTAGCACTAAGCGTTTATTCTACGTTGAGGATGTTTTTAGAGTTTTTTTGCAAATAATAATTGGTTTCTTTTCGTTTACTTAACAAAATGATGGCCTCCTTGGTCACAATGGTCACAAGCGGTTCCATTTGCTATTTATGAAATGATATCTTTTAAAGCTCTGTTGTGTCGCTCTCACTATTTTTCACCATTTTTTTTTTGTTACTTTCTGCCTTTTTTTTTGCTATCTGTACTTGAATTAAGATTGCAATGGGGTCTTTTTTACGAAATGAGAACATGACCCCAATGAATGCGAGATAGTTTTTTAACTTCTTTCAATTACATTAAAACTGTGAAAACATGCTTTTCCTGTATTCGGCATCGTTCTCAGTGAAAACACTGTAATATTAAAATAGATTTCTTTTTCGTCCACCTGATGATGGGCGCCACGCTTGCCCATAACAGCTGGAATGCCACCCAGAACTTTCCACTACAAAATCTTGTGCGGCACTGCAGTGCGCTCGTCACCCTGAGACATTGGAATTAGTTCATCATCAGTACGTACAGCCCAGCGTAGCATAGCATTATGTCCCTTGAAATAGCTCTTCAGTTACAAAATTCCCCGTCCCCTAATACTTACAGAATGCCTACACGAGCTGTGTAAATCACGTGGCGTAATTAACGTTCAACACAAACCTCGTTAAACTACCGTAAATCTGTAAAATCACCGTAAATTAGTAACGAGATGTTTTATGTTCATCCAAAATACATGCTACGGCGACGTAACATTCCAGACTGTATGCCGTATTACGATGGTAAGGTATTAGGGTAATCGAAAAAATCTAATCCGATGCAATTTTACAATTAGTGACAGACCGAAGCTTCGTTTCTGGATATTTACGGCAAAAAACGGCAATATTATAATTAGTGACCGACCGTAACTTCCTTTTTGTTTTCGGCCATTTTCGGTCTATAAGTCATGATTCGGCCATATTTTCGTTTTCGGTCATAAACCAGTCGAAGATTCGGCCAAGCTGAAAATCAGAAGTCATGAACTGTCGCTCGTCTTTTTACCATATGAGGTGATGTTACACGTAATATTGGTTGTATTTTGTTACATTACAAGAAATACACGAAATTTTGTATCCTCTAATGGAATTATCGTGTTTATTTTCTTTTCAAGCCTATATTCGCCCTTTCTCTCCCTAACCGTAAAAAAAAACAACAAGATTTCAGTTTACAGCGACATTATTCATATATTTTATGTCTAAATGACTTTCGTTTTCGTCCGAAAATAAGACCAAAACCGAAGCTTCGTTTTCGTATTCGGCTGAGAATCTATTTTCGGTCGGAAAGTAATTACAATCGAGTCTATAAGCATCTCGCACTCCGATTGATTTCTTAAGACAGTGTTTGAGATTCCCTGTTTCGAGGGCATCAGGAAATATGAGGACCATGGTCCTTCAAAACCCAGACTCAGACCAAACACCAAAGACCTGATAGTTATGGGCAGGCGTAGCGTTTACCATCATTTTTTTGTCAGTGAATAAAAAATTTTTTCACACAAATCTTTTCTCTATGTGGAAAATTCACGTTTCGCAAAAAAATAAAGAATAATGCAACGATGTGAGACGCTAAATTTATTCTAAAACAAACAGACGCATTGCTAATAGATGAGATAGTGAGAACATTTCTGTATATTTATATAGAAACAATCCATTGAAGTCTTCAAAGCGAGTCTAAACATTCAAACGCCGTTCTTGGAACTACCAGACGAGTACTGAAGGATGGGTACCTTCGGTTCTTCACAAAGCTTTTCTTTTTATTTGACTAAGCCTGCCCATAACAGTTACAGCGCCACGCATTACACAATCTGCTTGCACTGCGCTCGTCACCCTGAGACATCGGTTCTAAAGTCTGAATGCTCAGTAATTTCGCTAGAAATAGTTTCCTTTAAACCGTAATGCAGTAATGTTTGCACTGTACTGCTTGGCGGTTGAATATCCGTCAAAGGTACTTCCCCAGGCGGTCTCTTGCAGAAGAGGCCTCACACTACACCGTAGCTATCGCTATTAAAACCGCGCGGACGTGATCAGCGCGTTGCTTAATGCATGCACGGATTAAAAAAAAAATAGAGATTAACATAAGATAGCTTTTGTCTGGAGAAACTAAGAAAAAGAATTGCAAACCGAATTGAAGTCAATTTTGGATGCAGCGAACTAAACAAAAATTAAAGACAGGGTTCTAAAACTATTGCCGTCTCTTCTGAGCCTTATTAAAAACGAAAGGAACGAAAGGGGGGAACATATTTAGCTGACAAATTAAAAACTGGCAAAGATGTGGTACTTCTCCAGGCGGCATCTTGCAGAAGAGGCACACAACACACCTAGATGCTAGATACATATATACCTAACATAGCACGTGGAACCAAACAACTGGGTGACGTGACATGGTTGACTGTTAAACAAGGAACGCCATTCAACGCCATTCATTGAAGAGCCGTTGCATTCCACCATTCATTACATGTGTATGGGTTTGTATGAATGTCTGTACGTACCACATTCCTGCACCGGTCAATAGGCCGGCATTTTAAGTGATGTGTTCTCTATTTACGTCGTTGTATTGCAGCCCGTGGTTCAAAACTCAAATCATTTATTGTAAGGAAGCCAAAATAAAGCACTTTTACAAGTCCAAACACTTAAATATCATATACATCCTTTGCCAGATATTCATCCGACAAGCAGTAGCGTGGAAACATTACTGTGTTCCGGTTTGAAGGGCATTGTTTCTAGCGAAATTACTTGGCATATGTGACTAGATCCGATGTCTCAGGCTGACGACCGCAGTGCAGTGCAGGATTATGCAATGCAGGGTTCCGGGTGGTGCTATGACTGTTATGGGCAGGCGTAGCGCTTACCATCAGGCGACCGACCTACTCGTCTCGTCACTCAGTCAAAAAAAAAGGAATTTGTAAAAGGAAATTTCCTTTTCTTGTAGTTATTTGTTGCTGAATCTCGAATAGAAGAAGAAAACTCCGTTAACTCCACCAGTGCTTTGGAAATACGCCCGTCAGAGAAGGTAGAACCAAACAAGTAACTCCAGTAGATTTTTTTAATTTTAAACATGGAAAACATTAAAAAACTGACCATGATCATAAATTATGCCACTATAAATAAATTAGATGACAATTTGATTGATTGGGATGATTTTGCCACAAAAACTTATACAGATAAACTGTTTGATTAAACATATATATTTGGGCATAAAAAATCACATAAGCAACACATTTCCTTATCCGACCAACTGATGTTTTGTAAACATACGGGTGACCGCATACACCCAAAACGCTGGTGACATCAGCATCACCCGACGTACTGAGCGCACTCTTTGCAAATTTAAAGAGGACCTTGAGATCGTCTTTGAATACTTTAATCTTCCTACTTACTTCATTACTGTATTTTTGACGAGCTCTGTTGCGTAAGTGGTTGATGAGGCTACTGCGAAGCGTGAGGTTGGGAATTCTTTTCCTGCACAGGTCAGCGATTTGTGTCAAGCACAGGTGTTTGCTCTGATTCTGGGTCCTGTAGGACCATGGTCCTTGTAGTTCCTGATGTAAATGGCCCTAATTACGGATCGGGGTCTATAGATCGTGACGCGTTATTTATTTATAATCTTGCAATGGATTGAATTGTTGCGTTATTGCTGAAAAGTGCAGGGTCCTCGTAGTTCATTCCCTAGATACCGGAACTCCTTGTTAGGTATCGGGATGTTTGTTGCAATATATGCTCATAATCATATTGATTCACTTGGGAGTTCTAGAAAGTGTATTTATTATGCTTCCTTTGACGACTCCCTGATCGCATTTATGTTGTTTTCTAATGTTCATTGAAGTGGTAGAGGACTATAGTGTTCGTCTTGCCAGTTACCACCTACAATCTGTCGCCTATCCTCTATCGAGGTGTTTGCAGAGTCCTTGAAATTACTCTTAGCTCTCTTAGCTTAGCATGTTTACTATCTTCGACCATATCGCCACTTAGCACCACGAGATCGTGGTCAAACATTAAACCTATTAAAATAACGCGTTTCTATCCTCGAATCGTTTTTATCGTCACCTCTTCCTTCATCATTGTCTTCTACTATTTTGATTTTGTTTTGTCTATAGTTTTGATAGTCTTAGCCAATATTTAAATTAGATTCAATTGATTATAGCACTAGCTTGCTATACCTATAGCAAAAACTCCAGCCTAATTGACATTCAATGCAAGCTTCCGGAAGTCTATATAAAAACGTTGGTTTATACAGCGGTTGAGTCACACGGTTTATATACCGTGCTGGTTCGATTCCTGGTCGCAGCTATTTTTGTTACTTTTGTTTGATGCTAAGTCTGTTTTGAGTGATTTGTTATTCTGGGTCAGTTGTTTTCGAAAACTGGACGGCTTTTATTTGTCCGTTTTGAAAACACTGGGTTTCCTAGAGGCTGGATGTTTTGAACTCTCTTTGATACAACTGCGATGTTGTTCAACCTGGGTTTGTTTTCCTTGATGCCGAAATAGTGATGGTAAATTATGTTAGGTTAAAATTCATGAAAATGCAGAGCTTTTCCCAAGACAGTTCTATTTTTAAGAGCTTCTGATAAACTGTTTATTTTAAAGTTTTGAACGTTAAAGAATCAAATTCATCTACCTGATAACCAAGTCTCATCTTCCGTATTTCTACATCTCTACTGTCTCCACCACTCCATCTTACATGAAGATTATTTGGGAACGTTGGCCACTGGTAGCGGTTTGTTGCATTAGGTTTAGTTTTTAGTTTGTTTTTTTGTTTGTTATTTGTTTATCTAAATTCTGGAGAAGTTTATTTATCAGAATAAAGACTTTCATCTACGTGCTTGTTTTCTCCATGTTAAATAAGTTTCGATTTATCTCTTTCTATTTCTTTATATTCCAATTTAGGAGTTATTACTAGATCTATCTCTCCTTTATGTGAAGTTTAATCCATTTCAATGACTATCAGTTCTGTCTTTTCTGAATTGTTATATCTGTTTTCACTTCATCAACATCAACAACCCATAACGTCCCACTGCTGGGCACGGGTCTCCCCTCACTTTCGCGAGGAGGATTAGGCCAAAATCCACCACGGGGGCCAGATCCGGATTGGTGGATCACCTACCTTCCTCCGAAATAATTCTCGGGTAGGTATGTGGGTTTCCTCACGATGTTTTCCTTCACCGGAAAGCGAGTAATAATTACGTACATATGTTTTTACAAGAAACACATTGGTACGTGCCTGCACTGGGATTTGAACTGCTTGCTGCTTGGAAGGCGGACGTTCTCCCACTAGGCTACCACCGCTTTCACTTATCTTATCTTAGCATTATAATCCAGTTATCTCTATAATCGAAAATTTCATATGAGAGCTACTTTATAAGCATTATCCGCGGTTATTATTTCCATGTCGCATTTTCTGTTCGCTATCTTATCTCTGTTTTCATTTGCGATTTGTTGTATTAAGGTCGGTAGGTTTATATTATGATCTGTTCTTATATGTCCCTTTATTATATTTCCTATGGAATTAAATTGTAATGCATCCCTAAGACGTTTTTTATCTTCTCAAGCATTTGTTCCGAGTCTGTGTGCTTGTAGGTCTATGTTCCTATGATCCGGAGAACCCTAGTTAGGGGTCAGGGTCTGTTTAAACATGATCATCATCAACCCATAACGTCCCATTGCTGGGCACGGGTCTCTCCTCACTTTCGTGAGGAGGGTTAGGTTAGTCCGGATTGGTGGATAACATACCTACCTCCGAAATAATTCTCGGGTAGGTATGTGGGTTTCCTCACGATGTGTTACTTCACCGAAAAGCGAGTGAATTAAAACATGATGCGTCATTTATTCTATTAGTTTCGACTGCTTGTGTATTTGTCTGAATTTGTATTCCTTTGTAATTCTTTATTCCTCTAATCATCTAGTATTATTTATCATCGGAAATGAATCATATATGATACCCCTCGTCCGTAATTCCGGATAGACCTCCAAATGCATCACAAAAGGCATCTCTTGAATCTAAATCGGGCATCGCAAAAAACAATCCAGCTCTACAGCAAACATAGTCTCTAAGCTTTGAGTAATAAGATTGCGATTCGTGTGTAAAGTTTTAATTTTTTTTTTGTAATGCGGGCTTGGAAGTTGTTTCGGAAGGTCGGTGACCTGACGAGCGTCCCATGCAAGGTTTGTATGGAAGTTGTTGGTAAATAAGTCAGTTTCATTCATAGTTTTGGCAAGGAATTGACGTCATTTGAACTAATTATAATAGGTTTTTCACCGACGTCCCAAAGGAGGGAGTTATTCAGTTCTATGTTTGTATGTATGCATGTGTCTTTCGCGTGGATTTTTAACTGACTTAAAAAACGGAGGAGTATTCTCAATTCGTTAATATTTTTTTAATGTTTGTTATCAGAATTTCGCCATTTAGTAACTGATACGAAAAAAAAATTTTTTTTTTAAGTAAGTGTAACTTTCAGTGGTCCCATAGAAATTGCATCAAAATTGGTTCAGATGAAGTCGGTTTTTTGAATCAAAGAGTTATGAGATTGCATTGGATTCGCCATAATCTCGAGAATGACTAGAGAGTAACATCTAATGCCATCGAGCTTGACAGTTTGGTTTTTTTTTATTTTTACTGTACTATTTTTGATGATACTTTCTACCCATTGCTGACAAAAAACATTACAATTTTTACAATGTTGATATTTATTGGCAGTGTTCTTGGCACCACGCCTCATGGACATCCCCCTTTTGACAGATTTTTAAGTTTTATTTTTCTATTTAATTTTTACTAATTATTATTTTTAAGGTCTGTAAATTGTACAAAAGAAAAGATTTGATCTTTTCTTTTTTCTTTGACTGAGTGACGAGACGAGCAAGTCTTTCACCTGATGGTAAGCGCTACGCCTGCCCATAACAGTTACATTGCCACCCAGAACTTAGCATTGCATAATCTTATGCGGCACTGCACTGCGCTCGTGACCCTGTGACATCGGCCCACATGCTCAGTAATTTCACTGGAAACAGTGCCCTTCAAACCCAATACTTAATAATAAAAAAATATCTTCGAAATTTATTAACGTTTAGTTCACTTTCAATATCACTTATCAACAACTGAACCATGTTCGATAACTTAGGTCAAGTTAGCCACCGCGTCCCGCTTGTAATCGTAAATTATGAATTTATGATAAAACATGGCTCCTACTGCATAAAATATATAAATTTATTGTCACGCTTATTTTAGTAGTAGCTTATTCAAGCGACTTTGTCGACGCAGAATAAGTAAACGACCGTTTATAGCATATATGGACAACTCCCGGCCCGCGGGCCGAATGCGGCCCCCCCGGCTTTGAAACCGGCCCGCGGCTCACGAAACATTTTGAGTACGCGCGCCTTAAACAAAGTACGCCAATGAATGAGTGCTAGATATTAAAATAAACGACAAAAAGGTACTTTTATTTAAAATGATGTCCGCTGCTTGTTTTGTGCACTATTTGTGTATAAGATTGCAGTGAATATTGCATGTTGAAAGTTTTATATATACTACGGCCCGCGACTTCTGTTATCATCCACAAATTAGCCCACCACTTTCCAAAGGTTGACCATATCTGGTTTATAGCGTTTAAAAGTATCTTATGTCCTTCTCCTAGGACCTAGGGTAACGACATATCTTGAACCCAGGGCCTTAGTTCAAGCTATGTCCGTACCCAATTTCATCAAAATCGGTTCAACTATTTGTTAAGTCGTGTAACAGGCAGATGGATAGTTACTTTAGCTTTCATTATATGAGTTTTTTTTTTATTTGTAAGAGTAACGAGACGAGCACGTCGTTCACCTGATGGTGAGCGTCACGCCTGCCCATAACAGCTACAGTGCCACCCAGAATATTGCATTGCAATCTTGGGTGGCACTGCACTGCGCTCGTCACCCTGATACATCGGTTCTTAAGTCTCATATGCCCAGTAATTTCCCTGGAAAGTGTATTTGTATGTTTAAAAAATTAACCGACTTCAAAAAAAGAGGTTCTTTCGGAAGTATTTTTAATTTTTAATGTTTGTTGTCTCAGAACTCCGTCCTGTTTGTTCTTTTGTTTAAAAGGATATATCTACTTTCAGATTTGTTCTATACAAAATTTCATCGAAATCGGTTCAGTAGCTTGGTTTTTTATTAGTAAGTACATATGTACATATATATTTGAAGTCTGTTATTTTTTTTTTGATTTGTTTGTTTAAATAATTATAATATTAGTAGGGTAAACCTGTTCATCAATAGACATAATTAACAGTTTTGCAAAAACAACGCTTACCTTAACTCTTCTACAATTTCCTTGCATTAAACTGTGTGAATAAGTATAATTATATATCAGGTTAATAAATGGCCATATTTGATGCAATATCTTCTTAATTAAGACTTCCCTGTTCCATAAACGGGCAGTTTACCTCATTATATCAAAGATTATGTGTATGTCTGGCCTATTGTCCTTTATAATATGTATATTGCTTACTAGCCGCGCCTCGCGGTTCCGCTCGCGGAATTTCCGGTTTCCCGCAAGAACTTTACATTTTCCCGGGATATAATAATAGCCTTTAGTACTCAGGGATAATGTAGATTTCTATTATCACAGAATAAATATAATACAACATGCAGAAGGGACACTTCTTAGAATCTCTATTCTTAACGTCTAATGTTTAAAACAATGTTCTACGCTATTGTGATAAGCTCTACTTATTATGTAAACCTTAACCTAACAGGATGATGCAGCTTCCGCTATGTGGTAGATAGCTTTATCAGTGTACCTATTATTAATATAAGGGCGCTACCCACTGCTGAGCACGGGTTCGCTCACGATTTCTTATGTATATACATTATAGTAATGAGATCTTAAACATGTTATAAAATTTGGATAAGGATATTTATTACGGAAACTTTCTTTTTTCTTTTTCGTCATTTTCCTGCAAAATAAATACGTAAAATAGTAAATTGTAGTTCAACTACTCGATGACAGATGGCGCTGCTAAATTTCAATTTCAATTTCTTATTCGTGTATTTTTTAAGGAAAACAGTAAGAAACTGTCGTTTGAAACTAAGAATTAATTGAAATTGTTTTATTTCCCAGGAGAATCGAAACGGGAGGGTTCAAATGACGAGCCGGCGGCGCCAGAAGCCGATGTGGACACTAGCGACGCCAATACCAAGGAACCGGACAAAGACAGCACGTAAGTTTGAAGTATTTGCTCCCATAAAAGTCAGTTTGTTTAAATTTTAACCATACGAGCTTAGAAAAGATACAGGGTAGTACTATCTATTCTGTGATATATATATATATATACAGGTGAATGACAAGAAAAAATAATATTATGCGAATCAGTCAGTCATGTTTAGTTTTGCTACTAGTCACTAGATGGCGCTTTATTATACAGAATTATCTTAAAAAATAAACAAACCTGTTTATTTTAATTACCAGGTTAAAAATGTTCAAAAATTAAGTTTTCAATTCCAAATGTATTAAGTTCAATTATTTATAAAACTTTTTTTACTAGCTCTAAGAAAACACTTCGTAATTCTGTAGATTTCCTCCCAAGCCTAATTCAATAAAAGAAAAATTCTAGTTATCAAAGTTGATCAATATTAATTATGCCGGTCTAAAAATAAAATGAAACAATATTATTTTTTCTCCGCAAAGTTGGCGAGTGCCATCTAACGGGCGTGGCGTGAACCGCGCGGAGAGCTGCCGCGATCGCGAGCGCGAGCTCCCGAGACGCGGGAAGCACAGGAACGCGAGCGACCCCAACCGACTCACCGCGCACAACAACCAGTGAGTACATCCAGTTTCCGCCCTTCAAACAGAGATGGCGTTTGTTTCAATATTTAATTAAGTTTTTTTTTACTTTCAATTACTTACCTAGGGTTTGTAAAATAGAGAAACGTATGCAGAGAAAGTTCATAGCTACTTAAGTTACTTTAAGCGGTCCGTCCAAAACGAAACAAATTATCTATATAACATTTTTAATAATATTTTCATAATTAGGTACCAATGATTTACTCATTTTATTCTGTTATTTGAATGAATCCACTTATTACTAAGGTAAAACTAAAGATTCACATACATACACCCGTTAGTATTTTAGAACATACTTTTTTCATCAGTTATTAACTATTTTATAATTTTAATTAACTATGTAATCATCGCGGTGTCAACGCGATAATTTCTATCCTTTCTCACTAACTCCATTGTTACGCAACGAAAACAAGGGTCCATTGTTTTCCTGATTACAAAACAAAAATACAAGATTCCTTGCATTCCGCAGAAAATAGTCCGAACCGGCCGCAGACCATTCTCAATTCTCTTATTTCCGTACCAAAGTCGTACCGAATTCATGACCGAAACAGCCAGACTTAACAAAAGCTTATGTACCAGCATCTCCAAATGAAAACCAACTCTTTGCACCCTTAATAAAGCTGAAATTTGTCCGATTAGTCGAGAAGGACGAAAGCTATTCTAAAACTGATTGGAATCGCGTGAATTTCCTAATTATTATTTACGCTACCGAATTTGTTTTCGCTAAATGTTATTATATAAACAATGAAGTGCTACAATCTGAAACCGTCTTAATTATTAGTGCATTAACGTCTATATTTCTTTGTGTCGTATCAGCCGGTGGAGCTTGGTCTTTGCTGCGGCGCGGGTCAGTGTTTCTGAGGGGTTTACGTAGGTTGGGCATTGGTTGCAGGCAGGTTTCATGATTTCAGTTTTCAGTGTGTAAAGCGAAGCGATCGGAGTCGCATTGCGGGTTTCGCGAATTCTCTGATTTAAAAAAAAAAAGTGGTCAACTTAAAAGTGCTGTCTATAACTGGACTATTAACCTCAACATTGTGGTAACTTTTGTTATACAGTATGTATCTATTATGTTTTTTAATTTAATTTCGAAGTGTTTAAAATTCATTTTATTTAAAAGTGGTTAATTATTTAATGGTTTGTAATTTAAAAAAAGGTTTAGAACTCGAAAACTGCTCACAAATTCAATTAGGAAGGTTTTGGTAATGCATTCTTTTACACCTATAGTTTCGCAACAAAATTGATGCACTATATCGTATGCTTGTTACAGTTACTATCTGAAGAATAAATGTAAACGTGTTTTCTGTGTATCTACAGAACAGTCGGCCTTAAAAGTCCCTTTTGCAACAAGAACGTATTATCTCACGGTGAGGAGATATCACGTTCTGGGGCCTCACCAGGAACAGTTAAATCCATCCAGTTGAAAGCCTTAAACTGAACTGCCCTGCTAACTGTCACCACCAATATCGCTCAGCGTTCATAAGTCGACCAGAGACATTTATCCAAAGAGATCGGAACAATTTGTTTGCACCTATGGGAGTTTATATAGCTCCATCTCATTCTCTGCAGTCTATTTTTGAGTGACGTCACGGCACGATTTTCATTTTGTTTACTTAGAAAATTATATGGAGTTCAATAAACATGTTTTCTCTGGAAATTAGATTTTCCTTACCGCAATTATAATTATAAATCCGTATTAACTTTGGTGAACGCACGCGAAAGTAATAAAACAGTATTTCGAACGCGGATATTATATTTAGACAGCCGTTTAATTAATAGGTTGGAAGACCAGATTTAAATTTATTAAGATGGATACGAAATACACATTTGACGTAAAGGCAAGAAGTAAATGTACTTATGCTATTTTTTTTTATTGTTTTGGCTCCGCACTATAAGCCAGTGTAACTTTGACGTGACAACGTCCAATAAATCGATGAACGCCGGCTGCATGCACGAAAAAGTTGACACATTGTCCCGTTACGCTCATTGTACGCTTGCGGCGCATCTATCTCTCTTCTCTTCTTGACAGGTTAATTATTCTTGCGTTTTAAAAATCTGATTACTAGTATAATTTCAAGTATTTATTCTTTTATTAATAAAAAATGATTCAATTTTATTCATCAAAGTATGCAATCATTTCATTAATGTTTTGTTATGACGTTGTCACGTTAAACTATCGTCCGTAAACCAACTTTAGAGAAAACCAATTTTTCTTTATGTTACTAAGTAACGAGACGAGCAATTCGTTCATCTGATGGTAAGCGCCACGCCTGCCCATAACAGCTACAATGCCATCCGGAACTTTCTATTACAAAACCCTGCACTGCGCTCGTCACCCCGAGACATCGGTTCTAAAGTCTCATTTAGCTGGAAACAGTACTCTTCAAACCGGAACATAGTAATGTTTGCACACTACTGCTTGGCGGATGAATATCTGGCAAAGGTGTGTACTTCCACAGGCGGAAAAAGTATTAAAAGTTATAAAGTTTTTGATATACTAGTCAAAATTTCAAGTCCTAGTCAGTAGGTCTAGTTAAAGTCATGATTCAGTAAAGTGGTGTTTGATTTACTGAATCATCTTGGAATAAAAAAAAATATCTCTTAAAATAACAGAATAAACACCTACACCGTCTCTCCTTCAATATGGGTGGTTGACTGGTAGAAAATGCTCTTAGCGTTAAGTCCGCCATTTGTACTAGTTAGTTAATCTGTGCAATAAAGTATTAAATAATAATAATAATAAAAACCAATTCAAACAATAAACAAAATAGTGTCCGAATAAAAAGCTTTTCCTAAACTGCCTCGCTGCATCGGACTTCACAACCCACCTGACTGCATTTTGGCGTTCCGCCAGACACGTTGAGGGGATTAACCGCGCCATCAACGCATCGCGACCGGGATGCAGTTTGGACTGCATTAATGCCGCTGGGAGAGCATGACATGTTTAAACTCTTGATTTTTAGTAAATGGACTGCTATTTGGGTCGTTGGCCTGGAGTCGATTCTTAAATCTCACCAGGTGATATAATTTCACCAAAATGACCGATATTATTTACGAAATCGTGAGATTATAATTATTACCATTTTTTTGTCACCCGGTGTGATTCCAAAATTGGCCGAAAGAAAAATTTAAAAAAAAAGTTCTTTAACAAACATTATATTAAAATATTTCTTAAGCTGTTGGATTACTGAAATAAACAAAACAAAATACAGACATTTTTGATGATAGTGGAATAGGCAAATAGTAATAAAAAGAGGCAGTGCAGCGATGGCAATGCCAGACTGCCATGTCTTTTTAAACTTCTTGAATAAACAAGAACTATAAGTTACCAATGGAAAAAATCAACTCCACACAAAAGAACAAAAATTAACCATCCAAAGAAGATCGGCTACTGGCAGCGCCCCGCGGTTTCACCCGCGTAGACTAATATTGCACAGGAACCGATATGCGATATTAAATACTATTTACGTAAGAAAACCTTCTGAAATATGAGAATGACATCACAATTCAGCAAGGCTTAAACATTGAGATATGTAGGAACGTGTTTATCAATGTGTTTACCGACCAAAAAATCCTCCGGATAGTTTCTACTATATTTTTATTTAAATCATAGAAAGTGCGGATGCGATCGACGATAGAGCTTGTCTAGAAAATATTTCACCTTGCCAGCTTTACCTTGTCCTTCCTCTCAAATAAATAAATTTAAAAATAAAAATTCCATTGCCAAAACTAAGATTTTATTATCTGTGAGATTCCACGGGCGTTTTGGCGGGAAACTGGAAATGTGGCGTTGTTGATGAAGTTTTTTTTTATCACATGCTTTTGTTTATTTTTTAATATAGTTTGAAAGAATGTTAACCATTACTTACGTTTCCGCTAACGTGCCCGAGTGTGGCGAAGGATACAAACCCGAAAAACGTGTAACATAGTGTTCCCTCCAAAATACAATGCTTGTTATATTTTAATACTTGACTTATGGCTAAATGCACTAATCGTATGAAGCCAAAACATAAAAAAAAAAACTTTTAACATGTTTATCAAGGAAGTAAATGGAATCCATACTAGTTAAATTGACAATTTGTCACTAGTAGCTTAGAAATCGTCCACAAGGCAAATAGACAACCCCGATGACAACCTGACCAATCTATCTTCTGGACCATACTTGAAATAATAAAAACCCATGTGAAGTTTTCTATTTCACTCGCTCTCGTGTCCGCTGTATTACTAGATGTGAATAAGAGAGCTGAGACAGCTGTGGCCTTTAAACCTCCTTCTATAGCTTGTTCTTATTCTGAAATGTATAATAAATACAGGCTATGTGCACAAATATTACGAAGTCAAACATAAAAAAATAAAGGTTCCACAGTTCAACACTGCGTGGTAGGTAAACCTATAGATGTTTATGACCGTGGTTCGTGCGCTTCTGTTTACAGAGTAAGTCGTAACTGTTAACGATATTTAACGATGTACGATTTTTCTGCATACGATGGTATTTTATTGCAGTATCTGTAGGTTGTTATTGGTTTTTTCTCTTGCATCTGAATTTATTGTATTGTTGTTCGCTTACACTATGACGTCAACTTAATTGAAATTTAAAAACACAAGAAGGCACAGGTTATATACTTTAATTCGCTCTAAAAATTTCCCTGAATACGCTGTCCTATAAACCAAAATATTTGTTTTTAGAACTGTCACATTTAATTTATTAATTCGACTGGAATTAAGCTAACTAGACAGCTCTAGCCCTTGATACCATAGCCATGAATGGTTTGAACTAAAATTAAGACCAAATTGTGATAACAGATGGCATTATTGAACAATAAGCAGTTTTTCATGACTCTGGCCCAATAGAGTGAAGCATCACCAATTGGCGCGTTTGAAAATAAAAGTTTTTTACGGATTGTCTATTGTCATTATTATCCATACTACTTCGTGAATAAAACTGCCATATCCTATTGCTATCTGGGTTAACACTCCATTAGGTCGTCGCGGAGACGACAAAAGACACTGATGTCTTTAGGTACATTGAGCTTAAAAGGCTTTTAGCCGCTTCTCTGGCATGGCATGTACCATTAGTTGCCAGGGAAAAAGTCTAAGTGGTAAGTCTAACGCTAGATGGTCAACCCTGTTGTTATTTTTTTTATCTGTCTAAATAGTTATTTTTCTAAAATTTCGGACTTGCTCTACGTTAAATGCCCGTTAGTTTTTTAATGTGGCGTCCAATTTTTTTATTTAAGATTTATTTCGCACAATTTTTGCATTCAGCCAGTGTCAAGTGTTTAAACATTTAAATCATTGATAAAAAAATTATTGTCTGTGATTTCATTTTTTCTCGTTTCGTTTTTTACGCACAGATAATTTATAAGTGATTTAGGCGGGAAACTTAATACCGCGGGACCATAATGCAAAAGTAGAGTATGTACCAGTAATATTATTATCTAAACTAAAATACATAGCAACGAAATCAATTAGCCTTGCCTGTTGCGTCAGGAATCAGCTAAAACCACTCGGCCCTTGAATCCTTTGATAAACATATCGTGTGATAGAGTGACGGCGGAAAGTTACTCATATTTAATACGCCACTCTGTTTATTGTATATCCGCCATGATAGTATTTTGTTTTTAGTAGTGAACTTGCTTCACTTCTAGTTGTGCCCCGCAGTTTCACTCGCTTTGACTATTATCCTAGGGGAACCGTTCATTTTAATGCGATCAAAAGTACACACATACAGTCACGCCTTTCTCCCGTTGGGATAGGCAGAGACTGACTGAAAACTGACTCCGAGATCGTGACACTTATGGCTATTGTAAACATGTCGCGAGATACCATTAAAATGTATTCTCTTTATGAATTTCACACAAAAGATGCTTAAAAAGAAGAGAGAAGTCTCTGTATATATTATGCTCTGTTCACCTTCGAAACACTAACTAATCCACCAAGCGGCACCTGGCTTAAATATTTAGGCAAATATAAATATTGGACGTATGGCAATCTATTTCTAGAAGCAAGGATAAATTGATACTCATCATTTTATGACGGTTTTTACATTAGTTTTGATTGGCAATACATCAAAGGAGGGTGGGTGTGGTTCTGAGTTTGACTAGACTGTTTTTTTATTAAAGACATTAGGTTTAAGAAGTAAAAAATAAGCGTAGACAGACAAGAAAAAAAAATTTTTTTAAAGAGGCTAGTAGCCTTGTGCACTGGCAATTGTTTCATAATATGAATATGTATCATTTAGATACATATTCGTGGAAACTAAAAAACAAAATCACGAATCTGATTTTTTGCGAAACTCTTTCTAAAACTGACCCCACCTACTCAAAAATATCTAGAAGTAACATAAAATATCGCACAAAACATTTGTTCACTGCGAATCCGTCCAATTTACTCAGTAAAGAACGCAGACCCATATATCAGAATGCAAAATCGCTTTTTATATCGAGGCATCAATTCGACGAGCGGCCATGTTTGACAGCTGTCAGTTTGACGTCTGACGTCGCTTGCGCGGGAAACTGGAGCGGCGGCCATAACATCGGTGACCTGTTCGAAAGATTTATTTCTGGGCCGTCCCGTGCTCTTATTTAGTTTACATGGAAAGTATTGCGAATGCGCACTAGCTTCCTTATTCAAACTCAATACATATAATCGGTTACTCATTAGTCAAGTTGATCCTATTTGATTTACTTTAAGTTTTTCTCTATGTATAACTTTGAGACGTGTTTGACTTAAAAGTGCATTATTTATGCCCACTTGCAATGAACGAAATGGTGATTAAATTTTCGAGTATTTCCCTTAAGACCCTTACAATCATCAACAACCCATAACGTCCCACTGCTGGGCACGGGTCTCCCCTCACTTTCGTGAGGAGGATTAGACCATAATCCACCATGGGCCAGATCCGGATTGGTGGATCCCATACCTACCTCCGAAATAATTCTCGGGTAGGTATGTGGGTTTCCTCACGATGTTTTTCCTTCACCGAAAAGCGAGTGATAATTACGTACATATTTTTTACAAGAAACACATTGGTACGCGCCTGCACTGGGATTTGAACTCACGACCTTCTGCTTGGAAGGCGGACGTACAATATTATCACAATTTCCAACGGTAATATATGACGTGATTAGATGGGAATAAAAAAACATTATTAGAATCCAAAGGGAGTGAAAACTAATCTGTTGATGAGCCTATAATGTTCATATGAAAGAACGAAACATTAACCGTATCTTTCGCCAATGGTCTATCAAACGGTAGTAAAATAAATATTGTTGATATTAATTAATTCATAATAGCCTGGTTTTCTAATATTGATTTTCGTTACAAAACAGTACGAATAGCTCTTCCGTCGCCGGATATTGCATCTGTCTCAACCTTCGGATTCATAATTTCCTCACAAATAAATAATTCAGTAGGTACTTCCAGTTGTTTGTTGACTGGCAGAATTTACTTCAAAGAAATTATGTTTATTATTCTTAAACTTTCATAATCCACCATTGGCAACGTATGTTTTATTTTTAATTTGTCTGAGTGACGAGCGAGCAAGACGTTCACCTGATGGTAAGCGCTACGTTTGCCCATAACAGTTACAGTGCCACCTAGAACTTTGCATTGTATAATCCTGCGCGGTACTGCAATGCGCTCGTCACCGTGACACCTTGCCTCTAAAGTCTCATGCGTAATTTCGCTGGAAACAGTGCCCGTTCAACCGGAAAACAGTAATGTGTGCACACTACTGCTTGTCGGGTGTTATCTGGCGGCGGTGTGGTACTTCCCCAGGCGGACTCTTGCAGAAGAGGCCTCCCTCACTCAATTTACTGTGGAAATAATACCCAATGCCATATTCACTGAATTGAAACAGAGTCGAATTTGTTAGTTTACAGAAACCAACTATTTATTTGAACCGATCGATTTCCTAGAATCTCCAAACCAAGAATAACCAAATTGTTTTCATAATCTTCCCCGGCCTGTTTACTCAGAGCTTCAGTTAGTAGGTACAATACCTAACTACGCAGTACTATCTATTCTGTGACACAACGCTTTTAAATTTTGTCAATACATAATTATTTATTAGTATTGATATTTTGACACCGATGTCAACTAGCTCATCCCTATACCTGGAGGCCTACCATGACGTCTTAAAGCGATTCAGTTGAGGACCTAAACTGAGCCGCGTCATGGTAGGCCTCCTGCTCTCTATCTTGTCCATTCAAAGGTTGTCTGGCAGAGATCGCTTTAACACTTTCACAGCTGAGCCGATTTTCATGTCTAGCCACGGGTGCGGCTCTGCACACTCCATAGTGTGTTCCCATACAACAAACACAACAGTTGTTTTCCCGCACTCGCGGCAAGTCATGAAAAACACGACAGTTGTGTTTTCAGCACTGAAGGTGTTAATCGATGAGACCGCCCATTGTACCTATTATTAAGCTATGTTTTTTCTCTCTGTATTTTATACATTATGGGGTCAATAAAGTGTTATCTATGTATCTATCGATCTATTATCGTCGATTGAATTAGAACAAAATATCCAAGTACGTAAAATCCCTACGTATATTATAAATGCGAAAGTAACTCTGTCTGTCTGTTGCTCTTTCACGCCTAAACTTCTGAACCGATTGAAACGAAATTTGGTACAGAGATAGTCTAGAGCCTAAGAAAGAACATAGGGTACTTTTTAATGCGAAAAAAGCATTGTAAGGGTTTGAAATAGGGGATGGAAGTTTGTATGGAAGTTTCGTCATTTTTAAAGCTAGAAGCTTGATATTTATTTTTTAGGCTTATGATTAGATATAAATAAATTTGGCATTCATAGTTTGTAAAAAAATATAGGGGTCAAATAAATATAGGGGAAGAAAGTATGTATCGAAATATGTACGGTTTCGGCTAAACCACTGCACCGATTTAAAAAAATATTTCATTAATGGAAACCTACATTGACAGCGAGTAACATAGGCTATATTCAATCCTCATATTCCCGCGGGAACAGGAACTACGCGGGTGAAACCGCGGGGCGCAGCTAGTGATAGAATAATATTAGGCGTTGGTTTTTAATTCTATTCTGTGTATTTCTATCTAATCCATACGAAAGTATATCTTTGCATTATGTGATACGTATAAATATCTAGCACTAGCTTCTAACTAGTTCCCGTTCCTGTGGGAATACGAGGATAAAATATAGCCTATGTTAATAGCTGATAATTTAGACACTGTAGACCACACCCGGCAAAAAATGGGACACGTGGGCCCCCTCGGAGCGGGAGCAGGCAACACGGCACGTCACGTAACATGTTGCACACCTTGTTGCAACGTTGCAGCGACACATAGATTGAGTGTTGCGCGTCATGTTGCGGGAAAAAATATCCCCTAGTGTATCCGGGGCTTTAGCATCGACAGCCATGCCTGCCTTTATCACGACACGTGGTCAATCTCACAACAGTGGGTCGTTCTCATTAAATTACCGTAGTTACGGTCGCCGGAGCATTGTGGGGCTTCTGGCTACTCGACTTACAGGCGTTATATAGCCTTCAGCTGAATACCTTTGCTGACTTCAAGTTATAAGTAATAAGTTATAACTTATGAGGCTACAAGTGTGTGCGTTTCTGAGTAGTCATATCCTAACTTATCAATGTTACAAGTTGTGCCCGCGACTTCGTTCGTTTGGAATTTAAATATTTTACATTTTTTTTATTTACGGAAGTAGCCTAAGTTACTGCTTGTTACATCAGCTATCTGCCAGTGAAAGTCCCGTTAAAATCGGTCCAGCCGTTCCAGAAATCAGCTGGAACAAACAGATGGACAGACAGACAAAAATATTATATAAAAAATGTTATTTTGGTGTACCGTATATACAATACATTCCTATGCATGTAATATAAAGCGGTTATTTTAATACGACAAACAGACAGTTCACGACGATACGACAAACAGGCAGGCGTAGCGCTTACCATCAGGTGAACGACTTGTTCGTCTCGTCACTCAACCAAAAATAGTATAAAAAAACGAGTATGCTTTAGACCACACGACTGAAGTAAAACTTCTTTAGCTCCATCTAACATTATATGTATGTACTAGCTGCACCCTGCCACGCTTCGCTGTGGCACATTCGCACATTCGCTGATATGTCACTGATGAAAAAATAGATAAAAACAATGCTTGATGCGGATTATATATCATGCTAAAATTTCAGCTCGATCGGTGCAGAACTTTTTGAGCTTTTGAAGCGTACACAAACCAATATAACATTTTTTTATATATAGATAACTGGCTATGAGAGAAAGAGAGAAAAAAAAAATATGCTCGCGACTCTCTCTCTTGCCCCTAGCGTAATTCTATCTCTTTCTATCTTGACTATCTTATATCTCCCTCTCAACTTCCGTTCGCCTCGCCCGATCACACTTTTCGTAACGCTCTCGTCGCGCATTCACCAGCTTACTCCCCAAGTCAAGCGGGCGTAAAGAAGTTTAATTACTTAAATTTAAAAAAAAATAAGCTATCCAATACACTCCAGGTAATAAAAAAGCTTTGCACCTCCCTGACCCGATTGGACCGACCAATTGTAAGCCCCGGCTCCTGAAGATGACCTCGGTGCTGGTAAACGACATGGGCAGGTCTGTTTATAATTAGCTATATTGCATGTAGGGTTCAACACACTGACTTAAAAAAAAAAAAAAAAAGTCCTAAGCATGCTCCACTGCGGTGAAATCCTTGCCAATTCTGCAAAAAAAATTTATTATAAATGTGATATTTTGCTCATTTAGATGTTTGTCACTCAATCACGCAAAAGGGCTGAACGGATTTCGATGAAATTTGGCACACAACTAGTTTATTACTTGGATCTTTTATACTTTTTATCGCGTAAAAATTTCCGTGCCTGTGACGTTCAGTAGCAATCGCAAAAAAAGTTTTGCTGGGTACGGCCAGTATAAAAAAAAACACACTTCACACCATTTCGAAATATTCGAATTTACCTACAAATATTTCGCCTATATTATCATCATCATCAACCCATAAACGTCCCACTGCTGGGCACGGGTCTCTCCTCACTTTCGTGAGGGGGGTTAGGCCATAATCCACCACGGGGGCCCAGTCCGGAGTGGTGGATAACATACCTACCTCCGAAATAATTCTCGGGTAGGTATGTGGGTTTCCTCACGATGTTTTCCTTCACCGAAAAGCGATTGGTACACATATTATACGGCTATTCAATTCCGATGACCTCAACACCGCGACCTTTAGTTTTATGACAATAACAAACACGGGGCCACCCCTAGCGGTCTATTTAAGACGCACATAAGGTGCTTACGTCAGAACTTCAGGTGGAGGTGTGGCAGCCCTACCTGATACCATCACATAACCCTCTATGGTGTTTGCTCGGCGACCCTATCGGCGTCTTGGGCTTCACAGCCGTTTGCTGACTTAAATAGAACTGCGTATATGGTGATACATTGCGCTTACTATCAGGGCAAGAATTTGCTTTATGAGATACTAGCTGTCACGGTCACATAGATAGAACCTGACCACTAACTAGGATTCCCCGTTTCTAGAGAAATCAGGTACTATGAGGACCATGGTCCTACAAACACCCAGACTCAGAGCAAATATATGTGGTTCACACAAATCTTTGCTATGCGCGGGAATGAAACCCTCAACCTCACGCTAATGATAAAAAAAAAACGAAAACACGAAAAAAAAAAAACGATCCGGGGAATTTAGGATTAAGGTATTTAATGATAGAATAGAATAGAATAGAATAGAATAGAAAACTCTTTATTGTACACCAGAAACAAAAATAAACACAGTACATAAAAATTACAATAGGTAAACAAGGGTAGTACAATGGGCGGTCTTATCGCTGAAAGCTGATGAGCTGAATGATCTCAGTTATTTACTTTATTCACGCCAAATAAATCTAATAACTACACGAATGTAGAGTTTTTCCGGTTCCTGTATACTGCTTGGTCTGTTTAATGATTTTGATTTATTATTCTTGTACGTGAAATATTATTTGAACTTTTAGTATTTGCGAACGCAAAAAGTCGTATCGATGAATGATATCAATTTTTTTTTTTTATTTATTTGTCTTCGTCAAAAATTGCGTATCAATTTTGATTTGCTTTTGGCGCTACCTCTTTCGACAACAACAAAAAAAAATGGTGTAATACTAACTAAATATTTAAATTTTCATTGTTGTAGATTCCTTGTGAATTATCAATGACAGATATTTTTGACAACAATGCACTGTGGATCTATGGAAACAAGCCAAACAATCTAAGTCTGACAATAATTTCAAAAGCACTGAGACACACTGAGAGTCTAAACGTTAGCGCTCACAATCAGGTGAAAGACCTGCTCACCTTTTTAAACTAAAGAAAGTAAAGCCTAAACTGCCAAAGTACCAGGCGCACAGAGAAGCAAAGAGCTAATCGTGTTTATCGGGGCATATTCCGGCAGTAGAGCCGCGATCGCTTCGGTGTCCGCCCGTGCCGCGCTGAATCGAAATCGAGTTGACTCGTGATCGAGATCAGATCTAATTGTTGATATATTTGGTGCTTTATTCTGTCTGCTTTGTTCTGAATTGGTCTGTATTTTCAATCGGCTGAAGTGAGCATTTACATCCATTTATTAAATAGTGTAGATAACTCGAAAGTAATTCAGAAATTATGGAATACTGCCAAGAGTCGGTAAAGTGGATGCTATACTGTTTCTTGGGCTCTTTTGGAAAGAACACGAAATTACGCGTTTTAGTGTTGTTATTGCTCTTTTAACCCACATCAACCCATTTTAAAAAACGCAAGTTTCAGAATTTTTAGCATAATTGCTGGCCATATGAGACTTTAGAGCCGATATGTCAGAGTGACACGAGTGCAGTGCCGCGCAAGATTATGCAATGCGAAGTTCTGGGTGGCATTGTACCCGTTATGGGCATGCGTGGCGTTTACCATCAGGTGGACGACCTGCTCGTCTCGTCTCTCAGTCAAATAAAAAAAAATACAAATTAACAACGACACACTTTCGGTTTGTTTGTGGAAGAGGTCGTTAGTGCCTTTGGTGTTAGTGTGTCCGCCCAAGGGCGTCTGTCGTGGCTTAACAACTTCTATCAGGGGCCTAACAACTAGGGCCGATGGCTTATCGTGCCTTCGCGATGGAAATCTACACAATTAAGAATCAAGTCATCGGTAGCGCTGAAGATTCGAACATGCCGTCGTCGGGTTGCAAAGCGCACTTATGGAAGTAATCTTAAAAACTTAGCTACCGAAACGTAAACTTTAAGCAGTAAAAGTTAATTAAAAACATAATTAAGAGTTACCTAGAGATAGTAACGGACCGTAATGACTCATTAAATAGAGAGGAGTAAATGATGCAATTATATTTGAATAAAATATCATGTAACATAATCAACACAAACAAGATGGATCATTTACTCGTACATTCACTTTTAAATTATTATTTGTTAGTGCATAGTTTTTTTTTTTTTATATCCACTTTTTTTTTTATTTGACTGAGTGATGAGACAAGCAATTCGTTCACCTGAAGGTAAGCGCTACGCCTGCCCATAACAGTTACAGTGCCACCTAGAACTTTGCACTGCATAATCCCATAAAATAATAATTAAAAATAATAAACAATAATTATTAATTAATATTTTTTTGCGTAATTGCATTTCCCACTCACACACTTCAAGAAATGTCGAATTATATACTTACAGTAATGTTTATATAAAAAGATGGGACCCTCCCGATTTTTTAAGTCGGTTAAAAATTCTCTGGAATATAGACTCTGAATCAACATTTCAATTTGTTTCGAATATACTATATAACTAAACCGATTTTGATTATATTTTCAACTTTTATAAAAAAAGTGAGTTATATATTGCCTTCCAATGTATTTAATTTACACAAAACATACATAGCCCTCCTTTTAAGCAGTCGGATAAAAAACACTGTCATCATAATAGCTGTATTTCCATGTTAGTGCTTAACAAGTTAGGTCCTAACTTAAATGCTAATGTCTAGACTGAATCGAGACCTAGGTTTCCGCGTAGGGTCCTTGCTACACCGTATCCAGATAGATCTAGGCATTGTTTGTTGCAGGATGTTGTTACTGTCAAGGCTATAGTGGGCTAATGACTTTATGTCATATGTTTTATTATTGCTAGTGACGTCTCGCGGTTTCACTCGCGTTATTTCTGTTTTCCGCAGAAAAATAGTGTAAATTACAAATTATATATGTAGTTTACTATTGAAAAATACGTGATGAGGGTTTGGCCATAATCCACCACAGGGGCCCGGTCCGGATTGGTGGATCACCTACCTACCTCCGAAATAATTCTCGGGTAGGTATGTGGGTTTTCTCACGATGTTTTCCTTCACCGAAAAGCGAGTGATAATTCCGTACATATGTTTTCCAAGAGACACATTGGTACGTGCCTGCACTGGGATTTGAACTGACGACCTTCTTGATTGGAAGGCAAAAATACACACTTATCAAAATCATCCTTTTTGCTTCGCCGTATAAATTAATACAAAAAAAATATCTTATAACTGGTTAAACGTCCTAATTGTGTGAAACCAAAACAAAAACAAAAAGCTCTATACATATAATTTAAATTCTCTATTGAAATTGAGCAGTTTTCGAAACAAACGTCCATTGATCTCCTAGCCTTCTCTCTATATCAACGTGAGACAAAACGAGAAAGATTTATCTATAATCTATTTAAAATTGAACTTTTAGCATAAAATACCAATTTTATCATACAAACATTACAAACTTTGATAAACTATATCCAGTGAACGAAGATGTGAAAGTGTGCCGAAGTGACAATCGTTAGCCAAGTGAACTTTATTACCTACGCTAAAAATGGCGACGCCAGCGCCGCCGCGCGTCTCGCGGAACATCTCCCTGCCGGCGGGACGACAGCCGCCCACTGTTGGGATGCTGGCAAGAAGGACTCTGTCAGAAAGGTATCTGTTAGTATAATATTTACATTTTTATGTATGTATTTGTATTGAGTTGTCCGATTTGATAAGCTAAGATTTCTGTTGATAAGTAAAGGTAAATAAAAGCCCATATATTTTATAGTGAAGTAATCCGTGTTTTCTTCTGATGGTAAAGGTCAAGTCTTTAGCCTTACAGTTGCATACAAGCCTGCGGCGCATTTGTCACTTCTGGACACCATGGACACAATATTTTGTGACAACAGTATACAAGCATAAGTCGCATCACTAAAGTTAAAGTTAAAAAAGAAACATCGACACTGAATTGAACCAAATTCCAAACCGACTTAAAAAAGGGAGGCTATGAATTCGACGTGTATTTTTCTATGTAAGTGCACGATTAGTCTGCTATTTCTTTGTCGATTTGCGTGACAATTTATATTTTTTAATTCTATTTTCAATCTAATATTTATTATGAGTATAATAAAAATCCGAAACTGCCTAAACATTTTCTTGATATTAAAAAAAATGTTCTATTCTTATCAAAATAATTCCCAATACCAGCAAAAAAAAGTTAAACTCCCATACAAAGTTCAAACCCCACAGATAAAATAAAAATTATCTATAGTCCGGTATGCGCAGATAACAGTTGTATGGCTTGTATGACTTACTACATACATTAGTACCCAGAATAAGAACTAGCTATAGAAGGAAGATGTCATAGCTCTCATTCACGACTAGAAATATAACGTACACGAGAGTGAGTGAGACAGAAAATTTTGCCTCTGTATTCGACTTCAAAACAGGGGGAGATTCTCAATTCGGTTGGTTTTTTTACATTGGACATGTAGAAGATTCCTTTTTTTTTTTATAAAATAGCTTCAGTAGTTTGATTTTTAGTACTTTAATCCATTTGAAGTCGATGTTTTGGTTCAAAGAATTATAATTATTTCAAGCATGGCCCACAAGATAGGTCAGGTTGTCTATTTGCTACTAAAATCATTATGTCATGGCTCGAAAGCTTTGGTAACCGATACAAGTGAACAACTAGTGACAAGTAGTGACAAATTTCGCATGGATTCCATTAATCTTAGTAAAACTTCCTTGTATTAGTATCATACGAATACACTTGAATGGCACTGAACACAGTTTGTATGACGTATGTAGACAGACGGTGTGACGCCGTATGCTTCGGTTTGAAAAGCATTGTGACGTTGGAGGCGTGACGCTTACTATCAGAGGAATGGCCAGCTCGTTTTGTCACTTAGTATTAATTGTTAAAGATGTTTAAATGTATCTAGGACTGACTTAATTGAATTCTAATTTTGTGTTAGAATAGGTTAGAAAACTTTATTTTCTTTCCTCTTTCCTTTTCTTTTAATTTTCTTTTTCGAACTCAAACCATAATCAGTTAATCATTAGTTTAGATGATCATATATGATTTATTTTTTTATTTTTCACCGTGTCTATGAGACTTGAAGTGTATGATTTGTTAAATTGTGTTATTTTTCCTATTTGCAATAAATTATATTCCAGTTTTCAACACAATGCAATTAAAAAAATGTTATGTTGCCTTGTTACAAAATTGGCCAAAGTAAACACTGGAAAAATCCACTTTTCATTAACTTCAGAGCTCTACAGGGTTATTTAATTAATTCTATTCTATACTCAGAATATTGTAACAACCCAGTGTGGGATTCCAATTTGCATGCCTAATGGAGAGTTCAAGGTTCAACCTTTTTCCATTGAATTTAACTTTTCCATTGAAGCTAGCTCTAATACCCCTGGAGACTTTCTTTTGACTTGACTAGTTAGCTAACTGCGTTTAGGCAAACGAATTGAAGGAGGCCTGCTGGCAGCATACTACTTCCCATTTAAGGCTTTGTCTCAGGGTGACGAGCGCAGTGCCGTACCGAGCAAAATTGCAATGCAAAGTTCTGTGACTGTTATGGGCAGGCGTAGCGCTTACTATCAGGTGGACTGGATGAGGAGAGTCAAACATCGGGCTCAGTGGCGTTCATTGGGAGAGGCCTACGTGGACGAATATGCGCTCATGATGATGTGTTAACAGTTGTAAATAATGAATATATATCATATCATGACCACATACATAATAATATGTACTTTGTTACTGTGTTCCGGGTTGAAGGGCCTTGTTTCCAGCGAAATTACTGGGCATATGAGAGTTTAGGCCGATGTCTCAGGGTGACGAGCACGGTGCAGTGCCGCGCAGGATTATGCAATGCAGGGTTCTGGGTGGTGCTGTGTCTGTTATGGGCAGGCGTAGCGCTTACCATCAGGTGAACGACTTGCTCGTCTCGTCACTCAGAACTAGGATTCCCTATATTTAGAGAATACGAGGGCCATGAAGGACGCGCCGAGAATGATTTAGCTTGACGTTACCCCACGGGTCAGTCTAGGCGACGCTTCTAAGAGGACCGCTCTTGTCGTGTGTCATCCGAAAGTGATTCTTAGGTGGTTATGTGGGACTCCCCCGCCAGCTAGTCTGACGGGTATACCCACTAAACCCCAGGGTGTTCCACCGGGACGCCTTTGTTGTTGGGGCTACGGGTGCGAGAGTGGACTTCCGCGGACAATGTTCGATCTAGGTTAAGCTTATCGATTTTCCGTTGTACTGGATGGATATGTTTTCCAAACAAATTTGAACAGCAATTAAATAATATCCAACATCACTTCAGGATCCGATGGCCTCCAGCCAAATCCATTAACTTTGTGTTAGAGCCGCCCATCAAACACGCATCGCTAGTAGGTATTTTGGGATGATTTAGGAGTTATGAAATAAACCTGTCATTTTTGTGATTCCAAAAATAGGTGAGTAAATGGGTTTCAAGGTTTTTCGATATTGAAAATAAATGCAGCTTAGATTAATTAGGCGTATTGCAAAGTTTTCCGTTATCATATTTTTTTTTTTAATTTGTGTGATTGGCGAGACGAGCAAATCGTTCACCTGATGGTAATCGCTACGCCTGCCCATAATTACAGTGCCACCCAGAACTTTGCGTTGAATAATCCTGCGCGGCACTGCACTGCGCTCGTCCCCCTGAGACATCGGCTCTAAACTCTCTTATGCCTAGTAATTTCGCTGGAAACAAGGCCCTTCAACCCGGAACACAGTAACAAAGTACATATTATTATGTATGTGGTCATGATATGATATATATTCATTATTTACAACTGTTAAAACGTCGTCCACGTAGGCCTCTCCCAATGACAGTAATTTCGCTGGAAACATCTGTGATATGATAATTGATAACCTTAACAACGGTCAAAATTTAAATTTAAATGAATTATGGTTGATGTTCGACCATTAGTTGGCCACTAGTACATATACATGGATACCAGTTGATGCCCGCGTTTTCACTCTCAGTTATAAAAGTATTATCATCGTCATCAACCCATATCGGCCCACTGCTGACCACACCACTGTTAGGCCTTAACCCACAACCCGGATGTGTTAATCCAGGGTACCATCTATCTCCACACCAGATTGCATCCAAATCCATCCAGCCGTTGCGGTGTGAAGATGGGACAAACGCTTACTAACAAGCTTTCGCATCATACAATACATATTGTGAAGTGTCAAAGAATAGCCAATCAAAAGATTAGATATCACTTCCATTCCAAAAAGGTTACCTAAGTTTAGTAGCAAAGATATTTTTTTCAGAGATGTTCACTATAAGATAAGGTGCTTTAAGTATGTTGGTCACGTTTATTAAGGAAATGGGTGTTTGAAAACCCTACGTTTTGGGGCCGTGTACGATATTTGAATATAAATTAGGATGCTTGAGCGAAATAGGCTCTTTTGTACGTAATTTTCACGAAAAAAGGGAAATGTACCTAATTTGATTTCGGGTAAAATTTCATGGTAGAAGCTAATATAAAAAAAACAAAATTCGACGTATAGTAGAATGCCCGGAATTAAAAAAATATAACTTTTAGGGCAAAACATTTTAACCATTTCTGATTATTTCGGCTTAAAAACTATGCCTCAAATTACTCAACTATCGAAAATTTTACGCATATAAACTAAATGAAAAAGAAAAAAAAATTAAAACTCTAGCAATATTACTTCACTGCCCGTAAAATCGATGTTCCCTTCTAAACCTACATAATCTATGACACAGTGGTGCCAATACACGCGTTTCATAAACCAATTTAGCTTTACTACTTCCCTCGCGATGTTTGGACTCGGGTTTCCTGTCATGTGACCTTTGAACGACTGCACACACGGATTGATATATTTGACGTATAATTCAAGATTTAGCGTTATTATTTAATAAGTAAGTGTTGTTGTACTGGATGTGCGATTTTGTAAGTTTTTGCAACACTGGCACTATATAAATATTGCCCTTGCCAAGGAAGAAAAAAAACATTATGCCTTCGCACGATTTGTACATTGAGCCAGTGTCAATTATTAGAATAAAGAAAACTTCAACTTGATATTTTCCTTTTTTGTTTTTTCGATTTTGGCTTTGCGCATCTGTGCGTTCTGCCTGTAACAAATAAATAACACGTAAATCACATACGTTTCTCTATTATTGTAAAAACATATATAAGTAAGCACTGTTAGTAAGTAAGATTTGAAATGTCCCATCAAGAATAAAAAAAAGAATGTTTAGCGTGATTTACAAGAGTAGTTTTCTAATATAGTTTCCTTCTGTTTTAGTGACTTGGAGCCCGGAGCGCCGACCGCGCCCTCCGGCAGCTCCAGCAGTTCCAGCTTATCTTCTAGAAGCAACGAGAGTAACACCGTCGCGGCAGAACAACAAGGTATGTTTGACATTTCGGGTGGGGAGTGTCGCAAGGGAGTGTTCTTGGACCCACTCTTTTTAAACTATTTCAAAATTTACTGTAAGATATTTTTGATGTGAAACGTCTAATGCGGTCTGATCCGTTATGCCATATTAACCATCCTTTCATGTAAATTAGCTGGTTTTTTTTAACCATGTTTTCCTTCATCGTAAGCTAATTTAGGATATAATAAAGAGTTATCGTTGTTTATTCCAGCCTCCCAATCTGACTGGTCGGAGGAGGACGAGCCGTTAGCCACCCAGTGGTCGGACAGTATCCCTCCGCACGTCCTCGAGGGCATCACGCTCTCGGCGCGGCTCAGGAAGCGGCAGGAGGTCATACATGGTCAGTACCTTCGTATCTGCAATACATCAAGGTCACGACACTAAAAGCCTTTAAAAAAAATTAAACACCCCCCCGACACGAAAAACAAACCCTGATTACCATCTATCTATTCATTGAGACAATTCCAATGAGTCCAAAAACGATACTTCTGCTGTAAGATGGTGAGAATTGGATATCCTGTCGATTCCAGGTAAAGCTGCAGCATCGACCGACGGATTCGATTTAATTTCGATTACTGTCGATTACCACACAGAACCTTAATGAGTTATCGAAGAAAATAATAGGGAATGATAAGTAGGAAAACTATGCATTGTGAAAAGCGTTATTGTAGTTATAATCGATATTGATATCGAAAAATTAATCGTCGAATTAAAAATCGATTATCTTATTCTCTGTAATTTATTTCCAGAATTGATCGTCTCCGAAGGATCTCACCTCCGCTGGCTTAAAGTCTTGGGAGGAGTGTTCCTCCGAGCACTCGAGAGTCAGCCCACCCTCATCTCCCCTGAGGATCTCCGCGCACTCTTCCCCAACCTCCCCTCGGTGCGGGAGAGGCACGCGAGACTGTACGGAGAACTGCGTGCGCTGAGAACAGATGTGGACGCACCTTTAGTCGATATCAGGGGCGTGGCTGATGCTATGTTGAATACGGTAAGATTTCATTACATTATTAAGTAACGTTTAGAAACAAATGGAAAAAAGATATTTTATAATTGTTGGGGGCGATTTTTTATTTTTGGGGAGATTTTTTTTTAAGTTTGCCAGTTAGACATTTTGTAACTTTATCTATAGATGGCATTACCTTACGTATTACCACGTACCGATGGGTTTATTGTAAAAAAAATATGTAATTATCACTCGCTAATCGGTGAAAGAAAACATCGTTAGGAAAGCCACATGCCCGAGAATTGTTTCGGGGGTATGTGATCCACCAACGGGGACCGGACCCCCGAGAAGATTATGGCCTAATCTTCCGCATAAAGCGCAGTGTAAAGACTACATATATATTGAGGAGATAACACGTTATTGTCGCGAATTAGCCATATGAGTTATTATTGGGCTGTGCTAAAGTAAAGTGAGACCCATACTCAGGAGTGGGAGAATATGGTGGTGATGATGGATGATAATGATGATGATGATGATAAACTAACTTTCTTCCAGCTGGGAGATAGTGGCTACGCCCCGTGCCTGGCGAAGTTCTGCCGCGGCCAGCGCATGGCGCTCGAAGGTCTTCGCGAGAGGAGACGAAAGAACAAGGAGCTGCATAGCTTTCTATCCAACAGGGAACAGCTCCCGCTGTGTGGGAGGCTGCAGTTGAGGGATCTCCTGGCTTGCGTGTGGCAGAGGTAATGGAATCTACCTTTTTTTCATAAACTTTTTCTTTTCAGTCTGGCTTCGCATGATTTGCGCATTTTTCTAAATGTGTAACTGTGTAACGAAATGAGCAAGTCGTAGTAAGCGCCACGACTGCCCGTAACAGTTACAGTGCCACACAGAATTTTGCAAAATTTTGCGTGACACTGCACTGAGTTTTGAACAGTTTTGTTTGCACACTACTGCTTGGCGTATAAATAACTTCCAATTTTACCGGCCGAATAAAATAAATAGTTCGATTTGATTTTAAGTGGTTACTAAATCGTAACTAATTTTATTCCATAATATTGTTCATTCATTTTCAGATTAACAAAATACCAGCTCCTTCTAGAAGGAGTAGTAAAGACAGTGAATGAGAGCGACGGAGAGAGTGAAGAGGATGTCTCGAGACTGAACCGAGCGCTCACTGTCGCGAAGGAAGTTCTGCACAGCGTGGATACAGCGATCAGGACAGCCGAGAATGAACATAGGTGAGCTATTGTTCACACATGCATTAGTTCATTCATTCAGTAATTAATGTAGGTATAATAAATTAACGCGCATTAGATGTTTGTTTGTAAAAAGTACTGAACTATTTCCAAAGTCCGAAGTGTTAAGGGAAATCGATACAGGATATAGGATTTCAAATAACGCCATCTAGGGAGGAGTAGTGACAACTTTAGGCGCTTTAGAATATTTCTCTCTCTCACGCTCCGCAGTTGGCTCATCACCCACACTTGCGCCACGGAGGCCGTCAATAGAAATAGAGTGCTTTCGATGTAAACCTCTCAGCTCGTTACAATATGATCATAGACGTGGTGTTTGTTGACGATGACATCCTTCCCTCCAGGTTACGTACAATCCAAAGCAAGCTAGAGGTCCGCCTCCCCTCCGGCCCGGACTGGGACGAGCTCCGGCGGATGGACCTCACGCATCACCAGCTGCGGATGGAGGGAGATCTCAGCATCAAGAACGACTCCAATAAGAAGATACAGGTGTTGGTGAGTGTTTTGTTATGCAACTTTGTTTCAGCGCCATCTAGGCCGCTGACTCAGAACTAGAAGTTTGCTCAGATGGCGTAAATATGACCTTTATACAAATTAACGATATTAGCAATTTCTGGAAATATTGGAGGAGCTTTTAAAGTAGATTAGAATCATGACCCAGTCAAACCATAATCAGTTACTGGTTGGCTTATGTGATAATTTATTTTAATATTTCATTTTTCGTTCTGTGTATTATTAAGAGACTTAAATGTTTGATTTATTAAAGTGCTTTATGTTTGCCCACTTACAATAAATGATTAGTTTTGAGTTTTCACTCCACACCCTCGACCTCCACAGTCGTAATGAGACGTGCAGGTCGTGTACCGAGGCGGGTGTCCTTGTTTCGGTACAACTGTCCAATCGTTTCTCGTTAAAAGTTCAAATAGAACTTTTCCCTTTAGTATAAAATGCCCTTGGGCCGGGCGATACAGGGTAGTTCGATCTCTGCTCACTAGATGGCGCTGAAACCAAGTCTTCGATTGATGTCGCCATATTTTTGTAAGAAAATAACGACGGTAACCGTTTACCATCAGACGGGCCGTCAGCTTGTTTGCCACTGTAGTCTATAAAAAAAAGTTTTTTTTTTCATCTTCCTGTTACCCCTTCCCCAGGCCCTGATGCTGGAGGACTGCCTCCTGCTGATCCAGCGCGAGGGAGACAAGTTCGTGCTGAAGCCAATCTCGCAGACCAGCCAGCAGCAGCATCTGTCGCCACTCATTAAATGGTAACTACATCCTCTGACCATTTTATATATGGATATCCGTTTAGGCACATGATATTTATATATCTATACTTCTACATACATAATTACATACGCACATACATACAGTCACGCCTTTCTCCCGTCGGGATAGGCAGAGACTACATCTCTCCACATGCTACGATCCCAGCGGAAAGCATTACACCAACTCCCTGACACCCTCTACTGGTTCCTGGTACTCCAGACCAATAGGCCGTGTAGGGTCCATGCGTGGTGTCACATCCATTCCGCCTGTTCTCGTTCATACAAAGAACATCAATCGTTTACTCATCATCTCGCATACGAACTTATTAGTAACTTTTCTTAGTTTTAGTATGTACTAAACCATTAATTTGTCCACAGGGACAAAGTCCTGTTTCGCCCGAACGCGGCGGTGCGCCACACGTTCTTCCTCATGAACATCAATGGAGTCCACATGCATGAGCTGTCGGCCAGTAGTGCGCCGGAATACGCCACGTGAGTAGTCTTGTTTTTTTTTAACACGTCGTGCGTCCCGCTTTAGTCTAGAAATCCTCTTAGGTGCTGCCGGAAGGAGATTATTGGACAAAAACTCCAGAAATCTTATTAACTATTGTTATTTTCGGTCATTATGTAAAGAAAGAACTTTTTTTGAAGCAAACCTTCTTTACGCACACTTGTTTTGGGGAGTAACTTGGTGAACGCGTTACGAAAAATGTGATCGGGCGAGGCGAACGGTAGTTGAGAGGGAGATATAAGTTAGTGAAGACAGAAAGAGAGTGAGTTACGTTTTGTATATATTTTTTTAAATAATTTTATTTTAGATAATTTTTTAGTTAAAGTTTCTACAATATGTCCCAGCATACATTTGGTTTTTTCATGTTTTCCTTTGTTAAAACAGTCCACGCGACACTCGAGGGGTTGAATTGTATTGACTTAATGATGTTGAACAGCTTTATTACCCTTTCTTCCAGGTGGGTTAAGAACATCCAAGATTCTCCTCTGGCGAAGCTAACGGAACTGAAGCCGAACATCACGCCCTCCCACCAGGCCAGCCGGTCCACCGATGACTCCGGTAACTATCAGCTATTACCATAGAATAAATATATTACTACATACAGAAGGGATATGCGTGATATATCTTCACACCGCTACTCGCAAACGCCTACAGTCAACACTACACGCCCAAATGTAATAGACAAACGGGCAGTATGAACCTTCACACTAGCGGGTTGTCTTTTGTTTTGGTCGCGTATGCTACATACACGTTTGATGCGTGTACACACGTCATTTATATATGTGAGTATTTGTATATTTCTTCCAGGCATAAACGTTTCC
Source organism: Campaea margaritaria (assembly GCA_912999815.1). Taxonomy (NCBI): domain Eukaryota; kingdom Metazoa; phylum Arthropoda; class Insecta; order Lepidoptera; family Geometridae; genus Campaea; species Campaea margaritaria. Next base: position 7,132,380 of record OU538814.1, read on the forward strand.
CGGAACCCGTCTGATGCCTCAGAAAAGTCAAACTCGACGGTAGAGGACGAGAGCGAGCGAGACAGAACATCCGCCGAACGAAGCTCCACCGAGAGGGAGCGAGAGAGCAACGTAGAAGAGAAGGTAGAAGGCAGAACCGCAGAGCGGCAGAGCGTTGACAAAGAAGAAAAGGAAGAGGTAGAGAAAGGAGAAAAGCAAATGTGAGTTTGTAGTTGTTTCTCTTGTCAGTTTAACCGGTGTATTCAAATATCAAATCAGGAAAAAGGAAAGAAAAAGGAAGAAAAGAAGAAGAATGAAAGAGACCGAAAATAAAATATTATTTCCACATCACATCAGTCTGGGTGCGGGCTCTCGTAGTTCCCGATTTTCTACATAAAGGGAATTTATCACTCGCTTTTCAGTGAAGGAAAACATCGTGAGGACACCCACATACCTTCCGAGAATTATTTCGGAAGTAGGTATGTTATGAGCCAATCCGGACCGGGTAGTGGATTATGGCTTAACCCTCCTCACAAAAGTGAGGAGAGATCCGTGCTTATCAGTGGGATGAAATGGGCTGATGATGATGAGGGAATTTTAGTTAGGGGTCAGGATCTATGCATTTGATCACGACCAGCTATCTCGTCAGTTCTCCGATGTATGACGTAGTGACCCCCCCTCTGCCCTTAGGGCGCGCGGGGTGGGTGCGGCACGCGCGACGGAGGGGCGCATCGTGACGCACGCGGCGGCGGCGGCGCCGGCGCTGGAGCCGCGCGCCGCGCTGCGCGTGCAGCCGCCCGCCGCGCTGCGCGCCCACACTGCGCAGCGCGCCTACACGCACCAGGGTGAGTGGCCAGGGTCACACCCGCTGATCACAAAACATTTTTTTTTTAAATTTATGTTGACTTTGATTTGCCGGTGATGACGTCAGCGTTGGCATTATGTTGAAATTTACCCGATCGGCAAGCGAGCTTTATCCACACAAAAAGTTATCTGTCATGTCATAAAACTACAAATGAAATCTATAGTTTTATTTTTTATTTTGGCAAAAGCACTAAATGATATTATGCTGATAGTGATGTTATTAAGTTATCTCACGGAAAACCAACATATCTCAAATGATTTAAAAAATTGACAAAAACTTCAGGTCAGAAATTTTAAACAATGGCAATTAAATGACTTAGCCCATTATATTTTCTATTATAATTATTATTATTCGCTTTTTGACACTTCATATTAAGTCGCTACATAACATAATGCACAGAGCATTGGCGGACTCGCATTTTCCGTTAAGTCAACGCGCCTTTGATTTGCGTCAAAAAACTGTCAATGTTACACGATCGATGGACCGTGCAAACATTGCGAGGCACGCCGGCTCGCCTCCACCCTCTGGCCCGTTGCAGAGCGCCTGCGGCGGCTGGACGACATCATCTCCCGCTCGCTGCGCGCGAAGGCGGCGCTGGTGGCGGAGCTGCTGCACGTGCCGCCGCAGCACTACCGCACGCTCGCCGACCTCGCCGTCGCCGACGCAAGGGGGGAAGTCGGTGAGTCCATCTCCCGCTCGCTGCGCGCGAAGGCGGCGCTGGTGGCGGAGCTGCTGCACGTGCCGCCGCAGCACTACCGCACGCTCGCCGACCTCGCCGTCGCCGACGCAAGGGGGGAAGTCGGTGAGTCCATCTCCCGCTCGCTGCGCGCGAAGGCGGCGCTGGTGGCGGAGCTGCTGCACGTGCCGCCGCAGCACTACCGCACGCTCGCCGACCTCGCCGTCGCCGACGCAAGGGGGGAAGTCGGTGAGTCCATCTCCCGCTCGCTGCGCGCGAAGGCGGCGCTGGTGGCGGAGCTGCTGCACGTGCCGCCGCAGCACTACCGCACGCTCGCCGACCTCGCCGTCGCCGACGCAAGGGGGGAAGTCGGTGAGTCCATCTCCCGCTCGCTGCGCGCGAAGGCGGCGCTGGTGGCGGAGCTGCTGCACGTGCCGCCGCAGCACTACCGCACGCTCGCCGACCTCGCCGTCGCCGACGCAAGGGGGGAAGTCGGTGAGTCCATCTCCCGCTCGCTGCGCGCGAAGGCGGCGCTGGTGGCGGAGCCGCTGCCACTATCGAATACGTCCTTACGGAATACTTGTTAGAAGTTTGTCAGGAAAAATATTTTTCTACCAAAGAATTTTTATTTTAAATTGAAAGTGTTAATAATTATTAACATTATTTTATTATTTGTAACAGACGTGAGCCAGGAGCTGCGCGCGGCGCACGGGCTGGCGGCGGCGGAGGAGGAGGACGAACCCGACGTGCAACAGCTGCTGCTGGCCGCCTGCGCGCAAGGTGAGCGCTACTGCGGTCATGGGTCCCGCTTTACGAAACTTTAAGAAATAGAAAAAGAAAGATAAGAACAAAATAACTGTGCAGAAAATTAAAAAAAATAAAACAGATAGCATTAACACGTGTTTGCTTGCAGCCAACCAGCTGACGTCGCTGGTGCGGCGCCACCTGGCGGCCAACGAGGCCGCGCGCCTCTCCGCGCGCGCCGCCTGCGCCGCCTGCGCCGCGCGCGCCGCCCCCGCCCCCGCCGCCCCCGCCCCCGCGCACGGTGCGTGTACACTCCGCTCCATACACATACTCGTCCACCACTGGACGTACGCCTCTCCCAATGAACACTGAGCCCGATCTTCGGTTCGGTTCGGTTCGGTTGTTCCTCATTCAGTCTCCGCCAGGCGCAATAATAGGCATCTGCAAGAGACCGCCTGAGAAAGTACCGATGCCCGATGTTCATCCACCAAATAGTAATGTCACAGTCCAATTTGAAGGGCACTGTTTCCAGCGAAATTACTGAGCGTGTGAGACTTTAGAACCGATGTCTCAGAGCGACGAGCGCAGTGCAGTGCCGCACAGGATTATGCAATATAGGATTGTTTGATGGTGCTATAACTGTTATGAGCAGGCGTAGCACTTACAGATGAGGCTTGTTCTTTGGCATTATTCAAATAGCAGTTTGGTAGCAATGGTAGTATTTATTTTGAAATTTAGAAATAGACACTTCCGTTTCATTAATTGCTATAGATTTATAAAGACGTGTGTCAAAAGATGACTTGTTTGATTCATAGCAGAAACGGTTACCCTGGACAATATAGCACTGGACCTAGAGCCTCTAGCGGGGACCCTGGACGCCAGCTTCGATGTGCCGCTAGATGGCGACTGTGAGACCACCGACGTTGATGAAGATTTGGGTAAGTCGCAGCTTCCTTAACTGACTTCTAAAAAAACCGGAGGTTCTCAATTCGGGTGTATTTTTTTTAAAGGTATTTTGCTTCAGAACTCCACCATTTATCAGCCGACTTTAAGTGATATACTTCTAGGTCGTTTTCATAGAAATTTAATCAAAAACTATTTAGTAGTTTGATTTTTAAACCAAAGTGACTGGAAATAAATATGTTATTCAAGTAACTGCGTATTCAGGGTCAGAATTTTTTGCTCTGGAACGTTTTTATGTAAATGGTTCATCATCATCAGTCCATATCCGTCCACTGCTGAGCACGGGTCTCAACTCAGTTCCCTGTAGATTAGATCGGGGGATCTTGGATAGGTGAATTAAAAAATAAGCTAAATGTGTGCTGGGACACATAGTAGAGGTAAAATTATTTCAAAACAATTTTTAAGAAATATACGAAACGTAACTCTCTCTCTCTTCTCTTTCTATCTTCACTAACTTTCATCTCCCTCTCAACTTCCGTACGCCTCGCCCGATCACACTTTTAGTAACGCTCTCGTCACGCATTCACCAGCTTACTCCCCAAGTTGAAGCGTGAAGAAGTTTTACTTCAAAAACACTGACTCAATGAACAAATTATCCGATGTCAAGGTGGGAGGATTGCCCTGTAAACCCTTACAGGGCAATCATAGTTAGGGGTTGAGATAGGTACTCGTATGTGATCGTGACGTGTGTGGCCCCTAAACTAACATACCGATGTGGATCTAATTCGTAACGTCTTCAGGCTCATAGCTATCTCCGTCTCCCTCGCAGCACTAGCGTGACTAGTGTAGTGTAGTGTGTGGTGTAGCCGGTCGGTTCGGTAACTCTGTCCGGCCCACAGAGAGCAACGCGAGCGCGGCGCTGCTGGCGTCGCGGCTGGTGGCCGCGTCGTGCGGCGTGCAGGGCGCGCTCAGCCGCCTGCTGCTGGCGCCCGCGCCCGCCGCCGCCGCCGCCGCCGCCGCCGCCGCCGCCGCCGCCGCCGCCGCCGCCGCCGCCATGCGCCGCGAGCTCGCCGCGCTGCGCGACGCCAACGACGCGCTGCGGGCGCGCGCCAGGACCGGTGAGTTCCCACTGCCGCACCGACTGTTACAAACTCTCACCAGACCTTGTAGACTCTCACCAAACCTTGCAGACTCTCACCAAACCTTGCAGACTCTCACCAAACCTTGCAGACTCTCACCAAACCTTGCAGACTCTCACCAAACCTTGCAGACTCTTGACAAATGGTGTCTAATTGTTTTCACACCACGTAAAAATGACGGAGCCGTTTTTGTTTTAAAGCTCATAATATAACTTGAATATATTTACGTTACGTCTAAATTTAATATTGAACGTTTTATAAATAAAACTGTTCACAGGCAACGTGGACAACCGGCCATTAATGTAGATGTTAGTAAATAGATATATTGTTTCAGATAACCAATCCACGGACGAGACATCGACAACGCTAGCCGGCGTGGATCCGACAATACAGGTGATTAATAATTTATTTTTGTAAACTTACTGTTGTTTTGGGACATCTTATAGGGACTTATAAATACGATGTTTTATTAGATTAGATTATTTAGTAGAGTTAATGGAGTTTCCTTTTCCTGTGTGCGATTCAGGCATGAGTCACCACTTGAAAGAGAAATGGCCCTTTTCAAACTCAAACCATTTTCAAATCATTAGTTTAGTAATAGTAGTTCATATTTAATTTATTTTTCTCTATGTATTTGAGATTTATGTGTTCGACATGTAAAAGTGCATTATTTTCTGCAAAAACAAAAATAATTGAAATTGAAATTTCCTGCCAAATGCGAAACGTCCCACCTTAAAAAGTGTACACCAAAATGCAAACAGATGGCATTAAAAGGTCAATTTCAGAAAAAAAGGATTTTTTTTCCTGTGCAATTTTCAAATTTTTTTTTCGTTCTAGGACCAACCAAGCAACGGAGGGTGATCAATCAACGCAGGAAGCGCCAAAATCAAACCGAATTGACTACTTTGAGATGACGTCTCGCTAACCACTAAACCATGAGCGACTTACTGGCTGGTCCATAACAACGACGACATCTCGTTTCTACATCCGCCTCAACGAAAGTTTTATCAAAAAAAACGGCCAAGCATTTTTCTCTGACGGATGGTCATTGTTCCATTTTAATTTTTTTATTTTTTGTTTTGTGTTCTTTTTTTTATCCGAAATCGAATAATGTATATTTTGTAATAAAAGTTGTTTTTTAGTTCTCTTTAAGTACTTGTAAAATACTAATAGTAGATTTTTAAATTAAAAGATTTTAATTATTCCATACGTATATAATTATGTGATGTATTTTAATCTACATTATAGCGAAATAAGTTCTTTTCTTCATTCTAAACAGATATTTCCAAAAATATTTCTTTTGTAAGATCTTTCTTATGTAAATAATATGAGTTAAAGTAAAATTGTGTAAATTACATATATAATTGTTTTATTTTTTGTTTCGTAGAATTAGCTTGGATTAGTATTAGAGTGACAATATGTATTTTCTTTTTTTGTAGAATGTTGACTATTATTCGAAAGTGTATTGAAATTGACAAAAAACGTTATTATTATCTAAATTTAAATGTTATACCAATAAGTGTAGGAAAAAAAACGCATATTATTTAAATTAAGAAATTGTTACTTGAAATTTAGTTGAAATTAATCTATAATCACTGAATTAGAAAACTTTTTAGCGTACCGATAAAATTATCTGTGGTAGAGAAGTATTACATGAAATTAAGGTGGTTCGTTTCTGTTATGGCGGGAAATTTAAATTTCAAACAGTTTTTCCTTAATGTTGAGCTACACCGGGTAACTAATATGAACGATAATGTAATTCGCCACAACCGTAGATCAAAATTTACGTTTTTTGTGGAAATTTTGAAACTAATGCACCGTATCGCTTAAATAAGTCAATAAACCGTTAAACTGATGTTTCTAGTGTTTATTGACTTAATTGTGTAATAAAGGCCTAATAATGCGTCAAATATTTTTAATAAATAACGTAAACGACTATCTCGCATTATCGCGAATCCCAATACCATTAACAATAGTGAGCCGGTCAAGCTACAAAATCGAAAAAACTGTTTGATAATTAATTTTCCCGCCAAAAGCAAAACGTACCACCTTAAATTCAAAACATGTCATAAAAGTAATAAAAAAGTACATTATATTCAATTAGAAAATAATATAATAATAATAATATAACCGTGGGATTATATAGAAACTTATAAAATATCAAATAACAGAGACCGTCCCTAGTTGACATCCGGACCGGACCAAAGACAATTCAACATTCATTAAAAAAAAACTATTTAGAAAAAAAAAACCACAAAACAGATATGTCGTATTTATAGTAGGTATCTTAGGCGAATAAATGAAATAATAATACGCGTTAGTTAGCTATTATAATACTATAATTCATCCTGATATATAACTCACAATTATATGGAATTTCCAACAGTAACGTTTACAACAATTGTATTATCGAATTTGGAATGAACAGGAAAACTAATAATTTTCCAATAAATGGATCCGTTTAATTATCTAAATGCGCGCTGAAATAGCTTTTAGAGGAAAATAAATAATGCGTACGACCGCAAAATGTTGTCACCATATATGATAATAATAATTCGACAGCTTGGGTTTGGTTCATACTATTAAATACCTTTTCGATGACTTAAACACTATTTAGATTAATATTTAAATTGTATTGCTCTGTCGTTCTAATACATATTACTCACCTTCTCACTATAAATACTTAGCTAGCACCGCTGATATAAATACAATTAAATATAAGAATAAATACAGTAGATATTCGATTATCCGGACTTCTGTAACACGGATTTGGTTTTTATCCGGATTGTCAACCTAGAGCAAAATATGTATGACTACTTATGATTGGACACTGTCTATATAACCAGAAAAAAAAATGCTACTTAATTACAGAATCAATGTTTAGTAGTCTTATTACACTTTTTCTAGATTTTACCCGACTTTTCAAATGGCGGCTGTAGGCAGCCATATTGGATTTCTGCAATAATGCAGTCAAGATTTGAAGTCATACGGCGATGTGTCCAACTGCATTTCTTGTTTCAGTTTTGTTCGCAGTCGGGTCTTTGTTTTTGTTTTTAAATAAAGGTAAAATTATGTACGTAAGTAGATAGTAATTTTACAAAAAACGCTTTTCGTCATACATTATTTTATCCGGATTATCGATAATCCGAATGACGTGCGACCGCAATCAGTCCGGATAATCGATTTTGCACTGTACCTAGTACGTTTCATGAACCAATATCCAAGTATACTTAATTTGTCGAACAAACAAATGTATGCAAAATACCAAGAATTATGTCCTAAGATTGAGTACCTTATAAATGCCATATTAAGCACTTCTTAATAAACTGTATAATTTTATATAATTAAGCTGTTTCACTTGCAAAAAATTTAAAAGTCCATTTTCCTAAAATATATAAAGTCTTGATTTCATACTTACTCGATTTAAATAATGTCCCAAAATCAAGAATAACTATCACCCACAATCGTTAAATGATAATTTAATGTAGAATTTTTTAAACAGCTTGTTTTATATAATAATATGAATGTTTCCATTTACCTAGCAAAGTAAAAATAATAATGCGTATGTAGAAATCAGCAAATATATATATGTATATGATTAAAAATTATATATTTTATACCTTAGGCTAGACTTAGACCAAAAGAACCCATCCATTTTCCATTTAATATTTGTACATTAATATAGTAAAAAGAGCTTTTGTATTAATTTTAATGCATAAAATTGGCATGTTATAATTATTCGTTGGATTAACTGTATATGTTTATAGTAAATATGTATACATTTATCTATCTATTATCGCAATAAAGAATTAAGTCAATCTAAGTCTTTCATTATTAAAATATAGAAATTAAGAGTTACCGATTCCGTAGACTGACGGAATCCTTGTTAATTGGCAGGATATATAGATTAGATCATTATCATATGTCCCTTGAGTTTTCGTTACAAAGATTTAACACTGTACTTAAAGTTTCTGAATTCTAGTCCCTGGCTTGTAATACTGATATGTACAGTTGTACATGTATATATATTTTATTAGCGCATGCGCAGTTGCGCACTCCTTCGGGATCGCCTGCCTTGCAATGAATGTGCGCGTGGTACTTAATTAAAACTTATGATATCTCCTAAGATATTAATAAGTAATGAGCAATTTTGTTCAAAATAATTTTCCGGATACTATTATGTATACTGTATTTATTGGTTTATGGATTAATATCATGTTTATGAAAACTCCTCTACAAATAATGCATTATTTTAGACCAAATTTGATTACCATATAAAAGATTATGGTGAATTAACCTTAAAAGATAGACATATGCTATCGCGGACTTTTTTTAGAACTTTTAAAGGGGAACAATTTTGTCATACATCATTTTTGCATAACTTTAACCGTTTACGCAACAAAAGCTCTTAGAAGCAGTATTTTTTTTCCCGTTTTGCCACATTCCTTATAGATGCTCCGCTCCTATTGATCGTAGCGTGATGTTATATAGCCTATAACCTTCCTCGATAAATGGACTATTCAACACAAAAATATTTTTTCAAATCCAACCAGTAGTTACTGAGATCCTGGCGTTCAAACAAACAAACTCTTCAGCTTTATATATTAGTACTAGCTGTACCCCGCCACGCTTCGCAGTGGCACATTCGCACATTCGCTGATATGTCACTAATGAAAAAAATAGATAAAAACAATCCTTGATGCGAATTATATATCATGCTAAAATTTCAGCTCGATCGGTGCAAAACTTTTTGAGTTTTTGAAGCGTACACAAACCAACATAACATTTTTATATATATATATATATATATATAGATTAGTTTAGATGTAGGGTATGTATCTCTGCGACAGTGTCCTTAACGTACATAATTAAAACAAATAATTCATTCTAAATTTAGGATACTACGTATATTATACAACGATGAGGCATATTCCAATGGAGAGTTAATTGCCTTGACTCCTTTGGAATAGTATTTAAAGGGGTACATGTAAGTACAGGCGTCAGTTTGGGTCACACCATACACTAATTAAGTACTAATTAGGCAACGGCATAGGCTCACACTGCTATAATGAAGTGGTTTCTCTTTTTCCTCCTCCTCTTGCAAGTACTGGCGTTGCTGCACATCACATCAGCTCAAGAGCTGGTGTTCCGGATTAACCAATGTCCACCAGGTAGCAGAAAATATGGGCGAATATGGTAAGCTTCGAACTCGACACCTTTGTTTTCGACAACTCGAAAAGTTTGTCTTTGGCAACTTTATTCTCGACAATTCGACAACTTTGTCCTTGGCAAGTTTGTTCTCGACAGCTCGACAATGTCACGACCATCGACTCGAAAAGAAGAAAAAGAAGAAGAGATTTAATTTAATTGTTTATTGAAGCTTTGAGTAGCATTCAAATAGTTATTTAAAAAATAAACAGCCCAGGGGGTTATTTAAGACTGATGGACAATTATTCCACAAGACCACTTTTATGGGATAAAAATTATCTTTTGCTTCATTGCAAAAGTATTTACCCGAGAATTATTTAAGAGGTAGGTATGTTATGTATGTTATCCACCAATCCGGACCGCGCCCCTGTGGTGGATTATGGCCTAACCCTCCTTACGAAAGTGAGGGGAGACCCGTGCTCAACAGTGGGACGATATGGGTAGATGATAATGAGTGTACTAATACTGACTTAATGTTTCTTGTTCCAGCGCTCCTGATACATAACAGTTTCGATACATGCATTTCACATTTTGTCCATACTAAAAAGTAACGTAACGTATTTTCATTTTAAAGCGGCGGATCTCATTGGACCAGTGCACGATATCGTGCTTTCAAAAAATCTCAATAAAACAAAGTTGTCCAAATTTTCATGTTTTATTCCTCTTGAGAAACCTTGTTAAATCCCAATTTCTCGAGTTAGACAAGACGTTCTACGTACCCGCAGCCCCGAAAAAAGGCGTCCCGGTGGAACACCCTGGGGTTTATTGGATATACCGTCAGGCAGCTGGCGGGAAGTCCCACATAACCACCCGGTCCTACCCCGGGCCTGGTGGTATGCGTACCTAATACATTTCTCAGGTAAAAAAAAAGGGTTTCTATCCGTCCGTTTCCCCGGATTTGTCCTAGTTATGGGGGACGTCGTTCGTTTCGTAGTTTCCTAGTTTCGTTGAAGGAAAACATCGTAAGGAAACCAACTACAATTAGAGCCATCTGTGCCTCGCAGTTTACCCCACCTTAACTATTATGCCAAAGGAACCGTTAATTACAGACTTACAGTATCTGTATACTAAATTTCCTCAAAACCCGTTCAGCCGTTTAGGCGTGAAGTGGGGCAAAAATACACACACAAATTTCATTGGTGAAAACCGCATCGAAATTCGTTGCGTGGTTTAGGAGGAGTTAGCAGATATACCAGACAGACAGACAGACGTGGTAATCGTCTTGGTTTTATCCTATGTAATGAATCTTCTTTACCAAGAAAACCTTTCTTGCCCTTTCCCCCTTTACCCTTTTTCTTTACCAATGATGCCCTCAAAAAAAATTAGAAGAATTGCCCAAAAAGTTGGAAAAATTGGGAAAAACTGAAAGTACTTTTTTGTGTGATTTCTCGATCTTCAATTGTTTATTTTCGTGTGAAATGATAACTAGATTTACGCGGCTGAAACCGCGGGGCGCAGCTAGTTTGTTATATTATTGAGATTCTTAGGGTAAATGCGTTAGGCCGGCATAGCTATTAACCCAATACCTACCCAGCTGATAATCCAGTCAGACGGGACAATGCAATGACGTCAACAAGGAAATATAGGGGACAGAGATACTAAAACTGGGTTATATAAACGTACACCAATACACAATAGGTTTCAGTTCGGTCATTCCAACACAATGAAGTGGTTTCTTTTATTCTTTATAATTGTGGCAATGTTTGGGGTGCTCTATGCGAGCTCACGACACCCACGTCTCGGACGAGCAACCCTGCAAGACGCTGCAGCGGAACCTGAAGCAAGAATTGTCAAGAGAAATGCTATATTTGGGGCGATAAATACTGGAGAGGTCGGCGATTGTCCTCGTGGAGCCATTCAGATTGGCAAAACGTGTCTTAAGTCGTAAGTGTCTATAATTATCTACCTACCTATAAACGTAATAAAAACTAAACCCTCAGCTTGACTCAGCTGTTCAATGTTTTATTTTGAGTCTGGGTTTTTGTAGGACCCGTGGTGGTCGTTGTTACTGATTTCCTAGATGAAGGGAATTCTAGTTAAGGTCAGGATCTAACCCCTAACTAGCATCAACGAAGTTCCTCTACGAGGGTCATGCTCCTACAAAACGTTCCATTTTGTGAACATCGAACATGGAACAGCTGAGTCCGGCTGAGGCTTTAGTTCGAACAGCTGATTCTGCATTAAACTAATTGACTTAATTATAATTAAAAAAAAATTATCCGACTGCTGAAACCACATGTTTGTGGTTAACTAGCAAAGCAGCAAGCGAAAACACACCTGGTGCGCGTACTCGCACTGCTGTATTGTCGATTTTATCACACCAGTTGTGTGCGCCCGCACTGCTGATTGAGTTTAGTTACGACGCAATGCCGATAGCATAGTAAACGCACACGTTGCGTGCAGATTCGCAAAAGTGCCAAAAAATAAAGCGGTTCTGCAATCAACGTGTCAAATAAATATTCTTATGTTTTTCTTTTTTGTTTCAGGAGTGAATCGTTTGATGCAAACACTTTGTTTGTATAACCTCATTACCTACCTGACACACACATGTATTTTTTAATAAATACAACGTGATTATGATATAATATTATTATATCCAACATATTTTTAACAGACACCTACTATGATAGGTTATTTGAGGATATTATTGTAATATAAAATTAAATTTATATTGTTGCATTATTTTCTTAAAGCAAATACCTATTCCTTACTTTATCCTATAAGAAAACAATTTATGTAAGTATAATACTCCTAAGTAGGTAGTACCAAACTGACAGTGTAAAGATTTTACGCTGTGATCAGTAACAGATCCAATGGGGAGGGGAGAGGGGGGAGGTAAGGGACGCGAGCCTCTTCCAAAACAATAATAATTATACTGTACCACACTATACTATGTCTGTCTATATCTATCTGTATTTTAAGCCCGTAATTGCATTACGCAAATACACACTCTATTTTCGTGATTAATGATATTCTATTCTAATCTTGACACTTATCCGGAAACAGTAATGCACGGACTATAACTGTATTAACTGTTATGGTTTCTGCTATTTCTATTACCCCTTATTTACTAGACACAGGCGGGTCTTTATCGCGCGACGATTAGTATCAAAACATAATTTTGACTGCCCTTGACGTTTCGAACTTTCGATCAAGTTAGCTACATTGAGTGTGGTCGCGAGAAAACTGGAGAATGCGGGTAGGTATCACCGTCGACAGCGGCGGGTGTTGTTTCCAACTACCCGCGCTTGATCTTGTAAAACATAACTGTCATGACTCACTCACGACACACAACACAGTATCCGAAGTCACATTAGAAGATAAATCGCGCCGCAAATATTTGCTAATAACTGGACCCGTCTGTGTCAAGTAAATATAAATTCAGTACGGAAAAGCTTAAGAACTTTTAGTTACTCCTTAGTCGAGACGCAGTAGAGCCTATATCACCTAGGTAGCTAACTAAATATAACTCGATATTTTAACTATTTTTGATAAAATAACGGAAGAAAATGATACTGGCTCAGTGCACAAATCTTATGAATCCAAAACAAAAAAAAGTAGCTGGTGTCACTGTCACTATCAGTCAGTCTCGCTCGGTCCACGTCGTCGTCCTTCCGTCAAATTTCAAATGTCACGCAGTCAGCAGGTTTGTTTTTTCGCATGTTTTTTTTAACAAATTCGTCTTGTTTTGAAATTAAAAACTGAATAAAAACCCATGAACTAATGACTTTATGGACAATCAACATTGGCGTCAATGCATGAAAACGAATTAACAGGTATCGCATTGTAATACTAAAGTTTATTGTTTCTTTTCGTCCCTACTTTTTAATGTTGACATATAATAATTTTATTTTTATTTATTTATTAATATAGCACAGCCACATCGTACACATTAATACATAATTAGATGAGTAAGGACAAGGTACAATTCTGATGTGTACGACAAGTACGGCGTACATAACATTCACCGTGGGTGCTCGATGAGCAAAAAACAAGTTTCAATATGAGTACGTAGTTTAAACAATAATAAGGAAAATAAGAAAATTAATGAAAAAAAGAATTTAAATTTTTGTTAATTACAAATAAAATAAAATAAAGAAAAACTTAAATTAAACATATTAGTCATATTAGTCTTCTGGAGGTCTTTGTAAGTATGGACTGAAGTGGGTTAGAACTTTGCGCTTGAAGCTAGGTAGAGAGTCATGGAAAACATCGAGATCAGGTAATTTGTTGGCTAGTTCATTGTATTCGTTGCAGATACGAGTTGAGGGGTTTTGTAGACCTAGGTTTGTGCGAGAAAAAGGAGTGTGAAATATATTGCGAATAGGGTTTCGTGGATATTTGTGAGGAACATAAAGAGGGAATTTCTCAATTATTTCGCTGACGTTGATTTTGCCATTTACGACTTTATGCAAAAAACACATGTCAATACATTTTCGTCGGTCACTTAGATTAGTTAATTTGAACTTCTCGAGTCGCTGGTTATAAGGATGTCTATGTGAAAAAGTGGGAGTTTGAAAAGCTAGATATCTGGTAAAAGCACGCTGTAGACTTTCAATACGTTGGGAGTGTACGCTGTAAAATGGGCTCCAAATGATGCTCGCGTATTCGGTGTGGCTGCGCACTAATGCCTTATATAATAATAGTTTCGTTCCTGGTTTAAATCCACGACTGTTGCGTTTTATAAACCCTATCATCTGAGCGCTTTTGGATACGACGTTGTTTGTGTGAGATATAAAATTGAGTTTGCTGTCCAATATCACACCTAGGTCGCGAATTTCTTGGACTTCTGTTAGTTGTGTGGTGCCACATTTATATGTAGAAACAAGGGCCTTCTTTTTCCGGGTAAATTTTATAAAAAAACTTTTATTGACATTAAGAAACATTCTATTTGAGAGGCACCAGTTTAAAATGGAATTTATATCTTTTTGTAAATGGAGGGAGTCTAATTGAGAGTTAATGTTTTTGTATATTTTAATGTCATCGGCAAATAAGGACATTTTGCAGTGATGTATATGTTGTGAGATATCATTTATAAATAGTAGGAAAAGAGTCGGACCCAGATGGGATCCTTGTGGGACACCGGACTCAGCTAAATAAAATTTAGATTCGGAATTGTTAACGGCGACTAGTTGAGGTCTTTTCGAAAGGTACGATTCAAACCATTTAAGCAAGGATCCACCGATACCGTATTGCGATAACTTTTGCAAGAGAATTCTGTGGTCTACCTTATCAAATGCACTGCTGAAGTCGAGGTAGGCCACATCTACTTCACCCCCATTGTCAACAGTTAGAGATATGTCCGAGACGAAAGTGATTAAGTTAGTTTGAACAGATCGACCATGCCGAAATCCATGTTGGGAGTCGGTCAAAGCATTGTCTACATGTTTATACAACAGGGGGCATATAAGAGATTCAAATAGCTTAGAGAAACAACTGAGAATAGATATAGGCCGATAGTTCTTGACGCTGTTATGGTCTCCTTTCTTAAACACTGGTACGATGCGAGCCTTTTTCCATTCAGAAGGAAAAATTCCGTCATCCATGGATCGATTAAATATAATTGTCAATGGAAGTGTAATAGCATTAATGCATCGTTTTACAAATAGAGGGGGAATGTTATCGCAACCAGAGCCCTTCTGGGGGTCGATATTTGAAATTAGTTTACGTGTTTCGGACTCTGCAAAATTTAGCTTAGCTAGGTAGTTGTCGGAATTTGGTACTATTTGGTTATCGGGTGTATCAGAAACAGAACTAGGTGTGTATACAGATGAGAAATGTGTGGCAAATAAGTTAGCAATGTCAGGGTTTGTTTGGGCGACTGTGTTATCTAACTTCATCTTTGCAGGCAAGGCGTTTAGAACACTTCTCTTATTTTTAATATAGCTCCAGAAAGGTTTTGGCCCCTTGGAGATACCTGATTCTATTGTGTCTTTGTATTTTTTAAAGCATCCATCATATAGCTTGTGACAACGGTCTCTCAATATTTGGTATTCATAATAGTCACGAGGGTTCTTGTAAGTTTTAAATCTTTTACGGATCTTTTCCTTTTCTTTGAGTAGTTTGGTTAATGGTTTACTAAACCAAGCAGGGAATTTAGGTTTGTTGTTGGAATTTCGTTTAGGGACATATTTATCTATTACTACTTGCAAACTATCATAAAATACAGTCACCATTACATCAACATTCTCACAAGTGCCGAGCTCTTCCCACCAGTCCACACTTAGTAAATCAGATACAATACTTTCATAGTCACCCTTAAAAAAATTGTAAACATTGCGGGCTTGTGGACGGCTGTTAGTTACAATTGTTAGTGGTAGGCTTAACAACAAACTGGGGTGTTTATCATCTAATTTCGTTAAAATATCTATGCTATTGGTGACTTCAACATTTGGTATGTTTGTTATAATTAAATCTAGCATTTTATTATCACAGTTGTTAATGCAATTAACCTGGTTCAAATTATTCAGCGATAAGAAGTCAATAAAGCAATTTCCAATTTTAGTATTATAGTTTGCAGGAGTCATGTGGGAACAATTAATTTCCTTAGTCCATTGAATGAATCCTAGGTTGAAGTCACCTAGAATTACTATATCATTGGTATGATTGAGTACAAGATCAACTGAGTCCAGAAAGCTGCTAACAGACTTCAGATTAGCTGGTGGTGGTAGATAGACAACACACAGTGCAATTTTTTTCATGATTTTGTTAACTTCTAAGTTTATAATGATCCATAAGGTTTCGTTACTATTTTCCCACATTGAGACTCTAAATGATGGAACATCACGTGACACAGCTATCAAAACCCCACCACCATCCCTTTTAGTGTGTCTACTACAGACTCGATCTCTGCGGTAAATTACATAGCGAGAGTCAAAAACTTCTTTATCTGAGATGCTTGAATTCAACCATGTTTCTGTAAAAACAATAACTTTATAGTTACATTCCAGTACATTTCTAAACAAATCTTCTGTTTTAGTTCGCAATCCTCTTACGTTTTGATAATATATGTCTAACATTAAAAATAAAAATATTACTTTACTTATAGAACTATGAGGTTAAAAAGAAACAAGTAATTTAGTTCCTTACTAAATTAAGTAAAAAACTAATAATAATCTGGAACAGTCGTGTTTCCTATTTAATTTGATCAAGACCTTCAAGGTTCTTGATTATCAAGGCTTGACTAAATTCGTCCTTTCGGACATAAATGCGCCCATTTCGGGTCCATACAAACTTATAACTAAACTCTTTCCCCTTCTTCCGGGCTGCAGCATGCAGCGATTTGTTGGCAGGCGTTAGGTGTTCAGATACGAACACAGGCCTGCGGGTGCCTCCGATTCCCATGTGATGAGAACTCAGTTTCTCGTTGGGATTTTTCTTGTTGAACTGGGACACGGCGGCTAGAATTCCATCACGATGACGTGGACGATGAATAATGCTTAGGTCGGCTGTAAACTGTCTGGAAGTAGTAATCTAGAAAAGAATAAAAGTATGTTTTAGCCTATCCAAGTATCCACATTTGTGGCCAAATATGATCAAGATCCTAACTAGTGCAGTGCAGTGTGCAACTATTGCATTCTTAATTATATAGCTCTAGTATATAGTCTCTTCATGTCATAAGAAGATTTGTTTGTTCCAGAACTGCTAACAAAATGGATGCCGGGAAATACGGTATTCAAGTAACACTAATAAATAACAATGTTGATGTGCCTCGTAAAATGTTTAAACAAGAATGGAATAGTATAGAAGTAAAAGTGGAACCAAGGGATGAGGACAGTCTGAAGCTTCTCATAAAGAAAGAGAAAGAAGTAATCAACAGAACAACAGACAATTTGAGTTTAAATAGCATTATAAAAAAAGAGTTAATCTTTGAGCCGGAAATTGTAGGTGATGAAAATATTTTGACGGATATTAAACAAGAAATAGTTAACGGAGCATTGGAAGAGTTGTATAAAGATCATGTTGTTATTAAGGAAGAGTTAGTCGTAGGACCTGAGGTTATTCAGAAAACTATACCGCCTTCCACTGTACTATGCAAAAAAGAGCTTGATGAATGCAGTACCAAAAAACAAAAAAGCTGTAAAAAAGGCCATAATAATAAATCTAATATGCATAAATGCCTGTATGTTTGCGATTACTGCACGAAAACATTTGACCAAAGAGAGAAAATCAATCAACATATGAATCAACATGTGCCGAGTAAAAATAAGTGTCATGTTTGTGGTAAAAGCTTTTCTTTCCGACAGAACTTGGCCCGACACTTAACTATACACTCGGGGAAGAAACCTCACAAGTGCCTCCGCTGCAACTTATCCTTCTCTAGAAAAGACTATCTAAAAGTTCACACTCGGAGATATCACTCAAAGGCATCTGATCAGACAACGGAGCAAGGAAGCTCTTGTGATCTTTGCAACAAGGCGTTCTCGACTAAATTCAGCCGTGATCACCACATAAAGTTTGCTTGTCCCAAAAACAAAAATAAAAAGAAACAAGAGAGAAACAAGCTATACGTGTGCGATATTTGCGATAAAAGTTATATTTACAGAACGTCGTTAGCGTCTCATATTAAATTACGTCACGGGGATGATAAAGTCCGCCCTCTGCACCAATGCGATTACTGCGGAAAGGAATACATGAAAAAACACAATTTACAGTGTCACATGCTTGCACAACATTTGAATATGAAATCTTATGAATGCAGGATATGCAAAGAAAGGTTCACGTGGCACTCTGCTTTGCGGTTACACGAGAGGAAGGAGCATGGAGATTTTTAAAAGACTTTTTCTCCAAATTCGAGGTGGGGACAGTGTGACTGGGATTGATCGATGTCTGGCTTGAGCTTTTTATAAATTTACCTCAGCTAATATTTTCTAGGCTTGGGGTCAGTTGGGGTCAATTGTGAATTTACCCCTGATAACTTCTAGGCTTGGGGTTAGTTAGGGAGAATTGTAAATTTGCCCCTGGCAATCTCTAGGCTTGGGGTCAGTTGGGGAGAATTGTGAATTTACCCCTGGCAACCTCTAGGCTTGGGGTCAGTTGAGGAGAATTGTAAATTTGCCCCTGGCTACCTCTAGGCTTGGGGTCAGTTGGGGAGAATTGTGAATTTACCCCTGGCAACCTCTAGGCTTGGGGTCAGTTGGGGAGAATTGTGAATTTACCCCTGGCAACCTTTAGGCATGGGGTCAGTTGGGGAGAATTGTGAATTTACCCCTGGCAACCTCTAGGCTTGGGGTCAGTTGGGGAGAATTGTAAATTTACCCCTAGCACCCTCTAGGCTTGGGGTCAGTTGGGGAGAACTGTGAATTTACCCCTGGCAACCTCTAGGCTTGGGGTCAGTTGGGGAGAATTGTGAATTTACCACTGCCAACTTCTAGGCTTGGGGTCATTTGGGGTGAATTATTGTAAATTTACCAATCCTTAAGTCTTTTAATTATATGTATAAAGATTTGGGTTTATTTCTAACATTTTCGCACTGTCCGCTTCGGGGTACGATGGAAGAACACATCTTGACTATTACATGTGCCTTATGTATAATTAATTAATTTTACCATGTTTATTGACAATGTATAGGTCTTGATTTGTTTTTTTTTTAATTTGGTTTTAGTCATGGACGGCATATTAATTATTTAATGTTACACCAATAAGAATTGAATTATTTACTGAATGTTTATGTATAGGCAGTAAAAAGTTTAAAGATAACATTTTTATCAAAAATATTATAATAATATCTATATTTTAAAAATCTGTTATTTAGTTATTTAAAAGATATTGAAATGATTTTAATTATGCTATTATTAATATTAATTTGTTTTAAATTGTTATGTTATAAATGTAAGAACAAAATACTGTTTTGATAGACCATAACTTCAAAGATATAATATAAAAACATAGTTTTCCTGTCAAATCTGGATTTTGCTTTTGCAGTGACTGCTGTTAAGGCCAGGTATGGCGCTTACCACCAGGTGAACGACTGCCTCATCTCGTTTCTCAGAAACAACAAAAAGTTAAAAGATGGTGATATTTATACTAGTATATAAGGTATATTTAGGTTATAGTAACTATATAAAGGTGTACCTACACTGCTCACTAAGTATGTTCTTGCATGCTATTTTCTCATTAAATTTTAATCATTTCTCTTTATACTAACTTAATACTAAGGCGCAAGACAAATCAATGCGGCGCATCGTGCGGCACTATCATTGATATACTTTCATTAAAGGGACAGCGCCGCGTGGCGCTGTTCAAAATTTATGAAAGTGACAGCGCCGCGCTGCATTGATCTGTAACTAAGTGCAATTAAAAAAAAACACATACAATATATTTTTATCACTAGAATAGAACTCTGTTTATTGAAATCAAGACAATAAAAAAAACATTTGGGTATTTAAAATACAAACTTTATTATTTTCCTTTCATTTGTAGGTAGGTAAAGTACCTAAGTCGTGAGGCTCGATATAACACACGTGTTATGACGTCTCTCGCCGCCTTTTCCATATAAAATGTGTCAAAAGACAGCAAAGTCTGTCTTACGCTTTATAAAGTCTTGTCTGTCCTACTATAGTATTATAATAACAAAAATAACTGTCTGTTTATGCTCATTTCACCGCTGAAATCCTCGAACGGGGGATTTTCGAATTTGTATTTCATATGGAGATAGTTAAAACGGTTTATCCCCATAATCCCTACCAAGTTGTCCCCACCGGGGGATTCTAAAAACAGGTCCCCATAATCCCCACAAATATTTGAATGCTGCTTGGTGGGAATTATGGAAGCCCTTTTTGGACAGTGTCATAATTCCCCTGGTAGGATAGCTTGGTGGAGACTATGGGAATAAACTGTTTGAACACTGGGGAAGGACATAATAATACTTTAGTTTTCCGCGCGGGCGAAGTCGCGGGCAAACACTAGTAGATTAATACATTTAAAACTATATCATCACGGCAAATGTGGCAAAGATCATCAGTAGTGTAGATGTGACAATTTGCGTCGCGCCACTGCCTTCTATTATATGACTTCCGGTGAGGTAGATGCCAAGATGGTTAGCTACTGCTAACTTTACCTCTTCTAGTTCTGTGGTTTCGTTCAGTACCAGGGGCCTGAAAAAAAAGAATGTTATTATTAAGTTGACTGCTGAAGCGGTTTTAACTTCATCCTTTACGGTTTGGCTTGGGCTTGGGGAGGGCGACGAAGGCTACCTAGTAGCATGGCTCGTCAAATGGCATAGTCAAACCTTTAATTAGCTCGATTTGATTAGGGGGATTTCCGGGAAAAATCTGGAAATCCCCCTCGGGGGATTTCTGAAATAATCCCGAAAATCTACAAAAGCGAGTAAAGTTTACACGTTTTTACTAAATCACTTTTAAAAATTTAGTCTACTAAAGGCATGAATAGTGTAACCCGGCCTTTGGCATAGCAAAAGCGTGGCTTAACCTTTGCTATGCGTTAGCAACTGGGGCTGTAAGCTTTTCGCGAATCAGTAAATTTATATACAATTTACATTGCATTGGAAAGACGAGAATAAAACGGAAATCCTTAAACGCGTGACGCGTTATTCCTTACTGTATAGCTCTACAGTGGGACGCTTCCGGCACCACGTAGACTGGTGCGAGGGGGGTCGCGTGGGTCGAATTGGGCCCCATGGGGGACCACGGGTCGTGTCCCCCCACGACAGACACCACGTTGTCAGGCAGGTGGGTCCATCCTGCGAAGAACAGGTTGGTGCGCTCGATGCCGGAGCGGAGGAAGGGCTCATCGAAGCTGGGGACAAGAAACAGTTTTTTGTTTTATCACCATTTAACCAGAATTTGATGTAAGTGGAAGCGACGATGTGGCCAAAGGTGTAGCACCTCTTCACCTCATACCTCTTGTCATATAATTGGATGTATTTGCAAGGAAACGCAGACGAAGGCAAAGCATTCCATACCTTTAGAGTTTTTAAAATAAATGCGGACGCAAGGTTCTTCAGCCTCAAAGGTGTTTCCTTCATGAAAAAGTTGTCGCCTTGCCGATTGTTGTTCATATAAGACAAGTGTTTGACTTGTTGAAATGCTATATTATTGTCTACTTAGCTAACATGATGACGGTCTCCGTGATGTAAGTTTGTAAAAGTACCTACTTAGGTTCCTTTCGATTCCTACAATAAGATAAGTTTATAATAGCGCCATCTAGTTACTTTACAGCGCATGTGTTTACCAAGGTTACTTCTTACGTTGCATAAGGCGTGTGCTAGTTAATAGTACCATACGTTATTGCTAGATGGCACTATTCGACATTTATGAGAAACTAAAACTGTAATAATTTTTGTTTACAACCAGCTTACCCTTTTGAGGTTTCAGTTATTATAATATTTACTATTTAGTAGAAGCGTCCCGCGGCTTTACCCGTGATTTAAGCCACAGCCATAATATCATTTATTTTATAATAGGAACAAACCAGTAGAGGGTTTCAGGGAGTTGGTGTACTGCTTCCCGCTGGGATCGTAGCATGTGGGAAGATGTAGTCTCTGCCTATCCCAACGGGAGAAAGGCGTGACCGTATGTATGTATATTATTCAAAGTAACTCGTTACTTAGTACGGACGAACCAGTCGTTCACCTGATGGTAAGCGCCACGCCTGCCCATAACAGCTACAGTGCCCAGAACTTCCCATTACAAAAACATCGGTTCCAGTAATGTCACTGGAAACAGTGCCCTTTAAACTGGAACACAGTGTGTACACAGTCCTGCTTGGCGCATATCTGACAAAGGTGTGGTACTACCCCAGGCGGACTCTTGCAGAAGAGCCTTACCACTACATAAAGGCATAAAGTAGTAGATATAACTGGAGTGTAAGTGGTATTGGGACATAAATTCCGAACCATTCCCTGTTCCTTCTGTTCCGCCACTGTGAGCATCGAGCAAAAATAATATTGTTTATGTTACGAAGGCACCTAATGAGATGAAAAACCGCAAATAATGTCGGATAGGTAATGTTTTATTTGTCACTTAATTGTTCGAGGAAAATTACTGTTTTGAGTACCTACCTACCTAAATCAATTAAGTAAACCTAGTGAGACTCTAAAGATTTTGTAATATTACATTTGATCGGGCTCAGGGGCATTCACTGGGAGAGGCATACGTCCAGCAGTGGGCCAATATGGGCTGAAGATGCTATAGGTTGCTGCAATAGCCGTGTCTAGGGATCGAACGTTAAGTTTGTGCTTTACCTTAGTTTGTTTTTTAGTTAGAGCAAAATTAGAGGCTTTCTGACATACAGGTTTGTACGGAACCCTAGGTGCGCGAGTCCAACTCGCGGTTGACCGGTTTTTTTTGGTACTTGGCTAGTTGAGCGCGAGCAGCCTCGCGAGGCCTGCCGCGCAAATCAAATGTTTGGTCCGTCAGGACGTGCCTCGCCCGAGGCGAACGCACGTGCTGCCTCTTCCGAGCGCGAGCCTTAGCCGCGCGAGGCTGCTCGCGCAGTCAGTACGCGGCTATTAGGGAACCGTTACTTTTTCAGTGATCATAGCTATGGTTAGTCTACTTACTTGATCCCGAAGAAGTCCTTGCACATCTGGTGGTAGTACTCCAGCGGCACGGTGTTTTGGAAGAAGTGGTGGTTGCCCGTGGTGGTTTGGTACCAGCCGTACTCTACGCAGGTCTGGTACGTCCACAGCCGCACTGGAATATATTTTTATTATATCATAATAATTAACGTTTGCCTTCCAAGGAGAAGGTTGTTAGTTCAAATCCCAATGTGTTTCTTGTAAAACTTATGTACGTAATTATCACTCACTCTTCGGCGTAGGAGAACATCGTGAGGAAATCTACATACCGAGAATTATTTCGGAGGTAGGTATGTTATCCACCGATCCGAACCGGGCCCCCGTTGTGGATTAAGGTCTAACCCTCCTCACGTAATTGAGGGGAGACCCGTGCCCAGCAGTGGGCCGGTTAGGTTAGATGATGATGATGATGATGAAGTCAACATTATTTTATTTGACGGAACGTCTTTGGCTTCATTATACATTTATTTAGAAAAATGGATGTTGTTCCATAAAGATTCGCCATCCCTGCTCTGTATCTTTGCTAAAATTGTACTCACAGTTTTTGTAAATAAGCTAATTTCATTACATTTCATAAAGCATTATAATCTACTGAAAAGATCAGCTCGGAGAATGAACCTTGTTACCGGATTAGCCGTTGAAATATGCCGTTAAGCCGAGATGAGCCGGCAAGTGACGCGGCTTTGTAATGTAGCGCAGGACATCTGCAAATCAAATGACGGCCACTGCCGACTGCGCGACATACGGCCGTAGAGAACGGCGATCCTTTTAGAACTTTATGCGCTGTTGAAGCGATCCCAAAATATTCACATTAATTTATGAAAAACATTGAAATTGGTTCGATAACTTATTTTACACTAGCAAGCGCTCGCGGTTTCATTCGCTTATACTTATATCCCTCAGGTAACATTGATTTTTACGCGATAAAAATTAGCCTTTGTTCTAAAGTATCTGTATAGTAAATTTGATTTGAAATTTGGCGTGAAGAGAGGACACACAAACGCACAAACGGATTTTGATGAAATTTTGAATGTTGATACTTTTGGTACTGGACTAAAACATAGGCTACTTAACATCAGCGACTGATCAAGAGTTCTGACCGCCCTAGGCTTATGAAGGACCCCCGTCCCAAATCCCAAGCTTTTTCAGTCCACATCGCATTTAGTTTTAGTGTTTTGTCTCAAATTGTCTCGGTCTAGTTGAAATATGTAGGGTAGAGCAATGACGCTAGAATAATAGTGCATTGGAAGACACGATTTCAGCCCCCCCCCGATACTCGCGCCCTAGGCTGCAGCCTAATTAGCCTAAGGGTTAATCAGGCCCTGCTTATATTCCCGCAAAAATAATCCGTTCTTTTGGGATAATTAATAGTTAACATTGGTAAAACCGCGCGGCCCTGCTTGTGCTGTCTATTTTTAACGCCCGTGTGTTCGCTGGTCTCGTGCATAATCCGTGTTCCTGACAATTACAGCAATCTACATTGCAAATAGGGTGCATCTAAATAATAATCTATTCATGGGGTCCCTCTCACTCTTATAGTACAGACGATGGAATAGTCCGTCTCTTTCTACCGATGGGTTTTGGGCATACGCCAAATGAAAATTTGGTGGAGTTATGTTATTCATTTATCGATCGCGAACGCCACCGCACAGTGGGCGCTACTTTTAACTTGTTTATCTCGACATTAAATAAAGGACTTGTTTTTTTAATGAGAATAGACAAGCATTTGACCGCAGTCTCACCTGATGGTAAGTCATGACGCGGTCGACGGTGAAGCATACTTGCCTAGAAGATACCTGTTCACTGTCGACTTGAAGACTTCCAGATTATAGCCAGTGCCGGATTAAGCAAGCGCGGGGACCGTAGCAAATTATTTCAAAGCCCTTGATCTACTATGGGTTCTAAAGTATAAAGTCGTATAAAACAATTGTCTTAATAGGAAAAGTGTAACGTTTCACGTTTTGGTGACATCAAGTTAATTTGGTATACCAAATCTTAACAAGTTTCCGTAGCAAATTCCTGCTCTTGCTACCTACGTGGTTAATCCGGCACTGCTTCCAGATAATAGCTCTCGGGAAACTAAAGACGCTGGGAAGGCGTTTTATTCTTTCGCTGTCCGCTGTCCACTTCGCTGGTCTTGGAGAACACTTACTGACTGACTGAGGATGGTCATAGCTGGTGTTGGTATGCGCTGCCACCACCTCCGTGTACCGTGTCTCTATGCAGGGCTGCGTCCACTCCTGCGAGGTGATCCAGTTGGCCAGGCTCTGCACAGGATCTGTGGACGGAGAACAATGAGCGATTTAATTTACTATTTTTTATGTGGGAACCCTAAACACACTTGTCCATTGGAATTAGAATTACAGCTTACATTAGATATTATTCCACCATTAATAATTAAATACGCAACTAATATCTTATTATGATGAATTCTTTCGAAGGTATGTGATCCACCAATTCAGACCGGGCCCCCTTGGTGGACCATAGCTTAATACTCCTCACCAATGTGAGGGGATACCCGTGCTCAGCAGTGAGCTGATATGGGTTGATGATGATGATATTATGTTGACAGTGAAAGTTACCAGTTCCATCCATCAGCACCGCGCAAGCTTCAGGAATGTCTCCCGGGGTGGCGTACTGTACCAAGTAGGCGAAGGTTTCCTGGATGCCGAACCAGAAGAACGTGGCGACGTCCAAGGGTGTGGTGGCGGAGAGCGTGGTGCAAGTGCTGCGAATGGACAAGAAAATGTTTAATCGAAAAGCTTTATTCATTTAAAAGAAATTAGATCAGATTTGATATACGGCGATGTGCCACTGTTAGTTGGTGAACATTCCATTTTCACGAAGCGATTTGCCTCCACATTCATAATGAATCCCGCGAAGGAGTGGAACTCCTTGCCTGAGCCTGTGTTTCCCGATAGTTACAACCTGGAAGTCTCCCAGTCATGATTGTATAGTATACTTATAATTCTGAAATATTAATTGAAACCTGTTGAGCTGTTTCAGTACCTATGCATGACAAACAGACGGACAAACAGACAACAGCCATTTTCACTTAAATTTCTGTTTTTTTTTTTAAATCTCAGACAGACACATTAATTTTATTATTTTATTAAAGGAGACCCACTTAAACATTTGTGACACCGTGGCGGGCCCGGCGGCTGTCTCCAGTAACTCCACGAGCCGGGACATCCCTGTCGTCACCCTGGACAAACACTCCGCGCCGCCTTGCTGAGCGATCGCCTCGGTTATCACTTCCACGTATTCTGGAATACAAGCCAAGTTAACCAAGTAAGTATCATCTCTCTCTGTCACTCGCCAGGGAACATCATCCACCCCTCTCACTCATCAGGGAATTTTACACTCGTGCAAGGGACACTTGGTGACATAGCATTATCTATCCCTCTCACTGACCAAGGAACATCATCTATCGGTCTCACTAACCAGGGAAGTTCTCCTGTGCCTGCAATGGCCCTCTATCGGAGAAATCTGCTTTAATTAAGTGCTAGTAATCCAGCTTTAGGCAGGTAGATTCATATATCTAGCTCTTTCACTCACTAAGTAACGCCAGTCATCCATCTCTCTTACTTATCAGGAATGTTTTTCAGTTCATCCAAGGCCCCAGAAGCTGCCATTGTTGAGAAGCGGATAGGCTAGTTTTGGCCACATAGTATCTTTTATCTCTCTTCCTAAACAAGGAAATATCGTCCAACTCACCAGGGAAGTCCTCCTGTGCGTGCAAGGGACCGCTATCGGAGAAAGCTCCGTCGATGAGGTGCGGGTAAGCGAGCTTCATCCAAGTGGCCATGCTGCCGGCGTAGGAACAGCCTACCAGGACCACCTTGCCGCTTCTGAGAACGCATTAATGGCTATCAGTAGCCTGATTCCCTCCAGGATGCTCTTAAGCTCCAGTTCGGTGAGTTGATCAACTGTTTTTGGACTTGAGAGATGTTGTGGCTATCAAGTCACGGATTAGGTGGTCTGAACAAGCTATTTAGCTTCTCTGGATCTGGTGCTCGTGGTGGATTAAGGCCTAATGAGGGGAGACCCTCTCAGCAATTGGCGGACATCGACTGATGAAGATGATAGCAATTTTATAGACCCTTTTGAGGTCCCAACGTTGGGACCGTGGGGCCTATCGGGCCGTGGTTTTAGTATAAGGGAAATGCTAACCGTAGTGGAACTTACTTGTATATTCCATGCTCGAACTCGTCACTCTTGACGTACTGGATGAACTGTGCCAAGTCGCCCAGCGCCTGGTCCACCGTCAGGTAGCGAAGGTTGCCCACTGAGGTGTCTCTGTGAATGAACAATTGATATTCAAAGGGTCCCATGTTCCAACATGTTTTTAAGGGGGGTAAGCGCTACCCCTGCCCATAACAATTACAGTGCCACCCAGAACTTTGCATTGCATAATCTTGCGCGGCATCGCACTGCGCTCGTCACCCTAAGATATCGGCTCCAAAGTCTCATATGCCAAAAGAAAAGTAGTAGCGACTCTTATTTTCGCATCTATTTCATTTTTAACCGTCTTCAAAAAAGGAGGAGGTTCTCAATTCGACTGTATTTTTTTTTTTGACAATTGTTTATGAAATTCATTGTGTTAGTAGGTATATTTATTAGTACTACCTTTTTTTGAAGTCTTTCTTAAGTCCGTGTGTCACCAAAGGCAAGAGCTGAAAATCAGCGTTGTGGTTTGACCACAGCATTATGCTGAGCTCAGGCCTTGTCTGACATCACTGCGCGCCGGCTATCTGCGTACACTATTATGTTCATCGTGTGTTTTCATTTTCTTGTCTTGTCTCTAAATAAGTACGTTGTTCGCTGTTGTGTGCAGTTGTGTCAGAATAAATGTTTTTTCTTTCTTTCTTTCTTTCTTTTATTATATTAACATAAGACATATTCTAACGTCCCTAATTATAAGTGATCCGATATGACCCCGTGATCTGACTACACGATTACCGTCGCCATGTGAACTGAGGTCAAGTGAGATGACCGCATGACGCGTGAGTCAGCTGCGGTGGCGCCTCTAGAGATGCTGTCGCTAACTTGGAGAGGTGTCCAGGACTGACGCTGAGGAAACGATATACTCGTATAAGCGCGAAAACAACTCACTGTTCGCATCGCGGTTCAAATCGATCCAGTCGCTTCTTGAATTTGGTCTTTCGCATCACATTCCATTTGCAATGCGAAACGGCTAATGCGAAATGAGTGTGTAATGGGAAAATTCGCACTACATTTAAATTGTTCTTGTATTTGCTTTTTTTGTTGTTTTATGTTTATTTTTAGTATGCTATAATAAAGTTTTTTTATTATTACAATAATTATACTAGCTGCGTACCGCGGTTTTTTCCGCGTTGACCTATAGGAGGTTTTGGCCTACAGGAAACGAAAGATTACCGGGATAAAAAGTGCCGCCGCTTTTGTTAGTTTTAATTTATTTCTTTATTAAAATTGTTATTTTGAGGCATCTTATTGGCACTTGTTAGGTAACCTACCTACACATAAAGTGCATACATTGCACTATCCACTGCTAGGCAACCTACATAGAAACAATATGCCTGCGCTGCAATTTCCACGGAAATTGCCGCTTCGACATTATTGCACCTGTGGCGTACGTGACTCCGCGGAATGCCGATGCAGCAAAAGCACCTCGTGGGAGCCGCGAGCCACGCTGAGTTCGCCCACTTCGGTACCCACTTCGTCCGAACATAGACGTAATTAGTTATTAATTATAATTGTAATTTTTATATTTTATTAAATTAATTTAATTCTTTTCGGTTTTTTTTAAATCCTTCGGCAGCGACCACCATAATTGGCGCAGTCGGTAGGATCTTAGAAGCAGTGCGCACGTTATTTAAAGGGTAATCCAAAATCATTATCCTGCGATTCTGTATGATCGCTGCTCGTACTATCTAGTACCTTGTCTAAGATTCGAACTTTGGTAGGCGCGCGGCCGAGGACTACACTTGAACTTCAGTGGAACCGACGAGATTATGTTGTAAGTACATTGAAATTATTGTACCTATTGTGTTGCTTCCTTGGAAATCCTTCCCTTCAAGATTTTCCACCCAGGGAAATTCACGGACCGATCTGTCTCTTCTAGACAGATTAGTAGAAATAATAAATTAGATTTAAATAGAAGCATAGACTCTCTAAAATCAGACGAGCCTAGCTTTGACTTAGATATTTTATTGTGTAGTAATAGTAGTGATATTTTTAGTGATAGTAAGATGGACCCTGATATGGTTTTTAAGGCCTTACGCCCTGTGCCGGACTTTGACGGCAATCCAAATGTTCTCACGCGATTTATCCGGATTTGTGATCAGATAGTAATTAGATATATGAGTGACGAGGAAGGCGCGGAATTAAGTAACCTGTGTTTAATTAATGGAATTTTGAATAAAATTACTGGTAATGCTGCGCGAACAATTAATTCAAACGGAATACCTGAAAGTTGGTTAGGTATTCGTAATGCACTAATTAATAATTTT
This sequence comes from Campaea margaritaria, assembly GCA_912999815.1. Lineage (NCBI taxonomy): Eukaryota > Metazoa > Arthropoda > Insecta > Lepidoptera > Geometridae > Campaea > Campaea margaritaria. The sequence continues at coordinate 7,161,928 of OU538814.1, forward strand.
TCCGATCAAAGAGACGAGACCGCTCTATACAATGACCTGTCCCTGTTAAGTCAAGGAAACAGCACCCCTGTAGAGTTTTACGACAAGTGTCAGAACCTTTTCAGCACAATTATGACCTATGTCACGTTGCACGAAACAGTTGGCACCACTATCGAGGCCAAACGCGAACTTTATAGAAAATTAACTTTACAGTCATTTATAAGAGGTCTAAAAGATCCTCTAGGGTCTCGTATCCGCTGTATGAGACCCGAGACAATTGAAAAGGCACTGGAATTTGTTCAGGAAGAATTAAATGTGATGTATCTACAGCAGAGGAACGAACTTGTTGATAAGAGAGCCCCATCGGCGCCGCAGCAGCAAGCCCACGCGACACAAAAGGTTCCTACTTTGGTTCCTTATGTGCCACCCAAACCATTTAATTTTGTACAACCCCAATCTAACTGGCAGCGTCCATTGATGCAGCCGCAGCAGCAGTCCGCTTACCATCAGCCTGCTTTTTACCAACCGCGTATGCCCACTCGTACTCAGCAAATGTTCCGGGCACCACCACCCAATTATAATCCGCAAAACGCATTTAGATTTCCCCCGCGTAACGTCCCCCAGACTTCTGGGCCGAAACCGATGAGCGGTGTAAGTCATTTTGTGACTAAGCCGCTCCCTCCTGCTTTAACAGGACACGATTGGCGTAGATTTGGCAACCCCGGGCCGTCTAACTATTTTAAATCGCGCGAGATGAATTTTAACGAGACCGCGGACGGTGATGACTCGTATTACCAGCCTTACTATTACGGCGAACAATCTGACAATGCTTATAATGACTTTGATACTTTCTACGACCATAATTATTGCAACCAGACTGACCCTGAATACTATAACACGTATAACTTTGACAACGGACAGTACACTGACATGACGAACGCCCTTGAGGCTCCCCAACCTTCGATCAGTCAAAATCATAATGATTCGGATTTTCGTACAGGCCGTACGAACCCCGGACCAAAATAGAGCTTAACGTACAATCAAAAAGGGAGTTACGTTATATTCAGATACTTGAACCTCCCCTAAAGCTTCTCGTAGATACCGGAGCGAACCAGTCGTTTATTAGCCCCGAGGCTGTAGAAAGATTTTTTCCACACGTGCCTTTGAATTTTGACCCTTTTGAGGTCACTAATTCACGCGTTACGAGCACACACAATTATTCCATCACGATACCCCATTTCACAGAGTTTAAGGATCAAAAGGACATTAAACTCTTTGTCTATAAATTCCACAATCACTTTGACGGATTGTTAGGATTAGACTTGCTAGATGGCGTTCAGATAGACCTGAAACGCGACCTTTTAGTCACGGATCATGTGAATATCCCCCTTTCCTGTTACACCTGCAGGAGGGCTAACGATCAAGAAATAATTCCTGCAAATTCAACCCGGCTAGTAAATGTACCGATTGGTAACCTAGATGGTGACGTCTACGTTTGTGAGCAAGTGATGTGTAATTGCATCATTCACGAATGCGTCACGGCGGTAATCGATCAAACCGGTATTATAGAGATTGAAAACCCCACTAATTCTGACATAACTTTGACATTTGACCAGACTGTAAAAGTTGATTTGTGCAACATTGAGAGCGCATGTACTGACCAAGACTCAAATCGCGTTAGTGACGTACTGTCTCGACTGCGTACCGACCATTTAAATGCAGAAGAAAAAGCGAACTTAGAAACTTTGTGTGGACGATACGCTGACGTTTTTTACATTGAAGGAGAAGCATTGACTTTTACTAACAAAATTAAACATCAAATTAAAACTACAGACGTATTACCAGTTTATACGAAAAGCTACCGCTACCCGTTTATACATCGTCAGGAAGTGAGGGATCAGATCACTAAGATGCTGGAACAAGGCATAATCAGACCGTCTGATTCTGCATGGAGTTCACCTATCTGGGTGGTTCCTAAGAAAGCAGATGCATCTGGGAAACAAAAATGGAGGCTAGTTGTAGATTTTCGTAAACTGAACGACAAGACTATTGACGATAAATATCCTATCCCAAATATTACAGACGTCCTTGATAAACTTGGTAGATGCCAATATTTTACTACCCTTGATTTAGCTTCAGGCTTCTATCAGGTTGAAATGAGCGCTAGCGATATACCCAAAACCGCTTTCAACGTAGAGCACGGGCACTTCGAATTCATGCGTATGCCAATGGGACTTAAAAATTCTCCGTCGACTTTTCAACGGGTGATGGACAATGTGCTCAGAGGGCTGCAGAATGAAGTGTGCTTAGTGTATCTTGATGACATCATCGTTTTTAGCACGTCATTGCAAGAACATATGATAAATTTAGAGAAAGTCTTTAACAGATTGCGTGAATCTAACTTCAAAATCCAGATGGATAAGTCTGAATTTTTGAAGCTAGAAACCGCCTATTTGGGGCACATTATCAGTAGAGACGGTATAAAACCGAATCCTGATAAAATAGCAGCTATCGAAAAATACCCCCTTCCAAAGACCCCTAAGGAGATAAAACAATTTCTGGGACTTTTGGGATACTATAGGAAATTTATACCAGACTTTGCCCGCATCACTAAACCTATGACTAAATGCCTAAAGAAAACTAACAAGATTACTTTTGATTCGGAATATACTGACTGCTTCGAAAAATGTAAGACATTACTCACCAATGACCCAATTTTACAGTACCCAGACTTTAACAAGGACTTTAACTTGACCACAGACGCATCTAACCTGGCAATTGGAGCTGTGCTCAGCCAAGGACCCATTGGTTCAGATAAACCCATTTGTTACGCATCTCGTACATTAAATGATAACGAAATAAATTACAGCACCATTGAGAAGGAACTGTTAGCAATAGTGTGGGCAACTAAATATTTTAGGCCGTATCTGTTTGGTCGCAAATTCAAAATCTTAACAGACCACAAGCCCCTTCAGTGGATCATGAATATTAAAGAACCTAATTCTAGACTGACGAGATGGAGACTTAAATTGAGCGAATACGATTACACGGTAGTTTACAAAAAGGGTAAAAGTAATACAAACGCCGATGCGCTATCTCGCATTGAGATCAATAATGAAGAAGCAGACTCAATGATAGCTAACCCTACAGAAATGCCACCCTCTCAAGTAGGCTCCTCTACAGCCACAGCTCACACTAGCAATGAGAACCCCATTCTTGAAGTCCCCATCACCGACGAACCCTTAAATAAATTTCACAGACAAATATGTTTTACCATAGTAGGAGACATTAAAAGACGCACGACAGCTTCCAAACCTTTTGACACGCACACACGAACATTCATACAAGTATCAGAATCGAACCTTGAACAAGATGTGGTTAATGCCATAAAAGAATATGTAAATCCTAAAGTTAAAACTGCCCTTAAAATAACGCCACCCTTGGGGATGTATTCGATCATCCCTATCATCCAAAATAACTTTAGAAGTTCCGCTATGAATCTAGTCTTAGCAAAGACTGAACTAGAGGACGTAAAAGAGTATCTTAGACAGCAGGAGATCATTAAACACTATCACGAAGGCAAAACTAATCACAGAGGAATAAATGAATGCTATCTGGCCCTTTCACATAAATACTATTGGCCTAAAATGAAAGAAGAGATAGCAAAATACATTAATGAGTGCACGGTGTGTGGCCAGACGAAATATGACAGACACCCTATTAGACCTCAGTTTAATATCGTCCCTCCCGCGACAAAGCCTTTAGAAATCGTACATATGGACTTGTTTACTGCACATAACGAGAAATATCTGACCTTTGTAGACGTGTTCTCTAAGTATGGACAAGCGTACCACTTACGTGATGGCACGGCTATCAGCATCTTACAAGGACTACTAAATTATAGCACACACCATGGCTTACCCTTGACAATTGTCACTGACAATGGAACCGAGTTTACAAATCAGATGTTTGCCGAATTTGTAAGACTTCATAAAATAAACCACCACAGGACTTTAGCCCATGCCCCTAACGACAACGGGATCATAGAAAGATTTCACTCAACCTTACTAGAACACTTACGGATATTACGACTGAGACAAAAGGACGAACCGACTATTAACCTTATGCCTTATGCCATCCTGGCGTACAATAGCTCAGTACATAGTTTCACGAAATGTAGACCACATGACATAGTTCGAGGACACTTTGACCCAAGAGACCCTTTTGACATTGATATGACAGGACATTTGATGCAACAATACATCCTTTCACATAGAGATCAAATGAAAATCGTTTACGACAAATTAAACGAATCCGCTTTGGTAAATCGTACTAACATTATGGAGAATAGGAATAAAAATAGAGAACCCGAAATTGAATATCTACCTGACCAACAAGTATTCATAACGAACCCTTTAGCTAACAGAAATAAACTTGCCACCCGATATACCCAAGATACAGTATTAGCAGATTTACCTATTCATATATACACTTCAAAAAAGAAAGGTCCTATTGCGAAATCCCGGCTTAAGCGTGTGCCTAAATCCGCCAAATTGTTACAGGATACTCCTGACGATCATTCACCTGACGATGGCGAACGAGATAAGACTTGAGAGCCTTGACAATGGACCTGGTATACTTCCTTTCAAACTAGGACAAGCCCGACTTATTACACACTACCATTCTTTCCTTCAGTTCATTGACCTGACCGATATTAAAGACAGACTTGACTCAATAGAATTGCAACTAAGACATTTTGAAACCAAGCTAAGCAACGACACGTACGTTTTATACGAACTACAAATAGACTATCTTTCTAATAAACTAACTAAAATTAATAATCAACTTAGCACTTTAGAGCCTAACCAACTGAGAAGTAAAAGAGGTCTTATAGACGGTCTAGGATCTTTTGTTAAAAGCATTACCGGTAATTTAGATCACACAGATGCCGAAAGATATAATAACGCGATAAAGATCTTAGAGAATAACGAGAATAAGATGTTGTCTGAAGTAAACGAGCATATCAGTCTTAACAAAGATTGGATGAATCAACATACAACTTTCCTTACAAAAATAGCAGAGAATCAAGCAAGAATTAATAGTAGTTTGCAATTAATTTTAGATAATAACGCTTACGCTGACAACAGTCTTCTTAAGTATGCAAAGTTTGCTCAGCTGTTAGCAATAATCAGTGAGAATGTTGAAGATTTATTCTTAGAGTTAATTAGGATAGAAGATATTTTAGCTTTTATACGTGCATCGAGCACGCACCATAGTATGTTAAGCGTAGATAATTTAAGAGAAATGATTAATAAACTAAAATTAGTATATAGCCAAGATCAGGTACTAGAGGCAGATCTGAGAGAGTATTATAATATCATAAAATCAGGTTACTATTATGCAAAAAATAAGATAGTTATAATTTTTAAAATTCCAATTATTTCACCAAGTCAGTTTGATTTTTATAAACTTTCCCTGGTCCCTAATAAGAATTTAGAGACATTCATCCCTCCTTACCCATTCCTTGCAACCAATGGCAAGACTTTCATGTACATAGAGGCTGAATGCCCGAAGTTTAACCACGAGCACCTATGTGAAGAAGAGGTCAACCACCTGCTGAGAGGACATCCAGACTGCATCCAGAACATCATCATCAACCAATCTCTGGACAGATCATGCCGCCCTACCAAAGTCAGTCTCGAAAAGGAAGCGATGGAGCAACTAGACGACCAACATTACACCCTTATCTTCCCGAAACCAACGAAGACAGAACTGCAATGTGGACGACAGGAATTCATCACCTTACATGGAAGCTACCTCGCCACCCTACCACAGAGATGTCTCCTGCGCACCGAAGAATTCACCATCATCAATATCAACGACCGAGTTAAAGGACAACCCTTGCTAATAACCGAAATTCCGGACAACTATGACGTCAATCCACGCCTCGAAAACCCGCATCTGAAACTGAACTCAATAAACCTGAAAGGACTACACTCCATCGAAGACAAGATTCTTATGCAGCAGCCGATCAAGATAGACCACGTGGACGCTACCCTGTACCACACGACTATACCCCTCTACGGAGTACTTCTCGCCGCAGCTATAGTTATTTCTATCACCGCCATACGAAAATACAACCTCTGCACAAGACAGGAAGAAGCCAAGCCTATGCCAGAAGACAAGACTTCCCCTAGAAACCACCCCTACGAGGACCCTGACAAACTTAAAGGTCAAAATTCAAAGTCAGCAACATTTTCGCTCAGAGTGCTCAAATAGTTGCTGATCTGAGGGGGGAGGTGTTAGGTAACCTACCTACACATAAAGTGCATACATTGCACTATCCACTGCTAGGCAACCTACATAGAAACAATATGCCTGCGCTGCAATTTCCACGGAAATTGCCGCTTCGACATTATTGCACCTGTGGCGTACGTGACTCCGCGGAATGCCGATGCAGCAAAAGCACCTCGTGGGAGCCGCGAGCCACGCTGAGTTCGCCCACTTCGGTACCCACTTCGTCCGAACATAGACGTAATTAGTTATTAATTATAATTGTAATTTTTATATTTTATTAAATTAATTTAATTCTTTTCGGTTTTTTTTAAATCCTTCGGCAGCGACCACCATAATTCACTTGTAAATATGCCGTTATAATTATTGTCATTAGAATAGATTATTTTTATATTGTAACTTGTGGCATAATAAAAATGAATGACGAAAATTAATTTTTTTGGTGCTCTATTCTCTGACGGGCGTATTTCCGAAGCACAGATAAATTTAATGGATTTTCCTTTTCCTGTGCGAGATTCAGACATGAGTCACTTGAATAGGAAATTTCCTTTTTCAAACTCAAACCATACTCAGTCAGTCATTAGTTTAGTATCGCGCGTCGGTTCTAATCTGCGACACATTATAATTGCATATCTGATTCACACCACAATTGGTTCTTCCTGCGCTTGGAGATGGGAAGGTCAATGAGCCAAGTCCTCTTGACTTCGCTATTGTGTGGTTATCAAGAGATTGGAGTCAAATGGCAAAGTGTCGGAAATGTTTGATTCCCATAATTGGACAGATGTTATTTTTTTTTCCATAGTATGTATGTATCATCATCCAACCCCTATCAGCCCACTGCTGAGCACGGGTCTCCCCTCATTTTCGTGAGAAGGATTAGGCCTGAATCCACCATGGGGCCCGGCCCGGATCGGTGGATAACAAAATTACCTTCGAAATAATTCTCGGGGAGGTGTGTAAGTTTCCTCACGACGTTTTCCTTCGCCGAAAAGCGAGTGATAATTACGTACATATGTTTTACAAGAAACACATTGGTGCGTGCTCGCACTGGGATTTGAACTTACGACCTTCTCCTTGGCAGGTGGACGTTCTTTCACTAGGCTATCACCGCTTTTTTATACCTATTTTTTACCATACCTTTGCCAGATATTCGTCCGTCAAGCAGTAGTATCCAAAAATTACTGCGTTCCGGTTTGAAGGGCACTGTTTCCAACGAAATTACTGGGCATATGAGACTTTAGAGCCGATGTCTCAGGGTGACGAGCGGAGTGCAGTGCCGCGCAACACATTGCAAATCAAACATAAAATTGTTATGGGCAGGCGTAGCGCTCACCATCAGGTAAACGACTAAAAGTAGATAACCAACCAAGCAATCATCGCTCGTTATTTCTTACACAATAGGCTAATCTTAACTCCGATTTCTACCTCCTTTCCCCCAATAAAAACTTTCGAATTCCCCCCGGGGGCTGCGAAGCGTTTCCACGCAAAATCGACTTTAACTCCAGAAAAATATTCTAAGGGCACACCTCACTCCATGCATACTAACAATGCCATTACCACTTTACTATTTCACCTTTCAACACCCTTCCCACGTCGACTTAAAGACATTTTTCTCTCGACCAAAGTGTTTACCTACCTTTGCAGCCAATTAACGCAACAAAGTAAAATTTGCGGTAAATGAATAGCTTATTGGTTTGAGTTAAAGGTGATTTTATTTTGACAGGTTGTGAGGGTAAGTTTGTAATGAATTAAGAAGATAATTAGCAAGGATTAAAAGCTGATAAGTGTTACGGACGTGCGAATGGGCAATGGGTAATTTTAGATAATACTTGATAGAGTTAGGTTTAATCGTGTTGTTTTGTTCTATGGACATTCCCAGCGCCCCCACTGGTGGGCCAGATAGTGGGCCCGTTGGGAATATACCGTTTTGAAGGCTAAACATTTCGGCTCATTCCCATAGGTCCACAATTTGGTTTCCACCAGATCCAAGCTTTATTTTTGGGTAGTTCAAGCGATGCCAGACGCAAAAGTATGTAAAGACGTTTTAAAATTTCAAATTTCAAAATAGCGGATAAAAAAAAACCGACCAAGTGCGTGTCGAACTCGCGCAATAGGGTCCCGTTTTACCCTTTGGGTACGGAACCCTAAAAAGGGGCTACCTGTTTCCAACCCACAGTTTAAACCCAAGCATATTGTATTCAACATAATAGTTAATAATGAGAAAACCGATTGCAATTAATCGAGAAAAAACATATTTCTTAACATGATCATTAACCCATAACGTCCCACTGCTGGGCACGGGTCTCCCCTCACTGTCGTGAGGAGGGTTAGGCCGTAATCCACCAAGGCGTTTTTAAGTAAGTTAACAGGGCACGTTAAGCCGTCGGACCCGGTTGTTAAGCCAAGTCAGAGGCCCTTGGGCGGCCTAACAACCTCAGACACTAGAGCCTACCATTACCTCATTCGACAAATAAATAAATCGATTGCTTTAACACTTTGACTGCTGAGCCGTTCCGCTTGTCCACGGGAGCGGCTCCGCACGCGCCATGGTGTTTTCCCATACTACAAACACAACAGTTGTGTTTTGCCGTACTCGTGGCAAGTTATGAAAAACACGACAGTTGTGTTTGCAGCAGTGAACGAGTTAATTTTATCTAATTAGTAGTTTAGAATTCTGGGTGGCGGCTGCTCGTATGAATATTGTCATATCTCTCAATGATAACAATGGAAATTGGAGAAAATATGAAACGACGTGTATAGGGAAATTTGTATATTGGGAATTTTGATGTTTTGTGGTTTTTTTTTGACTGAGTGACTAGACGAGCAATTCGTTTACCCGATCGTAAGCGCTACGCCTGCGCATAAATGTTACATTACCATCCAGAACTTTGCATTGCATAATCCTGCGCGGTACTGCACTGCGCTCGTCACCCTGAGACATCGGCTCTAAAGTGTTTTTGTTTGTTGTTTTCTTGTTTAATTTTGATGTGAAATTTCTTGGCTTTAGATATAAAAAAGTAGGAGCCGTGAATTTAGAAAGGAAACAAAGCGCCCGGGAAAAAGGAAATTTGGGAAAAACTGAAAGTGATCTTTTCTATGAGATTTTTGTATGAACTTACCATTTTACATTGTTTTTTTGTGATCTTCAGGTTTTCTTAAGTAACATGGTAGTTTTTAACCTGGGAAATGCAGTGCTATTGCGGGAATTACGCAGGTGAAACCGCCGGGTGCAGCTAATATAACATAAAACTATACTAAAAAAAATTTTATGCTAAAAAATGCATTTTTACACGTCGAACACAAGTCTCTTATTTACACGTAAAAAACCACAATAGTAATGATTAACTGAATATGGTTTGAGTTTGAAAAAGGACAGTTATTTCCCTTTCAACTGGTGACTTACGGCTTAATCTCGCACAGGAAAAGGAAACTCCAGTAACTCTACCACTGGTTCTTTTTTGCGCCAATCCTCTACTAATGTCAACTCATAGGGGATGCCGTGTTATTAGTTACGAAAGGGTAGGTACCTACCGGATACATAGGCCTTTGTTTACGTAATGTCTGGGGAAGGATTAGTTGGACCCATTACCAATTATTTGATAACGGTGTTTAGGGTACATTGTCATTAGATTGTATCATTGAAAATATGGAACATGTGAGTTCGCGATATTTCAGCACTGTTGCAAGCCTATGATCTATTATTTGATTTGACTGACTAACGAGACGAGCAAGTTGTTCACCTGATGGTAAGCGCTACGCCTGCCCATTACAAAATATTGCGGGGCACTGCAGTGCGCTCGTTAACGTGAGACGTTGGTTCTAAAGTCTCATATGCGTAGTAATTTCGCTGGAAACAGTGCTCTTCAAACTGGAACACAGTAATGTTTGCACACTACTGCTTGGCGGATGGATATCTGGCATAGGTGTAGTACTTCCCCAGGCGGTCTCATGCAGAAGAGGTCTACCACTACAAACACGGGTAAACTGGTATTTTCGCGTGTTGGTAACGTTTTAATCTACCTCCTGTCTCATACATCATTAATGAGATAGTTTGGACATTTAGAGGGGATGGATGAAGGAAATTTGAGGAAACACATTCATGGATCTAGTATGAATGGATCAGCTGGACGTAGGCGTACGTACCGAGATCAAATCGACAACGTCATAAAGAAAAGCCAAGTCAAAGGTGCCTATAACCGGCGAGCATGTATGAAGGGACTTATAAAAGTGGAAGAAGCGAAAGAGGTGTATCAAGAACGTAGCATGTGGAAAGATGTAATCTCTGCCTGTGGTGTGACTGTATGTATGGATTCAGAACACATCCAATTGAGAAGAACCGGCAAGAAACTGGACGGGATTTTGTATCGGGACCCTTTTCTCCAAAGGACGGAGCGACAGAAATCCGAAATAAGTTCTCTATTAAAGTAAATTTGGCAAGGCCGAGGTTTCGAACCCGCGTGACGTTGGGTTCCAAAGCGCACAGATCCCCGTTCGCGTTATCAAAAGCTATCGTCCTCATGAAATACGTGAATCCTCTTTAATTCACATCTCGCTTTTAAACCTCTCATTAGAATGTACTGCCATGTAGGCATCCCAGTTGGAGCGGTTAATTACAGCTGTCGATACGTGAGGCTGCAGTCACACCGTAATGTAACAAGATTCCAGAGGAATGAGGATTCCGCTCGTGATACGCCAAACTACGAATAAGGCGGGGGATTTGGTAGATTGAAAACTTACCATTTGGCGAAGTTGATTTAGAAGTACTCGTAAGTAATTAGTTTACGTTGGTGAATATAATTTACTAAAAGCTAAGCAAATTGAGCCGAAACATCGTCATTTACGGTTAGTTTGTTAGGAGTTCCATTGCTTACCTTCAATGTCTATCTGTTAATCTTTGTTAAATGTCCATGAGCAGCTTCTATTTTTTTAAATCCATCTTATATTTGTTACAATACACTGCAAATCGGGTCAGACGCTTGGCGAACCGGTTTTTCGAAGAACCCCGTTCAATTATCAGATATTCATCCGCCAAGCAGTAGTATGCAAACATTACTGTGTTCCGGTTTAAAGGGCACTGTTTCCAGCGAAGTTACTGGGCATATGAGACTTTAGAGCCGATGTCACACGGTGACGAGCGCAGTGCTGTCCCGGGCAAGATTATGCAATGCAAAGTTCTGGGTGGCACTGTAACTGTTATGGGCAGACGTAACGTTTACCATCAGGTGAACGACTGGCTCGCATCGTCACTCAGTCAAATAAAAAAAAAGTTGGTGAACTGTTTCATTTATTCCATGTGTTGGTTACGTGACGGTGTAACTGGCAGCCTCATTTGGCAGTGGAACAAACGACCACTACCCGACACGCGTTATGCACTAACTAACTGCCGTGGGTTTGCTCGCCGCGTGTAATGACGCCCGTTGGCAGTAGCACTCGATATGTTGGATTTGTTAACAGTTTTGTTTGTATGTCATCAATATGAGACTTTAGAACCGATGTCTCAGGGTGACGAGCGCAGTGCAGTACCGCGCAGGATTATGCAATGCAAGGTTCGGGTGGCGCTGTGACTGTTATGGGCAGGCGTGGCGCTTGCCATCAGGTTTATGACTGACTCTTCTCGTCACTCAGTCGAATAAAAAAAAATCGTGACGTCGATTAGAGTAGCGACTGACTAGGCCTCGACGTTCTGACTATTTTAATTGAAAACTTTGAAATCTTCCTAATAAATGCGAAAATGTGTGTGTGTTTGTGTGTGTGTGTGTTTGTTCCCTCTTCCCGCTGAAACGGCTGAACGGATTTTGATGAAATCTAGTACACAGATACTTTAGGTCCTGGAATAGAACATAGCATACTTTGGATCCGTAAATTGACGGCTCCCGTGGAATAATAGTTAACGCGGCTGAATAACCAAATCAGGCGAAAAAAAGTGAGAATAAAGGTAAGCACTCACTCGCTCGGCCTGCTCAGACCATAGTACCGATGCTCCGTGTAAAAGACAGCAGCGCCCACTTCAGAAGCCACGTCCACAGCTAGGCCACGGGTCGTCCACCCAGGATGAATCTCCCACTCGCCTCCCACGAAAATCACAATGTGGGGACCGCCGAACTCATTGTTGAAGAAGAACCGCTGAAAACACCATCGTCACCATCATTAGGACACTGGACAAGGCCCGGACCAGTCACCATGTGACAGAGGTGCCTCTGCACTGACGCAGCATCAGCTGTCGTGCCCTCAGTTCCTGCACTGCACCATAACCGACCGCTATGAGGCTTCTTGACCGCGGCGTGGCTGTAGCCAAATACTAGTCCAAATATAAATATGCGAGCTGTTCTTCTCCTGTATCTATGAGAAAAAATGTCTGTGAACCTCTCTGGTCTAAGGCTTTTTTTTTATTGAGTCACGAGACGATCAAAACGTTCACCTGATGGTAACCACTACGCCTGCCCATAACAGTCACAGCACCACCCAGAACACTGCATTGCATAATCCTGCGCGGCGCTGTACTGCGCTCGTCACCCCGAGACATCGGCTCTAAAGTCTCATATGCCCAGTAATTACCATGGAAAAAATGCCCTTCAAACCGGAATACAGTAAAGTTGGCACACTACTGCTTGGCATATGAATATTTGGCAAAGGTGTGGTACTTCCCCAGGGGGTCTCTTGCAGAAGCGGCCTCACACTACATACATTTTACATCATTTCGGGTTTAATTTAGGAGTGTTCCTTCTAGAAGAGTTGCGGCCTAACGCTGATGAAGCTCATCTCCCCAATGATGCTGTAACATGATGATGAGGAAAATGAAACTTACCATAGGAAAAGTCTCAGTGTTGGACGCATCGAAGTGGTTAAGCCGGACATTCAGCCACCGTTCCTCGGGCTCGTGGTCATTCCTCGCGCCCCCCTGCGGGGGAGGTGGCTCTAGGTCCAGCAGGGCCAGGGTACAAGGCAGGAGGAGTAGCCCTGGGGGTATGGCAAATAAAGCATCAGCGGCGGCGTCCGTTGCGTCAGTGGGTGGATTCGATTCCCGCACAGGTACTTGTTCTGCGATTGGGCGTGGACCATGGTCCTCGCAGTTCCTGAATTCCTAGATACAGGGAATCCTATTTAGGGTTCAGGATCTATGTTTTTTTTTATTTGCTTGAGTGAGGAGACGAGGAACTCGTTCACCTGATGGTAAGCGCTAACCCTGCCCATAACAGTTGCAGTGCCACTCTGGAGTTTTGATTTGCAAAATCTTGCACGGCACTGCACTGCGCTCGTCACCGTGAGTCTTGGTTCATGGGACTCGTGCAGTCCAATTGTCTTGTAATCGTGATTATGATAATGATTAAAATTTCTCCCCCTTTTCGAAGTCGGTTAACAATTAATTTCTTAATGCTCACAGATGAAAATTATTACTATGAAACTCAATAAAAATCTAGAATATGAACACTAAAATCTTCAACTGACGACATTCAATCATAAACCGGATCGGAAACGCATAAAACCGCATTAAAAATGGACAAGCGAGCTCTATAAATAATGGTAAGTGCTGGCGTGGGCTAGGATTCGGAATTTATGATGATATCAAATATATTTGAGTGGGCCAAGATGATTGGATGATTGTAAAGTGTGTTTATACGAGGACGGGTGTAGGACCGGCTCAGAAGAAATACAAATTATATATAAAACTAGCTGTGCCTTGCCACGCTTCGCTGTGACACATTCGCACATTCGCTGATATGTCACTGATGAAAAAAATAGATAAAAACAATCCTTGATGCGGATTATATATCATGCTAAAATTTCAGCTCGATCGGTGCAAAACTTTTTGAGTTTTTGAAGCGTACACAAACCAACATAACATTTATATATATATATAGATTACCCTTTGATATCAAATACTCCACGCTTATTTACCATAAAATTAAATATTTTTCTACTTTTTAGCTCGGTTTGCTATTAAGGCGTGTTTTTTTAGTTGTTTTTATTGTGTTTTTTGGCGTGACAACGTCTAATAAATCGATGAACGCCGGCTGCATGCACGAAAAAGTTGACACATTGTCCCGTTACGCTACTTGTACGCTTGCGCCGCATCTATCTCTCTTCTCTTTGACAGGTTAATTCTACTTGCATTTTAAAAATCTGATTACTAATATAATTTCAAGTATTTATTCTTTTATTATTAAAAAAATATTCAATTATATTCATAAAAGTATGCAATCATTTCATCAATGTTTTGTTATGACGTTGTCACGTTAAACTATCGTCCGTAAACCAACTTTACAGACAACCAATTTTTTTCTAATTATTATTATTGTATTGTCATCGGACCTGGATAAATGTGCAAAATTTTGATTAAATCTGACATTTTAAAGGAGGCCAAAATCATGTTCTAAGTTTCCGTTACCTACACACATAGTTACTAACATACGTATGAACTAATTATTAAAAAAAAAAAACACTTACACCAAATCATGCTAATTCTGTTATTAAACAAAACGCACTAAACACTACACTGTTGGATTTATTACTGAGTATCACATAATTGTTCTAATTGTATTATCGTAAGATATCGCCACAATTAATCGATAGAATTGATAAGCAAGGACATTATTTGGAGTTTCAATCGAAGGAGGTACTCATTTTGAATATATATTTTTGTAACTCGAGATTTCTCTGTATCATCATCATCAACAGCCCATAACGCCCCACTGCTGGGCACGGGTCTCCCTTCACTTTCGTGAGGAGGATTAGGCCATAATCCACCACGGGGGACAGATCCGGATTGGTGGATCACATACCTACCTCCGAAATAATTCTCGGGTAGGTACGTGGGTTTCCTCACGATGTTTTCCTTCACCGAAAAGCGAGTGATAATTACGTACATATGTTTTACAAGAAACACATTGGTACGTGCCCGCACTGGGATTTGAACTCACGACCTTCTGCTTGGAAGGCGGACGTTCTCCCACTAGGCTACCACCGCTTACCGATTTCTCTGTAAGTGTAAGAAAAACCTATCAAAAACCGTTCAGCTAATTCATTATTGTAACGAACACACACATACAAACTAAAGCATTATACTATGAAATGTGAAAGAAAACGGCTGAACGGAATTTAATGAAGTGTGAAGGTTTGAGATACTTTATAAACGCGGGTGAAACCGCGGGATGCAGCTAGTTCGAAGGATAAATAGTTTACTTGCGTTATCGGATTACTACAATCTATCAATTTTATAATCATTGTATTAAAATATGTCGGATTTTCCTTGATAACGATAACGCGTGTACTCTTAGGACGTTAGTTAATTTTCTAAATAGAATAAATTCTTAAAGGTATAAACAGACGAACGTGCTATATTTTCAATATAATGTTCGGAGATAACACGCTCTTGTCGAAAAGTAGCAATTTTTCTCTTTCTTCCAAGATCCGTAGTTACTTAGTCAGCTGTCATTAAGGTGGTACGTTTTGCTGTTAGCAGGAAATTTAAATTTCGAACCGTTTTTTCCTGTTTGGAACAATAGTAAATTATAATGGAATTCGCGATAATCCAAGAATATTGTTTATTTATTTTGTATATATATTTGTCAAAACTCAAATCATTTGTTGCAAGTAACCAAAAATAATGCATTTTTACAAGTCGACGCGCCTCATAAACACGCAGAATAATATGAAAATAAATCAAATATGATCTACTGAACTAATGATTAATTGATTATTGTTTGAGTTTGAAAAGGACATTTCCCTTTCAAGTGGCGACTCGTGCCTGAATCTCGCACAGGAAAAGGAAACTCCATTGACTCTACCAGTGCTTCGGAAATACGCCCGTCAGAGAAGATAGAGCACCAAGAAACTCTTAATGCTCACACACACTGCACTGCGCACTAAACTGTGCACTGTGTCTACTGAAGCTTTATGGTGTTCAATAAAGAATTATTGTATTGTTGTATTGTAATGCTGAAGAAGCAGCGAAATTACTGGGCATATTATTATGAGACTTTAGAGCCGATGTTTTATGGTTGACGAGCGCAGTGTAGAGCCGCGCAGGATTATGCAATGCAGGGTTCTGGGTGGGGTTGTCACTGTTATGGGCAAGCGCAGCGCTTACCATCAGGCGAACGACATGCCGGTCTCGTCACTCAGCCAATTAAAAAAAAGTATAAGATAGGTACATAATAAAAACAGTCTCTGCAAATAATTTTAATGACGCGAATAACTTTACTACAAGACATCACCTACCACATACCAACAAATCCGCCATGGCCAAGTCCTCATTGTCCTTCACCATACAATTTTCCGTATCTGTAGCCGTGTTATTGTCCACATAGCGTGTCCGATCCAGTAATGTCATATGACTCATGGTTAGTTATCACGTTCACTGTTGAACTGTTTACCTTTTTAGCTCTTTTGCGAATCTTCTCACGTGTCTGTTTAGTGTTTACTGGCGTTGTGTCGTAACTAAACTCAATCCGCTGTGCGGGCGCACACAACTGGTGTGTTTTCGCTTGCCGTGAAATTATAAAAACACAGACGTGCGTTTTCGGCAGTCCACGTGTTAATGTCAAAGTGTCAGACCTATTCTAAACTTTGTGTCTATCTGACTACGTTTAGACGTGTGCGTTTAAGCGGTAAACGTTTAAAAAAACGTTTTCCAAAATAAGCACTAAAGCGCGCTTACGAATATAAGCTGACTTCGTTTAAACATTGTTTCATACTATTTTAGACCACGAACATTTGGGAAAATCTGACAATTGCGTTTTCTATGCGATCTTTTTATTAACACACGATTTGACATTTAATTTTTCCGCGTTTTCAACTATTCCTGAGTGACATAGTGGTTTTTAACCTGGGAAATGCAGAGTTATTCCGGGAAAACTGAAATTACGCGGGTGAAACCGCAGCGGGGCGCAGCCAGGGCCGGATCAACCACGTAGCTAGAGTAGCAATACCTACGGGCCCGCGCGCAAGGGGGCCCGCATATTTAAACCCACTCAACTCTGCCTGAGCGTAATTTTTTGAGTGAACCTTATTAAGATGTGGTATATTGAATTAACTTCATGTCACAAAAACGTGAAACGTTACACTTTTCCTACTAAGACAATTGTTTTTTTACCACTTCATACTTAACACTTTCACAGCTGAGTCGATTTGCTTGTCTAGCCACGGGTGCGGCTCTGCACACTCCATACTGTTTTCCAATACAACAAACACAATAGTTGTGTTTTCCCGCACTCGCGGCAAGTTATGAAAAACACGACAGTTGTGTTCTCAGCATTGAACGTGTTAAGAACCCATAGTAGATCAAGGGCTCTTTGAGAGAATTTTCCACGGGCCCCGCACTTGCTTAATTCTTGAAACTCAAAATTGTTCACCAAACTTTTTTTTTGTTGAAAAAGAATCATAACTCAATATCTACTCGACCTAAAAACGTAAATTTTGGATATTTGGTGTGTTTCATACAAAGCTACAATACTGCTACCTTGGTTATATCCTAAAGTTCCTAGGGGACGTTGAAATGTGGGTTTGTTTCCAAATATGTAAAAAAAGTATTTTCGGGTCGGTCAAAGGGTTACAGCGTTTACGCTTTCTAGCGTCGATATATTTAGGATAGTTACATTAGAACTACAATGCTATTTTTAGTCTGTGTTCTAGCCTCCTAGCACCTGCTAGCGCGTGGCCGGTGCACTTCTACCTACTCTGTGACCGCATTGTTCATGATTGCATGTCATTAATATCAAGTACACGTGCGACTGAGTCACTCCACCTCAATGTCAAGTGGACAGTACAGTGGCTAGTGGAAACCGCTAGATAAGACGTGGGGCACCTAATAATGGAATGGTAGTGGTCATACATCAAATTTGGTCACAGTATTTAATTATTTCGCGTTTCCCGAGGCGGCGACAAGTAGGCTACGGAAAGACACTTTGCTACGATGATTGTTGGAGGAAGCATGAGAGATGCTGAGTAAAAGACGGATTGTTGTTCTGTGTGTGGATGAGACTAGACGGAAAGAATGTGATACCACGCACGCATGGAAACTACACAGCGTATTGGTCTGGAGGTCCAGAAACCAGTAGAGGGTGTCAGGGAGTTGGTGTACTGCTTTCCGCTGGGATCGTAGCATGTGGAGAGATGTAGTCTCTGCCTATCTTAATGATAGAAAGGCGTATTTGTTTGTATGTGTATTTATTAATTTGACGACCATAATAAATTACATTCATTGTGACTTAAAGAATATTAAACAGCTTTTTTTTTGAACAGTTTTTTTTATTACGTACTAGGCGAGCGTTTGAGCTCAATCTCACTTGATGGAAAGTGACGATGTGGCCGAGGGTGAAGCACGCCCGCCTAGCAGGTACCTATTCACTCTCGACTTGATTAACCGAGGGCAAAAGATTCCATTCCTTTGCAGTAAGGAATAAAGAATAAGGAAGAAGGAATGAAGAAGCATGACGCTTCGTTCTTAAAGGTGGTATCTCCACCATAAAAGAATGCCGCCTTGCCGTTTGACTGATTGACGAGACGAGCAACTCGTTCACCTGACGGTAAGCGCTACGCCTGCCCATAACAGTCACAGCACCATCCAGAACACTGCATTGCATAATAGTCTAGGTGTTTGTAGGACCATGGTCCTCGTAGTTGTTGAATCTTTAGATACAGGGAATCCTAGGGCGAGGAACTATACTCATTTAATGGATTTCCAAAGAAACACCAGTGAAATGTCACAAGACAGCTAAATACGCATTTTCAATTACTTGGAGGCCATATTTCTGTAATTTTTTTTTGACAGTAACTGAAATTGCTTGAGAAATATAAATAGTAGACTAGGTAACATTACAGTTACCTAGTTACGATTGAACTGAATGCCAGTCTAGTTACACTGTGAGTAATCGAATGATTCACGCGACTTTTACTGTTATGGAATCGATTATGTGGTGTGGTAATCGTTTGTATGGGCCGTGGTATTTCGAACCATGCTATTTACTATGAGTAATGTAGGAAACGTGATTGATATTTTAATGAGAATGGTGTCTGTATGGAATTAGGAATTATAATTAATCAAATTAAATTAGAAACAATTGTCATCATCATCAACCCATATCGTCCCACTGCTGGGCACGGGTCTCTCCTCACTTTCGTGAGGAGGATTAGGCCATAATCCACCACGGGGGCCAGATCCGGATTGGTGGATCACCTACCTTGGTACCTCCGAAATAATTCTCGGGTAGGTACGTGGGTTTCCTCACGATGTTTTCCTTCACCGAAAAGCGAGTGATAATTACGTACATATGTTTTACAAGAAACACATTGGTACGTGCATGCACTGGGATTTGAACTCACGACCTTCTGATTAAAAGGCGGACGTTCTCCCACTAGGCTACCACCGCTCTTGTACAATTGTCTTCAACAATTGTCAATTAGGAATGATTTGGAATATTAATATTGTCAAGAGACTAATAGAAAGATGGATAAATACACTAGGAGAAAAACTTTTATAGCGAAACTTCTAATGCGACTTCCAACAAGGTTGCGTTAAACGTTTAACGCTACCATGGAAGGGGTACGAAAGCAATGTTGCGTTTGAAAAATGATAATTAAAAGATGCGATCAATTGTGAATTGTAAGCAATGTTAATAAAGTTTGTCTTAAAGAAACAACATGATTTCACTAAAAATCCATTCCTACCCCCAGATTACGAAGTTTTTTAGTTAAACTTTTGTAAGGAGGTAAAGTTTGTGAGTTTATTTCTTTGTAGAAGTTAATTAATCTCTTGAACTACGGTTTTGATTCTGAAAATTCTTTCACTAATAGTAAGCTGTGTGACAAAGGCTAGGGTAAACCCTAGCCTTTGTTTGTCAAAGAACATTATAGAATTTCTGCAGATAAACGGCGATAGAAATATCTAATAAATAATAAGAAATAACTTGTAATTACTAACATAGATGTTGACTCTCGCCTTTGCCAGATATTCATCCGCCAAGCAGTAGTGTGAAAACAATGACGTCAGATCAAGGTCAATCATATTTAAATAGAAATATTCGAAATTAGCGTTTTTTTGACGTGACTACGTCTAATAAATCGATGAACGCCGGCTGCATGCACGAAAAAGTTGACACATTGTCCCGTTACGCTCCTTGTACGCTTGCGCCGCATCTATCTCTCTTCTTTTCTTGGAAGATTAATTTATTCTTGCTTTTTAAAAATCTGATTACTAGTATAATTTCAAGTATGTATTATTTTATTATTAAAAAATGATTCAATGTTATTCATAAAAGTATGCAATCATTTTCATGTTTTGTTATGACGTTGTCACGTTAAAATATCGTCCGTAAACCAACTTTACAACCAATTTTTTAAGAAACGCGGCTGTAAGGCAGTAAGTCTATATCTCGATATCGTTTCGAGACATAGACTTACTGAAAAGCAATCACAGCACATCACGAAAGATCACAACAATCACGAAAAGCAATCACAACTTAAAAAAATAAATGAACAATGCTCATTGTCAGTCTTGGGATGATTTTAAGTGGATCCATTGGTTGTTGTTTATATTCACTAGGGGAACGATTATATGTTAGTCGCTAGTTTCCCCGGGGGTTCAATGAGGCGTAAATGATTTTTCTAACTCGAAGAAAACACAAACAAGGATAAACGGAAGCGTTTTCTGGTGTTTTTGTACAAATGCTATATTATTTACCTCTTTAGTTAATCCCTGTTGAATAAATAAGGATAGCTGTGTTGGTTGGAAGTATACAACGGCATCGGCAGTAGGTATGGAATTATGCAACTCTAAAACGTGCTACTCCGTGTTCTATTAGATCTATGTTTCAGGTTATCTTGTAAAGATATTGAACGTAAATTATAAATAATGTTACTAAATAATATAATATTTGATTATTTCCAATAGTTTACTTTTTTTTTATTTGACTCAGTGACGAGACGAGCAAGTCGTTCACCTGGTGGTAAGCGCTACGCCTGCCCATAACAGTTACAATGCCACCCAGACCTTTACATTGCATAATCTTGCGCGGCACTGCACTGCGCTCGTCACCCTGAGACTTCGGCTCTAAAGTGTCATATACCCAGTAATTTCGCTGGAAACAGTGCTCTTCAAACCGGAACACATGTTTGCACACTACTTGCTGAGCAGATTAATATCTGGAAAAGGTGTGGTACTTCCAGCGACGAACAACAACGAATTTAACAATATTATTATAACCACAGGTACTGTGGCGTTTACCACCAGCTATAAGAAGGCGACACAGTGGGTAGAGACCCTAAGATGGACCAACGGAAGTAACTCATTCTGTCGCTCTACGCGGTCGGCGTGGGTCATATCAATGGTAGCTTCTGAGAAGTGCGCTTCCGGCCAAACAACAAACAATTGTATTGTGATGTCATTTTCTACACGAGTAAATGGAATAATGGAGGTGCTGCTCTTTTTTCTTAATGTTTTAATTTCGGGCGTTTGTGCATTCAGCCAATGATAACGTCTTGCAGTGGTAGACCTCTTCTGCAAGAGACCGCCTGGGGAATTAGCACACTTGTTCCAGATATTCATCGTAGTGTGCAAACATTACTGTGTTCCGGTTTGAAGGGCACTGTTTCCAGCGAAATTACTGAGCATATGACACTTTAGAACCGATGTCTCAGGATGACGAGCGCAGTGCAGTGCAAGTTCTGGATGGCACTGTAATTGTTATGGCCGGGCGTAGCGCTTATCATCAGGTGCACGACTTGCTCGGCTCTTATGTTAGTCCAATAAAAAGAAAAATCTTGCGTGTTTCTATCATATACCGAGAATCGTGCAAACGAATGAAAATTAAATGTTTAACATGCTAAATAAATACATATTTCCATCTATGAATAGAAAACTCGTAAAATATATATATATAAAAATACATATAAATTACAGCTAAGAACAGATCCAATTAAGTCACCTTTCAAACAAAGAAAACTAAATCAAAATCGGTCCATCCGTTAGGGAGCTACGAAGCTAAAGACAGACACACGGAGACAGACAGACACACACATTAATATAACACCTATCTTTTTGCATCTCCAGTTCAAAATTTCGACAATACTAGAACTTACAACTTTTATGATTCCGTTGCCGATTGTGAAAAAACTAAATCAAAAACAGTTCATCCGATACACAAAGATACCCGATACACACATCAAACTTATAAAACCTATATTTTTGGGTTGAGGTTAAAAATGGAAGCAATTTTTGCATTAGTAATGTATAATACGCTTTACTTATGTCAATATTGCATCGAAAGCCCCCCTCTCTCCTTCACTATAGGTGCTTGGCTGGTAGAAAATGCTCTTAGCGTTAAGTCCGCCATTTGTACTAGTTATAGTAATTTCATATGACTGCCGATAATATAGATTTGACTTTTCCTCTCCAAGAGATATCAACTTGAGCAAAACCGCATTCATGTGATTCATTCAATATTCTCCTTAACCATAAATATTAGCAAATTATTACCTAAAGCCGAGTCTACATCTTTATCGTGACCGTAACCGAGACTCGGTGACATTATTACGGTACTTGCTACACTAAATGGACGAGGGCTGTTACATTACTACGACTCCCTCAGCCGGTGAACCGTTGCATGACATCAGGATGTGACAAACACAGTTTTGTCACGCGTATTTGTCACGGTTGCAAATGTGGACCCAACTTTATGTACCTACTTATGGCCAGATCATCGTGAGAGAATTAAAAACTAAAACAAAGGATATTTCCGCATTTTTCTATTTTAATAATTTGCACGTATATGTCATACGTTTATTGTTTATTTGCCTACATATTTTACTACTATGTCAAAATAAAAAGACTGTAATATTTGTTACGGAAACGAAGTTTGTGTCAGTTTACTCATTTTGATATGGTTGTTAGGCGATAATTTGCAGAGACAGCGTACAGTAAATGCGCTACTTTACTTCCTTGTTGCAATATGAAATTGTGCAGTTTCTTTGATGTGTGAATGTGAATGGAAAATGTTTACTGTGACAAAGTATTAAAGTGTTTATTATGTGTCTTGGCGTTGTTGGTTGACGTGAAGACATTATAACTTTACGTAATTTTATACGAGTACAAAGAAGATGGCGGATTTCCCACGGTTTGCAATTATTGTAAAGTTGGTTTTGTTTTTATTTTACAAGGAATCCTGAATTTTCCGTTTTTTTAACAGATTTTTCTACCAGGGAAGTATTTCCCAGTTCTAACGTATAATTATAATATAATTAATTATCCATTTACATGTGTCTTCGCTGTGATTCAGTGAAACAGCGTTAATTTAGACTTATTTTATTTAAATTAACATTTTGTTTTGTAACAAATTTTTGCATAATTTAACTTTAAAAAAAACAACTTTAAAATTCTATACCTTTATTTGATTTTAATTAATAATTTTTTGTATTAGTTTTATTTTATACTTTGTTCTAGCAGCGTCTCCGTGGCGTGATGTCACCGACTGGTCCCAGCGGAAGACCAGCGCTGGTGGTTCGCAACCAGCATCATGCTGAATTGGGGCCCATTTGTGCCACCTTTCCAGTTGTTTATTAATTATTATGTATTTGTTGTTTGAGTTGCAAATAAATTAATTTTCTTTCTTTCTTTGTGTGCCTAAATAAATAAATATCTGATCCGATAAAAACTGATCTGATCTGATCTCGGTCTACTGTACCTACAATTTTTCAGAGTTGTACAATTAGGTTTTTCGTTACGTTCCATTTTCCATGTTTGTCGCGAAACCTCATTTTCCAAACAAAACCGGACATTTAATTTCGTACGTATATAATTGTGCCTGCTGATAGCACAATCTCGGCATTAATCCGCCAGGGCGGGCTGCAGGGCGGGGCGGGGGTGGGGGGCTGAAGGGGGGGGGGAGACACAGATCATCATAAATCTGGCTGTTCAGCTGACAGATGTACTGGGCCTGTACTGGTCACAGTGTAGGAGGGTGTCAGTAGGTCATTCTGTATGTTCTGTATGTTTATAAAGCCAATACTTTTTTTTATTGCAGTATAGGCAAGCATTTGACCGCAGTCTTACCTGGTCTCAGTCCACATACAACTCAACCCAATTATTTCCTGGAGTATTTAATACCAGGGCTTGAAATTCCGGTAAAAGTCAGTTAGCGTTATGACTTATGGCACTTAACGGTATTTCTGTAACCTTTTACCGCTATGTTACGATAAAACGGTAATTTTACTGGTAACAGTAAATTCAAAGCGAGCTGATCTGAAAATAGAGGCAGCGGGTAGAATTGGAACTCTGCATTGAGTTTGTTGGACCATGGACCTCGTAGTTTCTGATTCCCTAGATACAGATAATCCTTTTTTTATTGGACTGAGTGACGAGACGAGCAAGTCGTTCACCAGATGGAAAGCGCTACGCCTGCCCATAACAGTCACAGCACCACCCAGAACACTGCATTGCATAATCTTGCGCGGCACTGCACTGCGCTCGTCACTCTGAGACTTCCGCTCTAAAGTCTCATATGCCCAGTAATTTAGCTGGAAACAGTGCCCTTCAAACACAGTAATGTTTGCACACTACTGCTTGGCGAATGAATATCTGGCAAGTCCTAGTTAGGGGCCAAGATTTATTTGATCATGACGCGTTGTTATTATAAGTTATGGGGGACTTATTTGAACTAATTTAGATTAGCTTGGAAAAAAAAAACAACAAATGACGCCTTCTGCGGTTGCTTGCTCTATGACCCGGGATTATGAAGCTAAGCCTTTCATCGCTTAAATCCAGCGGCTCTGTTTAATGAAGCGCTTTCTTTTATACACTTAATTACTTTTATATTATGTCACGGTTCGTTACCGTATTTTGGACAGCTATCATTTACAAAGAGTCAATGGTGCGATAGCGGTGGTAGCCTAGTGAGAGAACGTCCGCCTTCCATGGAGAAGGAGGTAAGTTCAAATCCCAGTGCGGGCACGTACCACTGTGTCTCTGTAAAGCATATGCACGTAATTATCACTCGCTATTCGGTGAAGGAAAACATCGTGAGGAAACCCACATACCTACCCGAGAATTATTTCGGAGGTAGGTATGTTATCCACCAATCCGGACCGGGCCCCCGTGGTGGATTATGGCCTAATCCTCCTCACGAAAGTGAGGGGAGACCCGTGCCCAGCAGTGGGACGTTATGGGTTGATGATGATGAATGGTAGGTTTTTAATGTTTGACGGCCTCCGTGGGGTGATGGTTGCGACGACTGCGAAGCGTGAAGCCGCAAGTTCGATTCCCGCACCGGGCAAGTATTCGTGTGAACCACAGGTGTTTGTGGCTTTCTATTCATGGCTGAATCTCGCACAGGAAAACGATACTCCATTAACTCTACCAGCGCTTCGGAAATACTCCCGTCAGAGAAGATAGCACCAACAAACTCTACAGGGATATAACTTTTTAAAATTTTCGATATTTGTTTGACATGCCAATTTTAAACAAATTATCAATATTGCCACACTTAACTGATGCAGAATGATCGTGTAAAACCCGCCTAAGAGCCGCCACTTTGTGCCGATATTTATACGGATTTACGTAGTAGCGATGGTTACTCACGCTTGCGGTGACAAACAACGACTTGGGTACAATAATAATATATACTAGAAATACGTAATAAGTTAATTAATCATTGCAATTACGCAATTATACAAATGTTAATTGTAAAAGCCGGCGTTAAGCTGCGCACGGGTATTATACATTTATGAGAACACCGGTTGTTCTCGTCCTGTATCAAGGTGGAGTTATTTCACCTTTACAAGTGCCTTCTAAGCCTTTATAAAGATTAATTAATTAATTTAAATGTACAGTACCTTAACAGATATTTCAAACGCGACATCGCGCAGCAATAACATATTTAAGTACAAAAGAGCTGTGTACCAAACCTCGAAAACCTTTAAGAGACCATGATGATTTTAAAAGTATTACAAAATAAAAACAAAAACCTTGGAAAACATCGTGAGGGACAAAACGAGAATTATTTCGGAGGTAGGTATAATTATCTACCAATCCGGACCGAGCCTCTGTGGTGGATTATGGCATAACCCTCCACATGAAAGTGAGGGGAGACCCGTGCTCAGCAGTGGGACGTTATGGGTTGATGATGATTACCAAATTAAACATACTATGACAAAATGAGCTATAGAATTTTTCGCCGATTCTCCTCGAATGTGTGATTTTGTATACTCATTTGTGCAGTGGTCTATCCTATTAGAATGACGCAGGAGATACATGTAGAGGAAAACGAGGCGTCCATCCATGGGGGTAACGGCTTCTTACAACTGATACCAAGCATGACTGCCTTATGTATATAGGTGTGGAATAGTCTACGTCGGATATTAGTATACTTTACCTACGTCAGGAATGGGTCACTTTGTTTACTCACTATGGACTTATACAAAGAACAAGGACTTGGAATATTTCTATATCTTTTTTATTGCGAATAGACAAGCATTTGCCCGCAGTCTCACCTGACGGTAAGTGTCGACGCGGTTGACGGTGGAGCATGCTTGCCTAGAAGATACCTATTCACTCTCGACTTGAAGACTTTTAGATTATTAGAGGGGAACAAAGACGCTGGGAGGGTGTTCCATTCCTTCGCTGTTCGGTTTGTAAAAGTGGATTAGAATCGCTTTTTGCGGATCGGATACGGATGCCGTGTTTCCGTACGTCTTGTTGTCCGATGGTGGAAAGGAGATGGAGGAGTCAAGTTGTGCAACACCATCGCACACTCTCCGCTGCTTTCGAGTATATTACCATGTTCCGGTTTGAAGGACACTGTTTCCAGCGAAATTACTGGGCATATGAGACTTTAGAGCCGATGTCTCAGGGTGACGAGCGCAGTGCAGATTATGCAATGCAGTGTTCTGGGTGGTGCTGTGACTGTTATGGGCAGACGTAGCGCTTACCATCAGGTGTATGTATGACTTGCTCGCTGCCCTATGGCCGCGCGTTGCTGCTAGTAGAATGTAGCACTTTCAGTTTTTTTTTTATTTTCCAAAGAGAACCACGTCAGTTTACGTCAGTTTATTCTTATTGTAGTAATTAGTATTACTATCTATTCTTTCTCAATTATAATTTAAATTCCTAAACCTTCTTTGTTGTTTTTAGTTGTTAGTTTGCGTACAAAAATCGTTTGTAATTAAAATGGTAGGTTCTAATTAGAACCGAGCAAGCTTCAAACCTTTTCTTTAGTAAAATAACAGTGTCTAGTAATTCTTCTCCAGGGTAAAAGTTGTTCAGTGTTGCCAGGTTACGATTTACCCGGCTGTTAGTTGATTTTTACGGGTGAGGGCATTTTTAACCAACTTTAAAAAGGAAGAAGGTTCTCAATTCGGTTGTATAATTTTTTTAACTATTTTTTTTTAATTATCAACCGATATGGTTTTTTTATTTTGAAAAAAGATACTTTCAGATTTTTCCCATAGAAATTAAATTGAGTTTTGAAATCAAAATAAGTGGTTTTTATTTTTCATTTTTTTTAACGGCTTACGGTTGTCATTATAAATCAGTTGGCTGAAAAAACTAAGTAAAGCCATTTACAATCCTCCACATATAGAGAAAGAAATATAATAAACAGACACCATAAAAAACACACAAAATATTGATCTAAGACCCATATCATATATACAGACTGACAAACATTATTATAATGAACTAGCTGCGCCCTGCGGTTTCACCCGCATAATTCAAGCTTTCCCGCAATAACTCTCTTAAAAGCAATATATTTTCCCCGTTTTTGCCACATTCTTCATTGATGCTCTGCTCCTATTAGTCGTAGCGTGATGTTATATATCCTATAACCTTCCTCGATAAATGGACTATTCAACACAAAATGAATTGTTCAATTCGAACCAGTAGTTCGTGAGATCCTAGCGTTCAAACAAACAAACTCTTCAGCTTTATATATTAGTGTAGATTAAAACTATGTTTATATTATAATAATTATATTAGTACGATACAAAATGTTGTAATTTGTCTAAGTGAAATACGTTTTAGAAACAAAAAAATATTTAACCGGAAATTAAGGAGGGGAGGAAGTCTGTCTGGCAACATTTCTCCAAATTCCTACTAAGCATTATTTCTCAGGTTGTCCCTATTCCTTTGTTCAAATATTTGTTTCGGCCGTATTTTCAAAAACAAAGGCGGAGTTTGCGACGCTAACTTTTTAATGCCCTCTGGCAAATTATGCGAAGAAGGTACCCTTCGACCCGAGGACTGAAAATCGTTAATAAAATAACTAAATTTGCTTTTTCTGTCCTTTTTTCGAATAATGCGTTTTTTTGTAATACTAAGCCAATACGCATCTGTGAACACGAATGTAAATATAATGTAATTCTATAGTTATGAACAATTAAGGTTATTTTATTTTATTGTAATTTTTACATGCTCTTTGTGATATTTACGGATGGTGCCCTTAAATGTGTTGGTTCTTCGTTACATGTAAGTGCGGTGTCGCTTTGGAAATACATGTTAAGGCACTGTATATTGAATTAAATAAATAAATAAATATTTTTTAATATAGAAATGTGAAATTTGGTATATTGAACCAGATCCGTTTAGTTGTGTTAATTTGTATCTCTTATCCATTTTCGCTTAGAATTTTCATATATCGGCACTACACATATTATTTAAGCAGGGATTTTAAATTTAAACGGTACCGCAATTAGATAGAAAATACAAACTTTTATTGAAACACCACAGCGTAAATAAACCTCACCCACACAGCATCACACGGGCCACTAGCAGCCCGTGTAATATACCGTTTAATTCTAAAAGTTTTCAGTCCTTTTTTGGCGTTACTACGAAAATTGCTTAATTAATTTCTGCGGTTCATTTAACTTTTTGATACTTTATGAGTTCTGTTATACTTTGGAATTATGAATATTTTCGAGTGTTTTCTAATTGTTTTTGTTTATTGTTAGTCATGCTTTGGTGACCAGAATTTGTATACAAATAATTTATAACAATTACTTACTTCTTTTATTTGATTGAGTAGCAAGACAAGCAAGTCGTTCACCTGATGGTAAGCGCCACGCCTGCCTATAACAGTTACAGTGTCACCTATAACATTACATTGTATAATCTTGCGCGGCACTGCACTGCGCTCGTCACCCTGAGACATTGGTTCTAAAGTCTCATACGCCAAGTAATTTCGCTGGAAACAGTGCCATTCAAACCGGAACACAGTAGAATAGAATAGAATAGAATAGAATACGTTTATTGTTAAAAACTGTGTAGGTACAAAACAATATTGTGGTCTTAAAATTTAAAAAAGTTCCAACAGCCTGTCCATTTCGAACATACAATAATTATTTTAAACATGTGGTAACATTATATAATATTAATTTACAGTTACGCCAAAGTAGCAATAAATTCTTTAAATTCTTAACAAATACAAACTAATGTTTGCACACTACTGCTTGGCGGATGAATATCTGGCTTCCCCAGGCGGTCTCTTCCAGAAGTGGCCTTCCACTACTTTCTTGCCTGAGCGTAACTTTTTGAGTGAAATTTATTAAGATGTGGTATATTGAATTTACTTGATGTCACAAAAACTGGAAACGGTACTACTTTTCTTACTAAGGCAATTGTTTTTAAGAACCCATAGTAGATCAAGGGTTCTTTGAAAGAATTAGCTAGTGGCCCCGCGCTTGCTTAATCCGGCACTGATAAGGTGGCATCACGACTGTCTTGTGCCATCCGATATGATTGTTTTGAAACATTGTAAAAATAGAGCTGCAAAGTCGCGTAATCACGCCAATTTTCATCAGGCAGCTCTGATGTGGTTGTTACAGCAATTTATCGACAATGGCGGCGCGCCACGCGGAAGCGATCCAAGGACGGATCTATTGGAGCGGCGTGGCGACGCTAATGGAAACCGACTCGTGGCGAATACCATCAACTTGGTTATACTAAGCATGCCGATTATTGGACGGTGTTATTTGTAACTTCCGTCCCAGTGATGTTTTTAATGGGAAACATCTAATGCGGCGCGAATGAACACTGAACAGCTGATGGCGTGGCGTGTCTCGTTTTTTTTATTTGACTCAGTGGCGAGATTAGCCTGTCTTTCATCAGGTAAGCGCTACAACCATAACAGTTACAGTTCCACCTAGAACTTGGATAATCTTGCGTAGCTCTGCACTGCGCTCGTCACCCTGAGACATCAGCTCTAAAGATCCGTCTGTACGCACGAAGCGGTTTGCCTCCACATTTATTATGCGTACACCAAAGGAGTGGAACTCCTTGCCTGAGTCTGTGTTTCCCGATAGTTATAACCTGGGAGTCTTCAAGCCGCGAGTGAATATGGTACTTCTAGGTAAGCGTGTACCATCGTAGACCACATTGTCACTTACCATCAGGTGAGATAGTGGTCAAACGCGAACCTATTTTTCATATAAAAAAGTTACCATATTTATGCCCAGTAATTTATCTGGAAACATGAAAAGAAAGTTTATATGGTTAAAAAATGTTAAGCTATTATCCTTCAGGGAAAAGTAATCCTTTGAAAAAAAATTTGAATTCCGTTCTTAACTGGCTTTTACTACGCCGTTTCATATTTGCTCCAAACCATTAACAGGATTGGTGATCGTTTTGTTCCACGAAGAAACATCGTATTTTTGGATAAGGAAGATTCACTCAATCATTGTAGTGGTAGGCCTTTTTTCCACAGACCGTCTGTGGAAGTACACACCACACTTTCGGCAGATATTCATCCGCCAAGCAGTAGTGTGCAAACATTACTG
The DNA here is from genome assembly GCA_912999815.1 of Campaea margaritaria. Classification (NCBI taxonomy): domain Eukaryota; kingdom Metazoa; phylum Arthropoda; class Insecta; order Lepidoptera; family Geometridae; genus Campaea; species Campaea margaritaria. Next base: position 7,192,957 of record OU538814.1, read on the forward strand.
TGTTCCGGTTAGAAAGGCACTTTTTCTAGCCAAATTACTGGGCGTATGAGACTTTAGAGCCGATGTTACCGGGTGACGCGCGCAAGATTATGCAAATTAAAGTTCTGGGTGGCAGTGTAACTGCGGCCAGGCGTAGCGCTTACCATCAGGTGGACGAATTGCTCGCCTCGACTCTCAGTAAAGAAAAAATACTCAGCAGTGATCACGACTAGAAAATGAGTGCTGAGTTACGTATTAATTGTCATAGGCATGAAACGAACGAATTTAATGCACTTGAAAGATTAAGCATTCCCAGAAATAGAGTCGTAGTAAATTACACATGAATGGGTCAAAGGAGTTAGCTCTATCATTGGTAGTTATTTTGGTCAGTTGGGTAAAAACTACAAGCAATCTACAAATATTACTTACTAACTGCGCCCCGCGGTTTCTTCCGCGTTGAGTATTATCCCATAGGAACTATTAATTTTTACGGGATTGAAAGTCCCTACTTATATTATAAATGCGAAAGTAACTCTGTCTGTCTGTTGCTCTTTCACGCCTAAACTACTGAACCGATTGAAATGAAATTTGGTACAGATATAGCCTAGAGCCTAAGAAAGGACATAGGGTACTTTTTATCGCGAAAAAAATATTCTAAGGGTTTGAAATAGGGGGTGAAAGTTTGTATAGAAGTTTCGTCATTTTTAAAGATAGAAGCTTTCTAATTTATTTTTTAGGTTTTTGATTAGATATAAATAAATATGACATTCTACGCGGGAACTACGCGGGTGAAACCGCCGGGCGCAGCTAGTATTCTATATTTTCATCCAGGTAGTAAACTATTTGTGTGCCAAAATTCATCCAAATGCGTTCAGTGGTTTTTGCGTGAAAGAGTGACAAACATCCATCCAACCTCACATTTATGATATTAGTATAGAATAGAATAGAATAGAATTTAAAAACTGTGTAGGTACAAAACAATATTGTGGTCTTAAAATTTAAAAAAGTTCCAACAGCCTGTCCATTTCGAACATACAATAATTATTAGTAGGATAGGAAATAGGATTTAGCTGTGTTCGACAGTTTTACCCACGTTTACTAATACCCATAGATATTTTTACGGAATATAAAGTATTCTTTAAGTGTATTATTCTGTAAGACTAAGTATCACTATTCTAGGCCCCGTCGGAGTAAGTTTATTAAATGATAAAACATTACTTAACACGTTCACTGTTCTTATTCCTTTTTCTCTTAGATAATCATATATTTTAAAATAACAAAGTCGTTCGCTCGATTTCAATTTTAGAATGCCGCACTGTCATACATTCCCCCTTTTTTCCCTTTTTTTTTTCGTCCGACTAAGGTCCGACTACTCAACCAAAAAGATCTTAACCAAAAAGTTGTCAGCATAAAGAGGTATTAAGTAACTATTTAGTTAATTGATATCGATTAATTGTTACAAATTTACAAACCCTGACATTTCCAAGACTTAATCTATACATATATATCAAATTTCAAAAACCCGCGATTTCACCCGAGAAACTTCCGTTCTACCGCAAATATTCGACATTTTCCCGGGATAAAACATAACCTATAACACTCAAGAATAAAGTGGTTTACTATTGGTGTTATAATTTTTAGAATTCTATCAGTAGTTACGGAGATTATCTCCTAAAAAAATACAAACTCACAATCAAACCTTATCTCTGTGTATATATAGATAACAAGGTTATAAAGCCTTGCATAGGACTATAGGATACAATGAATGGAACTATTAACTCGGCTTCTTTTATGAATGGAGGCTATTTTTGGAGATAACAGAAATAAGCCAGTTTGCTCAAGAACTAGGACCATCCGTATGGAATTGGGAAATTATAGCTGACTGAATAGACAAATGGACTGAATGACATGACAGATTGACTGAATGATAAACACTTTGATTGCTCAGCTGATTTGCTTGTCTAGCCACGGGTGCGGCTCTATACACTTCATAGTGTTTTCCATACAACAAACACAACAGTTGTGTTTTCCCGCACTGGCGGCAAGTTATGAGAACCACGACAGTTGTGTTCTCAGCACTGAAAGTGTTAACTATTTTTATTTGACTGATCAACGAGACGAGCAAATCTTTTACCTGATGGTAAGCGCTACATCTGCCCATAATAGTAACAGTGCCACCTAGAACTTTAGATTGCATAATCTTACGCGACAATGCGATGCGCTCGTCATTCTGAGACATCGGTTCTAAAGTCTCATATGCCTAGTAATTTCACTGGAAACAGTGCCCTTCAAACCGGAACACAGTATATAGTATAATAATATGTATATTATTTGATATTAGTGAGATAATTTTGCGATCGAAAAAAAATTAGTATCCATTCGTCTCGTACCAGTGACTTCAATGGATACCGAAACCATTTGAATCTGACGGCATTTTAACAGCACAATTGCATGCATTCAACATCACTGACGAAACTAATGACCTTTAAAAATCCATTCTTATAACAAGATATTTCAAAGTAAATAAGAACAAACAATGCCTGTAATGGGTAACCAACTTGGATATTACGTCAAATTTTATACCTATAATGTTTTGAGGTAAACAGTTGTACGTGATATAATACAATGCGCTGAACATACCCAGGCCACCATATGTCGCTATTCCTTATCACTGACGTGTGTAATGTTATTGTGGTTACTTACAGGCCCTTGGCGGCCTGACGTATTCTGCTACAGGAGGTCAGCAGTACCTCCTCCGAAAAACGAACAAAACTAAAATTATTTATTTCAAGTAGGCAAAATAATGTACTTTTATAAGTCAAACACTTGTTTCATATATATATATATATATATATATATATATATAAACAGACAAAAAAAGGCAATGTGTGCTGGCACACATAATAGAAGTAAGCCATCAATCAAAAAAATTAAAAAAAAAAAAAAAATTATGAAAGATATTTAAAAAAATATACGAAACGAAACTCTCTTTTAATATTTTCACTAACTTATATCTCCCTCTCAACTTCCGTTCGCGTCGGCCGATCACATTTTTCGTAACGCATTCACCAGCTTACTCCCCTAGTCAAGCGTTCCTAAAGAAGTTTTACTTCAGAAATATATCAAACTAGCTGCGCCCTGCGGTTTCACCGCGTACTTCCCGTTTTGTCCCACGGGAACATATTATCGTGATAAAAAGGACACTATTACTCAATCTGTGGTTATAAACTATCTGTGTTCCAAATTTCATTCGAATCCGTTCAGTAGTTTTTGCGTGAAAGACGAACAAAGATCGATTCTCACAAACTTTCGCATTTATAATATTAGTAGAAAGGATATGATCTACTAAACTAATGAGTAACTGATTGAGGTTTGAGTTCGGAAAAGGAAATTTCCCTTTCAAGTGGTAATTCAAACCCAAATCTCGCACAGGAAAAAGAAACTCCATTAACTCTACCAGTGCTTTGCACGTCATCATCATCATCATCATCAACCCATAACGTCCCACTGCTGGGCACGGGTCTCCCCTCACATTCACTTTGTGAGGAGGATTAGGCCATAATCCACCACGGGGGCCAGATCCGGATTGGTGGATCACACACCTACGAAATAATTCTCGGGTAGATATGTGGGTTTCCTCATGTTGTTTTCCTTCACCGAAAAGTGAGTGATAATTACGTACATATGTTTTACAAGAAACACACTGGTACGTGCCCGCACTGGGATTTGAACTCACGACCTTCTGCTTGGAAGGCGGACGTTCTCCGACTAGGCTACAACCGCTTAATTATATAACATCCTATTTATAATTACTCCGCCGCCGTCTCTCGTAGGCTAAGTAGCATCTTTGTATCTCGACCTTAATGTTTACCAGTATTAATAAAAACGATTTTCAACCTTACAGAATACATAATTAAAACCAGTTCCGAGTAGAGCGCCGCGAATTCCGAGAAGTTGATGTGACTCACCACTGCTTTGTTTACTGTGTATCCACATAAGACTGCCTCGGAGTACTTGTTTCTCTAAGCTGGCTCCATGAGTCATGGTAGGCTTTGGGGGAAATGACCTGTAAAAGTGACGTCATATGTTTATGCAGTTTCGTTCGGAAGCTGAAACTGTGACGTTGTTTCTCAGAGCAACAATCAGGGGCCTCACCACGAACAGTTAAATCCATCCAGTTGAAGGCCTTAAACTGAACTGCCCTGCTAACTGTCACCACCAATATCGCACAGCGTTCATAAGTCAGTTATTAAGAAATAAAAGGAAGGCCATGAATTTTAACATTTTTAATTCAAAGTTAATCAATTCCTCATCATCATTAATTAATTAATCCTTACGGCAGTGTCAGCTTTTCATTTTTTCTGAACAAAATTTCACATCAAATGTTAAAATTCATGGCCTTCCTTTTATTTTTGACACCGTGTTATTTAGCAAAAAATAATCCTTATATGGAAGCCTTTCTATCGGTATGATAAAGCTACAGGGTGATTATTTTTCTCGTGCAACGGGTTCTATTCCCGGTTCAACCATGTAATTATTTAAATATCTATGAATGCAGTTTAAATTGTTCTTTAAATTCAAATAATGTCTTCTTTCAGTAAAATGTCCTATGTACAATATTCAAGGTACTTTCCCTCAATGTGGCATATCCGTAAGACATCCTGTATATCTATTCTAGGTTCAAAATGCTTTGTAAAAACATTGCTCTAGCTCGCATAGTATTTACGCGTAAGGTAAGTAAAACTAAACAGGAAGTGGAGATCGGAACATGGGTGAATCACTGGTTCATTCATTAATGATTCATAAATGTAGATCTATACTTGTAGATTCGTAGAATAATTCGTGCGCGACTCATGGTGGAGGAAGATGTCATTTATCTTATAAGTACTATTTTTTATGAGTAACCGACTCTGGTCTTTATTGGCAGGCTTCAAGGGTGAGGTTCCTAATTAAGGGTCGTGTATTATCTCAACAACCTTTATAATATGAGCATAATTTACATCTTGTAGTGGGAGGCCTTCTGCAAGAGCCCGCTTCGGGAAGTACTGCCAGATATTCATCCGCCAACTAGTAGTGTGCAAATGTTATTGTGTTCCCGTTTGAAGGGCATTGTTTCCAGCGAAATTACTGGGCATATGAGACTTTAGAACCGATGTCTCAGGGTGATGAGCGCAGTGCAGTGCCGCGCAGGATTATGCAATGTATATTTCTCAGTAGCACTGTAACTGTTATGGGCAGGCGTGGAGGCTCACAACTCGCTAGTCTGGTTAGAGGTTACTCAGTAAAATTAAAAAAAAGTATATACAAGTAAAATTAAAGTGAACTTTATGTTGAACACTGATAGTTCATAATTGTATGCATCGCATGATGTTATTGAAACACCTAGATCAATAAAAAAAAATCATAATTTTTGTACTTTTTTTTAGTTGACTGAGTGACGAGACGTGCAAGTCGTTCACCTGATGGTAAGCGCTACGCCTGCCCATAACAGTTACAGTGCCACACAGAATTTTGAATTGCATAATCTAGCGCTGCACTGCACTGCGCTCGTCACCCTCAGACATCATGCCCAGGAATTTTGCTGGAAACAGTGCCCTTCAAACCGGAACACAGTAATGTTTGCACACTACTGCTTGACGGATGAATATCTGGGAAAGCTTCATATTTAAATGATGCGATAGGTATGTTAAATTTCCCCCTTTTTATGACTTCAATAGGAAAACCCACTGGAAGTAGGTATGAAGCTGTACGCACCTAATAACCTAATTTAGACAGTTTACCTGGGCCTGGACACGTATGTTTAAAATGTTACGTATGTAACGTGACGTTTAAGTGACGTATTGACTTGTAGAAGTGCACAATTGTTGCTTACTTTCAATAGATGATTTGAGTTTTTTTTTTTGAGATGGTTCATCAATAAGAATACGTAAGAAATCAACAAAAAAATGCGTGAGTGTCGTGGAAGACTCGGACTCGTTGGAACAAAGTTCCTTTCGTAGTGTATTATTAAAAATTAATGAATTAAATATTTAATTTACTATAAATTTTTTTTTAGGGTAACTCAATATGGAAAGGCGTAAGTCTCCTAACGAAAGTGAGGACAGACCCGTGCCCAGCAGTGGGCCGATATGGATTGATTATGATGATAATTCAGGACAAAGACTTCTTTCTTTTGAAATATTTGTTCAAGTGATTCCGTTCATTAAATATCACTAATATAATAAATCGAAAGTTTGTGGTTTCGTGTTTGCCCTCTCTTCACGCCGAAACGGCTGAACGGATGTTAATGAAATTTAGTATAAAGATACTTCAGGGGCTTCACCAGGAACAGTTAAATCCATCCTTAAGCTGAACTGCCCTGCTAACTGTCACCACCAATATCGCTCAGCGTTCATAAGTCGACCAGAGACATTTTATCCAAAGAGATCGGAACAATTTGTTTGCATTTATGGGAGTTTATGTAGCTCCATCTCATTCTCTTTCTCTCTCATTCTCTGCTGTCTATTGTTTGTCATTTATGAGTGTGTGGTGGCAATCTAGGCCGTTCAGTTTAAGGCCTTAAAATGAACTGCATGGAATAAGAATAAGTACGTGGTGACCGCCCAGGTCCTAGAATATAACATAGAAAACCTTTTATCCCGAAAAAAAATAACAGTTCCTATCGCAGCGGATGAAATCAGGTGTTGCTAGTGTGAATTTCACAATTCATTGTGAAATTACTTTCTACGCACGTTGTCACATTGCTTGTGACACACAAGTAGTTATAATTAAGGGCCTGTAGAGTGTGACCAGGTGTTACTCACTTTCCCTTCGAAGACAATAATACCACTTGGGTAAATAATTGAACTGCTGATTGGCGCGTGGATGCCACGTGGGAAATTTTCGGTAATTATCAGTGGTTTACTAATGAACTGGATGTCTCATGTCTTACACTTTAGTCGGTTAGTGGGCCAGTATATATTGTAGACAAACTTAACTAATCTGCATTAGTTAATTAGGCATAATGTAACGATTTGCATCCACTTTTATAATTAGAACAGCGGAACTTAAATAACTTTATTGCTAGTCAACCCATAACGTCCCACTGCTGGCCACGGGTCTCTCCTCACTTTCGTGAGGAGGGTTAGGCCATAATACACCACGGGGGACCGGTCCGGATTAGTGGATAACATACCTACCTCCGGAATCATTTTCGGGTAGGTATGTGGGTTTCCTCACGATGTTTTCCTTCACCGAAAAGCGAGTGATAATTACGTACATATGTTTTTACAGAAACACATTGGTACGTGCCCGCACTGGGATTTGAACTCACAACCTTCTGATTGGAAGGCGGACGTTCTCCCACTAGGCTACCACCGCCTCAATTATTAATTAATTATTGCAAGTAGGCAAAAATTATGCCCTTTTACAAGTCAAACACTTTAGTGTCATATAGTTACATAGAAAATAATAATAATAATAAATCAATTAAACTAATGACTGATTATGGTTTGAGTTTGAAAAAGGACATTTCCCTTTCAAGTGGTGACTCAGGCCTGAATCTCGCACAGGAAAAGGAAACTCCATTAACTCAACCAGTGCTTCGGAAATACGTCCTTCAGAGAAGATAGCACCAAGAAACTCTACGGGGATGTATAATAGTTTTTTCAGTTTTCGTCATTTCAACGTCTTTATTTCCCGGTAACTGTAATCTGAAAGTCTTCAAGTCAATAGTATGTTAAGTAACGAAGTTTCATCAAAATCCGTTCAGTCGTTTCTGCGTGAGAAGAGTGGACAAACACAAACTTTCACATTTACTATATTAGTGAGATGTGATAGTTTGTGTGTTGTGTTTGTCCTCTCTTAACGCTGAAACGACTGAACGGATTTTGATGAAATTTACATATCGACGCTAGAAAGCGTAAACGCTGTAACCCTTTGACCGACCCGAAAATACTTTTTTTACATATTTGGAAACAAACGCTGTAACCCACATTTCAACGTCCCCTAGGAACTTTAGGATATAACCAAGGTAGCAGTATTGTAGCTTTGTATGAAACACACCAAATATCCAAAATTTACGTATTTAGGTCGAGTAGATATTGAGTTATGATTTTATTTCAACAAAAAAAAGTTTTTTGGCTCTGGTGAACAATTTTGCGTTTCAAGGTTACAGCGTTTACGCTTTCTAGCGTCGATATGGATAGTTTAGATACTAGAATAGAACGTAGAATACTTTTATCCCGAAAAATTAAAGGTCCCGTGGGATAAGAAATAATACTGGTGACGCCCTTACTCTGTGCCGATGAGGTCGATTGCCTAGCAACGAAACAACTCGAGCTGCAAGTGAAACCATGTGATGTGAAAATGTATATTATACACATATCACCTCGTCGAGGCCATTGTCGACGCAGGTGGAAACCACGAGGCGCTGCTAATAGGTACCTAATAATTAAAAAGGTCAGTGTTTCCCTAAACCTACGTGGACTAGGCGGCGTACACACAAAGTGGGGAATTCCTCTGTTTACATTGGACTGGTTCATTCTACTTTCTGTTTAGTGATTTAATTCGTAATGTGGGGCAAGTTTACCCTATTTATGCCAGCTTGTGGTGCTAGGTGTGGTGTTCTGCAAGAGACCGCCTGAGGAAGTACCACACCGCCGCCAGATATTCCTCCGCCAAGCAGTTGTGTGCAAACATTACTGTGTTCCGGTTTGAAGGGCATTGTTTCCAGCGAAATAACTGGGCATGTGAGACTTTAGAACCGATGTCTTAGACGGTTCTTGAGACTCATTTGTATTCAAAATTTTATAATGGAGCTTTAAATACTTGATACTGGCTTAAAGCACTCATTATGAAGAGCCAAAATATAAAAAAAGTATCCGACAAATGGTGTCACAATGGTTTCGAAGTCATCGTTAAACACTTCTGCTTCAAAAAGTCCAAATAATTCTAGCACTATTAATTTGTAAGGCGTAAGACATATCTATGTACATTTGGTATGAAAAAGGCGTCGAGTGACGAAATGCGGCTCCGCACGCCGCTCCTCTACTGTCTGGCTTACCACTTTGTAAAATTCTTTGTGTTGAATGGCATTGCAATGCTAAGAGCACGCGTCTCATTATTTAATAATGCATAATACAGTGTCCAGACCACTTAATTGCAATTGCAGCGACCGGAAGTAACTAATTCTCGAGAAATGGGGACGTCTTTCACTTTAACTTACTTAATGGTTGCATTGTGTGAGTCGGAGAGATTATACCACACCTTCGTCAGATAAACATCCACCAAGCAGTAGTAAGCACTTTGAAGGACACTGTTTCCAGCGAAATGACTGGGCATATGAGACTTTAGAGCTGATGTCTCAGGGTGACGAGCGCAGTGCAGTGGCGCGCAAGATTATACGTGGCAATGTAACTGTTATAGGCAGGCGTAGCGCTTACCATCAGGTGACCGACCTGCTCATATGGTCGAATAAAAAAATCCAACATTAATTCACGGGGGGTTCGATGAATGAAATTACTCACGGGGAATAAACTGGGGTCCTCGTTAGTAAACAAGTATGAATGAATTGTGGTTTTCATTCATAAATCTCAATACCTATATTATATGAGCACTACAGGAAATATTGATTTCCTATAGTTGTAGGTAACCTACTGGTATTACTGGGCTGAGACTTTAGAGCCGATGTCTCAGGGTGACGAGCGCAGTGCAGTGCCGCGCAGGATTATGCAATGCAAAGTTCTGGGTGGTGCTGTGAATGTTATGGGCACGCGTAGCGCTTACCATCAGGTGAATGACTCAGTCGTCTCATCACTGAGTCATATAAATAAAAGGAAACCTAAAAACTAGAACAAAACCAATTCAACAATTAGTGTCGCAATGTCGCAATATAGCTCTGACCAACAGGTTGACTTTCAGTGCTGAGAACACAACTGTCGTGTTTTCCTAACTTGCCGCGAGTACGGCAAAACACAACTGTTGTGTTTGTTGTATGGGAAAACACTATGGCGCGTGCAGCGCCGCACCCGTGGCTAGACAAGCAAATCGGCTCAGCAGTGAAAGTGGTAACTGCTGAATGGTGAATGTCACTTACCTTCAAACACCAGTCTATCTAAGCTTTACCACAGTGCAGTGTTACTCATAGAGCAGCTGCAATAACAATTAAATAACACAAACCACACTAACTAACCATTTTAACACGTTCACTGCTAAAAACACAACTGTCGTGTTTTTCATAACTTGCCGCGAGTGCGGGAAAACACAAAAGTTGTGTTTGTTGTATGGGAAAACACTATGGCGCGTGCAGAGTCGCACCCGTGGCTAGACAAGCAAAACGGCTCAGCAGTGAAAGTGTGAAGAGTTAACATGTGTAGCAAATGCGCTCGTCGCCCTGAGACATCGGCTCTAAAGTCTCATATGCCCGGTAATTTCGCTGGAAGCAGTGTCCTTCACACCGGAACACAGCGGTTCGGTTTTTTCTATAGTACGACGAGTTTATCTATCTATCTATCAATCAAAAACCCAGAACTGTCGGTTGCGTATAGCCTACAAATGTATCGATTGTAAAACACAACACATAGGAATGCATCAATGGACGCACCTTTTTAACCACCGTTTATATGTGTGGGAGTTAGCGTACCCGCTTCCGATTATTACGATGGTCGACTCGCAAAATGTCCCATTCCTAAATTGACACGGTATTGCAAAAAGTCCCAATCGTAGAATGTCCCATTCGCAAAATGTACCTCGCTTACTACAGCTATTGTTCGGAAAAAGAAACCGCATCATAATTCGTATAGGGGCAGGACAGGCGCTTTCCTTTTTTCACCTGAATAATTACGTACATGCGTAGCGCTTACCATCAGGTGAACAACCTGCTGATTTAGTGTTAAAAAATACATTAACATCGCAGCGCTAATTCTCACTTCGTCAGAAGTTGAATTGATTAATCATTAAATTAAATATTGATTTAGTAGAATTTGACACAAGTTTGAGAAGAATCATAAACAATGACGTCACGGTTCAGGCATTCCGCAACATCCTATTTTTACAAATATTAGATTTTGCGGTGCGCCGCGGTTTCACTCGCGTTATTTCAGGAACCGTTCATTTTAACGGGCTAAAAAGCATCCTATGTTATAATCCAAGACTTAAAGTATCTGTGTGCCAAATTTCGTCAAAATCCGTTCAGCCGTTTCGGCGTGAAGAGGAAACAATCACACACACACACACACACTTTCACATTTATAATATTAGTGAGATAAATATTTATGATTGGTCTACATTCTATATGCATTCAACCTGTGCATTGTGTAGAAAATTATGACCACCAAGTTAATAACCGTGAATTTATATATCCGGTTTGCGTTTTAAATAATTTTCGTTATGTCATAATAATAGGTACAGCATTTTCCATTTTATTTTTTCTCGTTTAGAATTAGTTGCAATTGAAATTAAATCATTTATTTGATAAAACACGGTTTAGAAATTGGAAATATTTGGAAACACAGCATGTAAATATTTTATATGAAACAGCTTCTCACAAAAAAAGACCTTAGAAGTCAAAATTGCAAAATCAATTGAAGCCAATCAAATTAAATTAAAGTAAAATATCTAACAAAGTAAATTCAATTAATTAAAAAACACGGTATAACAAAAAACAAGGCACAGAATAAATTTAATTCCTGTCATTCTGAATAACAATAACTTATATTAATTAAAAAGAGAAAAAGAGAAGCCAAAACTAAATTTTGTATACAAAAACCGATGGATCAATTATTCTAAACGCAATGTAACTAATTTCAGACATTTTTGCGTCTGACTTCAACCGCAATTGCATATCTAAATTGAGTTACATTCCCTAACTTTGTTATCTTAGGTAATAAAAATAGTCAATATCTTGTTGGATGTATAGAATCGTAGTCACTTCAGGGTAATAAAATTTTAAGAGCATTGTAGGAAGATGCGGCAATGCTCCCGGAACCACTCCTCGTAGTTCCTGATTCCCTAGATCCAAGGAGGCCTAGTTAGGGGTCAGAATCTATGTATGCGAATTGACTCCTTATTGTTTCAGTTTTAAGACGAGAGACTATTTTAACGAGAATTAATTCTCAGACTCATAAAAATAAATATTACTTCCAGAACAAACTAAAATTTCTTAGAAGAAACTTATTTTGTACTGAACTTGAACTTGAGGGCAAAATATTATGAATCAGTCACTTATCTCTTCTTTCCTAGCAAATATATTTAATTCTCGCAGATCCGTAGCTCCCTTACGCACAGCCCTTAGTACCAAACGGAACACGTCAGATACGCCATGAATCACCAATTTTATAGGAAGATCATACAACCTTGATCGCGCCGTGACTTTATAAAAGCAACGCGACCCGCCCAACGCCATTTAATAACTTACCATCGCCGCGGACGCACGCATTACGTTCACAGTGAAATAAAACAAAACACAAAATGGGTAGCGGAAGTGTTTCGTCCGCTCTGCTCGTGATCTTCAACATTGTTTACACCATAATGGGTCTGGCGATCACGGCCGCTTCGATATGGTTCTTCATCGAGGTCTACAACGTGACCAGTTTGAGAAACTCCAACCACTATAAGTTGGACTACAGCGTGTACTGGCCACAAGCTATACCGTGGATGTTTATCTTCGCCGGTGTCTTCGTGCTGATCGTGTCCTGCTGCGGCTTCGTCAGTGCTAAGAAGAGGAAGCGTTCGATGGTTCTCACGTATGTAACCTTCCAATCGATCGCGCTGGTCCTGCTTCTGGTGGCCGCTATAATTGCACTCGTGTTCGCCGATTCGGACGCCAGCGACAAATTCATTACTGACGCCATTTGGGATGCATTTACAAACATGAAAGGCGAGAGGAATGTGGAGACCGCTTTCGGAGAAATCGAGCGTAAACTCCAGTGCTGCGGAGCCACCAGCCCCAGGGACTATAAGAACTGGAGGCAGGACTTCCCCATGTCCTGCTGCGACACCTACTACCACGGCTGGCAGATCACCCCCATCTATTACTGCTCGATAACCGACAAGGCCCCCAATGAGAGGCTGGGCTGTTCCGAAGTCGCTACTCATCACGCGAGGATTGCTATCAAAGTCCTCGCTGGAGCTGCTATCGTCACGTTCATCATCGGCCTGTTCAACCTCATCTCCGCTGTCACGCTGTCCAAAGCTTTGAAGAACAAGAGGCCGCAGCAGATAGTGGTGGGCCACCACGAGTCGGAGAGCAAAAAGGTTTTGTTGTAAGGCCTTACAACCACAAGGCTATTGCGTCGTACGTGAATGGTAGAGACTGTAAGTTTCACTTTCATATTTGAGTGATTAATTGATTATCGATCTAATCCCCACTAGCTTTGAGTAGGTTTTCCAATGTGTAAATATTATGTGATAAGTGCAGTATTTTTGAATATGAACAAAGTATTATAAGAACTAACGTATTCGACACGGTTACGTAAGATACTCACATAAGAATCTTAGACAAGTGAATCTCAACTGTGTTTCTCTCGTGTTAAGATATATACTTCAATGTGCATTTTTGGCGTGGCAATGTAGCAACCCGTTTTCCTTTTCTTGTGCTAGAAATGGTATAGAACTCGTTAGAAAAATGCCACTTAAGTAATGTTTGTTACCAGTGTGTGTGAAAATGTCGCTTAAGTAAAGTAGTGTGTGTGCGTGAGTGAATGTGTGCGTGGTTTTTTATTTATTCAATGACATAGGTGTGATGTCGAAGAAACGTGTTTAGAATCTGAAATTAGAATCATAATAGGACTTTGTACAGAATTTTCTAGTACACAAATATGTACAAATTTGTTCAGAAAATTAACAATACTACTCTAGAATATTTAGAAACATGCTTGGATATTACTTAAGAAATATTATCTTTAGACATGTCACAAAAAATTACATTCCATAAAAAGTATACAAAATACCAATTTTCTTTACATAAATAACAACTCAAGTGTATAAAGGTAATCCAAATAACACACTTTTATTCACAAAAGAACAAAATTATAAAATCTATTTCGAGTATATTGAATAATTTACTCCGAAGAGTTAAGCATCAGCGTTGGTCTATTGTGGAGCGACTCTACAATTAGCTGACGTCATGTTAGAGTTAGCGTTGTATTATATAGTCCCAGAAGATTACTACTGCATACAGAATGGACGCTCTCCGCCCCCCGCAATTCAGCAAACCACTACCCGCAATCCGGAGGTAAATCGGGAGGTCAGTCAACACTACACGCTCCAATGACAAAAGACAAGCGGGTTAGTAACTCCGTAACTTTACTGTTATGGGCAGGCGTAGCGATTACCATCAGGTGAACGATATGCTTGTTTTGTTATTCAGTCAAATGAAAAAGAATGAACCTTCATACTAGCCGGTTGTGTTTTGTTTTGGTCTAGAACTTACATGCGCGTATGGGGCGTGTGCAAACGTCATGTAAATGTCATAAGCTGTTTTGTATGAAGTGTCCGAGAAGATGAAGTGTCTGGACTTACGTCATTATGATCCGAGCTCGAGTTAATTGTCAAAAGGTGACTAAGAGATATCTATAAATATGTTAATGTGGCTTATAAGACATAAGTTTTATAAATTGGCTTTTATTTAGCATTTTGTTTAGTATTGTTTCATAAATGTTTGTTCATAGTTAGTATTATGTATTATGATTGAAGACGGGATGATTACTATTTATTTGGCCATTGTACACGTGGGATATAATATTTAAATAATGTTACTATGAAATTGTATAAAAAAAAATTCATCATTTAAATACATAGGTTTTTTTGGCAGTTCAAGATTTTCTTATAAATAAAATCTATTGAAGCTGTTTTTCAGAATATTAATCAGATTTTAAAACAACAAGTTGACTCGAGATAGTATTTTTATAAGTAAATATATAATTGTACAAATATAACCACCGAATATACATATTCCAAAAAAAAATATATGAATTTTTGTTAAATAAGCTGTCAAATAATTACAGAAGCGTTAATAAATTAATGTCAATAATTGAAATTGTGAAACAAATAATTAATTTAAGTTTAGTCATTTAAATAAAAAAAAATATTTTTAAGGGATTCTACTGTTAATTATAGTTAAGTTAAATAACTTTGACATTACCAAATATTATTTACCTGTTACTGTTAGTGTAAGTTAAATAAATAAATGGGTACCTATATATTTATAGCATAATATTTTAATGTCAAGTTAGATTATATATTAACGACTGATGTTACATTTTACAAGTTTAAATGTTATTGTATATAATTCCAATAAAATGTCTAATTTATATTTGTTTATGCTTTAATTAAATAAGTTGTAACCCTAATTATTATGATTTATTGTATATGTAATATATAATTTTATGTTTATCGTATTTTATGATTATTGTTAGTATATAAATTTGAGTACTTTAACGAATTTAACAAGTATAAGTCACTTGTTTTTATGAACACTTATATTACTATATGTCATAGAAATAATATTATATATAAATCATAATACAATGTGTATGTATGTAAGTCAATTGATTTTCAAAATGTATCAAATTTGTATAGTTTTGTGCAAAAAATATATGAAATATTGCATAAAGCATACGTAAATCTGTACTATGATGAAATGTGCAGTTTTAAAGTATGTCGGTAGTATATTTAAGCATCTATTAAAAACCGGTAAATCACCTGTGAATAGCCTAGATCATTTCATCTGAATTCCTTTCCCATATCATTTATTTACTTCGAACCTTACAGCGTTAACACAAAGTTTATTTTCTTGTAAAAGCTCGAATTATCTTGTATTATCGGCACATTATTAAAATCATTGGAATTACTCATATTAAAATATACTCTAGCAGAATTTAAATACAGTTAAGTTTAGAATGATTCATTTTTGGACACAATATTTTTTTCACTAATTTTCCACCTGATCTAAAGGCCGCCATAGACCTACAATATAATTTAGTACAAAAGGTTAATATTGAAGATTGCTTTGGTAAGTCTTGGTATTCAATAATATTGTAGGTTTACGCCCGGCCTAAAACGCAGAAAAAAAAAAGTAAAAGTCGTAATTCGGATACAATGATACCAAATCAATAACATCCGGGTCGCAAGGCATTTCAAAGTACTAGAATTAATGAAATTAAATACTATAAAATATATATTGTTTACGTGACGGATCACGATCAATCAATTTTAAGTTTAATTAATAAAGATTCAGCGCCCAATTGGCAACAACAACTTTTTTACGCATTAGTCATTCTTAAAAAATCACTAAGCAAATATCTGTAAGATCATCGCCGAGTTATAAAATACCATAGAGTCTGTCATAGATAAGGTACTCTTAACTGAGATATTTCTTTAGGTAAGGTGCTAATAGAAGGCCCGCCGCACACTATCAACCTTTGTTTCAAACCTGATAACGATGTTAGGTTTGACGGACGAATGTTAATTACGAATTAGGAAGGCAGATTGAGTCATGTTTGTAAAGAAATTAGTCAGATTTTGTTAAAGTACGTAAATAATGGTAGTAATTTAAACACGAGTCTGACTAATAATTTCTAATAATTAGCAAATTAATTTTTGCTCGATTTAGACCAGCTATTAAAGTAATTAATGTGATGAGGAAACACTTAAGAAAATATTAAGTTTTAGGTAAATTAATATTATGACTAATACATACGTACAGTTACGCAATTCTCCCGTTGGGATAGGCAGAGACTACACCTTTCCACACGCTACGATCCCAGCGGAGAGCAGTAAACCAACTCCCCGACACCCTTTACTGGTTTCTGAAAATCCAGAACAATAGGCTGTGTAGGGTCCATGCGTAGTGGTGTCACATTCCACCTGGTCTCATTCAAACAAATAACACCAATCCATCTAACAACCGTCCGTTATGAGCAATAGTAGATTGGCAGACTTTCTAGGTAAAAACATAACTAAAATTGGCATAAAAACAGTTCATCGACCTAAACAAAACAAATGGCATAATCAAATGGCAAATGCAACGAGTGGGTAGCTCTCCCCATTGATCAAGCCCCGGCGCTCATCAGGCGCCGCCTGACAGTGTACGCGCGCCTTACGCCACAAGCAGCCAAGGCGCGGCAAAGTTTATAAAAGTAGTTGCATCAGCGAGTCGCCTCTCATTTCATTGACAACGATCACTCTGTGCGGACGATATCTCTAAATCACAAATAAAAAATACGAAAAATGGCTAAAGAAGATATGATCAAAGGTGTTCTGTATATTGTGAACGTGATATACGCAGTGTTTGGATTTGTTACGGCCGCCACGGGAATATGGTTCTTCGTGCAGCTCACAGAATTCGTCGCGCTGAGGAATAGTAACCACTATCTGCTCGACTATAGGATCTACTGGCCTCAAGTGGCGCCATGGCTGTTCATCCTTCTCGGACTCTTCGTGATGATGGTGGCGTTCTGCGGATGGTGCGGCGCTAGCAAGGAAAGCAGAGGACTCCTGGGAATCTATGGCATCTTCCTCATCATGATTGTCGTAGGGCAAGCCATCTCCGCCACCCTGATCTTCGTGTTTGTCGACGGCGAAGACACGGACAGATTCATCAAGGACACAGTTTATGACGGATACTACAATTCCCAATCGAACCCGGACGTTTTCAAGGCCTTTGGACGGATCGAAAGGAAGCTGAGATGCTGCGGAGCCAACGACGCCCGTGACTACAGGAGTTGGAGAAACGACCTGCCTTTGACCTGCTGCCTGGACAGCTACTACCGAGCGAACTGTGACTTCACCGACAAGGAGGCCAACGAACGTCTGGGATGTGCTAAAGTGGCCGCAGTTTACACCAAGATCATCAGCTCTTCGATCGCGGGCGCGTCTTTGATCATAGCCCTGGTGGAGATAACTGGAGTGGTGCTAGCTTGGAAGCTGTTCCACTCCTTGCGGGAAGTGGAGCACTATATACACGAGCGGAAAGAAGGTGAGACAGAGTGCTAACAGTATTTTAAGAAACGATTTCTCCCGACTCGATCGATTAATCGATGATGTAAGTCGATATTCGACTGGTCCGTAAGTAAAGCTCGTTTCCTTGCCCAAAGGAATACAGAATCTTTATTTCGTGTCACATTCCTTATGTAATTAGACTCCGCGGGTGTCATGTCTTAGGTCAAAGTTTATTTAAAGAGCGAGTGTGGGTTTAATAAGTAGTTTCCTACTTAACCCCTGATTCATTTAGTACCTGTTGACTCACAATAGAAACCAATTGTACCTAAGGCATTATTGTCATGTGACCTCGCCCCCACCAAGTGTCTTCTTGGCACATTAGTTTAGGATACATCGCTTGTAGGTTTACGATTGCGTAATTTGCTTGTGTGAATAGGCAGCGATGGTTGCCGAAGGTTGTTTATGAGAAAAATGTGACCTCAATGCATTCTTGTTCCACTACTTGCATGTGCCAGATTTAGGAGGTCGATTGTGTAAGGCAGCGTTTCTCAAACTATTTTTTTTGAGGATACTCTGCTTTTATTGATTTGTGTTGTGGATTTTTTTTTTATTGTAAATTTCAACTTGAAATATTAATTTATCGGCTGCTTTATTATTAAAATGTCTTAAACTGACAAAGATCCTACAATTCCAAAACGATTTTTGTGCATACGTTGTTTGTAAATACATTTTAGTCCTACGTTGGACGTAAAAAACAACGTAGCCTATATTTCTGATAACTAAAGGTTGAGAAACGCTGGTGTAAGCTTATGTTAGTTGTGTCATAGTATGTCCGATAGTTTAGCGGGTCCGCTATGGGTGTACCTATGGGTTACGCAATGGGGCCCTGCCTTAAGCAGCTTTCTGTAAAGGGAGTCCACTATAGCTGGTTTAAAAAGGAAAGTTGACATAGTTTTTAAATTTGTTTTGACTTCGCCATTACGACTATCGGTATTACGTAATGCTAGGGAAAACTTTAGTTGTATATGGAAGATATTGAGTTATAATTTTACTGAGTTTTAGTTTTTGTGGAATTAGAAATTTGTAATTTTCTTTTTTTAAAGAAATCTCTTCGTTGGATATAGTAACTGATGTTTGGGGAAAAATCTGACAAGTCGAAACTTTTACTTACTTACTCCATAGGTATAGTAAATTATTTTGTTAATTTATTAATTAACGTAATATAATTGTATTCTTTTCCATAATATAATGTTAACTATACCACTTCAAAGGTAAGTTCATTTCGACTTATTAGGTTTTGACATACAATATTTTTATTCAAATTTTAGATTTCGACGAGAATTATAAATAAAGACTGTATAAATTATGTCTAAAGTTTATCCAATACTGCCATTAGTAAAAGAACAATCTAGAATATCATTCGTTCTAACATACGAGTATATATTGCATATTAATATAAATATATTCACAGCTGTTCCGACTCTTTCCCTTTGCGTATGCCTATGGTATACCCAAATATATTTTACGCAACATATTGTCGGCCTATAATGTATGCTCGGCGAGTCGCACGACGCCGCCTTGCGACATAATGTTGCATAACATATTAGAAGCGAACATTAGAAAAGGTGCCAATCGATGAGGTTATATACATATAATATATATGTACCTCTTCTTATCTAACATCACATTCCGATGTTTTACTTTCATTTATTAAGATGAGACAGTGGAACGAATTTCCGTCCTTTTTTTATGTAAAGCCATATTTTTATAAACATTTATTATTATATGACTATAATTACAAATTGTATGTTTGTTACCGTGTGCTTCCATATGCCAAAGAAAGAAATGTATGGGTACAAAAAATCATAATAAAAATATTTTGCATGCAAAAAATATAATATCCATTTATTGTAGGGTTCGAGATACTGATATATCGGTAGCTAAGTATGTATGAATATAAGTTATTTTTTAAATAAATTAATATTTTTTTTTTCGAAACTAGTCTTAAGTTGTTTCGTTCTAATAAATAATAATTATGTACGATATTTTATACAAGTTTTTTATTTCCCGTTCACATAACATTATTTAAAATTTATTTCGTATTCTACACGACCGTTATCAGTAAAAATATTAAACAGGATAGGAAATATGATTAAGGCTAATTGATAAGTACACATTCTAAAAAACAACAGTAGGTGTAGGTATAGCTTATTTTTTATTTATTTGAATGAGTGACGAGACGAGCATGTCAGTCACCTGAAGGTAAGCGCTACTCCTGCCCGTAACAAGTACAGTGCCACCAAGAACTTTGCATTGGATAAACTTACTTGGGACTGCACTGCGCTCGTCGCCCTGTGAAATCGGCTTTGAAGTCTCATATGCCCAGTAATTTCGTGGGCAACAGTGCCCTTCAAACCGGAACACAGTACAGTTTGCACACTACTGCTTGGCGGATGAATACAAATACTTATTTTATTAAGAATCCTGTTAGCATTATAAATGCGATAGTCTTTATGTTCGTTACTCAATCACGCAAAAACTACTGAACGGATTTGGATGAAATTTGGCACACAGATAGTTTATTACCTAAATTAACACACAGAATATTTTTAACCCGTAAAAATTAACGGTTCCCATGGGATAATACTCAACGCGAGTGAAACCGCAGGGCGCATCAATCCGCGTGTTTATTTGCAATTATATATAATCTATATATATATAAAAATGTTATGTTGGTTTGTGTACGCTTCAAAAACTCAAAAAGTTCTGCACCGATCGAGCTGAAATTTTAGCATGATATATAATCCGCCTCGAGGATTGTTTTCATCAGTGACATATCAGCGAATGTGCGAATGTGCCACAGCGAAGCGTGACAGGGTGCAGCTAGTACATTATATACAAGGATATTAATGAGTAACACTGTGGTTTATACATACATAGCTAGATACTTACATAATTATTGCAATTACTAAGGTAATTGCTGATCGAG
The DNA here is from genome assembly GCA_912999815.1 of Campaea margaritaria. Taxonomy (NCBI): domain Eukaryota; kingdom Metazoa; phylum Arthropoda; class Insecta; order Lepidoptera; family Geometridae; genus Campaea; species Campaea margaritaria. The sequence goes on from OU538814.1 coordinate 7,213,844, forward strand.
ATAATCCGCGTGCAAAGACATAATATTATAAAAAACACATATTTAAACATATTTAATATGCATACCTATATCAAGTTTGAATCAGCATTGTTGTGACTAACAGCAAACATTAAATAATATAATAATTCGTTTATAGTAAATACCACGTATATTGCAGTATATTATGTTACGTGATAAAATTTGCGTTCGGTTAATTTGTTATAGACACGTATGTTAACTTTAGTTATTTATGTTGAAGAGTCGTTTTCAATATGTTTTTTTTTATTTATACATGAATAGGTTTGCGTTCGACCACCATCTCACCTGATGGTAAGTGCCAATGCGGTCTACGATGGTGCACGCTGACCTAGTAGTGACCTATTCACTCGTGACTTGAAGATTCCCAGGTTATAACTATCGGTAAACACAGACTCAGGCAAGGAATTTCACGAACTGAATTCATATTTATTTACTAGTAATAGAAATGATAATTTGATACTTATATGAGGGCAAATAAAATCCGTTTTTGTCTAATGAAAATTCTAAATTAAGATGATTTTGAAAATTTTGGATAAATAGAATAAAACAAGTATCATCATCATCATCATCAACCCATATCGTCCCACTGCTGAGCACGGGTCTCCCGCACTTTAGTGAGGAAGGTTAGGCCTTAATCCAGCACGGGGGCCCGGTCCGGATTGGTGGATCACATACCTAACAACAAGTAACAATGTTTAATTTCTTACCATAAAATCAACACCCACTAAATTAAAGTGAGGTTTAGTTTTTTTTAAATTTTGGAAATTGAATAGGTATACCCAAAATTGTTTAAATAAAATAAACATTAATACTTCTAATTATATTATACTAGCTGTACCCTGCCACGCTTCGCTGTGGCACATTCGCACATTCGCTGATATGTCACTGGTGAAAAAACAGATAAAAACAATCCTTGATGCGGATTATACATCATGCTAAAATTTCAGCTCGATCGGTGCAGAACTTTTTGAGTATTTGAAGCGTACACAAACCAACATAACATTTTTATATATATATAGATTAAAATATGGCTATAGAAATATTAGTAAATACTATACCAACAAAAACATTGCCATATCTACTTACACATCAGAATGATATTACGTCACTATAAATAGGTCATTCCCACGGGTCTACCGACCATTGTAAAAAAAACAAGATCATAAAATATACTCTATTATGCACCTTATCTCTACATTATGACCTCTTAAAACAAGATACCGACTGTATCGTAATAAAAAAGTTAACTTTAAAAACGCAGAAGGAGAGGTCGAATCATTTCTTCAATAACTCTAACAAAAAATACTTCAATGGTATTTTTTTTCTATACTACAAAAAAAAACAAAGCAAATAGACCATGTTAAGTGTCAACCACACAGTTACCGATTTCGCCACTTAAGTAGAGTCAAAAGAAACAAACGCAATAGGACTTGGTTGTTATAACTTTTGCCCATTTTCCTTCACAACTCCATATAACTGCAACATTATTCATTGTGACAAAGTCTTTAAAATTACAAATCTATTTTTAAAAATACATTTGTACTGCACAACTTTATCACAATAACTTTAAATGACAAGTTATGTTAATTTTTACAATGACACAGTTGTAAAAAGTTTGCGTGAGTTTCGACACAGAAGCGGTAAGCGGAGGTCGCTCAATATGGAGAAGGCATTCGACCTACTTACTTGACAATATGAGTGGAGTTATTTGACAGATGACGTAAACGTATCGTACGCACGTTTCGAAGATTAGCAGGAGGTTTTACGAACGTTGACCTCTTTTGTTCTGCTACAAAACCAGTTGAAACAGAAGGTAGAAAGATAACCTACAAGTGAGTATGGAATACCTATTTATTTTACTTTACTGGGTAATGATAGGAGCAAGTTGTTCACCTGATGGTAAGCGCCACGCCTGCCCATAACAGTCACAATGCCACCCAGAACTTTGCACTGCATAATTCTGTTCAGGACTGTACTGCGCTCGTCACCCTGAGACATCGGCTCTAAAGTCTCATTTGCCCAGTAATTGCCCTTCAAGCCGGAACACAGTAATGTTTGCACACTACTGCTTGCTACCTATACGTTATTATATAATGTACTCTATGACGGTATGAAATATGCAATAATTTTGCATGAAAATATAAAAGGGAATAAGTTTGCTGTGTTTGGTACCTACAACAATAGATCAATTTTATTAACAAAAAAGATAAAAAAACATTTTTTATTTAATTTTAATCTTTCTTTTTTCTTTTATTAATATAAAGGACAGCAAAGTCCACAATATTTAAGACATTAATTAGGTTATTTCTGTATCACAAAATGGATCCAGTTTTTTTTTAAATTATTTTTTAATCTCTGCCTTGTATTTTTATATTCATTCCCCCACAGCCTACTAGGGCTTGCCTAATATCGATTAGAAAAAGTGAAGGGCATCATAATAGTGATTCAGAACAAATAAAAGTTCTTAGTTACAAAAATCGTGATCAAAATGGATGACCAACATTTGAAAAGGGTAACAGATTGATTGACGTAGTGAATACGAACTAATTTTATAATATATACCTTTTATTTACTTATTTTAAACTAAAACTCTTTTTTTTTTACTTTTCTACTTACTTTTTTTTAAACTTGTTTTGTTCTAGTTTTTAAGTTTTCTTTGTTCTGTGGTGTTTCAATAAAGAGTTTATCTATCTATCTATCTATCTATTTTTGCATAATGATGTCCAAGCGGAAACTTGTACGCTTTGCAACCAGCTCTATCTTCTCTAAAGGGGGTATTTCCAAAGCACGGGAGAGGTAATGGAGTTTCCTTTTCCTGTGCGAGATTCAGCCGTGAATCACCACTTGAAAAGGAAATTTCCCTTTTCAAGCTCAAACCATAATCTGTTACTCATTAGTTTTGTTGATCATATTTGATTAGTTTTGGTTTTTCTCTTTGTATTTGTAAAAGTGCATTATTTTTGTCTACTTGCTAAACTTGATTTTAGAGTTTAACTTTGCGGAGGGCACGTTATACCGCCGTCGATTTTAGTTAATTTTTTTATATTAGACTGAGTGACAAGACGAACAAGTCGTCCACCTGATGGTAAACGCTATGCCTGCCCTAAACAGTTACAGTGCCACCTAGAACTTTGCATTGCATAAGCCTGCGCGGCCCTACACTGCGCTCGTCACCCTGAGACATCGGCTCTAAGGTCTAATATGACCAGTAATTTCACTGGAAATAGTGCCCTTTAAACCGGAGCGCGGTAATGTTTGCACACTACTGCTTGGCGGATGAATATCTGGCAAAAGCATATCATTCTATATGCTTATCATTGATAGCAGTAGTTAGGCCATGTCAGAGACCCTTGGGCAGACTGACACACTCTGACAATAGAGTCTGACACTGCTTCATTCGACAATCAAGTATTTTTACTTGTTCTTACGTAGAAATAATAATTGCAATCAGCCGAAACTAAACCCTTTCACTTATATTACTGAAGACATTAAAGTAAGTACCAAGTACCTACTTCTCACAGAATGGCCCCTCACCACCCCGCACCTCTACCCGCAACCGGGGGGACAATCGGGAGGACAGTCAATATTACACGCCCAAATGTAACAGACAAACGGTTTTTATGAATCTTTCCACTAGCTGGTTGCCTTTTGTTTTGGTCGCGTAGTGTGTTTCTGTACTTTTTTACTTTCTTCTTTACTTTTCTTTTCTCTTTCTTCCTTACATATCGACGCTAGAAAGCGTAAGCGCTGTAACCCTTTGACCGACCCGAAAATACTTTTTTTATATATTTGGAAACAAACGCTGTAATCCACATTTCAATGTCCCCTAGGAACTTTAGGACATAACCAAGGTAGCAGTATTGTAGCTTTGTATGAAACACACCAAATATCCAAAATTTACGTTTTTAGGTCGAGTAGATATTGAGTTATGATTTTTTTTTAACAAAAATAAAAGTTATTTGGCTTTGGTGAACAATTTTGCGTTTCAAGGTTACAGCGTTTACGCTTTCTAGCGTCGATATATTTGGTACATGTACAAACGTTATTGCCGTGAGTAAGTTGTCGAATCAGCTTATTTGTACGAAGTGTCCGGCTGTGCTTATGCTAGGATGAGTCAATTCTTGGATCTTAAGAAATCGGTCTTCGTAATCAATTCGGTATGTCTGCTTGGCAATAGGTATTTTATTCAACTTTCCTTTTTTTAAAATTACAGTATTAATCATACTATAAAGGCTGGTTTAGTTAAGTAGCGAGTTAACTCGCAAAACTGCCGAGTTAAGCTCTTATCGCGTTTGGGCAGAAATTCGCAAGTTAAGTCGAAGGATATTTTTCTGTCCAACCGACATATTGAAATTAGAGGCCGCAGGGATATAAACATATTTTTTTTTAAATTAAAATAAAAAAATATTTAGAACTGATATTTTTATATTATATAATTTACCATATCCTTGACTACATTTTGGTAATTGCTTTTCATAATTGTTTAACTTTTACAACAGAGAAAAATAAGAACCAGTTCCTATAGCTCTTTTTAATCAGATATTTTTATTTACCGAGATACGAGGCCGATATATGTCTCAAAACTTTTTGTATATATTAGAATTCTAAATATTTGTATGTCTTGAGCCCAAACTACACTTGCGTTGTTTTTTTTTTAATTTATAATTAGGTTCGCGTTTGACCACTTGTAGTAGGAGGCTTCTTCTGCAAGAGACCGCCTGGGAAAGTACCACACCTTAGCCAGATATTCATTCATTGCACACTACTGCTTGGCGGATGAATATCGGGCAAAGGTACTTCCCCAGGCGGTCTCTTACAGAAGAGGCCTCCCCCTGTAAAATAGTATTAAAGGAAAATAAAAATAAGAAAAAAGGATTTTTCGACAACTTTCTATTGGTGATTCAGCCGTGTCTGTGTGAGTGTTTTGGTGTACTCATTACACAAAACATTGTCAATTTGGATCGACTTTAAAAAAGGGAGGAGGTTCTCAATCTGACAGTATTTTTTTTAATATTTGTTACCATAGAACTTTCGACTGCGTGAATCGATTTTTGACAATATATCTTGTTTTATATGAAAATCTCAAATTAAAAAAAAAAAGACATAAATTACTATGTTTTGTGTAGAGGTTTTTGTGTAGTGTGTTGACCAATACACGCACAGAGACATGTTTTTTTATAAACAAAAAAATATCAATTTCTAGTCAAATTTTAAAAAAATATTATCATCAATCGTCTTATAGATTTTAGCAAAGAATAGAAATGATATCATACCTTATTTGTATAAATTTCGTCATTTGTTAAACAAGAATGTTCAACCTTGGCGAACGGATTCGTAAGTGGAGAATTGAAAGGCTCATAAACTTAATCGATTTCAAATTCTGCGGTGTTTTCACATAATTAACTACAGTTGTTAAAAACTGGTTTCTATTAAAGTTATCTTCTAGGCTATTAAGTAGTCATGCTTTCTTGAATTTATTTGAAATATGTATTTTATTGCCATCTATACCTATTAAGTACATATTCTCTGTGGAATATTGTTAGGAAATCAAAATATTTGATATTTTTTATGATCCAAGGTGGCCAGTTGAAGGTCAAGACATTTTGATAACTTATACGCCAAATTGAGACGCTGGGCCTAAAGTCTGTTAGATAATATACAACGTTATCATTGCTAATCGGATTTCTTAGGTTGGGTCCACATCTGTGACGTGACTCCGTGACTTTGCCGCTGTACTTGCTACGCTAAATATGGACGAAGGCTGTGACATTTTACTGCGACCCCCTCAGATTGTCCCTGAGTAGACAGTTGCGTGACAGGTCGCGACCGCAACATATTCGCGTGACAAAATCCGTCCACACTTATGTTATGTCACGGTCACAGTTACAGATGTGGACCCAGCGTTAGCCAAAACTGGCGAATCGGGTACATTGCAGCGACAATTCTTAGTATAGCTATCAAAGCTGAGACTCCGATAGTTAAGCAAGCTGATTCTTCTTGGAAATACCAGATGATCACGATGGACTTCTAAAATTTTCTGTTTTAAGCAGTTCTTTTTTAAATATAATATCTACTTGGCAAAGAAGCATGTGACTCACCTGATGGTAAGTTGTCACCGCTGCCTACGGACATCTGCAACGCCAGGGACATTGCCGCTGCGTTATCTACCCCTATTAGAGAAGATTCTTTTAACTTTTGTCCTGAAGATCTGCTGTACTTCTGGGGTAAAACCTCGGTGGAAGATCATTCCACACCATGCAGTAACGTGGAAGAAACGAACGCATTGTAAACATAGTGACTATCTTCTCTAACTGGCGTATTTCCGAAGCACTGAGTTTCCTTTTCTTGTGCAAGATTCAGCCACGAATATGCGCTTGAAAGGGAAATTTCCTTTTTCAAATTCAAACTATAATCAGTTACTCATTAGTTTAGTTGCTCATTTTTTTTATTTTAATTCTTCTTTCTCTTAAGACTTAAGTGATTGACTTGTAAAGTGCTTTATTATTATTGTCTTCTTACAATGAACGATTAGAAATTTGAGTGATTATCGATTTTCACGTATAGATCTACAGTATGTGGAATTGTCGATGAGCTTAGTCTCTAGGAAAGTCTAGTAGTAGATATTCCTAGCACCTAATTACGATTCAGCAGCCGCCTTCACCATGACGCATAATTATGGCGCATACGGCGAAAAGAGATATTAAGATTATTTACCCATTTCCAGCAATATTTAACCATAAAATGGCATCTTCCATTATCACACAATACAAGATACAATCGATAGTTTAAATCGATTTTAAATTAAGGATGTCCGGTGAACGAGAATCGATTCAGGTGTTGTGGTAGAGCATGGTAGTGGCCGTTGGTTTAAAAAGAATAGATGCAGTAACTTTGTAAATTTAATAAAACCTGCTTATCTTTTACTTCGGAAGCGGTGGTAGCCTAGTGGGAGAACGTCCGCCTTCCAAGTAGAAGGTCGTGAGTTCAAACCCCAGTGCAGGCACGTACCAATGTGTTTCTTGTAAAACATATGTACGTAATTATCACTCGCTTTTCGGTGAAGGAAAACATCGTGAGGAAACCCACATATCTACCCGACAATTATTTCGGAGGTAGGTATGTGATCCACCAATCCGGATCTGGCCCCCGTGGTGGATTATGGCCTAATCCTCCTCACGAAAGTGAGGAGAGACCCGTGCCCAGCAGTGGGACGTTATGGGTTGATGATGATGATGATGATCCTTTACTTCTGTTCCGGTACAATTATCATTAAAAATACATATTAATAATAATACCATCATCATTATCATCAATCCATATCGGCCCACTGCTGAGCACAAGTCTAGGAGGGTTAGGCCATAATCAACCACGGGGGCCCGGTCCGGATTGATGGATAACACAACGTACCTCCGTAATAATTCGGATTCGTTCACTGAAAAGTGGGTAATACTTACGTACATACGTTTTTTGAAAAAGAATCGCTAATTTCGAAAATTATTGGATAAATATGATTGATCTTGATTCGCCAGTTATGACATCACCGTTGGCATTATGTTAAATTTTACCCGAGTGGCAAGCACGCCTTACCCGCTCATTTATTTTTTATTTTGGCACCGGCAATAAATCGTATTATGCTGATAGTGACATCATCAGGTTGAAATATTCAAAAATAATTATCCCACAGAAAACATTAAATTAATTACTTAAAATGGTCTGTTTTGAGAAAAATAACACAAAAACTACAGTTTAGAAAATTGGAACAATGCCCATTAGAATAAATCTACAGTAGCGGTGCGACATCACTGAAACCCAGTAGAGGCCTACCATGACGTCTTATAGCGATTCAGTTGAGGACCTAAACTGAGCCGCGTCGCATAATCGTACCGTGACGTGTTATTTTTTATATTGCTGCCATTTTCAACCTAAAATGGATATAGTTTACGTTGAAAATGGCTTAAAAGCGACTCAATTTAGGTTGCTACCATTTTCAACCTTAACTGAATCCAGTTTAGGTTGAAAATGGCAGCAACATAAAAAATAAGACGTCACGGTACGATTATGCGACGCGGTTCAGTTTAGGTCCTCAACTGAATCGCTATAAGAGGTCATGGTAGGCCTCCAGGTGCTGTTTTGACGCGCTTAAGCGATCAGCTCGCGTCATCTGTTCTCACATATCTATGGCTACATCGATTACTATTTTCAACAAGTATCGAATTGGTTATTTCAAGTGTTTCCACACCGACACACTTATTGGCCTTACTTGTTGTGTTTTGTATGCTAGTGTCGTTTACAATAAGTCGATTGTGAAAGGAAAGTTGTGGACGTCCTCGTAAATTTAAAAACAAAGGGGCATTGAATTGATATATACAGATTTTCTAATTCACGAAGACCGACCAGCCATGGATATAGTAGAGACGTGTATAGACAGATAAGTGTTTCTGTGTGCGTGTCGTGAGTGACGGATATAGAGCTTAGGCACTCTAAAGCAATGTGCGAGTAAAAAATTGTCGTTTTTAGATTTTTTTTATTGCGGTACAGGTAAGCATTTGACCGCAGTCTCACCTGTTGGTAAGTGTCGAGGATGGATGCTTGGAAGATACCTATTCACTCTCGACTTGAAGACTTCCGACACTTCCGAGACATTTCGGAGAGTGTGCGATGGAGTTGCACAACTTGTGCCCTCCATCTCCTTTCCACCATCAGACAACAAGACGTACGGAAACCTAGCATCCGTATACGGTTGATATTCCTCCGATCCGCACAAAGCGATTCGAATCCACTTTAACAAATCGAACAGCGAAGGAATGGAACACCCTCCCAGCGTCTTTTTTTCCGATAACTATAATCTGGAAGTCTTCAAGTCGAGAATGCATGCTTCACCATCGACCGCGTCGACACTTACCACCAGGTGAAACTGCGGTCAAATGCTTGCCTATGCAGCAATTAAAAAATAACATTAGAATAAGGTAATTCGTGAGGTAAAATACCTTGTAGCAGTATATGACGTGATGCCTTAAAAATACAATACGCAAAATTTTTTAATGGTGTCGTTCGTCTGTCTGTGTGTTTTCGCATCATGTAATAACTATCGGACTGATTTCAATGCGGTTTTCGCCGTTTTTTAGCTTATTTTAATATCACCGCCTTCAACCCGTATCAGCCCACTGCTGAGCACTACCTAACATACCTACCTTTGAAATAATTCTCGAGTAAGAGAATATAGGGTTCCTCGCAATGTTTTCACCTTCATCGAAAAGCGAGTGATAATTAAGGTACGCATGTTTTACAAGAAATACATTGGTACGCGCCTGAACTGGGATTTGAACTCACGACCCTCTCCTTGGAAGGCAGACGTTCTCCTACTAAGCTAACACCACTCTTTAACACTTTCACTGCTGAGCCGTTTTGCTTGTCTAGCCACGGGAGCGGCTCTGCACGCGCCATAGTGTTTTCCCATGCAACAAACACAATGGTTGTGTTTTGCCGTACTCGTGGCAAGTTAGGAAAACACGATAGTTGTGTTTTCAGCATATAGATTACATCAAAATCCAACGATCAGAAACAAAGTACATAATAGTAACATGAAAGAAGTCACAGGTATCAGCTAGTTATGGAATAACGTATTAAGAATGTAATAACACTATACCAATCAGGAAAAACGCAACAAAACCTAAAGCTGCAGTGCAATTGGCCATCATGCAGTGCACCTACATACCTACTGCAGTCGTGCAGCGTGCGACCTTCGGATGACGTCACGACACTAACATTATGTAGGTATGCGGTCAGGTGCCTATCACAGAGCTTATTGGCTTGACAATATGAATTTATAGCGCTTTACTTAGTAGTTAAATCGAGTGTACCTAGTCGTAGAGACGAGTAAGCCGTTCGTTTTTTGGTAAGAGCCACGCCTCCCTACAGTTACAGTGCCATCCAGAAATTAGCATTACATTTTGTTGCGCGGCCCTGCACTGTGCGCGTCATCCTGAGACATTGGTTCTACAGTAATTATAAGGGTAGTCTTTTCACTGGACACAGTGCCTTCAAACCGGAATACAGTGTGAGTATGTTTGTATGTTAATGTTAGTCTAGATAGAAATTTGTAGCAATATTTTGCGAAGAAATGTTGACCCAATTTCTGTTGTTGAATATAGTTGAAATTGTAAATCTGATAAGTTCCAATGGCAAGTTTCTGATAAGTTTCGAAATATATATCCTATATGATGCACCAATCCGGACTGGGCCCCTGTTGTGGATTATGGCCTAATCCTCCTCACGAAAGTGAGGAGAGACCCGTGCCCAGCAGTGGGACGTTATGGGTTGATGATGATATGATGCAGTGCCACCGCGATTGCATCGGTGTGTAAATGTACCCTTACAGTGGTTCTAAAGCAGGAAGGAAAACCGACGATTAATTCCTTGCAGCTGAGTCATACAGTTGGAAACCAAGCAGTTAAAGTAAGCAAGCTTTTGTATACATAATCCAAGTAGATTTCTTAGCTTTTTTCCATTCAACAATTATACAGTGTCGAATCCTAAAAAAAACCCTGGATAATACGCCAAATTTCATAAGCAAAAAGTATAAAGAAGAGGGAAAGAGATCCAACCAAATAAACAATAGTTAAAAAAAACTAAAAATACCCACTAAAAAGTGGAAAAATAATGTGCTTTTTACTTCGTATAATACCTAATAAAATTTGATAACAAGCACTTCGCGCTTTTTTACCATATTTTTTTCTACCTTTTAGTTAGACTTGCGTGTTTAGTAGTTAATTTTAATTATAATTTATTGACTTATGTTTTTAATTAACTATATTTTTTATTTATTTAATGATTTAGTACCTGGATGACCGAGCTTTGCTCGGTATATTTTTTTTTTATGACATTTTCTAAAAATGATTCCTAGCTAGATCGATTTATCGCCCCCGAAACCCCCTATATACTAAATTTCATGAAAATCGTTGGAGCCGATTCCGAGATTCCAATTATATATATACAAGAATTGCTCATTTAAAGATATAAGATTTGTCATCGGTCCTTGAAACTTTGCATACACACTTAGTGTATGCAAAGTTTCAAATTACTTCGTCGTTTTGAAAGGGGTGAAAATCACCATCAAAAATTGCTTTACATCCATAGATTTATACATACCAAGTTAATAAAAGTCCGTTAAAAATGGCATTGTTAACTTACTGTTAGGTAGCTTATTTTACAAAAAAGCCGCAAGCAACCGCTCATAACTAAGTCCATAAGCTGCATAACTCACCTCCTTAGCCAGTAACGATGACAAATGCATTCAATTGGTCCCGCGCTACTATCCCTAGCCAGCCTGCACTCAATTACGCAATTAGAGTAGTTAGTCGTTTCGGCGACAGCGGCTAATTGAATCTCGTCGTAAATGATCTTGATCCTTGTAGGTTGTCAGTGGCATAAGCAAAGCGTGGTGGCGAATATTGCATATCTCTGTTTTTTTCCGCTGCATTGATCTATTTTTCGTCTTCCATTTAAAACACAAGAAAAAATCCAGATAGATTAATGGTGGGAGGCCTCTTCTGCAAGATACTGCCTGGGGAAGTACCACACTTTTGCCACATATTTATTAGTATTTATCCGCCCAGCAAAGATTGTGCGGTGGATTAGCAGGCGTAGCGCTTACCTTCTGGTGAAAGACCTGCTCGTTTCGCCACTCCATCAAATGACTGACAGACAGACAGACGGACAACGGACTGGTCATATGAGTGTTCTCTTTTCCTTTTGAGTAGCGGAACTCAAAAATCCGGCTAAGTGCGAGTTGGATACGCGCACCGAAGGTTCCGTAGAAACTTGTAACTGTTAAGAAAGCATCTAACATTTTTGCTCAAACTAATAGACAAACTAGGTTAAAGGACTAACTTAACTTTGCCGCTCGGGGTGCGGAACCCTAAAAAACGAATGCCAAAACATTTGTCAGCAAAACAACACCGCCATAGAAGTTTCAAGCGATGCAGTAGATACACCTGGTAGAACGTACCGCCATACAGTAGTACAGCTAAGCCATAGTCCGTAGTAGTTGCGGCTGGCGTGTCAAGGCAAGCCGGTGTTGCGCCACGTTGGCATTTCGGAGCCTTGCATTGCATAAAAATGTGCTCAGCAAGTAGATGAGATCAGGCTCTGTTTGTTGTTTGGAAAACTTGATTTTAAATTCAACAGTTCAACTGCAGAGAATATTATTAATTCTAAAGTCATCACCACACAGACGTGCTATTAAGCTAGATTCACATTTGTCTAACGTATTGTGTCGTGATGCATCAGAAAGGTATTTGTTTTTTACAAAAATAATTACTGGCAAATAAAAAAATTATATCCCTGTACAGTTTCTTGGAGCTATTTTCTCTGACGGGTGTATTCCGTAGCACTGGTAGAGTTAATGGAGTTTCCATTTCCTGTAAATTTTCAAATTTCGCATGAAAAAGAACGAACATTCATCCATCCATCCGCACAAACTTTCCCAGTAATAATATTAGCAGGAAGGAAGTAGGATAAGGCCAAGCTAAGACTCATATGTTGCATATAAAAAGAACCGATCCTATCTCACAGAATATCACACACATTGTAGATATTCATCCGCCAAGCAGTAGTGTGCAAACATTACTGTGTTCCGGTTTGAAGGGCACTGTTTCCAGCGAAATTACTGGCCTTATGAGACTAAAGAGCCGATGTCTCAGGGTGACGAGCACAGTGCAGTGCCGCGCAGGATTATCCAATGCAAAGTTCTGGGTGGCACTGTAACTGTTACGGCCAGGCGTAGTGCTTACCATCAGATACACGACCTGCTCGTCTCGTGAATCAGTTAAATAAAAAAAAACGACGAGAACAGCCGCCCACCCACGCCTATGCCGACGGTGCGGCATCGGCATGCCACGTTAATGCGTATTTAAGGCCTTGACGTACTTGGAGACCGGTTCGGCTACTCTTAATTCTGGCTACCATTTACTTATACGCGACTAATGACGTAATTACTACGGCCAGGTTCTAATGGAGCCGCTACATGGTTGGGATGGGAATGCTATTGGGTTTTAGGTAATTTTTTATTCAACAATGAAACGAGAAATGACATGAGGTTAACTACTTTCATACATACATACAGTGACGCCTTTCTCCCGTCAGGATAGGCAGAGACTACATCTTCCCACATGCTACGATCCCAGCGGGAAGCAGTACACCAACTCCCTGACACCCACTACTGGTTCCTGGTACTCCAGACCAATAGGCTGTGTAGGGTCCATGCGTGGTGGCGTCACATCCTTTACCGCTTTATTTATCTTGAATCAACACTTTAAATCAAAAGATTGACAATTAATCTCTCGGAGAGGGTTCTCCTAATAGTAAATTCTATGAATAAGCACCATTAACTATCGCTCCACACCTAAATATTCCACACAAACAGATTAAATCATTCCCACCGACATATAAATACTCGTAAATCCAATTTTATGATGAATGTATACAAACATCCACCCAGTAAACACGAACACCGCAGCGTGAAGAACCGGCCAATGTTTACTGTGTGATTTGAGTTGTTTTTTGTTACTAAATAACCAGACGAGCAAGTCGTTCACCTGATGGTAAGCGCTACGCCTGCCCATAACAGTTACAGCGCCACCCAGAACTTTGCATTGCATAATCTACTGCTCTGTCACCTTGAGACATCGGCTCTGAAGTCTCCTGTGTCCAGTAATGTCGCTGGAAACAGTGCCTTTCAAACCGGAACACAGTAATGTTTGCACACTGCAAAGGCACACCTTTGTACTTCGCCAGGCGGTCTCTTGCAGAAGAGGCCTCACACTACAATACTTCATACTTTAACTTCCACATTTATACTAAAAAATATAAATCACTATCGAACAAACTAAACGTATTAAACTGTCATATCCGCAGGGCCGGCTCCACATAACGCCGTTGTACTTAAACAGTCGTTTACCGACCGCGGGTTAACGTATGTTCGAGCGGAGGGACGCATACTGATGGGCTCTAAAGGGGACGGTGGGGGCGAGATTTTATTTTGAGGTCTGATTTTAGGTGAAAATACTAAAAGAGGTCGAAATAGGGCGACGTTTCTTAGCACATATAGCACCTTAAAATAATATTGAAAAAAACACACTAAATACGACTGAAGCAAAATTGAAAAGTGAAACGCAGTCGTAGACATTGCAGTCAAAAGTTGAAATGAAATGGCGATGCCTCCAACTGCATTTTATGCTTCGGCTTTATTTTATTTTATTTGATTGACTAATGAGACAAGCACGTCGTTCACGTGATGGTAAGTGCTTCGCCTGCCCATAACAGTTACAGCGCCACCCAGAACTTTGCATCGCATAATATTCCGCGGCACTGCACTGCGCTCGTGAACCTGAGACATCGGCTCTAAAGTCTCATATGTCCAGTAATTTCGATGGAAACAGTGCCCTTCAAATCGGAACACAGTAATGTTTGCACTATGCACTCTACTACTTGGCCGATGAGTATCTGGCAGAGGTTTTGTTCACAGTAGAGTTTTAATTATATATTTTGTAACAAGAAAATTAAGGGGGCATGAAAATGTTACTAATATTATAAAAGTGACAGTTTTTGTGTTTGTGTGTATGTCTTCTCTTCACGCCCCACGGCTTTTGACAAAATTTATTATAAAGAAACTGTAGGCCCTGGAATAGAACATAGTCTAATAAATGGTTTCTGTGGAATAATAGTTAAGGCGGGCGAAACTGCGGGGCGCTACTAGTATCTATTCAAATCCAGGAAGGTTCAACAAAAAAAGGATGAGAAATCCGGCCCTAGATTAGTTATTCTGAGGCCCTAGTGCTTCTCAAGGTGTTGCCAGTGCGTTACCCTTCTCATAAAGATGGCAATCAGCGAGAAAAAGACAATTCTCACGTTTACTTTTTATGGTTTCAATCGGTTCTCTGTCTTGTTATATAATCTTTTGAAAACCGCGCATTCGTTGAGACAAAAGATTCAACACACTTTTTTTTACTGCTTTCCGCTGGGATCGTTTTATGCGGAAATATGTAGTCTTTGCCTATCCAGCGGAAGAAAGCCATGACTGTATGTGTCAGTTTTCCTCACTGGCCAAAAATACCCATCGCCAAAGACGTGGGTGTAGATTAATTTCATATTAATCTATCAAAATCAATTACCGACTTAAAATGCTATGCATTCATCAGTATCAAAAACTCACAAAATATCTCTACAAAGGACATTCACTCGAGTTCATTACTCACTTTGATGAAGACACTTATCCATCAGCACATCCCGGACACACCATACAAATAACTCATTTGACATTTCACACATATAAATGACGTATGAACACGCGCCAAATGTGTGTGTGTACTCAAAAGTACTCAAAGATACTCAAAGTACACAAAGATACGCGACCGAAACAAAAGACAACCCGCTAGTATGAGTGTTCATAGTAACCCGTTTGTCTTTTGTCATTTGTCAATTGGGCGTGTTGTATTGACTGACCTCCCGATTGTGCTCCGGATTGCGGGTGGAGGTGCGGGGAAGCAGATCGCGGTCTGTGCCATCGTTCTTGTTTGGAGACAAATGACAATTGGCTACCGAAAGTCCGTTACATCGTCAAAACTGATTGTGGGCACTGAATGGCTCATTAAGGACATTCTACCGTTAAAACTTGGTTAACGCTTTGTGTAGGCGGTCTGACTATTAGATAAAAGTTCAATCTAGGTCTCCTTTGTAAGAATGTAAGTTTGAGTTTCTTACAACCGGTTAAAAATGACACCTTTGCCAGATATTCTCCCGCCAAGCAGTAGTGTGCAAACATTACTGTGTTCCGGTTTGAAAGGCACTGTTCCCAGTTTTGAGCATATGAGACTTTAGAGCCGATGTCTCAGGGTGACGAGCGCAGTACAGCGCCGCGCAGGGTTATGCAATTCAAAGTTCTGAGTTGCACTGTAACTGTTATCAGGCGTAGCGCTTACCATCAGGTGAATGTCATGCTCGTCTCGTCACTCATCCGATTTTTTTTTTTTAAAGAAACCTGATTTATACATTAACGACTATTAAACTTGTATAAGTGAAATCAAATGACTAGACAGGTTACATCTAGGTAATACTTGGTGTATAGAAGAGTTGCGATATGTCGACATTTACAGTTATTTAGAGCTGGTAATATCGCAACAGATCCAGTTAGTGGGACTGTTTATAAGTGGGCATGGTGCAACAGTAAGTAACCTTGGTATAGATATTAAAAAGGCGATAGCTTTTAGGTAAAGTTCAAGTACAAAGGAAAAGAAAGAAACATAATATTTATTCTGACACAACTGCACACAACAATAAACCCGCACACATCGAAACAACTCAAAATTCAAAGCAATTATTGCAAGTAGGCAAATTGAACTTTTACAAGGCACTGCGCTGTTCTGCAGTGTTCTGGGTGGTACTGTCACTGTTATGGGCAGGCGTAACGCTTACCATCAGGTGAACGACTCGCTCGTCTCGTCACTAAGTCAAATAAAAGAAAAAGTATCATGTACACAGAGACAAATAAAAACGAAATGTGTGCTGGGACACATTTTATTTTTATTTATTTTTTAATAACCTATACTGTCCCACTGCTGGGCAAAGGTCTCCCCATCTCCTTCCACATGTCGCGATTGTTTGCCACGTCGGACCAACTTGGTTCGTATGTATCAAGATCGTCACGCCAGCGTTTTCTTGGCCTGCTGGGACACATAGTATAAGTAAATCTTTTTTCTTATTTTTTTTTTCTATAATAAATATAAGAAACGTAACTCTCTCTCTTTCTGTCTTTGCTAACTTATATCTCTCTATCAACTTCCCATCCGATCACACTTCTCGTAACGCATTCACCAGCTTACTCCTCAATGTTTGACTTGCACTTCTTTAAATTCTTTACGCACGCAAGGGTGCGTAAAGGAGTTTTACTTGAAAAAGGAAATCAAATATGATTATGGTAAACCAATGAAATAGAGATATATCTGGGTCAAAGACAGCAAGCGCAAATTCTGCCATTCATTACTTACCAATTCCTAGAGATCTACAGGTGAATAAACCGTTTATCTGAAGGTAAACTCGGCATTGTTCAATAATCATTCTTGCATAGTTCTGTAATATCAGATTATTCCGGAAACCCCCCACGTGGGGGATCTCAGTATATTTTTCCAGATGGATATCAGGAAAAATCGAGACGAGCAGCTCGTTCACTTGATGGTTAAAGCTACGTCTGCCCGTAACAGTTACAGTCCCATCCAGAACTTGGCATTGGGGGGAGGGGTTAGTCTTAAACCTCAACACGTATCGGGCGTGGGGAGGATGGGGGGGGGGGGGGGGGGTTACAAATGCTAAAAAAACACGTTATTAATGGAAATTAGAAATGTGAAATTAGTTTTTTGTATGAAGCGTTTGGGATGTGCCTAAGTACATATTATCCGGGTCGCTACCGCGTGTGGGCCCGGGAGGAAACCGCACCGTGTGTTTACAGCCTAATATCTTAGCCTTAAGCTGCCGACACATTTGTCTGACGTGTCGTGTCGTGATGCATCAGAAAGGGTATCAAACATTTAATATGGTAGCGTTCACATTTCTCCGATGCAGTGTGTTGTGACGGCTTGTGTAAATGTATGAAAGCGATACCTACCTGATGCATCACGACACGACACATCAGACTAATGTGAACCTAGCTTTACATGTCTACGGAGGTACTTAAATCTAACAAAGTGCGTTTGTCACTACATTAGCTTCTATTCAAGGGCAACAAACTAACACAATGTACTGAAATTATGCTAAACGGCACACCTCACAAAAACACGCCAAACTGTGGGAACGCTACGTAAGGTAGTCGTTACTAAGATGTATGTTCATATATGAGACTCATCAAAAATTTGTCCTGTTTGAGGAAAATGTGTGGGAAACGGTCGCGGATGAGGAGTTCAATTACATTGTGACTTCTTATTTTATTTGACTGTGTGAGACGAGCAATTCGTTCGTCTGATGGTAAGCGCTACGCCTGCCTATAACAGTTACAGAACTTTGCATTGCATGATCTTGCGCGGTACTGCACTGCGCTCGTCAGGTCACCGTGAGACATCGACTGTAAAGTCTCATTATGCCCAGTAATATCGCTAGAAACAGTGCCTTTCAAACCGGAACACAGTAAAAAGTTTGCACACTACTGCTTGGCGGATGAATCTGTGGGATTTATGGGAAAACATAAGCCTTCCGTTAAAGGTACCCCCAAAATGTCCTCTTATCTCCGATGCAGTGCGTTACCACATGGCCGAGTGCAAACCACCCTCCCAACTCCCCCAGGGAGTTCCGTCCGCCCCGCTGGGTGCAGATGGCACCGGCTACACGGACGTCCACGTCCATTCCTCTCTACTGATTCAAATGCAAAACTTTGTTTGTTAAATCCTACGAATATTATAAACTAACTGCGCCCCGCGGATTCACCCGCAATTAGTACTATTCCACAGAAATCGTGAATTTTACGAGAGAAAAAGTATCCTATATGGTAATCCAGGTAATAAGCTATCTGTGTTCCAAATTTCATTCAAATCCGTTCAGCAGTTTTTGCGTGAAAGAGTGACAAAAATCTATCCATCCTCACAAATTTTCACATTTATAATACAAGCGAGAAGTGAGAAAACGAGATTAATTGCATAGCTTTCGTCAGTGAAAATATTGTGGATTGCTGCGAAGCTTCAACAATAACAAAAATGAGGTAAACCCTAAACTGCTGGCGTACCGCACAATTAACATCGTTCCTCTAATGTGACAGTTGTGTAAGTGACAGCTGTCAAACGGCTGTCACGGCTAACGAGCGCGGGAACAATTTGTTTGCCCCCCGCAGCGCCCACTGGCGCTGGGTTAGCAAAGTTTTGTAAACAATGGTGATATAGGAAAAACTCGGAAATAAATAAAAAGGTAATTTCTAGTATTTTAGTATTTAGTAGAGTATATCGGTGCTGTCTTCTCTGACGGGCGTATTTCCGAAGCACTGGTAGAGTTAATGGAGTTTCCTTTTTCTGTGCGAGATTCAGCCATGGATCACATCTTGAAAGGAAAATGTCCTTTTTCAAACTCATTCAACTTTTTTTCAGCTCATTAGTTTAGTAGATCATATAGGATTTTATTTTTTATTTTTCTCTATTTATATGAGATTTAAGTGTTCGAATTGTTAAAGCGCATTATTTTTGCTAACTTGCAATAAATGATTTGAGTTGGGAGTTTCTTTATGGGATTGATATAGTCGCTCAGCGACTAAAATTTCCTTAAAATAAATAGTACATGTTCAGTTACTTTTGAGGTCGACTGCATCGTCCTCAATAAAAACCCAATCGTTTACCATTGTTCCTATCAACAAAGCTGTCAAAAAACTGTCATGGCGGAAGGCCGGGAAACTCACGTAGTCGGCACAAAAAAACATCCATGAGTGTAGTTGGACATTGAGTTTATAAAAGTGTTTTGCGAATAGACTTTTTAGTTTTTTTTTTGGTTTACGAGCTGCACACTGCGGTTTCACCCGCGTAATTCCAGTTCCCGCTAGAACTCTTCCTTTCCCAGGTTAAACACAGCACTGTCACATATGAAAATAAACAACTGAATATTGAGTAAATAACTAAAATTAAATGGATATAAAAAAATTAGAAATGTGAAACCGAATATAAAAAATAAAATACGAAAAAAAAATTAAAAATAATACAAAAATCACAGAAAAAAGAGCACACCGAGTTTACCCGATTAAAAATAAAAATACGTTATAATAACTACCTATTTAATAATGTTCAAAGAATAATTTGCTTTTCTTAGAATTGAACATGCGTAAATGCATTGATAGTAAGCAGCAGCATTATGCCTAAACCACTGAATAAGCTTGATTTAGAATAATTTAATATAATTGACGCACGTGAACCTCACAGTGCATACCTACCCATTGTGCTGTGTACACACTATCATTTGATTTGAAAAGGAGCTTCCCACACTGTAATTTATTAAACATGCTTATTAAATTAATAAAATATTTAGTTAGCTAAGTTATTTATATTTAAAATAATTTTGTGGTACCTATTTCCTCGAATTAATTGCAATTCAATGCAATATAATTTTAGTTAAACTATTGTTTAGTTCGGATAGTAAATGAACACGAATATTGAGGTCATTTGTGAAATAAACAGCTCATAATTAAATCGTAACGGCCACTGCAGTGCTATTAATAAAAATTAATTCCAACCAAAAAGCTTTCCTTCAAAAATTCAATAAAAAAGAACTTTTAATTGCTCAGCCAGCCCGCGGAAACATCGGAAAAGTTGGGAAATCCGTATTCGCAGCATTAATCTGCGAAAAAACGAGTGACACGTACGGAAAAAACAACAAAACAAAAATCATTGGCAAACCCAACCATGCCAAATAGACGTGATTGGTAGGCGGTCGGCTGTACACTCTAAACCAAACAATATTTGCAATTAAACAACAAAAGCACACCTCAAAATAAACCCTATTTCGTGTTGGTAAGAGTTAGAAGGATTTTTAGAAGGAAACACTTGGTTAGTATTCGTGAATAAAAAATATTGCGGACGATTTTTTTGAGATTTTTGTCACGAGGGATGGTCGCTTTTCACACTGTCCAGTCGCAGATTAGATTTTTCACGTTTTGATGTTCTGTTATGAAATGTTTTGATACTGCCCACTGCGCAGCTGTTTTATTGTTTTACGATTCGTTCAAAATGACAAAATTTACAGATTATTTCATTTCAACCTTTTCCATGAGATTTTTTTTTAAATTTGAATCATTTTTTTTATTATTGCTGTGTTTTGTATAGGGCTGTAAGTCTTTGGTGCAAATTGTTTGAAAAAATACACAGAGTAATTTTTACCGACTTCCGAAAAGGAGGGGGTTCATAAATTGTTTTTTTATGTTTTTTAGGTAACTTAGAACTCCGTCATTTAACAATCGATTTGTTTTTTTTTTGTTAGAAAATTATAGACCTTCAGGTTGGTCTCATAGAAATTTAATCAAATTCGGTTTAACTAATAACTACTGGACAATATGTCATCCAAGTAACCGGAATTTAGTATAAATTTGGAGTCTGTTTTTTTGCAATTGTCTGGTAAGTAATATAATATTATGCTCGATATAGCTGAGATCTACGACATAATATCGTAAAAATGGTTATCAGGATATTACAGCTATCAAGCAAATTGACTGGAGCAGTGAGTTAGCTATTTGCCATTTCAGCACTCGTATGAGAGCTCTGTTATTTCTGTCCTAAATATATGAAAGGTTTCCTAAGGGTCTGTGTATTATAGAAGGTACCTAATACTACAGAATAACACGATTTTCTCATACGGAAGTATTTCAGAAGCACTAAATTGTATAAATACTTGACCCTGGCACTTATCTATTCAGTGACATTGGCTAAAAGCAAAAAACGAACGAAGCCAAAACATTAAAAAAGTTTCTACCTCAACCACAGAGTAAATAAAATACATTCTAGTAATAGTACCACAGATAACCTAATATAGTTCTTACGGCATTGCCACAAACTAAACACAGCTTTATTGCTGCTGACGAGAACAAAGAGTAGAGACCATTGCGAGAGCGATATCTTAGATTACTTCTGTCGCCGTCATAAAGGCCATCTTATTAAATAAAGTGTCGCCATTCCGCCGATCCGCCATTTTGTTTTACGACCTCCATTTTGTGACGAGTGAATTTTGGCGCGAAACGACGTAAAGGAGGTTTTGGGAGACACGTTTCGTCGTTTGACCAGTTCATTTTCTTACCTTTCGAACTATTGTGTTGATTGCTTTGTAACTACTGGGTTGTATTGTTTATTTGTCGATGAGGTAGTGACGGCCTGTTGTGTCAGAGTTTGTCGGGGGGCTCTGACGTGGCTTAACGACTGCTATCAATTGATAACAGTCGGGAGCTCGGAACTGATGGCCTCCGAAGCAGGAAGCGATGGAAACTGCACATAACTTACGTTTGGAATGATGAGCCATCGAATTTCTTGCCGATATTTCAGTTCTTCTCGATTAGGTGTGTTCCGAATCAGGCGATAGGGTCAGTGAACTTTCACGAGTGCCCTTTTAGGGCCCATGTGAATAAAGCATTTTAGACTTAACATGCATTTTACTATTATTTATTCTTCGATTTATTATATGGACACGGGAACCTATTTACAAATCTACATCCTCCGTGGCGTAGTGAGTGATGATCGGACTGCAAAGC
Source organism: Campaea margaritaria (assembly GCA_912999815.1). NCBI lineage: Eukaryota > Metazoa > Arthropoda > Insecta > Lepidoptera > Geometridae > Campaea > Campaea margaritaria. Next base: position 7,236,111 of record OU538814.1, read on the forward strand.
GTGAGGTGAGGGGCTTCGATTCCAGCACAGGGCAAAGATTTGGGTGAACCTCAATTATTTGCTCCGAATCTGGGTATTTGTGGCACCATGGTCCTTGTGGTTCCTGAGTCCCTGGATACAAGGAATCTTAGTTAACACTTTCACTGCTGAGCCGATTTTCGTGTCTAGCCACGGGTGCGGCTCTGCACACTCCATAGTGTTTTCCCACACAAAAAAACACATCAGCTGTGTTTTCAGCACTGAAGGTGTTAAGGATCAATGCATGTGAAAAAGAAAATAAAAAAAACCGATGAAAGGCAGTACATTTAAAAAAATTACAAGTGAACTTTGATAAATTCTCGTAATATTTGGTTAGTTTTCTATGAGAATAAGTAATCGGAGTCTCTTGGGAGACGGGAGTAAATATAACCTAGGCATCTTTACGAGCGGCCTCGTTTGACAGCTCCATTAGAGTTTAACCCAAGATTGTGTAGACCAGGGAAGTTTTAAACAAAAAGGAATCCATATTAAATTGGGCATATTTCCTAAGCACTGGATCTTTTCCTGTGCGAGATTCAGGCATGAGGGAAATGTCCTTTTTCAAACTCAAACCATAATCATTAGTTTAGTAGAACATATTTGACTTAATTTTTATCTTTCTCTATGTAGGTACATGATTTGTTCTGGGTGTCATTGTGACTGTTATGGGCAGGCGTAGCGCTTACCATCAGGTGAACGACTTGCTCGACTCGTCACTCAGTCAAATAAAAAAAAATATTTTTGCTTCCTTCACGTCACTTAAGATAGCAATCTAAAAACCATTCCAAATGACACAGAGGTTATTAAAGGCACTCAGTCCACGTGTTAAGTTAACTACTGTAAAAATATTTTTACCTAACTCACTCGTGTGATTTCCAACGCGTGATTCATGCAAGACATAATACACTTTAGTTAACACCTGTGGTATTGTAATATTTGTAATGCCGTGGAGAATCAACAGTGACAATTTGCTCAACTATTTCGTGACATCCGGAGGAATTCTGAAAGATTTTCCAACAATAACTCTGAAATAAAAATTTCACTTCGCTTTAGGCAAAGCGAATATATATATATATACTATACTATAATATACTTACTAAGAAGTAAGATGTGAACCAAAAAGAAATGCCTCATCTAAATTTGTTCAGTCATCTTAGAGATAGAAAATTGTAAAAGAAAACCCAAGGGCAGATTGTAAACCTCTTTTAGAAGTCGTTAACAAATAGATACTTTAGGATTGAAAATCAAACTCAAGGCTTCCTGTATCCAGACATCTCAAAGCGAAAAATCATTAATTGCAAGTAAACAAAAATAACTATATATAAATGTTTTTGCACTTTTACCACAGAGACAAATAAAAAATAAGTCCAGTATGATCTACTACACTAATGACTTACAGATTATGGTTTGAGTTTGAAAAAGGACATTTCCCTTTCTAGTGGTGACTCGTGCCTGAATCTCGCACAGGAAAAGGAAACTCCATTAACTCTACCAGCGCTTCGGAAATAAGCAGGAACCAGGAATATAAAAACTATAGTCTGCGCGGACGAAGTCGCAGGCGAAAGTAAGTAATATTAGAAATGTGCAAGTTTGTGAGGATGCATGGATGTTTGTTTGTTGTTGTCACGCAAAAACTACTGAACAGATCAGGATGAAACTTGGCACACAGATAGTTTATTATCTGAATTAACACATAGGGTACTTTTTATCCTGTAAAAAATAACAGTTTCCAGGATAATACTCAACGCGGGTGAATCTAGTCCAAAATAACAGTTCTAGAATAACCAACTAAATGACTAAACACTAGCTTAACCGTTACTTCACTGCGTTTCACAATACTATAATACAAACGGTATTATGTAACTACACACAGAGTATACCACCAAATCATTTAGCACCTTACCACAGCAGCATATCGGCACTCACCCTTCATTTTCCAGCGAAACGTCAATGTCATCATTGCGACAAGGTTTTAAATTCATCAGGTTTTTTACTCGATTGTTCCAGTGTTCATGCTAGTGCGTTAAGACCACGCCTCGTTTCCTGTGTCGCACAATGAACTTACAACTTTGGTAGCACTTTAGCACCATGTCACTGTAAACTTTGTAGAATTTCATTAAGTTTACGAAGGAAACTGAAGTTTCCTGACTATGACATGGTGCTACAGTGGGAGTTTGTAGTATGTTCTAATTATAGTAGATTGATATCTGGGGTAATTGAGTATTTATTAACTGGTAATGCAGTTGGGATTATTGTACGTAATGCATGGGGGCCATGGGACCTGATGGTAAGCGCCACGCTTACACATAACAGGCATAAAGCCACCGAGAAGTTAGCATTGCATAATCTTGCGCGGCACTGCACTGCGCTCGTCACCCTGAGAAATCGGTTTAAAGTCTCAATGCCCAGTAATTTAGCTGGAAACAGTGCCCCTCAAACCGGAACACAGTAATATTTGCATACTACTGCTTGGTGGATGAATATATGACGGCGCCGGCGCGGCGGTGTGGTACTTCCCCACGCGGTCTCTTGCAGAAGAAGCCTGTCACTACAAGGGTTTGAAAATAGTTTCTGCTATCCGGTAGCTAAACATCAATAAGGAAAACTGTAACCAGTATGACGAATCCCTCAAAATTCTAATTATTTATTGCAAGTAAATTCAATTACTATCTACTAAACTAATGAATAACTGATTATGGTTTGAGTTTGAAAAAGGACATTTCCCTTTTAAGTGGCGACTCATGGCTGAATTCCGCACAGGAAAAGGAAACTCCATTAACTCTACCAGTGCTTCGGAAATACGCCCGTCAGAGAATATCACATCAAGAAATTATACGGGGATGTCTTCTTTTATCTTTCGTAACATTTTATTGCCAAGATACCGTTTAAATTAATCTTATCTAATTACAATATTCGTAGAGATTTTTAATTAATAACTCTTCTATAAAAAGCCCTGCATGGAAGCTCGAGCCAGTTCGGTGACTGAATAACTGCAGTTCATCCGATAAAGGAATATTAAAGACATAAATTCCCGTAGTTTTTCCAATTTTCACTTGGCAGTATCATTTGGGGGCGTTAAAATGCTGCTGAGTAAATTGAAACCGATATTTTTTTTGCTTCTCTGGTTTCAATTATTATGACAAAACATATTGTTTGCGATTAAGCCATTTTAGGCTTAACGTGTCTTTTCATCTTGGACCACTTCTTCACACCTAATAATGAGTAATAAGTAATTCTGTCTGGGTATTTTTTTTATTTCACAGGAAAACAATAATGAAAAAAAATCCTGTCTTTGCCATATTTTTTATACCTAAGTTACTGTGTTGTTCATATTTATTGTAGAAGTATTTTGAATTTTTAAATTTTTTGTTTATGTCCCAGTCGTTAGGTAACCTATTGAAAGTCACGATTCAGTAAACATTTTAGTGTCACACAGTGGGCCGCCTCACGCACCGTCGCACATGCATGCTCGTTAAGCCGCGGTTCCATTAAACAACTGTACCTACTTAGCAGAAACTGTATTTTTTCCCCATCCTTTGACCCTTTTTGCAGTGTATTGCAGTCAATTAAAAAACAAGAAATCTTATAAGCCGTTCAGATATCATAGATAGATAGATAGATAAACTCTTTATTGAAACACCACAGAACAAAGAAAACTTAAAACTAGAACAAGACAAATTTTACAATTAGTGTATTAGTTTTACATCATCATCATCATATTGTCCCACTGCTGGACACGGGTCTCCCCTCACTTTCGTGAGGAGGGTTAGGCCATTATCCACCACGGGGGCCCGGTCCGGATTGGTGGATAGTATATAATTATTCAGAAATATCACACAAAATATAGTTTTGAGTGTAGTCAGTAGTAAAAAGACTTTTGATAATTATTTTTAATACAATCTAATTCCTTACGAATGTCGTAACTCCCTCCTCTATTTCTCTCGATTCAAGAGTTCACACAGAAAATTATTGTTTAGTGGGCATCTTAGAGCCGATGTCTCAGGTAACGAGCGCAGTGCAGTGCCGCGCAAGATTATGCAATGCAGGGTTCTGGGTGCTGCTGTGGCTAATATGGGCAGGCGTAGCGCTTACCATCAGGTGAACAACTTGCACGTCTCGTCACTCAGTCAAATAAAAAAGAGTGTTTGGAGTCCCTCCACGCGGAAGAAGTTAAACTTCGTAATCTGGATATGAAAATAGGAAGGGGTAGAAATTGATTTTTAGTGAAATCATGTTGTTTCTTTAAGACAAACTTTATTAACATTGCTTACAATTCACAATTGAACGCATCTTTTAATGCTCATTTTTCAAACGCAACATTGCTTTCGTACCCCTTGTTGGAAGTCGCATTAGAAGTGTCACTTCAAAAAAAAAAACATGTTTCAAAAGCCATGATCGGACCAAACCTCTACTGTCAATCTTTTGTTACCATCGGTTGCTAGTTGAAACTAATTAAAATCGGCGGCTTCTTTCCTTAAAAGAAGGAAATATGGCTGTTAGAAGAGATCCATTGTTCGATACCAACATAAATAGCCCCGTAGCGTGACCGCTAATATTATTGTACCTAATCCTTTTCAATTTAACTTAAGCTCAATGTCTATTTGATGTATTAGTAGGCCTCTTCTGCAAGACGCCGCCTGGGGAAGTACCACCCACATCTTTGCCAGATATTCATCCGCAAAACAGTAGTGTGCAAACATTACTGTGTTCCGGTTTGAAGGGCATTGTCAGCCAAATTACTTAGCTTAATAGACATTAGAGCCAACGTCTCATGGTGTCAGTGCCGCGCAAGATTATGCAATGCAAAGTTCTGGGTGGCACTGTAACTGTTATGGGCAGGCGTAGTTGTTACCATCAGATGAACGACTTGCTCGTCTCGTCATTAAGTCAAATAAATATATATAGATTTCTTTAAATATAAAAATGTTATGTTGGTTTGTGTACGCTTCAAAAACTCAAAAAGTTCTGCACCGATCGAGCTGAAATTTTAGCATGATGTATAATCCGCATCAAGGAATGTTTTTATCTATTTTTTTCATTAGTGACATATCGGCGAATGTGCGAATGTGCCACAGCGAAGCGTGGCAGGGTACATCTAGTAGATATATATATATATATATATTATTTACCATTACGAAGTGTATCGCTGGTCTATGGGGATGCGTTACTCAACTGCTTATCTACATAGCATTGGTAAACGTTTTCATTTAGGTCATAGTATTATTAAATAGGTTTACCATTACGATATATATAACGGAGAGAGTACTCTACTGCAGATGATATAGTGATCAAACTCTGCCCTATTATAGTAAAATTATTAAAAATAAATGATCCTATTTCTACTAGTCATTGGAAACGCACCCTAACGCGACATCCGCCGGCGGCCGCGTTTCCACTTGTCAAACGCACTAGCAACAGTCACTGTGTATGTGCACCCGACATCGCTGTAATGCGCTTACTGTTAATTAATTCCGATAATAATATGAGTGCTTCTGATATTGTTTTCATTATAAAATAGAATAGAATAGAATGGAACGGAATGGAATAGAATAGAATAGAACCAATACTCTTTATTGTACACCAAAAAAAAAACACAGTACAGAAAAATTACAATAGGTGGTACAATGGGCGGTCTTTTCGCTGAAAGCGATTTCATCCAGACAACCTTTTAATGGACAGTAAACATTTTCGATAGTAGAGTATTTAACATACATAATTTTATAAACACTATACATTATAATTAGATAGGATTATTATTATTTTAAATATTCCCAAGATGAGGTATTTTCTAGAATTTAAAACTCTTTTTTTTATAAAAATACAAAACAGTTTGTTCTATCTGTTAAAAAGCAGTTGTAACTCAAAGTTTTTGCCAACACTAACACATTTTTATCTACTTCCGGCAAAAGTTCTGTGTCATGTCCGTTGGCCGGAAACCTGAGTGTTTTATGAAAGAAAGTACACTCGGAATGGATTAATCCTCCGTTTTTTTGCTCTTCATGGGAACATTTTCAACTCTAAATTATTAGAAATTCTGTAACTGTGCATTTTGACTGCGTGCAAATAAGTAAAAAAATTACTTCCGACACAAGAAAATATATTATTATATTTCTCATATTTTGTAAAATCTACAGCCAGCTACAAGCAGGGGACAATTCTCGCCTTTTCGACATAATGTCTACGCTTAGGCCCCATTCTCGTGCAATAGACAATGTCGAATTGGACAATTTCGAGACAACATGAACAAAATATTTCGTTTGAACACCAAATTCATAAAATTATTCTACTGGTCTAAATTATTTAGTCTAAAGTAGAAATATCTCTTATAATTACCGATATTACGGAATTACCAGAAGTATGTCAAAAAAAATATACGATGCCAGTCAAAAATACTTAAGCACGATTACGGACTTATCACAAATTTCCCAGAAAAAAAAAGTTATTTTCTAATATTCTTTATTTTTAAGCATTCCACCCTCAAGGTTAAAAGTACGCGCATATTTTCCCCTTTTCCCCAAAACACCAAAACAAGTATGTACTAACTGCGTACTATTCTGCGGCGCAAGGGATGGGCGCCCTTTCTTTCAGTAGACAATGGAATGCAATTAAACTGTCGCCCCGGGGCCATACTAGTTATATTGGGGCAGGGGTGGCTGGAGGAGCTAGAGGGGGGCACTTACCCGCAGCTCTTTTAAGTTTTCCCGCGCGTCTTTGAGTTAGTGATCAGAATTAATGGCCCTGATTGATGACAATGGGCGGTGAAAATTAATAACTTCAAAATGGCGAACGTGAATTGTGTAAATTCATTCTTACATGGAATAAAAATGGAAAGTAATTTGTATTGAAAGTAGGTAATAATGAACGAACGCCCGAGTATAGGACAGTGCTACTTAATTATATGTGATTGATGTAAGAAAGTGAATTAATTAAGGATTTTACCAATTCATTATCCATTTCGTAGAGGTACGAGATTGTTTTAGCGATAGGATTGAGAAGCAATTATTCTTGTACAGAAAATCATTTTTTTTTAGTTTCATCGATGTCATACTGTATCGATTTTTGCTTCCGACATTTCTCCCATCCCAGCGAGTGTAACAAGCTTAAAAACTACTGCAGATCCGTTAACAAAAGTTTACCACGAGACAAAAAGCTTGACGCTACCACCACATCGTATAAAATACTCCCCCCCCCCTGATTACGCCCACCATCCGGTTATATGCGAATGGGCCCGGATTAAAAGTTTAATATACGCACAGCCGGCAAATAATTGTCTCTTTTGGACCTCCCGTCCCGATATTGGTGAAAATGAAAATGGCTGAAAATGACTTTAAAATGCAGTACTTTATTCTGAAAGCTTTATTTATGCCATTTTGTTCAATTGCTGTAGCTATTTATTCTGGCGGTTTTATTGGTTTACTGATACTAATGTCTAAGTAAGTATTTGATAAACGATTTGTCTGCGGATTTCCTTATGGATGTTCCAAACCTTTTCAATGCGTCCAATTTTTTTAAGAACATAACTACTATAGAGGAAAATATTGAATGACTGCTAGTGTGAGTGCGGTGGTTTTTTCTTTAGAGCGATTCCAAAATAATAAATTTCTCTACTCAATACTGTAGAATCTACAAACAGTGCCTTAAACATATTTCAGTGAACTTATAAAAAAAAATAACGATGAAAAGAAATGGGAAACCAAATTATAAATCAGATATTAAGCAACCTATCTGTGGAAATTTATTTCTTGTTTTTACGTAATGCAAAAACGTACAGACATACACGACGATTTGCTTTGAAATATCCAAAGCCTTAGAAGTACCTCCAAAAAAAAAACAACTTTTCATCTTTCGAAATCTCAATAACGCCGACAAACACAACGCGAGGAAAACATATAAAAGAGAAACTCTTTCTTCTTGATGTTGGTTAAACACAAAATGAAAACAACAATCACGCCAGCCTTTTTTTTTTTTTTTTTTTTTTTTTTTTTTTTTTTTTGCCCGGGGGAAATTACCTTATTGATACCACGGCCTTGGGGGAGGCCTGCTGGTTATGTGGGGGTCCCCCGTCAGCGCGCATCCTAGTGATGCGCGCTGACTGGGTGTACCCACTAAAAACCCCGGGGTGTTCACCTCTCCGCGTGTTGGGGTGGTCACGGGATCGCTCTCGCGCTACCGCGGCCACCCCTGCGGACGTCCGGGCGACTGCCACAGACTCTCCTCTGGGGGCACTCGGCCTCACCCAGGAATGATGCGCTCTGGGGAACACGTCAGAGCGCATCTCGCCTCGGGACTATGTGGTGGGGCGTTGGATCCCCCGATCCTCCGCCCCTAGCCCCTGTTATGGCGGCAGGTGGTGGGCATATGCCAACCGCCTGCGGCCAGCTCGACGGCGGCGGATTGGGAGCGAGAGGATATCATCCTCCCGCGCCCTTTCCGCCGTCTCCTTCTCCGTCATCACCGCTTGCGCGAATGACGCCATCGCCTCCCAGGCCTCCTCGCTGCCGACCATTTTGCGGATAATGGTCGGCAGCGAGAGGTCCCCGCCAACGATCATCTGCAGGGCAGCACGCTGCTCTGCCCAAGCAGGGCACACGGCGCGGGTGTGCTGCGCCGTGTCCTCGTCTCCGCCGCAATGGTGGCATGCGGCCGTCGGTTCCCGACGCACCACCCGACACAAGTACCTGCCAAAGCAGCCATGCCCGGTCAGGACCTGCGCCAGGTGGTACGTCAGGGCACCGTGTGTGCGCCTGAGCCACTCTTTCAGCGCCGGTTGCAACGCTGCCACCAGGTCACGTCCGGCCGTTGGGTCCTCCATCCTCTCCGACCACCTCCGGAGGAGGTCGTCGCGGGCCCGCTCTCTCCATCGGTTGACCACCTCCGGAGGGGGCCGGACCCCTGTCCGTTTCGCCTCAGCGCACTGGTGGTAGACACTCGCCTGGGCCTCGGCCTCGAGGTCCCACGGCGGGGTCCCCGCCAGAGCGCACGCCGCCTCGAACGATACGGTGCAGTACGCCCGGGCCGCCCTGAGCGCTATGACGCGCTGCGGACGCCGCAGCAATGTCTTGTTCTGAGCGCTCAGGGCATCCGCCCATATCGGCGCTCCGTAGAGCGCCTTTGAGCGCACTACACCGCAGTAGAGGCGGCGGCATGCCACGCTCGGTCCCCGGAGATTGGGGAGGAGCCTCCCGAGTACGCCAGCGAATGCTACAACCTTCGGAGCAAGGATCTTGAAGTGCTCCGTGAACTTCCATCTGCCGTCGAGCACGATGCCCAGATAGCGCATCGTTGGCTCGACGGCAATCGTCGCCCCCCCGACTATAATGGTCGAGCCTGGGGGCGGCGCCCTCCGGGGGCCGTGAAAGAGGAGGGCCTCCGACTTGTTGAGGGCGACCTCCAAGCCGAGGGCCCGGATTCTCTGCACGACCTGGGCGACGCCGGCCGTTGCGAGGAGGGATGCCTGCCTGTAGGTGCTTCCGCGGGCGGTGACGAGGGTGTCGTCAGCGTAACACGTTACACTGACGCCTCGGAGGGTCGCGCCGCGGAGCACCCAGTCGTACCCGATGTTCCACAGGAGGGGCCCGAGGACCGACCCCTGTGGAACACCGCACGATATTCCCCGCCTGCACCAATCATTCTGCGCCGGAAACAAAATATGACGGTCGACGAAGTAGTCGGCCACCATCCTCTGAAGGTGCCGTGGGATGCCATGGTGTCTGAGCGCCTCTTTCACTGTCTCCCAGGGCAAGGTGTTGAAAGCGTTGGCGATGTCCAGCGACACTGCCAGCACCACCTCACCCTGGGCCACCGCCTCCTCGGCGAGGTCACGTACCCGGGCGATGGCGTCCAGGGTCGACCGGCCGTGGCGGAAGCCGAACTGAGCGCCGTGGAGGTCGGGCCCGACCCCCACCATGTGCTTGACGAGGCGCGCCGCGAGCACCCGCTCGAGGAGCTTGCCCATCTCGTCAAGCAGCACGATGGGGCGGTAGGCCGACGGCGACTCAGCCGGGCGTCCGCTCTTTCGGAGCAACACGAGTTTCCCCGTCTTCCACGGCCGGGGAAAACGACCCTGGGCCAGGCACCCGGTGAATAGTGCCCTCACCTGTTCCTCCATCTCTCCCATGGCTATCACCACGGCACGTCCAGGTATGCCGTCAGGTCCGGGGGCCTTATTTCGGCGGAGGCGCATTATCGCCACCGCCAGCTCCGCTTCGGAGACTGGCGGGACCTCCTCCTCCTCCTCGTCCTCACGGGGGGAGTCAGCGGGAGCCATAGGCGGCGGCCACCACTCTCCCCTGTTGGGGAAGAGCGCCGACACTACGCGCTCAAGGAGTTGTGGCTCGAGACTCTGCGTAAGTGGGGGGGCCCAGGGGCGGAGCTTCCCGCTCACCACCTTATATGGGCGCCCCCACGGATCGAGGTCGAGAGTCTCGAGCCACTCCCTCCACGACGCCTCCTTCGCCCCGGCGATCGCCGTTTGGAGCGCCGTGCAGGCGGCTCTGTACTGCGCGTAGAGCTCCCGCTCCCGCTCCCCGTTGCGGACCCGTCTTCGCCGGGAACGAGTGTACTGGCGGCGCGCGGCGACGCAGGCTTTTCGCAGCTCGCGAAGCTCCGGGCGCCACCAGTACAGTCTGCGGCGTGGCGGGACTGGCCCCGCCCTGGGCATGGACGCGTCGCACACACGGGTCAGAGCGCCGACCAGCTGCTCTGCCGCGGCGTCCACGTCCTCTACCACCTCGACGGGGCCAGAACCCGTCACCCAGGCCTCAACAATTGCCGCCTCCTTGGCCAGCTCCCCGTCCAGCCGTTTTATGGACCAGCGGACACCCTCCCCGACCGGGGGCAGTCCGACTCTCTGTGATGCAGACGTGGAGACATCGAACCGAATGTAGCGGTGGTCGGAGAGCGTCTCCACGTCTGCTCTCACTGTCCACCCCCGGACGCGGCGCGCGAGGGCGGGGCTTGCGAACGTCACGTCCACGATAGATCCGCCCCGCTCCCGCACGCAGGTGTCCACTGAACCCTGGTTCAGCAACTCCAGGCCGAGGGACACCAACCAGTCCTCCAGGGCCTCTCCTCGCGCATCTGTCGCAGGGGAACCCCACGCCCTCGACTTCGCGTTGAGGTCCCCAGCGATCAGGACGGGACTGGGGTGCACTTGCCGAACAAGAGCCCCTACCTCAGCGAGCATCTGCTCAAATTCGGCAAGGGTCCTGTTCGGGGAGAAGTACACCCCGATGATTGCGGTCCCGTCCAGGATGGCGAGGACGCATCCCCTGCCCTTTACCACCCTCTGAAAGGGGGAGGAGCCGGCCGCCGTCTGGGCGATGATGGCCACCAGGCCCTCGCGGTCCCCCGCCCAGTTATCCCGGGGGGGGGACGTAATAGGGCTCGGCCACGATTGCCACCTGGATGGACCACTCTGCCATGCTTTGGAGTAAGAGATCCTGGGCACGGGCAGAGTGGTTCAGGTTCGCCTGCAGGTAGTGTGAGGCCATCTAATTGACGGTTACCATTGGCTCCTCCTCTCGCGCCGGGCGCTGGATCGGTTGCGAGGGGGCCCTGGAGCCGTTGGTAACCGTCTTTCCCTGCTTTTTCCCCTTTTTGGGGGGCGTGGCCGAGCACGCTTTGCTGCCGATTTGATGGTCGGCAGCTCTTTTGGCCGCGTCGCAAATCGGACAATGTGGCTCGGCGGCCTGACATAGAGCCTTGCTGTGGCCAGGCTTGCCGCAGCGGAAGCATAAGCTGCTGCGGTCCACATTTGCGGTGCACTTGACACCCACGTGTCCAGGCTCCAGGCACCTAAAGCATCTCTGGACTCTGGGTTCCAGGATCCTGGCCTGGACAGAGATCCAGCCCACCAGGAGCTTCTTGGCAGCGACCTTTTTGGCTGCAGCGACCGGGCAGCGCAGCCAGATTGTGCTTTGCCGGCCGCTGGAGCGGACGACCTCGCCCGCCCTAATCGCGTCTTTTGGACAGCCACCAGCCTCGGCGACGGCGCTGACGACCTCGTCTTTGGTGGCCGAGTCATCCAGTCCCGTAATGCGCAACTCCACGCATTTCTCGGGCCTGGAGACCCGGACCACTTCTTCTCCAAAAGCCTCCCGGAGTTTGTCGGCCAGGGCGTCGGCTTTAGCTGCGCTGGCAGCGCCAGGCAGTTTTAGGAGGCGGGCTCCGGTGGCCGCGGTGCTGAATTTGACGCCCTCAATGCCGAGCTCCTTGAGGTCGATCCTCTGTTTGGCCTCTTGCAGCACCCCGCTGTAAGAGACCCCCCTCTCCTCCGCGCCCGGCTGCAGGGTCAGCATGACCGCTGTCGAGCGCGGGGCCCTGAGCTTGGGGGCCTTCTTTTGCGGTGGCTGCTTCTTCTTCTTTTGCCTCTCGGGCTTCTTCCTATGGCCGCTGTGCGGCGCTACAGTCCACCCCTCGTCCGGAGTGGGCTGAGGCCGGGGCTGCGGCCGTCGGGATTGGGCCCGAGATGGCAGGGGCTGGGTTTCCGCCGTCCTCCTCTTTTTCCCCTTTTTAGGCTCCGGGGCTGGGGCCGGGGCCGGGGCCGGGGCTTTTGGGGCCTTCTTAGAGGGGCGCCTCCTGATGGCGATCGCAGGATCGGCCTCCGCCATGTCTGGCTCCGCGCTTTGTGGGGAAGCCGTTTCTGCAGCCCCTGGCAAAGCCGCGCTTCGCCTTCTGTCTGCGGCCAGCGGGGGACGCAGACGCCTTTCGGGGAGGAGGAGCTCCTCCAACCTCCCAAAGCGGGTGGTGATCATGGCCCCACATTGGGCCATGACGGCACGCACGATGTCCTCCGTGTTGGGTGTCGGGGTCGGGGTAGGGGTCGTGGCTGGCCGCAACTCAGCCATCTCCTTCCGGACTTCTTCCAGCTCAGCTGCGAGCCGCGCATTGGCTGCCTCCAGCCGCGCCACCTCTTCTGTGGCCGTGCGGACTCGCAGCTCGGCAAACGACACCTTCAGGGCGTCAGTCGCCTCGTTCAGGGCCCTAACGTAGGTCCCTTTGAGGCGTCCTGACGTCCTGCTAACATGGGCGATGGTGTCCAGAGACTCCCTCACCACCTTCTCTAAGTCCAGGGTCTCCGGCTCTGCTCTTCCTTCCGCAGAAAGGACCGGAGACTTCCGGAAGATGGCCGCTCGAGTGGCCCTCTTCCGTGTCAGCTCGTCGGCCAACTCGCGCTCGGCGTCCAGCCGAAGCTCCTCAGCCTTGGCCGCGTTGAGCTCGGCCTTAGCCTTCGCCAGGCCGACGTACTTCCCCGTAGTCGGGGGACGGCCGCGTCCTCTTTTATTTGGCGTCTTTGCGAGCGGCGCCAAGTCCTCACTCGAGCCGGAGCCGGGGACGTCCCTCGCACGCTTTCTCCAAAAACGATTGGAGGAGAGCGACGCTTGGGACGTCACCGTCTCACAGCTCATGTTACTCTCTGTATCAGAGAGGTTGTTCGCCTTTGCCTGCGCAAAGATGTCCTCTGCGCCAGGCGTTGGGCAGCGCGTCGAAACGGCGCGTGCCTTTCTCGTTTTTGTTTTCGTCGGGTTCGTCTTCTTGACGAGAAGAAGACGGTCGACGAAAACCTCCTTTACTCCCGCGTCGGTGGCTAGATCGGTGTCCGTGTGGTTGCTGTGGTCGTCGTTGTGGTTTAAAGAGCCGGAGCTCCCATAACGGTCGTTGCCCCCCCCAGAGTACGAGGGGCAGACTGACTCGAATGAGCCAGTGAGGGATTCTCCGCCACTGTTAGTGGCGGTACCCTCCTGGGGTAGTTTAAAGTTTTTGCGACTCGTCATAGTTATTTAGACAGTTTAAAGGCGTGACGGCCTGGGTTGGTGCCCTTGGGACCGGGTCTACCCCCCGGCCATGCATCCCATAGGCGGGCACCAGGACCGTAGGATTAGGTGAAAGAATGAGGGTGAGAACAAGAAAAAGAAACACAAACAAAACAAAAGTAAAAACACAAATAAGAAGAAACACACAATAAATAGATAAGAAACAAAGAAGAAAACAAATATATCTGAAAGAAAGAAATGAGGATGAGAATGGGGGTGAGGGATGAAGATGGTGATGATGAGGGTGAAGGATGATCCGGGATGGGGCCCCCGCAAAGCAAAAGCTTTGCGAGAACCTTCATCCCGTTCTATCTCGTCCGCGAGCCCCTATACCGTGTAAACACGGTAGAGGGACCCGCGACCGAGACCGCGGCGCCCGGGGTTTCAGTTACGTCTATTCCAGAGGGGATTAGACCAAGAACAGGCAGCAACCACGTGAAGGATGACCCCGGACTTGCCTTGGGAGATCTCAGCGACTTGCGCTCCTTCCCAAAGCCGACGCCTCCCCACTCACCACGGGGTGAATGAGGAAGGCCTGGATTCAGGCATCTAGTGATGGATGAACCCAGGCCCGCCCCAATCACGCCAGCCTGCCTTGACTTCCTTTCAAGTTATATTTTCCTCAAAAATATATCTCTATTTACTTCGAAAACCAACAAAGAAAAAAGCGACGATAATTTGCGACATTTCGCACCAAATCATAGCCCAAGGATAGCGCTGTGCCACTCCTGGAACTTTTGAATCGATTATTCAAATCTCTCGATGGTTAATAAGAACATGTAGAAATATATAGTTTTAATTCCACCTAAGGCTAACTTAAAAGGAATTAAAACTGTATATTTCTACATTTTCTTATTGATTATAGATTTCCGCAAAGTAACGCCTGATTCTATTAACTATCTCTCGATAGTTCTCGATGATTTTCTCTCGCAGTCGCATTCAATCCGAAAACATTCGAAATAATCACATTCGGTGCCACTGACAGCGATTATTCCGAGCGAATGAAGAAAGCGGTTGGTTAATCAATCGGCTCGAAACAATCGAGTACCTTCGGGAAGCGAGATGTTCTTTACGCACGTTTGACTTGGGGAGTAAGCCGGTGAAAGCGTTACGAAAAATGTGATCGGGCAAGGCGAACACAAGTTGAGAGGGAGATATAAGTTAGTGATTTTTTCGTATATTTTGAAAATATCTTTTATGAAGATTTATTTTCAAATATTTTTCAATATTTTTTTAAGTATATATTTTACTTCAACTATGCGTCCCAGCACAAATTTTTTTATTTTTTATTTGACTGAGTGACGAGACGAGCACGTCGTTCACCCGATGGTAAGCGCTACGCCTGCCCATAACAGTTACAGTGCCACCCAGAACTTTGCATTGCATAATCTTGCTCGGCACTGCACTACGTTCTTCACCCTGAGACATCGGTTCTAAGGTCTCTTATGTCTCATATAAGTCTTATAATGTTTATAGATCATGTATATGTCTCGATTGTCTAAGCACCTCGGACTCGCCCTTCGCTACACAAGTGTGACAAAGTTCCCCTAGCATCCCCTCCAATCTTAACACAAAGGTACCCCAGGTCTCGGCACTGAATCCGGATTGTGGTCACCCTATAGATGGGGACAGAGGGGACATTAGCTCTGATAAAGTATCCGCGACAGTGATGTAGGGGACCGCAGTGGAGAAATGGAAGAAGGCTAACTTGGAGACTAATTGAGTAAGAGCAAAGAAGTAAGTGATATTGAGGACTTACTTTTTAGTACTGCTAGTAGAAAGTAAACAGTAGGAACAGTACTAGAACAGTGAGTAGAATACTTATGGTGCTTATATTAGAAGCTTGTATATTACTCCCTGTGTTAGAACATAAGGGTTACTTTTACTCTTCATTTGTGTAATTATAGGTATGTTTGTATTGATATTTTGACACCGATGTCAACCAACCCAACCCCATTCCCGATCTCTATCTTGTCCATCTAACAGTTGTCTAGTAGAGATTGCTTGAAGCGATAAGACCGCCTGTTGTACCTATTGTTTAGCTACGTTTTTTTTGTTTTGTTTTGTGATTACTAGTGTCAATTAAGAGTTCTCTACCCTTTTTTGTTACTAAGTAACAAGACGAGCAAGTCATTCATCTGATGGTAAGCGCCACACCTAACCAAAACAGCTACAGTGCCACCCAGAATCTGTTGCGGCACTACACTGCACCCGTTACCCTGAGACACGATTTACTTTTGCATAACATTTTCAACAATATACAATACCCAAGAATGTGCCTAATCTTATAAATCCTCCACTTAAGAATAAGAGCATTTAGTTTTTTGGCGAAAACATATTATTTACAAGCATGTTTTTATATTATATTAGGTAGTATAATAGGTTAGGTTAGGTTTTTGGCCTGGGTAGATGCCGGTAAGCCGAATTGGGGGAATATGTATGTACAGATGTGTGAGAGCAGGAAATCCTTCAAAAAGAAACTAAAGTGGTGTCTCAATCAACAAGACCAGATTAAGATGGATATTCTGGCCTCACATCACTCCGCCAAAAACTTCAAACATTTTTGGAAGGGTACTGGTAAAATGAATGTTAGGCCTGGCCTCCCTGTGAGCGTGAATGAGGTAAGTGATCATAAAATGATCGCTAATCTCTTTAAAGATCACTTCAAGGTGCCGCAGGGTGTCAAGTCCACCATCTGTGGGTCGCTCGGTGCTGGGACTGTCAGTTCAGAGCGAACGGTATGCTTCAGTGCGATGCAAGTGCGAAAGGTAATTGGTGCTATGCACAGAGGTAAATCTCCTGGGCATGACGGTCTCAGCATTGAGCATCTCATGTATGCTGGGGGTCATCTGCCGCGCGTGCTCTCCATGTTTTACAGCTTGTGCCTGTGCCATAGTTATTTACCAGACGAATTGACCAAGACAATTGTTGTTCCGATCATTAAGTGTAAGACTGGGGACGCGTCGAATAAGAGCAACTACCGGCCTATCTCGTTGGCAACTATACTGGCTAAGGTACTTGACAGCTTGCTTAACGATATTATGCTGCAGCACGTTGAACTGCATGATGCTCAGTTTGGCTTTCGAGCAGGACTTTCAACGGAAGCTGCGATCGTGTGTCTTAAGCGGGCTGTCGGGTACTACACGAACAGAGATACACCGGTTTACGCCTGCTTCCTTGATTTGTCCAGGGCTTTTGATACCGTACTCTATGGTAAGCTTTGGGACAAGTTACAGGTTTCGGGTGTGCCAGGGGAAGTAGTTTCTTTATTAAGGCATTGGTATGGTTGTCAGCGGAATCAGGTTAGGTGGGCAGGGATGCTATCTGATGCGTATGGCATGGAGTGTGGCGTGCGGCAGGGTGGGATCACCTCTCCTCTGCTGTTCAACCTGTATGTAAACGGCCTCATCGGCGAGCTCAGCAGTACTCATACAGGTTGTATTATAGACGGCGTAAGTGTCAATAACATCAGCTATGCCGATGACATGGTTCTGCTGGGCCCGTCGGTTGGGTCGATACGCAAGCTAATTGCAATTTGTGAGGCATATGCGGCGGAGCATGGACTGAGCTATAATTCGAAAAAGAGTGAGGTACTCCTATTTAAGAGTGGGAGAATTAAGCCAGTACGTGTTCCGCCTATTATGCTTAATGGTGTGGCTCTGCAAGTGGTGACTAGGTTCAAGTACTTAGGGCACATTGTTACCGAGGACCTTAAGGATGACGCGGATATTGAAAGGGAACGTAGGGCGCTGGCAGTTCGGGGAAATATGATCGCACGCAGGTTTGCACGCTGCTCGAGGGACGTGAAAATCACTCTTTTCAAGGCATACTGCCAGTCGTTTTACTCGAGCAGCCTCTGGGTAAACCATACTCGCTGGGCTGCCAGTGACCTACGAGTCCAATATAATGACATCTTCAGGATGTTGGTGCGGCTGCCTCGTTATTGCAGTGCATCTACGATGTTCGCTGAAGCACGTACGGACGACTTTCATGCGATCATTCGCAAGAAAGTCGCTTCCCTACTGCAGCGGGTGCGAGGCAGCCGCAATAGCATCCTGCAGATGGTTGTGTCGCGTCAGGACTGTCCCATGCAGAGCCGATGGATGTGGACTCTGACAGGGGGTAAAATTTAGGTACTAGTTATAATTTTTAAATTTAAATTTTTAATTTTAATTTTGTAATATTTGTGATTTTCTTTCTTTTTTTATGTAATTTTATTTGATTTTTATTGTATGATTTATTTATGTTTGTATGGATTTTAAATCTGAAATAAATGATTTATTATTATAATTAAAATTTAACAATCTAATTGCATCTTACCACTTAATAAGGAATAGGAAAGGTTTTCTGCAAAGATATCCTTCTGCCATTCCTACTCTATGTACGTCTAAGTCACTGTCCCCTGCGTAATTAGGCGATCCGCTGACGCAGCGTTGTAGGTAGTCGCGCGGCACGCCCGCCCCTGTCCCTTCTGCAACAGATCCGAACCATTACCTCTTTATTCTATGCCACTACCTTTGCTAATTATGTGAACGAAAACGCATCGAAGAGTTATAAGTCGCCGTCGAGAAAGCTCATCTGTGCTTCTATTTCGACTACGGCCAAGCGAAACGGAGGATTAGTTAGGAGGTAAACTTTGTTACTTTGATTCTTCGAAGGCTTAGGCAGGTTCCAAACCCGCACAGCGAAATTACAGTACAGTTGGTGTTTTGTAAATTAATTTAAAAAAAAATATTGGAAATAAAGCGGTGGTAGTTTGGTAGGAGGACGTCCGCCTTCTTAAGAGAGGGTCGTCAGTTCAAATCCCAGTGCAGGCACGTACCAATGTGTTTTTTACGGTGAAGGAAAACATCGTGAGGAAAGCCACATGCTGGTGAATTATTTCAAGAAACAAATTATTTTGTACTACCTATTTAGAGAGTATATCAAAATCTACAACAATATTTGGGATACAATTAAGTTCCACTATTACATTGCCCAAATATAGTAATAATTTATCTACCTTATTATGACTAGGTAAAAATGGCTGGACTCTTGGTTGTTTCCTACCACATATCTCGATCTCGATTTCAGTGGCAGGAACCCAATTGACCAATGTTTTGTATTGTCCGACAATAATTTACTGTCACACATAACAAAGTCTTGTACCTATACGACCTTCGTTCACAAATGCATGAGGCTTGTTTTTCTCACGACTACCTACAGTGTAAAATTAATCTTCTTATTATGAACTCTATTAACCTTTTTTTTTTTTTTTTTTTTTTTTTTTTAACTGGGGAATGCAATTACGCATACCACCAGACCCGGGTGAGGGCCGGGTGGTTATGTGGGACTCCCCCGCCAGTCTGACGGGTATACCCACTAAACCCCAGGGTGTTCCACCGGGACGCCTTTGTTGTCGGGGCTACGGGTGCGAGAGTGGACTTCCGCAGCCCCGACGGCGTTGGTCCTCAAGGGAGAACCCCATCCCGTTGGTAGGAGTGGAGAGGAGTGCTCCACTCCGTCTAACTTTGTGAGTGTGGCGCGCGGGAACACCGCGCGCGCCGCCTCGAGGCATACGAGTGGGCGGCGGACGTACACCCGGTCCGCCGCCCAAGCCTCTGTTATGGGGGCCGGAGCAGGGCGTTGAAGAATACTCTTCTTCGACGCCCCGCTCGCCGGCTGCGGAGGGGAAGTTCGGAGGTGATCTCCCGTTCCCGCTCCGCAGCCTCCTTCTGCGACATCACCTCTTCGCAGAAGGTTTCTCCGGCTTGCCAGGACCTCTCGTCCCCGACCATTGACTTAATCAAGGTCGGGAGCGAGAGGTCGGCCCCCACTGCTGCGACGAGTTCACGGCGCTCGCTTGCCCAGCCCGGGCACTCCTCAAGCGTATGCTGCGCCGTGTCTTCGTCGCAGCCACAATGGTGACACTTGGGTGTCGGCTCTCTTCCGGCTATGCGGTGCAGGTACTTACCGAAGCACCCATGCCCCGTAAGCACCTGCACCAGCCGGAAGGTGAGAGACCCGTGAGCCCTGTCCAGCCAGTCCTGGAGGACCGGCCGGACAGCCTCGACAGTCCTTAGTCCCGCTCCAGGTGCGGCCAGCCTTTCTGACCAATTCCGGAGTAAGGACTGCCGAGCATGGAACTTCCACACTTCAATCGCCCTTGGCGGGGGGCTTTCGCCTTGGAGGCGGAGGTTCATGCGCCACTCGAACATGTCGGCATGCATTTCCGCCTCCAGGTCCCACGGAGGGGACCCCGCCAGCAAGCACGCCGCCTCGCAGGAGACGGTGCGATATCCACGGATGACCCCGACGGCCATCACCCTCTGAGCTCTCCTCAGCAGGGTGATGTTCGGCCTTGTCAGGGCACCCGCCCATATGGGAGCCCCATACAGGGCCATGGACCGCACCACCCCCAGATATAGGCGGCGCGTGCTCTCCTTTGGCCCCCCGAGATTCGGAAGCAGTCGCCTGAATGCGGCGGCTGCCCCTATCAATCGGGGGACCAAGCGAGTGAAGTGCTCGCGGAAGTTCCAGCGGCTGTCGAGGACGAGTCCCAGGTACTTCATACTCGACCCGACCTCGACCCGGGCCTCTCCGATAGTGATGTGGGACCCTCGCGGCGGGGCTTTACGGGGCCCATGAAAACACAGGGCCTCCGTTTTGCTCAGGGCCACTTTGAGTCCCAGCATTCCTATCCTGCCGACAACCAGTGTCACTGCCTCCGTGGCAAGACGGGCAGCCACCTCGAACGTGTCTCCCCGAGCCATGACCAGCGTGTCATCTGCGTAGCATGCCACGCCTGCGCCCGATGGGAGATCACCCCGCAGAACCCAGTCGTAACCGATGTTCCACAGGAGGGGTCCCAAGACGGACCCCTGAGGAACACCGCACGACATCTCCCTCCGATGGAGTTGGCCATCTCGCCCCGGGTACGAAACGTACCGCTCGGAGAGGTAGGCTCCGACTATCCGACTGAGGTAGGGAGGCACGCCGTGGTATTTAAGTGCCTCCTCAACGCACGCCCAGGGCAGGGTGTTGAAGGCGTTGGCAATGTCGAGTGACACAGCCAGCACCACCCCACCCCGGGCCACAGCGTCCTCCGAGTAGGCCTTGACACGTAAGATTGCGTCGACAGTTGACCGGCCTACTCGGAAGCCAAACTGCTCGTCGGACAAATCCGGGCCCACCTCGCCGAGGTGCCGGATGAGGCGATTTGCGATTACTCGCTCGAATAGTTTGTCCGCCTCATCCAGCATCACTATGGGGCGGTAGGCTGAGGGAGATTCCGCGGGGCGCCCGTCCTTCTTCAAAAGGACGAGCCTGCCCGTCTTCCACAGTGCGGGGAACCGTCCCGTCCGCAGGCAAGCGTCGAGAAGCCTGCGGAAACGGTCCCCCAGCTCATCCAACGCCAAGACCCAGGTTCGGCCGGGAATGCCATCCGGAACTCTATTAACCTAACTCAATTAAATAAGCAGGCAAATAAGAAACGTTTCATTGTGACGTCATCACAATAATATGTCGGGTAAGTAGGTACCTATACATTAGTCCTTGGCTATAACCTCAGGTATATAACCTGAAGTGAGTGCCTAAAAGGTACATTGAGTCATGCAAACCTGAGTCACGTAGAAACCTAACTCTGATTTCCAACCAGTAGCGTTGGGAAGTGAGTCATAAGTATTTGATTTCTCTCGTGATGCTTGCAGAGAAAGGTTTTTTCCTTTAAATAGCTTTAATTGTGCCAAAAATTAAAGCAAAACATTTTCGTTTATTGCTGGTACAGGTCTATATTTTACTCTGTAGCAGGATTGGCAAGAGTGGTGCGGTAAGAAAAAGGCCAACGTTAATATGACGATAATTTTTATTTCGAGTTGTGACCGAAAAGTTAAATAATAGAGACTAAGAGGTATACAGTTATAGAAGCGTTGTGAAGAACTTCCTTTGCTTAGCACCTTTAAAATAATAAAATAGATGTGTTCCAGGGATAGGTGCGATATGCAAATTAAGGACACCGGGTTAATTCCTCGACCCCGCACCAACGACTGATTATTGCAAGTTATATGGGAATTTCCATTGCTCCGAGCTTCGCCAAGGCGTCGATCCCGGTTTTTATCGATTGATAGCAATTCTCAGCTACGTCATACGCCCATGGGCGGCCGAATAACCTTTAGCACCGGAGACATCGACAACAATAAAAAAAAAATAACGCATTGAATGGATAGGTTTTAGTTTCAATTTACTTCACACCAAGCTAATTAACAAAATACCATCAATAATGCCTTATTGGACATTAATATTGGACACTAATGCTGACACAATAGCACAGCATAATAATAATATCCTATAGATACAATAGCTAAATAATCCGTACAGCGGGTAATCTGATATCCACATCGCAAATTGCCTTTCGATGAATTTGCTCTGTGAATATAGTCAGGCGTTAGTGTTGACATGAAAATTTAGTAGCTGAATCATTGTCATAGGAATTTTGTTTACAGTTGGATCATTACGATTTCACTGGCTAATATTGTAATAAAGTTAAAGTCAAAATCTTTATTCAAATGGGCCCCAAGAGGGCACTCATGAAAGTTCCCTGACCCTACCGCCGGATTGGGAATACATCCAACCAAGAAGAACCGTCAAGAAACTCGGTGGTAATTTTTTTTAATCTGTATTCCTAATGCCTTAGGTATATATTTATAAATTCATCATCATCCACCCATATCGTGCCAATGTTGAGCACGGGTGTCCCCTCACTTTCGTGAGGAGGGTTAGGCCATAATCATAATCCACCACTGGGCCCCAGTCTGGATTTATGGGTAACATACCTACGTCCGAAATAATTCTCGGGTAGGTATGTGGGTTTCCCCACGATGTTTTCCTTCACCGAAAAGCGAGTGATAATTAGGCACACATAATTATTATGCTTTTACAGAAACACATTGGTACGTGCCCGTAACTGGGATTTGAACTCGCGTCCTTCTCCTTGGAAGGCGGACGTTCCCCACTAGGCTCCCACTAGGTTACCACCAAACAAATTGTTCCGATCTCTTTGGACAAATGTCTCTGGTCGACTTATGAACGCTGAGCGATATTGGTGGTGACAGTTAGCAGGGCCAGTTCAGTTTAAGGCCTTTAACTGGATGGATTTAACTGTTCGTGGTGAGGGTCCAGGTCAAAGATTATGAAAGAACAAAGTAAACAACAAGTTTAATAAAATCTTATTTTGAAATGAACTTTTTAGTAATTTCAAAACAAAACGTAAAGGAAACAAGCGATCATATTCGACAGCTCTGCAGCAGAGCTGTTTCAAAATATCGAAAAAGAAAAACAAGCTGAGCGTAGGTATTATGCTGATCACATAAACTGATCACATTATAAGTGAGGTCACAAGTTGCGCAGTAATTTTGTTCAGCTATCTCTGAACTGAATCTTTGAGTTTCCCATTTTCGTTTTTGGATACAACGCTTTGTAAGCAGTTTTATCTCATCACTGATAAGGTCGAGTTAAGTGTATCGTTTCTGCGGTTGCGGAGTGAACCACCAATAACTTTTAACGGGTTATCGAACCACAACATAATAGTAGGTAACTGTATTGAAATAAAAAAAGAATTAGTCTAAAGTGGTTTATTTAATCACAATTCTTATCTAGTTACTGTGTTGCAGCAAAGGCATAAACAGATAGAATCGGACTCTATTGCCAAACCTAGTGAAATTCTACAATAAAAATTAAAAAAAAAAATTCAAAAGTATAAGAATAGAATCAAAAAGTTTGTTTATTTTTTTTTACTTTTATTTTATTTTTATTTTACTCATTATTTAAGAAATTTAATAATTTTAGATCATCGGGAAGTATCGTAAGTATATCTAGGTATCTAGGTATCGGATCTAGTATTATCTGGGGTGCGGGCCAGGTAACCTCCTCGAGCGCCCGGCTGTTGTTCGTCCCTCTTGATGCGTTGCATCCGGAGGGAAGGGCAGTAGCTGGGACGGTGCACCCTGAGGTTCGGTCAGCAATTCTCCTAGGGGAATTGGTGGCCATAGCAAATAACCTGGCGAGAGGAGGTCCTTTGCGTGTCCCTCTGATCAGCAGACGGTACAGCGAGGGACCAATAACGGGGACTTTTGCGCCGCGGATCGGGGGGTCCAACGCCCAAGTTAGAAGTCCCGAGCTGAGGTGCGGCCCGTGTGTTCCGGGCCGCACCCAGCGGAGAAAGAGGCCCAAGCCTCACGCGGCGAACCTGAAAGGGCGCCCGTAGAGATGGTCGCGGAAGCGCCGTGCGAACCCGTGACCACCTCCATAATGCGGAGAGGAGAACACCCCGGGGTTTTAATGGGTAACCCCAGTCAGACCGGATTCTGGCGGGGGAGTCCCACATGCCTAATGCAATTCCCAGGGTAAAAAAAAGGGGTGTGTTATCTGCAGTGAACGTGTTAGGCTGAGTTTACCTTCTGCTCATGATCGCTATTGTCCCTCCGCACCCCCGCGCCCGTCTCAATGTCGGAACGCCCCATGCAACTGCCTTGGCCAGATTTACGTCCAAACTCGGCTGAAAAACGCCGAATTCGCCAAAATACCGTTTCCTCAGATCCACGATAACGGATTCTTATAAAGGCGGGTTGTTGGACGTTATCTGGCCGGTTTAGGGACTTCGCTTGAATTGGTTTGAAATAGTTTCAGGGAGTTTTTGGAATAAATCTCGGTTTTCCGGTCGGCTGCTGAGAGATTACAGCATAAACCCGCTAACCAACTGAGGCGCGCGACGACCACTTGCTACACTCAAATATTACATTTGAAATCGCAAAAATATTCATTAGAAATAATATTTGAACTGATTTTTATGAAATTGTTTTAAAACCTCTGTACCTTTTCTAATAAAAAAAAAAACAAATCTATTAAGGGATCCACATATTAAATTACATTACAGTAGACCTGAAGACCAAAATGTTGAAATAGGTAACATATGAACATTCCCCAAGGAAAACTGTAAAGGAAATTACACCATAAACTCATTTAAAATTAATAACTAGTTCCTAAAGCAGATGTTAAACTGAATGAGATTTCCTTCAACTATCGCTAACTACTCCTGTAATGAACCCTCCACGACATCATTTCCTGTAAAGCGAAATATCCCTTAGGTATATTACAGTTTGTAGAAAAGCTAATATCTAGTGAGGGGCGGTCCAGTTGTTTTATCGATTGTCTCGATTGTTCAAACTTCTCGATGGTCGATGATTATCTCCCCTGATTAAATGTAAGCTAAATATCCGAAAGTAAGAAAGTTTATTCTTCGTATTTCTTGAATCTCGAGAAATTCTAGATTCTAGAGTCGAGATACAGGAAAACCTAGCTAGGGGTTTGAATCTATGTATGTGATGGTGACGCGTTATATTATATAAATCGGCCAAGTGCGAGTATGACTCGCGCACGAAGGGTTCCGTACTTTTTTGTATGACAGCCACCCTTAAATATTAATTGTAACCTGTCTTTTAGTATTTTTTGTTATAGCGGCAACATAAATACATCATCTGTGAAAATTTTAACTGTCTAACTATCATGGTTTATGAGATTCAGCCCGGTGACAGACGGACAGACAGACAGCGAAGTCTTAATAATGGGGTCCCGTTATACCCTTTTGGTACAGAACCCCAGAAAAAATTGCTATGTATGTTGCTATGCTCAAAGTTCGAGAACGGCTGGACCACATCGGCTATTTGTTTTTTCAATTATTCTTGAAGTCCAAGGAAGGTTTTTATGAAGAGAAAAATTGGAAAAGTTGCCTGGAAAATTAGTAAATTTGGAAAAAAATAATGTTATATTTGTACAAACTCACAATTTGATATTAGTTTTTACTTTTGTTTTTTTTTTAGCTATCTTCTGTTGTTTACCTTCATGTGCCACATGGCTGTGTCTTGGAAATGCAGAGTTCTTGCGGAAAAACTGGAATAATGCGTGTGAAACCGCGAGGCGCAGGAAGTTTATAATAGTTATTTGAACTAGCACCAAAAACAAAAATAAGTGTTTGAAATTTAAATATCTCGCCATTGTAACAGACCACCTTAAGTCAAAGCTAAACTGTCTTGACGTAAAATATGTTCAGCGGACGTAATTAGTGGATTAACACGGAGTTCACATTATGAACATGCTGTTAATAGAGTTACCCGCGGCGCTGGTATTTCGGAATGGGTTAAGGTGTAGGGAGGTTAAACGTCCTTAGTAAGGTTTATTTCACAATTATTGTGTTACCAGCCTTATAATCTTCTGTGCATATAGAATAGTGTATTTATTTTTGTTTTCGTTGTTTATTTTCTGTTTTTATCTGCATTTATGTCTTTTTTCTGTTTTTAGGGTTCCGTACCCCAAGGGTAAAACGGGGCCCTATTACTAAGGCTCGGCTGTCTGTCTGTCCGTCTGTCACCAGGCTGTATCTCATGAAGCGTAATAGTTAGGTAGTTGAAATTTTCACAGATGATGTATTTCTGTTGCCGCTATAACAACAAATACTAAATAAACAATAACATAAATATTTAAGGGGGCTCCCATACAAAAACATGTGATTTTTTTGCTCTTTATTAATAATGGCAACAGGTAGACGCTTGAAATATACACAGAATATGGAGTTTATTAATCACTTTATAAATAAGTAATTATATTAAAATAAAATTAATATTTAAAGGGGGCTTCCATACAACAAAGTATACGGAACCCTTCGTGCGCGAGTCCGACTCGCACTTGGCCGGTTTTTTATTAATTACTATTGTTTTCATAGCTGTTTTACTTATTTCTCGGGAAAGTTTGAATAATTGTGAAAACAAATCCTCGTTTCAAGCGTTTCCAGCTCCTAACAGTGTTTCTTCCAAACAAATATTCCGCCACTCTACAACGAGCTTAACTTTACACATTACGCTATTACAAAAGGGTACTAGATATGCGCTTTCAAAGCCTTATATGTGCACCTTGACAAAGCAAATACAACTCTATTTGAACAGTTTAAAACTAAAATTCGCAACTCAAACTTTGCATGCTGTGACAAGATTTCATCGCGCTCTAAAAGGTTGTAAGTTTAAACTATTCTGCAAATAATTTTGAACTGTTTGTCCCACGTGCAAGGCTTAGAATATTATGGAGGCATAGCATAGTACAAAGTGAGACAACTAAGCATACCACATTAGGTACAAAGTTAGGTTTAGTGATACTAAAAAGGCAACAATAAAACGGTTGAGTTTGAAGAGAAAAATTCGCGGAAGCCTTTTGCGGATGGAGGGAGGGTGACCACGCGTTAAATCCATCCAGTTTAAGGCCTTAAACTGAACTACCCTGCTAACTGTCAAATAATGGATATTGGCGGTGACCAATATCCATTATTTGACTAAGTAACGAGACGAGCAACTCATTCACCTGATGGTAAGCGCCACGCCTACCCGTAACAGTTACAGTGTCACCCAAAACATTGCATTGTATAATATTGCGCGGCATTGCACTGCGCTTGTCACCCTGAGGCATCGGTTCTAAAGTCACATATGCCCAGTAATTTCGCCGGAAACAGTGCCCTTCAAACAGGAACACAGTATTATTTGCACACTACTGCTTGGCGGATGAATATCTGGCAAAGGTGTGGTACTTCCCAGGCGGTCTCTTACAAAAGAGGCCTACTACTGTCTCGGCAGTGGCAACACCGCGACGATAGACTGACAGTGATGATAGGGCTACCTAAATATGTGGGTTCGACTGCAATTCTTCAGTCAAAAAATCCCAACGCGACTATTCAACAAATTGTGGAAAGTAAATGGTTGAACTGAACACAAGCGGCCCGTGTTGACGCAGCACATTTGAAACACAAACCGTTAAATTGGATTACCACAGGAACTATTTATGATCTGCAAACATTTGTCCATTTCGGCGCTTGTTTGAACTGTGTCCAACTTCTCGAAATCTATTTCTAGTAAATCCGATCTATGTGCCGTACTCGAAGTTATGCTGTGGTGTAATGTCGAGGAGCACTTTGGCTTAGAAGTCATTCTGGCTGAACGAAACCCACGAAGACGGTTTAGGACAGAGCGTGAGTCGTGCCGGCCATTTTGCCGAAATTACTTTTAAAACACTTTTTTTGATTGATAATTTTAATGAGAAAGTTGGTTTGTTATGCAAGTGTGTTTGGAACCATTAAGTGATGAAATAGCTGAACGGATTTAAATTAGGATTTGTGTGTAGATACCTTATATCCTAGAAATCTCTTTCAGCGATAAGACCGCCCATTGTACTACCCTTGTTTACCTATTGTAATTTTTCTGTACTGTGTTTATTTTTAAAGCGCTGTGTTAAAGCGGTGGTAGCCTAGTGGGAGGAACGTACGCCTTCCAAGCAGAAAGTCGTGAGTTCAAATCCCAGTGCAGGCAAGTACCAATGTGTTTCTTGTAAAACATATGTACGTAATTATCACTCGGTTTTCGTTGAAGCAAAACATCGCGAGGAAACCCACATACCTACCCGAGAAGTATTTCGGAGGTAGGTATGGGATCCACCAATCCGGATCTGGCCCCCGTGGTGGAATATGGCCTTATCCTCCTCACGAAAGTGAGGGGAGACCCGTGCCCAGCAGTGGGACGTTATGGGCTGTTGTTGATGATGATGTGTTTATTTTAGTTTCTGGTATACAATAAAGAGTTTTCTATTCTATTCTAGAATAACACAAAGGATACCTTTTATTCCGGAAAATAAATTTTACGTTTCATAATTATTTCATTACTGTCGAAGCGTGTCTGCGCACTGCTAGTAAGTTATAATGCCTTATTATCATAAATAAATAATCATAATCACTCGCTTTTCGGTGAAAACACACATCGCGAGGAAATCCACCAATTCGGATCAGCTCCCGTGGTGGATTATTGTCTCATCCTCGTCTAAAGCTCGAGCTCAGCAGTAAGGCCGATATGGGTTGATATGATGATGATAAAAAATCATTTATAATTTTTGTTTTGGATATTTTTTTGTCATTGTTGTAAAATGTTGTTTGCAGTCGCAAGTGTTTTTTATTTCTTTCTTTCAATTTAATAAAAGAGTGCTATAATAAGACGGCGTTATACATGTCGCGTGATAAATAATTCAAAAATAATTATTATTAGCTATTAGATTATAATTTACTTCGTTATACAGTATAGATATAATATATATTAATAGATCTTTCTATAATACTAGCTGTACCCTGCCACGCTTCGCTGTGGCACATTCGCACATTCGCTGATATGTCACTGATGAAAAAAATAGATAAAAACAATCCTTGATGCGGATTATATATCATGCTAAAATTTCAGCTCGATCGGTGCAGAACTTTTTAAAGCGTACACGAACCAACATAACATTTATATATATATAGATAGATAGAAGTTTTCACTATAAAACGCGCTTCGATTGATCAGTCCGGCTTCCACCAACAGAACTGCTCGTCACCCTACTCTCAGGTGGAGTTAGATAAAAACGAGTCAGATACTAAAAACTAAAACTAGTGTGTGGTGGAGCTCCCACCATCTGTACCTACTGCCCCTACTGGACACTCCCAAGTATTCTGTGCCGCGACGGGTCGGAATCACTGCGTTTTGCTTTTGGAGGTATGTTTGGAGGGATTCGATACATTTGTTGATTCAGATTTGTTTCAATGATTTATCTAATGATATAACTTTTATTATTCGACTTTTATTATGCCTGACCATAACATTTACAGTGCTACGTGCTACCCGAAACGTTGAATTGCATAATCCTGCGCGGCACTGCACAGCACTCGAAAAAAAAAAACAAAATTACTGGGCTATGAGACTTTAGAGCCGATGTCTCAGGGTGACGAGCGCAGTACAGTGCCGCGCAAGATTATCTCTTTATTTAATTAGGCCCTACGGTAGGCACTGTAATTTTTTCGTCACTAAGGAGTCGCAAGGATGATTTGAGCAGTTTGCCTTAATGCATTTTTGTCATCAAATATAATTTTTCAAATGGGCCCCAAAAGGGCACTCATGAAAGTGAACCGACTCTACCTAATCCAAAGGCTTAAATAGTCAAAAAGATAGTTAAATAATAATTGGTTCAATTTTTTTTGCTTCACGTTCACAAATATAGTTCAGGAACTACGAGGACCATTGTCCTATGAACACCCAGACTCAGAGCAAATAGTTGTGGTAACACTTACGCTACAGAGGCTGTCATTTCAAACTCTTATCGGATTCATTTTGAAAAATCCCCAAGCTACGTTTTAGTCAACTTTTAACTAGTCGCTTCAGTTACCAATTCCCTGAAGAAAATGCCTGCCACAGTGTAAAATATGAGCGCAGAAGGGGCGGCGGCGGTATATCATCCGCGCGCCGAGATAGGGTTGATGTACTGCGTCGCCTGCGCTGTGGCCGGTCAAGCAGACTCGGGTCATCTTAGGTGACACACTGCCTTGGAGAACGGCAAACATTCATGCCTACTAATATTAAGAAAGTGCTCGCGTTCTTGGCATTTTGTCATGGTCACCAAATTCTGTTATGGAAGATTGAGGTTTAATATTGATAACACTCTTTTTTAGAATTGTTGATAATTGAAAACATGCAAAGGTGTGGAAGTATATGTTTTTTTGTTGCCATTCGTCTTCGTAATGGCTGAATGGATTTAGATAAATTGGGTAAGTCGAGAATTATTAAGCGGCAACCCACACTAAAAGGTGCAGTGCGCTTGATGCCTTGTTCATACATGTATCAAAATGACAGCGCCACGCGGCGCGCCCCACGCCGCTTTGCATCTGTCTATCTTTCACCTTAGATATCGCCACTGTACACGCAAGTGATGCCGCGAGGCGTAGTGATAATATTAATCTTAGATTTAAGTACAATTCGAATCGATTTCGAATTCGTTTTCTGTTTTTGTGAACAAAAAACTTTTCTATTCTATTCTATTCTAATAATCAAATAAGAAGTTCAGGAAGGCATGTGAATTATTGCCCGTACATTACCGACTATTTTGCGCCCTAGTTGTCTGGCAACAGTTGACGAACATGCTCGCCAAGATTCCGCCAACGAGCTCGCTGTCTCATAACCCGTCCGTCACGCACGCCGAGGCACGTGGCACGTAGTCGTGTTTGATAAAGCAAGTTTATTAGCAAGAAAACTGTACTCCGTATACTTGGCTTACTGTACCTACGAGTATATTATACTGTACGTCTATCTCACTATCTATCGTCAGAAAATTGTATCTGTGTGTGTCTGTAGTTTTTCTTCGCAGGTTTTGTGCATTCAGTCAGAACCGACTGCAAAGGGTAAGGGTTCAATTCTCGCACAGGGCAAACATTTTGGTGACTACAGATGTTTGCTCTGAGTCGGGGTGTTTGTAGGACCAGGGTACTTCCTGATATCCTTATATACAGGCAGTTAAGGGTCAGGAACCTATTTTTCGTCGAGGGTCAAAGATACGGGTGCAACCACACGACTCCTGGTCAAAGCCACGCGCGGCACTAGTGATGTGTATATACTATAGTTCGTACTACTCGTACGTACGTGGCGGGACGTAGTCTACGTGAGAGAGTGTATCTGCCATCGGCAGGGGTGGAGTTACGCAGTTTAATCCCCTGGGGGGCTTCGGAACTTAGTTGTGTGGATCTGTAGGATGATCTGATTATTTCAGTTTCGTTTAGCCTATTTCTTAATCATCATCATCATAGACAGCTCATTCGATCCACTGCATGGCATTAGCCTCGATAACTAGCTGCGCCCCGCGGTTTCACCCGCGTAGTTTCCGTTTTGTCCCACGGGAACATACTGTTGGGATAAAAAGTATCCTATTACTCAATCCTGCTTATAAACTATCTGCGTACCAAATTTCATTCGAATCCGTTCGGTAGTTTTTGCGTGAGAGAGGAACAAACATCCATCCATCCATTCTCACAAACTTTCGCATTTATAATATTAGTAGGATAGTAGGAGAAGTAAACTATATTCACAAGTAGCGTATTGTTTCACAGTAGTTTCAATTGTGCCCCTAGTGACCCAGTAACAACTCTTCGTCTAATTGATGTCTCCGAATTCCTCCCTTCTGACAAAGCGGTAGTTCCACAATTGTTCCTCCCCTCGGTATTTTTTCCGCTAAATTTCACCCGACGAAAACAAACTAATTACTTTGGTGCTTAATTATCCGAGAACGAAGTTTTTTGAGAATCTGCCCTAATATTTTTTGAGCTGGTTTTTGGCGATTTAAATATTGGTTTTCTGAGTTTCCGCTGAAAGAAGCGGTGGTAGCCCAGTGGGAGAACGTCCGCCTTCCAAGGAGAAGGACGTGAGTTCAAATCCCAGTGCGAGCACGTAGGCATACCTATATATGTATCAACCGCTTTTCCGTGAAGGAAAACATCAACCTAACCTAACCTAACCTAACCGAGAATTATTTCAGAGGTAGGTATGTTATCTACCAATCTGGAGCATGCCCCTGTGGTGGATTAAGACCTAACCCTTTTCACGAAAGTAAGGGAAGACCCGTGCCCAGCAGTGGGCCTTTATGAGTTGATGATGATGATGATAAAGTAAATAATAACGAAATATAGTTAAAAATAATCCAACTTAACTCAAAATAAAGATTGCTAAAGTCCCACGCTTCAATAGTCATCACCAAAAACCAATTAAACTTCTAGCGGCTCCACAACCAATCCCTTCTAAAATATGCGGCCGATACCCCCTCTTTCAACCCCTCCTTCACCCCTAGTTCTTGACCACCGAGTTCATTCCATTCGAAGCACGAGTAAGCCGGGCTTTACATGAATGGGCTAGCTAACTTAGCACGGCTTTTATGTGACTAGAAATAACTTAGCATGACTTATGTGTAACTTAGATTCGTGTCGATTTTGTTGATTTTTTTTACTGAGTGTCGAGACGAGCTAAACGTTCGCCTGATGGTAAGCGCTACTGTCCATAACTTTCCATTTTGAGCTTTGATTCGAATGTGTGAGTGAGGCTTGTCCGTATGAGCGGACTGACTTGCCTTGGGAGCTTCACTTTCGTATTTAGCATTATCGAAAATTGTTCTTTTTGGATTTTTGATTGTTCCAACACATACCTTAAAAATAAGTGTCTAAAGTCGATGTCCCAGTGACGCCGAGAACAAAACACCTCCCACAATAATAAATTCGTAATAGAACTGAAAAGGGATAATTATCATAGCGGATATTAACAAGCAATTGTGTACTCTATTACATATTATATTGTAGAAGTTTTTATACTTTTCCCATCAACAACCAACGTCCAATCAAATTCAACTCCAACCAACTTCGAACTTTTCGCTTTCTTAACCAGAATCAGTTACTCATTAGTTAAGATAGATAAACTCTTTATTGAACCACCACAGTTGTTCTGTGGTGGTTCTTTAAAGAAAACTTTAAAACTAGAACAAAACAAGTTTTACAGTTAGTGTCACAATGGGCGGTCTTATCGCTCAGAGCGATCTCTTCCAGACAACCATGCACGGAGAGGAGTAACTAGGACATCGGACGGTGGTTTTCCTTATATACATAGAATTAAAATAAAGTTAGTTAGTTTAGTTGATCATATTTGATTTACATTTTATAATTCTCTATGTATATGAGACTTACCCCCTTATTCATAAAAAGTTACGTGACGTTTCATAAAATCGCACACTACAAATTTGTACTGCGCAGTACTAAGTGACGTTCGATTACTTTTTATAAATAAGGGGGTTAGTGTTTGACTTGTAAAAGTGCTTTATTTTTGCCTTCTTGCAATAAATGATTTGAGTTTTGATTTATTGCAATTGACCTATTTAACACAATGTTATGTCAAAGTTGACCTATTTCAGACATCGAACTGAATAGCAAACTTGCCAGTGATGCTCGTTTGCCCGCGGTATCAGATCGGAGGCTGGCCAGCACAGTACGCTACAGTACGCACTGGGACGCTCTGGCGTTCAACATACAATGTGCCTTTTGCGTTTTCTAACTTAACAGTCATCATCAACAACCCATAACGTCCCACTGCTGGGCACGGGTCTCTCCTCACTTTCGTGAGGAGTGGTTAGGCCATAATCAACCACGGGGGCACAGTCCGGATTGGTGGATAACATACCTCCCTCCGAAATAATTCCCGGGTAGGTATGTGGGTTTCCTCACGCTGTTTTCCTTCACCGAAAAGCGAGTGATAATTACGTACATATGTTTTACAGAAACACATTGGTACGTGCCCGCACTGGGATTTGAACTCACGACCTTCTGATTGGAAGGCGGACGTTCTCCCACTAGGCTACCACCGCTTACTATCCTACCTACAATCCTACTAATATTATAAATGCGAAAGTTTGTGAGGATGGATGGATGGATGTTTGTTCCTCTCTCACGCAAAAACTACTGAACGGATTCGAATGAAATTTGGAACACAGATAGTTTATAACCAGGATTGAGTAATAGGATACTTTTTATCTCGATAGTATCTTCCCGTGGGACAAAACGGGAACTACGCGGGGCACAGCTAGTCCTTACTAAGATTATAAATGCGAATGTGAGTTTGTTTGTTTGTTATGCTTTCACGCCTAAACCACTAAACCGATTTTAAAAATCCTTTCACCAATGGATATCTACAGTATCACCAAGTGACATAGGTTATATTTTATCCCCATGTTCCAACGGGAACGGGAACTACGCGGAACACGTCGGAGGAAATCAGCACCCACATGGAATACAACATATTAGCAATATAGAATACGTTTTGTCCAGTAAAACTGTAGGCTGCGCGGACGAAGTTGCGGCTGAAAATTTCTGAAGATGAATTTTTGTTACTCTTTCGCGCAAAAACCATTGAACGGATTTGAATGAAATTTGACGCGCAGATAGTTTATTACCTGGATTACTAAATAGGATACTTTTTATACCGCAAATATTAATAGTTCCCATGGGATAATACTCAAGCGTGGGGCGCAGATAATTTATATAACTAGTAAGATAGGTTTATACAAAATGGCGCTAATTCAAGAAGCATAGTCGCATTTGCCAGAGATATGATGGAAGCTGCGCGCGATCCGCGTGTGAGATGATTTGATCACATGCGGACCAGCAGACAACACACTACAGCTCGGAAGAAGTATGGACACTACCTATTTTTGTTTTATTTGAATGAGGGGCGAGACCAGTAAGTTATTCACCTGATGGTAAGCGCCACTGTTTCCAGCGAAATTACTGGGCATATGAGACTCTAGAGCCGATGTCTCAGGTAGACAAGCGCAGTGCAGGATTATGCAACGCAAAGTTTAATTAATTTAGAGTTGTATAGTAACTCATGCGCTCTTAAAAATGTATTTATTGATTGTATTAATTTATCGAAATATTTACAATAAGTGTTTTTTTTTTCGGAACTCATAATATCATGTCTACGTGGGTTTTTAAATGCTATAGAGTAGTTATCTTGTAAAATTTCAATAAATTAAAAAAATTACAAAAATACTGAAAAGGAAGTAACGAAAAAAATCAAAAAAGAAAAGAAAAGATCGACCAGCGAAACAGCATAGCAACTGCCCTTACTACTTCACATTTGCACTTCGCACTCGCACTAAAGTGTGAAACTAGTTTAAAGCTTCCCTGAAATGCACCGCTGGAGTACCCCTACTATTTGCTGACTACAAGAGGGGGGGGAGGGTGCTACGTGCTACGAATATCGGCTACGAGCTACGAGCTACGAGCGCGGGCAGTGTGATTCAGATTGCTCGATCAATTAGGAGATACGGTGCCTTGATTTAATTTTGTTTTAAAACTAGATGTTTTTTACAATATCACTAGAACATTCTAGTACTGGATTAAAGCTCGTGCCCGCGACTATCAGCTGGCGATTGGAGGTGTAGAAGCATGGATAATGGGTACTGGGGGGGTAACCACGTACTTATTCTTATTCCATGCAGAAGGCTTCTGAACTGCCTAGATTGGCACCACACACTCATAAGTGACAAACGTGACGTGACGTCATTCAAAAATAGACTGATGAGAACGAGAAAGAAAGAGAATAAGATGGAGCTATATAAACTCTTATAAATGCAAACAAATTATTCCGATCTCTTTGGATAAATGTCTCGGGTCGACTTATGAACGCTGAGCGATATTGGTGGTGACAGTTAGCAGGGCAGTTCAGTTTAAGGCCTTGAACTGGATGGATTTAACTGTTCGTGGTGAGGCCCCTGGTGTGTTTATCCGACTGTGCCAGAAGGAGGGTGATTTATAGTGTACTTAGCTCTTACCCATGACTATAGAAGACATTTGGTATGTCAGAAGAATGGCTACCTCCACCCCCGCAATCCGCTTCCCCGCATCTCTATAAGAAATCGAGGGGACAGTCAGTTTTAGACGCCAAAATGTAATAGACAAACGGTTTGATGAAATTTTGCAACGCGGCTTGATGCTTTTGCGGCATCATGCAAACTAGACGGGAATCTTGATCGTGTATGGTCGGTATTATGTAGAGACGGCATAATCAACTCTTTCGCCCCCTTCGTGTAGTTGCCGAACTTCCGAGATGGGTTCCCGTGGGAATCGAGCTACATTGTCGATTGTAATAGTTTAATGGATTATATTTTTTGTTGTTGTTTTTGATTGGTTTTGTTCGGTGATTTATGTACTAGAATAACTTTGTTGGATTCATGTGATTCCAAATTAAGTATGAACGAGAATAATGTATGTTTTTGTTTTGCACATAGATCGTCATACAGAATACAAAAAACAAATAATGTACCTACGTTCCTACTTCCAAAATGAATGCAAAATCATTTTTCGAATTTAGATATGTTATCCACCAATCCAGACCGGGCCCCCGTGGTGGATTATGGCCTAATCCTCCTCATGAAAGTGAGGGGAGACCTGTGATGAGAAGTGGCACGATATGGATTGCTGATGCTGACCTATAAAATATAAAATGTAATGAAAAAAAAACCCCTTATATTTGTTTTTATTTAAGTCTTTTTGTAATAAGTAGATAGGTTTCAGTAGTGAAAGGCCTCTTCTGCAAAAGACCGCCTGGGGAAGATATAACTATGCCAGATATTCATCCGCCAAGCAGTAGTATTCCAACATTACTGTGTTCCGGTTTGAAGGGCACTGTTTTCAGTTAAAATACTGGGCATGAGACTTTAGAGCCGATGTCTCAGGGTGACGAGCGCAGTGCAGTGCCACGCGGATTATGCAATGCAAAGTTCTTAGTATCACTGTAACTGTTATGGGCAGTAGAGCTTACCATCAGGTGAACGACTTGCTCGTCTCGTCACTCGAATAAAAAAAAAGTAAGTAGAAAGAAAACAGACAGTGGATTGGCTCCATCCTCGAAATCAACAACACAGCATTTCTGCGAAAATACGAATCTGCAGAAAATACAGATTGTTGCAGAAAATGGAGACATTTTCCGCGTTTCTTGTTACAGGTCGCACAACAATAGTCAGCGGACGTCGGGACAAATAGAAAGTTTAGTCCCGGTGTACGGAACCGATCGCTACACACGGCATTGTCAGGGATTTTCTATTTAAAATACTATTTCTGAAAATGTGATGGCGTATGGGAAAGCGGGAAGGGTGAATTGGATTCGATACATGGAGGCGTACTCGAAACAAAACAGTTCTGGAACTTAATTAAAGAATATTAAATTTTGTAAATTTTATTTGTAACACTAACTTTTTTGGCAATAAAAATTCATTTAACATTTATCAAATAAAATCTTAATTAAATAAACACCACTGAACAAAGAAAACTTAAAAACTAGAACCAAATAAATTTAAAAATAATCAGTGTCACAATGGACCGATATAACATTAATGCATGCCCGAAAAAATACCTAAAAAAAAGTACCTAATATTTATATAAACTTTGCTGATATTTTTTACCGGTTCTTCTCGATTCGATGTATTCGGAATTTAGTGGTAGAATCAAATAAATTCTATGCTTCTATCTATTTTATCCATCCTGAGGTCTGGCAGAGATCGCTCTAATAAAGCAATAAGATTTCCCATTTGATTGTGCCTATTATTAATATATATTTTTTTCTCTGTTTTATACTTATTGGTGTCAATAAAGAGTTAAAAAACAATTCTCATATATACATACAGTGACGCCATTCTCCCGTTGGAATAGCCAGATACAATAATAATATCTTTTCACGTCTATCTGTGTATCCCTTGCATACGCCAACAAAATATATCGGCCAGAAGTGCAGTGCAGGTCAATGCCTTGCGTAGCGAGCGCAGGCAGTAAAGTTTGGACGCAGATTTGTATTTTGTCGCTAGCTATGACAAGTCGCAGGACACCGCGGCCTCCACAATCACTTCGTATATTGTGTCGCAAAATATCATAAACAAGAGAATATATAAACAACTAGCTGTACCCTGGCACGCTTCGCTGTGGCACATTCGCACATTCGCTGATATGTCACTGATGAAAAAATAGATAAAAACTATCCTTGATGCGGATTATATATCATGCTAAAATTTCA
Source organism: Campaea margaritaria (assembly GCA_912999815.1). Taxonomy (NCBI): domain Eukaryota; kingdom Metazoa; phylum Arthropoda; class Insecta; order Lepidoptera; family Geometridae; genus Campaea; species Campaea margaritaria. The sequence goes on from OU538814.1 coordinate 7,274,401, forward strand.
GCTCGATCGGTGCAGAACTTTTTGAGTTTTTGAAGCGTACACAAACCAACATAACATTTTTTTATATATAGAAGATAGGTAGATAACGATTCAACAAAACTAAAAACCCATATAAATTTCCTTTTTCAAATATAAACCTTAATCCGTTAATTATTGGTTCGGTAGATCATATTTGATTTATTTTTATATTTATCTATGTTTAAGAGATAAGTGTTTGTATTGTAAAAGTGCATTATTTTTATTATTTGCATTATTTGTAACTAGGCAATAATGAAGCACTATTACAAGTCATCATTATGATCATCATCAACCCATAACATCCCACTGCTGAGCACGAGTCTCCCCTCACTTTCGTGAGGAGGGTTAGGCCATAATCCACCACGGGAGCCCAGTCCGGATTAATGGATAACTCGTAAAATCGCCACATGTAATTAATCGATATCCGCTTTCTATAATCTTTGTCCAAAATAAAGACGAGTATATTGACAGCGCGTAGTTTTTTCACGAGTAAATCGGAAATACAGCTAAGTCAAGAACAGATCTTTGTGGAACATATAGCTAATAAATAATGTCCGCATAAAATTACGATTATAAAGGCCGCACACCACTCTGGTCGGGAAGCGATGCAATGTTAGACAAAAATAAATTAGCTCGGTCAAGTCATGGTTAAAGCCAATGATAACCTTAAATTGGATACAAAGCTTTGAATACAAAGCCGATAAAAAAAATAATTAATAAATAATAAAACAGGTAGTTATGCGCGCACCTGGGCGCTTGATAACAGTCAGCCCTAACTAGAATGCTATCGTAGCGTCTGGGCTGTCTCCGGCCCTCTGGTGAGCGCGTGGGATGTCGTGCGATGTTTTTTGTACTAAGATTATTATTAAGCAGTCGTTTCGAGCATATAACTTTGTTCGGACTTCTCATTTGTAATTAGTTATAATAGAATATAACTTTTCTGATTAAATACTTTTTAAAGTTTAAAAGTGTTTTCAAAAAGCTCCCAATAAACTTGACTGGCGCAGACGGTAGTATCGTGCGTTTGCTGCGCCGTCTTTCGCGAAAACTGTGTGAAGAATACGCTAAATTCGCGGATATTCGGCGTGTGTGCGGTACACGAACCAAATAAAAATTCGTCAAGGATATAAGGAGACCATGATGGTGATTGGCTGGTGAGTGAATTTTTCGCTATCCTTTCCCGTATTTCGTTATAGTTGGAATCGAACCTTGTCCATTATAACTTATCTGGTTTTGCCTCAAAATAGGTAAAAGTGTTAGTTTTAAGTAAATAAATTAAAGCCAATTTAAAATCAATTGACTTTATAAAAGTGTTAGTTTTTAAGTAAATAAATTAAAGCCAATTTAAAATCAATTGACGTTATAAAAGTGTTAGTTTTTAGTAAATAAATTAAAGCCAATTTAAAATCAATTGACTTTATAAAAGTGTTAGTTTTAAGTAAATTAATTAAAGCCAAATTAAAATCAATTGACTTTATAAAAGTGTTAGTTTTAACTAAATAAATAAAATCCAGTTTATTAATCAATTGAATTTATAAAGTAATTAAAGTAAAGCCAGTTTAAAATAAATTGACTTTTTAGCGAAACAATTAAATTCCGTTTTAAATTAATTAACTTTATTAAAATATAAATGAAAAATAAAATGAGTTATATTATTATAATTAATGTCAATTGTGACAATAGTTTTTAGTTGACTAAAAATTAAATAGTTTTTGTTTTTGACTAAAAGTGAAATAGTTTATTAGTTGACTATTTTAAATAGTGCAGTAATTATAATTACTATTATAAAATGACTACTATTCAAATGATACCTAATGAGATGCTGAAGCTTATCCCGCTTTTTGGTGGAGATAAACGTCACTTAAATTTATTTCTAAGGAAGTGTGAATATCTGATTCTTAAATATCATGGTGATCAAGAGCAGAATGCGTACATTATGCATACGATAACAAGTAGGTTGATAGATGAAGCAGCAGCTTTGATAAGTGAAAAAGAGGATATTGAAACTTGAGCACAATATAAAGAATTACTAATCCATCATTTTGGCGAACAAAGAAGTGAAGAATGCATAGCTATACAATTAGAAAGCTTAAAAATTAAACAGACAGAAAATTATCTTGAGTTTTGCAATCGGATTCAATCAGTGAGAGCAGTGTTAATTCAGGAAACTTAGATTATGAGGATGCAATTCGTTATGATAAAAAAAATCTCACAGATTGGCTCTAGGCAAAACGATTTGGATAAGAAGATGACTGGTAACTAAAATGTTGGATAACTTTGTTAATAGTACAGAAACCTCAAATGACAATATTTTAATATTAGATAAAAGATTGAAAAGAATTGAAGAAATTATAAAGTCCGGAAATAATAAAGAAAATAACTGCTTATATCTCACACATGTTTTAAATATGTTCGACACGTTTATGAGTACATTTAGGACTACTTATATAACGCTTAATGAGATAGAAACAGCATTGGCATTTTCTAAGGTCTCTGTACTACATGAATCAATTATAAACCCGAATGAGCTATTATATATTCTTAAATCCATAGAGCAGATCCATAATTTAATATATGAAGTAAGTGAAGGCAATTTGTTAAAATTCGAGAGAATCATTAAAGTAAAAGCTTATGTAAAGGAAAGCCAGATAACATTTATTTTAGAAATACCGTTGACTGACAAAAATATATACAATTATTTTAAAATTTATTCCATACCAAATTTTCAAGGTTCGATTAACAAAACTATTTTAATATTTCCCGACTTCCCTTACCTTTTGGCGAAAAGTTCTAAATACCTGCCTGTCACAAAGCCATGCCAGAAAATTGATGCTGATAAGTTCCTATGTACCGATGATAACGTAATACAGTTCAAAACACCGACCTGTGCAGAACAGCTTCTGGAGTTTCAGACAGATCTGACTACTTGCGTACCGTATGTCGTCGAAGTGGAAGACATCAAGGTCCAGCGGATCAGTTTGGACAGCTGGATTGTATTTGCACGAAAACCGACTATAATAGCAGAAAAATGTGAGGAGGACAATATGAAGGAGTCCCTATGTGGTACTTATATTGTCTCAACTACTGAAAATTGTGTAGTTTACCTGAATGAATTGAAATTATCATATCAACGCACGTTTGCTGAAAATCTCCAATACAAAGTTACGCCAATTATAGCCCTACCTGAATTGAAAACTACTAATTCGCCTTCTTCAACTTCAATCAATATCAAGAACATCAATTTGGAAGAAATGAGAAATTTTTCGCGTATTCTAAAATTAAAAGAAAGTGAAGTGTATAGTGAAGGGCATTATGGTGAAAGTGAAATAGTGAATTTCAGTGGAATTGACACAAAAAGCATTAGTTTAGGAACCGTCTTATTATATGTGTTTTTAGCCATAGGTTTCATTAGTTTTATCATTTATCGTTTTAAAAATATGTTTATGCGAAATCATCGGAACCCGATCCAGATCTCAACGGAACCCGATAATTTCGCACTTGATGAGGGAGGAGTTATGCGCGCACCTGGGCGCTTGATAACAGTCAGCCCTAACTAGAATGCTATCGTAGCGTCTGGGCTGTCTCCGGCCCTCTGGTGAGCGCGTGGGATGTCGTGCGATGTTTTTTGTACTAAGATTATTATTAAGCAGTCGTTTCGAGCATATAACTTTGTTCGGACTTCTCATTTGTAATTAGTTATAATAGAATATAACTTTTCTGATTAAATACTTTTTAAAGTTTAAAAGTGTTTTCAAAAAGCTCCCAATAAACTTGACTAGGTACTTTATGCATCGACACCGACTCATCCCACCCAATTAAACCAACGGCTGTCAAACAAAATGAGACGTAGTTAGACGCCTGGCAGATGTAAAACATCGAAAACATAGAAAATATGCATGAAAGGATACATTATTACGGTTTAATATTTTTAAACTAAAAAGGGGACATTATTAATACTAACAAATTGCAAAAAAAACCACGTCATTAACACCAACAGACGGTCTGACCCGCCATATTGAATGTTTGACACCACAAGTAGCGAGCAAGGCACTACCAACCCCAGCTTGCTGCTAGCACTCGCCTCGCTACTCCGTTCAACCTCAATGGGCCCACTATCCCGATTTATATACGACTGCCTCCTTTATTTATTGTCCCAATTTGAATACCCGCTTTTTGTTTATGCCCTATTGGGCAGCGCCGCTTGTTAGGGACCGGATTTACATTGCTTTTTATTGAGCTATCATTTAAATAGTATCTCGATAGCGGATAATAAGGGAGTCTGTGAGTTATTCTTTATTGGGTTTTACCTGAAGGCGGATGATAATAAACCGTTCTGGTTTCACCTGCGATTGTAAGGATTTCTATATTTTTGGATCACATACGAGTTCAATCGGTTGTGATAATCTTGAACGTCGAATTTGAGTCAGCGTTTGTTGCTTGTTTGAATTACTTCATGCCCATGACGTTCGTGAGCGGTGATGGCTCAGTGGGTGAACGTCCGCCTTGCAAGGAGAGTTGCGCGTCTATACTTCGTGTCCATCATCAGATTAGCGTGTTGTCACCATAATATTGTATTGTCATTGGAACTTGAAAGGCGCGTAAAATCTCAACTCAATTCAACAACGGGAACTGGGTCCAAATTGACCGAACAAACATAGTTACATAGATATACTGCGAGTTAAATAAAAGCTTCTAAAGTAATAATAATTGGACGTTTGTATCTAAAGCATTATAATTAAGGCGTCATTACCACGAACCGCTCGCTGTAACGAATTCCCTGCTCCGAGTGACCACTCCCTTTAAATCATTAACCTGAACCCTCACTGACCTCAATTTCTTTACAATTTACGTATAATTCCTTCCAATCTGCATTTCTTTTGAAATGTAATAACATTACTGATGTTTTTATTGAGAATGATCAAAAACCTCTCAGCTTGTGGATCAAAGAGAGTCGCTGCTAATGCAGAGGGCTGGCGCGAGGGATAAGAGGTACACGTCGTTTGGTATTTCTTCATTGGTATGTCAGGTTGGTGTGGATGCCGACTCGGCAGACGAAGAGTCGGCAGCATTGTAAATGTTAGCTTAGATATTGACTTCGGTGTTGGAAGCAGAATTGGTCGCAGTTTCATTGTTGACGTAGACTTTAACATCAGCGTCAGTGGCTGAAAGATTGAAATTGGCATCAATAGCAGAATCGCCATACACGTCAGTGTTAACATGGACGTTAACATTGGCGTCGATGTCAGAGTGATTGAAATTGGCGACAATAGCAGAATCACTATCAGGTTCAGTGTTAACATGGACGTTGACGTTGGCTTTTGCTGGAAACAGTTCCTTTCGAACTGGAACATAATAATGTTTGCACTCTACTTCTTGGCGAATGAATATTTTTCTCTATGTAAATGAGATTTAGCGGTGGTAGTCTAGTGGGAGAACGTCCGCCTTCCAATCAGAGTGAATTCAAATCCCAGTGCAGGCACGTACCAATGTGTTTCTTTAAAAACATATGTACGTAATTATCACTCGCTTTTCGTTGAAGGAAAACATCGTGAGGAAACCCACGTACCTACCCGAGAATTATTTCGGAGGTTGGTATGTTTAATTATCCACCAATCCGGACGGGCCCCCGTGGTGGATTATGGCCTAACCCTCCTCACGAAAGTGAAGGGAGACCCGTGCTCAGCAGTGGGACGTTATGGGTCGATGATGATGATGATGATGATAAAAAGTGTTTTCTGGTAAAAAGAGCTTTATTTTGGCCTATTTACTATCAATTATTTCAATTATAATATTATGATTATTTGATTTGACGACATCGATGGCAAGTTTAACATCCCCATCGGTGGCAAAATCAGCCTAACAGCTGATTGTCGGCTTCAGATCGAACTGTTAAACACACGCTGCCTCTTCCCCTTTAACCCCCTGTCACCGGGACTTCAGGTACGAATTTACACAATTTTCATCCCCTAATAAGGCACTTAAGTTCCTCCCTTAGACAATAATAGCTATCTTTGAGATAGGCTACTGATAGCCGCTTTTTGTTGTGCAAATGGGGCGTGTTTTGTCTGAAATTAAGCTTTTGTATTATTTTTCGTTGTGATGGACGGGGTGATTACGGGAGGGGATGATCAGCATTGTAATTGGGGATTTAACACTTTCAAGGGGATTTCTGATTTTATAATCACGTTGTTATGACGAAGAAAATATACTGGTTCAATTAAATTTAACTACCATTATTGCAACCTCTCATAGATACTGGATACGGACCTCGCAAATATATCAGAGTTTGTTTTACAACCTGTATATACATTTGAATTTTAAATTTCCCGCCATAAGCGAAACGCACCACCTTAAATTCCTAATTTAAAATCAACGCAACAGGAACAATTCCAAAATCCAACTAACCGAGCACAAGATCCATCCCAAACTCATAAAAATCCTTACCCCATTAACCCTGCACTTGGATCCGTGGTCTACGAGACCTCTTAACTCCTTTTTTGGGTCCCGGAGACCTTATATTGGCCTTAATGGGCGAATTGTCGCCGGAAGTGTCGAGTGGGTCCGATCTCCAGCCGACTATAAAATGCAAGACAAGGGAACGGGTTTTACGGGAGGTAATTGTGAACGGTCACGCTTCAGGGGGTTAGCTATAGTAAAAACGATGGACAGAAGCAGTCGTGACCTAGTGGGAGAACGTCCGCCTTCCTCAGAGTGTCGTGAGGTGGACTTGAGCGTCAAATTCCTACATCGCGCAAGCGTTTCGTTCCGCAAAAACGGCGGCTAATTTAAGTTTTTTTTAATATACCACTCATACTTTGCACCTCGATCTTGTTTGATTTGGGGGGCTTTTTTGGGACCTCGTACAGTACCGTTAAACGTTTAACACGACCTTGTTGGAAGTCGCATTAGAAGTTTCACTTCAAAGACAGCATATCTGGCAGGCCGCTTCAGATCAGGCCGGTCTGGCCTGTCGCCACGCCGCGGGATCCCCGGGGCATTGCCCCGTGTGTCCCCACGCGGCCCGCATGATAGATGGCGCGTCACTGCCACCCGGCGGAGAGTAATCGCTCCTAATTCCACAGTTACACGCAGACGTCTTCATTCTTACGCATGGTAATTCTTATATAGTAATGTATTACAGGGAATTTGTTCCCCACGTACTAGGTACGGGTCGTTCCCAGAGACCCATAGAGATATTTGTGAATTGTATAAGCAGGATTAGGCCATAATCCATCACAGAGGACAGATCCAGATTGGTGGATGACTTTCTTCCAAAAAATCTCACAACAATGCCCTTCAAACTGGAACACAGTAATGTTTGTACACTACTGCTTGGCCAGTTTCCTCACGATGTTTATCTTTCACTGAAAAGCGAGTGATAATTACGTATAATATGTTTTTTTACGAGAAACACATTAGTACGAGCCGGCACTGAATTGGAACTCCTTGAAAGGTGGTCGTTCTCCCACTTGCCTACGACCGGTTCACAATAATTCTATTTGAGAAAAATACAGAAGATAAACGTGTATATTTTCCTTCGCTTGAAGCTCCCAAGCCGGTCTGCGAACAGATGGCTAGCGCCGTGAATATTTATATCTCGCAAGAGCGCCCGAACACATTACCGAGTCAATGTATTCATTAAACGAACTTTGTTATTGGAAGCGAAGTCGGGCTGGGAAGCAAGACTTGTTTGGCCGGCTGTGACGTCACTGATTTCAATTTCAAAAGCGGTGATAGCTGACAGGTTAAATCTTAGAGACTAACATATGTCATGGTCACTATCATATAGCATAGAAAACCTACGTTAAACTTTTGTTATTTTACTAGATAAACTGCTAAGAAGCGCTACGAGGCAGCCACGCTTCAAGAATCTAAGAAAATCTCAGAGAAGCTAAAAACTTTCGAAGAGTTAATTTTTAAACTTTATCAGATGCTCCGGTCTGGCGCTGTGTTTCATGTTTCGCGTTGTTTGTATAGCCGTGAAGCTACGCCGTAGCACCTTTTAATATCTTTTTTACAGGAAATGCAAAAATGCAAATAGCAGTAGCAAAAATGAGTGTAAACTGTAATAAACACATAATGAAACAGCTAAGGAATACGTGACTAAATCTCTGGTGTAGGACATCTCTATGGCAGTTTTTTTGTCTATTTTAGTCCATTTGTCTATTAGTAATTTTACAATTCGTTCGACATAAACTCGAAGATAGACAAATATGATTACGAAAACATGATAATGGGGAACTTGCTAGATCCTAAAATTCCGTAATATATTGGTTTATTTTAGACATATCGATGCGGTTACATCATTTCACGGGTTGGATAATTATTGGGTATCAATATGGAAATGTTATTATAATTTATCCACCTTGTGGAATACTGTATCTATTTTACTATAAGTTTATTTTATTATTTAGTTTATTTTATTTATTTTAATAGGTTATTTTACAATAGGTTAGGTATTTACGTAAAATTTTCCGTTATTATGATGACGTGTTCAATAAAGCCAGGCCTATTGGTTTGGAGTTCCAGAAACCAGTAGAGGGTGTCGGGGAGTTGGTGTACTGCTTCCCGCTGGGATCGTGCATGTGGAAAGATGTAGGCTATGCCTATTCCAATGGGAGAAAGGCGTGACTGTATGACTGAGTTCAGTAAATAATTATTTTATTACTGTTTCACTGCACTATTGCACTGTTTCCAGAGAAATTACTGTTCATATGAGACTTTAGAGCCGATGTCTCAGGGTGACGAGCGCAGTGCGCCGCGCAAGATTATACAATGCAAAGTTCTGTGGGGCACCGTAACTGTTATGGGCAGGCGTAGCGCTTACCATCAGCTGAACGATTTGCTCAACTCGACGCTCATTCAAATTTTTTTTTTTTTTATATTTCTAAAAATTGGTTTGTTCCTCAGAATAAATAACCACTAAACGAACTAGAAATAAACGAAACTAATCTCATATTAAGTAGTTCATTATTCAGGAGCCCGACTAATCCGCATTATACGAGCCAGCATTATACCGAAACGGAGTAATTACTAATCGTTGATTAATTTATCGTCAGACTGAAACGCTGGCCGCGAGCCAGGGTCACAGTGCAGGCTGCATCTGCAGAGGCAGTGGGACTTCTCGCACCAATTTGTTACCAACTAATAATTGTCACATATATGTTATCAATGGAAATGAAAAAACGGAAACGTCTGGACCAATTGGCCAATTATTTTTTCCATATATTCGTTGATGTCCTATGGAGGTTTTTATGATGGAAATAAATTCCGGTAAGATTAGAAAATTTGGTAAAAATTTAAAATGCTGTGATTATTGTATAAAATCCCACTTTGACATTGGTTCTGTTTTGATTTTTTTACGATCTTCAGTTGTTTTTAGCTTGAAAAATGCAGATGTGTTGCGGGAAAGCTGAAATTACGCGGGTGAAACCACGGGGCGCAGCTAGTAACCAATAAATAGTGTAGCAACACGTCCCCGGGATATTCTCAAGGTCACGCGCTAATATGCCTAATAATATGCCTACGGCGAGTGAACTTGGCTCGAACGAACTTTTTTTTAATAACGCGTCACGACATCATACATAAATCCTAACCATAACCCTAGGATTCCCTGTATCTAGGGAATCAGGAACTACGAGGACCGTGCTCCCGCAACACCCAGACTCAGGGCAAATACCTGTGGTTCACACAAATCTTAGCCCTGCGCGGGAATCGAACCTGCAACCTCACGCTTCGCAGTACGCTCATCACCCACTTAGCCATGGAGGCCGTTTTAATATTTTGCAGTTTTTCAAAAGGGTCACCTCATTGAATCAGATGATTTACTAGTCAGAAATATACTACAAAACTCATGAACCGGCATTGCTTCAAAAAATCCTAGCAAGACAGCTTAATGCAGCCGTTTTTTGCATTCACTTAAATCTTGAGATTTGAGTGCTTTTGGTGTTGGGACGAGACGGAGCGGGACGGGCTGCAACCCTGCCGGTTCCAGCCCGTCCCTTATTGCGAATCTCAAGACAGGCTTGCGACTGACGCAAATCTTGCGATCTTAGTTCTCATAAAACGAATTTATAGCCGTCCTGTCTCTGAATGATTCCCGGCATGTTGAGTCCCGGTAACGTATTTCATAACGACTCATAATAATAACAGCGACTCCCAACACGTCGAGCTTGTTTCTTACAGCCACGTGCTGCTCGTCGAGTTCTCTCCATGTCGCGTCTCGCCATAGCAACCCTCGATACATCGATCGGGCTGAATGTCGAGGCTCAGCATCTCGCGTACTGTACGAGAAGCTTATAATTCATAATCATCACTAGCATTTATTCTCCCACTGCTGGGCATAGGTCTCTCTTTCACCATGCCATTTGCCGCCGTCCTATGCCAATCGGATCCAGTTTAGAATTTATTATGTTAAGTATATCACTATAATATAATCGCAGTTTTATCGCTAGTGGTAATTATGACTATAGTGTATTCTGCGACTGGCGGGACTGCAGGCGGGCAATCGGTTTCCGTATACTATGATTTAGACTGTCATCTTGCGGTCGATCGCTTAGCGATTGTTGACGGATTGCTGTTGCAAATTTTTACGTAATCAGGTAGCGGGACGTGACGAGGTGCAACCGAGACGGGACGGGAAACTAAAATATCAGTTAAAATTCAGACTAAAATTTTTGTAAGGTTTAAGGAAGAAATGGTGTTGCTATTTTATGAAAAGTCAGTGGTATTTATTCATGAACGTCTATTATTTGGTCGTTCTTGGCTTTAAGTTTCTTGTTATTTTACGTTAAATTTAATTAGTAGCTTGCACCGCCAACCTCTGAAGCTCATTTCTTCTAAACATCCAAAGGTTGATTGGAAGAGATTGTTTTTAGCGATAAGTCCGCCCATTTTACTAATGATTTTTTCCATTTTTGCTAGAAGCATTCGTATATTTATATATGGCTGTCATATTTCTTTGTTTTATACTATGGAGAAACAAGACTGCCACGTCGTTTACTACCTAACAGTAAGCGCCGCGTCTGTCTGTCAGAACGTTGCATTGCAAAATCTCGTGTGGCACTGCACGGCGGTTGGCACCCTGAGATATTAGATTTTAAGTTTTAGATGCTCAGAAATTTCAGTAGGAACCTTGAAATTGCTCAAAATGCATTTTACGATATCCGATCAAGTAGCATTGATAGCAATCAAAATTAAGACATTATCAACACAATTAATTTCCATTAAAAATGTTGAAATGGTTATTATTCATTGTTTTAACGAATTCAAAACAGGAATGAAGGAGAAACCATAGACGTATAAAATGGTGGACAGCGCAGCGCCAACACAGAAGTGATGCTTAGCAGTGGCAGATGTGTAGCGTGAGTGAGCGGAAGAGAATATTTCACATCAGTGAAAAATGCAGTAGCAAGAATCAACCTACTTACTGTGAACTTAAATTGGATTGCGAATTTCAAGCATACAGCAAGCAAATATGTTTTTTAAATTAATTTTATTTAAAAATATTTTATTACTATTACCCGGCACAACATTATGTGAGTTTCTCGATGAAAATTGTAAATACAGCCAGCAACGAAACTCACTTAATGTTTCCAAAGAGCTCACTATAAAAGCTCTACGCCACGCTCGCAACTGAGAGTTAAATTGGCTGACAGGGCATGTTTATTTTGCTGGCTGTACGAGTCTGTCGGATCGGCATATCACGAATGCTTCACTTTCAGACTTTCGCATTTAGCGTTGCGCTGTCCTTTTTATTTATAGGTTCATAGGCATAACACATATTTCCGTTAGAACAACGGCGGCAATAAAAACTTGCGGAGTGATAAAAAATAACGCGTGTTTCTGAACTCGTGCCGTTCGACTATTGTTCACCTGCCGCGCCGGCGAGTTACGGATAATGTATGCGGAAAGGATATTTTATTATTGCTTGCTACCTGCTCCCGTGGCTTCACTGGAGAATGAAAAGTATCATTTGTTTTATTTTAGGCTTATTCCCAACTCGGTCCGTTCCCAACTCTACACTATCGCCAGATATTCATCCGCCAAGCTGCAAACATTACTGTGTTCCGGTTTGAAGTGCATTGTTTCCAGCGAAATTACCGGGCATATGAGACTTTGGAGCCGATGTCTCACGGTGACGAGCGCAGTGCAGTGCCGCGCAAGATTAAACAATCAAAGTTCTGGGTGGTGCTGTGACTGTTATGGACAGGCGTAGTGCTTACCATCAGGTGAACGACTTGCTCATCTCGTCACTCAGTCAAATAAAAAAAGGGTATCAAATTTAGATAGAACAGTAAAGTATTGCTGTTCTTCAAATAGCTGCACCGCTTTTCTTGTTACAAAGCTAAGAGCACTGGCATTGTCCTTCAAATTTGAACCATCTATAGTAAATGACTCAAAGATACTACGCGATCAAATCAAAAGACAACCCTCTAGTATGAAGGTTCGTAGTAATCCGTTTGTCTATTGTCATTTGTCATTTGAGCGTGTCATATTGACTGACCTCCCGATTAGCCTCCGTATGGGAAAAAAGTGCGGGGAGGCGTACCGCGCGGGCTGGAGAGTGCCCATTCTGTATGCAGTGCTGTGCGGGAACGAAGTAGTGTAGGCAAACTACTACAAAGTAACGATATATTTACATCTCCTTATCTATTTTATTGGGAGTCCCATAAAGCTCCTACTTCCGGCTGCAGCTAAAAGCCCTTCTATGGTGGGGAAGGAAGGAGGAGGACTGCAATATACTATTTCCCGATCCCGCTTGCCTCAGCGTTCGGTCCGCACCGAGGCTGTACAAACAGTATGGGCAGTGCGACGCACCCTTGCATCGTCTCACCCCGCTCGCTCCATTCAAATAAGCTGATTGAACCACTCACACATACAAATGACGTTTGTGCATAGAAACTTACTACGCGACTGAAACAAAAGACAACCCACTAATATGAAGATTCATACAAACAGCTTATCTATTACATGTGGGCGTGTAATATTAACTGTCCCCTCTACTGTCCTCCGATCGCAGGTTCAAGATGCCGATTGCGTAGGTACAAAGTTGCCATTTATTCTATACTAGCAGTGCTGCGCAGATTCATCTGTATACTAAATTTGATGAAAATCCGTTCAGCTGTTTCGACGTGAAGAGAGGACAAACACATAAACTTTCGGATTTATAATATTATAATAGAAAAATATGACAACAAACAAAAGTACAACAAAAAACTTAAACATAAAAGTTCTCTCCAAAAAAGTTGGTTCGTAGGAAGGAGAAGTGTCCATACTGGCTGATTGTCGCGGCTTGTCCTACAGTTTTACGAGGCAGTAAAATAACTAGCGCTCGATGGCGCCGAGTTGTGCGAGAAAGGCGCTTTTATGGAGTTATTCCGGTGAAAAATACAGCGAGATTTCCAAATTAAAAGTCACTGTAACTCGGCTACAGTTTTGATTACCAACCCACAACAATAAAAAGAAATTGTTATAATTAAATGAATAAACAACGCGTCACGATCACATACATATCCTGACCCTTAACTAGGATTCCTTGTTTTTTTTTTATTTGACTGAGTGACCAGACGAGCAAGTCGTTTTCCTAATGGTAAGCGCTACGCCTGCCCATAACAGTTACAGTGCCACTAAGGCCTTTGCATTGCACTGCGCTCGTCACCCTGAGACATCGGCTCTAAAGTCTCATATGCGCAGTAATTTCGCTGAAAACAGTGCCCTTCAAACCGCAACAGAGTAATCTTTGCACAATACTGCTTGGCGGATGAATATCTGCCAAAGGTAGATAGATAGATAGGTAGATCTAGGGAACCAGGAATTACTAGGACCCACAAAAATCCAGACTCATGCGGGGATCGAACCGGCAACCTCGCGCTTTGCAGACGACTCATCACCCAGTACACCACTGGGGCCACTGAATCTATGTTTAAACTACGCCTGGCTTACCTCTATTTGCTAGCACTCAAAGTAAGTACATAAAATATAAGGTACATTAATGTAAATACTATGTACAGTCGTGCTCAGAAGTAGCTGCACATAACAACTTCCAATTTGGTTAAACGAACGCCAAATATTTTTTTCCTTAGAATAGAAAATTCATATTATCCTGCTACATTCTGCCAGAAGTACGAAAATATAAAATTAAAAAAAAACTTAGGTAGGTTCAAAAATATCAATACTTCAATTAATGAAGTATTTAAAAGTATGCTTTCCACTGGGATCGTAGAATGTAGAAAAATCTAGCCTCTGCCTATCCCAACGAGAGAAAGGCGTGACTGTATGTATGAATGTATGAAAAAGCCATTAAACACGAAATAAAACAAAAAATAAATTTAAATATTCAAACATTTTTGAAATGCCAAACCGCGTGGCTTGCGGCTATTTCCCATAGGCTCTGCGGGTGTTTAGTTTACGCTGGATATGTGAATTTAAAAAAAAAAACCGCAAACCGTGACCTCGCGTGGTGCGGCAGAAAAATCACGGCGTGAGTTCGCGCTTTCTTTAAGTTTTTTCTTTCAGCTTTTCTGTCGCTGAGTGTACCGTCGCGAATGGAGTGACGCAGCGGACAATATTCTCCAATACATCTAGATGTAGGTCCCGTGGCGAGGCGACTAAGCACGTCGAAGCGGCTGAGACTGGCAAAAGTATGAAAAATGCACCCTTTTAGTAAGTGCGGTGCGAGATATAGCGGGTGGGGAAGCTCAGCGGAAGCGATTATTTAAAATTTTAGTTGCATTATCATAATTATCAGTTGAATGACGTCCACTGCTGAACATAGGCCAGAGAACTACACAAGGAGTGGAAATTTTAGTTTACGAAAGTATCTTTCTAAATTATACTAGTTAATAAACTATATTTGTGCCAAATTTCATCCAAATCTGTTCAGTAGTTTTTGCGGGACAGAATAACAAACAAATCCTCACAAATTTTCACATTTAGTAAGAAATAGGATTATTAGAATAGAATAGGATTTACAAAGAAAAACCAACATGAATTATAACTGAATCCAATCAACCAAAGCGATTTCTTTGTCTTTTTCATTTTGAATAATATTTTTGCCTTCAATTCTGTAAGTTACGATTTACCTCAAACCTTGAAAAAAGGAAGAAGATTTTTATGGAAATTTCAACCTAGCTTTGTTTACAACTGGAAACATTATGTTTCATGACTAAGTACAATAATATATATGAATTTCAGTTTCAAAAATTTCTCCAATGTCACTATTATTAACAAAAATATTGTACTGGTACGGTTATTTTCAAAAAATAATTATCTAGTCCGCTCCCTACCGCTTACAGTCCGACCCCACCCACCTGTCAAGTTCAGATCTCTCTCCGGTAACATATCGGGAGCGCACGCGACGGACCCGGGATTCTGTCCGGGACGTACTAAGTGGTCGAGACATCATACTGTATATGGAAGTGTTAAGTCATGCGACGGAAATTTGTTTTGAGATAACGGTAAAGATAAACATGAGCGGTAGCGGCTATCCCACTACTGAGCACGGGTCGCACGGGCGTAAGGAAGATTAGGCCAGAATCCACCATGGGGACCCAGTCCAGATTGGTGGATCAACATACCTCCGAAATCATTCTCAGTGAGTTTCTTCACGATGTTTTCCTTCATCGAGCGAGTGCCAATTACGTAATACAATTATGTAGTACAAAAAACACATTGGTACAAGCCCGCTTTGGGATTTGAACTCACGACCTTCTGCTTGTAAGGCGGACGTTTTCCCACCAGGCTATCATTCAAAGCAGTTCATAGAAAATAAAAGCCTCATCCACACAGGTGTCTGGCATTCCATAGATCTATTTTTTAAAATGCATGTAATCTTACACACGGCTGCGATAATGAGGCCGCGACAGAAATAGGCCGCTGCGTTTTGCGTTTCTGCGATAATTTATATCTACTGGCGTTTCCATTTAACTGTTATTAAGTTTAAGTACCCTTTTATCAATTACATTTCCACGCATTTATCCCGAAGGGTGCCTTTGATCTGACTCGCTCTAAATCTGTGATTAAATAGGATTAATCTAGAATCTAAACATAAATTGAAAGTAGAACGAAGTCCCTTAATAATCTAAGGTTTGCGTTTCGGTTAAATCCAACTGTTAATCAAGTTTCAACTGAAAACCAACCTTATTTCTGGAATGTTAAGAGGGAAAATGCGTAAATGTTTTCAGGGACATCAGTGTGCGAATGAGAAGTTCGAAAATTAGATTTGTGTCGTTGGATTAGAGTAAGATTTGGCTTGGTAAGTATTTTAGGCTTTTCTACCTCTTTTACCTGAGTAAACGCACTAGTTATTCGCAACCTTTAAATGTTTGAAGGACATTGTTTGCGAAAATTGTTAAAATAAGTTTTTAAAGACGCGTTTGGGACTCTGAAATAGATAAAACCTTTTGTCTAGCTAAAAATCTCGATATTTTTCTACCATTTGATTTTGAACTATGGCAATGCGTTACTCCAGTACACCTTTTTAAAATTCTCACGATATACTTAGCTTATTTATTTTCATTTTTATGTTTCTGAGTAAAGACAAGAGCAAATCGTTCACCTGATAGTAAGTGCTTGCCTTTTTTTGTATTACCTTCGGATGGCACGTTAAGCCGTTGGTTTCGGTTGTTGTCGATTGGTAGCATTAGTTAAGCCACGTCAGAGGTCATTTGGAGCCTGACAGATTGATGTCAGAGGCTAGTTACGGATGCCGCAGCCGGAGGATGCAAAGAAACCTCAAAATTAATTTTTTTATAGTTAAAAATTACGTTCGGCCCGAAGTGAGATGCCGAAATCGGATACCGAAGTCAGGTACCGAAGACACATAAAATTAAGGTATATTGAGACAGGACACTTTTGCTGAGTCTACATTTAGCTTTATCGAGGCGCGGTCGCGCAGCGTGGTGTGGAATGCGTCCTCATTATTTTGTACCTCGGACATAGCAGGCCTCTTACCACAATCAAACAAACAAAATTCAAATGAAATACAGACTCTCACAGCAAGCAAATTAATTAAAACAAGGCTTAACGAATCCCACACCCTGTCCCGCGTCGGCTCTGAAACCGTTTAAAACTGTGAATAGATTAAACATGGACATTATTGGCCACGCGAAGGTCGGATCGGTTTCCAACGACAAAGGACGTCGACGGGACCCTCGCAGCCGACGCAGGGAACAGAGATGTGGTAAGTAATCGTGGATGAGGCACTTTATTTTACAAGTTTTTCATTTTTAGGGTTTCGTACTCAAAAGGTAAAACGGGACCCTATTACTAAGGCTCCGCTGTCTGTGTGTCCGTCTGTCACCAGGCTGTATCTCATGAACCGTGATAGTGAGATAGTTGAAATTTTCACAGATAAAGTATTTCTTTTGCCGCTACAACAACAAATACTAAAAAATAGAATTAAATGAATATTTAAGGGGGCATCCCATATAACGTACGTGACTTTTTTGCTCTTTTTTGCTAGATATTCATATCAGCAACAGGTAGACGCTTGTTTTATGTTACTGAGAAATCAGATCGGCCAGGTCGGTTATCTGATGGTAAGTGCCATTCGTGCCTTTAACAGTTACAATGCATTTTTATATATTTTTATGTTACTGAGTAATGATATGAGCAGGTTGTTCATCTGATGGTAAGTGCCATGCGTGCCTTTAATATTTACAATGCATTATTATATATTTTTATGTTACTGAGTAATGAGATGACCAGGTTGTTCATCTGATGGTAAGCGCCACGCCACCTTTTGCAGCTTGAATATTATCTAGAAATTTTCATTACAAAAATTTTATTACTTGTTCTTTTCATCTTTTATCTTTAATTTTCCAAAGATAGAAAAATGTATCAGTTCTAACTAGTGTACTTACCGTTGAATTCTGTGTATATCGTAAATTTAGGTAAAAAACCAACAGATTTGATTTAAATTAAATTGTACATAAAAAGGGCCCAAATTGCACATAAAAATATAATCAATTTGCTGTCAAAACACTATTAAATTGACGTCAAATAAAATATCAAATTGAATTTTTCATCCAATGAGACGAGTTGACTTCATTCAGTAAGAAACTAATTGAGTCGGTAAGTTCAAAGGAAGGTCATCTCTCGAAGTCGAGGCAGTTTCCACAAATACTCCACTTTAGAGAATAAATCCAATCTGGAGATGTCACCTCCACACGTCCCAATCAGCGGACTTCATTCCCAATTTTCCGTCCGATTTTTCGTCAATGAAAGTTGTCTGTGACACTCCCCGCGCCCGCGACCCGATTTCGGAGGCTTTGAGCCACAGTCACTCCAGTAGGTCACCTTTTACAATAATTATTTAACTTCTTCTTTATTCGTTGTAAGCGATAACGCCAATTTTACTACTTTTTGTTTACCTATTGTAACTTTTCTGTGTTGTGTTTATTTTTGGAGTACAATAAAGAGTTTTCTATTCTATTCCTTCAGTAGTCGAATCTTTTAAAAATAAAAAGGGTATTTATTATAAAAAAATTGCTTAGAGTTTCTTGATTTTTGAAGTTATACTTCTTTTGGCGCGATGGAGAAAAATGATGAGAGTGAATTTTTACGAGTCGGGTTTTCCTTCCTGACGCTATAACTCTAGAACGCACGAACCGATTTCCACGGTTTTGCATTCGTTGGAAAGGTATCGGGCTCCGTGAGGTTTATAGCAAAGAAAATTCAGGAAAAATTTCAACAGAAATTTCTCTGCTCAGTTAATTTCATGAGACAAACCGGTATTGTGTTCACTGTGAAATTGTGAAAAAAAAGTAAAAAAATTAAATTATATAATGCTTGGTAAGCGTTTATTCCTCACCACAACATTATTATAATAAGATTTACAATATAAAACAAAAGAAATTGTGAGTCAACATGCAAGCCAGCAACAAGTGTATTCACAGAAAAAATTGCTAAAGAAGTACTAGAAAGTACTATGTTGTCCACTACTTTAAACGGATTGAGTTTCAGCATCGTGGTAGTCCACATGCTCATACACTACTGTGGTTAGCTAATGCTCCATTGGATGCACTCGACAAAAATAAATTGGATGCTATCAAATTAATTGATGATTTAATATCTGTCTCATCTCAAGAAGCATCAAACAATATTAAATTACAAACACACAAGCATACGTTTACATGCTACAAAAAAATAGTTGCAAATAAACCTCAACAATGCAGATTTGAAGCACCTTTCATGCCTAGTAGATCCACTACAATATTATCACCGATGCAAAAAGATGAACCAAATTTTAAAGAACATGCTCAACGTTATAAAATGTAAGAATTAACCTTGAAAATAATGATTACTCTGATATAGATTCCTTTTATAAAAATAACAATATTACTTGTGATGAAGATTATAACAATATTCTTCGAGCTGGAATTAAACGACCAAGAGTGTTTGTCAAACGTCAACCTAGCGAAAAGTGGCATAACCCCTTCAATCCTTTTGTATTTAAAGAAGAAAATAATATAATAGAATATAATAATAATATAATATATATAATATAATTAGAAGTATAACTTCTAACGCGTGTACATAAGTACACACACTCTTTTTTTATTCAATTATCCCCCCCCCCCTGTCGACACGGAAGCAGCACGCTCAGGGGACTGTTGCAGAGGTTTTTTTTTTTTATATCGATGATATAAAATAGTTTCACACAAAAAACACCCGCCGCAGCATTGCGTCCGACGCCATGATGGCCGCCTGCCCGGCGTACCCAACCCCCTTTTTCTTTTATCAAGTTTTCGGTTGGCTTTAGTTATAAATAATCGCGTTCAACAAACTTAATCCCCCTTTTTGACACCTCTAGATATTTAATTTTGAATAATCCCCTCTCAGTCCCTAGTACTTAAGGTATCATCTTCATCATCATCAACCCATATCCTCCCACTGCTGAGCACGGGTCTCCCCTTACTTTGTGAGGAGGATTAGGTATTAATTCACCACGGAGGCCCTGTCCGGATTGGTGAATAAAATACGTAACTGTACCTCCGAAATAAAGTCAGTCAGTTAATCAGTCAGTCAGGTATAGACGTCTGGAAAACTATATTTTAGAAAATAAATACCTTCAGACGAACACAGAACCTTCCCTTTTTTGTAATAGGTTCAAAAGTTAACCTTCTGCTACCTGTGTGCCCTGCGTGTTCTCCCGCGTGATGAGAGCCCTTTGTGCGACAGACAGACAGACGTAATTGGATGTAGGTATACGTGTCGGGGCGTGTGGCGCTCGTTAAATTGTATTTTTAGGGGTGCTGATAGATTAATCGGAAAGGGTATCGGGGTGCTGGAGGAAGTTCTGAGTTCTATACGAATTCAGATTCAATATTGATTTACGTTGATTGACTTGAATATTTTATTTGACATTCTTCTGATTTTAAAAGAGTTAAAAACATGATCCACCTTTTAATTTTAATATTATATTATTATTTAATTTTTTTTTTATTTTCCCTAAGTCGGGTAAAAATTTTAAAATGTTAAATTTGTTGAGCATTTAACTATTTTTATGATAAAATGAATTAAAATATTTTAGGTAATACATGGACCAGATCCACTTAAAGCCGGGATGAATGGCGTAAAAGGGAGGAGGCTTATGCCCTGCAGTGGCTTGAATGAGCTGTCTATGATGATGATGGTAAAACGACGATTAATAAAACGAAATTGAAATCCCCATTAACTTAATACAAAAAACCAAATTTAAAAAAAAATGCATCACATGGGTCTACAGGAGAACACTCATGTCATAACACACATAAAATATAACGTATAGAAAGCGATCAAAAATTAAATTCAATTACAAGTATGACAGCCACCAACTTTGAGTCTAACTAATTTTAAGTTTAACTGACTTTAAATTTAACTGCCTCTAAGTTAAACTGAATCTAAGTTTATCTAAGTCAAAGTTTAACCAAGTCTAAGTTTAACCAACTCTAAGTTTATCTCACTCAAAGTTTAACTAACTCTCTAACATTAAGTTTGACTAACTCTAAGTTTAATTAAGTCTGGTAGATTTTGCGCCAGACCCCAAGGTTAGCAGTGTAAACATAAACACACGATGAAGGAAAAATTTAAATTTGTCTATATAAATGAGGTTTCCGATACGGATCTCACAATTCAAAATTAGCCATGCAGGAAATTAAGATCTCCCCTAAGATAATACCGCTCTCCCGGAGCAGAATTCTAAAAGGCGAATATTGTATTCCGCGAACACACACGAAATAAATGACACTTTTAACGCGTACGTTTTTCATTTTCGCTACAAGCGCTGTATCTTTAAATTCCTGAATCCTTTTGTACCGTCCTATTAAATCCTAACACCGCTTCCATTCAAAAAACAACTTTATAGTGACAAAAATAAAGCTCAAATTTCTCTACTGTGGAAGTCGACATAAATTGTCAACTACCCGCACAAAAGTGAGCTCTAAATTTGAAAACTTAAAATTCTGTTTTGATTACGTCAGGCGTTCTAACTCTCTTATTCTGGTTTAGTGCTCTGACGTTTCAAAATCAACTTAAGCTTGCCAAAAATAAGACGCAAAGTGGTATGGGAAGGTAGTTGTAATGTGTATCACGTATTAGATTAAGGCGCGCCGCGCTGGCGTCGTAGGCGTCGTGTCGCCGTCGTGTCGGAATCGGTTAACGTAAATATCCTGATTTATATCCGAGTCTGATGCGAAGGTGTTGCATACCTGATGCCACCTGTTCCTTAGTTTCTTTGATGTTGGGAATAACATATGAGTGATGGAAAATAATCTTATTTTAAGTTAGTAGTATTTTTTAAGGACATGTGATATTAACCAGCCCGTACTGAGCCAGGACGTGATAAATAAACTTATTAGTGGAATCGGAAGTCATACGCAGATGAAGTAGCGCGTAGTCCATGTAGCTTGTAATCGACGTAGCACCTAGCCGATGTAGCTTATAATCGACGTAGCGCCTAGCCGATGTAGCTTGTAATCGACGTAGCGCCTAGCCGATATAGCTTGTAATCAACGTAGAACCTCTTAGATGTAGCTCATAATCTACGCGTAGTGCGGCTGCACTCAATAACATCTGAAATGCTGTTTCAGGTTTCATTGTATCTCACTCTAGCAAGCAACGCCATAGAGCGTCAAAAAGGGATAGACAAATACTGACAATGCGATTCCATACGGACAGAAGGAAAAACACTTTTAGTAAACTCATTTCAACTTCGTAGCCAATAATTTAGAAACAACATAATCGACACTTTAAATTATAGAGCAATAACCACAAAAAAGTCGTTAAAAGTATCCGTAACGGCGCTCCGTGAGAACGTAACAGATTAACACTACACCTTAAACCGGATATAACCGTAAACGCCTCAAATATCGATATCGGATGCCATAAAGGCTGCTACAGTTTTTACTGGTACTTATAAAAAATGAAGTGTATCTCGTAAGAATGAATGGCGCTTTTATGTGTGGGTTTATATATTAATGCAATTAGCCGTAAAAAATAAGTCGAATCATTTATTTTTAAGTGTACATTAGATTGTGTTGATTTTGATTTGATTTAACTTTTACCACATTAAAAAAATTATTTTAATTTGTAATTTACTTTTTCAGGTGATATATTAACATCTTTCGAATCAAGGTGAAGAGGCGGTCAAGTGAAAGTCGTCTTATCGAAAAAACATATCTAAATATTTATACAATTAGGTTGAAATTTTATTAAAATGTGATCAAAATGTCGAATAGTCGAGATAGTTTTGGAAACTTATTAAAATATCGACAGTCAGTTGTTATTGGCATCGCGCTATAACCCGCACGTGCTCCCGCACCCGGCGCTGCCTGCCTGGCGACGCTCTGCACGGAGATATTGCACTCGGAGATTTTATTAAAGCTATAGAATATTCGATTTCATTGGTCATGAAAACTAGCTAAAATTTGATTGTGTTTTATTTTTTTAATCCCAGTTATTTGAATAACAAGAACGGATTATATGATCCAATGAAAAAGAAAATTTTTATCCTTTAAGTACGTTATCGGATCATAATGATCCGATGGAAACGAAAATGTTTTTGAATTGACAGAAATAATTGTAGCACTGCCTAATAAATTCTGTGATTCTATTATATTATTGGTGGCACCAAGAACAATAATATTGCCAGCCTATTTACTTCTTTTTTATAATTTTTAAAATAAAAAAATATAATTTTTATTTCCGTTTTATTTCCTGACATTAAATAATAATGTTGATTATTAATTTAGACCCATATCAATTTCCCAATACTAAAAATATAAGCATTATTTAATGTCTCAGGGTGACGAGCGCAGTGCAATGCTGCGCAAGATTATGCAATGCAAAATCCTAGGTGGCACTTTAACTATTATGGACAGGCGTAGCGCTTACCATCAGATGAACGACTTGACCGTCTCGTCAGTCAGTCAAAGAGAAATACAAAATAAACAGAAATAAAACATTTACCTTTAATTCTCCTGCCGTTGAATAAGCTAGAATTCAAAATCACAAAGCTCCAATAAAAACAAATACACATATATTCGACTCTATAAACTCAGAATAAAAACTCAGTGCCCACAGAGTTACAAACTGCTGCGTTAGAAAAACGGAGATAAATCCCGGCCACGCCGTAATAAAGCGCGAGAGAAATATGAACCGTCACATGTCGCATCGACGCGTTTCAATATACTAGAGGATAAATCAGTGTGCGTTTGTACGCACAGGGTTCGTGAACGCAGCGTTTTAGACGCTATGTTAAACAGAGCTTTTCCTCGGCTTTTCTGCGATACTCCGTTATGTTTTTTTTTATTGAAGAATAAGCAAGCAATTGACCGCAGTCTCTCCTGGTGGTAAGTGTCGACGCGGTCGATGGTGGAGCATACTTGCCTAGAAGATATCTATTCACTTCACTTTCAGGTTATAGTTTTCGGGAAACATAGACACTGGTAAAGGGTTTCATTCCTTCGCTGTTCCGAAAACGAATCAAATAATATAAAACTGATTTATCCCTGGGGATAGTGTAACTACGCAACGATGAAAGAATTTTTCAAAACGGTCCAGTAGCTTCGGAGCCTATTGAAAGCAAACAGACAAACAAACAAACAAACAAACAAACAAACAATCAAATCATTCCTCTTTATAACATTAGTATAGATCTATGTGCGTAAAAAAATGCATTTCATTTCATTTAATGCATAGTACAATATACATATTATGATGCAATAAATAATTGAGTTTGAATTTTGAAATATTTATAAAATTATATAAAGAGCCGCTGTAGTAGTGTGCAGCATAATTATGTTCCAGTTAAAAACAAACAGTTTCCAGTAAAATTCCTGGGATTATGTGCATTGAAACATTGTATTTGATTGATCTTCAAAGTTCAGAGTGGCGTTGCTACTGTCATGGTTGACAAATCATTAAGAAAGCTGTTTATCATTAGGAAAATAACCTGTTCTACTCGTTAATCGTGAAGTACTTAGAACAAGCAACCTTGATATTTTCAGAAACATTATTTATCTAAAAAATACAGCCTAAAAGTAAACTGAAACAGCGGCGTCCATTCCTCCTAGTGCGTACCAACAACAGTACTCTCCCAATGAAAATAATAAAATGTTCCCAGAAAATATCGGACACTCGCTGACATAGAATTCTAACTGACGCGTCCAGCAACCCTTGACCCCTGAAAACTATCACCAGCGCCGAATTCCTGCGTATTTCGCCAAGGGCTGAGGGTCAGGGCAGGGTGGTGATGCGATATGAGCCGCTAGTTATTGACAAGGGTACCTGACGGACTATCATTCAATCTGATATCACGCGAGCTCGCCCGGACTCGTTTTACTTTGGGTTTTGGAGATACGTTAGAGAAGGGTTGCATGGGGTTTTGGTTAGTATCTTAGCTAGTTTTGTTGTTGTTAAACTAGGCTCTCTCTCTCAGCTACAAAAATTATAATTAAAAAAAACTAAGGCTTCAAAACCTAACACAAGTTGATGGCCGTGAGGTGGTGCCAAGGAAATTAAGTGCGATTCCGCGTTGAAGCCAGCCCTTACGTCACTCGGGGTGTTAACTAACCGAGTTACATTTGTTGGCATAATTGGTGCCATAAGGGTCAAAAGTTTCAAAACCAAGCGCTGCAAATAATTCAGTAGACAGCGATACACATAGAACAGTACAATACAATAATTATTTAATGAACAATGAATACCAAAAAATAAAAAAAGCTTAATAATAATTTCAAAAGTTGAATAGCTGAGCGGTCGGATTCATTGCACGGGCGACGCGGCTGGGCCGACGCGGCGCGTTTGTTTTCCATTCACTCCGTTCCAAAACGTGCCATGTTTTCTAGAGTAACCCAAACAACAAGAAACCTACAGGACCTCCAGCTCATTCTTCCCAGCACCCTTTCCTATTCAAACGAGCGCAGACTGATTGAAAGAAAGGGACGCAAACACTCGTGATCGGAACATGACCTTTGGAGCACGGGACCTCAGCTGCGAGTAGCGAAATAAACAGAAGGGACAGTCATATCTTTTAAACTTACAAAATCACCTAACACTAAAAACAAAATTATAAATCGTTTCTTAAAAAATAAAAATGACAAAATTTTGTATAGTACGTCTTAAGTACTGCAAGCTGATCAAATGGGCCCAAACAACATCTATCCACCATCATTGAGGAAGTCTATCTTCCATCTCTATCATCAGATCAGCTCGCTGTCACCATAATTTTGTATATTCATTGGAACATAACATGCAAAACTTCCACACTTTTGATCAATGTAATGCCTAATTCCCTACATACAGGGAATCCTAGCAGAGGTCAGGATCTCTGTATTGTATATTACTTACTGTATAATTATGCTCGTGATGCTCTCTTTATAAACAAAAAAAAAAAACTAACAACGGAAACTGTATCAAAATACTATTGCGACATCCGATGTAAGCAAACATCCAACCAAAGCCCGCTGAGTTAGCTATAAGCTTGTAAAAATAGGATTGTCGGCAGATCTGTCCGTTTGTCCCATCTGTGAGCCTGCCTACTCGTTGCCGCGACCTCCGACCGGCTCTGAGTCGCGGACAATTGCCTCCGTCGATAATACGACTGCCTTTATATGTTTTCTTATACTTGTCGCCGAAACCTTATTCGAGATCTTGTCGATTTTGCGTTCGGTTCGATTTGGGAGCTCCTCGGAATTGCTTTTTGCTATCTACGTTTTAGATATTGCTCTATTCAACTGACCAATGGAAAGTGGTTGGTAACCGGTTTGTAGAACTATGTTTATTAAGTACGAGCTGCGTTCCGCGGCTTCACCCGTGTAGTTCCCGTTTCCGTGTGAATATGGGGATAAAATATAGCCTATGTTATTTGCTGATAGTGTAGCTTTGCTTTCAAGAAAGAATTTTTAACATCGGTTTAGTGGTTTAGGCGTGAAAGCGGAACAACAAACTCACATTCGGATTTATAATATTAGTTACATTGTATACATGTGTGTATGATTGCTGTATCAGATATTGTTAGCACTGTATGGCAAAGGATGCTATTTTAGATTCTATTGCAGTGTAATCAGATACTTTTTAGTGCCTTTTTAATTTGAAATATCAATCGTCGTCAATGTCTGAATGCATTATTCTTTTTCCGTTTCAGTATTCGCATTTTTGGTGCATTTTGCTAGCTATAAGCTATAACCGAGTATATTATTATATTTTCAACTAGCTGTGCCCTGCCACGCTTCGCTGTGGCACATTCGCACATTCGCTGATATGTCACTGATGAAAAAAGTAGATAAAAACAATCCTTGATGCGGATTATATATCATGCTAAAATTTCAGCTCGATCGGTGCAGAACTTTTTGAGTTTTTGAAGCGTACACAAACCAACATAACATTTTTATATATATAGATTATATATATTTTATATGTATATATATATTAAAGTATAGTTTTTTTTATGTTTGAATTCAATCTAAAAATTCGACTCACTGGTTATTTATTTTATTTTACAGAATAACGAGACTAGCTAGTATTTCACCTGATGGTAAGCGCTATGCCCGTCCATAAAAGTTACAGTGCCACCCAGAACTATGCATTGCGCTCGTCACCCTGAGACATCAATTTGTAATCATGCCTGTCTAGCCATAAATGTCATAGCTCGAAGCAAGTCATAAATGTCTAGCCTATTACATAATGTTTAGGTAGAATTAAAATTAGCTCCCTTTAAACTCGGCAATCTCAGCTGATCTACGCCTCGATCCTTGGTCATTGTGAAGAATGCCATAATTTCCGGTTCAGTCGACATACCATCAACCGGGGACCCCTTTGCACTCGTCACTGGGGTCCATCGCCGGGGCCCGCGACCCTCTGCGCTCATTTCCGCATATGTAACGGGGCCCTCACTCACTGTGCCAATTCGGTTGACCTCGTGGTTGAACGGCGATATATTTGGCAGTATGTCACATGAGCTTTGGTTGCTGAGTTGTGTCCTGTACGCTTTGCAACCCGAAGACAACGGGCTTAAAACCTCAGCACCGATGAATAATTTATTTAGTTATGTGCGGATTTGCATCGCTTCTTGATTCGGAGGGCACCTTTAGCCGTCTTTCTTGGTTTTTATCGATTGTTAGCATTCGTTTACCAGCGATATACCGCGATATAGCACGATGAAGCGCGATACAGCACACCACTTCGCAGAGGGCAGTAATCCTGCATAAGCACGGCGGAACAATGCTCTATTGTTCTTTTCTAACCCTGCCATAGCTGGCATACGCCAGTAGGCAGTGTTCACTATGTCAGGCAGTTTACTAAATTTTTATCACTTTTACCTAATTATACACAAAATACGCTTCCAACTTATGTATGAAATAATTGTTTATTTAACGACAGGTTTTTGCACTCTGGGTGCGCGTAGAGTTGTAGTTGTACGTGATTGTGACGTCAACTACTACCTACGCTCTGCGGTTTCACCCGTGCTAGCTTAATATTTCCGAAATTATTTTAATAAAACAAGATATTTAAAAAAATATACAAAAACATAACTCTCTCTCTCTCTTTCTCACTAACTTATATCTCCCTCTCAACTTCCGTTCGCCTCACCCGATCACATTTTTCGTAACGCATTCACCAGTTTACTCCCCAAGTCAAGCGTGCGTAAAGAAGTTTTACTTCAAACACACTCATACACGCAAACTTTCAAACTTTCACATTTATAATATTAGTAGGAAATTATTAATCTACAAAACCATCATAGAGATGCTGCGTCATCTGCCACAGACGCGTGAGTCGTCGTACTGGGTGTCTTGCTCTGCGCGACCTCAAACTCAAATGAACCCGCGACTCACTCAAAACACGATACTGTTTCTTTTTTGCGCTTTTATTTTCGGCCATTCATTGTGCTGACATCTTTATAACCACGCTCCCTTCACGCTTAATGGAAATAACTAACCTACAACGACGAGTTAAGGTTGAAAGTCGTGTGGTAAAAGTGGATGTTAAGTAGGTTAGAAAATGAAATATATCAGGTGTTTGTTACCGATGGAATTTTATTGCTACGCGCGTTTTTATTGCGGCCGTACTTTATGTGTGAGAGCCTTAAATAAATAACTATGGATGGTCGGCGAAATGCTTTTTGGTTTGGTTTAAGGAGGATGTGGACGGAAAGGGGGATATTTCAGTTTTGTATGACACTACTGTCTGTGACCGTGCTTTTTGAATACTCAGTGTCCAGTTTTTCGATGTTTTTTTAAGGATAAGGAAATATTTTGTTTTTATTAATCATCTTAACCATAACCTTATTACAATTTAATTATAAAAATATATTTTTATCTTAAATATAATTATATAATTATCATTTATATTGATACACTACAATCCACTACTGTTCTTGTTAAAAAAAATAGCAGTATTATTCCATTTTCCAACCAATACATTTAATAGAAGAAAAAGCTCTCCAGATTTTCCTATTGTTTTTCTAGCAATACAATTCCGATAGGTAAGGTTAAAAAAGTGACGTCCTTCATGAAACTTTTGCGCCAACTAAATTACTATCATATCTTGAGACTCATTAATTACAATCCCGTAGTAAATCCTTTGAAACTACCGCCCTACCTATATAACATTAGGTACCTACATCGACAATGGCGATCGACCGCGCCATCTATCAATGTCTCGCGCAAGCTTCGCCGGTGACAGATTAGCTCCGGAATACTTCACAGTGGATGGTACAATGGTAGACCACTTGAATGGGACTAGCTCATCATCCAGAACTATAGTAGCTCTCTGTAGCACTGTTGTAGCTTTTTGTAGGACTGCTGTAGCGCTGTTGTAGCGCTGTTGTAGCTTTTTGTAGGACTGTTGTAGCGGGCTGTAGCACTGTTGTAGCTTTTTGTAGGACTTTTGTAGCGGGCTATAGCGCTGTTGTAGCTTTTTGTAGGACTGTTGTAGTGGGCTGTAGCGTGGTTGTAGCTTTTTGTACTACTGTTGTAGTGAGCTGTTGTAGCTTATTGTAGGACTGTTGTAGCGGGCTGTAGCGCGCTCGTAGATTTCTACAACACTGCCATAGCTTTCCTTTACTCCGTTGTTGTGATGTTGCGGTATCATTTCGTAGCATCGTCGGTACTTGGTTTCATTTGAACAATTATTTATCTAAAATCCCCAATACATAAAAATTCAATAAAATGTACTCCAGTAAGCCAATTTTGCGTTTATATTAAAACGAAACGAAACGAATTGGCCAAAATTTACTTTGACAATATTCCGCTGAAAGCCGACCATACTGCAAAAAGGCTTTAAAAATATTCCGTATATTGTAAAAATCTTGATTGGCGCGTACCTTTGTGCAATCAACCCGGTGCCGCCGCGGTGCCGCCGCGGTGCCACTGCTCAACAATACTCGTATACCCAGTGCACGGTACACTCGGGTTGTTCACTTTATATTTTTTTCTCAAATTGGTGTTTTTTTATAAATAAATTTACAATATTGGTAAAATATTATTCACTACCCACGCCCCGCGTGCCTTTTGCGCTTTGCCTGCGTTGCTTATTATCCCCCAGCACCTGTAAATCGTAAGGGATAAAACGTATTCTTTGTGTTAGATCAGGGAATACAATATATCTTCAAGTTGACAGTGATTAGGTATCTTCTAGGCAAGCATGCTCCACCATCGACCGCGTCGACACTTACCATCAGGTGAGACTGCGATCAAATGCTTTCCAATTAAGCAATAAAAAAAATGTGTGCCAAATTTCATCCAAATCCGTGTAGAAGTTTTCGCGTGAAAGAGTAACAAGCATCCATCAATCCATCCATCCACACAAACGTTCATGTTTATAATATTAAGTAGGATTAGGTGTTCACATACGTGCGCGAATATAAGTAAATGACACAAACCCCAAAAAACGTGTTATTTTTCAAATAAAGAAGTTTCAGTATAGGATCCACCACTATACTGAATCATGACATCGACTGCGACTTTATTTGACTACTGAGTACCTCACTGATTCTCGACATTTTTTGAACTTTTTGAGCAAAAACATTTTAATTTTTTTTTTAAGTACTTGATACTTGCTACATACAAAAATCTGCTAAGTAAAAACTTAAAAAATATTATAAAGTAGAGAATACGCTGGTATTTAAATAAAAAATATGACATCCAGTATAACTTGACACGTAGAGCTACGGCGGTATTGGCATCCGTGCTACGAGTAAAAAAACTGGCGTAGCGAATTGCCCGCGCTACGCCGTAGCATGTAGCGCAGACCACGCAGGGAAATAAAGATATTTTTTTATTTCCCTGCCTTTTTTAGCTTGTTTTAGAGTTCTCAAGCTCTTTCATTTTTATGTATTTGAATAATACCAACACTATATGTATCGGGAATTTCTTAGTTTGAAAATTTATTGTTAAGTTCTTTTGTGTTTTTTTAAATTGGACACTTTTTTGACTTGTAACAGTGCATTTTTTTTGATTTTTTGCTATAAATAATTTGAGTTTTGAGAGTTTTGGGCATTGAGCCAGTGCCAAGTTTTCACTTACTAATCTTACGCTAAGCTTGAAAAAAAAAGAGATCATTATTGTCATTATATTTGGTTCCCGGAGAAGGAAAATATCGCGTACCTACCTGAGATTGTCTTCGGAGGTAGGTATGTAATCCACCAATACGGACCGGGCCTCCGTGGTGGATTATGGCATTACCTTTCTCACGAAAGTGAGGGGAGACCCGTGCTCAGCAGCGGGACGATATCGGATGATGATTTTGTATGATGCTCTAATACATATATTTTAATGACGTTGTAATTCATTATTGCCCAAAATGTTAGTGTTTTTTTTTAATTGTAAATAGGCTCGCGTTTGACCACTTTATTTATACATTAAGAAGACATACAGCTAAAGTTACATAGTAATATACAATATTTAACTTTGATAGTGCAAAAAAGACATAGTTGGTTCCAAACCCACCTCATCCAGCACGGCAACCGACCAACGAACCATAACGAACTTCGCCATTATACCCACCAACAACTTCCTATATTCCCGGAACTCAGTTCAATATAAATGTTAATATCCACTGAAAAATACTGCAAGATAAAGTTAACAAGCCACAAATAACGAGCCGGCCACCGACACAATCAATTCAGCGGCACCGTCAGCAATACGAGTAGTTCCCGGCCGATAGCCGTTACACAATAACGGCTATTATAACGGCCATAACGAGCCGTATCGCCGTTTCGTTATCGTTGTGAAAGCACTTCGGCTAGGGCTGTGTTTCTAATAATATTTTGTACTTATCGTTTCAAGTTACGATCGGAAAACATTAGTTGGTAACTCTTTGTGTGAGAGCTTTTTGTTTCGGTTTTCGTTCACGTGTTAAAAGGGTTAGATACATAGCTTTAATTAAAAAAAAGTTATTGGGATAAATATATAATGTTACTTATTTATTTTATTTTATTTTATTTATTTATATAATTAAAACGGTTTAAACCAATTACATTAATTATTTATGTTCGCGCCACTTACATTGGCACTCATAATACCTTCCTACCTTCCTATTCCTATCATTTTTTGGCGACTATCTCTGTCGCTCATATCGTGGTATCCACGAGAAAACTGCTTGCCGCCGCAAGTAGTCTGCGATCGACCCTCGTCCTTCGCGGCTGCCGCTCTCGCCGAATCCAAAGTACTGGATCTGCTGCTCCTCTGCGGTGGTCCACGTGAATTCGACGCGCAAATATAAACAACACCCGCTATAAACCCGCCGCGTAAACGCTCCTTGCCGACACGCACCAACCGCCTAAAATACAGTCCACTACATCGAACGTCATAACATCCTGAAGGAACAAGCAGCTTGGAGACGGACCCGAACCGAGGTGATTGCAGTTGCATGGAGACCAGGTTAGTCGCCAAGTTCCTTTGTACTACTCTTCTACCAGCCATCCTTCCCCCGCCATTGGAGGCGCGCTCAGCCTATACAGCTTAGCTGCCGCGCTAACATATTGTTGGTCCTCCGCCGCCGGATCTTCTCTGGTCCTCCCGCTATTCTCTGGCCCCTCTTAGGCCTCATATAGTCCTCTTTATAACCGCCCGCAATTTTATATTGGTATTTTTACCAACGATAATTTCCTATAATTATCGTGTTCCCGCCCGCAATTACAGTTCAGATAGTACCCTGTACTATCCTACTACGCTCTTATATACTTATTTCGTGTATTCCGCATTCCTAAATAGTAAAAATAACGATTTTTCCGTAATTCTTAATTTTTATTAAAAAGTGAAGGTATTCCTAACGACCGCCCGTGCGTCTCCACGTGGGTATTCAATACGCCGCGCGCGTGGCAGGTAAATGCTGTAGGCAGTTGCAGTAAATTAGGAATTTCATACTTTATCTAGTTTTTTATACTTTGTTAAGATGGCTATGGCTACTCGTTCAAAAGACAAAGATAGTGAAGTATACGAGGACGCAAAAGCGCTCGATACGTTACAGATCGAACGTTTGACCTTGATAGGTAAACGTGACATTATATTTTCCCGCTTACAAGATATTTTTAACCGATCTTTAAAGGCTTTCACTGATGATACTGAGAAGGATTTATTTCTATGTGGAATGATCTCGTTAGACCGCTTACGCTCCGATTTCAATGAAATTGTGAACAAATTAAATGTCACCGAGTTGACTCTCAACGCTTCGTACACGGTAAACTAC
The DNA here is from genome assembly GCA_912999815.1 of Campaea margaritaria. NCBI lineage: Eukaryota > Metazoa > Arthropoda > Insecta > Lepidoptera > Geometridae > Campaea > Campaea margaritaria. Next base: position 7,307,593 of record OU538814.1, read on the forward strand.
CAATCTATAAACGTCTTCGAAGATATGTTTTGCCGTTGTCAGTTTGTTTATAATAAACTTAACCCGCCTTTAAAAACCGCTGATTTCAATGTTGCCCCGCAACGTAAATCCATCAGAATTCCTGAACTCGATTTGATGGTCTTCAATGGAGATCCGATGACCTGGAGGATATTTTATGAGTCATTCAAACGCACGATTCACGAAAATCCCGATCTCACTGATCACGAACGCGTCCAATATTTAATTAATAAATTGTCAGGCCGGGCCCTTGCAGTTTGTTCTGGTATCGTACCTAACGGTGATAATTATCCGATCATATGGCAGACGCTCGTCGATAAGTATAACGACAAACGTAACCTAGCCTCCGCTTATCTTGATCAAATGCTTGATTTTAAATCTTTTAACACCGCGACGAATAAAAACTTAGAATTATTCCTAGATAAATTCTGCACGGCTGTGTCAAGTTTGAAGTCTCTCAAGCTCGATAACGTGTCTGATTTTATTTTACTATCGCTCGCTTTGAAGAAAATAGATTCAAGTACTGCACGGTCGTTTGAAATGCACATGCGAGGTAAATCTATGCCTACATACAATGAACTTTTAAAATTCATCCGCGAACAAAGCAAAATATTGGAACGCACTACGACCGTTTCTCTTAGCCGCAGTGATAACAGGCCGGGTACTGCAAGGTCTACGCAGTCTTTTGCAGCATCATGCGTCACTCACTGTCCGCTTTGCAAACAAGCCGATCACGCTAACTTATATAGATGCCCTGCATTTGATAAGCTTTCTATCGACGACAGGTACACTTTTGTAAAACAAAGCAAAGGTTGCACTAATTGTCTAAGCACTACGCATATAAATACTGCTTGCAATTCTAAATTTAATTGCCGTTATTGTGGATGTAAACATCATTCTATGTTATGCCGCAAAGTATCATCTTCCCGTGAAGACAATCGCCCGTACCCTAGCGCTCCGTCACAGGCGCACGCGCCGCCTCCGCGCGCGCGAACTGGCAACTTCTCCGCCGCCGGGGATCACATGCCGCCTTCGGCATCGCCGCCGCCCGTCGCGGGCTCCGCTAGCGCTCAGCTGACGAACTTACCTACAACTGCTTATCAGTCATCACAACAACAGGTGTCGCTGTGTAATATACGCCCCGCTTCGCAGCCTAATGACACTACTTGTTTACTGGGAACCGTACAAGTTTATGCTACGGATTTAAATGGTCGCCGCCATGTAGTACGCGCCTTAATTGATTCGGCTTCCCAAAGTAACTTTTTAACTTCAAAATGTTGCGCTAAATTAAATTTAAAATGCAATAAGGTGACGAACACCGTTGTTAAAGGGATAGGTTCCGCATCTAACCCAATCAAGGGAGCAGTTTCTGCTACTTTATCTTCCCGCCTAAATGATAATTTTATTGCAATTGACGCCTATGTTATCGACCGCATAACAGACAATTTACCGGCAGTGAAAATTGACGTATCCTGCCTTACATACCTGAACTGCCTGCCTCTGGCAGACGACAGTTTCGCTTCGCCTTCCGAGATCGACATACTTATAGGCGCGCCGCTCTTTTCTGAAATATTGCTATCAGGCCGCGCCGCTGGTCCGCCTGGTACTCCAACCGCTTTTGAAACCATTTTTGGTTTTATCGTAATCGGGACCGCTCCCGTTACTCCCGCTCATGTTACTCCCGCTCATGTTACGCCCGCTCATATTGAAACCGTTGTTTCTATCACTGACCCCTTGGTTGAAGATAGATGCCGCTCTCATATTTCCCTCTGTACCTTTACGGAAGGACCACGTTTAGATAATCTTGTCCAACGCTTCTGGCAGCTTGAAGAGGTGCAATGCACGCCGACTTTGAGCCCAGACGCTATAGAATGTGAACGCATTTTTACAAATAACGTTTCCCGCGATCCTACGGGACGCTATTCTGTAGCGTTGCCTTTCTCCCGCGATCCCGCGACCTCTCTGGGTAATTCTTACCCTATCGCTAAAAAACGCTTCATGTATCTCGAACGTAAGCTCGCCGCGACACCTGCTCTGCGCTTAGAGTACGATGCTATAATCAAAGAGTACATTCAGAAGGGTTACATTTCACTGATCGACAATGATAGTCCTTTTACTGGATATTACGTGCCACACCACGCCATTGCGAGACTACAAAAAACAACAACTCGATGGCGTATGGTGATGGACGCCGGTGCTGAAACTGACTCAGGCCTCTCCTTGAATCAAGTTTTATATACCGGGGATAATTTACAAAACGATCTTTTTACAATCCTCTTGGATTTCCGCCACTACCCAATCGCTTTTACATCCGATATTAAACAGATGTACCTACAAATTTTGATAAATAAGGACCACCGCAAATATCAAAAACTCCTGTATCGATTCGATCCCGTTTTTCCGCTTGATACCTACCAATTCAACCGCGTTTGTTTTGGTCTACGTAGCAGTCCGTTCCTTGCGATGCGAGTGTTGCGACAGCTGTGCGCCGCCGACGGTGCCCGCTTCCCACTCGCAGCATCTCTTATCAGCGACAACACATACATGGACGTCGTGTGCTACTCCATGCCTACTCTGTCTGCTTGTTTACAACTCAGAGACGATCTCCGCGAGTCGCTCAAGGCCGGGGGCTTCGATCTCGTCAAATGGGCTAGTAACTCACCCGCGCTCCTTGACTCCCTTCCCATCTCTGCGTTAACGGAATGCGTTAAAAATGCGAAAAATGCGTTAACGGATCTTTTAAATTCCGACGAATATAAGAAGTCTATCTCAGATGAGTTATCAGCTAATCGCATACACTGGAAATTCAATCCACCGCGAAGTCCTCACTTCGGGGGGAATTATGAAATATATGTGAAAGCGTTTAAAAGTCATCTTCATAAGACGATCGGTTCACAGTTACTCACCTATGAGGAAATGTTAACCGTACTCAAACAGATAGAATGCGTTATCAATTCTCGTCCTGTAACGTTATTGAGCGAAGATCCGTCTGAGCCGACCGCGCTGAGTGCTTCACATTTCTTAATGACCGCACCGCTGAAGCATTTGCCCGCTTGCACGGTTCCCGATGAACCTGGACACTTATTGAAACGGTACGCTTTATTGGATCAAATGGTACAATCATTTTCCAAACGGTGGAAGTTGGAATATCTTCACTTACTTCAATCTAGAGGAAAATGGAATACACCTTTGAATCCCATTACAATAGGTTCTATTGTTCTTATTATCACTGATAATATTCCCCCGCTATCCTGGCCTCTCGGCGTCGTCGTGGCCACTCATGTCGGCGGCGATGGCATCTGTCGAGTAGCGTCAGTAAAAACGGCGACCGGCGTCTACCAGAGACCCGTCGTCCGTTTATGTATCTTACCTACCCAATAATTTAACCCCTTGCTCCCCGGTCAACCGCTATGTTATATTTAACCCGTTGACCGCTTTAGAGTTTAACTCTTATTTTTATTTTTTTTATTTCCCGCTTTCTTTTAAAAACCAATGGTTTTTAGGCCGGGGGCAAATGTTCGCGCCACTTACATTGGCACTCATAATACCTTCCTACCTTCCTATTCCTATCATTTTTTGGCGACTATCTCTGTCGCTCATATCGTGGTATCCACGAGAAAACTGCTTGCCGCCGCAAGTAGTCTGCGATCGACCCTCGTCCTTCGCGGCTGCCGCTCTCGCCGAATCCAAAGTACTGGATCTGCTGCTCCTCTGCGGTGGTCCACGTGAATTCGACGCGCAAATATAAACAACACCCGCTATAAACCCGCCGCGTAAACGCTCCTTGCCGACACGCACCAACCGCCTAAAATACAGTCCACTACATCGAACGTCATAACATCCTGAAGGAACAAGCAGCTTGGAGACGGACCCGAACCGAGGTGATTGCAGTTGCATGGAGACCAGGTTAGTCGCCAAGTTCCTTTGTACTACTCTTCTACCAGCCATCCTTCCCCCGCCATTGGAGGCGCGCTCAGCCTATACAGCTTAGCTGCCGCGCTAACAATTTACATATAAGAGTAATATACACTACACAATTTCACACAATAATTCATTCCTGTAAAGAACCGGACGTTCACATCACTATACAATACGAATTAATGGATATTATTATGTTCATACATTTAAAAAACACTGAAAAAAGAACCAAATAAAAACTATAATTATTATGTGATAATACATCTATTTCCATTACCGCAAATAACATTACCGAACTCGTGCTTTAACCCATCACACGTCGCACGTTAACAAAGTAAAAAAAAAAAATTAAATTAGAAATAGAATCTTTTGTTATCTTTCGTTTGACCGGCTTGACACTCGCAGGATTAAAAACCACTAAACAGAAAGTGCATGACATAAAACGTTATCACTAATTATCTCCTAAATTCCAAAGTGCAGAAGCTCATTATCAGCCCGTCCCCGTCCCGTCCCGTCCCCGTCCCGTCCCGTCCCCGTTCGATCGTTCCATCTGCGGCTATAAAAACGTCTGGGGCTAATTGTATGACGTTATGGTAATGCGATTGGCTCCCGCTGAATTATAACTAGCCCCTGTATTGGGGCGCTTTGGGGGAAGGTTTTTGTCCGATTTTCCATTAATGCAAAGGCTTTCTGGCGGTGTTTATATTCGTAGCTACGGAGCCGAATCGTAGCACTTTATTTATTCGTATCCGTGGCGTAGAGTTTCGTAGCACATCCGGACACACCAAACAAATAATTATATTGACATTTCACACATACAAATGACGTATACGTTCATCATCATCATCAACCCATAACGTCCCACTGCTGGGCACGGGTCTCCCCTCACTTTCGTGAGGAGGGTTAGGCCATAATCCACCACGGGGGCCCGATCCGGATTGGTGGATAAGATACCTACCTCCGAAATAATTCTCGGGTAGGCATGTGGGTTTCCTCACGATGTTTTTTTTCACCGAAAAGCGAGTGATAATTACGTAGATATGTTTTACAAAAACACATTGGTACGTGCCTGCACTGGGATTTGAACTCACCACCTTCTGATTGGAAGGCGGACGTTCTCCCACTAGGCTACCACCGCTTTTAGATTTCCTACAGGGTTGTTAGTAGAGGTGCGAAGAAGTGATTGCAGGGTAAGAGTTTCCATTCTGTATCATAATATATTTCTGCTGTGACTTTGGTGTAGCTAAAAATACAAAATACTATATTAAACACCAATTTAAAAGTCACAATATTCTCCACAAAAATGAAAAAACTAATTCTAAAGTACATGGAGTGGATTTATCGGTAAAAGCGATATTTTCTAGTCAACCTTTAATTGGAAAGAAATAACGAAGCATCTGGGTGGTAACAACGTACTATTTTCTTATTCCATGCAGTTCATTTTAAGGCCTTAAACTGAACGGCCTAGATTGCCACCACACACCCATAAATGACAAACGTGACGTGACGTCACTCAAAAATTAACTGAAGAGAATGAGAGAGAAAGAGAATGAGATGGAGCTATATAAACTCCCATAAATGCAAACAAATTGTTCCGATCTCTTTGGATAAATGTCTCTGGTCGACTTGTGAACGCTGAGCGATATTGGCGGTGACAGTTAGCATGGATTTAACTGTTCCTGTCGCTGAGCTATTTCGGAGATGTTCCGTCGCTGATAACAGATGAAACTAACATAAAGTCATTGAGGTGAACAAGTAACATGTGTTTGCGGAAAGTAAAGTTGAATGGGTTTAAAATTTTAGAATTCTATTCTAGTTAAAAATTCTAAATATAGAAATATCCTCACTCGGGGAGGCTTCTGTCTTGAATTTCATTTAACATACATTTAACGTACATAGGGAATCCTAGTGCTTATTAACATTTTCTTCCAGCTAACCTTTGTGCTATTTAAAGCATTTAATTATATTTTCCTATTTACTTTAAAAGCCCCAACGCTTAATTTTGAAGAGCTCCAAAAAGGCTACATTCCAAATAACGGGCGTAAGCTCCAGAATCCTTTAACGTCTCATCGCGAGGCCGCCATCTTGGCGTAATCCCTCGGATTTGGAGCAACCCCTCATCGCGAAACTCACCCAAGTTCGCACGAACGTACACCCCGTATATACTCCGAGATACTTTTTTATATCAACACTAGCTGCGCCCTGCGGTTTCACCCGCGCAATTCGCTTAATAAGTTCTTCTCTATTTTTCTGTGTATACTTTTAGAACATCTGTTTTTTATTTTCTTACTATAATGTGGAGGCTTGTAAATGACATTTCTTAGTTTTTTTTTAAGTCATTTTCTTTGTAATGACAACTGTACGCCCCCATAACAAAAAAAAAAATTAAATAATTCCAGTATTGTTTTTTTGTGTACAATAAAGAGTTTTCTATTCTAATCTATTCTACCATATAGAAACATACACTTTCGAATTGTTCCTTCCATAAAATTTTCACCCTGAGAATTACAAACATAACAAAAAAACACATCTAAAAGGGGCTGGACCGATTTAGATGATTTTTTGGAGTTTTTGCGAGACTGACGGACGAAGATTCATTTTTATATATTTAAATAGGTTATGTACGTCAATAGCTGGAGGAACAAAGAAATGTTGTGAACCTCCTGAAATTGTGTAAATGTAATAACTTGATTTTTCATTGCTTCTTTGAGCCGGCGGCGGCGGTGGTATTACTTATGTGGAAATTGGTATTTTTAACGATAAAAAACATGTGTTAGACTTCTAAGTATAAAAAACAAGGGAGTCTTACAGTGGTCGCATGCTTTTTTTGTATTTGACTAAGTGACGAGTTGAGCAAATTGTTCACGTGATGGTAAGAGCTATGCCCATAAGAGTTACAGTGCCACCCAGTAGTTTGCATTGCACAATCTTACGCGCCACTGCACTGCGCTCGTCACCCTGAGACATTGGCTCTAAAGCCTCATTGCCCAGTAATTTCGTCAGGAATAGCGATGTCTAAAAATAAGACACCAGAGCAAACTTAAGATTTTAACCTGAAAATAAAAATTCAGGTAATATTTGCACGTAATTAATAATTACAGTACGTGAAACACATGTACACATAAACACACACACAGTAAACATATGTACGTGATTATCACTCGCTTTTCGGTGAAGGAAAACATCGTGAGGAAACCCACATACCTACCCGAGAATTATTTCGGAGGTATGTATGTTATCCACCAATCTGGACAGGGCCCCCGAGGTGGATTATGGCCTAACCCTCCTCACGAAAGTGAGGGGAGACCCGTGCCCAGCAGTGGGACGTTGTGGGTTGATGATGATGATGATGAATAATTACAGTAAGTTTTCTATTTAATAACAAATCATTTTTAACAATTTTTTTTATGACTTTGACATTTCCTACGCGTGTGTTAGCGAATAAATTCAAAAGTGATATTTTTTTTATAAAATACGGTCGTGAATGCGTGGTATTCTTGTTGGGTTATCCACCTAACTTCAAACACAGTTTGAAAACGATTTCCACTTCGCTCACTCTTTATATGTATTTTAATCAAACAACATTGTATTTACCGCACGCTGGAAAGGTATTCATATAATTTTCCCTGTCTTCATTTCTCTAGGCGGATGCCGCCACCATTCTCGCCTTTTGCTCGCGATATCAACCGCTTCATAATAATATTATTTGTCCCAATTACGAACGCCAAACATTGTAACCCGGAAAAACAATCACGAGTGCACCCCAACCCTTAAAAACCCCCTCTGTCATCTCTAGATAATGACTCAATGACAAAGGAATTCAAATGGAGTCATTGTAGGGGTCGCTCGTAAAATCAGCGAGGTTTAAACCAGCCCCCGGGACTCAGGGGGGGGGGGGGGGTCAGATCGGATAAAAATTAACTCGCCGGTGACCTCGGTTACGGAAGGGTGATTAGGGAAATCGAGTGGCGACTGGTTGCTTTTTAATTTTTCAAGGTCGTCAGATGACGTTTTGAAAAAATAAATCCCATTTGAGGAAGCTTCTTCTTCTTCTTGGTTAAATATATCTAAAGGTTGCTGGTAAATAGTTTTTTTTTTAAAGTAGCATTGTTAAGAAGAATCGCCTACCAAGCAATAGTGTACAAAATATATGACACCTCTTCGAAGTGGATAGCTACTAGTATATACATATATATATAGTACATATATATTATGTGTAGGTATGTCTCATTAATTAATTGGTTTATTAATGAAACCAGAAGTGTGAATAAAAGTGACTGGGGGATAAAATAAGATATCCAGAAATCCAGATCAAAGTCAATTAGTCCCCTAAGCGATCAAAGGTTGTGCAACAGTCGCACAGCGATCGCTGTTTACACAATCCCCCGGCGCGCGGCGCAGTGTGCGCTATCTCGAGCTGCGAGTTTTTACCCGCACTGATAATTAACCGCTTCGGATCGGCGGCTATTAATTTCAGTCGAGGAGGAGATTAAGGATTTTATACTTTCAGCTGTAAAAGAAAGCCGTAATTCTGGCCGTAAAATATAACTTAGCCGTGGAACTAAGTTAATTTACTCTATTAAGGGCCGACGGTTAGATCGTAGTTAAATTAACTAATGTTTAGGGAGAAGGTCACATGAACGTTGACTCCTACTATATTTCGGGAAAACAGTGTTAGTAAAAATAACATTCGTCATCATCATCATTAACAACCCATAGCGTCCCACTGCTAAACACCGGTCTCCCCTCACTTTCGTGAGGAGGGTTAGGCCATAATCCACCACGGGGGCTCGGTCCTGATTGGTGGATAACATACCTACCTCCGAAATAATTTTCGGGTAGAATAGAATAGAATAGAAAACTCTTTATTGTACACCAGAAACAAAAATAAACACAGTACAGAAAAATAAGGTAGCTATGTAATAATATTGTTTAGAGTAAAATTGAGAGGCCTAATTGCTAAGAGCGACCTCTTCCAGACAACCTTAAGAATACTAAGGATAGAGAGGAGCTGAAATAAAAATTTTGTATGTATGTCAAGTAAATTTCTAATAATCAAATAAACAACAATTAAGGCACTAATCAAGAATTAACTCTATAGTTATTTGGATATATTCCCAACGGGCCCACTAATTAGCCCACCTGTGGGGGAGCCGGGAATTGTTTTGATTAGTTTTTACCAAATTCCTAGTCACCCGTCTAACATTCTAAATGCAGACTCTGGAAATTTGGTTAAAAAAATCGACACGAAATAAAGGTAAAACCAAATAATGTAATAAAAATTATAAATTTCCAAAGAGTAAAACTATTATAAAGCGAGTTATGATAATTCTTGTTATCAAAATGAGAGAATACCGAACCGGCACGAGTTAATATCGCGGCACACGTCCCGTCGGCTGACGAACTAAACTTTAGTCATTAAGCCACGCCACCACACCCCGGACATTCCATACAAAAAACGGTATCGACATCCCACACATATGAATGACATTTGTACACGCGCCAAATGCATGTGTTACTCAAAGATACAACACGACTGCAAAAGAGACCCGCTAGTATAAAGGTACAGTACCTGGATTTTTTTTTTATGAATTTTTCGAAAAATGATTCCTAGCTAGATCGATTTATCGCCCCCGAAACCCCCTATATACTAAATTTCATGAAAATCGTTGGAGCCGATTCCGAGATTCCAATTATATATATATATATATATATATAATAATAACCTGTTTGTCTTCTGTTATTTGCGCGTGTAACATTGACTGACCTCCCAATTTCCCTCCAGATTGCGGGTGGGGTGCGGAAAGCGGGTCGCGGCGGGTGGAGCGTCCATTCTGTGTGTGTTCTATATGTGTTCTATGACGCTACACAAACGCGGCTCTGGTCCTAGTCTCATCGTATTTGCTATCTGCCTACTTTAAGTGGTTATCTGCGAGGAATACAGATATGTGAGATGTGACTGTAGTCTGGAAATCCGTTAAATATATGCCTAAGTTTTCAGAAAAGCGAATACTACGTATTTTCTTCTTAAGCTTGTATTTCTTCGTGCGTTAATGTGGGTAAAATACTTCTTAACATAGGCAATATGATAAGAAGCACGGTTCCTTTTTAACCGAAATATAAAAAAGAAGAATGTTCTCAATTCGGTTGTAATTTCTTTTAAGTTTGGTCCTCAGAACTCCGTCATTTGTAAATAGATTTGGATAATTCTTATTTTATTTGATAGGATATTATTTCTAATTGATTACATACAAATTTCATCAAAATCAGCTTAGCGGTTTGGTTTTTCAATTAAAATAATTGAAAAAATGTGTTATTTAAGTACACGAAACTGCGTATTTGTGTTCGTTTTGTTTTTGTAAAAATTTCTATTTCTTTTTGAGGTATGGAAACCTATAAGCTTTCAACTTTTTTGGCAGTAAGAGTGAGTTATCTATTTGTAACGCTATAGATGGAGGTACAGTACATCTGTGCAGTAGCGAGCCGCTAGCGGCAGTTTTTCTCCGGGTCCGAACTCCCTGATATCATCTGGCGGATGATTTATATAACTCGGCAAAAACTTGGAAGAGCGGTCCCTTCTGCGACGCAGGGGTGCCAGCATTTAAAAGTTTTGCTCAAGGAATTATTTAACTGAATCTTGTGTTTAACTTTTTGAGTGTTGATGCTTAGGAAGATTTGGACGTCCACTTCCTCGTTAAGATAAGAGATAAGAGTTGATTTTTTGGAATTATCTCACAGAGTTTGTGGTGTTTTGTAAATTATGAAATAGAATTACTGAATGGAAATAAATTATTTGTGCAGTTAATTTTTTTTTATTCGTGTACTCGTGTAGGCTCGCGTTTGACCACTATGTCAGCTGATGGTAAGTGGCAATGCAGTCTACGTTGGTACAGGTAACCTATTCACAGACTCCTAGGCATAATCAAATTTAAAATACTACTTTATTCAAAATAGCATAGAATAGAAAACTGTTTATTGTACACCAGAAACAAAAATAAACACAGTACAGAAAAATAGCAAAAATAACACAATAGCATAATTCTCAGTAACTCTTTAATATTTTTTTTTTGTCATGTTAACATTTTATAGGCAAAATAAATGACAGCATAGCACGCGCAATACTATGCTTTGCTTCGCAGGGGTTCAACCACAAATAGCCCAAATCTGTGCAAATTATGGTTGAAACATCAGCACAAAAGAAAAAGATACTTTTGAACGACGCGGCAACCCTGCTCAAGTCATGTCCACCCTGATAACTGATGAATCCCCCACGCACACACACACATGTAACTACACGTTCTTAACTAGATACACATGTGTGTGTTACTGTAGGTACGTACTCTGTGTATGTGCAGTGGGAAGGAAACTTTTGGAAATGTAACTCAGCAAATTGTGAAATAAGGGTCTTCGCAGACAGAAGGCACAATCACGTTTTCTCGTTTGCCAGCGCAGATTGTCGACAAACGTACTGGTATGCGGGAAGCTGCAGAAGACTGTTTAAAAGAATTGAATTAATCAAACTTACATTTTAGAATCATAGATAGATAGATAGATAGATAAACTCTTTATTGAAACACCACAGAACAAAGAAAACTCAAAAAAAATCATCATCATCATCAATCCATATCGTGCCACTGCTGGGCATAAAACCCTCACCACGAACGGTAAAATCCACCCAATTTAAGGCCTTAAACTGAACTGCCCTGCTAACTGTCACCACCAATATCGCTCAGCGTTCATAAGTCGACCAGAGACATTTATCCAAAGAGATCGGAACAATTTGTTAGCATTTATAGGAGTTTATATAGCTCCATCTCATTCTCTTTCTCTCTCATTCTCTTCAGTAAATTTTTGAGTGACGTCACATCACGTTTGTCATTTATGAATGTGTGGTGCCAATCTAGGCCGTTACGCCAAACGCTGGAACACATAACCACCCTTTGTATGCGAAGACACTTAGGGGTATATTTCCCCTCAATTGTAGGTGCAGCTAACTTTGTAAAAACTGTCAGTGGAGGGGAAGAGATTGGGGCAGTGTTCGCAGTTGGTGAAACAACAATTTATGATACGAACAAACAGACCGAGAAACGATGTAGTCACGGTGGCTATGCATACACTTATAAAAAAAACCAGGATTTTTTTAAGTGGTTGTGGCCTAGTGGGAGAACGCCCGCCTTCCAAGTAGATGGTCATGAGTTCAAATCCCAGTGCGGGCACGTACCAATGTGTTTCTGTAAAAAATATGTACGTAATTATCACTCGTTTTTCGGTGAAGGAAAACATCGTGAGGAAACCAACATACTAACCCGATAATTATTTCGGAGGTAGGTATGTTAGCTATCAATCCGGACCGGGCCACCATGGTGGATTACCACCTAAATTTAAAAATCTGAGACAAATCTTTCACTTTAATTTGGTATCGAAGATATTCGTCACGATAGAATGTGTTTAACCATCGCGACTCAAAACCTTTCTATCTGTATCCAAACATTGAAGGCTCAACAAAGTCCTCTCTAAGTCTATACAGGAGCGTCCGCGTCCCGCTCCCACTTGACCCGTCACTCGATCGCGTCCCGCATGTGCGGGTTTGTTCCGCTCGCTTGGAGTGCCACAGAGGGACGCATAGTGCCGTGCCGGCTAGTGCGGACGAGGACCCCCGAGTACTTTGTAGAAGAAAAACGTTCACTAAAGTGTTCATATACGTAGGTTATACAAGATATTAAGCGGGTTGATATATTATTTCCCGTATGCAAAGTTATTACGAATTCAAAATGAAACCATAGTATCTTACTCATTATTTTCATAATCATCCCCATACCGGCTCACTCATAAGGAGGGTAAGGCCTTAATATTTGTGAAATGAATGTAAAATGAATTAAAATAAATCCACCGCGGGGGCCCGGTCTGGATTTGTGGATATTATGCACATATCTCTGAAATAATTCTCGGGTAGGGATGTGAATTTTTTTGCGATGTTTTCCGTCACAGAAAAGTGGGTGAAAATTATGTACATATGTTTTTACAAGAAACACGTGGCGCCGGCACTGGGATTTGAACTCACGACTAGTAGGTACTTAAAGCATGAGATTTAAGTGTTTTGCTTTTTTGGCTACTTACAATAAATGATTGGATTTTTGTTATGGATAGAAACGGCACAAACATTTCTTAAAATAGGAATTCATGTTTTTTAGAATTTGGATTATTATAGTCGAACGTCCATCATTGTATAGAGCGACATGTAAAGCAGATTGTCAATTCGAAACTTCTTAGGTTTCCATATCAGAGGAACAATACTGAACACGATTGCCAGGTGGCACCGGAGGCAGGCGCAAAGTCAGTCGCTCTATATCATAAAAAAAGTCATAAAATATTGTAATTCGGCCTCCGTGGCAAAGTGGGTGATGAGCCGACTGAAAAACATGAGGCGGGTTAGATTCCCGCACCGGGCAAAGATTTGTGCGAACTACAGGCTGTATATCCAGGGGGGGGGGGGGGGGGGGAACTACGTATTTATTATTATACACACTCATAAATAACAAACGTGACGTGACGTCACTCAAAAATAAACTTAAGAGAATGAGAGAAAAAGAGAATGAGATGGAGCTATATAAACTCCCATAAATGCAAACAAATGCCGAAGCCAATTTAAGACAGTTCAATATCAAGATTAACTAAACGCTAGTCACAAAAAGCAGTGTGCAGACGCTCGGCTCCCACTGGTGGCTCGCGCCGCGCCGCGCCGCGCCGCGCCTGGTTTCTCTCTACGTACGTGTGACCTACATTCTAAATGAATTTGCTCTGACTCGGTGCTTTATACTGCTTTGTACGGGAGACGTGCGCGTCCTGTCTGCTCCGGCCTTTATTTAGGTGTTTGAGATACTTGGGAGATTGCTTTTCTTCATTTAGAACGTTTTTGATTGTATTTAGGGATGGGTATTTTTTTGAAGTAAAACTTCTTAGGCTTGACTTGGGGAGTAAGCTAGTGAGTGCGTGACGAGAGACGTTACGAAAAGTGTGATCGGGCGAGGCGAACGGAAGTTGAGAGGGAGATATAAGTAAGTGAAGATAGAATGATAGAGAGAGTTACGTTTCGTATATTTTTTTGAAATATCTTTTATGATTTTTTTTTCAAAATGTTATTTTTAAATAATTTTTTTGTTGAAGTTTTATTTCTAATATGTGTCCCAGCACATATTTAGTTTTTTTTTTATATTTTAAGGCATTTTGTGACATCCAGTAAACCGCCCTCGACCAAAATAGTGGAGCGTATTCCGAACTTTATCTCACACTTTGAGATATTCCCAGTATCGCATCAGTATAAAATACGGAAAAATTCAAATTTGGTCAAAGCTTAAGCCAAAAATCTGAAGAAGAGAAGGCAAGCAAGAGAAGAAGAAGGCAACGATGAAATTTGACTAACTACCATTACAGTCTAATAAATGATGTATTGTTTACACTGTAATATCACCGATACACCCGAACGAGGAAATCCGAAAAAAAGGCGACGTTTAAAGATAAAACATAATAAAGTTGATTCGGTTAATTTGTAGAATAAATCCCCTTTGTGACGCAGAAACAAATTAAAACAAATAAAGTTTCAACTTTATTCCGATATGAATAACAACCATTAAAGTTTCCAAACTCTAATATATAGTAGACAAACTATAAAGTTCCGCCGTGAGTCATCGTGGGAACTTGCCATAATATTATGCGTCACTTCGGAAGGCGAAATACCACAGAAGTATTACTGAAGCAAATGGAATCCATACTAAATAGCCAATAATTGTTCACTTGTTTTGTCCACCAAACCGTCCACAAAGGTTTTACGCCAGGACATAATTTATTAGCCAATTGACAACCCTAAAATTTCCTGACCAAATCCCGTGGACCATACTTTGTATAATAAAAACCATGAGAAGTTTTCTGTTTCAGTCACTCTCGTTTACGCTGTATTACTAGAAGTGAATAAGAGAGCTGTGAGACAGCTATTGCTTTTTATCTTCCTTCCATAGTTTGTTCTTACTGTGAAGGAAATATCGTCGCTTGTGTTAGCTGGCACGCTCCCACGTACCTCACACGTGTGGACGCATGTACGGGTTAATTGCAAGGATACTATGTAGCTTAGTTTGCGTTAGTGTCATTAAATTAAATTAAATAACATGTCACAATCGCATCCATAGATCCTGACCTAACTAGCATTCATACTATTGTAACCTTTAGAGCCACACGTAACGTTTATGTGAAATATCTCCACCCCCCCACTCTCGCTAATGCAAAGCAAAACCAGTGCAAGCTAGTTAAGCAGCAGCACAAAGCGCATTCAACCGGAACCGGAACTCATAACTCAGCCGAGCACGCCCGAATGTTCGCGAACGTGATACAGCTCAGGCCTGAATACTACACTTGAATCACCCTGTATATCTTGATGTTAAGGTAAAAATCTATAGTCAAAAGTACTTTAATTAAAAAAGCTAATTAAAAAGTTAATGTCTGTATTAATGACGAAGATGTATGGAGTCACACTGCGCTTGCCTCCTGGCGACTGCATACCCAGCTAGTTTTGGTAACTTCCACGTTTTAGACATTGAACATTATAATTATACAATAAACAAATAAATAACATTACAGATTGAAGTTATTAGCCAACGAGTTTCTTTCTGTTCTTCTTGGCGGGATGTATTAAATCCCAAGCAGTAGTGTGCAAACATTACTGTGTTCCAGTTTGAAGGGTACTGTTTCCAGCGAAACTACTGGGCATACGAGACTTTATAACCGACGTCTCAGGGTGACAAGCGCAGTGCAGCAGGAATTGCAAATTCTGGGTGGCACTGTTACTATTATGGGCAGGCGTAGCGCTTACCATCAGGCGAACGACTTGGTCGTCTCGTCACACAGTCATTTAAAAAAAATAACTCGTCACTATCTCGGACGTAGATCCTGACCCCTAACTAGATTCCCTGTATTTATGGAATTAGGAAATCCGAGGACCTTGCTCCCACCAACACCCAGAGCAAATACATACTGTAGGCATATATGTAGATAGGTAGTGCTAGCTATCGGTAGTCGTGAAGGCGACAATCCCTCACTACTCGTGGCCACAAAGCGACATTTCGTCCGATATTGGATCCCGAATCGCCGCCGGAGCGAGAGACTCCGAATTCAAACAAATATTTCCCACGAATATGTGCCATTTTATTGTATTACTCACCAGATTTCGTTCGTGCGTAACACAGATCAACGCAGCGCGGCGCGCGGCGTGCAGCATGTCCTTTCTCAGACTCTAGACTATCTCTTTACCAAATTTCATTTAACACCTTCACTGCTGAAATCACAACTGTCGTGGTTTTCATAACTTGCCACGAGTACGGCCAAATACAACTGTTGTGTTTGTTGTATGGGAAAACACTATCGAGTGTGCAGAGCTGCACCTGTGGCTAGACAAGAAAATCGGCTCAGCTGTGAAAGTGTTAAATCGGTTCAGTAGTTTAGGCGTGAAAGCGTAACAGACAGACAGGCCGACAGACGGAGTTACTTTCGAATTTATAATAATTAAGTAGGGATTTACTTGAGTAAAACTTCGTTATGAGGCGTCGAGTGAGGTCACGCCGCGAGCCGCGCCTCTCTGGTCTGGCTTGCCGCTAAGCTGCACAAAAGAGACAAAGGACTTGGCGCTTATCTTTTGTGTTATAAAGATAAATCCCAGCTCTTTGTGTGGATACAGTGTATTGTTGAGGTTCAACAAAAACATAAAGCTCCAGTAAGTTTATGTGAGCTTTCTAGTTTCAAATTAAAAGTGGCTGTACTTAACAAAAATATGCTGAAATTTTCGAGTGGTGTAGATTCTGGCCTTCGAAACGTCTATTTGTACACTGAAAATATTGTAATGTATGTTAATGTAGCTACTCATTTATATGCTGGTATTTAACCTTCCGATTTTTATGGTAGTACTAGCTGCGGCCCGCGGTTTCACTCGCGTTGAATACAATCCCACAAGGACCGTTAATTTTTACGCGATATAAAGTAACGTATGTTTTAATCCAGATAATAAACTATTCGTGTGCCGAATTTCATGTAAAACCGTTCAGTAATTATTGCGTGAAAGAGTAATAAACATCCACTCATCCATCCACACAAACTTTCATATCTATAACATTAGTAGGATAGGATAGGATAGAATTATCATAAAATTAAAGCCATCCCAAGGCACGTATTATAATAATTCTATCCAAGGGAAAAGAGGTCATATACTTACTGTTATAGAGCTCAACAACCAACAGTTATTTAGTGAAATGCAATTGGGTTCACAATAAATCCTGCGTCTAATGTATCGAGGTAAAACTTTTTCAATATATCCGTAGTCCGTTCATTGTGCAAGTCTATAGACATAGCTTTTCTAATTTTGCAGAAACTTTCGGAGTTCCGTCGCTTCGATTCCACGCATCGTCGACTCCTTACGCACTCTTAGTGAAATTAATTTTATTAAATATCCCATCCTCAACCCAAAATGATCCTTACGACTACAGCTTAAAGCCTCATCTTACACGAGAATTACGTTGTATTGAAATTCACGACACAAAGTACCCTGACTTAATGTCTCGTAGGAAGGAAATAAAAAGTCTATTAATTTTTATATCGTTTATTTTCCGGTATACGAGTTTCCATAAACACATTGCGATGGATATATGGATTCTGTACATTTAATATCAAAGTAAACAATAAAATGTATATCTTTAATGTAAATATATATTCTATTTAAATAATTATATTGGCACCTTCATGCGATGCTTAAATGCATCGAGAGTGGACGCTATGAAAACTCGGTGAGAATGAAGTGACGTCGGTCGCGGCCTGCCTTCTAAAGATCGCTCGTTACTTTCGAGTTTCGGAAATCGATTCGGAAGCAATTCCGATTTTGTATCCAGATAGGAAGCGGTGTCGACCGGCGCCGGACGCGACCAACATGTCATCGATATATACCAGAAGAGAGGTGCGGGGGCCGCGGCGCACTACACGTCTAAAAAGGGGGAAAATGTGCAAAAGGGAAAAATTTTCAATCTGAAATACACATACAATTCAATTTCTTTATCTAATAATGAATATGAATTATTATATAAACTTGAATTTAAAAGATTTCAATTTTGCAATAGGACCTGCAGGAATCCAGGAGGAAGAACGATAGAGGACAAGGTGACAGGAGAAGAGAGAAGGGGTCTAAGTAGCTCCTTATCTATCTAACATTCCGCAATGGACGGATCAACCACGTTTCCAGGTACAACATAACTCTGTTCACATTAAAAACATCCAATTGACGAATTCAGACACGGTACAAAAATACATCTCACTACGACCTAACTAAACTAAGTGATTAAATTCTTTGACGATATAATTAACATTTATGAATACCGGCCCGCGACGCGCCCGCGCCTCGTGTGATATCACAATTCTTAACAACAATGACTGCATTGCTACGTTTCACAAACACAACGCGTACTAGGACTTTGACCTCCGAGTGGACCCGCTACAAAACGAGCCAGAGGACGACCCAGGAAACGCTCGAAAGATTGTGTCAAAGATGAGGTGAATGGGCAAGATAACATCGTGGAGACGGGAGGTGAGAGACAGACCAATGAGGAGAGAGCTCGTGGAGAAGGCTGAGACTCACAAAGAGTTCTAGCGCCACAAGAAGTAGAGTAAGATTAGGACTTTGTGGAAAATGTTAAGGGGCGTTTTATTTTAGAGAACATTTTGATTTGTTAAAAGAAATTCCACGAGATGAAGATGAAATAGAAGTGAAAGTTGAAATGGTGGCTGATACTGAATATTAACACCGTAAAGAATTGAATGAGGATAAAGTTGAAGAAAATGTTTGATAAGCTTGTTTCGTCCAAGCCCTAGTACGTAGTAGTTACAATTAACCAATCATGAAATTACACAATGAAGAGAGCGAATGAAATAAAACTTAATCTAATACAAAACTAACCACCGATAACATTAACATTGAAACATTCGATAGAAATTCACACTTACGACTACGAGATTGTTGCAAAAATTGTGGTAGCAAACATTTGTCGTCCATACAAAACTGTTCCCGGCCTAAACGGGCGTCTAAAATTGACATCGAATTTACACGATTTCGTTTAAGCTATGATACATTACGTTTTATTTAAGAATTTGACATCTATATAAAATATATTGGATATTACGCTAGCGAATTGATTAACGCGGAACAGTTGACATTCATTCAGTTTGAACGGTTTGACATCCGTGCAGCTCGGAACGGCGCCGTTTGTGTGTGTGGCTCGCGTCGGACGTTTCAGTTCATCGATTAGATCTAATGAGTGAATGTGAACTGTTCCTATAGACAGCCTAACACGAGCACTGACATTCTCATAATTCCTAAATTTATCATATCTTTGGTGTTTACAATGCACTAATTTCCACATCCCATAAATACCTATACATAATAACATAAACAAAATTTTCAATCCATGATTCAATATAAGAAACTCTATTATTTCAATAATATCAACAATTTGGCACATTAGCTTCCTGTTTCTAAATTACGTTGAAACAAAATGTATAATGAACGAGGAAGAGAAAAACGAAATGAGGGGTTAGAAGAAAGATTAGGCCTAATAATAAACCTATTCGCTGCGACCTGATGATGCTCGACATGAACTTACATTAGCATCGGAAAGTAATTCGAAAAGTATATCGGTCGAGGTACCTTACATAGTAACAGTATTACTCGTGACGCCACTAAGACATTCTATTCATATACTCGACATGACATGGACATGGCTCGATTCGTTTGGAGATCTGGTGCATGATGTATTAATGTTGATACCAGATCGCAGCGAAGCAGTTCACATAGAAGTTAAAGATAAGAGTACACTAGAGTAGGTAACAAATGATTACAGCGATACAATAGACACTACAGAGACTAGAGTAAAGAGATTCGTATCGTATGACGTAGTAACTATAATAGAACGGAGAGTCTACGGATCCGTTTTGGACGTTTCAATAAGTTCTGTCATCACATTCCTAGAGGAGTGAGTGAATCTCCAGAGTGAGCACTTACAAAAGAACATTCAGAAAATTTTAAAATAAATTAAATCTTCGTTGTATCTAATATCAGTCTATGACATAGCAAAAACGTTTGTCAAATTAATGAAAATGGAATTTTGTTAAAAAGTTGGTCCAGAATTTTGATCAAAATGGAAAAGTTTCACCGTGTCATGATGATTACGAGGTGGCGAACCAAATTATGCCAAAGAAAGTCCATTAAGCAAAATAACAAAGAGATGAGAACACTGATTTTGAAAAAGTAAAAGAACACACTCACTCGCGAGAACCACCCAATCCTACCAAATCACAGCACCTCACACTACCAACGCGGAATACACGGCACCGAGTGCGTACATCGCTGAGGTGACACACAGCGCGCGCGATGACGTCACGCCGGCGCCGGAGTTGAAGGGGGCGCGCACCGTGTGGCGCGCGGGCGCAGGGGAGGGGTGCGGCGCGCGGGGCGGGAACACCGCCACGGCGCCCCCGCCCGGGGCGGCTGCCACGCACCACACCTGGGGGACGAGAGAGGTTTCACTTGCCGGCAAGGAAGTCTGCAGCTCCTTCGGCATTCGGAGACGTACCTCGTCCGGTTCCGCGACGTGCAGCACGGCGCGCCAGCAGTGCTGCGCCAGGTCGGGCGTGAGCGCGGCGGGCGCGGCGCGCGAGTCGCGCGCGGCGCCGCGCAGCCACAGCACGCGCACGCCGCGGCCGCACGCGCCGCACTCCAGGCGCCAGCCGCCGCGCGCCGGCACGGCCGACAGCGCCGCCGCCGTGGCGCCGCCGCCCACGTGCAGCGTAACGCGCTTCAGCTCCCGCAGGCGCGCCGCCTCGCCGGGCCGCGAGCCGCGCGCGCCCACGCAGCGGTACTCGCCGCCCTCCTGGTACACGGCGTCCTTAATGCCTGCGCCGCGAGATATTATCTAGTTGAGTGTCCACGAGGCGACCCACTGTCGGATATCAACTTTGCATCCCGAAGGTCGATTCGATCAACTTTATTTAGAGGTGCCGACGAACGACTTAGAAAATAACATATAAGTCTTGTGCCATTGGGGAAGACAAGTAATCGGATAAATGTTATTTCTTATCTTGATAATGTTCTTTAGAAATTGTTATTAAGGAAGGGGTATTAAATTTAGCCGAAAACTTGACGGCTACCTCACTAGGCAAGCCTGTATCACGTAAAAATGAAAAGTGTATCAGGTAAAAGTGAAAATGAAACCCAAAGCAAAGTGTTCCCCCGAAAGGCATCTCCTAATTATGGCACGACTGAAAGAGCTCTTGATATTTTCTGATTGTATTCAGTAATCAAATAAATGGCAACACATAATTATTATAAAGGAAACATGAGGCCGCCTCACCCAGCACACCGTGCGCGTGGTGCGAGCCCGCCGGGGCCCACGCCTCGCTGGCGTTGCCGACCACCTTCCGCCACCAACAGCCCACGCTCCCTGTGGGGAACGGACCTGATAGCTCATATCCTCTGTCGGGCGTCGCGTCCGACCGAACGAACAAAAAACAAAACAGAAAAGAAAACAAAGAAGAAAGAGGTACCTATCAAATGTATCGGATTTTTTCAAATTTTTGTAATAATTAACAGTAACAGGGCGAGCAAGTCCTTCACCCGACGGTAAGCGCTACGCCTGCCCATAACAGTCACAGTGCCACCCGAACTTTGCATTGCATAAGAACCCAATCTTTGGCTGAAATCTCCAATACTAAGCATAATATGAATATTAAAAGCAAGTTCCACTGTTTCACTGACAAATTTTAAGGAGTGCAGTACCGCGCAATATCTTGCAATTTAGTAACATGGCTGGCACTACAATTGTTGTTCACCAAAATGTCGAAATGAGACCAACAATTCAATAAAAATTGTCCGTCTCGTCACTTAAATAACAAAAATTCCCAATATCGATACGATTAGGTTTATATTCCAATGAATAAATGTCGCAAAATATTTTCTCTTCGGCATCACTGACATGTGAGAGAGTGCCGGAGCGATGAAATAAATATTAAAAGATGCGGTGTCCCGCTTCCCACGCCACTCCTGTAGGAGAGAAACCGCGAATTCCAGTCCGACGCCAAACTTTTATTGCGAACATTTCCTCGAAATTAGCTTTAATAAGAATCCAAACTTTTGCCTTCACACCTTCAGGATTTCATACTTGGAAGATATAAAAAAGTTTAATGATTACTTTTCGAACTTTCAAGGCTCGTTGTTTGATACGTAGTTATTTAAACTAGTTGTAAAAACTTATGGATAAAGTTTCAAAGGTATATTTCCATTGTCCCTACAACAAGGACTGGTCCACCACCTCTAGCCGTGGCAGCTCATGAGCAATCACGCTGTGTTCAAGTCAAAAGTGAATAATAATATTTTCTAGGCAAGCGTGTTATATCTTCGGCCATACGGTGCTCGCTATCAGATTCCCATTAGAACCTTCAGCAGGCTAACAAAGACAACACAACATGTACAGTACATAAACATAATTTATACAGCAGTCACGTCACAGAATAGCTAACCGTGCAGTAGTGTCAGTTGGCGATACGGCGCTGTGTTTACCTTTTGGGCAGTGAAGTTGGACGTTCCCTCCGACCGGCACCTCGACCTTCTGATGCTCCGGCTCTTCGTCTTCTTCCTCCGTCGTCGCTTCCGTGGCAGGTTCTGTGTTCTCGTCCGGGGCTGTGGGAGAGGGGCCCAATACAGAATCTGGTTACGGGTAAGGAAGAAAGGGATGGTACAAAAAGACATTCAAAATATTGCTCGATACGATAGATGTAGCCGACGTCACCTGGACCACAGTGACAACTCCATTGACATCCAGCCAACAAAATCCGAAGAGAAGTTTAGACGCTACAGTGGAAGATACGTAATAAATAGGAACATACATACATAGCGGCTAAAAATAATACCCTTCCTCTTTACTTTGCCGTAAGTAGTTAAGTAAAACGACTAACTACTTGTTATTTAGTAGTTCCTAAGAAGCGCTTGAACTTATTGAATCGATTATATCATCATTTATTGTTCTGTTTCCACAAGTGTGTGTGTGTCGTTGCTATGTGTGTGAGTGTGGCTCACCCAGCACGTTGAGGTAGTAGCCGATGCTGGAGTACTCGGCGTCCATCCAGGAGGCGCGGCAGCGGTACCAGCCGGCGTGGGCGCCGCGCAGCGCCGCCCAGCGCAGCGTCGCCGAGCCGCGCCCCTCCGCGCCCGCCTCCAGCGGCGGCGGGGAACTACACCACATGGATACTATTTTGAAAAGCTTTTAGCTACTTTGCTTCTTTAAATGACCTGGGATTTTGCGAGTCAATTTTGACCCCGAATTTTGAATTGAGTTGAAATTTTATGTCCCTGACAAGTTCCAATGATAATACAATATAATGGTGACAGGGTACGGCACAGCTTGCAGCCTAGTAGCTACTCAGCATGCTGATTAAACCGCAAACGAAGGTAAATGTACATCCTCAGCTGCTGGTATGTGCTGCATATAGACGAAAGCCTTTTTACAGATTTCGTAGACAGCCAATTATCACTAAATGTTCAACATGATTATTTTATCGAGTTTCCTCAACCGCCAATAAATTAATCAGCGTACAATTTAGAAATAATAACCTCCTGTTTGGTGCGTGCGTACGCTCAGTTCCTCCAACATTGTTCAACATCGCATTAGCGCTTCTCATAACTTTCCACAAGGTTATCAGAGAAAGTTCCGAACGTTTATTGCGCCGTTCCGAACGCCCGCCGCGCCGACAGAACACGCCGGTGAGACGGAGCGCTGATCTGGCTCAAACGCCTCTAATTCAATAACAACTTTGGACGAAGCTTTCAATACGCGTGATACTGCAAATTCTGACAGAATTTTCAGAAAGTTTCTCTGTTGAATTATAGACAAGGTGCTATTAACGATTTTACGCGTTTCTTTAGCGGCAAGCCACACCGCAGAGCCGCGGCGTACGGCTTGCGGCGCGCTGCATGATGTCACTTGCTACCTTTTTGAAGTAAAACTTCTTTACGCACGGTTGACTTGGGGAGTAAGCTGATGAATGCGTTACGAAAAGTGTGATCGGTCGAGGCGAAAGGAAGGAGAGAGGGAGATAATAAGTTAGTGAAGATAGAAAGAGAATGGTTACCGATTCGTATATTACTGTAGGGGCAAGGGAGAGAGGTGCGTGTTCTTTCTCTCTTTGTATACAGATGCAACTAAAGAAGTTTTACATGGGTCGTGTGGTCTAAAGCACTTTCGTATTTTCATACGAAAATGTGTCAATGTGTAGTCGTGAGTAAATAGGCATCTTTTAGGCAAGCATGGTCCATCATCGACCGCGTCGACACTTACCACTTGAGACAGCGGTCAAATGTTTGCTTCATTTGCAATGAAAACAATCAATGAATTTATCCGTTTACAATTTACATTGCGTTTGAGATATTAGAAAAAATATCATAAATGTGAAAGCGCACCGTATTGACCTGTCTTACGCCTTAAACTGTTACGTCGCGGCGTGCGTCATCCAGACACGCTCCAGTATCCTTTATCCTGGCTGATAATTCAATGTGGCACGATTTATTTTAGTGATATTTATTGATAAAGTCCATTTTTTTTTTCCGTCGTCGTTCATTATGGCCTTGAAACTGAGGTGAGAATCTCAGCAGTGGGCCAGCTCAGCAGTGGGCGGAAATGGATTGCTAAATAAAATATATAACGCGTCAGGATCACATGTCACAGATCCCGACCCCTAACTAAGATTCCCTGAATCTAGGGAATCAGGAACTACAGGGACCATACTCCGACAAACACTCCGCCAAGCAGTAGTGTGCAAACATTACTGTGTTCTGGTTTGAAGTGCATCGTTTTCAACGAAATTACAGGGCATATGAGACTTTAGAGCCGATGTCTCAGGGTTACGAGCGCAGTGCAATGCCGCGCAGGATTTTGCAATGCAGGGTTCTGGGTGGTGCTGTAACTGTTATGGGCAGGCGTAGCGTTTACCAGGTGAACGACTCGATTGTCTCGTCACTCAGACAAAAAAAAACCTACACTCAGAGCAAAGACTTGTAGTTCAGATAATTCCTTGTGCTGTGCGGGAATCAATCCCGCCACCTCACGCTTCGCAGTTGACTCATTACTACGCCACGGAGGCTGCCACCTGATGGTGTTGATGACAAATTAGTAACTAGTTTAACTAGGCCAATTAAATAATTTAGAGCAAAATAATATGCACGTATTCCACAAGCAGTGGTCGCCATGGCCAATAATGAATCGAGCAAAGTTTTGCAGCGGGTAAGTAATTCAATTTAGGTGGGATACGGCACGCATCCCCCTTTTAAACAGATTACCGACGAAACGTCCGGACCCTCTAAATAAATAACTACACTTTACAATTAGTTGGAACTATTTTAACTAGTTTTATTAGAACTGAAATGACTACCATTGAAACTGTCGGGACGGAATATTCTAACATAACTCGATAAAAGTGGAACCCTGGCTAACTCGGCTATTTCCTTGTCAGAATAATGTTTCGGAAGTTTGCGCAAGTTTTCTGTCACATAATTTCGGTGTTTCCGAACGTAAAGGAACAAGAACAAGACGGACGTCCGACACGGTCAAACTTTGACGTAAGATAATATAATGGAAATTATTTTCGTATTATGAACCTGACAGCAATGAATGGGACCAAGTTTTGGACTCCTATGAATATGTCGGCGTTACCAAGTTTTATTTATAGCAAATCTGATAATTTTTGGGATATGCTAAAGAAACGCCTTCCGTAAAGACAGCTACTCTAGAACAAGGCAGAGCTAGATTACAAACCTAGAGAAACATTTCATGCTCAAGAATTATTACGGAGACATGTGATTCATCAATTTAGACCGGATCCTTGTGGTGGATTATGTCCTAATCTTCCAAACGGAATTGAGGCGGGACTCGTGATAATTATAATGGTATCTACCAATCTCCACCTGATGCTAAGCTACTGTGAGCGAAGGTTAAACACTTATTTTAGAATGAGCCTCAAGTCTTCCTACCGGAACACCCTGAAAAGGCTATTTGAGAGTAAAATGAATCCTCATACCTCGTAGGGTTGTCATCGTCCCGCAGCCACCAGGCGCGCGCCGGCGGGTTGGCGTCAACGTCGCAGCGTAGCGCCGCCGCGCCGCCCGCTGACAGAGACACGCCGAACCCGGGCCAGCGCGATATTACGAACGATGGCGGATCTGGAAACGAACTGAGACTCAGTGCCGAGTGGAAGGGTGATGCGAGGCGCAGACCAGCTCCCTGATTCCGTAAAGATTGCTCTTGAGTTTGGTTGGATGCTTTAGACCTTGAGTTGCAACTACCTGTACAAACTGTGACTTCATTGCCACGACGCCTGTCAATAAATTATTTGATAGGTGTCGTGGCAAATCGATACAAAAAAGATCGACTTATCGAAACGAGCTCAACATACTCTTTTCGGAATATGGCATCAATGTGGTGTACGAGCAGGATGGTACCAAAAAAAGACAAGTTACCTATAGAGCTTCAGTCAGAACGTAAATTCATGGCATCAATGAAGTGTCGCTTGCATTTGATTTTGGTGTTGATATTTCACGAAATTAAAAGTAAATAACTGGATTTCAAACAAACTTACAACCACATTGCTCACACGACTTCAGCCATTCATAGATCAAACAGATAACAAATTAAGCAAACTCACTGAAAATATATGAAATCAAATTATATTCAGTGAAAAATCTACGTGAGTTTCAACCCAGATAGCAGTGAGCGGAGAAGCAGCTCCGGCGTGCCACAGGGTGCTCCCCTGGGGCCTTTGTTCTATATCACATACATCAAACGTATCGCGGCTCCACGACGTTCGAATGCAAATTATCTTCGGCAAACATGATTTACGTTACAAGTTGCGAGTTTGACGTGATTTACATACGTTTTATGAATACGCTAATGGAACTGATGGATAGTTGTGCGATGGGACCTTTGATATTGACTTTGCGGGGTGTGTGCGTTAATTTAACTGGTTATAACTTTCGAAATTGGAGTGGGTTCATGTTGATCTTTGCGTGACAACCTCTAATAGTATTCATAATCTTGACTACGTCATTGACAATCCGTAATTGCAGATAGGAAATACAAAGCAAATCTTCACTCAGAGGTTGCTTGCATATTATGCTAGCTATGTAGTTTCATGAAAATAATTTAGGGAATCTTCTCATTAAAGGGATACCAACAACTTGGCCTCCTCCTGCAGCGTGGTCGTGTATGATGACGTCACGTCTCAGTCGCGGTATACTCACAGGTGACGTGTATCTCCAGCTTGGCAGTGAGGACGTCTAGCTGAGGCTCTGGCATTATCGCTGGCCGGCGCTGCTTGGCCTCGCACTGCAGCGTGGCGTTGTGTAGTTCTCGAGCGGCCGTCACTACCGCGTGGGCGGATGACACGCCCTCTGTTGAACGGAATGATTTCTGTATTTAAGATAGGCCAGCATTTAAAACAAAAGCATGTGTTTTTCCAGAATCAAAATTGTCACATCGTAAGAAGGAGTTCTAGAATGATTCTGGAGACTACGCTTAGGCGTATAGATTTGATTGATTTTTTTAGTTGACTTGCATGATGAGAAGAAAAAAAAGGTTCTGTAACGCTCCTTGGTAAACGCCTATGTTAGGCAATGGATTAAATTTAGATAATATTAAGAAAAAGGGAAAGGTGATAAACAAGGTGTAGTTACCAATAGAATAATTTGTCGGTTGAATCCTCAGGTATGGCCGATGGTCCAACGTAGGTTCTAGTGCTATTAACCTCCACGATAACTCAGGCGGTGGAACGCCACCTGAAACAACAGACATTATTCAAGAGTTCAGCAAAAAGAAACAGTAGATTAATAAATATACCAAATTAAAATCCTTGTCTGGGGGTACCTTCAGCGACACACCGCACTTCAAGCTCTGTTTTATCTCTAACGGGAACCCAGGTGTTTCCCGCGTCCAACCTCCTTCCGTCCACTGCGAGGTACACCGACCGAACTGGTTCTGTACAAGAAATAGAGGATTAGTTAATTGGTAACTTACTACACA
Organism: Campaea margaritaria; assembly: GCA_912999815.1. Taxonomy (NCBI): domain Eukaryota; kingdom Metazoa; phylum Arthropoda; class Insecta; order Lepidoptera; family Geometridae; genus Campaea; species Campaea margaritaria. Next base: position 7,335,669 of record OU538814.1, read on the forward strand.
AACCTCTAACACTGCGTTATGTGAATACTGTTACTGACACTTGAGTTAACTTTTAAGACATTTTTTGTCATCTTCTATGTAACAAAGTCGTTGAGAGATAGAACTGGGTGGGTTACATTATATATTATAGCTAATGCTACGGTTGTATTGTTTCTTATGATAATGATAGTGGAAAACACGATATCAAAATCTGAATTGAAGTTAAAATTTCAATTTCAATTAAAATCGGAATCAATACCCCCTATTCACAAGTGTCGGAAAGCACTCATAGAGAATGCGATTTCCACGAATTCATTTCCGATCCAACGCATCCGTAACACTTTATTCACAATTTCTATCAAAAAGGCGTATTCCGAATCAGAATCGGAATCCGAATCGGAATCGGAATTGAAATCGAAAACGGAATCGGAATCAACAAAACTGAAATTGAAAGTACCATATATGAGCAGATGCGTGGGCTGGCCCGACACGCTGTTCCCCGCGCGGTCGAGTCCCACGCAGCGCCAGGCGCCCGCGTCGCCGCGCGTGGCGCGCCCCACCACCGCGGCCGAGCCCTCGCGCCACATCGCCTCGCCCGTCGGAGTGAACGCCAGGCTCATTAGCTGTTCAAAGAAACAATCAGTGAGCTGCTTTAGAGATGCTGTGCGCAGGTGGGCTGTGTGAAAGATCCGGGGTGAATGGATTGCGCATGGGTCCGGCCGTCCGAGCGATGTCAAATCTTTTGTCCGCTCATGCTAATGTTAGAAAATCCTTTCTTTTATTGAAATCTATATATATATCTTTTATCGCAAGTTCTAGGGTAAAATAGTTAATCACAGATTAAATATTATATTCCTTCTAAAGCGCAATATTCCAATGCTATTAGTCTCAGGCCCACGGTTATATGGAAAGCGGCTGGCCTCTTTTGCCACATTTCAAACTTCAAAATCATAAGCCCATCTTGAAGTATTTGAAGAGCTGCAAAATTTAAGAATTATGTCAGACTCACAAACCGGGCTGAATCCAGAAGTAGGTACAAACAATGTGATGAAGATGTAAAAAATACTACATACGAGAAGAACTATGTTAATATAGGCTGGTAATGAAGAATCAAGGGTCGGAACTAGCCTCGTTGTCCTTGTGCCAGCGCAGGTTGGTGACGTTGACGAGGTCGCAGGGGATGCGCGCCTTCGAGTGCGGTTCCACCAGCAGCTCACGCTCGTGCTTGGGAACCTGGTGGGAGAGCAAATCTATGACTTTAAGATCCTTAGCCTCTTGAAACTAAGCATCTAGATAATTATGATTGACATTCCTCCAATTCCCCCAAAGCGACATATCCACATTTATAATTCGAACAGCGAAGGAATGTAACACCCTACAAGCCCAGTTGTTTCACGATAACTATAATCTGAACAGTGAATAGATGTACCGCGTTAGTATGCTTGTGATAGATCTTTACTGAAACACTATATAACAAAAAAAAGTTAAAAATAAGAAAAAAGCAAACTTAACAATCAACAATGACCCAAATGATGATGCTAATGATGATACGGCGAGGCCGCTAATTGCGAACCTAGTGCAATAGGCCACGACGAGGGGTAACGTCTCCACTGACCTGGTTGAGAGGCGGCGCGCGGTAGGGCGGCGGCGCGGGGCGGGAGCGCGCGGCCTGCGCGGGCCGGATGACGAAGGTGTCGACGCGCGAGGAGGCGCGCGGGCCGGGCGCGGCGCCCGCGTCGCCGATGGCGTCCCGCACGGCGCCGCGGATGTTCAGGATGGTGTCGCCAGTCTTCACGCGCCGGTTCGCTGTATTTGTCTGCAGGATGGTTACACGTTTGAAGATCCTCTTGTAGTTTCTAGACCTTACCTCGGTATCTCAGTTATCGAAGGATTCCGTTTGATGTCAGTATCATATTCTGGTTATGATCTCAGAATACGAACGACCATAGAAGGAATATTAAACGCAACAGCTGTCTGACAGTTTTCTTATTCAGATTTAGTAAATAAGTAAATCGAGTAAATGCAACAGACGATTTTCAATAGGTTTTATTATTTTGAATATTATGATCCACCATTGGTCAGGTTGTTTTTGGGGTTGTCTATTTGCTACAAAATTTTGTCATGACTTGAAACCTTTGTCGACGGTTTCGTGAACAACAGAACTAGTGACAAGTGGCCAAGTCAGTATGGATTCCTTTAAATTGTATTCTTAAACTTATCAAATTTTGCGGTTTGTTTCTATGCATCGCATAGGATATAAGTAGGTATGAGATATTCTGTGGCGCCGCTCCCAGACGAATGACTCCCAGTTGTCTGACCCCACATATTAGTTAAAGTGCATATCCGCAGGGGTCTTTAATTCAATTAAGATCCATCTGCGCCAGACAGACATCCGTTGAAATATAGCTACGAGTAAATTAAGTAATTCTCGTCTGATGGGGAAAAGTATAAAATTTATCCGGTCGGGTTGTTCTTCCAATTTTGTTAGAGTCTTTGTTAGAGGGATAAAATACACAGTAACCTAACTGTTGCGGGGATAACACTTTTATACCAAATAGAAGAACTTTAAATTTATGTTGACGCGGACCTCTTTCTGATTTATGACCTCCTCGTCAGCGTCTAGAATCTAATCCATTGTAATAAAAATCAAAGTCGCTTACCTTCGCTGACTTATCCCATTCTTGAGCACTACTCCGCTTTTCTCTTTGTATGTTCGCTTCTTCATCAGCCTCAACAGTATCCGTCTCCAGCGCGTCGGTGACCTGCGCGAGCTGTGCCATAGTGGACTCAAAGTCATTGTAGGAGGGTTCAGTTTCGTGTTGCAGCGGCGGGTAGAGAGGTGCGTCGCGGACCAGCTCGGCGGCGTCCTCGAGGGGGGAGGGGGGAGGGGAACGCTCGGAACTGCTCCATTCCGAACTGGCAAGGGGAAGGCCTGAGGACAACAGAGAGAACAGTTTTTTTTGTGCATTTTCATTATTATCGCCAATTTTTTCGTTGCACTGTAGACAACATTTTGGGAACGTCACCCAACTTGATAGCAACTCCCTATATTAGGATATTTAGTTTTGACTAAGGTCTTGGGCATAATAAATCTCGATCAGCGCGAATACGTGTTTCTTACTTTAGACATGCTCTCGGAAAGGGAAATGAGAAAACCTTCGTAAGTAGGTAGGTATCTGAATAATTTTATTCATATTGGAGTACGAGATACAAAATGGTGATAAATTCACCTGTCGGAAGTTTACACCAATAACAAATACAAATGGAAAATAACAGATGCGAAAGCGAATTTGTAAACAGGTCACCTTAAACTTGTAGCCGAAGAAACGAAACAAAACAAAAAGCCGAAAACAAGTTATTAGTAATTTAGAAGGCGGAGTTTAACGACGGTTCGAGATCGCGCCGAAGTTTCGCAAGAAATTGTGTTACAATCGTAATAAACCCGAGTGCTGCGGCGGCGGCGGCCATTCGCGATCGGTGCGGTTATATATACTCGACTCCTTTTTCAAATTGAGTTATTTTGCAAACGATACAATGTAAGCCCAGCTTTACACTAGAGAGGAGCGAGGGAATAGAGCGTAGAGGGAGGAAACAGTGGATTTTTGTTCGGAGTTAATTTATCTACTAAGCTGGAGCTATAGTGGAGTAAGCCACCGGTTCGGCGATTAAAATAGTTATAACATAAGTACATTTTCATTTAATTATTATAGGCCTCTTCTGCAAGAGAGGCATCGGCACTAAAGTCTCATATGCCCAGTAATTTCGCTGGAAACAGTGCAATTCAAACTGGAACACAGTAATGCTTGCGAACTACTGCTTGGCAATGTGGAGACAATTGTGGAGTATTACATTTATTGGCAGGGAGGTACGATGATTTTAATGGCATAATATTACAGCCTAATTCAGTTCAAAAGGGTGGTCGGCCTAGGTGTTCCGAGGCTTCAGAGTAATGAGAGGCATTTGTCACGCGGAAGTCCGATAAATCAGCCGCCGCGGCGGGCGCCGCGTCGGACGCCGCGCCCGCCGCGCCGCGCCGGCCGCCGCCGGGCCCTGCGGCGTAGCGCCGTTATCTAATTAATGAAACGCAGAGGAACGCTTTTAATGACCCAACATTTTCGGGTAATGTTTGTAATAAATAAAATAAGCCACAAGCGAAAAATAACTAAATTACATGACAAAAATGCTGTTAGTAAGTATATTATTATCAGCGCAGTGCCACCCAGAACTTTGCATTGTATAATCCTGCGCGGCACTGCACTGCGCTCGTCACACTGAGACGTCGGCTCTAAAGATTCGTATGCCCAGTAATACCTCCACTTCGAAGTCGGTTAAAAACACCGGAGGCTGGAGGAACGGAACGTATTGAATTTAAATAAAATAATATAAGGGAATAAAAGCTTCAGTAATTACAATCAGCTCTTATTGGCACGTGCGGGAGCTCCGATAATCGTTTAACGGAATCCAAGCTTTTATTAATTAAATTGTATTTGCTAGCTCCAACCGAACGAATAAAATGTTCATGTGCAGGAATGGAAAACCCTGTTCAATTTATAACTATTTCGTTTGCGAACTTAATTGGAATGAATCCTTTGGTTGATTTCCATTTTAAACTTGTCTCGGAGACAAATTGAGGTAAACTATTGTTCTCCTTTCGATGAATTAAATTGATTCAATTTAGAGGCAAAGTACAATTTATATCTAGATAACACTTTTATTGATAACTGTGTACTTTGTTTCAAAGTGAAATATTATCATGTAAGTCTTTTTGGTTTGAAATAAACAATCTCACCTTGTAATATAATAAATGGGAAAGTTTGTGTGTTTGTCCTCACTTCACGCGTAAACGACTAAACGGATTTTTATGGAATTTAGTTTATAGATCCTGGGATACATGACTGTATTACTGCTTCACAGTATACACGCGTTGTAATGAATTCTGGACGGCTCCTGGCGCGCTGCGCCACGAAAGGTCGCAAGAAATTATAATTATAACGAAAGACGAAATTAAAGACTTCACATCTCCTCGTAAAGTTAATACTCGTTCGCGTTGTCCCAATAAAGGGGAGCGCCGCCGCGCCGCCGCCGCCGCCGCCGGCGAGATCTATAAAATTATTCATAAAAAGTACGCAATAATGAGTCTGGGAGTGGAGAGAGCAGGCTCATAAAGAAATATGTAGCTACTCTTTGGCCGTATACTCTATGGGAATATGAACAAGCTATAGAAGGAAGATTAAAGGCAACAGCTGTCTCACAGCTCTCTTATTAACAGTGAATGAAACAGAGAACTTCACATGGTTTATATTATTTCAAGTATGGCCCACAAGATAGATTGGTCAGGGGCCTCACCACGAACAGTTAAATCCATCCAGTTTAAGGCCTTAAACTGAACTACCCTGCTAATATCGCTCAGCGTTCACAAGTCGACCGGAGACATTTATCCAAAGAGATCGGAACACTTTGTTTGTTATGACTTGAAACCTTTGCGCACGTTTGGAGACTAAAACAAGTAAACAACTAGTAAGAATTTGCCAATTGATTCCTTTTTATATTAGTAAAGTTTCCGTGAATAAACTTGTAGTTTCTCTTTGACTCGTATACTCCATGGTTATAATGAATAGTAGCCATAGTAGAAACAGTAAACGTGTTTTATTTTTCGTACCGTGATGCACGGGGAGGGGGAGGGGGAGGGGAGGGGGAGGGGGAGGCGGAGAGAGGAGACGGAGGGGGAACTGCTATCAAAGTAATTGTGTTACATGAAATTTTATTATAATGTCGTGTATCTTGTCCTACGCAAGTGGCTCATATCAAACTCAGGAGAATTTATAAAAGTCGATTTTGATAGAACATGTTTGTTATGATAAAGCCTACACCCCACTGGTGAGCTTGGTCGATTATATCCCAGGCGTTTTAGCAAAGTGTGTATTAGAACATGTGCTTATTGACTGCGCCTTAATTTGACTTAATAAAAATAGATAACTTAACATAAGTAAAAAAGGGAGATAAGGGAGATACCGCGGGACGCTGCTAGTATCAAATATAATTGGAATCCGTGGCTCCGTTTCAGAGGCTATCCAGGACAAACTTTTAGACAAAAAGACAAATCATTAAAACGATATGGCCGTTCGGACTGCCCTTGCGCTTGTGTTACTCTTTAGGTTTCAGTACAGTACCACATAACAGAGCTTAGAAATGAAAACAACGAGCTTTATATTCTAAAATCCATTACTTATTCTGGTAGCCACGCTCGGAGCGAACTCGGCTCTCGACTAGAAAGACTACTCAACTCTACTGAAATATGAACACGTTTGCAGCCCCTCATTTATATTTAGCAGTAAACTGGCGCTATTTTAAAACATGGCTCATAAAATGTTCAAGATTAAAACGCGCGTAAACGCATTCAAAGAAAGGCGTCTACACTAATGTTATAAAGAGGTTAAGTCTGTTTGTTTGTAAGAGGTAATTTCCTACTGAAACAATCGGACACTTCATACGAATTACTTATTTGACATTTCACACATATAAATGACATGAATACACGCGCCAAATGCGTGTGTAAACTGTGTAAGTACTTCAAGATATTACGCGACCGAAACAAAAGACAACCCTCTAGTATGAAGGTTCATAATAATCCGTTTGTCTTTTGTCTTATTTCATTTGGGCGTGTAATATTAACTGACCTCCGGATTGCCCTCCGAATTGCGCGTAGAGGTGATGGGAAGCGTATTACAGGGATAAGTAGTGTCCATTCTGTATGTCGTCCTATATGGTTTTCTGTGCTACATTAGCCTAGATTGCTTTTAATTTATTTCGGAAATATGCAGTATTCCTTCGGCAAAATAAGAATTACGCAAGCAAAACCGCGGGTTGCGGCTAGTCGTCCATAAAACGTCCCCCGAGGAACGGCGGCGTAGAATTATTCATAAAAAGCACAATGTAATGACTCCGGACAGATGTAGGCCAATGTAGAAGGGATTTACGGAGAGTTAGCCGCGGCGAGGGGCTCTTTAATCAACAATGTATGAGGCGATTAGCGCGGTGGGTTCACAGCGGCGCGGGCGGCGGCGTGTTCAGTAACTGTGGAAGAGGTGTCGTGTCGATGAGGGGTTGGTATCGTTTAATGACAAAGCTGCATGGCGGCAGCAGGACCACTCACCATAGCCTACTACTTAGTTCTAGCACGGATCGCCGAACAGTTCTAGTAACATTGATATAATAGACTAGCTACTCCTCGCGGTTTCTCCCGTATTGAATATTATTCCATAGGAAAATGTTCACGCAATGAAAAGTTACTTATATTATTTCGTAAGTTTTTATATCTAATATGATTAATGCGATAGTTTGTGTGTTTGTGCGTTTGTCCTCTCTTCACGGCGAAATGGCTGAACGGATTTTTATGAAATTCAGTAAATTTGAAATTGTAGAATAGAACATAGACTACTTTTTAAGCCATATAAAATAACGGTTCTTGTGGGATTATAAATAACGCGGGAGATACCGCGGGACGCTGCTAGTATCAAATATAATTGGAATCCGTGGCTCCGTTTCAGAGGCTATCCAGGACAAACTTTTAGACAAATAGACATGAATTCTAGAAACGGTAATTTATGATTAGGCATTGTACAAGCAGCAGTTTTAATGTTTGCCTTTATTTCGAAATCCCGGACAGATGTTCATTTTATGCGAATTAGAACAGAAACCACCTCCATTCTCTCTCGTGTGACACCCATGGCTCGGATGAAGACGTAGCGACCCGCGCGCAAAGAGCTGTGACTTAACCCATCGCGCGTCTCATCCGGAGGAATCATTTTGTTATCTTTTGTTTAAACTGATCGCGTGACACTCGATTAGATTCCCTGAATCTAAAAAATCCAAAGCAACGAAGACCATGGTTCGGTATAACATCCACATTACTATGATGATAAGATTGGCTGTTTCCAACGAGTGCAGTGCAGTGCCGCGCAGGATTATGCAATGCAAGGATCTGGGTGGCACTGTAACTGTTATGGGCAACCGTAGAGCTTACCATCAGGTGTACAACTTGCTTGACTTACAAATACCTTTGCTACCCCAAATATTTGCCATGCGCAGAAATCGAAACCTTAACATCACGATTCGTAGCCCGCTCATCACCCACTACGCCACGGAGGCCATCATATTGTCACGCTGACACTATTGCCTCGAGAAAGGCGAGAGCTCGTTCAAATCGTAATAAGGTTTCTGAAGCGTTCACAGTTCAAACATTTTTGATATCGACACGATCGACTGCACACCTATGCTAGTTTGCGTCTTATTACTATATCGATAAGGTTGAATATGCTCGTGTAATGTATGTTCATTGAAGTGTGATGGGATACGCTATAAGAATGTTAAGAAATATTGTAGTAGTTTTCACGTTTATATCGACTTTTTGAAGTCAAGGCTTATTTGAAGTAGTGATTACACTAAATGTCACCAGACGGAAACTTACTAATAGATCCAACATAAAACTGCGGCATCTATAGAGGTTGATCGCAGTATAAACAGTAAGGCAACTATGAAAAAGCACCCGAACAGATCACACACTGACACAAGTTTGTTTTTACGTTTTGTGTTATAATATGAAATTGTTTTTATATTCTCAAGAAAAACAAGCAGCAAGGCAAGCTGCGCATGCAAAATTGTGGATCTAAATCACTGAATCCGGTGGTCCATTGTACTACCCTTGTTTACCTATTGTAATTCTTCTGTACTGTGTTTAATTTTGATTCTGGTGTACAATAAAGAGTTTTTCTATTCTACAGTCAGTGGTACACTCAAACCATAATCAGTTTTTTTATTTGACGAGTGACGGGACGAGCACGTCGTTCATCTGATGGTAAGCGCTACGCCTGCCCATAACAGTTACAGTGCCACCCAGAACTTTGCATTGCAATCCTGCGCGGCACTGCACTGGCTCGTCACCCTAAGACATTCGTTCTAAAGCATCATGCCCATTAATTTCGCTAGGAAGTTACTCATTAGTTTAGTTGATCATATTTGATTGATGGGCAGATGATGATCTTGAGGTATCCCATATAATTAATGTCTTCAATAGATTGAGACGAAGAAAGAAAATTCCTTAAAGGAATAAGTAGTCTGCATCCATACTGCGCGAGCTCCGTCGCCGCGCCGCATTAGTACGGCCCGCACGCGCCGCGCCGCCGCGCCGCGCCCCGGGAAGCGGTTCGAACTTATCTTAAAGGGTCCGATTTGAACGACATGTGTACTCGACGTCGTGCCCATACTCTATACTATTTATACAGATAAAGCTCTCCCGAGAGATTTTGTTCGGTTGATAGATAGATGGGAAATTCTTTATCGCACAAGCAAAATTGTAGGAAACTCTCGATAACAATTCTATCCGAGTTGACCTCGGTGGTTGTATTTTAAGGGTAAGATATAATAAATAAGGATTTAGCTCAGTAGCCGAGTATATTTGGCTTAACGTCGCAATTTAAGCTCACTACGACATGTTGTTGCAATTTTTGAAAGGTTTGGTCAATATTGATACAGTCGTGCGTGCAGGATCGGGACACCCGGTGACGCGATGAACGTAATACGTCGAGTGTTTAGTTTTAAAGGCATGCCTAAACCAATTTTGGTGATATCTTTCTGGAACAAACCGTAGGAACAGACATAAAAGGCGCCGTATTGACGATTGCATAACTGATTGGCGTATGTTGTACTGATTAGAAGACTTTAAAGATGCTTTCAATGTAGGTACAATTTAGGTAACCTATAAAAAATGGGGAGCGATAGAAATAGACGTGGTGTATGCCCCCCCCCCCCCCCCCCCACTAGAACGTGTATAAATACGTTAGGGTTGTGGAATCAGCTGAAATAGGTCAACAGGGATTTGGAGGTCGCAGATATTCCGAGGTCGGTAATGCGAGTTCTATTGTTGTGCTCGGAGTTCGGAGGGCAAACGGGTTTCTCGGAATCGATTCCACGGTTTTCTGCAACTTTTTCTCGATCGCTGATATGTACAGTACAGTTGTAGGCGGTTTGTTGGTGTGTAGTAAAGCTGTTTGCTTCTTGAATAAGTGAAGGGTATTGTACGGCATGAGTTACGCAACTCTATCATATTTGGATGTTTCTATGCGTCCGCCGCTTGGACTAGTCAATTTAGTTCGATTCCTGACGTGCTTTTTGGACTTCATAGATAGCCTATATCATGAAGACTGTTAGGTCTAGGATGTAGCGGCGCTTGGTGGCGAAGTGACCAGACATACCGCACATGTGTGCTCGTTTCTGATTTATTTCCAACCTCTCCACTAACCGGCCCACCAGTGGGGACGCTTCATGAATTAGAGTTACCAATTTTACGCATACTTTACACTTTGACTGCTGAGCCGATTTTCTGGTCTAGCCACGGTTACGGATCTGCACACACCGTTGTGTTTTCAGTACCCTCGCCAAGTCATAAAAAACACAACAGTTGTGTTTTTAGCAGTGAACGTGTTAAACGATGTCAGTGTTCAAGCACGGTGATCACAGTTGAATGGATTCCGTCACATGGAATAATGTTATAAATACATACATATTTCCACATGCTGAGATCTGATATTTTTGTAACTAAGAAATATATTTATCGTGCATGTTTGAGAACGAAATTTGTTTAAATAGCTGTAGCAGAGAATTAGCTATCCATAAGTAATCTGATTTCACGGCATCGCTGCAGTGCGCAACGACGAATATTTAAAGTGACCGCTCGCAGCCACTAGTTGTCAGTTAGATCAACTGCAAACTAGGTTGGCTCCACGTTATCTGCTTTACGTTCTGAGCTAAGATATTAAACTTTAAACTTTAAACTTTTTTACTTCCAGTTTTATTTTGCATAGTAAAATATTGAATAATTTTTAATATGTCCGGTTATTTGCAAAATTGTCCATTATTAGCATTAATTTCCGTTTTAGTTCATAGTGCCTATGTTTAAGTAGTTTTATGAATCTTTCCGAAATTATGTAGACTCGTAAGGTACAAAATTTACCAAAGAGTATTCATAAAAATGGTTTTAACACAGAATGCCCAATTCTCAAATAAAATATTTTTTACTAACATAATAATATTTCATTTAACTCCCGAATAAAAAATATTTGTCGTATTAAAAAGCATCACATAATAATATAATATTATATTTGATCCCAGTAGGTATTATTTCTTAAAGGGAGATTCGCCAATACAGAACGCTTGGCGATCTGCAACACAATAAACTATAGTACTGCACAAAGTTGCAGCTTCAAATAATATGAAAACTTGGAGACTAGACAGGTCTTCAAGTGTTAATGCTTTGTTAACATTAGGAGGAGCGGGTTCTGTCGCTTGTTGTTGTGATTCTGTGATATTACTTAGTTTATTCTTCAGACTCACAACTCGAGTTAGTTATTGTAAGTATGTACTTTTACAAGTAGTACAAGACTTTACAGTAAAACTTTATAATAAAGTATCTGTCTGTCATTTCAAAATAAATACCAAAATGTATTATGTGGAATGTGTTATTTATACGATGCCTTATTATAGACCGATTTTAGAATATTGTCTGTCTATCTGAAAGTTTGTCTCGCAAAACGGCGAATGTGGTTTTCAATAAAAATTACAAAGATAAAAAGAGGCGACTTAACTTAGATTTTTATGTAAGTTACATTTCGATATTTATCCGGATTCAAAACCACGCGCGGACCAATGCGCGGGTTTCAGTTACTTTTTAAAAGAACCTGATTGCATTTTATATTGAAGCTAGTAATTTCAAGTTGGTTACTTAGTGGCGGATGGTGCAGGCAGTGCGGAATTGGGACCGCACAATGTATTCACGAGGGTAACATTGCTACGCGCAAAATACCCGATGAACAATTTCCACATCAAATAAAACTCATTTAAAATGATGTAATTATCGCATAATTATGTGACAATTGACCTGAATTCTCGCGTCCCGCCACAAATAGTCCCCGAGCGCGTCGACAGCCGACAGCCATCAGCCGACAGCCGACAGCCTCAGTCGACAGCCGACGCGGGCGTCACATTATTGTAATTCATGATCGAATCAGCGCTAATCAAATATTCATGGGCAAATAATTCCGTTAAATTAGCCGCGCTTAATGCGATCCCGCCGAAACCAAATAGAATTTAAATTGATTCATCTGGCCATAGAAATATATTTGAACGGTACTCGGTTAATGTAAATGTATGGACCTAATTACCGTATTTACGGAATAAATTACAGTTGCTTTGTTAACAGCGATCCATTTATTCACGCAGATAGGTTTTCAATAGCGGTTTTGTTATGTTGTATTGGCTATACAATTATTATATTGGCAATTCGTTCACCCGATGGTGAGCGCTACGCCTGCCCATAACAGTTACAGTACCACCCAGAACTTTGCATTGGATAATCGTGCACGGCAGTGTACTGCGCTCGTCACCCTGGACCATTGGTTCTAAAGTCTCACAGGCCGAGGAACTTCACTGGTAACATACATACATACATACATACAACAACAAACACACGCTTAGGAGATCGCCCATCCTTGTCGCAAATGAGCGCTATGAATTAAAGATCTCTGCAGTGTTTATGTTTGGGGGCCCAGCCAGCGTTGAGTTATTGAGTTATGTTTGATGTAGTAGGAATGTATACAGAGCCTCATATGCTATATTAAGAATTGAACATTTTGCGCAGAAACCATATAATTATTTAAGACATGGGTATATTTTAGAGAGTTGTGACGTGAAGTGTTCTGATTAAATCTATATTATAACTTTAAAAATATTTAAAATTAATGTAACGGAGGTGTTCTTTAATTGGAAACAACTGATTACGCCGGTAGAACTATCCCCTCGGTCTAACTAGCGCCATGAATATTTCATCCCTCGTCGGAATCACCGACAAAATAATACCTGTACAGTGTACAGTGTACCTACTGCGGGAGGAGGGTGGCTTTTCATTACGCGACGCTGTCCTCGGGAGATTTGCGAGGATTTTTGTGAATAATGAGAGTATGGAGGGCAAAGTGATTTTAGCTGTCACTTGTGAAGAAATCTTGTGGTAATGTAATCGGATAATGAGCTATAACCGTAATGAACATATATTTTGTTCAACCATTAAGAGTAATATGTTTATCAATTTCTGGATATCATAATTGTAGACTGATGACAAAATATATGAATAATTTTTAAGCACATTTTTTTTAAATATGTTGTAGGCTGTCTGCACGTACTGTTCGATTCCCGTACAGGGCAAAGATTTGTGTGAACCACAAATATTTGCTCTAAGTCGGGGTGTTTGCAGGACCATAGTCGTCGTAGTTCCCGATTCCCTCGATACAGTCCTAGTTAGGCGTCAGGACCTATGTATGTGATCGAGATGAAAATATTAAAAAAAAAATGTGCAGGGTTTTATGAAATATCTTGACGCTAATTTGAAATGGGACTGCGAAATGATATCATTTAATAATCTCATTCCGCACGGCGCGGCGTGAAGTAACGTCGTGTGAGTGACAGTTATAGCGGCCGCCTCCCAACTCGCCGCTATTAGGGCGCTGGTTTGTACGACAACTCTACATTATAGAGTAACAGAAAGCCTTTTCTTACTTAGCCACAGGGGTACTGGGACTCTTCAAAAGAAAGGTGAAAAGAGTTTTAGAGCAACGCATCAACAACGCCCCGAGTATTGTCAATAGTAAAAGAAAATTTCTCGTTTTCCCGAGAATTGAGCCTAGAGAATTCTCGAGTCGAGAGAGAGAAATCATTAACACTAATTGTAAATGTCCATAGGACATCTTTATTTGTGATAGATTTAGGAATAATGTGTTTTGTGTATTTGGTCAGTTTCAAAGCCAAGTGGTTTCTTAAAAGCTTTGAGCCCAACGCAAAATGATAACACCGTTTGCAACAATTTTTAATATAACACAACAGCTGTTTTAATGCGAGTACCATTATATTTCATAATATACGATCTAAAGCACTTCCGAAATCTCTTCAGGTGTTAATGTTAATCCCCTACACGGCGGTCGGTCGGCGCCGTCGGCTTTCGTAAATACGCGTCCCGCGGCGGCGGCGGCACTGACGCGCTCGTTAGCTCTCATTATGGAGATGAGGCGGCGGCACTTTCATGTTTTTATTGTCTTTCTCAATGAGCCATTGAAAATAGCTGCGGTGCGTTGGGAAGGAAACTGTACAGAGCTAATGACATTCAGAGTTATAATCTATCTTGATCCCTTATTAGGTTCCCATATATTTTTAAAATCAGGAACTACGAGGGCCGTAGTCCTACAAACACCAAGAGCAAATATTTGTGGTTCACACAAATGTTTGCTCTGTACGGGAATTGAACCCGTAACTTCACGCTTCGCACAGGGTCATCACGCACTTACTCCGCGGAGGCCGGCATCGACGGATAATGGATCTCCTATTGCAACTGTACAAACTAAATTGGACGCCTCAGCTACTAACCCTCTCGGTTACCTAAAGTTGGGACGTGGTAACAAATCTAATGACAAAACAAACTGAAATGTAGCTTAGTTTATGTCAACAGAAAATAAACTTTAACATTTTCGCAGCAGTTGTTAAATACGGTGAGCAGATATGACGTCATGAATATCTCCGAACAGCTCGGCTACGACTCCGAACAAAGTTACGGTCTAGATAATACCGCTCTGTTTATTCTAGCTCGTAATTTTCTTCGGATAAGTTTTAGTTTATTGTTGTCTATTTTCGGGATTGCTCGAATATAGAATAGAATAGAGAACTTTTCTTAAGTCGGATGTGTGGGTGTTCCATTAGACGCTCCGAGGTTTTTAATAGTCCACAAATCAAACAACAGAGGAACGGTACAAACAAGGCGTTCACTTGATGGTAAGCGCCACGCCTGCCCATAACAGTTACGGTACCACTCAGTACTTTGAATTTCCAAATATTGCGCGGCATTGCACTCGTCACTCTGAGACATTAGTATTTAAAGTCTCATTATGTCCAGTAATTTCGCTGAAAATAGTGGCAATCATATTGAGACACAGTAATCTTTGCACACTACTGCTTGGTGTCGAAATATCTGGCAAGAGAATGGTACTTCTCTCGCGGACTCCTACCAATGAAATTTACCAGTGTCACACATATTTTGGTACATTCACTATGGTGTAAACACTCCGAGCATGTACCCACGGCCAAGGCCTGTGCCTTCGCTTCGCATACGACTTCGGGAGGGATAAGTAATAGGGTGATGTTAACTTTGATTGAAAAAAGAGAAAAGAATACTAAATTTTTTTTGTAACAATCAACAATTATACGTCCTAATAATTGGCCATCGAGGAGTTGAAACCAGATTGAGCAAGCCACCACAACGGGCGGCTATGAACATAGATTGCCCTACGTCTTAGTGACAGCATTCTTGTAGAATCCCATTCTATTTGTGGCTACACATCCTTGGGATTAAACTGAAGGGATCTACACACAGTTTAACATTATCGCATTTATGAATCTAGATCTCGCGTGCGGCGGCGGGTGGCGGCGGGCGGCGGCGGGCGGCAGCGGGCGGCGGCGGGCGGCGGCGGTGATAGCGTTGATTTATAGCCGCGGCCTACAACGCTCAAGAGGACCGGATAACCGGTAAATATCGATATATTATAATTTCGTTAGCCCAGTCAAAGAATGCCAGGTGTGTGGATCTATCTAACTCTAAAAATAAAGTTAATGGTCATCAGAAAAAAAATAGAAAAATGATGCTTCCCATTTTAGGCTTAACGTGTTCATCACAAACATTGGTGAGTTAGAGTTAGTGGTCACATTAGAACCAATAATGATGTATATAAATAAATATACCAATAAATTAGTTATTTGGGGTGAACGTGTACGGTCATGTTCTTTGTAGTTTATAATTCCAAAAACTCAGAATTTTTCATTAGATGTAAAGTCTATATTACTGGGTGATCTTAGGCCAAAATATATAATAAAATAAAAAAGAGAATAATGTAATTGTTACTAGTAATTATTTAGTTTTTATTGTAGAAAAAATATAATTATAATTGTTCCGGTTTCATACCGGTTAAAGCCATGAAATATGAACAGTCGTCGGTCCTCGCCACTAGATCCGATCGGGCTGTATCTGGGCGGGCGGCCGAGATTTATGGCCCAGTGTGAGGAGGAATAATTCTATCCTTTATTAGACGACTGCCGCTGCGGCGCCGCGGTCAGTGGGCCTGAAACCCTTTGCGAAGTTGATTCTGTAACTCGCCCTCATAAGGTTTAGTCATCTAATCCTATCTACTTAAATAGGCCTTAACTTAACATGCGGTATTTACCCGTTAAGGCAGATGTTTACTATCAAATAAAATTAATAATTAATTAACTGTAGCGTTACAGTATCTTTGGAAAAAGTGAGGTAGAAGATAGGAGCATCCTGGAGCGGCATTTTAACGAATCTATTTTTATGATGCTAAATCCTGTCGGCACATTCTGTCATAGCTTTGTTTTAACTAAATTAGCCGCAGGAAGCTGGGGTTGAAACATCAACACCAAATAAAAAAATCAAATTTGATAAGAAATTACAACAAAATTTGTTGTAATTTCTTATCAAATTTGTTTTTTTTTTTCATTTTTTCAATGATCTAATAACAACATTTTTCGTCCAATTATCTGTATCTCGAAATGTCTAAACAGTTGAGTATATGGCCCGCCGCCGCCGCCGCCGCCGCCGCCGCGCCGCATATGGCCCGCCGCCGCCGCTACGTGTAATTACGAGGATAACAACTATGAGTAGATAATCCACAATATCCTCCAATTTCCTTTATTTACTTGGATACTATTTCCTTCTACAAAAAACTAATTGAGTCCGCACGTAACCCCACATCGGACACTCCATACAAAGGCTGATTTGATAACCCACACATGTAAACTAAAACACTAACTACGCGACTAAAACAAAAAACAACCCACTCGTATGTAAATTTATAATAACCCGTTTGTCTATTACATTTGGGCGTGTAAAATTGTCAGCCTCCCAATTGCCCTCCGGATTGCGGCTAAAGGTGCGGGGAAGCGGATCGCGCGGGATGGAGTGTCCATTCTGTGTGTCATACTATATTACAATCTTCTGTAACGTAACTATAAGCTGTTGGGAAAGTATTCCCGACGGCGTAGCGGTGATCACCGTAGGTGGCAGTACGTAGAGCTCTCGTAGAGCTGCGTGGAGCCCGCTACGAGAGCCTATTAAACTGCTTTCTGTTTCGTATAATATCGTGGATATTATAAAGCTTTCACATACAGTCTAAAAAATAACATTATGTTGAAAAAAGCATATTATAGAAACAAACAAAACAAAAACAAACAAAAAATTGTACCTGTTATGATTTAGGGATAAAACATTCACGTGAGATAATTAGAGCTTGATTCCTGGGTACTCACGAAAAATATACTATTGTGTGCTTAATAATTGTGGTATCGTATTTGATTGTTGGCTTTGTTTCATACGCTTTACCTAAAATTTCCTTTAATATAATGTAAACATTTTAATTACAATGGATAACAAAAACCACTCCGACTAAAGCAGAACTTGGCCTAAATTCGTAATACTCGTAGGCGTCAAGCTTACACGAATGCTACGTACGTTAACGTAGTGGCTCTACGCCGTAGCTCATCGTAGCAAGCTCTACAGCAGTACGAAAACAACATTATGCCGACATTTAAATCGTGTCACAAAGGAATACCGAAACTTTGTACAAATGTACACTGTGTGTGTATGTGTGTGTCTCCACAGTAAGCTCAAAGCGATGCGGTTTCTGTTTACCTCTGAGGCGTTTGCTTTGTTCATTTCGATAATATCCACCGATTGTATTTACCTACTCGAATACCCATCGTGTCACGCGATTCTGAACCTTACGTCACCGCCTTACGAGACATAAAGGAGTCGGGAGAGGCTTGCGACACTTGCTTCCTAATTTTGAATCTTATTTCGTAGAGTTAGAAGTGTGGAGTGTCAGCGGCGCCGGTGCCGCATGCCGGTGCGGTGGGACTTGTTGCGAGGCTTGAAGGAGTTTCGCGATACTTCCGGTTCGGTGATTGCGCGATATTTATGTTGAAACTTCAAAGTAACCAATTCATTGATCTTTGGACTTTACGAGTTAGCTCGGTCGCGCGGCGTCACTCGGGCGGGTGGTTTCAGTCGGTTCAACGTTTAAGGAAAATTATTGTAAAAGAAAATTAATATAAATGAAATAATACCTTAGAAAATGTAATTTTAAAAGGATATCAGAATAGAGTAGAATAGAAAAACTCTTTATTGTACACCAGAAACAAAAATAAACACAGTCAGTCAGTCATCAGTTTACCTATTTTCTTTCAGTAACCCAATTTTTTAGATTTTTATCGTAATAATTGCTTTCGTTTTTTTATTTGTTTGTAACTGCAACAATTTTTATAAAATATCCTTGACGTCATCTACTTAAACAAAATCGACATATTCCTGGAAGATCAGTTTTTTATTAGATGCCTATCATATTTAAATTATTTCATATTATTCAAATAAAAGTCCTCATTAAGTAAAGTTAAATGCTGAAATTTAACTGATTGTACAATTCTTTGTACAATATAAGCGGTTTTTACTGAAATTGACTTTCCACAGGACAACACTGTACTTATAATTCTCACTAATATTATAAATGCGAAATTTTGTGTGTGTGTGTTTTACGCTGAAACGGCTGATCAGATTTTGATCTAATTTAGTGTATAGATACTTTAGTTCCTGGAATACAGCATAGAATACTTATTATCCCGTTAAAAATGGCTAACGCGGGTGAAAATGCGGGGCTAGTATTTAAATTTATTTCCAAAATCATAGTATAAAGTGAAATACTATCAAAAAGAAAATGAAGTGGCAGATGTAGCGCGCAACGCACCTATCCTGCACTATAAGCAGCCGTATCCTAAAACTCAATTACGTTGCGGCCGCGCCTCCAGCGGCGGTGGCCGCAACACTACGGCGCACGCGCACGCAGTATGGAAACTCGCGCAACTCACCACTTACTACTTACGGTACGTAAGTAAGGAATAACGCGTACGGTTTTCTTGTCCTCTATGTGTATGAGGTTTAAATATTTGCCTCGTAAATTGCTATAATATTGCCTGTTTACAATAAATAATTTGAGCTAAAAGCTTTTTTTCACGCTGAAACTAACAAAAACGGACATACTCGTATAAACAAACAAAAAACGGATCTCTATTTTACAGCTTAATTTCAATAGGTAACATTCCTAAAACTAGATACGGTACCGTTTGGAAAAATAAAAAAAATGATTTTCTAAAACAGTACGAGGTAGAAATACCGGCGTTAATCAAGAACTATGGCAATGCACAATGTTTTCATAAGATAAATGCCAACGTTTTGAATGTATTTATTTATTGCAAAAAAATCTTTCCGATAAAGGAAGGAGGGCCAATACCCAGCACTTCGCTCGGTGGACGCGGGCGCAAATTAAACATAGCTCGAAGAGACATCACATAATTAATGGCTTTTGTAAAGTGTCCATACTGCCGCGAACCGCTACTGCGGCGTTACTGAGTTACGGTCAGACAGTTATTTGGTTATTGTCGGACGCGTCTGCAGAGAGCTTCAGACACTTACTGTTCTATTAAATAGATTCATAACTTCATTAGTTTCTCCCATTTGTATTTGATCATTCTAGCCGAGTCTTGTTTTCGTGCTGTAGCTGTTTGAAATATGAAATAGACTGTATAGTTATATGGTGAAGCACTACTTTGAAAAGAACTGGCCAAGTTTTTTTCAATTTTTGAATATAAAAGCCCCAGTTTCTAGTTGCACCAGTTATACCAGTTTCAGTTGCGCCATTTTAAATCTGACACACTGCATTATACCGGTCTGCAACTGGAAACTAAAACTGTAAATACAGACACGTAGCTCGTTTAGCAGTGGGGAAACGGGAATTACTGCGGATAATATGAGATGTCTTCTATTAGAGCGATTAAGGAAAGTCAAAAGTAAATATTTGCTTTTAAACTTAAATAAACAAACAAACTTAATTCAATCTCGGTTTATAATTCCACAATTCATGTAAACTATTTTAACGGATTACCCAACTTTAAATAGGATCTATATAATAGGATCGCGATCTCAGCACGTACACACTTTGTCGCTCGAAGTCGATGCCATATATCTGGATTGTGGAACGAGTCCCGCCGCGGGCGGCAGCATTCTCTGCATAAACTCTCGCAGCTCTAAATTCTTCAGCCATAGACATGATGTCAATTCCGAGATTTCCATAAATCTCTACCAATTTTACTAAAACGTCTAGAAGTTATATAAATCCACGTGAGTAGCCGTGCCGTTGTAAGTTTGCCCATTATACTAACATATACACTGTAGATACAGTAACGTTCAATTCTGTAAGTATACCTTGTATATTTTGTAAACTACAGAGTATTTTTAATTCAATCCTAACTGTATTGTTTGCAGGTTTGAGTTATAAACGTCAAAATAACTAGCAGTTTACGTATTTAAAAAAATACTATGTTTGTCTACTACCAGCGAAGAAACATAAAAAAATCATGTCTATTTCCGAAACAATTTATGAAAATGAAAGAATTGACTATCGGAAATTGCCCTCTAGAGTGCATGTCGTCCGGCAAATGGTCCGGCGCGGGCAGCCGACACGCGCGTGTGGCCGCGGACACCGACGGCGCCGGCGCCGGAGCCCCCACTACGAATACTAATGCAGCCGGCGAATGTTGAATGATCGGCGCCGGGTGCCGTGCAGCACCGTGCCTGCACCGTGCCTGCACCGTGCCTGCACCTTTCCTGCACTGTGCACTGGGAATAACTTTGTTCTCATTTATGGTATTATTTTTTAACGGCCTCCGTGGCGTGAGTTCGCGATGACCCGTCGAAACGTGAGGTCGTAAATTCGATTCCCACACAGGCGAAATATTTGCGGGAACTAAACGTATTTGCTCTGAGTCTGAGTGTTTGTAGGGCCAGGATTTTCGTAGTTTCGGATACAGGGAGTCCTAGTTGGGTGTTAGGATTTATGCATGTTGTTCGCGCCACTTACATTGGCACTCATAATACCTTCCTACCTTCCTATTCCTATCATTTCTTGGCGACTATCTCTGTCGCTCATATCGTGGTATCCACGAGAAAACTGCTTGCCGCCGCAAGTAGTCTGCGATCGACCCTCGTCCTTCGCGGCTGCCGCTCTCGCCGAATCCAAAGTACTGGATCTGCTGCTCCTCTGCGGTGGTCCACGTGAATTCGACGCGCAAATATAAACAACACCCGCTATAAACCCGCCGCGTAAACGCTCCTTGCCGACACGCACCAACCGCCTAAAATACAGTCCACTACATCGAACGTCATAACATCCTGAAGGAACAAGCAGCTTGGAGACGGACCCGAACCGAGGTGATTGCAGTTGCATGGAGACCAGGTTAGTCGCCAAGTTCCTTTGTACTACTCTTCTACCAGCCATCCTTCCCCCGCCATTGGAGGCGCGCTCAGCCTATACAGCTTAGCTGCCGCGCTAACATATTGTTGGTCCTTCGAGCCGGATCTTCTCTGGTCCTCCCGCTATTCTCTGGCCCCTCTTAGGCCTCATATAGTCCTCTTTATAACCGCCCGCAATTTTATATTGGTATTTTTACCAACGATAATTTCCTATAATTATCGTGTTCCCGCCCGCAATTACAGTTCAGATAGTACCCTGTACTATCCTACTACGCTCTTATATACTTATTTCGTGTATTCCGCATTCCTAAATAGTAAAAATAACGATTTTTCCGTAATTCTTAATTTTTATTAAAAAGTGAAGGTATTCCTAACGACCGCCCGTGCGTCTCCACGTGGGTATTCAATACGCCGCGCGCGCGGCAGGTAAATGCTGTAGGCAGTTGCAGTAAATTAGGAATTTCATACTTTATCTAGTTTTTTATACTTTGTTAAGATGGCTATGGCTACTCGTTCAAAAGACAAAGATAGTGAAGTATACGAGGACGCAAAAGCGCTCGATACGTTACAGATCGAACGTTTGACCTTGATAGGTAAACGCGACATTATATTTTCTCGCTTACAAGATATTTTTAACCGATCTTTAAAGGCTTTCACTGATGATACTGAGAAGGATTTATTTCTATGTGAAATGATCTCGTTAGACCGCTTACGCTCCGATTTCAATGAAATTGTGAACAAATTAAATGTCACCGAGTTGACTCTCAACGCTTCGTACACGGTAAACTACCAATCTATAAACGTCTTCGAAGATATGTTTTGCCGTTGTCAGTTTGTTTATAATAAACTTAACCCGCCTTTAAAAACCGCTGATTTCAATGTTGCCCCGCAACGTAAATCTATCAGAATTCCTGAACTCGATTTGATGGTCTTCAATGGAGATCCGATGACCTGGAGGATATTTTATGAGTCATTCAAACGCACGATTCACGAAAATCCCGATCTCACTGATCACGAACGCGTCCAATATTTAATTAATAAATTGTCAGGCCGGGCCCTTGCAGTTTGTTCTGGTATCGTACCTAACGCTGATAATTATCCGATCATATGGCAGACGCTCGTCGATAAGTATAACGACAAACGTAACCTAGCCTCCGCTTATCTTGATCAAATGCTTGGTTTTAAATCTTTTAACACCGCGACGAATAAAAACTTAGAACTATTCCTAGATAAATTCTGCACGGCTGTGTCAAGTTTGAAGTCTCTCAAGCTCGATAATATGTCTGATTTTATTTTACTATCGCTCGCTTTGAAGAAAATAGATTCAAGTACTGCACGGTCGTTTGAAATGCACATGCGAGGTAAATCTATGCCTACATACAATGAACTTTTAAAATTCATCCGCGAACAAAGCAAAATATTGGAACGCACTACGACCGATTCTCTTAGCCGCAGTGATAACAGGCCGCGTACTGCAAGGTCTACGCAGTCTTTTGCAGCATCATGCGTCACTCACTGTCCGCTTTGCAAACAAGCCGATCACGCTAACTTATATAGATGCCCTGCATTTGATAAGCTTTCTATCGACGACAGGTACACTTTTGTAAAACAAAGCAAAGGTTGCACTAATTGTCTAAGCACTACGCATATAAATACTGCTTGCAATTCTAAATTTAATTGCCGTTATTGTGGATGTAAACATCATTCTATGTTATGCCGCAAAGTATCATCTTCCCGTGAAGACAATCGCCCGTACCCTAGCGCTCCGTCACAGGCGCACGCGCCGCCTCCGCGCGCGCGAACTGGCAACTTCTCCGCCGCCGGGGATCACATGCCGCCTTCGGCATCGCCGCCGCCCGTCGCGGGCTCCGCTAGCGCTCAGCTGACGAACTTACCTACAACTGCTTATCAGTCATCACAACAACAGGTGTCGCTGTGTAATATACGCCCCGCTTCGCAGCCTAATGACACTACTTGTTTACTGGGAACCGTACAAGTTTATGCTACGGATTTAAATGGTCGCCGCCATGTAGTACGCGCCTTAATTGATTCGGCTTCCCAAAGTAACTTTTTAACTTCAAAATGTTGCGCTAAATTAAATTTAAAATGCAATAAGGTGACGAACACCGTTGTTAAAGGGATAGGTTCCGCATCTGACCCAATCAAGGGAGCAGTTTCTGCTACTTTATCTTCCCGCCTAAATGATAATTTTATTGCAATTGACGCCTATGTTATCGACCGCATAACAGACAATTTACCGGCAGTGAAAATTGACGTATCCTGCCTTTCATACCTGAACTGCCTGCCTCTGGCAGACGACAGTTTCGCTTCGCCTTCCGAGATCGACATACTTATAGGCGCGCCGCTCTTTTCTGAAATATTGCTATCAGGCCGCGCCGCTGGTCCGCCTGGTACTCCAACCGCTTTTGAAACCATTTTTGATTTTATCGTAATCGGGACCGCTCCCGTTACCCCCGCTCATGTTACTCCCGCTCATGTTACGCCCGCTCATATTGGAACCGTTGTTTCTATCACTGACCCCTTGGTTGAAGATAGATGCCGCTCTCATATTTCCCTCTGTACCTTTACGGAAGGACCACGTTTAGATAATCTTGTCCAACGCTTCTGGCAGCTTGAAGAGGTGCAATGCACGCCGACTTTGAGCCCAGACGCTATAGAATGTGAACGCATTTTTACAAATAACGTTTTCCGCGATCGTACGGGACGCTATTCTGTAGCGTTACCTTTCTCCCGCGATCCCGCGACCGCTCTGGGTAATTCTTACCCTATCGCTAAAAAACGCTTCATGTATCTCGAACGTAAGCTTGCCGCGACACCTGCTCTGCGCTTAGAGTACGATGCTATAATCAAAGAGTACATTCAGAAGGGTTACATTTCACTGATCGACAATGATAGTCCTTTTACTGGATATTACGTGCCACACCACGCCATTGCGAGACTACAAAAAACAACAACTCGATGGCGTATGGTGATGGACGCCAGTGCTGAAACTGACTCAGGCCTCTCCTTGAATCAAGTTTTATATACCGGGGATAATTTACAAAACGATCTTTTTACAATCCTCTTGGATTTCCGCCACTACCCAATCGCTTTTACATCCGATATTAAACAGATGTACCTACAAATTTTGATAAATAAGGACCACCGCAAATATCAAAAATTCCTGTATCATTCTCAATATCTGTATTACTTCAATCTAGAGGAAAATGGAATACACCTTCGAATCCCATTACAATAGGTTCTATTGTTCTTATTATCACTGATAATATTCCCCCGCTATCCTGGCCTCTCGGCGTCGTCGTGGCCACTCATGTCGGCGGCGATGGCATCTGTCGAGTAGCGTCAGTAAAAACGGCGACCGGCGTCTACCAGAGACCCGTCGTCCGTTTATGCATCTTACCTACCCAATAATTTAACCCGTTGCTCCCCGGTCAACCGCTATGTTATATTTAACCCGTTGACTGCTTAAGAGTTAACTCTTATTTTTATTTTTTTTATTTCCCGCTTTCTTTAAAAACCAATGGTTTTTAGGCCGGGGGCAAATGTTCGCGCCACTTACATTGGCACTCATAATACCTTCCTACCTTCCTATTCCTATCATTTCTTGGCGACTATCTCTGTCGCTCATATCGTGGTATCCACGAGAAAACTGCTTGCCGCCGCAAGTAGTCTGCGATCGACCCTCGTCCTTCGCGGCTGCCGCTCTCGCCGAATCCAAAGTACTGGATCTGCTGCTCCTCTGCGGTGGTCCACGTGAATTCGACGCGCAAATATAAACAACACCCGCTATAAACCCGCCGCGTAAACGCTCCTTGCCGACACGCACCAACCGCCTAAAATACAGTCCACTACATCGAACGTCATAACATCCTGAAGGAACAAGCAGCTTGGAGACGGACCCGAACCGAGGTGATTGCAGTTGCATGGAGACCAGGTTAGTCGCCAAGTTCCTTTGTACTACTCTTCTACCAGCCATCCTTCCCCCGCCATTGGAGGCGCGCTCAGCCTATACAGCTTAGCTGCCGCGCTAACACATGTGGTCCCGACTTGTTATTATAGGATGGTTGATCGCAGTTAACTCAACCAAATATCAGTACAATAATATGTCGTGGATGATCCTCCGCAATCAATTATAGAATGGTGACGGCAGCGGTTGGACGAGTAGACCACAGAGACTAAGCGATCTTGGTTGGGAACCAAATGTCCGATTGCAGCGTTTTTCTACAGAATTAAACAAACAGGCAGTGATACGAGTAGTAATTTATTCCGTCGGGCATCGCCTTGATTCGCTACCCTGCAACAACAACTGCAACCTACAGCCGACAGTGCTATTCGTTCCGGGGGACGCGAACAGTCCTTAATGAAACCGACCACAGTGTACTGGAACACAGTAGAGATTCCCAGCACAAAAAGCTGACACACATAGAAGCGGTGCGTTGCGCCGCAATGTTGCAACTCTAAAATTAACGTTGCTTTACATTGACAGGCGGCGGTTTAACTGTACAAGCCGCCAGTCGATGCGTTATGCGACTTCTACAATGTCCAACCTTGATACAATAATCTGACAACCGTGGTTGGCAATGTCACTGCATTGCTCTCTCTCAAAGCTTTGTATATAAATGAGTGTTCGTATCAAAACAAAATCAATGACTGAGACGTCAAGGTCACGCGTACTTTAGAGGTTTGCAATTGATAACTGAGTCGCCCGCGCGACTATCTCTACTGTAACGCCACTGTGACATCTACAAGCACACTCGTTTTGTATTGCAGAAGCTGCCTCCGCCGACTCTGATTAGTCCTTTTGCTATAAAAAAGCCGTTCTTTGCAATCTCTGCAGTCTGATGGTTTCGCTTACGAGCCGTACTTCCTAGAGAACCATTTTATATTAAGAAAAAATATTTTCAGTAAATAACAATGTAATATTTATAAAACGGATACTAAATGTTACTTCCTTTTTGATGTCACAAAACGACTAAAAGTAAAAGCAGCATTATATCACACCTGGACACTCGTTACAAATTACTGATACGACATTTCACACATGTAAATGACGTTTGTTCACGTACACACGCAAACAAAGATATTACGCGAAAAAACAAAAGATAACCGCTAGTATGAAGGTCCACACTAACCCGTTTGTCTATTGTCATTTGTCATTGGGTGTGTAATATTGAGTGACCTCCGGATTGCAGGTAGAGGTGTGTGGGAGCGGGTCGCGGGGGGAGGAGAGTGTCCATTCTGTACTCAGTACTATATTTATTCTGTGGTTGTATTGAACTACCTTCAATGCAGTCTCAATATACATTCCCAGTGCGTTCTCACCTACAAGGTAAACTATCAACCGCGCCGTTATCGCCATTGCTGGTCCCACCGCGAATGCCAATAAGGCGGCTATCGAGCGAGCAACGTACGCCCCACACTGCGATACTACACTTAGTTACAGCACCAATAAAAAGCAAGCTGAGGCAGTGAATTGAACGGTTTCCCTTGCTGGTTTCTCGTACCGTAATCGGCAATTATGCTCGAACGCGACGCGCATTGTACGTCGCAGGATTGTAATATTCCGGTTGTGACAAGGGGTAGTTGGTTATTATGTGCAGTGGTGGAAGATAGGCGATCTCCATGCCCTTAGTCTTGTTTTACAAGCTAATGATAAAACTTGCTAATGTTTATAAACTGTTTTGCGAGAATTTTAACTGCTTGGCGATGAAATAACATTTTTGGTACTTGTGGTTCGTATTCGAAACGGGTTCGCGCGAGACAGCTGCAGCGGGGATGGGACGTGACAGCTATGCAAGGAACGGTTAACTAACTGGGCGTTCGGTTCCAGGCCGGTGGCATAATAGAGTTA
The DNA here is from genome assembly GCA_912999815.1 of Campaea margaritaria. Taxonomy (NCBI): domain Eukaryota; kingdom Metazoa; phylum Arthropoda; class Insecta; order Lepidoptera; family Geometridae; genus Campaea; species Campaea margaritaria. Next base: position 7,362,980 of record OU538814.1, read on the forward strand.
GTGTCACGATCCCTTTACAGAGATTTTGAAACGAAAACTCGTTAATTATTTCCTCTTCTCATTCTGACGCCATACTCGTAGACATAAACGCTACAAGCTCAGACTTATTTATAACTCATGTAAATTAAAATAAAAAGCGGTGGTAGCCTAGTGGGAGAACGTCCGCCTTCCAATCAGAGGATCGTGAGTTCAAATCCCAGTGCAGGCACGTGCCAATATGTTTCTGTAAAACATATTATGTACGTAATTATCACTATCTTTTCGGTGAAGGAAAACATCGTGAGGAAATCCACATACCTCCAAAATAATTCTCGGATGGGATCCACCAATCCGGACCAGGCATCCGTAGTGGATTATGGCCTAACCCTCCTCACGAAAGTGAGGGGAGACCCGTGCCCAGCAGTGGGACGATATGGTTTGATGATGATGATGTCATTAAAATGGGATTAACTTGACGTTTTTAGTTCGGGCAAAATGTCAAAAGAACGCTTTTTTATTTGAGTTATATAATATGGGGCTGCAGGTCTTTGCTATGTGATATTTCGACAACGCATTTTACTTAGCAGCGAACGTAATATACTCCAGTGATATAGCTCGTTCGTTCGTTTGTTTAGCAGTTGCAATGCAGTTGTCGTGTCTATTACCCGGCAGAGGGAGGCTTGTTTCCCATTTCACCAGCATCACCGTTTCATTTCAACTTTAGACTGCAATGCCTACGACTGCATTATAGCCGTCACGCATAGGTTTATTTTTATTAATATTAAATTTTTTTAAGCTTAAGATTTATAAAAGTATACTATGCAATCGGGTTTTTGTTGTAAATTAACTTTTATTTTTATATTTTTTCGCTCTTTTTGTGTTTAGACATGAAAACTCTTGCTGTTGGAGCAGATCTATGCCTAAACTGAAAGCATATAAAAGTCAACGGACTGTAGCTTTACGAAATAGGTACGTCTACAATCAGCTTTTAATCCCTGTAGTGGTTAATTCCGTAAACACTGCCATGAATTCCCGCATAACACACTTTAAATCTCTCCCCACTATAAAAATACAAAGACACAAGCCGCGGACACGTCCCTGCCGAGTGCAGCCTCGCAGATACACACACACACAATCCACGAGTACTACACTGTGTAGCGTGTAGCGAGACGGCGCGACGCCGCCGCTGTGGCGCGCCGCCGCCTCCGCCGCCGCCGCCGACGCCGCCGCGCCGTCTGGCGGGGACGCTTATTGTTCACTTGTATGAAATGTGCAGTTTTGAAGGCAGCTAATGTGATGTAGTTAGCGAAAGTTTGCCTTTACTGAACTAAACAGTTTCTCCTCCTGGCGGCTCTTTGACAGAAGTACCAAAAGATTTGAGACACAATTACTTGTCTTGTCTATTTTTCTGTGTTTACTTTTATGACATCTGTCGTTCTTACTTTGTAAGTAAATATGTGGAGGCTTGTAAATGGCTTTTCTTAGTTCTTAAGTCAGATTTTTTGTAATGGTAGCTGTAAGCCCCCCAATACACTAAAATAAAATAAATAACAGTTAAATTTGTTCAAATAATTAAATATTAACCAAATGGTCAAGTTTGAAATCCAGATATTGTAGTTAGATAGATAACTCTTTATTGACACCAAAATATGTAAAACACGGAGATAAAAAAACATACTGATAAGTATGAATACTGTGTGAATGAAGCTTCAATCCGTAACTAATTTGTGACTCCTGCTTTGAACTGAACGATAATGGTCAATAATTCTTATGGTATAGATAGAGACTTGGCAAGTTATATAAGTATTTAAATATCTCCCGTGTGTCGTGGTGAATGCACGAGCTTTTTATTTAGTGCAGTTTTATTGTGTATTATATTCTATTACCCCAAAATGCGTCTCGCTGTATCTACGTAGAGTTTATCGCCGGTATTCTATTCTACCGCTGTGCTGCCACTGGACCGCTGTACTGCCGGTATAACGGCCGAGCACTGCCGGGCGACGACGCTTGTATGGAAATGTGAGATCTTGAGTTATAGCCTTGTTTGTTTGCGTCTGCCAAGTCTCGGGAATTTACAAAGCTATTTACGAGATTTTGTTTTCAGATTAAATATTTCGTAAACAAAGTCATTTGACGACAAAGGAAATTAAGTTGTTTTCTTGTTGTGTTATAATAAGTTTGCATTAAAATCTGTAAACACGGCCAGCCGAGGAAACGGAAGCATCCGAGACGCTATTGAAAGAGTACTCAAGTATTAGAGACAAGAACGCAGACCACTTTATTCCACATCAAAGCTGCCGAGAATGAAACATGAAAACAACAATTCCCATTAAGGCGCTCCGTAATAGCCCCCGTGGCGCGACTCCTTACAAATGAACTCTTCTACAACTCTGAAAACTTTTAAATCGTCATAAAAAAGCGGGTGAAGTCGTCGGCGGGAGCGTTCACTCAGTCGCGCAGGTTCGCAGCCCGGCTCGGTGGGAGAGGACGAAGTTACATTGCAGTTACGACAACTTGCCACTCGGACTCGTTAACTCCCCAGACGGGGGTGAGGGGGGGGGGGGGGGGGGGGGGGTGTGTCTCTTTTGAAATTAAAGCGGCTATTTAATGTGCATTTTTATATTTTATTATGTGAGTAATACAACGGTTATTGAAAACAATCATGTAATACTTTATACGGTTTTGTTTCGGCGGCGACATTGATGCCTTTCAAGAGGGACGCTCGGAGACGCCAGGGACCGAGATAATTGGATGGAAATAAGAGAGGCCTGGGACAGCACACTCGTAGGTTGAAAAAGAAGTAACCAACTCGTGGGTTCTGGCGACGTACATTACTTTATATCAAGAGCGAAATTAATCCCTATTTAAAATAGCAAACATTTTTCTTTCATATTAATTCCATCGTTTGTTGTAATTGTTTAGTTTGTCAAATAAATCCTTTTTTCCATCACACAGTGTCACTGTACGTGCGAGGTAAAAATGATATCATCAAAAGCAGCCAGCCTCTACGAAGTTATCCCGGAGCCGCTCGAAGGGTTATTCCCCGAAGCTGCCGCCGCCGCGTCCGTAATTTGGCTCGAGGCCGGCGATATAATATCCGGATATAACTACGAACGCGGCCGCGCCTAGCTATTGCGAACAGATGTCCTATCTAAATGGACTTGTTTTGCTTCTGTGACGTTAATGGATTCCGAAAATCTGGGCTTATTCGCGAGTTACGGCGAGATACTACATATTCAACGAACATTTTCTTATCTAAAAATATTCGTTACGGACGCCTATTACGAGTACAATGTCTGAGCAGCTGTTTTGTATTTGGAAATCAGAAACGAGAAACCGACCAAGTGACGTCCCGAGGTGGTGAGGTGGGGAAAAATATTTCGATTTTAACTCGGATAATTTTGTGATTAGATTAATAACTAAATACAACGATGAAAAAATTTGAAATTTTAAAGGGAAGACCTTTTTTCACAACTGGTACAAGCGGGCAGTGTACGAGGCGGGACGTCGATCTCCAGCCAGTGGGGAATTTGACAATATATCTGTGAGAGTGTACAATAAACTTGTAGCTCCGATGCCAGCGCGCTACACTCGACCAGCTTTGTGCGAAAACTTGATTTTGGCGCAACTCCAAACTGCTCACTATATCGACCCCGCGTGCCGGTGGCACCATCGTCGCCACGGGCGCCGGCATTGCCACCACCAGCACTGCCGCCACCACTCGTTACTGCGATTATGTGGTAAAAAGCCAGTTTAATAAAATACACTGTACTTCCATTTTGCATTTATTTGGATTTGATCTGATTCATGACTCGCTCCGTATAATTTAGCATTCATGAGCACTGAGCTGAATTGGTTCACAATTCACATTGCTCACACCGCATCATCGCTGAAGCGTTCAATGAACCTAGTGATTGTTCTATACAATAGAATAGAATAGAAAATGCTTTATTGTACTCTAGTTAAAAAAACCACAAGGTGAGGATGTGTTAATCCGCCATCACCAACTTCTACCTACTATAATATTTAGAAAATACCTATCAGCGTGAAATAAAATCTTGGAACAAGCGACGGAGCTGGGGTAGACGGGCCCGTGCCAAGTCCCCCCTCTATTAACTCCCCCCCGATCAACAGAAACTATGGCCATAGTTTTTTGCTGCTTTCAGCTTGGTCTAAACGTAGACGACCATCCCTTTATTCGATACTCACTCGACGCCGCATATCTTTTTTGATATGAAATCGTTAAACATTTTCAAAAAAATACAAAAAATTATTACATTTTGTGTAGTGTGCAGAACACGCGCAGGGGATACGGTTTAACGTGTTCAAAAACTAACCCCGTGGTTGTTTGGAGTGCGGACAAGAGATAGCGCCGGGGGCCATAATACTATTCCGCTTAAAAGATTCCTCGCCGCCCCGCGGCCCCGTGGCCCCCGGGCCCCAGGCCCCGGGCCCCAGGCCCCGGCGGGTCCGCGGGTAATTGGGTATTTCCGATCGCCCTGGGGACCCGATATCTGCGCCGGTCGCACACTGGGGACGTCGCGGCACTGTTGGCCGGCCTGACAATATAAGTTTTAATCGTGTACACAAAAAAGTTTGTTGAACCATGAACAGGAAACTTGAGCCTTAGTTTATAGCCATATAAAAAAAATCTGTTCATCCGTTCGGAAGCTACGTCGCCTTAGACAGGCACACTGATACACACAAAAAAATTATAACACCCCTCTTTTTCGTCAGGGGTTAAAATTTGTAATCATTAATTTGGCAATTGTGTATCTAATCATCGAATAATGTGGTAGTTAATACAGCAAGCTCGGTAAAATTGATTAAAATGAAAACTTAATTGCGATCCTGAAGCCAAGTAATATAGTTACACAGAATGTGTAACGCCATTTTAATGTCTGTATATTGTCGGGCGGCGCGCGGTGTGTCCCCGCCCTCGCGTGCAACTCTCTGGAAGTAATTGCATTCGCTCCGACAAAGAATGAAAGGAATTAATCAAAATTAAAGCCTTTTTCGTGAATCCTTAAATTGCCGTCCGGACGAGACGGGACGGGACGCGACGGGACGGGACGGGACGAGCCGTGACGAGCTCGGCGGCCTGATTGTGCAAAGAGACTGCTTTATCCAATAAATTAAATACTTTGGTTTCAAAACTGTCTTATTTTCGGCGAACATTATCTGCTTAGTGGTTTCGCTTTGACAATATTATAGTGTAGTGGTGCTGCGTCCTTCGAGGGCTGCCATAGAATACTAAATTGTACAAATTTCATTACCACGAGCGACATCGCGAACTATATTCTACAAGGCTGGTATCATCAGAGCCGTCCCACAGTGTTGCGCAACACGGCGTGCTACACCGCGCACGAGCCGCAACATAGTCCACTTACCCGCTCGTTATTAAAGAGTAGCTCGCTTAAAATAGTTCACACATTAGACGTGTTCTATTTCTCTTGGAATTGAACCCTAACTGCAAACAATTAAAGTCCGCTTTGGCGACACGGCTCTGGCTCAAAGGTGAAGTTTGAGGCGAGTTCAAGTTCTATCCAGAAGTGAATGGCCGCTCGTTACGGCCGCAGTGTCAATAGAATCAGTAGGGCAATGTCGCACAAACGACCTACTTACATCCTACATTAATGATCTATTCAGAACAGGCTGCAAAGTGCAAAATGTTTAGTAAATATTGACTGAAAGAGATTGCTTTTAAGTTAGATGTAGTATAATATTTTTTCTGTAAGTAGGTATCTTGTGTATTTGTAAGAGGTGTACAATAAATCATGTTATATTCTATTGTATTTGTTCGCGTAGGTGACAACTGGCCCGCACTAAAACACGGCTCGGAGCGAGTTTACCCTTTTCATTTTGTCAAATTGCTTGCCGCGGGCTCGCACAATACATTTAGTTAAAGCTGGGCCACTTTACACTTACTCGTACAGATCGTACCTTGGCTAAATATATTTTATCACGTAAGTAAAGTTAATTTCAAGCTTTTGTTCTCAATGGGTGTCTACTGTGCCAGCCGGCGCGGCGTGTGCCGTGTGGCGGGTTCAACTTACGTCTCTACGAAAGCTAACTTGACTTACTAATTTATCTAAACAAAATTGCGCACCCTCATGAACATTAATTAGGTTTTGCAAAGTCCACGTTCTTAATTAGTTGTTAACAACTAATTACTTAGTGCCTACTTCATATTCATAATACGGGCTGAGTCTAGACTAGCTGTGATTAATTAGCTTCAGTCGTATCGCATGACGCTAAACAGAACCTACTGGTCGTATTAGCACTGTGTCAAAGCAAAGTATTTTTTTTTTATTTGACTGCGAAACTCGACGAGCACTACGCCTGCTCATAACAATTACAGTGCTATCCAAATCTTTGAATTGCATAAAAAACCAACCAAGTGCGGGTCGGTCTCGCCCACCGAGGCTTCCGTTCAAACTTGTAGGTATATAAAATTGAATCTACTGCACCGAGGTTACCGAGTAGACGACGGTGCTCACTTGCCTATAAGTTCATTCTTGATGGAGTTCTTGGAGTAATGGGTGTTGAGCCGACTGCGAAACGTAAGATTACGGATTCGATTCCCGCATAGGGCAAAGGTTTGTGTGGACCACAAGTATTTGGTCTGAATCGGGGTGTTTGCGGGAGCATGGTCCTCGTAGTTCCTGATTCCCTAGATACAGGGAATGCTAGTTGGGGGTCAGGAGCTATATATGTGATCGTGACGCCTCGGTTACTCGTTTACTTATACGAGTACAGTCTTCAGTGGAAGAGTCCCAGGCGGGGAAGTTTTGTATCATCTCCCCGGGCATGACTGTCGGGAAACTGTCCTGTCCGGCAGGAGTTCCACTAAACGAGGTTTTTAACTTCGTTCCGCCGCTAAAGCAATAACACAGTAATCGAGTTCGCAATAATTACAAAATACTAATTAAAAAAGCGGTCGGATTATAAACAGCTGCGACGTGAATGTAACAGCACTAAACTAATTAGTAATTACTAGTCAATCCGCCGCTACCTGATCCATTAATGCAACCTTTAAAAAAGCAAATGCAAGCTTTAAAAAAAAGTCCGAGTACTTGAAGGGGAACCCGAGCGGGAGATCAGATCCATGCCCAGCGTCCCCAGGTGCCCACTGGTGGGGCGGTTAGTGGAGACGTTGGGAGTATACCGTCCACACAGGTACCTGTTCGGAAGAGGGCAGAGTTTCTGAACTAAAGAAACTACTTCAGGAGAGAAAATTGGAGACTGTTGATGATAATAAATGTTTTCAAAAGTTCCTAACCTTTTCCGAGTTGAATTCATATTTATTTGACTAAACTGGGTCTAATTCGCGTATAAAATATAATTTTGTGAAAACTCGACGTTTCGCATTTTGATTATAATAATTTATGCGCAAATTAGACCCGTTTTGTCTAGTTACGGTGGAACGTTTCGCATATGGCGGGAAATTTAGATTCCAAACAGTTTTTTGTTGTTTTTAGAGCTAGATTGGGTACCGAATGTACTCGTAAATGATAACGTAAACTGCGACAATCATATGTCACTCTTTACGGTATTTTGTACAAATATTTATTACTAACGCACCGGATTGCTGAAGTAAGCCAATGAACCGTTAAACTGGTGATTGCAGAGTTTCCCGATACGTTTGAGTAATCAGGTGCGTAGTGCGTACTCGTGTGTGTTAAACATTTCTACAAAAATGACGTGACAAATAATCTAGGATGGTCACAAATTCCATTATTGTTGAGAATAAGTACACGATCTAGCTGTTGTAATGGAAATTTCCCGCCACATGTGAAACGTTTCACCTTCATGTAAATGTTTTCATATTACAGATTGTTTAAAAGCCTTTTGTTCTTTACTTGTGGCAACGCTGCTGGCGCTTTGTGAACGTCGCCCACTGGTAGCGGCTTGTTACACTGGGGTGCTATTTTTTTAAATATTATTAGACCTCTGTTAAATAATTATTTCTGATTTTAACTTCGAAATTCCAAATTGTCAAACGAATGGAAGGCGATTAAGTAAGGTTGGTTCACACGTTGGATCATGTAGGGACACAATAGGAGTAAGCAATGAAATGATAACTGAACATTAATGCCCAATCGTTGCCAAATTATTATGATCAATAAAGCAGTCGCTGATTACTGGACAAAAGCACGAGACAATGCGACCCCTACTATCGGTCATGGCCTCTCCGGCCGGTCGGCGCGGTGGCGGTGGCGGTGGCGGTGTCGGTGGCGGTGGCGGTGGCGGTGGCGGTGGCGGTGGCGGTGGCGGTGGCGCCGCCGCCGCTTGAGGCCTCGTTCCGCAATAAACGGCACATAAAACAGAAATCGCCGATAAAATGTATTCGGCGGCAGATGAATAACTGCTATTCAAATGGAGTGCGCGCCGCGGAGACACGCGCCGCTACACGACCTCGCCAGTAGCGAATGTTCACGAGACTCACATTTATTGTTCATTTATTGTTTTCGTTTAAATGTTATAAAATTAGAAGCCAGCCCAAAGTATTCTAGAATCTTAGAATGATGCAAGATAGCACAACAATAAGAATGAAGAAAGCTTAAGAATATCAGTGACCAATTATTATTTGAAAAATATATATTGTACAATTGTTTTAAAGAAATATTTTCGGTCCTTGTAATCATTTTATTTGACTGATTGGACTGAAATGGATTCTTTTGTGAAATCTATAACCCACACGTATGCCTATCCTGCCATGTTGAGTCGAATCTGGTTGCTGAGTAAAGTTGTTGGAACGTATAATATTTGTATTTGTGAGTGAGTTTTCACAGTATTCATGCGAGAGATTCTTTACTGACGTGCGAAGTACCGCGGCGGGCGGCAGGCGGCGGGCGGCGGGCGGCGGGCGGCGGGCGGCGGGCGGCGAGAGGCGAGTCCTGCGGCCACTGAATAACCATCATTTTGTATAATATCGTAATCAACAAATTGTTGTTTTCACTCCTGCTTAAATATTGATGAGCCTCCCTCGGGAGCAGCCGGAGCGGGGGGTGCGGAGGGCGCGAGGGGGAGGACGACGGACGGAAGCGTTTTTAACCTCGACCTATGAATACATTAGCCGGCATAATAACGTTTTAAAAATAACGCCTTCATTCGAAAATCTCAAGAAATACGCTTTTTCACAAAGCGAGGCTTTATCGAAGGCCCCGCGCCTTCTCGGCGGGGGCGACGGGGTGGCGGGGCGGCGGGAGGGGGGCTTACCAGTTTCTTTGTTTCTGATAGGAAGCTGTTCAGAGTAGCCATTAACATAGGCCGATAGATAGCTGGTTGTTGTGGCGGTTGCAGCGCCGTTGTTTTAGGGCCGACTTGAACACGCCGCCGCCGGGAGCCGCGAGCCGCGAGCCGCGAGCGACAGACGCTAAGTATTGGGTACAGCTTCTCGCTAATAGAAAATGCGTTGATTCGTTCTATTTGCCGTTTATCAAAATACAATTCCTGGTTTCTCTTCGTATTTAATCCAAAACAGAGGATGTCCCGCCTCTCGTCGTGCCACTTCTTCACGTAGCTCTTGCTCTATAGAGTAGTGCAAGAATCTCTGGATCGCTCCTATACGAATCGTTTTAATAAACCTATTCAATTTGAAATTGTGCCCATACATAAAACGTCAATTAAAGACGATTATAAGTATGAATTGTAACCGCAGCGAGCCCGGAGCTACGTCTGTTAATCGATTTCTACTCTATTCTTTTGATCCTCTCCACCCAAAGGTTTTCTGGAAGATATTTCTGTTTAACAATGAGGCCACCTATCGTACCTTTAGTTTTACTTTTATTTTGTATTTTCTTTGTATTTCTTGGAGTGCAATTAAGAGTAGTTCATTTTATCGATACATTTCACTTTTTTTTCTTAATTCAAGTTTTAGTTAAATTCTTCTTGTCTTATTTTAAACAAACGTTATGAATTTAAAAATATGAATTAACAAATTAATTATACCAATAAAGCAGTTTTTGTAGTCGACAACAAAACACAACAACCATTGTTTTCGTATCAAATTCGTAAAGTATAAAGTACTGCGTCACGGCAATCCATAACGCTTGTTCCGCTATCAGCGATCGCCATGTTTGCCGAGTTGTAGCTGTTTGTTCGTTAGCGCGGCAACCGTGGCGGCCGGCAGGGTTGCCGCGCCGCGCCGCGCCGCGCCGCCGCGCCGACTTCACTTGTATGAACATTTGTTCATATTTGCGATGGAACCGTCTCGAGTGGGATATTAACTTACACTATTCAATTTATTTTCTGAACGCTTGGTTCTGAAAATTAACGTATTATGCTTAGGAATTTCTGTTACTTTATTTTATCCTAGTAAAAATTTATAAATGTTTGAAGAAAACTGTTATTATTTATCATTTTAAATATATTGAAAATCATTTTTTGTGAACATTTCTGACAGCCCTGGTTTCCGCTTGTACGAGTAGATACACGGAACACTATCGAGACGACAAGTGTACGGAAGTCGGCAAACATCCGCTTGATGTAGCCCCTCTTTCCCTCCCCCTATTTCAGTATCATATTATACGAACGTAAGATCCGTGCGTCGCGGTCGGTCGGTATCGCCGACAAATAATATACGCGTTAGCGGCGCGCGGCCTGTTTATACAAGTGACCGACCGCCGACCGACCGCCGACCGACCGACCGCCGGCCGGCTGCTTCTCATACGTACTGCTTCGTTCATAATCAGATCATTTTGTTTCGGCTTCCCTTTGGGGACTTGTATACAAGGACTTTTATCCTCAAGCTTGTATATTACGATACTACGGCGGGCCTGTAATCATGTCATTACAAAAAGTATACACCGACCTGCTGTCATGAAAATGTTCTCTCGCTGAAAGTATACTATACTGGATGGTGACTTTAAATACGTCATCACCCTACTGACCCGGAGGCGTAAGACAGATTAATGCGATGCGACGTACGGGGCTCTGCATGACGTCACTCGACGTCTTTTTCATAACAAATGTGTCAAAGTAACGCGGGGTTGCATTGATTTGTCTTACGCCTAAGTCAAATCAATGCAGTGCCGCGTGCGGCGCTGTCAGTTTGAAATATTTTCGTTTTATTTTATAGAGCTGTCTGTCGTGTGAGACGCCGCTAGATGCATCTAAGGGTGAGTTAATTTTTATACTGGTGTGAGTGGTGTGTGACGGTGTGTAGCGGTGGACGGTGAACGGTAACAAGTGCGCTTCAGAGTACCTCGGCAACTTACCGTGACAGCTTAGTACGGCTAAAAAGGACTACTAGTTCGATACGTGCCGGAGCAAAAATCGATGGAAACTACTTTGAAATTACGTTCACATTAGCACGTGCTATAACGTGGCGGTTACGACAGGCGCCCCGCCTACAAAATATATCTTCAATCTGTAGAATATTTTATATATTTGTGTTTATGAGTGCATAATTTAAAATCGCTCAAAAACTAATGGAAGATATCGTGAAGAAGTTAACCTAACCGAGAATATTGAAATTCAAGGAATTCTGACATCCACCAACCGGCACCGGCCCTCGTGGTGGATTAGGGCAGTATGACAGGGCAGGTTGCCGTATTATTGGTAATGTCGCGAGTTGCCCCGCTGGCGGCGCTGCACTGTGCGCTCCGCACGCGACGGGCGCTGCGGCCGCGCCGTAAGGGGACGGTAATTACTGTTATTACGAACAACTTACAACCACGACGTACGGTTCAAATTGAACTTCCTTTCTGTGACGATATTTCAAAAAAGAAAATTCTATGTGTTGTTTTTAATTTGCCTTAGGTACCTACCTACTCGTATAGTACCTATATCAAAACTTGGTTCAGAAGTTTATGTTTCAATAAAACGACGTTTATTTCTAAAAAGAGGTAATCGCTGAAACTGCTGATCCGAGTCTGTAAATTCTTTCAGAAGTCAGAAAACTACACTGTAATTTCTAAGTGTCCTATTATTGTGTTGTTTTATTTTGGGATAATTTAAAATTCCTGCGGAAAATCAGGAAATACGGGGGCGAAATTGCCGAGCACAGCTGGTAATTGCTATATTAGTGATAACACTTTTGTTTTCAACAGTTTTCAGTAGCATAAACCATGGCGGTAGGTAGTTGATACGGTGGCGACTCGGCACAGACCTTAATTTATACGCAAACAAAGCAGTATGCTTCGGGTCTTTTACTCCATGTCAAAATACAGATATAAAGGCCCCACGAAGATGATAAAGCTGCTTCCGTAACCCCACACGACACGACATGCCACGACATGACATAATTTGTCTCCCCTTGAGTCGGCGCGCGGAGTCACGCAGGGCGCGCCTCTCGGCCCCGTTCACTTCAAAGGCGCATCCTTACCCAAAATATGTTAAACTCTTCCTTTACCGTCCCTCTCCGCGCCGCACTGAACGAACGTCTCTACTGCGCGGTCTCCTCACTAGGGGTGTTCTAGCTTATCCTATCCGTATATCCAGTTATCGGATATCAAGTGGCCTATTTGGTGGGTTGTCTTCATCATCGTCACAACCCATATGCGGCCACTGCTCATTTCTGTGAGGATTGGGCCATACTCTACCACGGGGGTCCGGTCCAGTTTAGTTTTCATGGTTGCCATTTACCATAAATGACACAAAAAGCGTGTTCGAGTTTTTACTATAATCGAAAATGCTCATTAAAATCATTTCGTCCGTATCCGTAACCAATTTATTGAAACATCCGTATCCGCAAGCTATCCTACAGATACGGATATAGAGGCACTAGCAGAGTGAGCGTCGCGCGGAGGAGAGTGAGCTCGGAGACTCGCTTCAATCGACGTCAATTGAATGAGGAAGGGCGATACCGAAATGTGGGGAAATGTAGGGTTGCACGAACACAGTAATTATTTCTCCAATTAATATTAATTAATTCATGATAAAAATAATAATAGTCAATCACATACATACTTAGAAGAATATTACTGCAGTTTATACCAGGGTACCTATTTCATTGTCAGTATGAGAACAAAATGGTTTTGTGCTAAATTTAGTTAACATATAAGGTGAGCTTCTGGTGAATACAGATTTGTTTCTTCTACCTTCCATTATTTCCACCCTGATCACACATTTCAATTAGTAATGTTTGGACAAAGCTTGCGCGGAGACAGCCCTGCATCATCATTATAAACCCCTTCAGGAGATGTATAAATCGCGTTCCTTAAACACACAATACGACTAATTGAAAAGTACTCGTGCATGAAACCGAAGTGCGCCAGCCGTGCTCTGTTAGCACCGCTCTCGCGCCCAGAGAGTGAGCGGCGGGCGCGGCGCTCACTCTCTGAGCGAGAGAGTGGCGCGGGCGGGCGGAACCCGTCACCGCCGCCGCCGGTTAATTCCATCGCAGTAGACTCTGTGTTTACTCCGTTTGTGAACTATTTACGGAATTGATGAGATTTCCAGAAAACAGTTGTAAAATTTCAATCTGTCTCTTTAAGGATCGCTAATGCCTGAACGAGTCTGCGAATGTACCAGGTACCTGCGCATATAGTGGCATGATGTTCATTGTAGCCCGCGGAATATTTTACTATACTGATATTTATAATAAATTTAATATAAATGATGTAAGTACGCCACCCACCCTCCTATCGAAAAATGTTTATTACTGTCCATTCAAAGGTTGTCTGGAAGAAATCGCTTTTAGCCATAAGACCGACAATTGTACTACCCTTATTTAGCTATTGTAATTATTCTGTACTGTGTTTATTTTTGGTGCACAATAAATACTTTTCTATTGTATCTATTCTATTCTACCAATGTCAGAGTTTGTCAGGCGTTAAGGCACGTCAGAGCCCTTTCGCTAAAGAGCTCTGACGTGAACCAATAACTACCGGGACGTACCCTGCGAAGCACGGAACCTTGTAACGAGAATAACTTAAAGGCGCGGGGCCGCCCGCCGCCGCCGATGGAACCCGTCGGCGACTGACTAAACCGACTAAGCGCACAAGTTTCCGCTCGGCCACCATTTCAACTATGGCAACTCATATCCCCTATCTTAAAATTTGCACGAGTCATAATCCCTCAACTAAATTAACGTTAAAGCTAGTTAAATGAAGATTAGCCGAGCGCCATTAATTCGGAGCCAATCCCTGACACCGGCGCGGCGCTGACACCTACAATAAAACCGAACGAGATGCCGGATACGCGAGTTACGGCGCCGGGATTAACAGAACGACGCCGGGGGTTAGGCGCCACTGACTACTCTTCGATTGTACGTATGGGGCTAATAAACGTGGAGAGGATCTACCGAGCCCGCACCACAGAATAAATTATATGCAGTACTACCAGTCGAGCGGCATAACGGCGCAATGGCCTTACAGCAGCCGTACACGGACAGTTGGAAGCCATCAGCCTCACCACTTTAGTGGCGGCTGCAGAGCTAACTACAGTCTGCCTTAACACGGACCGCCCGAGCAGTCGACGGTTCCCTAATGTTATAATTCAAAAGGTGTCGCGTACTTTATGTTCCTCACTAAGAGAGAGCTTACTTGCATCAGTCAGTAGGCCAGTCGGTTAACGGAAATAACAAATTATCAACTCATTCAGCGCTAGTTTCAAATAATTATCAAAGGCTTAGATTTCCGATTAAGCAATGCAAAGTTCGGTGGCAATGTTACTGTAATAGCCAGGTGTATTGCTCTACCCGTCGTTGGCGAAAATGTACTCAGTAATATACCAGTACAAAAGTGTCTTGTATACGGGTGCGTAGTACCGATACCGATATAGGCTCGGCTACGGTACGGCATGCAGCGGCAGCCCGGGTAGCAGCGGTCTCATTCGGCATGAGATTGGCGAAGTTACAACGAGTTTGTATATTGATATTGAGATATCTGAGACAGCGCTCGCCGCGGCGACAATCGATATCCGATAAACTAACCCGGCGGCGGCGCGGCTGAGACAACAACCCCACACACTCGACCGTTGACTACGAATCATTCATTAGTGTTCTCTACATGGATACTGACTAGCTTTTGTGTAGTGGGAGGCGTCTTCTGCAAGAGTCCGCCCGAGGACGTACCGCACCGCCGCCGCCAGATATCCATCCGCCTAGCAGTAGAGTGCAAACATTACTGTGTTCCGATGTCTGAGGGCGACGAGCGCAGTGCAGTGCCTCGCAAGATTATGCAATGCAAAGTTCTGTAACTGTTGTGGACAGGCGTAGCGCTTACCATCAGGTGAACGACGTGCTCGGCTCGTTACTCAGTAAAAAAGACTATATTTTGTCCGCGACTTCATCCGCGCGGACTACAGTTCATAGCAATAAAAAGTATCGTAACTCCTTCTCCAGGGCTTAAACTATCTCCTTACCAAACTTTATTAAGATCGGTTCAGCTGTTCAGTCGCGAAGTCGCGAGCAAACCGACAGACAGTTCATTTCACGTTTGTAATGTGAGTAGGAAGTAGGGTGAGTTTTGATAGTTTTGTAGCAAGCTTCACCTCTCCATCAAAGCTTTGTGTCTCCGACTGAACTGAACAGTCGACGCCACAGTTCGTACAGAGTCGCACGGCTGGTCGAGGGCGGCCACTAGTCATGGACTTCGACTAATAGTGCGCGAAATCCTTAACATTCTACTACGTTCTACGTTCCATCCAAAGGTTGTCTGGAAGCGATCGCTGTTTAGCAATAAAGCCGTCCGCTGTACCTTTTAGTTTTGCTATGCGTTTTAATTTTATTTGTGCAATAAAGAATGTTTATCTTATATTATCTAGGTACTTGAGGGTGAAGCAGTGTTCGAGTCGGAAACCTTTGCGGGTCCAGCGCTTAATTAATCTTAAAATAACAGCTAAAAATAATAATGGAATAATGAAGAGAAATGTTTTTTCAGGTCCATGTCCAAAAATTGCTTATTCAAGGCGTTCCAATTCTAAGAAACTTGTTTGTACAAAATAATTATTATATTAACTGTCTCTCCTTTGATATCCGAGCGGCGAGTTTGTTCCACAGGACGGTGAACCTGAAACAAGCTGCGGACACACTCCGCTGAACGATTCATAGTGGAACAAATGTTCCAGCACATCATCGGAGCGGGGCGGAGCGAAGCGGAGTGGAGCGGAGCGGCGGCGACAGCTCAACGAGAGAGATAAACCACAATGTGTACGTACTAGATAATGTATTTAAAAAATAATTATAGTGAATTATACTGTAATGAGTTTATGGAAAAGTTTTTGTTTTTCTTATTATTTGTTTAGATTATTTTGACTTTTCCATTCGCTTAGATAGATCTACTTTGAAGGTTTTTCTCCTTTGTGCAAAAACCGTGTAACGCGATGTATGATTGAACCTATTTCACTTATTCCGATTGTAGTTTATAAATCCAGCATTCTTGGAAAATACGCAATAGAAGGCCAGCCGAGCAGAAAGCCCGCCGACGCAGTATCGGAAAATTGACTAAATACGACGTCGCGGCTCACCGGACTCGCCGAATGAAACTCTAATAGCCCCGAGCTGCGCACACACGCGGCCGATATGAGAGAAGCCGACTTAAGGAGTGCTCTACAAGTCCGAATTTCGATTAAGAAACTTTAATGCTCAAACACAAGTAATCATAACGAGATTTCACAATAGAATAGAATAGAATAGAATCTAGAAGATCTCACGCTTTGCCGCACAAAAGCGATTATCAAGCGTTAGTTTTATGAAGTTATCGCTGTCGGGTGCACACAATGCGCGGAGTACACGGCCGCCGCGCCGCGGCCCACTGCGTCTGCTCGCTACAACACTATTAGCCGCATGTCCGAAGCCACGGCGCGGCGGCTGAAGTAAACACGATCGGCGTACAAAGGGAGCAGCTTAAGCGTTGCAACGTATAGAGTGCCGGTAGCGCTGACAAACAGCTGCAATAGCCGAGTCGCAATTCAGCTAATCCGAAATGAGAGTCTCGATACAATCGGGCCGCACGCCGCCGCGCCGCAACGCGCCGCTGCGCTCGCTCTGCCGGCTCCCATGCGCGAGGGGATGAGATCCCTCTTCGACACTGCACGCCGAAATCAACTTCAACCCAGTCAGAATACAGTATATTATATTGGCAGGGCAAGGAAACGAGATACAATCACAATCGTTGCAGTTTGTTGGAGCATTTTGAAGTTCCGATAATAAAGTTGTGGAGGAGACAGCTCGGACTCCTTTATAGAAATATGGGAAGGAACCGATTGAAATTCTGCACATGCACAACTACAGTCATAAAATAAGTGTACATTGTAATGTTAATATTTACATGTGAGAGACATCCTACACATTCTATCCTGCCCGATCATAACACGACAGTTTGCAAGACTGTCATGACAGAGTTAGTATTCTGCATGAGATGTGGTTCTGCTGGTGCCGTGTACGACGGTGTGCTATCCGTGGCATGGGGAAGCAGCCGCGCCCGCCGCGCCCACCGCGGCGACGCGTTCTACACATTTTCCCTCCGCTTGCCCGCGAGACTACATTCCGATTGCATTTGGATCGCGACGGCGCCGCCGCCGCCGCCGCCGCCGCCGCTCCTGTCCCTGCCGCCGCCGCCGCCACCCGACTGTCCCGTGCGATCGCTCGTGCCGATCGCAATCATAGTTATGTAAATCTAGACAATGACATTTCTTCCTTTTGAACTGGAAACTACGTGTCGAAAACAAAAGCGTCTGAACAGAAGTGATTGAACTGAGATATTATTCGCAAAACAAATAAACATTTGAATGTCGAAATCGATCACTTGGATTCGATAAAACACGTGATAAAACTTAATAAATGGATGGCGGCGCGGCGCGTCAAACGCTCGCGGAGCCGCACTGAGGGGAAAAGAACAATCGACGCGTGCCGCAGACGTACTGTGATTTATTCGAGCCACTTAACGATAAGTACGCGCCGGGGACTGACGGGGGTCGGAGGCCGGGGGGAGGGGGCGCAGGAAGATAATTTAGGATAATTCGCGAAGGATTTAGAGATAATGCACTCGACAATACTGATTTGAGTGTTTCGGGGACTCGGGGATGTGAAGTGTTTTAAAGGGATTTAAGTGGAGTAATAACATAAAACGAAGGTTGTCACTGCGCAGTACAGTAGTGAGCTAACTCAGAGCGTATACTCGTATAGCCTCTAGGAGGCTCCGGCATCAACAGTGACCCCCTTCAAAAGTAGTCGTACAAACCAATTGTTTCTTTCTTTATGTGAGCTGGCTCGAAATTAGGTGTACCTTAGTTTTTACAAACTCCGCCAAAGAAAGAATTTGTAAACATACCAGCAAGTATACAAATTGTAGCACCTAACTGATTCCTATCGTCAGAATTCCAAGAAAAAAAAACATGAAATCTGCTTTCAACCAATGAATTCAAGTCAATGAAAGCGAGTAACGTACTGAACAGTACATACCAGCTGTGTTCGAACAAACAACCGAGAGCAATTAGCTGCATTGTTTGCGCAAACGAGCAAACAATACCACTCAAGAACGGAAGCGAGTGTCTCTTTTAAGCCTGCCACGTGGAGCGACACTACTCCGCGAGTACATTAGAGGGAGCTCAGGCGGGCCGATAAATGCAGCTAAACATCTTTCGCGCCCTAAATAAACTGGCACTTCTCACGAACCCAATTAAATAATTCAATTCTACTGAGAAATTCAAAAAAAGTCTGCAAACGCCACGCCGCCGGTAGGCACTAGGCAGTCTGACCTTCCTTGGCATTTTCTGTCTCTTTGTGAACACAGAGGCAGTCGGCCACCGCCCGTGTACTCGCGGCAGATCTGCATACTCTATACACGAAGCAGCGCGTACTGTACGCGCCGCGACAGAAGTGTTCATTGTGCGAATTAGTGCGCGACTAAAGAGCTTGATTCGTTCCCGGCGGCGCCGGCGCGGCGGAGCGCTCTAATGAGATAAGAGCTTAAGTAAATCGCGACTATTCCATTTGTGGAAACGTGTCGCCTCGCGTCGCCGCGGCCGTAGGGCGGCGGCGGCGGCGGCGGCGGCGGTCTAGACCCCGCTCAGCACTAATTTGCCGCGTTCGTTAGCTCTGAACAGGTATTTAATTAAACTCGTGTCGGATTGCAGAATGCACGAGTAATGACGCTTGTGATTATAGCTGAAGCTTGGCAGGCGGCTCTGGCCTGCGTCGGCGGCGGCGGCTCTCTCGTGGGATAACTGCGCGGTGTCTATGATGTTTATTCTGTCTCAAACGGAATTATCTGTCCATAATTCTATTGTATTAGCTTTCCTATTAGTTTAAAAAGCGAGCACGCCGCTGGTGTCGGTGGCGGTGGCATGCGAATTACCTCTAAGCTTTTCTTAAACTCAAACTCAAATCATTTATTGTAAATAGGCAAAATATTGCACTTTTACACGTCAAAAAAAAATAATATCTTATACAGAAGTATAGAAATACAAAAAAAAATAAGTCAAATTTTATGATCTACGAAACTAATGATTATTATCTAATTATGGTTTGAGTTAGAAAAAGGATATTTCCCTTTCAAGTGGTGACCCATGGCTGAGTCTCGCACACGAAAAGGAAAACTCCATTGACTCTACCAGTGCTTCGGAAATACGCCCGTTAGAGAAGATAGCACCAAGAAACTCTACGGCGATGTCATTTTTTAAATTTTAGTCATTCTTTTTTTTTTTTTTTTTAAAGCCATAATATACAATATAAAAATAAATTATTCTATTGACAATATTATGATATACCATTATTACCAAACTATTAAATTACATTATGGAAATTGTATAAATGAAATTAAATTTAATTAAATGAGATCGACAAAGTCTTGAATCAATGTATTTGTTAGCGCGGCAGCTAAGCTGTATAGGCTGAGCGCGCCTCCAATGGCGGGGGAAGGATGGCTGGTAGAAGAGTAGTACAAAGGAACTTGGCGACTAACCTGGTCTCCATGCAACTGCAATCACCTCGGTTCGGGTCCGTCTCCAAGCTGCTTGTTCCTTCAGGATGTTATGACGTTCGATGTAGTGGACTGTATTTTTGGCGGTTGGTGCGTGTCGGCAAGGAGCGTTTACGCGGCGGGTTTATAGCGGGTTTTGTTTATATTTGCGCGTCGAATTCACGTGGACCACCGCAGAGGAGCAGCAGATCCAGTACTTTGGATTCGGCGAGAGCGGCAGCCGCGAAGGACGAGGGTCGATCGCAGACTACTTGCGGCGGCAAGCAGTTTTCTCGTGGATACCACGATATGAGCGACAGAGATAGTCGCCAAGAAATGATAGGAATAGGAAGGTAGGAAGGTATTATGAGTGCCAATGTAAGTGGCGCGAACATTTGCCCCCGGCCTAAAAACCATTGGTTTTTAAAAGAAAGCGGGAAATAAAAAAAATAAAAATAAGAGTTAAACTCTAAAGCGGTCAACGGGTTAAATATAACATAGCGGTTGACCGGGGAGCAAGGGGTTAAATTATTGGGTAGGTAAGATACATAAACGGACGACGGGTCTCTGGTAGACGCCGGTCGCCGTTTTTACTGACGCTACTCGACAGATGCCATCGCCGCCGACATGAGTGGCCACGACGACGCCGAGAGGCCAGGATAGCGGGGGAATATTATCAGTGATAATAAGAACAATAGAACCTATTGTAATGGGATTCGAAGGTGTATTCCATTTTCCTCTAGATTGAAGTAAGTGAAGATATTCCAACTTCCACCGTTTGGAAAATGATTGTACCATTTGATCCAATAAAGCGTACCGTTTCAATAAGTGTCCAGGTTCATCGGGAACCGTGCAAGCGGGTAAATGCTTCAGCGGTGCGGTCATTAAGAAATGTGAAGCACTCAGCGCGGTCGGCTCAGACGGATCTTCGCTCAATAACGTTACAGGACGAGAATTGATAACGCATTCTATCTGTGTGAGTACGGTTAACATTTCCTCATACGTGAGTAACTGTGAACCGATCGTCTTATGAAGATGACTTTTAAACGCTTTCACATATATTTCATAATTCCCCCCGAAGTGAGGACTTCGCGGTGGATTGAATTTCCAGTGTATGCGATTAGCTGATAACTCATCTGAGATAGACTTATTATATTCGTCGGAATTTAAAAGATCCGTTAACGCATTTTTCGCATTTTTAACGCATTCCGTTAACGCAGAGATGGGAAGGGAGTCAAGGAGCGCGGGTGAGTTACTAGCCCATTTGACGAGATCGAAGCCCCCGGCCTTGAGCAACTCGCGGAGATCGTCTCTGAGTTGTAAACAAGCAGACAGAGTAGGCATGGAGTAGCACACGTCGTCCATGTATGTGTTGTCGCTGATAAGAGATGCTGCGAGTGGGAAGCGGGCACCGTCGGCGGCGCACAGCTGTCGCAACACTCGCATTGCAAGGAACGGACTGCTACGTAGACCAAAACAAACGCGGTTGAATTGGTAGGTATCAAGCGGAAAAACGGGATCGAATCGATACAGGAATTTTTGATATTTGCGGTGGTCCTTATTTATCAAAATTTGTAGGTACATCTGTTTAATATCGGATGTAAAAGCGATTGGGTAGAGGCGGAAATCCAAGAGGATTGTAAAAAGATCGTTTTGTAAATTATCCCCGGTATATAAAACTTGATTCAAGGAGAGGCCTGAGTCAGTTTCAGCACTGGCGTCCATCACCATACGCCATCGAGTTGTTGTTTTTTGTAGTCTCGCAATGGCGTGGTGTGGCACGTAATATCCAGTAAAAGGACTATCATTGTCGATCAGTGAAATGTAACCCTTCTGAATGTACTCTTTGATTATAGCATCGTACTCTAAGCGCAGAGCAGGTGTCGCGGCGAGCTTACGTTCGAGATACATGAAGCGTTTTTTAGCGATAGGGTAAGAATTACCCAGAGAGGTCGCGGGATCGCGGGAGAAAGGTAACGCTACAGAATAGCGTCCCGTAGGATCGCGGGAAACGTTATTTGTAAAAATGCGTTCACATTCTAT
This sequence comes from Campaea margaritaria, assembly GCA_912999815.1. Lineage (NCBI taxonomy): Eukaryota > Metazoa > Arthropoda > Insecta > Lepidoptera > Geometridae > Campaea > Campaea margaritaria. Next base: position 7,384,852 of record OU538814.1, read on the forward strand.
AGCGTCTGGGCTCAAAGTCGGCGTGCATTGCACCTCTTCAAGCTGCCAGAAGCGTTGGACAAGATTATCTAAACGTGGTCCTTCCGTAAAGGTACAGAGGGAAATATGAGAGCGGCATCTATCTTCAACCAAGGGGTCAGTGATAGAAACAACGGTTTCAATATGAGCGGGCGTAACATGAGCGAGAGTAACGGGAGCGGTCCCGATTACGATAAAACCAAAAATGGTTTCAAAAGCGGTTGGAGTACCAGGCGGACCAGCGGCGCGGCCTGATAGCAATATTTCAGAAAAGAGCGGCGCGCCTATAAGTATGTCGATCTCGGAAGGCGAAGCGAAACTGTCGTCTGCCAGAGGCAGGCAGTTCAGGTATGAAAGGCAGGATACGTCAATTTTCACTGCCGGTAAATTGTCTGTTATGCGGTCGATAACATAGGCGTCAATTGCAATAAAATTATCATTTAGGCGGGAAGATAAAGTAGCAGAAACTGCTCCCTTGATTGGGTTAGATGCGGAACCTATCCCTTTAACAACGGTGTTCGTCACCTTATTGCATTTTAAATTTAATTTAGCGCAACATTTTGAAGTTAAAAAGTTACTTTGGGAAGCCGAATCAATTAAGGCGCGTACTACATGGCGGCGACCATTTAAATCCGTAGCATAAACTTGTACGGTTCCCAGTAAACAAGTAGTGTCATTAGGCTGCGAAGCGGGGCGTATATTACACAGCGACACCTGTTGTTGTGATGACTGATAAGCAGTTGTAGGTAAGTTCGTCAGCTGAGCGCTAGCGGAGCCCGCGACGGGCGGCGGCGATGCCGAAGGCGGCATGTGATCCCCGGCGGCGGAGAAGTTGCCAGTTCGCGCGCGCGGAGGCGGCGCGTGCGCCTGTGACGGAGCGCTAGGGTACGGGCGATTGTCTTCACGGGAAGATGATACTTTGCGGCATAACATAGAATGATGTTTACATCCACAATAACGGCAATTAAATTTAGAATTGCAAGCAGTATTTATATGCGTAGTGCTTAGACAATTAGTGCAACCTTTGCTTTGTTTTACAAAAGTGTACCTGTCGTCGATAGAAAGCTTATCAAATGCAGGGCATCTATATAAGTTAGCGTGATCGGCTTGTTTGCAAAGCGGACAGTGAGTGACGCATGATGCTGCAAAAGACTGCGTAGACCTTGCAGTACGCGGCCTGTTATCACTGCGGCTAAGAGAATCGGTCGTAGTGCGTTCCAATATTTTGCTTTGTTCGCGGATGAATTTTAAAAGTTCATTGTATGTAGGCATAGATTTACCTCGCATGTGCATTTCAAACGACCGTGCAGTACTTGAATCTATTTTCTTCAAAGCGAGCGATAGTAAAATAAAATCAGACATGTTATCGAGCTTGAGAGACTTCAAACTTGACACAGCCGTGCAGAATTTATCTAGGAATAGTTCTAAGTTTTTATTCGTCGCGGTGTTAAAAGATTTAAAACCAAGCATTTGATCAAGATAAGCGGAGGCTAGGTTACGTTTGTCGTTATACTTATCGACGAGCGTCTGCCATATGATCGGATAATTATCACCGTTAGGTACGATACCAGAACAAACTGCAAGGGCCCGGCCTGACAATTTATTAATTAAATATTGGACGCGTTCGTGATCAGTGAGATCGGGATTTTCGTGAATCGTGCGTTTGAATGACTCATAAAATATCCTCCAGGTCATCGGATCTCCATTGAAGACCATCAAATCGAGTTCAGGAATTCTGATAGATTTACGTTGCGGGGCAACATTGAAATCAGCGGTTTTTAAAGGCGGGTTAAGTTTATTATAAACAAACTGACAACGGCAAAACATATCTTCGAAGACGTTTATAGATTGGTAGTTTACCGTGTACGAAGCGTTGAGAGTCAACTCGGTGACATTTAATTTGTTCACAATTTCATTGAAATCGGAGCGTAAACGGTCTAACGAGATCATTCCACATAGAAATAAATCTTTCTCAGTATCATCAGTGAAAGCCTTTAAAGATCGGTTAAAAATATCTTGTAAGCGAGAAAATATAATGTCGCGTTTACCTATCAAGGTCAAACGTTCGATCTGTAACGTATCGAGCGCTTTTGCGTCCTCGTATACTTCACTATCTTTGTCTTTTGAACGAGTAGCCATAGCCATCTTAACAAAGTATAAAAAACTAGATAAAGTATGAAATTCCTAATTTACTGCAACTGCCTACAGCATTTACCTGCCGCGTGCGCGGCGTATTGAATACCCACGTGGAGACGCACGGGCGGTCGTTAGGAATACCTTCACTTTTTAATAAAAATTAAGAATTACGGAAAAATCGTTATTTTTACTATTTAGGAATGCGGAATACACGAAATAAGTATATAAGAGCGTAGTAGGATAGTACAGGGTACTATCTGAACTGTAATTGCGGGCGGGAACACGATAATTATAGGAAATTATCGTTGGTAAAAATACCAATATAAAATTGCGGGCGGTTATAAAGAGGACTATATGAGGCCTAAGAGGGGCCAGAGAATAGCGGGAGGACCAAAGAAGATCCGGCGGCGGAGGACCAACAATATGTTAGCGCGGCAGCTAAGCTGTATAGGCTGAGCGCGCCTCCAATGGCGGGGGAAGGATGGCTGGTAGAAGAGTAGTACAAAGGAACTTGGCGACTAACCTGGTCTCCATGCAACTGCAATCACCTCGGTTCGGGTCCGTCTCCAAGCTGCTTGTTCCTTCAGGATGTTATGACGTTCGATGTAGTGGACTGTATTTTTGGCGGTTGGTGCGTGTCGGCAAGGAGCGTTTACGCGGCGGGTTTATAGCGGGTTTTGTTTATATTTGCGCGTCGAATTCACGTGGACCACTACAGAGGAGCAGCAGATCCAGTACTTTGGATCCGGCTCGAAGGACCAACAATATGTTAGCGCGGCAGCTAAGCTGTATAGGCTGAGCGCGCCTCCAATGGCGGGGGAAGGATGGCTGGTAGAAGAGTAGTACAAAGGAACTTGGCGACTAACCTGGTCTCCATGCAACTGCAATCACCTCGGTTCGGGTCCGTCTCCAAGCTGCTTGTTCCTTCAGGATGTTATGACGTTCGATGTAGTGGACTGTATTTTTGGCGGTTGGTGCGTGTCGGCAAGGAGCGTTTACGCGGCGGGTTTATAGCGGGTTTTGTTTATATTTGCGCGTCGAATTCACGTGGACCACCGCAGAGGAGCAGCAGATCCAGTACTTTGGATTCGGCGAGAGCGGCAGCCGCGAAGGACGAGGGTCGATCGCAGACTACTTGCGGCGGCAAGCAGTTTTCTCGTGGATACCACGATATGAGCGACAGAGATAGTCGCCAAGAAATGATAGGAATAGGAAGGTAGGAAGGTATTATGAGTGCCAATGTAAGTGGCGCGAACAGTATTTATAACCTTTAATATTTGTAAAAGGAAACATGGGATTACTGGCGGGATGAGGAGAGCCCGATTGTAGCTACTAATTTATTATTGAAACTCTACCCACGATCGCAAGAAACCGCTGAAAATTGGCATAATTGAGGACACGCGGGACGACGACCTCTAGTAGAGTAAGTAGATGATAACACTGTGGTACTCGTAGTGCTTCGCTCGAAGGCGGTGTCAGTAGCGCGACCGACGCGAACACCAGCTAGCCATTTGCGTCGCTCCAGATGCCGACGGCTGACAATCCCTCGAAGCCTCTCGAGCTCTCGAAGCGCCTGAAGCCGTGCGAAGTCTCTCGATATCCCCCCCCCCCCCCTCTCCTCCACCAAACTCGTAAGAAACAGCTCCGCTCAAAGCTTTGTCGCGCACAATAGTGCGCTCATCGAAGTCGAGGAGCTGTCGTGCGGCGGACGACTACGTACAGCACCCGTGGGGACGCTGCGCCGCACCGCACCGCGCCGCGCACGTACCACTGCAGCTCAATCAAACGGTAATTCGTTTCTATTGAAGACTCCGATTGATTCGCGAACTCGGTGACTTTCAATTATCGGAGTTCAGGTGAATATGTTAAAAAATCGGATTGGGTTCGGAGAACGCGAGCGAGGAGGGGCGGGGGGGGGGGGGGGGGGGGTCGATCAAAGGACTCGTGTAATTGCTCCAGTGCTTTCTAAAGAAATAGGATTTTCTTTTCTACACGTAATTCGAGACGCTATACGCGACATCATATAATTTCGGTGTCAATAGAGGTGTTTTTCTCAGTCATACTTGATTTGTAGAGCTACAAAAGCAATCTCGGTCACCTGGCGCTTTGGGCGATCCGCTAACCGATGACTCGACATCACAGCCCAATGTAATAGACGGCACATGACGACGAGGGAAGACAGATAAAGCGGCTTTACGATGTGATCAAATCTCGGCAGCTCATACACCGCACTCCGCCGCGCCGCGCCGCGCGCGTTCAGTCGGCTTCTCCTCCGCTTGCTTCTATCGCAACATCTCGTGTAAAAACAAAGCACCTATAAATAGAAGGTAATTGTAGCCTGCCACAGATTCCAGAGAGCAAGATTAGCCCACTGCGTCGCCGTCGCCGGCGCCTAAACTTTATTACCCACTAAAGGAAATCCAATCAGAGCGGCTTCGTTCCGCCGACATTAGCCGTAATTCCTGAGGGCCCATCTCATTCGCAATCCGGCGGCGGCGGCGGCGGCGGCGGCGGAGCGGTGACGACAACACGCGCATCACACACGCGCCGCGCAGTTACGTTGTAGGTGTGGTGGTCCCGTGCTACGCCGACTCGTAGCTTGTAGCTCCACAAGGAAACTGCCATGGAATTCGTAGCGCCGATTACGCCGGACCATGCGACCGATTTCCGTCTATAATAATACTTCTAGTGGTAGAAAGATATCACTCATAGTGGAGTAGTTAGTGGCAGAGCATAATATTCAACAACACAGTAGTACCAGATGCGCTCATTTACGAGTATCTTCGTCTCCTCAGCCTTTCATAATTTTTTACCATCACGAGTCTGCTCTTTCACGTAATATTAACTCTTTCGATGCTTACAAAAACATCACTTATACAGCTTCACCTAAAGTGTTGAGCTCGTGGCGTAAACTAAAAGACCAACAAGCGTCGGCGACGCGACGTAGAAGTGCTACGAAAGCTCTTCTAAGATTTTTTACTCGCACGGCTTTTTGTAAAAACAAGAAGTTTTACGTTGATGTGAAGTGCGTTCCGCGAGTCGCCGCCGCGCGCCGCTCGCCGCCGCCGCGGATATGTAACCGGCACTCGTGTGTAATCGCCGCGCTCGGGGCCGTTATCCCGCCCAGAGTATGTTCGTATCTCTCCGATGACAGCATCACAGCACCACAGTACGCTTCCGCATTGCTGCGAGACGGCGCGCAGATCCTTCGTTATATAATTACAATTCCGTACATCAAAAGGAAAAATATTTCGTAAAAGATCACTCGCGTATACTATCAGTCCATCTGTGACAGGTGTTTTTCTCGAAAATTACTAAATTCAGAAACTTTTTTTTAGACTGTACTACGGGACGAGCAAGTTGTTCACCTGATAGTAAGCGCTACGCTTGCCCATAATAATGTTGTAATATCAAAACATCGCGAAATTACAACCACTAGATTTACTGATTCATTCTATGCTGAATTCAAGCAGAACATTCTGCCGGCCCTAGAACCATACCCGTAGCGGGCTGCCAGAGTACCGATGTGCAATCACCTGATTATTCAAACATCTCTCGTATGCATTAAAAGCTTTAGAACTAGAATTCTAAATGTAAGGATAATGGAAAATATAATGATGACATGCTTAGTTACGTACAGCGCTCTCGCATCGTTGACTACAACCACTCGAGTGCAGCCGGGGCGGCGGCTTGTGCAGCGACGCCGGCCGCGGCCGCACCCGCACTCGCGTGCGTGCCCGCACGCGGGTTCATTTAGTGGGCTACTTATATTTGGTTCGCACATACTCCTCTGATTCAGACTATTTAAACTGGCGTCGTACATTTTGTTTCGGGTTCGGCGGCGTTTCCGTAAGCCTCTAATTAATTTCTTGTGGAAGCGAAACGCCTTCAATTAGCTTTTTGTATAATTAGCTGAGCTCCTGTTACAGTGCGCCCTCGGATTCTCGCAGTGCCGAAGTCTCAGAGTGTCGGAGTGCCGGATTGTCGAGCCGGCGCCGGCGCTGGCGGCGGCGGGCGGCCGGCCGGCTGGGGCGGCCAAACAGACGCATTTGTATTCGCGGCGGGCGGCGGGCGGCGGGCGGCGTGGCGTCGCGGAATACTTACAAATTGGGACTATTACCCGATCGTAGTATACAACTGCTGGCAATTTTTACGAAGTCCCACACGGAGGGAGGCGAGACTGCACAGCGTCACGCCAACGGTGAACCGACTCAACAAACGAGTTGCCTTCTCAGCCGCGGGCAGGTCAATCTATCTCGAAGGCAGCTCGTAAGCTTCACTAGTGACGTCATTCCATCAGACGCGGCGCCACGCCTCGCGTCGCGTGCGTTGCTATTGCTGACGCTGGTATATCGCTTGTAATCTGTTGCATGTCGGGAACGGTAGTGGTAGACACACCACGCGGCGCGGCGCGGCGTGGCACGGCACGGCACGGCGCAGCGCGGCGCGGCACGGCACGGCATTTCTATTTATTGGGTGGTTAACGACAGTCCCAACCTAGACTTCCGTTGGTCGTGCATCTGTCACGCGCGTCAGTTGCATCAGCTGCGACTGACGGAAGCCTACCTTTATTGGTCGTCGCCACCACCACCTCACCGTCTGCAGCACCTAACACAATGTTCCGAGAAACAGTTACCCACTACTGTGTTCAGTTGAACGGATAACCTCAGTAAATGTCGAGCTAACATTCTTGGAATACTCACGGATTTTTATTATTTTGTGTAAACAAACATATTGCCATTGCGAAATTGTTTATGGATATGAATTGCGATGGAGGCAAACCGGAAGGCGCGGTATCGGATCGGACGCGGCGACGGATTGGATCCCTCCGGAGGGTGAAGCCGCTCGTTTTAAAACGATTTTAAATCGACGGTCGCTCTCCCGTTTGTAGTTCCACCGATCCCTCGTCCCGGGCGCCCCGCGGCGCGGGCGCCTAGCGGCCGACAGGTGGCGCCTGATGGGGCGCCAATCCTCACACAAGTATTAATCACGATGACGAACCAAGTTCTGGGTGAAGTGGTGATTACATTCATTGCAAAAAAAACTTTAAGCCTTTAGAACGTAGGTGCATTATAAGTCGACCTTCGAGATCTCTCCTGCTTCCCGAGACGACTTAAGTATAAGAAAAATGTTTGAAAGTAAGTATCGCACCAGAAGAGAGGGCGCCGCGCCCGGGGAGTGACGCGACTAACTTTCAGTGAGTTTGTAGGTAGGTAGGTACCCCGCGAGACAAACGCTTCTGATGAGTCGGGGTCGATGACCTCCAGCTGCGGCTGCATGTCCAGCGTGCTCAGCCTAGCAGTAAATATGCCAAATCCCACTTTGGTGTCTGAATTTTGAACACCTACGTTGCTCAAGGGACGAAAATATTCCTACACACGTATATAATAATATGACTCGGTTGGTGTTCATTGTAACGGTGAGTCCGCGGGGACGAGCTCTAGTTATTCGCGAGTCAAGACTAAAGCTCATTCCGCTCATCAAGTTAGTGTTGCGATTCGACGGGGCGATGCCGCCGGCGACGGCGGTGCGGCGGCGGCGGGTTCGCGCGGCGCGGCGGCGCGGCAGCGCCCGGCCGGCAGCCCCGCGACATGCAAAGCGGTTTAACTTTGGAATAAAAGTTTGAGCGTCTCAGCTTTAAGTGGCAAATAGGGCGTGAAGATTTAGGGCTCTCGTCCCGCAGTGCCGGCCGACCGGCACAGCGGTGCTGGCCGACCCGCGGGTCCTCGCGGGAATATGTTTAAGTTTCATGTCGACCGGCTATTTGGTTCGCGTTGATTTGTGGCTCGCACTTCGCTCCCGCACCCCGCCCCACCCGCGTTGGACAAACATCGTTAAGCTGCTCTCTTTAGGATGAACGGCTCTTGGAACCGACGGTATATTAATATTTTTTGCGCGTGAACATTATACAGTCATTATACAGTCGGTGTCAAAAGTATCTGAACATGTCCTAATTTCCATTTTAAGTTTACACATGCAAAATATATATTTATTTGAATAATAGGACATTTATTGAATGTAGATGATCTGCAACTTTTGAGGCGACCGTACACACGTACATGCGTCATTGTCAGTAAGAAGCTCAGTTCTTCTAATATAATTATCTTGCTCGGTTGAGTAATGCAGTGACTGCACGCGTTGTCCTATTTAATACAATTATAGGTTTCATCTCGAAGTGATTTTTCAGTTTACGAGTTAACGTTTTTGCTGTAATATGCTGAATATCCGAGTTGTTCCCAGATATCCACAGTCCCGTACTAGGTTTATTCCTCATAGCATAAAAGACACAATAAAATAAGTGTATCCAGCTTGGCAAGAGTGCAAAAAGCTACTGCTGCTGCCGCCGACCGCTTCATCATCAACGAGTGACCCTAATGAAAATTTAACTGCACTTCATTTGACGTTTTTACTAGGGGTCCAACATAAAATTATGTTCAATTTAAAAGTAATTAGATTTACGCCATAAAATCACGGCTCTACCCATGGCGGCACCGCGGTGGCACCGCGGCGGCTCCGCGGCGGCACCGCGGCGTCGGACAAGCCCAATTACAGCGACCCGTCCGCTCCCAATAATGAGGAAACGCCAATTACAATACATTTTGGAGCTGCTCATTAATATTAAACCATTTTGAAAGGTTAATTAAGTCGGGTGCGGAGGGCGGCGCGGATTGTATCGACATTGTTGAGGCACGGACCGGCCCGTCCCGAGCGGCGCGTCGCCGTCGCCGCCGCCGCCGCCGCCGCCGGTGGTGACGCCGCACACCACCAACGACCACACGCTTACTATAGTACAAGTATTCATCATCTTCCTACGATGTATGACGTCATGTCGATTCAATACGTTACGAAGACTCAAGACAATCGGCCCCGGCCCCGGCCCCGGCCACCGCGGCCTCGGCGTGAACCACCGGGTAACATGGCACCGATCAAACTTGATTTACGGGTGTGCCTTCGGCCTCCGAATATCGGAGGTACTGCAGGTGACAAACTCTAGTCGTAGTCTAGGTTTAACCGCCGTCGTAAAAGCTATGAGTTTAAATAAAACTAAACTTACCAACAAGAAGAGTAAAGAAGAGAAGAGAAGGGAGAAGGATGCGCCGGAGCGGCGGCATTGCAGCGGGCGAGCGACACGGCGCCCTACGCGGCGGGAGAGGGGGGGCACGCGGCGCGGGGCGGGGGCTGGGGCGGTGGCGCCTGCAGCGAGCTCATCTCCACGGACGCTGCATCTGCCGAGGAGACATAATATGTACAGTTGTACACTGATACACCGAACTGTGTGGAACTGTACTCGATCTGGATCACACAAACCGAAACGCTCAACGAGTTAGTCGACAACTGTAACTTCGTCTTGTTAGAGAATATAATATTGTGTCGGTAGAAGTGGGTCGACCCCACGCGTGTCCGACACATCTGCGGCCGAGACAAATGTCCTCCGAGAAACGACCTCTCCGAGGACTGTCAAACGTCGAAATACAGAAACAGCGGACGCTCGTGTCCGATGCAGAAATATTACTTTAGTTGCCGAAACAAAAACATTTCCCCGTAAATAAGTAATAGGATGAAATATTAGACCTTTCGTTGTGCGGAGAGTAGCGTTTGACGGCTTATAATTATTTGTTCTATGTAGGATGGATTCGCGAGTGACTTCGGTAATTAGTCGGTGGAATATTATTTTAACAAAACATATGCTCGATGGAGCATTCTGAGGCCGCCGCCGCCGCCGCCGGCTGCGCTGCATCGCGCAGCCGCCCGCCCGCGTGCGTGCGTGCGTGCGTGCGTTGCCAACTGACAAAAGTACACTAATAACTTTCCTGTTATTAGTGTACTTTTGTCAGTTGGCAGTTTTGTCAGTTACATTATATATTCCAATGATAGTATACTCGTATCTGTCGAGTGAAATGGACAGGTCGTATGTTTTGTTTGAGGCCGACATGTAGGTCGCTGTCGCCGCGTGTCGGCGTGTCGGCGTGTCGGCGTGTCGGCGCGGCGTCGGCGTCGGCGTCGGCTCGCGGCGGCGACGAAGATACATGGTGTTGTGACGTGACGCCGCGCGTTGTTTACGGCGGCGCGGCGGCGGCGTCGGACGCCATTCATCTGCCGGAGACACGGAGCCACTGACGCCGATTGATGGAGCGAACAATAGCCGAGCTGCCCGTCGACTCGGCACGCGCGGTACTGGAAGCCTCCGAGTCCGACTACAATAGCAGCTGTCACTGGACACGGGCTTCTCTCATTGTATCATCCTATTTATATCATGTTCGCGCACCGAGCATTTTACTTTGTCTCAAGCTTTTCTTTTATTCGAGACAAGCGGGTAATTTACGAGATGGTAAGCGCAACGCCTGTCCATAACAGTTAAAGTAGGATGTAGTTTTCAGGCAGCCCTAGCTGTCACGTGTGTCACGCAATGTACGTACTAGTTAACGCGCACAGGTTCCCGGTCGGTTCGGTCGGCAGCGAGCCACACTGAACACAAACAAACATCGTCGATTGAATAAAGACAAAACGCCTGACGACGTAATCATGTTCGCGAGTTTTCAACTTTACTCTCCGCTTTGCCTCGTAACCCATATCTCTCGCCACCGACATGCAACCCTATATGTACCGCTAACGAGCACCGGCACCGCACATGTACCGAGGGGGCGAGAGGGGGAGGCAAGGGAGAAGTCTGATCGTATTTCCCTCGGATCGAGTGGAAGGAAGTGTTTAGAGAGCTTCCGAGTCGCGGGACGGAGTGCGGAAGCGGACCGCTATTAGTACTTATTGGTGCCTTCCACGACTCACGAGCGGCGGCGGAGCGCCGGCGGCGGCGGCGGCGGCAACGAAGGGTGCTCTTACTTATTCATGGAACATGATGGATTCGTCGGAGCCCGGGCCGACGCGAGGGACCCGGGGCCGCGTGTGGCGCCGCCGCACACATTAATACTGTTTTAGAGTACACAGGCAAATTAGGAATTACCGTCTACCGCGTCACCCGCAGGTTTTCTCAAGAGTTCATGCTTATTTATTTTCATTGTCACCGCACTGTTCACCAACATGCCCGTCAAAATTAATAAAGTGCTGTAACTCAAGTCCTTTGGCCGAGTTTCCTTAAAAGCCCAATATTTTTGTACCGTTGAACGTCATAATAGCTGAAAACTGAGGAAGAACATCAATTTCTGCCGTCGTAAAACCTTCATCCCCAATGAAAAGCGTTCCAAAGAAATGTGTCCCTCGGCGTATGCAGCCGGGGCGCCCCCGCGCGAAGGGCGCGGGGCGGGGGGGGGAGGGGGCTAATCCGACCACTTCATTATCTGGATGTTTGTCTCGCGCGCGTCCTGATTGGCGCCACCGCCGCGGTGGCACGCGCCGCCACCGCCACCGCCACCGCCACTGCCACCGCGCGGCGCCCAGCTCCGTTTACACGTCGGAATATGAGTGAATGCGAGTGACACGTTGAATGTGACGCTCGGGACAATGTTGACTGTCCCGGACGCGATCCGACAGGTGGGGGCGTGCGGCGGACTTGTTTGGACATACAAACAAACTCATTTAGATAGATAGCTTTTGTCTCTCAATATTTGTTACAGTAGCAATTAGCGAGTAGCTTTTAGTCACTCGAGAGATGAGCGAGTTCTATCTCGACGTAAAGTTAGCAGCGAGCTACTTAACGAGTAAAAGGGTAACCGCGGGCTAAGTTGTTAAACCGCCCGGTTGAAGCGGCGGCGCAAAGAGTGTCGACACAATAAGTTATACAGAGGGAACACTTGCGCGAATCTCCGCGCCTCCCTCGAGACCCCCCGCCGCACCGCGCCGCGCCGCGCCGGCTGGCCCCCTGCCTGTCACGTCGGGTTACACTCTACGTGTATGTGACAATTATCGAGTGCGTGAGGCACTCCGCACTGCACGCGGAGAACGCCTCTATCAGTACACATGTCAGCATCCGACACCCGACGCTTGAGAGGGAATCTGTTGTCGACACTAACGTGCTGACAGCGGCTGAGAGATCACGTAAAAGCCGGTCAGCCATTCCTTCACTTTATTACAAATGCGTTAAGTTGAGCTTCAAACACCGAACGAAGCTAATGTTTTGATCAATCAGAAATAGCCGCATCATCAGCCTTTATAACGGCCGTCTCTCGGAGAAAGGGGACTGTGTCACAAATAATTACATTAGTTTCGAACTCATCGACACCCCAAGTTGAATTTCGTATTCATTCAGATTCCGAACCTTTTGGTTCCCCTGGGGCGGCCGCTGGCGGTGGCGGTGGTAGTGCGGCGGCGGAGCGACGGCGGAGCGGTGGCGGCGGGGTGCCGCTCACTTGTCACACTCGATTATGCACCCCGTGTCCCGCGGCCGCCGCCGCCGCCCCGGGACCGCGACGGCGGCCCACATGTTGCTTTATGTCACTATCTCATTGTAAACCATAATTTTGAATATCTTGAATCTGCACATAATAAATAAATACGTACTTCCGAATATAGCACATTCAGTACGGCCAACATAAAGGAAATTACGGGTATTGGGGTTATTCGCACCGTGTTCGGACCGCCGCGCGCCGGGCCACAGTGCCAAACGCTCCATTCAAAAACTAAGCAGCAGAGATAAGATAGCCTGCCAGATATAGTGTACCATATTCGTCTACGAGCGTCTCGCACGGCTCTCGGGTGGCACGGCGAGGGCGGCGGCGGCGGCGGCCGCGGAGTCGGCTCGTAAACAAGTGTTCGCCGTAAACGCGATTGCCCATTAGCCATAAAGCAGCGATAGCTCCCGCGGGCACACTCGCTCCGCTGCGCCGTTCTCTCAGGCTCCACTGAGGCGATGGCGGTGGCGGTGGCGCGATGGCGGCGGCGGCGGCGGCGGCGGCGGCGGCGGTGGCTGTGCCTATCGCCATCTACATCTCGGAGCCCGCAGCTGCCTTCACTCTGTTCGTTTACAGCACAACTTTATTGTTTCGGGACGAGGCTGATTGGTAATCTTGCAAATTGGCGTTTTATTTCCCTTTTGATGTGCGTTCGGATACAATCGCCGCATCACTCGGTCGGTACACGTTTTAGTATCGACGAGAGCTGTAAAACATTCAGATATATTGTTACACGTAATGTAACGGTCCCGAATTGGACTCGCTACATTTCACAAAATAAAAATACACATTTATCAATTTTTGGCAGAATACTGAGATTTGCATTGACAAATTAGTGAGATTTTGGCTACACATTAATATTGCATTCGATCGGAAAAAGCTAATTATTGCAAAGGTAGAAACTCTATGGTAAGAGATTAAAAGGTCAAGTAGTATCTATGATAAGGCGGAAATGGAAAACGGATCAATTAAATAATTAATAATGATGACATCCAAAGGGAATAGCTTAAAAGTACGAAAAGGACTTCGACATGATGGTGGATTTAGAAGGTATGGGCCAATAACACTACAATAAATTTTGCCAATGAGGAGCTTAGAGGGAGACGAAAGATTGAGAGCGGGAGAAAAGGGAGGCGCGAGAGTCGGGGGCTTGGCTTGCGAATTTGCGAAGAGAACGGGTGTGCTTAGGAAAGTGAGAAAACCAAAAATGGCGAAGTAGTGAAAAGCGCGTAGGAATATGTTTTACGGATCGCTAGGTCTCTTCCAAAGGGGATTTAGTGATCCTTAAAAGCGATTCTGGGGAGATAGGAAGTGATACTAGGGCCTGTGTTAGCTTGAGTCAAACTGCGAATGTTCTGATTCTTGTTGATACTGGTAGGGCGCGTAGGATGGCGAATTGAAACGGTGCTTGCCAAGAGTTTAGCTGATAGCCTGAGGAATGTGGTGACCTCAGGGGCGTCTTCCGGCATGGGTGGCTAGAAGCGCCTGACCACCCATTTCGATCGTATTTTGTGTACGGGCGGGGTGATTCCTCTAGACAGTGACGAAGATATCTCTTCCTGTACATAAAGTCGATTTGAATGGTCCCCGCACGCACACGGTGTTATTACCGTCAGGGCGATTTCCAACGACATAAACTCCCTTCCCAGCATGACATGACGGGGCGACAATTTGACGACTGACAATAGGTTGCCGTTTGGAAATCTTAGGGCGGCCTAGGGCTTAGAAATAAGCAAGACTCCCGGTGCCTCCGGACTTTAGATAGCTAGTTAGAAAAGGACATTCTTGGAACTTCCCTGTGGGATTTCTCCATGCACAATTAACTTGGAAAATCTGATTGTCACGACTCCGAAGTTGTCGCAATCAGGCTTGCTTCTGTTAGGTACACACACTATTTATTAGAAGCTAGACAGGTTTTAGTTCATAAGAAACTTAGGGCAAGTAGGCATAGGCTCATAATAATTAACAACAGGGGTCACTAGCCATAGGAGGTTCGTAAGTACCTATGAGCTAGTCTATAGTGTTAACAATAGGGGTTACTAGCCATAGGAAGTTCGTAAGTCCCTATGAGCTAGCTAGTTTATAAGAGCGTAGGGCCACACACACATAACATACAACATACAAACGAACGCACAGACACCAATTTCGATAGGTAAAGTTAAATGTGGACTCCGGACAGCCCTGAGGAATTGACAGGTAGGCACATATATACACACACACACACACACACACACACACACACACCTTTAGCCTAGGGTTCTTCTGATAGGAAGGGATTAATGCTGTAAGACAGGATCATCTTAAACTATAGGAAACTGCATGAAATCAAGTTAAATATAAAACAACCACTAAGGGGAAATTAAAAGTTTAATACCATGACAAAGAAGGTACACACATATCTTTAGCCTAGGTTTCTTCTGATAGGGAGGTATTAATGCTGTAAGACAGGGTCAACTTAAACTATAGGAAACTGCATAAAATTAAGCCAACACAACAAAATATAAAACAAACACTCGGGGAAATTAAAGATACTATGACAAAGAAATGAACTGGTGAAACGTAAACTTCCTTAGGAATCAATTATAATACTATAAACTATATTGTAATAAATTTACAGAGTCATTAGGACAAACATGAATGAGTAAACATCTAAACAATATTATGCCCGGCAAACAAATTGATAAAACTAATCATTAAATATGTACCTACTTTGAAAGAAAGAAGTTGTAATATGGTTTAATCATTTTATTATCCATCATAACAATGCTATAGAGCCTAAATATAACTTTACATACTCATAAAGAAAACATCTGGGAAAACAAATAAGAAATTAATATAATTTGTGACGGAAAGAAAATGAACGATGAAAACTAAACATAACTGATAAAGGAATCAATTAAATCACAATAAGTTAGGACTACTGAATGAAACTACAAGGTTAAACGTAACCTGCTTATAAATATAGTAAATATCTGGATAAATTAACTATAATTTAACTTAGGCTTGGTTCGGAAAGAATAATTCTGATTTTAAGATTAATTAATTGCACAAAGGCAATGGACGACAGATATGACTAAGTTTGTCTCTTTTGGATTGGCTACTTATGGGCAATGACCTATTACCTTCCCTGGATTTTCTTATGACTAAAAAAGAGTGAGATTCTCCATAAGGCTCTTCGAAAGTCACTAACTGAGGCTTACTTTCAACTTGAATCGCTCCAATGTTGAATCCTTCCATGCAATAGTTATGGTATTAACTATGGCACTAGAATTCCTAGTGTTTACAGAATTATCTAGAAGAACTTTCTAAAAATCCTCCGATAGAGAGATAACCTGAAATCAACAAAGAATTGACATTATACTTAATGGAAACTACCATCAGACCTTAGAACAAGGCTTCTTAACATACTATTTAAATAAGACTAGTACTACACCAGAAAAATGGTTCGAAAGGAATAATTCTGTCCTTAACATTAATTACAAGAAACAACGAACGACAAATATGAATGAGTTCGTCTCTGTTAGATTGACTACTTATGGGCAATGACCTATTACCTTCCCTGGATTTTCTTATGACTAAAAAAGAGTGAGATTCTCCATAAGGCTCTTCGAAAGTCACTAACTGGGACCTACCTCTGACTTGAATCGTTCCATCGTTGAACTCTTCCATGAATAGATATGGAAAGAACTACAGCTCCACACTAGAAATCTTAGTGTTACAGAATTATCTAGACGAACTGTCACTTTCTGGAATTAAAACAATTCCTAGGTTTTCCAATGAGAAATAACCTGAAACAATAAATAATTGTTGTTACCTACACCTAAAGGAAAAATATCCTTAAACCTTAGAACAATGCTTCTGAAATACTAACTAAATAAAACCAGTATTATTACAACCGGGGGAAAAATATGACCTCTTACCACATAATATAATTCTACAAATAGAAACCTGGACAATAGTCCCATATTAAGCTAAATAAGCTAGGCGTATGTACAGATGGGTAAATAAAGCCTAATGTATTATGTAGTTGCTCCTAGTAGGTAGAGCTAGGATAGGTTTAACGAGATTTTAGATCTCTAAATATTGGGGCCTCTTTCCCTTTTGCTAAAATAAGTAAGTGGGATTGAGGAACCGCATGAACTAGATAAGAAGGATGGAAATTCGACCATGGCGGGGGTTATGTCCGCTGATAACCCTTCATCCTCGTTGAATCATGAATGGAGGTTGTGAGATTGTTTACAAACCGGATATGAATGAGATCGAACCGTGAATACTCTTTAGATAAAAGAAAAGAAGTCCCTCTTTATGAAGTTCTCTTGCTTAGATATACTAGACTTATAGTAATAGGCGAGTTTCACGGTATTTTCTAGCGATAACATAAAGATTTCACATCTGTTTAAATGAGTTCGGACGGGTGACTTTGACAAGTAAGCTTATTGTCATGGAGCGATGTTAGCTGCTGTCAGTGTCATTTGTCCTGTGAGAGCGACGGATAATAGAACGATGAATTGAGATTTGATGGAAGACCACAGATAGACAAACATAGTAAAATAAATGAAAGTAAATACTTTCCGTCGAGATTTCGTAACTGCGAGGCGGTACTTAATCCCGACAAGCGGTGGAGAATATCCAAGTCTGGTCCGACGAAATTCACAACTTAGGGCGGGGCGGGGCTCTAAGTCATAGCCGCTGTCATGATCGTAGATTCAGAATGGAAGTTTTAATCATAGGCTCTCGTGATAATTACAAAGCTATAAGGTCGAGCGAAAGGTTGATGAGTTACGAAAAATGTAAGGTTGACGAAAAGTTGATAAAAGGTTGACGATTATTAATTTATAATTTTGAATGAAAGGTTATATATGGGACAACGAAGGGCTAGGATTAAGATATACTTGGTCAGATATTTAGATAATACGGATTTGATAAGAGGTAGAACGGAACGAGAATATTAGGTTGAGCTTATTTTAGGACGCCATATAATAATTTAGGAATGGTAGAAAACAAATGATATTACTTCAGCGAAATCTAAATTCAAATTATTTATCTCTTTTAATATTGATTACTGACGGATTGCGAAGCCATACTGACCACTCAAAGAATTTAGGTTGCTACACGCGGAACACAACGAAGGGTTACTAGACGATCATCGGGCCAAAACAAAGTAAAATAAAGTAAAACTAAGAAAAGTAAAGGTAAAGCGAGTTAGGTGCGGAGTTAGTGGAGTTGTACTGAACGTTATTATTATTAGTATTATTAGGAGAGAGTAGAAGAGAGTAGGGGGAGACGATTAGTTTAAGATTTGTGCAAGTTTTAGTTTAATTAATTAATTAATAGGAATCGAAAAATTTAGGCTCATTATTATAAGATGAAGGGAGAGGGGAAGGTAAGAAGAAGGGGGGGGGGGGGGGGGGGGTTACAGTAACTCGAACAATTTTTACTGTTATTTGTGAGGTATCAATAATTATTTCAACGAATAAGTCGTGTTAGTGTTACTTACTTAGCCCCGAAGTAGTCGCGATCCTGAACAATAATTGGACTCGACAAAACACTGCGAGCGGTACGCGAGACATCGCCACAGACGGGGGCGCTGCGGCACTGAGCTGCTGAGCTGGCCGCCCGGCTCGGGCCCGACATTCAATAGCACTACAAACAGTATTAAGGTACCCTTATAAAACTGTGATATTGCTCTCGGAGCAGAGCTGCCGCCAAATTGCTTTTTGCCGCGTGCGATAACGTGTGCGTTTGAGATAAAGGAACAAAAGACCCCAGTGGCGATACATCCATAGCATCTGTATGTCTCTCCACCGCGGCCGAGGCGCAAGGGGGCCCGGTGCGCGCACCGAAGCGGCGGCGGCGGCGGCGGCGGCGGCGGAGACAGTACCACGTATAGCACTAATAACTTGTGAGCGAGTATCGTAGGCGGGTCCGGCGCACGCCCGCTTGCATGAGTTACTTCCTATAGGACGCTCTTTCTGTTCTTTTCTTCAGGTGCGCTGTGACTGCGCTTGCAGTACGATTCTGCGCCGTGTTCTCAGTATTCGTAATAATATCCTACAAGTAATTATATAATTACCAACTTGTAAGCGACCCATCTCCACAAACCTGTTACTCTCCTGTTAAAGTTAGAATGCACATACGAAACTGGATCGCAACGATCAGCACATTCGGTTTGAACCCAAAGCTCCTTACTTGCAGTCCGTTTTGTTCAGTGTACTTACAACTGGCACCTAATGGCTGAGAGTTGAGAAAATTATGAAAGCTCATTAAACGGTCCCAACATGTCGGTCCGCGCCATTCGAGGTCCATTTTGGTGTAAGGGTCCCGTGCAAGTGGGTCGACAAGAGGGAATGTTTTCCCGGATGTATTCCGAATCCGATGGTAGAGCCAATTAACTTTCACGAGTGCCCTCTTAGGGCCCGTGTGAATAGAGGCTTATGACTTTGATTTTGGAGTGGCCTGGTTCAAGACCCCCGCTACGTCCTACGTCGGCCGCAGCGCGCGGCGCTGAGCCGCCACTTGCGTCCATTACGCAGCTGTGTCAACAGCTACACCGAGCGCCCGATATTTATTGCAAAAACATCTTCATCAACAATACAAACAAAATACTCGGTCATATGTGTCTGGCTTTCTTTAAATTTATATCTTCTCAATTATGCTCTTTATCCTCGCTTTACTGAATACTTTATGTTTTGACAATTCGTTAGTAATTTCCATATGTGAAGATAAAACGCTATTCAATTCAATTTCATGGACAAATTCTCAGAAAACATTGAAATGGTTCACAAAAACGAAAAACACAGCTTGACAAACGTTGAAACCTTAAATCCTCACTCTGAATTAGAGAGTCAATTAACAAAGTCATTAACACGAGGGAGTCGCAAATTGTCGCGCAATATGAAGGGTCCGGAGCGACCTCCGGCCCGACGCGACGGCGACATTGCCGACCGCAGCTGGAACGTACCCAGGCACTAGGCACCCACCCACCAGCGCCGGCCGGCTTTCATTTCCACGTGTCGTGTAAATTGTCGAGCGCTCCTAGCCCGAGCCGCTCGACCTAGGGTTATTTAAATGCCCGTGTGTAGTGCGCTCGACGCAGGCGACTACAGGCCTGACTGAACCGAGTGCCGTTTGTCCCGCCGTTTACACTCGTGTCGACGCTCATTCATTGGTGTCTTCATAAAAGTCTGCAATTACAATCTCGTGAAAACTAGCAGTTACAGACGTTCGGTAAGAATCACTCGAAGATCAAATCAATAATTGCGATCCGTCGTCACGAAACCCCAAAGGACCTTCGGAGCTTATAATGCTTCGATAATCCGGGTACGAAGGGCGGCGGCGGCAGATATTCAAATGGATCGATGGACACATACGCCGCGGCCGGTCTGAGGCGCGATATGAGATCCTCGCTACCGCCGCCGACACCCACCGCCACTATACCGCGCGGGGCTCGCCAGCCAGCCGCCAGGCAGCGGCAGCGGCGGGGGAAGCCGCTACTAAGGATACAAATGAACTGTGACATCGTTACTATACCACCGACTTCAAAGGATTACGTAGCTCGGAGAGGAACATGGCCATATGTAATCAATTAGTGTGGCGCGCTACTCCGTTGTTATGAATGACGTACAGTGTTAGGAAATGATCGTTTCACATCATGCATTCACAACTAGTTCCGTAGATGTGTCGATTTCTTAAATCCAAAAGCAACTAATCGAAACTGTAGTCGTTTATTAAAAGAGTAAACAGAAACTTTTGAAATTCAAAAACATCGTCGGTTTAGAGACTAGGTGGCGCGGCGCGGCGCGACGCCGGTGTCGCGGCGGCGCGCCGCAAACATGCCAAAACAAACAAACGAGAGAAATAATAAAACGTGCCGCGTGCAGAGCGACTCCCGAAACTGTGACCCGATTCCCGAGCAAATAAGTGCCAAAGAAACTGACTGATGTCGACAAATTGGATTTGACGTCGCGTGGAGTGGAGGAGCCTCGCCTCGCCTCGCCGCGCCGCGCCGTGCCGCCGCCGCCGCCGCCGCCCGCCGCCCGCCGCCGCCGCGGCGTGTACATTATACGTACTCTACACCTAAATAACATAAAACAATATCTTCGGAGGGCATCCGACCATATTCCCAAGCTTGTAGCGAGATTCTTCTGAACAAATTAGCCCTGAGACAATTTGTTCCCTTGATTTACGAGAAACCGCAACACTGGGTACTCTGTGTAAGTACACAGGTAGGCACATAGTTCATGTAACTTTAGGTAAGTACCTTCACGAGTTCGAGCACAGCTCGAGATCACAACTAACGAGGGACGTCGAATGAAATGAACGCTGATGATTGCGGGAGCTGCTGTGCAGGAGTGCGCGCTCCGCCACCGCGCCGCCGGCACTGCCACTGGCACGGGCACTGGCCGGTGGAGTGGAGCTAGCGCTTCAACTCTGCAACTTCTAACTCGGACAGACGCGATACGGCGCCTAACCCAATCCTGGGCTCTGGCTCTGAGATATTAATTTGTGCCCTTGATCAAGTGAGATAGAATGTGAAGTGTCTGTCTGTCATTTTCCATGTTTATGAGTTTTGTTCACTCTGCGACTGCATGGATCTTTGTAATATGGGCTATCCGTTGAAGGGGAATACAGAGCTTATGGCAAGAAGGCAACTTCAATATCCTGTCGCTACAGCACTGCACTGGGGACGCACGGTGGCGAATTCAAAAGACAGGTAACAGAGACCGTAATATCAACTTTATGATGCGTATTCAATGATGCGATGCAATTTTGGTGACAAAAGTCTCTTCGCCGAACTGTAATGATTGCGGAGTAGCAGAAGACATTCAGCACACGTAGATGGAATGTGTCCGGAACTAAGCAAATCAATGTTTGGTAGGAATAGAACGTTACGAATGGCCTTCTGAACAGGATTTTGTCTTGTCCCGAAATCGGGGGAAGGTGTATCGACTGGCAGATTTAGGCTTGACAAAATTATTGTTTAAGTATCACTATGCAACAGCGTCCACTAAACAATATTGGTTCTATCCAATCTTACACTTCCATCTGAGAAATCTCTCACAGAGCTGAGAATCATAGGGATGGAGATAGTTATAAAAGAAAGAGTACCGTCTAAATATTGGAAGACACTACCGGGACAGTAATAAACGGGTAAAAATGAATGATTAACCCGGCTGCCTTGACTAGAGCAGTTCCACGTGTTGTCTGACGCGTCCCGCGGGACCGTTCGTCTGTAGTGGCAGGCGGCGGGCGGCGGCAGGCGGCGGCAGGCGGTTGCAGGCGGTTGCAGGCGGCGACGGCGGCGACGGCAGGCGGAGGAGGCGAGTGCCGGCTGCTATATATCCATCCTTGTGATTGATTGAGTATCCGCGCTCCGATTGAAACTTTTCAGTCAGACCCTTGATTGATGATACTTCGCTACGTTGGGAACTTGGGATGGAGCGCGCGTGCTCTCAAACTAATGGCATTTCAAATAGACTGAATTATAAATTGCTACCGTGGATTTTAATTTCATCGGATGTTAAATAATAAGACAAGAAGATAAGAGATGATAAAGTTTATGTATACGTGTCTGCTTAAATCTGTGCATTTGTAATGATTCACATCGGACTGAAGACGGCAGGAACAAACCTAGAGCCGGCCGGCGCGGCAGGCCGCAGGCGGCAGGCGGCAGGCGGTAGGCGGCAGGCGGCAAGCGGCAGGCGGCAGGCGGCAAGCGGCAGGCGGCAGGCGGCACCGCGGCACAGCGACGGAGACGGAGACGGAGACGGAGACGCGGACGGACACGCCGGACCCAACTGTGGCCGCCGGTAGAGCTGCTCATGCAGCACGCGCTGAGGCAAACGTTTACAGTTACGAACCTACTACAGTAATAATCTCACACTCCTAAGAGAATTTTGTCGATTTAAAAGAATACTATTAAATACACACGAGTTAATTAATCGTCAGCTGAATGCTGATTATGTTCACTAACAAAACGCCGAGCCAGTCGTCGATGATGACATTTGGAGCCTGTATTTATTTACTCGAGAACTCCACAATTATTAGCGGGTTAGTGAAACCGAGCCTCGCGAGTCACGAACCCCAGATCAGCGCGAGCTCGGCAGCCGGCAGCCGGCAGCCGGCAGCCGGGAGCTGCGGGAGACGCCGCGGCTCCGTCCGTCACTCACCGAGTCGAAGCACCGCACTGTCACTCGCGCACGCACGTCCGCCCGCGACTCGAACCGCGATACACTGACCGAACTCCGAACCGACGACGGCCCGCTCACCCCCACCCCCCGCCCGCCCCGCGCCTCGCGCCCTGCACCCCGCGCCGCACGCACCCGCCGCCAGGGGGCGCATCACGACACCCGCGACGAATATTGGATTTGCCAATCTGGCGACTGCACCCGGCACCGCTCCCGGCACCGCACCGCACCGCGCCGCCCGGCACCGCTGCAGTCGTCTCCGGCCACGAATACCCAACTCAAAGGACACGCACTAACACCTCCCGGCGATGTCCTCGGCTGCCGACTTATGGTTGCGTCTCTGAAGAAGTTTACATTCTGCATTTGTGTTTGTGTGCTGTGGCTGAACGGAAACTTTGCTAGCTCCACATTTTATGTAGTTGCACATCATATGACGAATGAAGTATGTTTGACGTAGGTATCTGAAGGATGCTTGCTGGTCGGCTCCGGCAGCAGCGGCTGGTCTGTATGTCGCACCGCCGCCGCGGCAGGTATGCACTCCGGGGTGTTAATAACAATATCGCCTGCAGACTTTCAATCAAACACTGACTTATTGAATCGGAAAGGTAGGTACTAAAGCACCCGAAATAGTTTAAGATTAGAGCGTTTTGACTTCATTAAGATCGTACGGTTCTGTTCTGCGAGTGTCTACGTCTATTGCTCGCGGCAAGCAGCCAAGAGGCTCGTTCGGCCGCGCACTCGCCGGCGCCGCGCCGCGCCGCGCCGCACCCGTCACAAGACAACCCATTAGATAGATAGGTAGATATCTCGTTACCCGTAACAATAATTGTAATGATTGTTCACTGAAAACCAACGTGTACGCTTAGCCTCGTGTAACAGTAGAATTCCGCGAAAAATAGTTGTGTGCCGTTGCATAGAAAATCATTATAATAGCAGTCTCAATCTGCAGTAACTGGACATTGGGCCGCAGGTTTCGACGATTAGTATTGCACAGGTAAAGGTGCTAATTTTTAAGCGATGGTATTTTGTTCCCCCGAAGCCCAGTGATCTATATCTATAGCTCCTATAAGTGGAGCGTAATATAATGGACAGTTTTTATTGTATACATTTTTGGGGATGGTTTGCCTTCTATGTTTGAATTCCAAGCTATTAGTCATTCAAAGATACGATACCTCAAGGTTACGCATTAGAACTGAATTCTTCGCTAAGGTCGAATAACAACAGGCACTGAAACAAAACACATTGTGCAACGCGGATTAGCATCCGAGAGAATAGGGAGTCGCGCACGTAGTCCCGCGCGCCGCTTGCAACCGGAGGTCGCGCGCTTTCTTCTCGCGCATTAGCATGAGAACGGCGCACGCACGCACGCACGCACCGCGCGCCCGCGCCGCACCGCGCCGCGCCGCGTCGCACCGCGCCGCGAGGTGGCGCATTCGACGCGCTCCGCCACTAATGGATTGTTACACAATTACCAACATCTATTATAACATTTATATAATAACATGCGATAAAGAAATACATCTTCGAAATAAACATCATTGTCATAGTTGACATCGTCAATAATAATTAGTCTCACCGGTCAAGCTGTTGTTTGCGCAGAGCAGTTTGTCTGTTTGTTGTCGTCTCCATCGGTAGCGTCGCGCAGTTGACCAGAGCCGGGGTCAGCGTGTGATACGCCGCGCCCGCGCCGCCGGACACTGCGGCGCGGGCGCGGCGATGCTGCGGCGTGTGTGTGTGTGTGTGTGTGTGTGTTGCGATGTCGATGCGCGCGGTATAAAGGCCCGCGGCCGCGTCCAGCCGGCACTCCTGCGCCGCTCCTCTCCGCAGCATGCCGTCCGTCCGCCGCTCCCGCTCCCGCTCCCGCTTCCTGGGCGCCGCCGCCGTGTTGCTGTCGGCTCTGCTTCTACTCGTGAGTACACTCTCAACTCAACTATTCCATAACTGACCAAAGCACATTTATTTTTGTTTTAATCGTTTAATGTTATGTCGTGAAACCGATTCCTCAGTAGCTACCCGACGTCGCCTCGATTCTAACCCCTAACAGGGATCCTTGTATCTATAAAATCAGAAACTAAGCCATTCTCTTGCACGACCTCGACCGCCGGTTATAAGTTTCAGCATGCTCGTACTGAAATTATCGTAGATCATGATTTTAGTTATATTTGGAGAGCTCTCCGTAGTGAAGCAACGCCTAGGGCTGGCGCTAGGGCTAGGCGGTCAGCGCTCGCTGCGGCGACTCTGCCATCTGCCATCAGCACGACATGTTGATATCGGCTGCCAGTCGCCGGTGTCAGAGGTACCCGCCGCCGCCACCGCCGCCACCGCCACCGCCGCCGCCGCCGTCGTCGTCGTCGTCCACGACTGTCGCCTCGCTCCGATCCACCGCAGGGTCTTTATTATAGATAGATAGATAGATCGATAAACTCTTTATTGAAACACCACAGAACAAAGAAAACTTAAAACTAGAACAAAACAAATTTTACAATTAGTGTCACAATGGTCGGTCTTATCGCTCAGAGCGATCTCTTCCAGACAACCATGCACGGAGAGGAGTAAATAGGACATCGGACGGTGGCTTTCCTTATATACATAGAATAAAATAAATAAATAAATAGATACATATTATACACAAAGTAAACTTAAATACATAGTAACATAATAGATAAACTTAATATATACCATAATATAATAAACATACATACTAATACAAATGTATAATATGCAGCAACTAGACAATTAATTCAAAAGATAATAAGAATTAACTTTATGTCCACAGGCAGCTCATTCCACAGTCGTACGGCTTCAACTGTAAAAGAACAGTCAGTTCAAGAAGTTATATTATTTATTATCTTTCATTACGTTGGTAAACAATTTTACCAACACCAATCACTCTGAGCAATAGGAAAAGTAGACTGTATACACACCACTTATGCATCCTGTTTGAACGGTCTCTCTCATCTCAGCAAACATATTCAGGCATCTGATTTCTGTATAAATGTATCTGTAATGTGTTTTTGTAATTGAATTCGTCCTCATCAAGCAGTGATCTCGGGGTGCCCTTGTGTCGACATCCAGCCCGCGGGGAGGGCGCGTGGAGCGCGGTCGGGGGGGGGGGGGGGGGGGAATACTTTAATGAACCCTCTTAATATATGACATGCGCTCGACATATCAATACAAATTTTATTTAACTCTTTTGTTATCGCCACGCACTTGTAATGATAATATTGTAATCTCCTGCGGTAACTTGCAAGTTTATGGACGAACTCCGTTAACAATATTATAATGAGCTATAGTTATTTGAAGGGAGTCATAAGAACGAGCATCCTCTCTGAGAGAGGCCTGTGTCCCAGCATTGGGCACGTAGCGGGCTCACAACGAAGGAGACTTTCAAATAGCAATACATAATATAAACATAAGGATCCGCCGATGACGACGATGACTCCACTCGAGTGCTTGACGCCCGTTGATGTCGTGTTGCAGACGCTGGCGGCGCGCGCGTCCGCCGCGCCCTTGCTCCTGCTGCCCACCACCTTCTTCGCCACAAGGTACTCGCCAGGGCCACTCACACACGCACACACGCACACACACCACTGTTCTTTGCAATTGCAGAAAGGCCACACTTGACGCTTGGATCTGCCTTACTCGTAAAACCTTGACGGACGACTCTGAACAATATAACTCAGTTACTTAGCTATATTCCCATACATAAAGATTCTAAAGGTGGTACGACATCGACAAAGGAAGCGGTTCCTGCTCGCAATTGATACTGATTGCGTGTGTGTGTGTGTGTTTCAGTGGAAACGCGACGTCGCTGGCAGAGGTGTTGCTTTTGAACGGCTTGCAGAGCAAGATCGACTTGTTATCCTCGCTCACCGGGTTCTTCGCGCCCATCGGGAACGTCTCCAGCTCGCGTGAGTACCACCCACCCCACCCCGCCCCACTCCACTCCACTCCACTCCACTCCACTCCACTCCACTCCACTCCACTCCACTCCACTCACACGCACACGCACACACGCACCGCGGCTCGGGATCACGAGTCACACACAGGCCCAACGACCGCCAACAATAACATTTAGCGTCGGCTGCCTTCGAAAGAACGTCCAAATACATTAAATGCGAAACCTTACGTAGGTAGGTATTTGTTGGCACAGAGCAGCGCTCACGCTCGCCGGTTGTAAAACAACGGCATGTACGACTGTACGTCCTGAGACACATCTAGTATTTTTTGTTCAAGCGGGCAGTCACAGGGTGCCGCTAGTACTTCTTAAAAATGTAAATGTAATGTATTTATTGTAGTGGTGAGGTAACCGCGATCAACTGAACGACCTCCGCCGCCGCCGCCCGCTCCGCCGCCGCTCCGCCACCGCGTCGCAATGCATCGACACCGCTCCGCCCGGCGGACGTGCAGCGGTGGCGCCGCGCTCCACTGACGGCGACTGAACAACATCCATGCATGTAGAATATTGTTACGTACATTATAAGCTCCTAACTTATTTATCAATGTTATTGTTAAGTTAATAAAGCCGTTAACGTCTCCGACAGATTTTTATTTACAATCTCAATGATTAGTCGACGAAAACGCCAAATGGACATAACAGAGACAAATCAGAGACGTCTTACTTTTTAAGCCTTCGCTATCTACCAGGCAACACGCTTTAATCATTATGATGGCATTACTGACTATACGCGTACTCGGAGTATCCAACGATGATGCAGCGCACAGCACGCCCGTCGCACGGTGGATCGAAAATCGGCTTTCATAGACTTAGGGATTTCAATTTGCAAGTGCTGGATTTTTTGGCGGATATCGCTTCTATTACTTATTACTAGATACAAAAATGAGACCCCAGTTAATTTTGCCCAAAAACGGAGGAGTTATAATTTTTTTACGAAAAATTTGTATGAAGATAGTATGAAAAATTTAATTATCTCTAAAACGGCAAGGAAAACCGTAATATCCTTACAGGTGGTTATAGTACTAATTATTTATGATCTTTTGGCATATTGCACATAAAGATCATCGATGCCGTTTTTTTTTTAAAAATCGTCGAAATATTTTTATTTATTTTTGCATAATGAAACAGTTACAGTTCCTTTTTGTGTCTAATTAAAGAACATTGACATGAAGAATGGTCCAAATATTAAGAATATAATTATATAAATCCATAAAATAAAAATATTTATAACATATTTTTATTGATAATATAAGTTAATACAGGTTACAAAAATATTATTTAAGTACTATAAATAAAATTCTATAATATATTTAAAACAATAATTTATGGAATTACTAATTAAATGTATTGGAACAATAAACGAAAATATATGATAAAAAACCGACCCAGTGCGAGTCGGGCTCGCGCACGAAGGAGTCCGTACCATTCATTATCTATAAAAACGGCAAAAAAATCATGTCTGTTGTATGGGAGCCCCCCATAAATATTTGTTTTGTTTTTATTTAATTATTTACTTTAAAGTGAATATAACTATAACTAAACATTCAGTGAATCTTTCAAGCGTCTATCTGTTGCCGTTATCAATATTGAGCAAAAACGAGCAAACAAATCAAGTACGGGATGGGAGCTCCATTAAATGTTTATTATTACTATTATTTTATTCCGGTTTTTAGTATTTGTTGGTATAGCAGCAACAGAAATACATGATCTGTGAAAATTTAAACTCTCTAACTATCACGGTTCATGAGATACAGCCTGGTGACAGACAGCAGAGTCTTAGTAATAGGGTCACGTTATACCCTTTGGGTATGGAACCCTAAAAACATAAAAATATGTCACTATCCCTATCACCCTCGTTGTTAGACTTCAATTTTCTCAGTCAGAATCCAGATTGGATAATAATATTTAACCTCCATTTAGTTAAAATATCAATCAAAATGTTCAATATTTTTATTCAAAACATATTATTTATTTCATCATCAACCCATAACGTCCCACTGCTGGGCACGGGTCTCTCCTCACTTTCGTGAGGAGGGTTAGGCCATAATCCACCACGGGGGCCCAGTCCAGATTGGTGGATAACATACCTACCTCCGAAATAATTCTCGGGTAGGTATGTGGGTTTCCTCATGATGTTTTCCTTCTCCGAAAAGCGAGTGATAATTAATGAGTGAGTAATTAATTAGTTGAGTGATTATTTATTTAAATATTTTTATTTTATTTATTTATTTATATAATTATATTCTTAATATTTGGACCATTCTTCATGTCAATGTTCTTTAATTAGACACAAAAAGGAACGGTAACTGTTTCATTATGTAAAAATAAATAAAAATATTTCGACGATTTTTAAAAAAAAAACGGCATCGATGATCTTTATGTGGAATATGCCAAAAGATCATAAATAATTAGTACTATAACCACCTGTAAGGATATTACGGTTTTCCTTGCCGTTTTAGAGATAATTAGATTTTTCATACTATCTTCATACAAATTTTTCGTAAAAAAATTATAACTCCTCCGTTTTTGGTCAAAATTAACTGGGGTCTCATTTTTGTATCTAGTAATAAGTAATAGAAGCGATATCCGCCAAAAAATCCAGCACTTGCAAATTGAAATCCCTAAGTCTATGAAAGCCGATTTTCGATCCACCGTGCGTCGCGCTCGCTGGTAGAGCCGCCGCACCGCGCAACACCGCGCCGCACCGCGCCGCATCGCGCCTGGCTCGCTAGCAAAGGACCAGTTTGTCTGCCGACGACGGTTTATTGGGTATCATTGATGTTAATTATGATTGGGTGGGTACGGTGGGTAATATTATTATGATCTACAGCTGCAGCTGACCGGTGAGCCGGTACATCTACTTAAATTGAAATTCGATCGATTCTGTTTCAAAAAAGCACTGAAACATTTAATAAATTAGAAGGAAACTCATAAACATAGTTAAATAAATATTCATTTGTATACGAAAAAAAATAAGAATAAAAATGTGGTCAAAAAATAGTTAGTAAAAAAGAACAATAAACAACAGCTTTAAAAACATTAATTAATAAGAAAACTACAAGCTAATTTAACAATTAATTACTGGATGATAATTTTATTTAAATGATATTTTTTTTATTATTTTATTTAATATTATATTGTAATTTAATGTTTACGTTTACATGACAGGACAGGACAGGACAGGACACTCGGTGCACGGACCTATTTGCGATAACTCTCACATGGTTACCAATGTTGTAATGTATATGGTTATTGTATGCTACCAGCAATAAGGCTACCGTTCGATATCGGAACGCAGACAGCGGCGACCGACGCGACGCGCCGCGCCGCGCCGAAGCGCAGTGCGCGCTCTCGGCCGCCGCCGCCGCCGCCGCCGCTTACTAGGCTGGATGTCCCGATGCTAACTTTTGTTGAGACACGTCCGTCGTCTGTGTTCCTAACAAATATTATGCATTATATTTTTATAGAGCAGTTTACTTGAACAATGAAAATGTAATGGTACAATGGTAGAAATGCGCTGTGTGTTCCGAGCGCTCCATAATGTTCCGTTTGAATGTTTTCGCTCGTGGCCGGCCGCGGCGCGGACGGCGCGAGCGAGTGCAGGCAGCGGGGCGTGCAATGGAGCATCATCTCG
The DNA here is from genome assembly GCA_912999815.1 of Campaea margaritaria. NCBI lineage: Eukaryota > Metazoa > Arthropoda > Insecta > Lepidoptera > Geometridae > Campaea > Campaea margaritaria. Next base: position 7,415,128 of record OU538814.1, read on the forward strand.
GAGTTCATTATAATTACAATGGTTGGTGGCCGGGTGAGAAATAAGTCCTCTTGTTGAACCCGACGGCCTCCAGTCTGGTGTACGCCAGCCGTGCCGAGTAGCGAGCGCCCGCGCCGCGACTACTCGCCGCGCTAGCGACCATTACGAGCGATCCCGGCTAACGTGTCGCGGAGCTTGCGAGGTGCCACTCAGCATACTGACTATAGGAATAATAAAATTATCCATTGAACAACCATTACTGATGCAATTATAAATAATAAGTAGCAATAAGGGCAGGTTCCCGTCATCATTACCCACAGAGAGTAACAAACTAACTGCCCTGAATATAATGTACACACGTGTTTGTGTACAATAATAATAAATGGTGAATAATAAATTATGCATGTGGAGCTTGGTGTGAAACAATAAAATTGCATTATAAGATTATGCATGTGGAGCTTGGTGTGAAACAATATAATTGCATTATAAAATTATGCATGTGGAGCTTGGTGGGAAACAATAAAAATTGCATACTATGATTATGCCTGTGGAGATTGGTGTCAAACAAAAGCATAAAAAAGTTATGCATAAACAAACTAAATTGCAAATGCAAAGCCTCATGGGGCGATGAGGTCGAAAATAACAAACACCTTCAAAGTGGTGGTGGAGTAGCATGGTGCGACAGTGTGTGATAGTAATGGTGATTATGACTGTAGCGGCGAGTGTATGAAGGTAAGGTCACAGCTAGGGAGGGACGATTGTCTAGGGTACGTAACTAGGAACGTGGCTTATGGCGTAATATAGGGACGTAGCTAGGGATGTAGAATAGGGACGTAGCTAGGGATGTAGAATAGGGACGTAGCTAGGGATGTAGAATAGGGACGTAGCTAGGGATGTAGAATAGGGACGTGGCTAGGGATGTAGAATAGGGACGTAGCTAGGGACGTAGAATAGGGACGTGGCTAGGGACGTCGAATAGGACGTAGCTAGGGACGTAGAATAGGGACGTAGCTAGGGACGTAGAATAGGGACGTGGCTAGGGATATAGAATAGGGACGTAGCTAGGGATGTAGAATAGGGACGTAGCTAGGGATGTAGAATAGGGACGTAGCTAGGGACGTAGAATAGGGACGTGGCTAGGGATGTAGAATAGGGACGTAGCTAGGGATGTAGAATAGGGACGTGGCTAGGGACGTAGAATAGGGACGTAGCTAGGGACGTCGAATAGGGACGTAGAATAGGGACGTAGCTAGGGATGTAGAATAGGGACGTAGCTAGGGATGTAGAATAGGGACGTGGCTAGGGACGTAGAATAGGGACGTAGAATAGGGACGTGGCTAGGGATGTAGAATAGGGACGTAGCTAGGGACGTAGAATAGGGACGTAGCTAGGGACGTAGAGTAGGACGTAGAATAGGGACGTAGCTAGGGACGTCGAATAGGGACGTAGAATAGGGACGTGGCTAGGGACGTAGAATAGGGACGTAGAATAGGGACGTGGCTAGGGATGTAGAATAGGGACGTAGCTAGGGACGTAGAATAGGGACGTAGCTAGGGACGTAGAGTAGGACGTAGAATAGGGACGTAGCTAGGGACGTCGAATAGGGACGTAGAATAGGGACGTACCTAGGGACGTAGAGTAGGACGTAATAGGATTATCCAAAGCAAGAACAGGCTTTTTTTTTTTTTTTTTAGGTTAGGTTAGGTTAGGTTAGGTTAGGTTAGGTTGGGTTAGGTTAGGTTAGGTTAGGTTAGGTTAGGTTAGGTTAGGTTAGGTTAGGTTAGGTTAGGTTAGGTTAGGTTAGGTTAGGTTAGGTTAGGTTAGGTTAGGTTAGGTTAGGTTAGGTTAGGTTAGGTTAGGTTAGGTTAGGTTAGGTTAGGTTAGGTTAGGTTAGGTTAGGTTAGGTTAGGTTAGGTTAGGTTAGGTTAGGTTAGGTTAGGTTAGGTTAGGTTAGGTTAGGTTAGGTTAGGTTAGGTTAGGTTAGGTTAGGTTAGGTTAGGTTAGGTTAGGTTAGGTTAGGTTAGGTTAGGTTAGGTTAGGTTAGGTTAGGTTAGGTTAGGTTAGGTTAGGTTAGGTTAGGTTAGGTTAGGTTAGGTTAGGTTAGGTTAGGTTAGCTTAGGTTAGGTTAGGTTAGGTTAGGTTAGGTTAGGTTAGGTTAGGTTAGGTTAGGTTAGGTTAGGTTAGGTTAGGTTAGGTTAGGTTAGGTTAGGTTAGGTTAGGTTAGGTTAGGTTAGGTTAGGTTAGGTTAGGTTAGGTTAGGTTAGGTTAGGTTAGGTTAGGTTAGGTTAGGTTAGGTTAGGTTAGGTTAGGTTAGGTTAGGTTAGGTTAGGTTAGGTTAGGTTAGGTTAGGTTAGGTTAGGTTAGGTTAGGTTAGGTTAGGTTAGGTTAGGTTAG